>OX459028.1:31433243-32777658 GCA_949775025.1 Tricholauxania praeusta
TATTGAAAAATATCATAAAATTTTCAATATTTTTATGTTACTCTTTTGTAGTTTATAGAGCAAGCTTTAGTAATGAAAATAGCTATGTTTGACGTCCGGCAAAGCAATGACAATGACAATGACAATGACAATGACAATGACAATGACAATGACAATGACAATGACAATGACAATGACAATGACAATGACAATGACAATGACAATGACAATGACAATGACAATGACAATGACAATGACAATGACAATGACAATGACAATGACAATGACAATGACAATGACAATGACAATGACAATGACAATGACAATGACAATGACAATGACAATGACAATGACAATGACAATGACAATGACAATGACAATGACAATGACAATGACAATGATAATGACAATGACAATGACAATGACAATGACAATGACAATGACAATGACAATGACAATGACAATGACAATGACAATGACAATGACAATGACAATGACAATGACAATGACAATGACAATGACAATGACAATGACAATGACAATGACAATGACAATGACAATGACAATGACAATGACAATGACAATGACAATGACAATGACAATGACAATGACAATGACAATGACAATGACAATGACAATGACAATGACAATGACAATGACAATGACAATGACAATGACAATGACAATGACAATGACAATGACAATGACAATGACAATGACTGTGGTATGGCTGCGACTATGACTTGGACCATCAATATGGCTCTGGCATATTCGCAACTTTGCCTCTAGGATTCCATATCATGCTGATCGGAGTGAAAGTGATTTTGATCTCAGTTTTGATTTTTAAAAATAGTTTTTACAAAGAATTGTTTCTAGTTTTATATACCTAGCCAAAAGCATTTAAGAACGCTGTGAACACCTACACATTTTTATTTTTATCTATGCATTTGAAACACCCTGTAAGAAGATACACATCTAATGTTTTCAAAATATTTATGCATTCCAAGAATGCTTTCATGTTATACCAATCTGTACGAGTATATCCTCTTATATGTTGGTCATTTCATGCTGCTAAAGTAGATTTGATTTATTCATGGTGCAAAATAGCATCAATTTGTACAAATTAAGAAAAATTTTATTGTTTTCAACTGTGGATAAACGAGAAGATTTCTTAAGCAACAGAATGGCTTGAGCATCTTGACTAGACTAGAAAATCAATTAGTTATACAAAAATCATTCCTTTTCATGTGTTAAATTCAAATTAATATTTAAGGAGCTACATGTTGCAAATCCTAACTTCTCGTAAAAACTTTGCTTACAACTTCTCTTTTGAATAAATTTTTGAAGTTTTTCTGTTTTTATTTTTTTTTCAGTTTCACCTTTGCCGTTTCAAATATTGCCGAAAAGTTGCAGCTTCGGCTCCAAAAGCAGTTTCATTTCCAAAATTAAAGCAAAAATGTTAAATCTTTCTAAGTATGAAAAATCACACAAAATTATGGTCATTTTTTCTAGGATTTTTGTGCAATTATTTTTAAAGACGACTTTTGCCTAGACTCCACCTTTTTTCGCATTTCGCATTAAAGCGAACACAAAACCATTGTTATTTATTATCATTACAGACATTGTTTTGCTTTCAACATAATTTCTCTCATCAATTTAAGAAGCATTGCCCTCAAGAAAGAAAAAACTTCTCATGTGACTCTATTGCTTCCTTATGGTATAAAATACAAAAACAAAAAAAAAAACTCACCCAACATCGGATTGTTAGCATTTGGATTACCAATGACGACACCACCACTGCCACCACTACTGCTAGGTCCAGCAACAACAACACCCGTACCACTGGCTGTGCCGCTGGTGCCAGCAGCATTGCGATCCGGTGCCTCATTCGACTCCTGACGTGAGAGTGAAAAACGACGATTCCCAAGACCCAAACCAGCGATACCGCTGGTTACATACTGTTGCATAGAACTGAAAAAACTCATTGTGGCATTTGCTGTTGTTGTTGTTGTTGTTGCTACAATTGATGCTGTTGCTGGTGTTGCTGCTGCGTCTTTGCTTAAATGCCAAAATTAATCACTTGGAAAATGAGTTTGGTTCGTTTGCACGAATGAGAGCAAAAATTGTTGCTGCTGCCGTACTGCTCAACGGTGACCTTGAAAATTTGTGTTGCACGTGTTGCTGCTGCTGTCTTCAATTGCGTTTCAGAGTGTTTGCTTTGATATGGTTTTTTTTGTTGTCTTTTTTTTTCGTTTTAATTTTCTGTTCGTTTACACCCTAAAGTTTAAAGTCGTCGAACTTTAATTAGACTTCGTTATCCTTTTTATGCTCTCTCTCTCGTTCTCGCTTTTTGTTGTTATTTTGGTTCCTTTTTTATGTTGCTGTTGCTCGACTTTTTAATACTGCTGCTGCTGTTGCTGTTGCTGTTGCTGTTTCCATTGTCGCCATTATTGCCGTAAATGACGCCATTTTTGCAATTAAAAGCTGTCTGTATCATTTCAGCAATTCAGTATTTGTAATGTCAACAACTTTTCCCCGTTGTTGTCGTCGTCGTAGTCGTTGTTGTCGTTGTTGCTGTTGCTGCCCCTGTTGCTTTGCTCACACATCTCCTGCGGCGTGTATTTTTAATTTACGCTTCGCTTAAGCAACAGCCAACCAATCAACAACAACAAAAAACTTAATTAATGCTCTGCCGGAATTTCAGTACAAAATGCTTTTGATTGTAGTACGTTATTGTTGCTGCTGCTGCTGCTGCCGCCGGTGCTGTTGCTGCTGCCGTTTGTTGTTAAAGTTTCCCAATTAAATACCTTAAATTTGCTAGGTCTCATTTTCTTAGTGCATCATCATCATCGCTATCGACGATTCGGCTGCTTGTTTAAAATGTCCTTGAAGTTTTTGGGCAGTATCTGCAAGAACAAACAAACAAGAAAATTGGGTTTAGTATGTTTAAATTAAAGCCAAATTAATTAAAATATCTAGGTAAGTCTGCGTAAACTGACGACGACTATCAAATTTTATCATTCAATCAAATCGCATGAATATCAAGAGACTCATAGAAAACAATCAGTGAAGTTTTGTCCTCTGGCGTATTGTAGTAGGATTAGTATTTGCACACTGAGATAAGAATGGGAATTGTAATGAAATATTTGCTACACTCGAAAAATGAAATCGTAACATTAACATGGTTTTAACAAAATCAAATAACATATAACATGAATGACATCAATTTTAATCGAGGGTTTTTTTTTTCATTTCTTAATTTTTCCTCTGGAAATCACTGTATAAATATACATATTTTATGACTTTTCGTACTTTTTTATACCCTACACCGTGGATATATTCACTTTCTCCTTCCGTTTATAACACATAAAAGGAAGCGTGGAAGGTATAGAAGAGTATTTATATTTTTGATCAGCGTCACCACCTGAGTTTATTTAGCGATGTCTGTCTGTCTGTCTGTTGAAATCATGTTTACGAGAAAACCACGAATGCTAATTGAATGAAACTAGCGCACACAGGTCACATCTTCTAACAGGCATCCTGCTATTGAAAATAGGTGAAATCGATTCACGGACACGCCTACCGCCCATTCTGTATGTATATTTACCCAGGCCATTTTTGAAAAAAGTTGCAGCGATTTTGATGAAACTTGGTGATTTGATGCACATGTAAACAAAATAAGGATAAGGCTAGGTTTCAAGTTTTCAAAGCTTCCTACAGGGGCGTGGCACAGCCCAAAATTTTAACATTTATACAGCCGTGCAAGATATTGTGATGAAATTTTGTAAACGGGTGCATTTCAAATATATATTGAATTATGATGAAAGTGGGCGGAATCGTAAAGTGGGCGTGGCACTTTTCAACAGTTAAAAATTTTGAATCCATATATCTCAAAAGTGGCTGAAACGATTTTCATAAAAATCTTAGACATGATGCCACTGAAAGCAGTCATCAACACAATCTCAGCCACTTTATTGAAAAAACTCGTTTAAGGGCGTGGCACAGCCCACTATATTTATAAAAGTTCTATTAATTTGTTAGTTCTCGTTATGAAATTTAATAAGGCAGATATCCTTGCTAGAAGGTATGCTTTTGAAAAAATTTGGCGCCATAGAGCATGTGGGCGTGGCACCTCCCATACAAGCAAAAAACTTTAATGTAATAGGTAGCATGCTATGAGAGTAATCTTCATAAAATATGGTTTAGTCGGCTACTATGGGCTTTGAAATTGAACGAAAATTGATGGGATTACAGTAGTGGGCGTGGAATCTCCTATATTACCATACAGTTGAAATCGCTAATTAATTTAGGCGGTTTACTTGCTAAAAGGTATACCTGAATCAAAAGTGGGCGAAATAGCATCAGTGGGCGTGGCACTCCCCACACAAGTAAAATACCTTAAGTGGCATAATTATCGAAATATGTCATCAATCATACTAAAATTTGCTGAAAGAGTGTTGCTTATTGAAAGCTATTTCTGGATAAAAATCGGACCATATTACACCAGTGGGTGTGTTACCGCCCTAAACTTTAAGACTTATTACGGCATATATCGCAAACTATACAACCTATTGAGATCAGATTTGGTATGTGGATGTCAATAACGAATATAATTTAGTAAACCAAAAGTGGGCGGAATTGGAAAAGTGGGCGTGGCACATTTAAATTTCTTAGTTTTTATTCGATTTTTTAATATTTCTTTTGACTTTATCAACCTTTTAACTTTTCCAATATATCCAATATGTGTTTGTTTGACTTTTTTAACCTCTTTCATTTTCTTTATTTTTATGACTTTTTCAGTGATTTGGAATTGTTTCATCATTTCTTAACCTTTTTCATTTTGTTTGAACATTTTCATAAACAACAACTACTTTCAATTTCTGGAAAATTTTACTTTTGAAAGAAATCTGTCTGCTTAGATTTTATGTTATGGCTTTGAACTTTGGTCATACTACAAAATGTTTCGTGGACTAACAAATTTTAACTGAGTTTTCTTCTAAGTGTAGGCATAGATATTAAAGTAAACATATCTCTTTATTAAATCCAATCCCAACAAATTATACACTTAGATACTCGTACACATACTTTAATTTATTTGGTTTCATAGTTGAAGTCGGCTGATTCAAGTTGAACAACGAATTTAGCATTTCAAATAAACGTAGGAAACAAAACTTTTGAGATTTCAATCGAAAATTGGATTTTCTTTTACTACTTTTTTTTTTGGTAAAAATTAATTGCGAATCCTTGTTTTGCTAGAGACAACACAGGCTTTTTGTATTTTTACTCAAAAGCTTTTGCCTGAGTGACTGTGTGGTTTTTCTGGTTTGTATTTGTTGTTAGATGTTGTTGCTGCTGTTGATGCTTTCGATCTTTTTGTTGCAGAGTAAATAAAGTAGTTAAAATACGTTAGTAGCTACTAAGCAGCTACCTTATTAGTAACCTTTTCAAGCAGAGCACAGCTACACAAAAACACAATTTGTTTGACGCATGTGCTGCTTGTCGCCTTTGTTGGTAGTTAATTATTGCGCTGCGGAATGACAGGAAATTTTTTGGTGCTTCCGTTTCATTGCCTTTTGTGAATTAAAAGTTATTTAGCGCTAATTTTTGTATTAGAGATTTGAATGAAAGAGAGAGATTACGGACATTATATTTTATTTTAGTGATAAAAGTTGGGTTTTTGGCAATAGTTAAAGTGAGTTTTAACACACGGCGAATAACTCACTTAAAGATATTGGCTTAGTAAAATACAGTGTTCCATTTTATTCATACACTTATTTCACCAATAATGAGATATGTACTCATATCATTACTTGTTGCATGCATATGCCACGCTTGTTGCTGTAATTCGAAATTTTCCTAATTAACTTTTAAGCAAATATAAAATAAAACATAAGAAAAGTAGCTGTTTAGTTTCTAGAATAAAGTAGAAAGCACAAAGCAGAGTGAATTCACGTAAAATTAAATAACGAAGCAAAAACTGATTACTCATACGCCATGTTGCGCCATGTGACTCAACAAATGCTGCTTACGTTAGCAATTAAAAAGAATAATGACAGAGCAAGTAGCAGAGATGCTTAAAAATTTTTACTGACGTAGTTAAGATCATTGACGCATAGAAGATGACATAATATCAAAGAAATAAGAGTTTGTACGGCTGTTAAATATTGTTTTTATTGCAAGAAATATCATGAAAGAAAATTTGTATAATATGAAATCAATGCTGCTTCGAAAGAGATTCAAATAAAAGTTCTATTAATAGAAACTTTTCAGTAAATTGGTGATTTTTAAAATATGCTATTTATCATCTTTTGAAGATAGTTATGACTCAAAAGGTCTAAGTCGCACATAAACCGAAACTTTTAAATTGGGGATACAAAACGATTCTTTCAACCCCAATGACAAATGCCTCATTTTGGCGATATCTATACGTTTTACTTCCTTAAGCCAGTCAAAATCTTATGCTCAACCTGTGAAGGCCTAAAAGTGGAAATATACCAAAGACCAAGTAAAAATGTGGAATTTTTGCGCGCTATGTTAGTATTTTGCTATGATTCTTAACTGGTCAATGCAAAAAGTAAAATAAAGTATGCTTGCAAATTTGTAAACGTTGGCTAACAAGCTGATGATACCATGTAGCAGCTAGTTGCCCAGATTTTGTTCCCTTAATGCATTTTCCACTTGTATTTTTTTTCTGTAATTTTTGCACCAACATGACTGGGCTGGAAGCTCAATATAAAGTATAATATTCTAAAAAAGACTTCGTTGGTAACTGGTGCTGACTGCTAGTAGTTAATGGTCATTTATTTTTTTAACAAAATATATATAATTTTTAAAGACAAATGAGCAGTTTTTTGCTACAGACTCTTGAAATTTTCTTTCACAGACCCTAGTGGTCACAATATATTCAAACACTTATTTTTTATTTATTTGTGGTAAAAAGTTTCCACAAAAGCCGGTCATTTCCCATTAAGAAATTAAATTATTTTTTCAAGTTTAACTTAGTTTTTTATATACGACAAGTGCTTAAGTACTTCAAAAGATTAAAACGAAACCACGCAACTTACAGTTTTTTGTATGCATAATATGGGTGGTTTGAAAAAACAAAAATTTGTTTGCATAGCAGAAAATGAATCTAATAAACAAAGGTTCAACATTCGAGGAACACTCGAAGAAAAACTTTTGTTAATGGAATTTTATATTTGAGTACAATTTAAGCCAACGTGAATACCTGTCTAATTGAATTAAATAAAAAAAAAAATAAAGTCATGATAATATAATGATGATAATAATAATGATATGAAATCTCATGAAAGAATGGATTACAGTTCTATTGAATTTAAATTTATTTTGTACTAAGCAAAACTCTCATGTTCATATGACAAGAACATAATTAAGTAAAATTTGATTATGTTAAAATATCATGTAAGAAAGCATGTTACATACACACATATCATTCGATGAGAAACTCATCGTAATCTTGTAATTTTATAAAGTGTCTAATGTTCATTATCTCACGATATAAAAATTGAATTTCTTAGCAAGATTCTAATGACCATATGTCCATTAACAAGATTTTGAAGTCTTCTCAAATGAAATATGTAAACTCTAGAGATATAATGATCAACTGACAAGAAACAGCGGAAAGTATGAATCCGCCTAGATAAAAATTAAGTCATAGCATAAAAATCTCATGCTATATAATTTTTTTTTATTTTTACGAGTAAAACAATAATAATCTCGTTTGACAAAAACTTCATAAGTCAAAAATTTTACTACATAAGAATCTCATGTGAAAAAACTTTAAATAATACTCAAGCAATCATGTAAGACTTTAATCGCTTGAGATTTTAGTGCAAAAACATTATATGTATATTTGTATTTTATCTAAATATGTTGCTTAGATCAACAATAAATCAAAAGCTATTTATGATTAATGGTATTTTAAATTTTTAATTTTTTATTTCTTTACAGAAACAACAGCAAGTTCGGATCCACACAAGAAAAAAACTAAAATTAAACTCAGAACTGTAAGTAATTTACTACTTCCTTTTCTTTTATGATTTCTGACAGTTGACAAATTGCTGCAAGGTTTGGTGTGTACGAGAGTAGGTGCATCCTTGGAATATTTTTCTGTGTCTGTGTGCAACAGTTGCAAAAAAAGAAAGCACCATGTCGTCAAATTCATTTACAACGCTACGCAAGGTATAAAATATACACACAGCTCTAAATGTGTATATGCACAATAAGGTGGATCACAAGGCAATCTTTTTGTTGAATTGTAACTTGTTAGCTTAGTTGAACATCGTAAATCAATATGACCTCTTTTAAAAAGAATGATTTTGTATATTTGTTGTTAAATTACCAATCTCATTTTTCCACAATATTTAGTAAATTTTTTATTATTTTTTAAGGAAGAACCACATAAAACTGAAAAAATATTTAGGAAAAATTTAATAGAAAGGATTTTCATCTAGCTAAAAATATTCTACGAAAGGAACTTATGTTAGGAAACTCACATGAGACAAAGATATTCAATATAGATTTTCGCAACAAAAATCGCATGAAATAGAAATCTTCTTAAGCTTTTTTGCGCCAAGTTCCTAATATTAAAATCAAATGTAGCTAAAAAAACAGCAAAAGGCTAAACTTTGATGACATAAAAAATTCATGAGATAAAAATATTTATGAGCAGCAAGTCTTAGGACAAAAATTTAGTTTACTTAGAGACAAAAATTTCATGGTATCTTTACTGCCGTTATTGACAGAAATAATTATTTCATGAGATCCAAAAAATATTGGAATTCTAATGAATAACAGTCTTATGACAAACACAACAACATTTGATTTAAAGCAAAAATCTTATGATTTTTCAATAACTTCTTATAATAAAAAAAAACCTTACAAACATTCGTGGCCGTTCATGGGTAAAAAACTTTATCTTCCAGAAAAAATTCCGCTGGTGAAAAAAAAAATTGGAAATCAATTGATCAAGATGCTACTCAGCAACATAATGCAGCTTTAATTTATTACCGACAAATGCTCGAAAAATCATAAGAAATGATCGGTGAACAAAATTTCGATGTATCAACAGGAAACAATTTAAAAATCACATGAGTTTAAAATGTGATTAAATGATAGAAAAAAGTTTATCAATTAAAGCAACAACGTGTCCAGTGTGCTTTTCTCTTTTATAAAAATAACCCAATTACTTAGATCAAAGGAATGAAATGATATGATTGGTTTTTTCAATTGAAAATCACACAGCAACTTCTTATCTCTACAAAGAAACCATTTTTTGAAGAAGTCACCCTAATAAATGTTTTTTTTGCTAAATCACACCACCCTGAGTTTAAAAGGAAAAAGAAAATTTATGAAAAATTATTTAATTCATTAAAATGATTCGTTCGTTGCTTTTACCTGCAGGCCAAGCAGTATGTTGTTTAATGCTGCTCGCAGGATTACCACCCATTAAGTACACACACACACAAACGCAAAACTTACACTTTCACACTCAACGTGCGAGTATATAACATTGCACATATGGGTGTTCATCTCGCTATAGTTTCTTGCTTGTGTGCGTTTATAATTTGAAGGTGCAACAAATGCCTGCATTTTAAGGTGTACTGCATGCAGCAATAGCAACGTGTGCATGCGTTTAAAGTTAAATACATATACGTGTATGTGTTTTGTACTTCTTTGTTCATATTGTGTGATTTATGAGCTTTGAATGTTCGTTTTTGTTATAAGAATTTGTTAGATTAGAAGCTTCGTTAGATCTTTTGAATGAGCTAACGTTATTGTAGTGGCGTCTTGTAAAGTCTACAGCGCAATGCATAAATTAATAATTAATTATTATGAAAAAGGAATTAGTAAATGATTTTTTTTTTACAAATACTTGAAAAAGAAAATGTCTTTTGGCTTTAAACCAAAGCTGTATTAGACCTATAATTAGGCGTATAAAGTAAGACATTAAGAATATGTCAGCTTTATATTAAAGTCTCACATATGAACAACTACTTATATGCTGTTGCTGTGTATGTTATATAAGAATTCGTATTAGTATAGACAATTTTTAAAAAACTTTCCAAGTAAATTTGCTACCAACTAAAAGCAGTTGATTTTTTATCTTATTTTTGAATGCCATTTTACAAAAAGCTCCATAAAACCTAAGGTTACTCTCATGAGACTTTGCACATTTTACGCTAAGCCAAAAAAAGATCAAATAAAAACAGCATAAAATAAAATGTTGCATATAAATATAAATTTTAGAATACAAGCAAAATGTTACATAGACGCCGTTTAAGGCGAGTATGCTATTTTCGTGCTAAGCTAAATTTAATATTAATAAAATTTACTAATGCTATCGATTTTAAATATTTGACCGTATTTTCCAGGAAAAGGAGGTACATTCATATAGTTGCTGGGTCTTTAATCCAAATCGAATGTGAACTTCATGACGAAATTTTGCTTTCAGAGATGTATAGCGAAAACGAGAATGTTCTTTATATATTTTATTATTAGAAAGTGAACACATTGCATTTAAGTCAGTTCACTTGGTACCAAAAATTATTTTGAATGGGTTTTCTCTCAACTAAACTTAAAAAATCCTGCCATAACTGAGATATATCCTTGCATTTTCATATGCTTAAAAATTTAAAGTCTCATAAAGTTTTTAGCAGGTATTACCCTACAACGAACTTTGCTTATATAAAATAATAAACCGGCAAATTGCTTTACAATTGCCCTTTTTTCTAATGTTTTTTACGAACATAACACATATATACTCGTATGCCAAATTGTGGTTACAATGTTGTTGGTGGGTTTTTTTTTTTGTAAATAAAAAAACCTAAAAAAAGTTATCAGAAGTTTCCGTTTATTTATCCCGGTAGTTCATGGAAAAAAAGGGCAAACAACGTGACGTATGAGTGATTTTAATGTGAAGCCAAAGGATTTTCAATTTATTTTGTTATTGCTTTATCAAATATTAAAAAATCACAGTTAGGATCAAGGGTGAAATATAACAGTAGCAACAACAACACCAATACACCCTACTACACCAAATATAGTACATGTGCCCAAGGGAGACTTTTAAAAATGGCAAAGGAAATGCAATAAGTTTTAAAGTTAATATTATGAGAGAGTGGAAAGTTACGCTTAATGCAGCTACATAGTTCCTATGGGAAAATTTGAATTTAAAAAATAATTTTCTTAAATGAATTCTGAAATTTTTGTTGATTTAATGAAATTTAATTTTTGTGCTGTTTAATTATTAATTGAAATATTTCTTAAAAATTACCAAAAGTTTGTCATCAAAAAAATTAAATTATCCTTTCAATTTTGTCACCTTCAATTAAATTTTGCAGCTTAGCAGTGACATAATCATCATTTGTTATTTGTGTTTAATTTAATTTATTAATTTAAATTATGTGGCTTATCTTATGCGATTATTATTGTTGTATTTTATTTTACCCACAAAATGACTTTATCAAAATTAAGGCTTAAACGGTAGAAGAGCCAGCAGCAACGAATTATAAAAGGACTTAACGCTGATGCTTGTGGTCGAGTACCATTTACCATTAATCATGAAAACAATTAATTAAAGCGCCAAATGGGTTAGCAGCTTAGACCAACAGCTGTTGAAAACCAAAAGATAAATTTTACTTAAACAAAAGAACCCACAAAAGTAAGACGCATAAGTGTGTTATTAATTAAAAACTTTAAAGTGTAAGCAGCATTTAGTTTAGAAAATTAAATAACACTAGTTAACAGAGTTAAAATTTCTACCAAACTTTTAGAACACCTTTCCAAAAAGTGTTCCTTTCGGCCACTAAAATTTAAGCATAAGAAGATGCCTTTTATTTTTGTAGGGCCATGGCTAAGTCACTCGTTAACATTATCACTTTTGTTTGCCAAGAACAGTCCTTTCTCACAACACCTAGCTTACGCCATATTAATTACTGTCATTGATAAAATCAATGTCAAATCAGCAGCGTTGCTGAATTTCGTATGCCCGTGTCGATTCAGTTAGTTACAACCAAAGTTGAGATAAAACTTCCATAGTTTTTTCCTGATGGGAAAAACTATGAAATTCTTGTCTCCTAAAGCATGTTGTTGTTGGCCTTACGCTTTCACATTAAATGCCAATTCAGTCTTCAATCGTTTTCTCAACTTATTGTCCGCTGTATTCACATCGATCTTATTTTGTATTAGGGAAGTGAACAGCAAGTAAAAGTCAAGATTTTTTTTCTAGTCCAGTTGTAATTGGCAGTATGTCTTTAAGGGGATTCAACTTAGCCACAATACCTCTGGTATCGATTCTGTTTTCTCATGAAAGGTTCACCATCTCCTACTCTTGCTCTACCTCAGCGTTTTCCGAAAGGTTTTTTTGGTGGTTTTCTAAATATTCCAAATTTAAAAAAAAAAAAAAATCTGACTTCCATAACAAAAAAAAAAAAAATCTCACAACCTTTTGTAGTGATATTTTTACCTGGCGGCATGATACTTTTAAATACAAGTTAATTTTTTAAATTAAAAATTCTTGAAACTTTTAAAATGTGGAATGGTCGTCAGTTGAAAAAACCAGCTCACTTAGACAAAATGATGACACATTGCGTTACTATGTGATATTTAACTAAATACTTTTGTAGAGTGAAAAAAAGTTCGTAATGAAACTAAGCTGCTAATCCATACATAAAGTCATCAAGTAGAATTTTTTTTTTTGCTTTGCTTCAACCCTTTAAAAGTTAGCTAATGCTTCTAAGTAATAAAACTTGTGCATTAATTTCTAAAAAATAATGTATCATTTTAAAGTGTTTCAAGAGGGATATTCTTCTTTAAATTTGGAATTAAATGTAATGTATACAAGAAATATATGCTTCACATAACAATGGTTATTTTTCATAATTAAAACACAATATTGCAAAATAGCCAGGATAAGAAAAAACAGTCGTTTGTTTTGTGTAAAGTTTCGTAGATATCAATGCCTAGTGAGTAAATTAAACCACAGTTGTCAGGACTATCTCCAACTGTTGCCACAGTGGGTTGAAAAAGAAGCAAAACAGTTGTTACATAAAAGATGATTGATAATTGGCCATAATTTAGAAGGAAACATTTAGTTAAAATTGATGAGTAATTAGGTTTGGTATTATACACGCGAATTTGTAAATAATGACAGAAAAAACACAAGAATAAAATTAACTTACATAGAAATAAAAACGCAATTATTCCAAAAAATTTTTATTAGAAATTATTGCCAACGTCTAGACTGCGTGAAAAAAAGAAACACATCATTAATCATTGAGTTAAACTGCACATATTCATCATAGAAAGAAAAAAACACATTAATTTTGATAAAAAATGCTTTAAAAAATAAGCAGACTTGCAGAAAGTTATTATTTTTGATTAAATCTTTTCAAAAGGTGTCACAATATTAGATTATGCGGTAAACCAAATGAGGAACTGAAATTTTATATATTTCACCAACTGTAAACTACAAAAAAAAATATTAAAATCATAGGGGTATATTTTTCCAATAGATATTAAAAACTTGGATTTTATTAAAGATGCTGTGATGAAGTTTTATCTAAATATTTTATGAGAAAAATTATCTTAATATCGTGGAATTTTCTTTCTTCAAAGTTAAGGACTGTCCAAGAAAATTACTATTTTTTTCTTAATCTACTCGTATTGTTTTCATATTGTTCATATTAGTCATATTTTTTTTTTCTTTATAAAGTGATGCTAACAATAATAAATAGCTTATGTTGATAACACTTTTAACGAGAAAAAAGTTTAGTATTTAACAAAAACTTCACTTACTAATTTTGTACACTTACCGGGGGAAAAACAGCATTAGCTATAGCGAAAAAATCGGCGAAGCAAAAATAACAATCCTTTGGACTATTTCTAATTATAAAAGAGTTCCATGAAAAAATTAGTCGGGCAGAACGTTCGAATTTTCAGACCCAAAGCTAGTGACGAAGGTGCAGCAACTCTACACAAAATAGAAAAAAAAAGTATTTTGAGTACCTACCAGGGCAAAAAGTGCAAGATCGCTCTGATGAAAAGCAGTTGGTGGCACAAAAGTGAGTCTGAAAACTATATGAAGGCTACCGGACTAAATTTGATTGTTTTGTTATAGACGATTTCATTAAGACAGTTATCAAGCAGCTAGTTGTGCATAAAGAAATAAGGAACAGGTATTGAGCCAATTTTAAGAGAAGGAATTAAGACAATTTCCGAAGCAGTATATGGCTTGGCAAGCTGTATACACCTGTGGGCTGAGAAACAGTTTTTTGTTACACAAAATAAGCTAAATTCCTTGATCAAGGACGTTTCCACTATTTACTTAAGCACATCAGGGTACTGTAATTTTCTGGTCTGCTTAAGCAACGTCTCATTCCACAAAACCCATCATGAAAGAGGAGTAAGGCAAAAGATCTATTTTGTAACAAAAACAACATAGAGCTTTGACCAATTGAAATGAATTGGACACTAATGAAAGGAAACCTATGAAGGAGTAATAAGACAGCAAAAAATATAGAACAGTTTAAGATCAAATGAAGAAGATCGTACAGTACTGTCGATGAAACAAATGTACAAAACTTAATCCAGTACCTTAAAATAAATAAAAAATTTTATAGAAAATAAATATTTCTTGCTAATTTTTTGGTTTTCTCTACTAGTCATTATTAATAAGAAATAATATAAGAAAAAAGAAAATTGCTACACTGAGAAAATGATTTGATTGTGCATATGATGTAGAGCAATCAAATATTTATTTGAGACAAACATATTATATATTTTATTGAAAGTCTTGGTTGAAACATTATATGTTTAACTTAAAAACACTTCCGATTTTTTGAAACCGCTCTACTGTGCACATGCGCGTCCTTATATCTGTGTGTGCCAGCATATGGTAGTGTGTCACCGTAACGGAAGTCGTTTTGCATATTGTTTGCAATGCGCTGGACAAGTTCCAGTGAAAACCGACGATGACAAAATGAATGAATGTCAATTGTTAAACGACACAAAGTCCGCAGCTTTTGAATTTGAAAATGAAAGAGAAAAAAATCATTTACCTGTGCCACAGTTACCAAACGAACAATTAAGCCTTTGTTCATTAAATGAAATTTTATGCATTACAGCAAATGCTGATTAATTTTAATGAGCGAAGCGCTGTTTTGATGCAAAAAAAGGATTTCATTTAAAATCACTAGTGTAAGCAATTAAATTGCAAATTTAATGACATGGTAGAATAAAAAAAAGAAAAGGTTTCCTGATACAGATGAATAGATTTTACTCAGCTCAACTTTAAATAATTGGGGACAGAACGATGCGTATTTTTAAATTAAAATTATCCAGAAAACCAGTAAAAAACTATGCGACCTTATTGATCATACAAATGTATTTTCGGAATATTTTTTATGTTATAATATTCAGAAAATATAGGAGATATTTTGGCTTATGAGGGGTTTCACGATATTGCTGGTTCTAATTAAATTTAATTGCTCCATTGAATTGAACATGTTTTGAATAACTTATTCATGCAATTTGCGAATATATTGATTGCAACAGACCAAGGTATAATGTAAATTTCTATATATCCTTTTTTATAGACATCAGAAACCTTTAACAGTTGAATGCTGAAACTGATTATAGAGTTTGCTTTTAAGTTAAGATTTCAACTTTCTACAAGTTTCATTTCACTACCTGTTAAATAACTTAACCTTGCAACTAAAACCTGAAATAATTGACAAGGATATCGGCGCATGTACATACGTGCGTGCAACATAGTGTTGCTACTGCCACTTGTTCTTTGCAATTTCTTCTCATTACCAACTCTTAAAAGTTTCTCTAAAATCCTCTAGAGAAAACTTGGTTAAAATAAAGTTTTTACTTTCATTTACAACCTTGAGGAAAACTGATTTTGACACTGCAAGGATACGAATCAAAAGAAATATGAAAACTAATTACAAAACAGAAGAAAAAGAAACTTATACATGCTTAAAAGTTGAAATCCGCACTAATGCACATACTTATGATGGAAATAATACACCTGTTTAAAAATGTTTTAAGACTAGAAGTTTAAGGATATTTTAGTAGTTATTTTTACTACTGAGTTATTTATTTCGCAATGTCCTAAAAGCAAACAATTATGCTAGAATTATATATTATGTTGATAAAACTTTGCAAATTTTCTTGAAGCTCAAATTATTGTTTTGTGTTTCTCCAAAAAATAAAAAAAAAACAAAAATATTTTAGAAAATCAAAGGTTTTTACGCATTGTACATTTGAGTGTATGGCCGCTCAGGGCTGCAACAAATTCTTTGTATTTCTTAAGTCGAAAGGATGCTGATAATCAAAGGTTTACTTTGGAAATTAAATTACTTATTAAGAAAATTATAAGCTCAAATAAAACGAAAACTTTGCACATTAAAAATTTTGAAAAAATTTTAAGCTAAGCAACATGCTCAAACATGCGTGCATAATTATAAATCTTTATACATTTTATGTGTGAAACTTCACAAGCCCACAAAAATTGATAATCATATGTTTGTAGGCATATTTTCATGGCAACTTTTGTGGTCGTATGTTAACTTTTTGTTTTATGTCATGAATCAAAAAACTTCTTGAATGCTGAGCAAATGTTAAAATGTTGAAAATTATGCAAAAAAAAATTCTTTTCCGACTTAAAAGTTTACATAGAACGTATCAAAAACTTAGGCGTTAGGGAATATGATTCCCCAAAATATGTAAGTCGTTTAGTGAAAATTATACGAAACTCTATTGAAAAATTTTATTGATGCTCTGTATTGGTTGACATTTAAAAAGCTTTCGATTGAATCTAAAATTTGGCATAAACAGGGGAATTCCAACAAAATTTCAGTAATTCATATTCTCATCCCACACTGTTTTCAACATTTAATATGCATTAAGCATAGGTTAATGTTTTGTTTTTCATATGTAGAGTAAATGCCTCTTTTTAAAGTCGACCATTTCGTTTTAATATTAAATTGTAATGAAGCAAAGTGCAATGAAAAATCACTAAAGAAAATTGTATAGACTCAGCGGCAAATATGTTATAAATAACATCGATGAATACTTATACTCATTGTAGGCAGTAATGCTCACAACTCCAGCCACAACTATAAATTCTTTTTACAAAAAGATGGCCGGTAACAAACGAAAGGCATATTGCCCTAAAACATCGCTTACTAAGTGCCTGTATAGTTTAACGAGTTGCCTACATCTCCACATACAAGGCATGCAGCCAATAGGCAAGACCACTTACATCTCCATATACACAAAGCAAGCATCTAGCAAGCAGACTGCCTATAGCTTCATATACAAAGCAGGCAGCCAGCAAGCAAATAAACAAAATATCTTAGTAATAATTTTATTTGTGAAACAAAGGGTAAAGCTTTTCATACATGAAAAATCAGAGTACTTCATCGATTTGCCGCTGAGGAATGGAAAAAAATATTTCCAAATTTTTTTGAAATGACAGAAAAATTTGAAAATTTATTCAGCGCACTCATAAATTAATTAGTAATTTATTAAATTAAAACGCATTGCCCAAACCATGTTCATTAGCGTGATTAACTTTTTTTTTTTTTAAAACAACTCGAACAACTCCGAAGGGATTTAAGTTTATATGCGCTTCATGGGATTTCACCATATTGCTGGTTCTAATTAAAATTAATTGCTCCATTGAACTGAACTGATGTTTTGTATGGCAATGCTATTAAAAATATTACGATCAGGATAAAGGAGTTCTGCAATAACAACAACAGCATAATGTTGATTGTGAATTATAGACCCATATGAATATGAAGAAGCCAAATGAAGTTAGCAATTTTAGATGCTGTTTGGCTTCAGAATTAATTAAAATGACAAGAGCAGCAACGAGAACAAAGGCGCATACAATTATTGACACCTAAAACGCACACATTTACGAGACTTGTAGGAAAAGGCATCACAAGTAATCAATTAAAGAATTATGTGATAATAAAGCAAAACAGCATATACAAGTGACTTATGCTGTTCTTACAGATCGTGTTATGCTGTTTTCCTTTGTGGCCGCAGTAATATTAAAAAATACCAACAAAAAAAATACCTGAAGTCACTCAAATGCCAATTTCTAACTGGGTACCATTAAAATCTAATTACAAGACGACAATAAGAGAGAGAGTCATTGAAGCTCATCAACTTAAGAACGAGCAAACGACAAGCAAGTTACTGCATTTGCTGTAACCTTAGCTAAGTTGAATCTCCTGCATAGTGGCTAGGAATATTTCTTAGAATCAGAACAACAAAAATGAATAGAACATCAGACATATAAATCAAACCAAAATGTTTTCCTATTTCCGTTGAAATTCTATGTAATCAGCCTCATGTTAGTGGAGACCAATGTGATAATTTCTCACAAGTACACAAAAAAAAAAAAATAAATTCATTAAATTTAAAAAGATTTTTTTTAGAAAAAAGACAAAAAATCATAAGCGAAAAAATTTTCGATTATATCAATGGCATCGATTGATATTAAAATAATTTATGAAGCCATAATTTGGATGCCATCGGAAGATAATTTCAAGTACATTGACAGCATAATAACTACCAAAAGAAATTATCGAGTACATGTTATTGAAAGCAATGTTTGTACCGAAAGTTTCGAAGACATCAAGATAGATGAAATTGAAAGATAACTTTGAAATATTGATGGCTTTACGAGTACCGATAATATCGGCGGCATTGAAATTGATTGATGATTTCGAATGTACCGTTGGAACCAAAAGTGTAGATGGTTAATATTAGTTTTGATTTAATTGAATATTATATGACACATAGGTATCGTATACATGTTATTTTGACACTCTTAAGGTCTATGCTGGGAAAAAAATCTACATAAATTTTAACTATAAGTTATACTTTTTTATGGGCTAATAAGTTTTCACACAATTAATTTAGAAAAAATATGTTTTTGTAGTCATTTCTAGCGCAATATATCTAAATTTTTTTTATATTTAAACATCTTTACTGATTGAATGGAGAAAAATCTGTATTGAAGAGAATTAGCTGAAACTTTCACTAAGACTCGTGCAACTTTAGTGAAACATTTTAATTTTAAACGATGTTTTCAACATTTTTTCGACTTTTTTGCATTTTTTCGAAGTTTTCAACATTTTTGAAATATGAAAACAAAATACTAGAGTTGATAGAAACTGATATAACTTTAATTTCGTATTTACTGTTTATTAATGATATTAAATTCGGTGCATTTCACGAACTACAGTCTGCATTTGCAACTCTGATTTTTTTGAAAGTTTCATAAATTTTAGTATTACAGGTTGTTCAAATTTGAGGTATCGTTTTAAGATTGCTGTCATTTTTACATGTGCTAGATTACACATGTTTTTTCAGAAATGAAGTAAATGCATTCCGGTTAGTAAAATTAGATCGCTAAACGAATTAACGACGTGCTATCTTTATTAAAATTTATTTTTAAATATGGTGAAAGTTATTCAGAAGTTGGAAGATAATTTGGTTTGAAATACGGTGTAGAGAATATGATCTGACAAATCATGTTACTAAACTTACATTGAAGTTATCATTAAAGAAACTAATTTAGTTCAAGATCACAGAAGCAGAATTTATCATCGTAGTCGTCGTTGAAGTGAAAATATTGCAACTATTAGCACAATTGTTGTTGAAAGCCAAGGACATCAATTCATAGGCATTCACAGCCACTAAACCAACATTTTTGTTCATTATTCAATTTTTTTGTGGAGTCAATTAGAAGATATTGATGTGCAGAATATGAGGTTTCAACAGAAAGGTGTTACATGTCACACAGCAGAGGAATCAATAGATCTTTTGAAAGAGAAGTTTAATAATCGAATAGTTTCTCGAGAAATGAACGTGTATTGGTCACCATCGATCAACAACAATTTACTTTTAAAACTGAAAAATTTCATAGTAATATCGCTTTTAAAAAAATGTTCGTTATTTATTATGAAAAATACGTTTAAAAATGAAAGCAAAAGAATTTTATTGAATAAAAGAAAAAAATTTTCGAAAATATAATAGATTGAAAAGCAAAATGGTATATGGAAAAAATTGATTCTCTTAAAAAATGGCAATGAGAGGATTTTAAATTATATTTGAATGTCATACCTAGGGTTTTCCAAAAAAAAAAAATGCTGTTTCTTTCATTTAAGTTCTCCATCTTGGTCGTATCTTAAAGTTATGACAGTTTTGTCGAAATTTGCCTTGGACTATTTTCATGGCAATACTAATAAAATAAATAAAAAATTTAAAAATAGCTCAGATCTACTCAAAAATATTTTTATATATCAGTATATTGTCGCTGTGTACTACATTGTGCTTGAATTAAGTCAACTTTAATTCACCTATGCGACATCCTAAACATGCAACTAATTGGCTCACATAATGTAAGTGGATGTTGTGTGCTTCTTCTATTAATGTTAATGTACGTATGTATGTGCATTTGATACAGAAATACTGCCACAAGCACGAAAAGACCATGCAAAATAATGATGTACCAGTGAGTGACAGCCCAAATATGGTTAAATAGCACTGACATTCGCAGCACAATGTAACACTGCGCAGTTTCAGTTGATGATGTAGTTTGGACTTAATAAAAGTTAAGGCAGTGCTGTGTAATTCCTTTTTATTTTGTACTTTTTCAAAGTGGGACACAAATTACTTTGCAAATATGCTACCTATTCCAGACTATGCCATAACACTTACATAAAGCATATTCATATTGGCACAATATGTAAGTTCGCACTTATGTGCCATTGAGTTGCATACAACCACAGATCAAAGTTATGTCAATATGCGCGTTTTCCTTTGACATACCGTACATGCCATTAGCTTTGACAAAAACATATACTCGAATTCCACAAAAGTGGGTAGCACGATTCATGTTGTGGCAAACGCCCCAAGTTGTGGTCTGTGGTAGTCAGAGTTGGTCTCAGCGTACATAATATTAATGCTGCTATGGCAAATGCTCGTTATGTTGTCATCGTCATCGGCCTGTGGTTTGTCTGATTTTCTAGTTGGTATGTTGATTAGATGTTGGTTGTGACTTGAGTGCTACTGACATGAAATGGTTTCCCATCTTAATATTATTGCTTAATGTTGCGGACTCTGTTTTAGTATCTTTTATAGAGTTAGGTGTAGTCGGAGCAGCCTTGTATTACTGATACGCTATGCTTTTTTAATGTTTTATATAATAAAATGCTAACTTGTTTTTAACGTTTGTATACAACATTGTTTAAGAAATTATTACCCAAAAAAAATGAAAAGTTAATTGTGCAAAAATGTAGGTATACCAACACTGTAAAAAAAATCCGCAACGATAAATATTTAGTGGATTAACTTTTGCATATCAAAAAGAAAAACTGCCAACAAAATTTCAGATCTCCCGAAAAATATTTTTTTCAGGTCTTGGGCAGTTTTTTTTCGGAAGGTAACGCTCAATAGATTTTTTGGGTGTGAACGAAATATCTTAAAGTATTAGCTTTCAAAAACAAAAACCAAAAATGGTCCCTAAAGTGTCATATATTGGGATAGAAAGTGTTAGGCGACTCAAGTCTCTTTTCTATCAATTTAAAAGGAAAAAATCTCATTTTTATGTTAACATGTTTCTAGCGATCTATTTCCACGCTACACTCAGGGTATATGTATTTACTATCTCATTGCGTTTGTAACGCATATAAGGGGGCGTGGCAGTTATAGAAATGTACATATGTATATTCTTTATCAGCGTGACAACCTGAATCAACTTAGCAAGTCCGTCAATCAATCTGTTTTTCTGATATTTGCTTATGAGATTGAAAATGAATGCAATCGGTTCACAGACACGCCTACCGCCCATATGAGTAAGTCATTTCAAACGTTATATTAAAAGAGTCTCTTGATGCAGCAAAGCCAAATTTCTCAAAATCACTGGGAAAAGCTTACATAAAATGGCAAATTTCGATGAAGGGGCGTGGCACCTCCCATGCAAGCAAAAACCTTAAAAAGCACTACGGAGAGAATTATTTGAAGTAATGAAACTAAATTTCACACAAAATTTCACAAATAAAATGTTTCAGTATCAAATTAAAATTTGGCATATTTCGACAAGAGGGCGTAGTACCTCCCATGCAAGTTAAAACTTTAAAAAGCTATACAGTGACAATTATTTATGGTAATTAATTAAATTTCATACAAATAGAAGCAATGACTCAGAAAAGCTATATACAAGAAGTTGACGAATTTTTACAGCTGGGAGTGGTACTCCCCATAGCACCAAAAACTTTGAAATACTAAACTGAGAGAATTATTTAAAGCTATGTAACCGAATTTCACAGAAATACAAAAAATGGTTTGGCCAAGCATCAGGAAAAAATTTGGCATATTTCGAAAAGAGGGCGTGGTACCTCCTATACAAAGAGTTATTCAAGTAAATGTTACCAAGTTCAATGCGGATTAGCTCGTGACGTTAAAAATTTAGGACTTAAGTACACTTTTACTTTTAATGCGGTGTAGGGTATCTAATTTTTGACGAGCCCAAGGATAACACTGCTAGTTTTCTTTGCGCTAAGGATGAATAACATCAAAATTGCATATCAATAGGCACTACATATATCATCAGGTGACTTTTGTCCCGAATTTTGTAAAGACTTTTCCTTTGGATAAATTGAAAGAATAAAATTGAAATCCATAAGCACCTCTTGAACAAAACTACATTGTTTTTTTAACACCCTGACACCCTCTCATTTTTTACAAAATTTTTGATTTTTTTTAAATAATTCTTATGAAGAGTGCCAAGTGCATATGTAAAAAAAGGCACCTCACACTGACATATGAGGAGCATACGTAACCTGTTTTGTATTCCAAAAGAATTCAATGAAGTTGACAGCACTGGGTAGGGAATATAATTTTCTTTACTTTTTTCCGTTGAATAGCAGTAAGGGGGCTTAATTGTGTCAACAACATAAGGTTCATTTTTGATAAAAATTAAAATTTCCTCATCTGCAGGATTTTTGCTTTTTTTTTTTTGTTTATATTTGTATAGCATAAATATATTTTCGATAAAGATTTACCTTTGTTCTGTAAATTTCCATTTTAACAGCTTAAAACAAAAGACACAAGAGCACAACATATGTGCGCTTCCTTAAGGATTTCCAGAGATAAAAACGAAATCATTTTTTTGTTTTCATTTCGAAAATACACAGTCACACGTAAATAAACGAACATGGCAGAGCAGCAACGAAGAACAGCGCCGCAAAGTGGATAAACATTTTTTAAATGTGAAAAAAAGTTCTTAAGCTTTAAAAATAGCAACTCACACGAAGTAAAAAGGAAAATAAAAAAAAAATTGGAATTAAGTACAGAAGATGAAAGATGAAAAACAAAACAAATAAATTCTGAATCAACAAGAGAGTGGCAGCAGCGTATTGTCAATCCAGTAGGAATTAAGGCTTTTAGAGAAATTTAACAAGAAAGCTTTAAGAAATGGTCTTAATTGTGGTTCCCTTGAGTATTGCAAGCATTTAAAGTTTTGATTTCTATTGGTTCGCTTAGCAAATTTAGAAGGACATAGCACATATTCAAAAATCTATTCAAAGGAGGCTCTGTAAGTGAAATATTTACTTATAACGACGATTTCAACAAATGAAAATTAAAATGTCTTGTATAACGATAAGGGTAAATACGGTGATTTCAAAGCTTTAAATCAAAGTCAGGCAAATCTACACAGATGCATGTCATTGTGTGCTTCAGCAGCAACTATTTTCCTTCCTATCAATAATTTATTCTTACAATGTACTCAAAATAACAACCGAACGTAATCGAGTGCGTGAATTACCTTTATGTACATTAAGGGGGGACAAATTTTTCAACGGAAACGTAATCTACGGACAATTCTAAGACAAATTGACAAAGAAACCATGAGTCTACATAAAATCAATATCAAGCCAACCTTCCCAGTGTGCCAAAAGGATCCGTTTCGCATTCGAAACAAACTATATAAACTTATATTTAATCCGAAACGTATTCGATTGCGGATTCGTGTTCGGAACGTATTCCGTTTCGGATCAGTCTCGAACTCGTCTTTGTACGAAATTCCTCTAGAAAAAGCCGAAGGATCATCCACCTTGTCGGATCCGTCTCAAACTCGGAACGGACTTTATATACGGATCCTTTCCGAACTCGTTTTTTGTAAATAATGGATCGAGATGAACTAGTTTTTTTTTTAATAAAACGGATTCGAGATGGAATCGTTGTTTTTTAAATAAAATGGACGCGGGACTTACTCGTTTTTTTAAGTAAAAAGGATTCAGGACGGACTCAAATTTATAAGTAAATAGTGGAGCCAAGCTTACATGGTAAATATATTAATTCAAAATATCGAAACACTACAACAATGTTGGTGATTTCAAGGACGACACCTACTTACTCCTTGAAACAAATCATTATTATTTTTCCTTGAAAAGTCCCAATAACTTTTACAGCTATAATAAATGCAATAAAAAAAGTTTCTGGAAAATATATTTTATACGGCTAACCCATACCCACAAGTATCTAACTTGTTCACTCATCAGAGTTATTTGATAATTTTGACAAGTAAGTAATTCCATTTGGTTTGAAGATGAGCTTCAGGAGCACGTGGCTAAAGATATAACAAAGATATTTAAACTAAAAATAATAACAGAACTGTGTTTCGTATCCCTGATATATTGAAATTAAAATAAAAATTTCGATTACAACTTGAAAACTGCATTTTATGTTAATGATATGTGGCACTTTTTTGAAAAATTTCTCTGTTTATACTGGGAATTAAACGGATTATAGTCCAAATTATTTAAAAAAAAAGTCTGTCTCGAATCCGTTTTATTTAAAAAAAAAACAGCTCCGTCTCAAATCTGTTTTATTTAAAAAAAACGAGATCGTAACGGATCAGTATATGAAGTCCGTTCCGAGTTCGAGACGGATCCGTCAAGCATAAAAAACGGAATCCGCGCTGACGGATCCGCATCCATTTTCGTTCACATTGGATTACTTCGTTTTGAATTTGTTAAACTTTATAAGTAAGAAATAGATATTCAAAATCGAACAAGCAAATTTTTCGGTTAATGATTATGAGTTTTTGGAAATTATTTCTATATGAAAAATCGCTTAAAAGTTTCCCCATCACGGACCAGTTTTTGCGCAGTTTTCTATAAAATTTGTTGGACATTTTCGTCCCAACTTAAAACTGAAAAAGCTTAAGTCAATACTAAAATAAGGGTATCTTATAATAGTTCTCATGCAACTGAGCCAATTTTTTATAATAAAAAATCGTTCTATAAATATAGATAGTCCAGTTGGACTAAATTTTGAATTTTATGTTTGCTATTTTTCACTATGGACATTGCGGTCGTTTGTTTTTCTGAATTTCCGAAAGAAATTGGTACTGGAATGAAAGTCTAAGTTTGAGAACATATTCATGGTTGAAGTTCAAAGCAAAATAATAGTTATTTTCACCAATATATCTGGAGATTATTTTAAGAACTGAATGAAGCTCTTTACTTGAATATTTTTAAACCAATTTGCAAACACTATACCTAAATTTTCGCAAGAATTTAGCTACAGAGGGTGCCAGGCTATCTATGCATAAACATGTTGCTTATGGCTAATAAAGTGAAATCTGATTGTTTATTCTGAGCAGGAAACTTATCGGATTTTTTTTTTTTCTCTTTTTTTTATGACTTTTTCGGGTTTTTTTTTTTTTGATGTAACACAATATTTTCTGAATTTTTTCCGCTTGAACTTCGGACTTTCACGCATATTTATATTACGCGATACCTCTCAAACTTTATTATATAATTTCTACTGACTTAGCTACATGTACTTTGTGTTTTGGATTTTTTTGATAAATTTTGATTTTTATTAATAGTTTTTGATTATGCATATGCCTTAATTCAAAATATATTTGTCTACATATTCAAATTTTTTTTTATACAATTTCGTAGCCGTGGCAATAGCTTTCTCTCCTTCAAAAATTGTTGTACTTTCACCTTGAGATTATTGCCATAGTTGAAGAAGTTGAAGAGCTGCCCAAGTGAATTTTTAATTTCAAGAACAGAAGTTTCATCTCTAACTTTTAACTTGGAGTTTTAGCGACCGACATTCGACAAATTTCGATGTGAGGAGGTAGTGCATTCAAAATATAGTCTAGGATGAGGCGTCCATCCCGTCAAACGATCTCCAAGCACGCTTGGTGCGCGGAACATCGACTATGTTGCAACGACTCACCACTTGTACACTCTTTGCAAGTGGGTCGTATACAGAAACAATCTCCCGATTGATTTCAGTAGCGTTTTAGACTTTGGCATGGAAATAACGAATCAACAAATGCAGATCGACGTTTGCGTAAAAAGTGGCTGGAGTCTCCTTAGATACTGACGCTGAATTGTTTGGCAGAAGAAAATAATAACCGGCGCAAGGCTGCCTCTACATATGTGCCTACATTCACACAAAAAAACTAAAATCCCCCGCAAAATTCCGTAAATTTGGTAACACAGGGAAACTAACTTTTTGTATGATCTTCGTAGTTTGATAGCTCTCAATATTATTCGATACTCATCTATTATTTCGTTACTGTTCGATACACTTTTTCAATAAGAATTTTTGAATATAATTTGACTCTAAACATTTTGATTCAGTACTATTCGATACTATTCAAGTATTTTGTTACGTTTTCGTACTAATTTTCGACAAGAATTTTCTTTATTTTTCGATACTAGCCAACTTTGATACCAATCGATACTTTTCAATTTAATCGATTTTTTTGACTGCACGTTATATTTGTTACTATAAGGTTCCGTTGCTGTCTATACATCTATTTTTATAAATTTCAACTTTTTTCGGCTATTTACGATATTTTTTTGATAAAACTTAAAACCATTTAATTTCTCTCAACTTTTTCAATTCAAAAAATTTTAAATTTTTGTTGACATTTCAACAAAATAAGAGTGGGCGTCACAAAAACGTATCTAGTTTGATTCGTACTACAAGGCAACATACATCCCGCACACATTTCAGTCGCACTCCCACGCTTGTAACAGTTACAACTAAAACATCGCTTAAGCATTTCCTACACGGTACTACTTCACACTTGACACTGTTTGCGACATTGTTCATGACAATGTGTGTTTACTTGCGCCGCCGCCTATGCCCTTCGCTGCTTTTATCATATAAATATTTTTTTGCTCTTTTGTCTCAAGGATTAGTAAAAACATGCCAAAGAAGCGAGCAACAAAAATAAACAACAACAAGCGAAAGAAAGTATACTACCAAACTTTGTAAGAAAAAAAAAAAAGGTATAAAATTTTTACCTCATAAGGAACAGAGTGCCACGTTATTAAACTCATGCATTTTTATGTACACGAAAAAAAGAGAAAGAAAAAACAAAAATTAAAGCAAAACAAAAGGCTGCAAAAGTGTCACTTGAGAAGTTTTTAATTAAAATTAAAATAAACGTGCAAACTAAAGGAGTAACAATGAGGAAAAGTCGCGAAAATACGACACAAAGAACCTTAATACATACAAATGGGAAAGTACTCCAACATTCGTATGGTGCATAAGTAGAGTAGTAAAACAGCAGCACAAGTGCGCGCACATATTGTTTTTATTATTATTGTTGTTGTTGTTGTTTTGGTTATTCTTGCGAGGATATCAAATATAAATGCGACATGGCTTTAAATGATGTCAAGTTCATGACATCTGCAAAGTTATCAAATTCGTGCAAATAAATGAGCAATTTCTTGCTTGACTTGCGCTATATATTTCAACAAATGCGGTAGTTAAATGAACATTATGTGTGGGAATTTTGCACAAAACTGAACTTAAAGCACTTTGTGTTAAGATTTCAAGTTCAAGATTTGAGCTGTCATAAGTTTCACGGAAATGTGAAATAATTAAAGTTTGTTTTCGGATATTGGTTGAATTACCCACTGACTTGTCGCAAAAAAATGGATCTAAATAGAAAAGTAGAAATAAAAAAACCTCTTCAAAAATCACCAATTTCAGCTTTGGGACGATACTAAACTAGGCGAATCCGGCAGTCAAACAGGCAAACATGATTTTTCGCTGGAAATTGGCTTATCGGAATGGCAATGTGAGTACCAATTTTTCGTACCTTTTTATTCTGGCAGGAAACATGTCGAAATCTTGGCACAAAATGACGTAGAACTTCAAAGCAGAATATTGCTATTACTGTTTTACCACACGGAAAAAACTCTTGATGTACCTTGCTGTCGTAGAAAGCTAATGCGGTATTGCTTCTAGTGTGGTATTTGTTATGTTCTTTTGGTTTTTGTGCTTCTGGGTAGCTTCTATTCCGTAGTTTGCTCAAAATCATATCGAAAGCTTTTTTATTTTTTTGAGTGGATAACATTTGTTTTACCCAAAACATATGGAGAACATCATTTTGGCTCAAACTTTTTAATTGTTTTTTTGGTTTGTTGGCATAAACTTTACTTTTCAAGAACTTCCACAAAAAAAAAGTTCGGTGTCGTCAAATCCCAGGATCTTGGTGGTCTGTTAATATCACAGTTTTTCTACACCAAAGGTCTCGAAATCTTCCGACACAAAAAGTTCATTGCTGTACACGTAGTATGGTATATTGCACAGTCTTGTTGGCACAATTAGTCTTTCAGACCTTTTTCATGCATTAGCGATAACACAAAGTGTGATCGCCATTGATTGCCTCACAAGCTCTATAGAAGAATGGTCCAATTATGGTTTTTTAACAAACACCGGCATAAGGGTTTAACAATGAAAACACACTTTATTTTTTAAATTTCGTTTTATTTTTCAACATAGTCCCCTTTTAGCTCGATACACTTGGTCAAACGTTATTCTAACTTTTTAATGCCATCCAAATAGTAGGTTTTGTCGAACTCCTCAAAATATGAGTTTGTTTATTACTTCATTTGATGTGAATCTCTTTCCCGCGAGCCATTTTTTTAAGTTTGGAAATAGGAAAAAGTCACTCGGTGCTAAATCTGGACTGTAAGGTGGATGCGGCAACAATTCGTAACGTAATTCATGGATGGATTGTTGATGTGTGTGCCGGTGCGTTGTCTTGAAGAAAGAGCACTTTTTTCTTCTTTAAATGTGGTCGTTTCCAATTGATCAAAAAGCGCAGCATAATACGCTCCTGTTATTGTTTTTCCCTTTTCAAGATAGTCGATCAGTATTACACCATGGGAATTCCAAAATTCAGTCCCCATAACTTTATCAGCTGATTTCACAGTCCTTGCCTTCTTCGGTGCAATTCCACCAGATTCTACCCATTGTTTTGATTGATTTTTGGTTTCCGGTGTGTAGTGATGAATCCATGTTTCATCAACCGTTATTATTCGACGCCAAAAGTCATCTGGGTGTTGCCTCATCATACCTAAACATTGCTTTGAGGTAGTCACACGATTTCGTTTTTGATCATTTGTGAGTAATCGCGGCACCCATCTGTCTGATAGCTTCTTCATATGCAAATGTTCATGTAAGATGTTGAATACACGTTCATATGAAATGTTTACAATGTCGAAAATCTCTCTCAACTGCACTCGACGGTCATTCAAAACAATATCATGGATTTTGTTGATCATTTCCTCAGTAGTCATTTGGCATTCCTGATGATGGCATTGTTTCAGTGCTCGTACGACCACGTTTAAATTCAGCAAACCAATAAATTACGGTTGAATTCGCTGGAGCAGATGAGCCATAATATTTATAATATTACTTCGTGGTTTTTCTACGCAAGAAATAATGTTTAATCTATGAGCGAAAATCAGTTTTATCTATTTTAGAAGAAAAGTTAAAAGTTATACGACTTATATGGCTGCCAAGCAAAAACTAAATGACATATCGCGCCAAAAATTTACATGAAGCCTATTGACAGATTACACGCAGGGAAAAAATTACCATATGATGCCCAGTATTGCCATCTGTTGAAAACCGCATCATTATCGTACTTCAAAGTCCTCAATAAAGTGCTTTCATTGAGGTTCAATTGCTGAACTCGGCATCATAAGGAGACATTTGAATTTTAGGCAACTCTTTCCCTAACAGCCTCAATAATTTTATTAGAATAAAGTGGATTCAATTTAGCGTGTTGTTGCTTCAGACCCGTGCTCGAAAAAAGTTAAGTTTGATGAAGATGAGATGTGTCGATCTTAGACGCAGAACGACCACAACATTTTTGACGATACGCGCGCATTGAACTAACACAACTGAGCGATTACTTTCAGTGTGAAGGGCCACATATTTGGTGCGTTCTTTCGGTGTATATCGCTAGTACTAAATTGACGTTTCAACGTCTTGACATTATTCTACTAATCACATTCAGATGGCGCACTCGTTATTCAACTACATTCAAAAATTTTTACCAATACGTCATAGTTTTGATAAAAATGTGAAATTGACATTTGCAATTTGAGAAATAAGCTTCAGAATATGCGACAAATTTTAAGTACATTCCATACATTTTCGTTACATTGGGACTATTTCTAATAACTACTTTTGCTTTTCTAAGTAAATTTTAGAAAGTTTTGGTAAATATGCGTTGAAAAAATTTAACCTTTTAATAACTTTTTTTAATAATTTTTTAAGTACTGAAGTATGCGTCTAAAAACCAAAGGTTTTTTTTTTGGAAATTTTCGGAAAATTTTATTAAATTTTGGTGTCAATGCCAAAAAAAGAGTACATTCCTCGAAAAAGTACATTCTAAGTTTCGATACATTAAATTTTCACAAAACCCAAATGCCATCGCTGATTCGAACCAGTGTTGCCATGAAAAAAATGTAGTTTAAACCATTAACTTGAAACTAAGGCTCTATAGCAGAATTTAAAAAAAAGCACTAAAATAAAGAATTTATGCCAAGTCAGCATATGACAAAATTTGAAATAGTTGCAGTCCTGTCTAATTAAATACTGCCACACCCGCAATAAGCATACATTCATCACTTTGCTACAACAAAATGACCAAAAAGTGCTTTATATCAAAAAGCATAAAAAAAACAATTTGTTTATTAACAAGAAATTCTGCTTTTAAAATATTTCGGGAATTCGAAACAATGTACATGAAAGTTCAAACCACAAAAATTTTTATGCGACTTTCATCCTAATAAAAGTACCATAATAAAATTTGACACTTCGTTGGTGTAAGTTGTGCAAAATGTATAGTTAATTTTGTAGTTTATTGTTGAATTTTCTTATACTTAGCTACAGATATGAAAGTAGCAAAAGAGTAATTCAAAGGTGCTAAAATGTATGATAAAAGTTTTAAATATTTTAAGCACATTTACTAAAATCCAACATAGTCATGTCATTGTTAAAGTTTATAATCTCTTTTCGAAATAACAAAAGTTTATTTTGTTTTTAACACTTCACAAACGCAATCTGTCGCATTGCAAAAGTAATAAACAAATATTATTATTGCTGCAAAATTCTTTGAAAATTTTAATTGGTTATTTTAATATTCACATTTTTGTGACATTCATTATTTAAATCACAAGAATATCTTAAAAGATTTTTCATTGAAATTCTTAGGAATGCTAATACGATTTGCTTTTGTGAGCTGTTCATCATAAAAGTTAATAAATCTTTTTATATATTTTTAGATGACAGTTGAAGAGTAACTGACATTTCTTTGTAAATTTCTAAGTTGTGGCTTAGTGGCTCAGAGCAGTAGCAAATTGTCTGAGAAGCTGTGGCAGTGAAAGTAAAAATTATTTTATTTATTTTTTATTAATATTTGAGTTGTTCGTTTGAATTTATTCACATTAATTATAGAATACTAAGGTTTATAATTAATATTTTTAAAGAAATTTTTTTGAGGTTCTAATAAAACTTACCCATATTTTATGCGATTTGTCAATTGCAGCTTCCTCTTACAACTGAAACGGAATTAAGGAAAAAAATATTAGTACAATGATTACACAAATTTTGAAAAAGTCTTATTGAAAATGATGCGCAGATTCAGAGAAGAAAAAAAAAACTTTGTAACGCACCGCTTTTGACAAATGTTGACATAATTTTTTAAGAAAATTTGATTCCTCTTAATTTCATTTCTACTCTACTGGTTGGTTTTTTTGCATTAAATTTAATAAAAAAAATTAGCACTTTTTGCAAGTCACTCGCGCCCGTAGCTGATTGCTTTCACAAATTTATTTTTGATCAAAAAGCATAAATTTTATAACCTTTCTTGAATATTAGAGGACATTTTTGTTTGTCCTTAAATTTGTAATTTTTTGGCTTTTTTAAATGTACATTACCAACATTGTGTTTTGAAATCGGCAGTTGCGTGCTGCAGGCAACTAAAAACTTGGGTAAGATCTTTGGATACGCCGCGGTAAGTCTTTGATAAAACCCAAATTGGTCCGCTTTAATATAACGCAGAGTAACATTCTTTAGTCTTCAACGAATTATTCCAATACGCCAACATAAACTATGCTTGGATTCACTATAACTTCGATCAAAGGCCAATAATTTACACAAAATTCTTTATTGTGATAAACTTTACTTCAATTTGTGTCTCCATTGTAACATATTATTGCGTTAAGGACAACATATATTTAAGGTATGATGGAAAAACATTTCTAGAACTAAAAGGAATGCCAGAAGAATTACCAGCAACATCAATTGTTACTGATGAAGGAATTAATAGATAAATCTCTAAATCAATTTGAGGTGAAACCGAGACAAATGCCCATATATGTAGATGACATATTTACGATAATGAGAATAATGAAATAGAGCAAGCTTCATGCGAATTAAACATGTATCACAGACGAATTAAATTAACATTAGAAAAAGCGGAAGATAGAAGACTACCATATCCTGGTACACAAGCCATTAGATAGGACAATATTATTTCAAAAAAAAACCTTAAACAACTGAACGACTAATAAATTTTAATTCAGTACATCCTGTAAAGACAATTATTAAAAAAGCAAAGGATTTAATAAAAGAGAACATACTATTAGCCACAAAATTTTCTACATATACAATAAGGTAAAATATTTTAATACTTCAAGAAACTGTTAAGGACCTATCAAATTAAGCAAAACAAGCCTGTAATTATTCAAAATTCATCAAAAACAATTTAAGTTGTTGACGTATTTACTATACCAGGCTACTTCCAAGAGTTTAAGAAGTATAATTTTTTCGAAAGACACAATGCTGAAAAGCTTTTAAGACGAATAATACACTAAAACAATAGCAACACAAAAAGTAGTATTGGTCAAAATGACAAATCAAATTCGAATTATAAAATTTTGTACTAGGGTAATGGATCCAAAATTTTAATTTTACAAAATAAAATCAAAACAAGAAAATTGGACAACGAAAGAGCTCACGAAAAACTGCAGTGTTGTTATAGCGCAATATTTTTGGAGTATTTTGTTATTCAATGTTTTGTGTTTTTTAGAAGTTGTAATTTTAGTTGTGCAGAATTTATGAATTTTGAATTTTTTAAGTTTTTTGAAATAATGAATTTTTGAAGAATTTTTATCAATTCTTCTTGATTGCAAAGTAAATATTTGTATATTTTAATCCCTTATAATGGCTTTCATTGGGAGTCGATATATCGCTTAAAAATTAAAATAAAAATTAAATGCTCGTAGTGCTTGATAGTTTCTTATCCGAAACACTTTAACATTTACATCGAACATTTTCGATATAAACCTCTTTTTATGTACCATTTTATGGGTCGCTCTTTGATGCTTTTATAATTATTTCGATATTTATTTACACTAATCGATAATTTCAGACTTGCGAAAGGTTTTTTTACGAACGCAGTTTCATTGGATTTATCGGACTTTTTTTTCTAATTCTTTGTCAGCTTATTTTGATAAAAAGTAAGCATTGCCAAATTTTTCGTAAAAAAACAAATCTAAATTACAGAAGTTATTGCACTAAGGCTTTGACAAAATTTTAATCAAATATTTGACTATGAAGTGCGCCACTTTCTTAATTTAAATGTTGCTCCGAGGTTGACACAGGAAGTAGTTCTGGTAGAAAACACAGATTTTTAATTAAAAATTGTACATTTTTTATTGATTTATAAAAGTCACAGCATAGGATATGTCTGGAATAGAATTTCGCGTAAATAGTCTACTGGCACATAAGCTTTTGTCGAAATTTTCCATTACCGTCTTGCATAGATGAAGCTGAAAATCGTTGATTCAACGCTCAATTTACTCCCCCGAGGTGAGGGTGGTCGTGCTTTTGTCGGCATAAGCTTTGTACGTCAAAAATCCTTAAAGAAACAAGTTCAACGGCATTAAGCCACATGATCTGGGCGGTCAATTCTGTCTACCATAAATGGAAATTACACAACCAAGAAATGTCTAATAATGTCCTCATATCGTCCTCATTTAGGTACAAAAAATTTAATTATCATGTCGTGATAGCAAGTACCTTCAGCTGTAATTATCGGACTAGTCGCATTTTTGAAGAAAAACCGTTCAATAACGCCTCCTGCTTAAAATCCACACCGAAGAATGACACATTGTGGATGAATTTGTTTTTCAACAATCACATGTAAATTTTCTGATTCTTAAGTGCGCCAATTTTGACGATTAACAGAGTCCTCAAGCTGAAAATGAGCCCCATCACTAAAGATGATTCTTTTTGAAAAATCAGCATCCATTTGTATTTTCATAAGCAATTTTTCACTGTAAGTGGACAATAGGCTTCATTGCTTTAATCAATTAAATATTGTAAGAATGAAGATGCAACATTTTCGTGATAATACGATGTTGAGAGCTTCCGAAAATGCCTAGTTCTCGACCGCGGTGTCAAATTAATGTTCCTGGAGACTCATCAACATTTTTACGAACTGCAATCTTTTGTGTTGAGCAACTTATGGAAGAACGCCCAGGGTGTCTAAGAACACCTATTAATCAAGTTTTCCTGAATTTTGTAATAAATCTCTTCACAATACGAAAATTCCAAACTTAAAATTCCCAATCCTCGTTATTTTGTAAATATTGTTTAGTAATAAAAACGTGTTGTTCTTTCGTGTCAGCTGTTACGGTGTTGTTATATCCAATAAGAAGTTCAAATCTTGCGTGAAACTCGGGACACTCTTTACTAAATACTTTTTTAAGGACTTTGTCGTAGGTGTGTAGCATAGAACAGGAATTAACTGAATTACGAGAAGATTCTATTGAACTCTTAAAGTCAATTGTTATATTCTACTTCAAAGTTGATATTCTTAAACCTAATTTCACGGACAGTCTTTATTCTAGGCAGCATTAAATAAACCATTATAAAAAAGGTATAATATTAACTTTTGAAGCATATTTATTGACACACTTACAACGCCATAATATGTAACTTAATTTTAGATATCAATAGCTTACTTTTCAAAGTAAGAAAGATTAAAAACTACTTATTAAAAAGAACAATGGCACATTTTGATCATTTCATAAGCATTGCTAAAGAAACTGCCAACCGTTTCCCAAAAATTCTGAAAGTACTAGTCACATGCAACTTTTAATTTTCTAAAGTATTGCACACAAATCTTTTAATCCTCTTGATGCTTTAAGGTTTCAAATTTTACGCGCAACAATATAAAGTGCAAAGTTTGCAAATCCATAATAAGTTACAACAAAAATTTCACTCATCTTCAGACGTTGGTTAAGCAAAAACCGTAAGTTGAATATGCTGATGCATACAGGCGGATGCGTTGTTATGCTTGTATGCGTGCATAAAGCCAATTAAAATTAGAGTCTGCCATAGAGATAACTACGTTAATATGGTAATTAACCCGATAAGAAATAAACGTAAGACGCTTTCATGCAAATAAATTACTTTTAAAAATTGCAAAAACAAATATTATACATTGAATTATAATTTACAAATAAAATGATACAAAATTATAGCAACGATTTCTTTGAATATTTCTCAGTTAAGTTTCCAAAGAGAAATTCTGCAAACAATAAAAAAGGAAAAATAAAAAAAAAATTATTTCAAATTTTGGTTGATTTTTTCACAATTTTTTCCTATAGATTTTTCATTTTCATTCAAAATAACGTAATACGAAAACTTTAAGAGTTTTTTTTTTCCGATTGTATTTTTGTTTGCTTATGTTTCGTATTTTGTCGCATTACTAATTAAATTGTTTGCTTCTTTGTTGAAAGTAAAATTTCACAGCAATATTGCATAATTTATGATAAATATTGCTTAGTACATAAATATAAAAAACATAAAGAAAAAATAAAAAAAGGAGAGGGAAAAGCAAGAGCAAAAAAAAAAAAAAACAGTTCCGTTTATAGAAAGTTTTCAAATTGCAAAGTTTTCGTTCAAATTTTCTTGAAAGTTTGCTAGAAGTTGTTCACGCTGCTATTGCTATTGTTGTTGTTCATATGAAGAAGCAGCTGACTTTTAAATCTATCCGGGTCTTGTACTTTCTAATTAAAATTATTAATTAAGTGCTGTCGATAATTAAAAGCCCTATTAAAATATTCAAAAGATCAACTGTAATGGATAGTAATATGTTGCTGATTAAAATTTAATTCGTTATTGCTAATTATATGAGAGAGCAAGAAATTAATAACGTAACGGGGTTGCTTAATCTTATATTAAGCACGATTACTAATAATTTAATAAAATTTAATTTAAATTTATTTTAAGATTGTAAGTTGAAGATTAGTTTCAATTGACATCTCGCATTCAATTAGTTGCTTGCGAAAACATATTTAATGCATATTAAGATAATGCAGTTAGTGCTTGGCAAAATGTGCAATTTAAGTGAAACTTGTTATCTTCTAAATTGATTTTTGTGAATCAAATCAGATTTCAATTTCAAATAAAATAAAGCATGAAGGCTAAATTTTAGCTGGTTAAACAATTTTGAAAATCACCCTAATGAGTGAAGTCTATAGCAAAATTATAATAAAACTTTTCAAATATTTTGCGTAAATGCTCCCTTACTATATAGAATACCGTGGCTTAATATATATAATAAGTGAACTTAAGAAAAACTATAATATAAAATTTAAAAATGCATCACAATATGCAAAGAGCCAATCAAAAAATTAACAATGTTTGCCGGCTGCGTTTACTATATAGTTCAATTTTATAGCCACCACAACACGTTTTTTGAATTCTATTGTGTCTTATGCAGTTATGCAGACTTTTTTTTAAATCGTGTATTAATTTATAAAATTTATTTCCTAACATAAGTTACAGTCAATTCCGTAGTAACTTATGTATAACAGGGCGTATGAGTGACTTTTAATTTTTCCCAATGAATTAAATAATTAAAAGACAATCATACGACATGTTGTACCTTAACTGTATGGAAAGTTATTTTTATATGGATGAAACTTTTCTAATTAAAGTTAGTAACAAATTAAAACATTTTAGCACTGTTTTTACAACAAAAATTAATAAGGATTTATTATAAGAGCTGAGATGCAAAACCCACCAAGTTCATATTTTGCGTTTTAGAGAAAAACGCAAAAACTGTATTCCACTGAAATTTAACTATAGTAAAAACGTAGATTGATCCATTGCAGTAGTTGTCAAAAGTTATTAAAATCCTGATTTTTCATTACATTTTATGACCTATAAGGACTATAGTAAAAAAACGTTTGGACTTGGCGGGTTTTGAAGTAAAAACTGTGGACTTGGCGGGTTTTGAAAGTGAAACTACGGTACTTGGCGGATTTTGATAAATAATAATAGTAAAAGGTTTTGAAATCATTTTTTAAAAATGGCTTAACTTAAATTCATTTCAAAACAACGTTTATACTCACAATATTTCTGCATTTTGTGATTTTAATATTCTTGAGGTGGTTTTATGATTTAAATACTTTCATATCATATTAATAAAGATTTATTACTTTTAATTTGAATTACTTCTGGCAGCTTTTGAAATACCCATAATTTTTTCACAAATGAATGTTTCACTCCAAATAATAAATAAAACTGGACTTGGCGGATTTTGATTTTCAGAAATGTGAACTTGGAGTGTTTTGATAAAAATAATTTATCAGTAATTTTTGCAATCAAAAGTTTGTGAAGCGAACATTTTTTTTACACTTTAGAGTATGTAAGCTTGTAGACAAACATTTTTCTGTCCTCTCCAGCAATATCACACATTTTCATTTTTTTGGATTTGGCGGGTTTCGCATCTCAGCTCTTCATATGTTCTTATTAAATAAATTTATTTTTTTTTTTAGTAATTTAAATTTAAAAATTATAAGGCCATATTTATGAGGAAAATCAACTCATATCATATAAGATTTTTAATATAAATTAATGTGTTTCTACTTTGACAAAAATATGGTACTATAATTTTCTTGCAAATTATTATAGTGTTTTGCTTTTTTCACACATTGAAAGGAATCTTTTAAATTTATTTTACTAAGCTTACTGTTTAGTACAGTGTGTGATAATACCAATCAAATTACAATAACATAACACAAAAAAAGCGAGCTAAAGATAATCATACTAGTTTCATCCATTGGAATCATCAGTGATCAGTGAGCCAATGACTGAGAATTTCTAAGCCTGATATGTTTTCCCAAGCTGAGGAAGCCCTAACCGCGCTTGGCATTAATGATTGGAGAAGGCGCGCGCAAAACAGAGGCGCCTGGTGAGAGCTAATGAGGTCGGCCGTAACCTGACAACGGGTTGTTATGGCCATCTAAGTAAGTAAGTAGATATGTTTTCCATTTGGCATTTTAGGATTTCATATCTACCAAAACTTTTTATTTTGGTACAAATAGTCCCATCATTTGATGAAAAAATTGTTTCACATAAAATTTTAAGACATCACTGCGGTTGGACTTGGCCTATGTTGGGGAAAACTACATATAGTAAATTTAAGAAATTTTTCTGTGAGTTCAATACCCATTTTGCTTTTCACCATGTCTTAACAGCCTTTTACAATATTCTTCCGCAGATACTGAGGCTGATAACACCAACACCAGCATATTATTTTTACATGTTTGCATTTGTCATTCTTTTAATCTATTTATTATGCATTTCAGTTGCTACTTTTTAAGATATAAGCAAAATTCTTGTTTTAAAAGAATAAAAGCAATTAATGAACATTCAGAAAATTGTTATTAAAAAGTCTACGCTAAGTCATAATTCAATTAATTAATTAATTTATAATTCAATTCACTTCGATGAAATGAAAAAGCATAAGTGCAATTTTTGAAAAAGAACTTAAGAAATTCGATTACTGAAAGCCACATGTATCGCATCGACTTAGAGTTATATCGCTTTTAAAATAAATGAATCAAATTATATATTTCTTTTTATCTTTGAACAAATTTCAATATAGCGAGCAAGCACTTTTTACTAATAACTATTATCTTCCTTTTCAATAATTTTAAGTGGACTTTCAATTGTCTGAAAGCTTTTACCATAACTTTGTTTCTTACTCTACCCACGGAGTCCATCTTTTCTATTTTCATTTTTATTTAGTTAATGCTATTTCCTGTTCATTATTTTTTCTCTTTCTTCCTTCACTAGTGCTACTCATTCACATCCTTTTTAATCTACATAGTTAATTTCCAACGTTTTTTGCTTCTTTGTTCTTCCGTTTTATGTTGCTGGTAGCCATAACTAACATCCGTTTCCGTGATCATTCGTTTATTGGTTTTTATAGCAAACTCAATTCTTATATAGATATTTAGTTCACTTTTCTTTTATTCTGTACGTTTTTCCTAGTTTTCTTGCTATTTTTTTTTTTCAACTGCTACGGTAACACAGTAACAGCCTGTGTACACCATTTGCTTGTAATGACAGACATACATACACACGAAGGATGGTTGCTATCGATATTGAATTCATTCATTTACTACTTTTGCTTCGAAGTTTTAAAAATAACTTTTCCATTTAGAATATAGAAATTTGAATTGAACAGTGAATTTGCATATGCATAGGAAATTTCCTACTTTAGAAAACTTTTTAAAATCAAAAGGGAAGCCTATTTTTAGAAACTTTTCCAATTATTTCAATTTTTTATTGTATGAAGCTCTTAAGCTGTTTAGGTCGTTTAACTTTAGTAAGAGACATACAGTATGAGTTCAACTTAAACTTGGTATGAGACCGCTGGAAAAATGATAATTAGTTTTTTAACTGAGTTGTTTCACAATTATCTTTAATATTTTTGCTCAAAATATGTTGTTCGATATTAACATGAAAAAAGTGCACTTTAACAAAATCATATCACTTCAAACATCTGAATTTGGCTCTTAGAATTTTGTTAAGGCTTTGTTTTAAAAAAGGCTGATACCAAGCTTGCACTTTTTTTTTGATCTGGGTTTGATAATCAATGAAAAACTGACCTCTTATTGTCACAATGCTTGTGATTGATTTGCATACTTTCATAGTCGTATAGCTTATATGGCACAACCTTTGCCGAAACGATTAGAGTTGGATTTAAAAATCTCCGACCTTTCGTTTTTTTATACTTTTTGACGTTGATCTACCATAAATCATTTCGGCACATGTCAAGTCATTATTGCGAAACAATTTTTTTTAGACTTATGAAAAAAAAAATAGACTTATTTTTTAAATATTTTACATATCTTTGAAAATAAGCTCTACGAAATAAAATTGTGATATATAAAACATTAGAAATCGGCTGATTTTTTTCAAGTATACTCGTACATATGATTATACTTCTTTTTCTTGAGTCCTTTAACTCCTTAAGAGCATAGGGTCTTCATCGTGCACGATTTGTAGCGGGTGCCTTCAATTCTTTCCAACATTTTCCGGATTCACTTATTTTCAGATTTAGCGATCGTTTTCACAATGACTTAGGATGGCCGCGTCTTCTACTCCGCTGAGGATTCCATTCGTGTGGTTGTCAATAGACTTAAATTGATGGTTTTCGATACGTGTGTTCAATCCATTTCCATTTTCGCTATTTTATTTGAATGGAAATCGGATGTTGACGGGATCGGGTGAACAAATGGATATTAGAGTTGGTCCTAGTCCACCACATTTTATATAGTATAGTAAATAGTGTAACTGATATTCTGAGCTAAACTTGAAAATTGGCTAAAAATTAAAATTTGGTTTTAAAAAATAGGCAATTTTTAAGTTCCACCCAAAGTATCATTTATCCCAGAGTACCCCAGAGGAGACAGAAAGTTAAAAAAAAAATTATTTGGAAAAACAAGCCAATTTTTATTAAGTACTAATAATTATTTTTGTAAAATTGATATTAACAGGCATAACAAATTTTAAAATTGTTTTTTTTTTATAAGGCACTTCACACAAAATGTATGATAATGGCATTTCAGTCAAATGAGCTGAAGTAGTTTTTGTAATACTGATCAAAAGTCATGATGGACACAAGGGCCAAAAATCATTTCCTTCAGACTTTACAATGATGGAGAGCTCTGAGAGGAAAGAAATCATTTTTTATTTGTATCTGATGCATTGTTTGTGTGTGTGTGTGTTCCTTGAAAATATTAATCGGTGAGCTCTCTTGTAGTTTGGCTGGTGGCAACCCATTTCCATTAACATTTTCTAAGTTCCCTGCTACCTTGCCCTTTCGCAAGCTTCAGATGAATAGCTATTGATTGTTATCTTTTGAATCTCAGATCTATTTGTGTCGTTTATTTTGTTTCTCTTTTTTTCGTTTGAAATATGCAGCTGTTGACAACGAATTGGAAACGAAATCATTCTTTGTGTTACTGGTAGATTTTCTCATTTATTTTTCTCTGTGTACCAGAAAATTTATACATAATATAAATGCGGAACATATAAGCTTAAAAAAAGAATATAATTGAATTCAAATTCATAGCATAAAAAATTTTTATGGGAAATTTTCTGCTGAAACCTTAGATTTGACTGAGTCAACTAATTGGAAACAAAAAAATAATTTTCAAAAAATAAAAGAAAAACTTGATAAAGAAACGATAATGTGATATTTCTATTGCTATTAAGAACACTTTTTGATTGAATTTGCTTATTAGCATATCCTTAATCATGGGTAGTGGCCAAAAGTTGTACAACGGTCATGTGTAAGTCAATTGTTGAGCTTGGAAAGACGGTCATGAGATATCAGGCGATGGCAACACAGCTAAATTGCTCCAGATTGGGATTCAGTGCACTTGATCATTTCGATAAGTATGATACAATAAAAAATGTTCCCCTCAAAAAGGACCTCGTAAGATTTCTGGATACAAGGATCGCCAGATTGTGTGCAAGGCAAAATTGGATCTTCGTAAGACTGTCGCATACATCCAACGCGGAATAATTGATCAATATGATGCACAAATATTCATTGTATATTGCGTCAAATATTTCAACAAATATCAAATCAGTAAATTTTTTTTAACTCTTATTTTCTATTTTATCGCAACACTTGTACCTCACAGTAAAATGAAAAAGTCTTTATCTTTAAGAGAAATAATGTATTTAGTGGTCAAAACTTAAATTTCCGTAATTATTTTAACTAAGATGTTTTCTTTGTTTTTGCACAAGAAAACGAAACAAAATATATAAAAATCGAAATAAAAACTTTATGCATCCCAATCATACATTTAAAAAAATCTTGGAAGGAGGCAGTTTTTGGTAAAAATAGCTCATACCTCAGCCCATTTCACTTTGAATTTTTTTTCGTGATCTGTTTTAGAAATAGGTAAAAAACATTAATATTTATAAATTTTTAGATTAAAAACAAAACTTTTTCTTTTAAACTCGATTCATTCAACAACGAATTGATGCGTTGCAGGCCTCAATCAAACGCTACTGAGAAAATGCTGCTGAAAGTTTTTGGAAAGATAGCAGTAACCTGCCATAACAAATTCACATTTATTAATTTACCCTTCATCACTGTCATTGTCACCTAACGTCAGCCTTAGCAAGTTATGTATGTGTTTGTAGCTGGTCGACCTTGAAAATTACAATCAAAAAAAAAAAAAACTTCATAAATTTGAAGCAAATTGCAGTACATACCATACAACATGTTGTAAAGCTGCTTAATACCCAGTAAACCAGTCTTACACTGATTGCTTGATTTATTGATTGACTGATTGATGGATTGTATGACTTGCACATACTACAACATGCAAATTAATGACAAACACACTTTCAACATTTCAAAAAAAACAAAAACCAAAACAAAACACCATCGAAAGAAACAGAAAAATCAAACAGTTAATCAAATTGGAAGTCAACTCGAAAGCCTTGTTATTAAGCATTTTAAAGGAGGAAACAAAGAAATAGAGAAAGGGAAATTGACCTTTTCCCAGCAAATGAAAAAAAAAACACTCAGCATTGACGTATTTACTTTAGATATTAGAGCAGAAAAAAAGAAACAGACAATTTTATTAATGATTATAAAAGTTACTTTCCCGTAGCAGAAAAAAGTTAAACATTTTTTAATGCAACTTAAGGAAGAAAAAAAAAAACCAGAAAATCATTTGCATCATTTAGAAACTGAATAAAAAATGGAAGTGTGCAAAATGGAGAAAAAATCCCTAGAAAAGTTTACAAAATGTTTTTGCTGAAGTAACTTTGAAAACAACAGCAACAACAACAACAAACATGATTAATATGCCAACATTCAAATTATGCTCAATTTATGTCAAGCGAATAAGTTTGTTTATATTTCTCCCATTCATTTTTGACAAAAATGTCACGGGCAGTTAGCTGCTGCATGTCACAAAGTTACCATAAAAACATTTAAAAGAAAAAAACTGAGAACTTAGTTTGTGTCACAGGGTGTGTTGGTTAATAAAGCAACAAGGATCACACAAATGCTTGGCGTGTCTTTTTTCTGTTTTGCATAAAAAATTGTTCAAGCATTAAGAATAATTAATCATTTTATTTGGAAACGGAGAAAACCTTTAAGTTTGATGCATCAAAATCAATTTGTGGGAAAAGAAAAGAATATTGTAGAATAAATATTATGGTGTTTTTTGAGTCTTGGCTATGACAATTGCTTCAAATTCATATTAGAGAAATATGGAAAGGAGTTATCTCAAGGGAAATTAAAAACTTATGAAAAGCTTTTTTAAAATGAGCTTTCTCGCTTAAGCCACAGCCAAATTTTTTAAACGTTTATTAACTATTAACAAATTATGATAGATATTACTATGCCCTTAATTGAAAGTTCCAGTGTTGCTTATTTGTCCAAAAAAAACAATTAATATACAATATATGTAAGTCAATTGAATAGATTTCATTGGATCAAATACATATTCGGTAATCACACTTTTATTTGATTTTACTTCGAATTAATATGAATACTATACAGTTCTCATTAAGTTTAAGTAAAACCGTACATAGTTACCTTCTGCTCGGTACACAATATAGGTATTTATGATTGTGGTAATACCAGGGATTTATCGAAATGAGAATTATTTATAAATTGATATCATTAAACATCGAATTTTCGCTTATCGGTTTTTATATAAATCGATATTAATAAATGTATAAGTTAGCGAAAAAACATTATTTCTTTCATCAAAAAAAAAAAAAGATTTGGTGATTATCAACATATGAATGTTTGCCACAAGGAATTATTTATTTCAGCTTAGGTAGTATTTGATAACTTTTACCAAATATATGATTGACGTAGTATAATAGTCCAAATAATATTAGGTTATTATTACCAAATATGTGATATTAATTTAAAAATTTTATTCGATACAGTGGAATGTTAGCTTGTATCAAATATTTATTTCATCCCATATCATAATTTGTTTATTATTACGAAATCTTGATATATGCAAATTAATTGCTGTCTAGAATCTGACAGTCATTCACCAATAACCAGCAGGGCTTAACTTAGACGCAAGACAGAAATAAAAGGGATAAGTTTACCAAATTAATAAATTATTTTACTGAGCTTACCAACAAAATTGCAAGAACAAAAAAAACCGGATTAAAGCTGGTCATACATTGGTTTCATGCATTTTTGAATGGAATCATCAGTGACCTTTAAACTGATGACTGAGAATTTTTGAACCAGATATGTTTTCCTTTTTCCAACGATTTGTTGAGCACGGAAGCAAAAACTGACACAAAGTAAGGCCGAAAATCTTTTTTCTGTTGTGTGTCTTTGATCTTGTAACTCTTTTGACATCACACTTTTCTTGCAAAACGAAATAACAAGCGCCAATCGTACAATAAATCTACAAGCTCATCGAAAACTTATTTTTCAATCAGACTTAGAATTTTTGACTCATCAGCTTAAAGGTCACTGAGGATTCCATTTAGCAATGGATGAAACTTTTATGACTAGCTTAAGTTTTTGTCTCTTTTTTTTCTGGTAATTTTTTTGGTGTTACTACAAACTGTACTGAACACTAAGCTCAGTTAAAAAATTTAAATTATTTTGGTTTCGGATACACAACAAAAACAAAATGCACATATTGCGACTTAGTGATATATAGCAAATCGTTGATAAAGATGAATTTAGTTTTTGATGAATAATGAAAAATTAGTCAAAATAGAGTTGAAAGAAAAATATAAATAACCAAAAATATATTTGACCCAACCAAATGCCTTCATTTCCCTCAAGTAAATTTCATGTTTAACCCAATTAAGAACGCACTAACCTGCAATTCGAAGAAAGTTAAAATTTACTTTATACGATTTAAGTTTTGAAAAATATTTTAAGAATCCGCCACTTAAATAAATTTTTTGAGAGAACCATATTATTTTCTCAGTGTATGGGAAACAAAACGTAGCAATATTTGTTTTTTTTTTTAATGAAGTTTTTTGTAGGAATGACAGCAACATTTCCTATATTTTTGTGCAATAATTACTGACACTTTTGATATTTTTTTTTATTCATAATTAAACTGAAAAGTTCTATTTACGTAATAAAGTTCCTTTCAGTTGAAATATAAGATATATATTTCTTGTAAAAAATTGCCATGTTTCTTTTTTCATTCGACTGAAGTTAATGTTGCATTGAGTTTTATTTTTTTTTTTTTTCTTTTAGTCAGATATTGCAGTCTTTTCTTATAATTTTTAACAGAAAAAGCACTGCTCTACCAAAGCAATTCAATTTTTGGTATTTAAATATCATTTCTATAGTGTTTTTGACATGCTGAATCCAAAGGTGAACACCATTTTTTCAACATTAAAACCTAGCTGTTTTTGCATAATGAATAAGATTATTATTATAAAAATTCGCCACAATAAGAACCTTAAAGTTTTTTTAAAGATAATATTTACATATATTATGCGTTTCCTTACGTTTATGAAATCAAAATCTAATGTTGACAATTTTTTAATGAAATTTTCATTTCTCCAATATTTTTTTTATAGCCAACAGTCACATTTCATTTTCCTTAAGTCATGGTTGAAATTTGTCAGACATTAATGAAATCATTTCAAAAAATTAGCCACCCACATTGCGTTACTAGTACCTTCATTATTTTAAAATTGATATATTGCGCACTTTTGCTGACCGCAACTATTTTAGCGCTGCAAATTTGTCACTATTACATTAATTAATTTCTCACACTTTCGCAAATTTGTAAGATAATTTGTCATTTTAGAAGGCGTCAGTCTAAAAGTGGCAATTGGTATGCTGTGCAAGCTTAGTTCTCATTCCTCTGTGATGTTTTTGCTTTAATTGAATAATTAAATTAAAACATAATATAGTTGTTACGCAACTAGAGGTGTTGTACATAGTGCAAGTAAATTTTAAGCTGGTGATTTCTTGTAGATTTCATCATTATCCTGCCCTACTGCATATGCTCATTATATTGGAGGCTGCAATTAAATTCTTGGATTTATTTTTAATATTTTATCAACAAAGACCATCACGAAAAATTTTTATTATTATTTTTGTTTTACCTTTTCTTCGTTTTTTGATTAGTTATAAAATTTTTGATTTTTACTCTTTTTTTCCTTACAACCTCATAGCAATTTCTCTTACGTTTTTTAACTGTTTCAAAATCCATACTTTTCCGACTGGGTCGCGTCCTGTGTGCGTGTACAGTGAAATTGATATTTGCTATCAATATTGAATCTTGGCTTTCATTTGTTTAATACATCCTACATTTCTTCATTTTTATATATTTATTTATTTCTTTTTTTTTGTTTGTTTCATTTTATTATTTTGCTTTTACTGGAAACACATCGAAGTGTCGTTAAAAACAGAAAAAGATGACAGACATAAAAAAACAACAACAACATCAATAGCAACAACAAATAGAGTGTTAAAAATGTTTATGTGCTGAACATAACAACTTTCAGCAGAGCAGAGCAATGACCGCGAGAGTAATAACAACAGTAATACGAGTATAATAAAATAAGGATACAAAACAACACAAACCAACAACAACAAAAGTAGCACTAAAACGTTCTTCCTTTTTAATAAAATATATCAACACTTGCAATGCTACCTGTCTTCCATTGTTAGTGTGCAAATGTTTTGGTTGAATGTGTAGGAGTGTGTCGCATTTGTAAGTGTTGCCTCTTAAGCTTTTCAAGTAAGTGAATGTAAGAAAAAGAAGCAAAATAATAAGACCTTTCTTGGGAAGGAGCAAAATTTTCGTACTTTATTCAAGTTTACGGTCTTATTTATATAAAATGACTCGAGTTAAGAGTGCTTTCAAAATATATCTTCCGTTTCCGCTTCCATATTAAGCGATGAAATAAGGCCTGCTGGGTTGTTGAAACAAAATCGATATACTAAAATATGACGCCTTTGAATACCGATAGCTTTCAATATCTTATATATTCTATCGACTGTAGAATTCTCACCAGATTTTGCGAACTTGAGTGTTTCAAAATGCCCATGATCTAATTGAGAACTGTGATAAGAGACGAATTGAAACACATGTGTTTCCCTTTAGTTTTGGCTTTGCTATTCGATCTGCTATCAGCAAACTTAATAACATTTTTAAGAGCTCTAAAATAAGTCAAGTTTTGACATTGCCTGGAGTTAAATGGTATATTTGGAAAGCAAATTTTGAGAAGGCCTTATATTAGCACTTACGCATGCTCAAATTTTGGCATGTATTATTGAAGCAACTTGCAGCAGTACTTACATTTTATTGTCTATTGGGCTCTTTTTCATTTGTGCATGAAATTGCGTGTGAATGTGAGTACAGGTACTTATATCAACATGTGTGAGTGTTTGCATTTGTCAATAAATGCCACACCTAGATATCTTTGTTGTTTCTTTCTTTTTTATTTAATGACAACAAAGCGTTCTTAGAAATTTTTTAGATACTGTAGGAAATTTAGCTCATTCTTTTAATAACTGCACACTTTGTTTTTTTTTCGACGTTTTTGAACATTTTTTGAAACGAAATATCTCAAAAACTATAGTAGATAGGATAAAAAATGTTCTAATCATATTTGTTAAGAAAGGCTATAACTTTATAAAAAAAGTTATAAAAATTTAAATAATTTTGTTAAAACACTAATTTTTTTAATTAAAAAAATGTTTCTCAAAATTTTTTCAATATAATATATTTTTTTTGTTTTGATTTTTTTATATGTTGTTCTTCAATCAATTGCATGTGCTTTCATATCGAAATTGCCGCTTAACTTTGGAAAAAACGAGTTTTTTACTGATGATGCGCACCATGTTCTTTCAACATAAAGTAGAAAATAGCATACAATTCATACAATTAAACTGATTGATTTTTATCATATCTACTATAGTTTTTGAGATATTTCGTTTCACAAAATGTTCAAAAACATCAATAAGAAGCAAAGTGTTCAGCTATGAATGATCGAAATATTATTTTTAAATTGAGACGAAACTGCGCAATTGAGATTGATCACTTTCATCATTGATCAGCTCTCAATTGTTTTAGTAAAGTTTGACTGTGCGCATAATCATCGAGGAATATTGCTTAAAAAAAGTTAAAGTTCGTGCAAAGCTAAAAATCGGTCAAGAAATTAAAAGAAAAATCGAACAAAAAATTTTCTGTAAAAGAAATATAAGGACTGTCCCAGAAAAAAACTTACTTATTGTGTTTCAGCAACAAAACAAAAATGCTCAATAATCTTTTTGTTATTTTTTATTAACAATAGCTAGTATTCAGAACACAAATAACTAAAAACTAATTAACAACTTTTTTTTATAAAAATTTCTTATTTTTTCTTAAGGCCATTCATTAAATTTTGCGTAATTGTTAAATTTACAGTACGGTACGTTCTTTTCCGCTTAAGTCGAAAAGATCTCTTTTCATTAGAGCACACTATCTTTCAATTGAGCGAAACCCTGGGTAGTTAAGTGGATTTGCTATTTTTGGTACAAAATTGTTCCTTTAACTTTAATACCATTCCATCGTAGCTTTGGAGCAGTGGTGGGCACATAGTGTCCCTATCCGCCCTCATTTCCCGATCCGTTATACGACGCTCAAGCAAGCGAAAAAAAATTCGCAGAAATTCAACGCTATCGAGGCACAGCATTGAGTTGAGTTCAAATGAAAACAAAAACAACACACAAAAGGATTAGCGCTGTATCTTGGCGAAAGTAGCAATTGTTTTTGTTTGTAGTGCAATTTGGTTATCTTTTGTGGTGTTGGCGAATTTGGAAATGAAAGTAAAAAATCTTTAAAATTTCGCTGTTGTTCAGCTCTTTTGTAAGATTTCCGTGCCCACCACTGCTTTAGAGTAATGAGCGGTTGCTAAATCAGGCCATAATTTCACTGTACCCTAGAACTTTAGCCGCTTTATCTTGCACTGAGGGGTTGGGATTCTGCTTCAAAAGCTGCTTCATCTTCGCCGTTAGCTTTTTGTTAAAAAATTTTGGTCGTGAAACTGGTAGGCTTTTTTTTATAATATTAAATAATCGTACAGGCAGTTTCAGTTCTGATGCTAGGTATATAAATTTAACAAGAGCAAAATTGCTCGAAATTCATCTTCATTATTCAGATTCATCCTCATATTTTTGGTTTATTTTTTCAATCTTAAACTTTTTTTGTGCACAAAACTTTTTGAGCCATGAGTTCTTATTTGAACGCTATGTAAGACTTTGGTTTAAGTCTTTGGCAACTTTTTGTAAGAACATACCAACTAAAATTCCGTAGTTTTTAATTTCTAGCGATGTAAAGTTTTATTTTGGTCATTTCTCCATTATTATTAGTTGAACCTTAAAATTATTTTGTTTGGATTACTATCTAATTTTGTTAGGGAACTAATTACTTTCGTAATTTTTTATAGAAACCTTAAAAAAAATCTATTCGTAAAGGAATATCATTGTGACTTGTATTTTGATGAAAATTATTTTAAATTTCTTCCATGTTTTCTCAGGAGAAAACCTTTTATTTGCGATATATTTATGCGACTTTTAGAAGGTTTTGCTGCTACAAATTTATGTGTTTTTTTTTTCTTCTTCTTCTTCTCAACTTTTCTTTGGTTTCATTACCTTTAAGCATACATTTTCTATATTTGTTTGTAAAACATTTTTTAACTAACCAACATTTTTGGTCGATTTTGCGTTATAGCTTTTAATTTGAATAACGTTTTATCCTAAATTTTTTTATTTTTTTATCTTTTTCAATAAAAAAAAAAGTTTAGACATCATAAACAAATAGATTCTTAAAAATGCTACAGCAATTAAGCAACCATTTTTTTTTTAATGGAAGACCATATCATTATACAGCACTGAAGAAACTGTCTTCAAAAAGAATTCAAAACGACTTGTCAAATAAACTACTACAAAAAAATGCTCCGTTGACAGGATATCAGATAAAATAAAGGATAAATAACACGCGAAAAATAACAACAAAAACTATAATAAAAAATACACAAATATCAAGCGCTTCATGGTGACCTAGAAAAATTTATAATAGAAAAATATAGTGGGTGCGGTAAAGTTAAAGTAAAATGTTGTTTTTGTTTTATATGAAGTTAAATAAAATTATTCAATACTTTGTTATTTCATATATTGCAGGTAACAAATTAAAGTTCATTAAAGCGAACTGAATAACAAAAGTTTCAATTCATTTGAAAATTAAAGAGTGAAATTGAAACAAGAAACTTCAATGTGGCTGTAGCAAATATGCACCTAGTTATATATGCTAGTTTTACACTTACATACATAGGTAAATATGTATGCACAAATATTAACATTAAAGTAAGTATACATATGAACAGAGCTCAATCAATATAGCAGCGCGTTGCACATTACTTATATACATACATATGTAAGTGTAAACACACACATACTCTCAAATACTGTCCTTCGACAGGAAATTGAAAAAGTTTTTTGTCTTCGTATGACGTATTACTATGTTTTTTTATTTTATACCATAAAAATGAAAAACAATTTTGCAACAAATATTTTCAACCACATCCAATACAACGCAAACTCGTAGTCGTAGATCTTTTTACCTATAAAAAAATTCATAAGTTGTTTCCATTTTCTATTTTTATTATGAGGTAGAAAGTTTTCTGCTCATTATTTCTATTTTTTTTTTTTTCTTTCTTTCTTTCATTCTCTATATTTTTCCCTTTTATTTTTATTATTATTGTTATTCCAATTATTGTTTTATTTGGCTTATTTCAAAATAAAAACATGACGGTGTGTTCATAATTTTCCCGTATTGATGGCAATCGCCATTACTATATAAATTTGCTCTATTTGAAAGTGTTGGTTTACTTGTATATTAGTCTGCGTTCGCATATAAGAAATTTTATTTTTATTTGTTTGTTTCTATGCGGCTAAAAGTTTTCGCTGTTTCCGTTTGTAATAATGTTTGTTATTACACTAAGCAACATAATACTTATATGGGCATTTGCGACCGTGACAGAAAAATTAAAAGTTATTGTAAAAGCGTTACTACCTTATATTATCTAAAGCAAATATTCAAATTTTGTTACTTTAAACAATTTATGCTAGAATTCATTTACCACGGTGAGCAAAACACCTGCAAACTTGCATAGATGAAGTTTCTCTTTTTTTGTAATATTGTATTTTGCCTTAAATATTTAAGTTTATAAGAGAAGTGATACATAATGATAGTTATTCCACAAAATCTCTCTTCCAACATGAATTAGCTAAAAAAAATGCAAAAACATCAAACCAAAAAAGTTTATGTTCTAATGTCACAAATAACATAGAAAAACATAATTTGTTCACATTTCGAAATTGATAACAACAGCAAGTGTGTCAAAATTTTTGCACGAACAGAGTTTCATGTACATAATTCAAAAAAAAAAATGAGTGCAAAAAAAATAAAATTTTAAATTTTTGGAGCTGTTTGAAGTTGGTCATGTTCGGAACCATAAGTGTAATAAATAGGCAGTTCAAAACGGTTAAGCAACTTCTTAACTGATCGCATAATTTTTTTGGGAAAAAGTGCAGTGCACAATATAATCTTCTTTCGAGTAGTAGGCGGTGCCACGCCCCTAACAGGAAAATACCTTTTATCGGTTAATTTAACAATCCGATTATAATGAAATTTGGTTAGGAGCTAGATTGTAGCATAAAAGAAGATTAGAGACTCTATGTCCTTTAAGTAGGCGTGGGAAACAACGTAGCTAAGACTGAGTCGCTACACCAATTTTGATCAAATTTGGTATGACTTCTGCTTTTCTATAGATGGCTATGAAAAACACTTCCGTTTTTCGTCCCGTTCGAATGGCTTTTTTATTACCTCTATCTTGGAACCAGAACTACGTCTGGCATCAACTTTACCACTACGTATAGTGCTACCAAAAGGCTATTCCTTGAAAAAATAAAAGTGTTTTGCTTTGACTTTTATTCCATTTTAAGAGTGTACTTCCGTCCCGTTGGACATGAAAGAAATGCCCATATGTGTTTTGAAAAATAAAATCTGACAAAAAATTGACACACTTTAAGCTCTTATAACAGAGCACTACGAGCACGTTCTCATCAGTGACCCTTTCTTTAGTTGAAGAGAAAATATTTATTTTATAATTTTAATTGTCAATGGTGTTAGTTCCAAATTCTGGGACGACTTCTTGTTCGATACATTATCATCTCCAACAAGGCCAAGGCTAATCAAACTAGTTTCATCCGTTGCCAGAGCGGACTCATCAGCGACTTTTAAGCCAATTAGCAAAAAATTGTAAATCTGATAAGATCTATGCAAAGGGGATCTATGGTTGCCAGTGGTTTTGTTTTCTTAGCATTTTTTTTTTTAATTTTTTTGTTTTTGGAAAAATTTTTAAAAATTTGAGTTTTTCCTAATTCAAGCAGTTTTATTTTCATTCCATTTCATGAATCCACATCAATAACTTTTTCTGTTGAACAGTGTTTGTTTTATTGTCTAAAGCACTAACCCTCTGCTTTTATAAGGATGTCATTAGGAAATTTTTTCTATATTTTTTTTTTTCTTTACCACAATAATGTTAGTTTTATCATTGGGAAACTACAGCGTTGTTGTGAAGGAAGGCGGGTTAGTTGATGACACAAACTGTTATACCAAGTGTTGTTGTTATTGTTTTTGTTGCTTTTATTTTATATTACTACACTAATTTCATTGCCATAATAAACTCATTAAAATGCAGAAAGGCGTCGAACAGCTGTTGTTGTTTGTAGTTGACCAGAACCGAGTGGTCATTTCGTTAACACCGCCACCCCAGTTTTTGATATGTGCGCAAACTAAAAGAAAAAAAGAAACACAGACTAAAAGGTTTAGCGTCACTTTGCGTTCATATTGGTGTTTTATTGCTGTGTGTAAATTTTGCAGAATGGGGACTAAGTGCACTTAATTTCACACACATATAGTTGTTTTTAGTGATATTGAGATATAAATTCATTATCAAATAAAATTTTATTAATAGTGGAAATTATAGGCTAATATCACTTAAGACTTTAGTCATAGTGGTTCCAATGCCACTTAAATCTTTTCAATACAATGAATTTTAAACTACACAATAACTAAATATTCAGCGAAATCTCAGTGATATTAAACTTTTAGTGGAACCCAAACCCCATTGTCTTTACGCAGTTATTACTTGTGGAACTCTAACTTCACTGCCACTAAAAATTTAAATGTAGTTGTTAACCATTTTCATTAGTTTGAAATAATTTTTACAGAAAATTTCTAATAAAATTGCTTTCTATTTTATTAAAAAAAAAATTTGTTTGAAGTACATCTTTATTTATAAATTAAATGGAAAAATTTAATGAAAATTCACTTTCATTAGATATTCCACGAAAAAAAAAGAAAATGTGTTATTCGAAAACACACTAGCAGTAAAACTCGACCCTTACCTATATAAATAAAATGATAACTGTTTTCGATGTTCGCATATCACGCAAAAACTGCTTGATCAATTTCCATCAAATTTATTTAGGGTTATTTTTAGACGCTTGGTCTCAATCTCCAATTAAAATTGTCACGATATTCCTGTTAAATATAGAAATATTTAAGTTTTGAAATTGCTAAAAAAATAAATTTCACTCATAGAAACAAACATGGAAACATAACAAATCGTTGAATGGGAATTGAATGTGTTAGCTAGTCTGAAATAAAATAAAATCCCAAAACAAAGCAGCAAATGAGCTGACAAAATTCAAAAGTAACTCAATAATAGGGATGGTCGTCGAAAAAGGAGTTAAAAGTTCGATAAAAGTCTATTAAGTAATCAGAAATCTCCTAAAAAAGTTGAAAAGTATCGAAAGGCTTAAACAAACATCAAAAACTTCAATGGAAATCGTTTGATATTGAAAACTGTCGAAAAATTCGGTACATCTCGAAACGTATCGAAATAATATTATGTATCAAAAAAAATCAAATAAGCCCATAAAAGTCGAACGGCAACAAAATATATCGGAAAAGTCGATGAAGGTGTGTTGGTATGGTTAAATTGGTGTGTAATAGTTACAAAGAACATTTGATATAGATAATTTTGCCGAATGGTGTGGAAAGATATTTTAAAGTATCAAATGGTATCGTATGGCTAGAATGAATATGAAAAGTATCGAAACACATTGAAAAAGTCGAATGAAGTGAAAAAGTATCGGAAAAAATTGAGAAATATTTGAAAAAGTGTTAAAAAAAATTTGTCAAATAGTATCGAAAAAGTTAAGGAATATAGTCCGATAACAATCTTACAAAATGTAATACATATTCAATTAATTATTCCAGATTCAATAACATTAAAAAACAAATTATTTCCTGCAACGCTACATGTGCTCAAATTTTCCAAGTTTTAGCATTGAAACTTTCGGAAACTTATATATTGAACAAAAAACATACATATATTGGAAAAGCCAAATTGAAAAGAGGCCAATCGTTTTAAAAAACATCCTAAAAGTTCAATAGCGACAAACAGTTCCGCATCAAACATCAAAAAATCCAAAAAAAATTATCAAAAAGTACAGATAAAAAAATCGACAAATCATTAAAATCGAATAATTCATTCCAACGCTATTGACAATAGAGGTCTGCGCGGATATCAAAAATTTACTCGTTTCAGTACTCGTTCACTTTTCTGTTACTCCAATTACAAGTACACATTTCCTTTGAGTACCATAGCGTAAAGTAAAAAAAATTGAATAAGCTTCGTGTATGTATACGCACAACAAAACTGAAGGTAATGAATCGAACTGAATGACGTGCTTTATTGTTTTATTTATTCGATGAAAGTGAGGAAGTGAGAATTCATTTGTGCACCAAGGCGTTGCCAGAAGATTTACAAGCGCAACTTTTTTATTTATTTATCTAAAAACTAAAATAAAACGAATGTCCGGGATTATATTTATTTTTTAACATCATTGCGGATCTGTTTAAAATACTTTTTGGTAGTTTTATCTGTGGAATGATGCTAGAAAAATGACTATAACTACTGCCCTATATTTACATTTACAAAGTCCAAAGTTTTTTTAGTATAATTTCACAACGATAAATTAAAAATGTTAGTTCAGTCCATATAAAATAAATAACAAAATATATAAAAAAACATAATTCATAAATAAATCACATACGCATATTGATATCGGTCAATTTAGTTCAAATAACTCCACTTTTTTTTAAGTTATTTGAAAATTTTTTGTAACGAAATATCTCAAAAACTATAGGAAATAGAATAAAAAAACCCGACATCTTTTTCGTTTTCAAAAACTGTTTTTAAAATATAACATAAATTTATTTAGAAAACAAAGACCTAACTCGCCTGCACACATCAAATTATCACTGATCCTCACTAGACATTCTTACGCATGTTAAAGTGCATTACTGTGTAGTACAAAATATCAAATGCGTAGTAATCGCGGCACTCGTTGTACTCGCTGCATACATGCATATTATCCATACACATGACGCATTCATCTACGTACAGTTGGTTACGAGTATGAAGAGAAATTTATAATGATGGTAACAGTAACACAAGCAAACGCTATGTATACGCATTCAAATCAATAAAATTGACTTCGGTAACAGTTTCGTAAGTTAATGATTATACTTATGCAGACCTCTAATTGACAAAACATATGTAAGTACTTGAATACAGCGACATCTATGATTTAAATCTTGAAAGTTTAATATTGGCTTTCCACATTTCGTGAGATGCTTAGCATGGACAATATACTTTAGATGTCAAGATATAGTGTTTTAAGCATTTTGTTGAATGAAAGGTGGCACGCCCCATTGTCTAAACCCGTCAGTATTTCGTGAGGTGCTTAATATAGACATACATTTTTTGTCTTTATCCATATCTTAGTACCAAATTTGAAAACTCCTGCTAACATAGGTGTCAATATATAGCGTTTTAAGTGTTTTCATTGTATGAAAAATGCCACGCCCTGTTATTCAATACAGTTCATATTTCGTGCTTAACATGACAAGTATACATCCTAGTATGAAATTTCAAAACTACTGCTATCTTAGGCACCAACATATAGCGTTTTCAGTATTTTTGTTTTATAGGAGGTGCCACATTCCGTATTTATTAAAATGAGATATTGCCTTTGCAACTCTGGGATAGTGTAGCTTTATATTAGTAGCAGAGTTTTTAGAATCGGTTCAGTAGTTCTTGAGATTACAGCCTACACACAAACAAACTTTACCTCTTCATATAATAGCACAGATTAAAACCAAATAGTAAGAGATTAAAAATACGTGTTTGCAAAAGCTATTTTTATTTTTTTTTTTTAATCAATTTTTTACTGGCCACACTCTGAAATTCAATTTTAGTGGCAGTATAATTTTTAATTTCACTATAATTTAGCGACAGCGACATCGACAATTCAATGCAAATGCTTTGTCCCCACTTTGACATTTTTGCGTATATCTGTTTATTTGTGTGCAACTTCTTTGGGGCGTGGATCAACTGGTCACCTCAATTTGCTTTTGAAATCCTTTTCCTTTCATATTTCCTTTATACCCACACTATAATTTGTTGTTGTTGTTGTTGTTGTTGCTGGCAGCTGCTGTCAACTAAATTGAATTACAAATACCGCAAATTTTGGTTTTGTAATGTACATTTGAAGGTATGTAGGTAGGTAGGTTGTTGCTTAAAAAACGCAAGGTTTTTACCTCAACATATTGGCCATCAGGTGCACCACATGTGTTCCCTTTTTTTGTAATGCATTTTTAAATGGGTTCCCTTATTTTTCACTTATGGTATTTCGTGTTGCCGGAGCGCATTAAATATGCGCAACTTTGAACTTTCGCATTTGAATTGTGTGACTTTTTTTCCTCCATTATTCAATTAAAGGTTAAGGCAAAGGTTAAATACAAATTGTTTCAAGTTTGATGAGTTTATTTATTTTAATTTAGCTGCAGTGCAATAACTTTGAATGTAGCTATGGCACTTTAAGATTAAAGGTCAATTGGTATGATGTACTCATGTGACTTTATTTTTTTTTTGCTATAGCTTATGGAAAATATATTGTCGAAAATAAAAGTTATGCCACATATCTGAACATAACGATTTGTTGACAATATATACTGCAAACCTCAAGAATGTTTCAAACATTGCCTGAAATTTTGCAAAATTTTTGTGTAATTTTACTTTACTTACGTTTTTTTACCCATTACAAAAATTTTAATAAAATCGAAGAGTTAAGATAAAAAGCGCTGAGAGGGCAGCTATTGAAATGGGTCTTCTTCAAGATGAGTCTTCTAATTTTATAAATGCCGCCAGAACACATCGTGAATCAAAAGCGGACTCTGCACTGGGGCCTGGCTTACCTCAGATACAGTCCTCTAATAAAAAGTCACTTCGTCAATCCATAATCACGATTTTATCTTACAATTAGAGATCAATATCGGGAACTAGCACATCTTGACCGCTGTTTGATGAGTTGAAGAGCGCATCAGAAAGAGTGTTAGAGCAACGTACTTTTCAGCCTTCTTCAGGTGGTAGATTGAGACCAACCCAAGAATATTCTCGGGGCAGTAGTTCATCTCGACGTAAAAGACCGGGGCTCAGATGGAGATGCAACAGTTCACAACTGTGACTATGGGCGGGGTATTATGAACCTGTCGCCGCTCTAATGGGTTAGAACAAAAGAATTCTTCTAATAAGTGTTTATTTTCTTTAGCTGCGATTTCGAATTCAATTGAGACTAGGGGTCTCTACATAAAGAAATGTTAAAGTTACTCATGTTAGAGCCAGTTGACTGCTTACTAGTGCTACCAATGGGTCTCGATTCATTCATCAATCTCATATCATCAGAGGCCTTTACCATTAAAAATGTGCTCTTGTAAGCATTCTGTAAAAGTATTACCTTTGCTTATCGTGTTGGGCTTATTTCGTCTTGCCGTCAGCTGTCAATTGTTTTTTCCTTTCATTTTGAAGTGATTTTTTTGCTATTTGTTTTTTTAGTGTAAATTTGTTGACATTTTTCGTTAGATTTTTAAAATGTGTTAACGCCAAAAATGATCAGTAAGGTTTGCCATTTTACTATAAATAGACTTAGAAACGAAAATTGCTTGCCAATTATTTTTACTATCAAAATTCGTGCTCTGTGAGAAATATGTTTTTGTTGACAAATTTTCTTCAGCGACGAAGCTCGTCAACAAACAGATTTGCCAAATTTAGTCTGAAAAGCAGCCAGAGAGACAGCTGAAAAACTTCCAATGGACCATGAAAAATGCACATTTTGGTGCGGTTTGTGGGCCAGCGGCATCATTGAACCGTACTTTTTCAAAAATAATAAAAATCGCAAGGTTACAGTCAATGAAGCAAGGTATCGTGCGATGATCACCGACTTTTTTTGCCCAAAATATAAGAATGGGATTCGGTTAACATGTGGATTCAACAAGATGGTGCCACATGGCACACGGAACGTGATAGCATGAACCTATTGAGAAGCGATTTTGGTGAGTAATTAATCTCACGTTTTAGAGCAGTCCAGTGGCCGCAAAGATCATGCGATTCGACCCCACTAGATAATTTTTTGTGGGCCTACGTGAAGTTTCTGGTGTACATGGATAGCCAGTCACAATTGCAGCCCTGGAAGGCAACATTAAAGCTGCCATTGGTGAGAAACCGGCCGAGATGCTGGAAAAAGTATGCCAAAATTAGAGCTTACGGATGGATCATCTCAGGTGTAGCTGCGGGCAATATTTACATGAAATAATCTTTGAAAAGTAAATGGCAAAAATTGATGTATCGTTTCAAATAAATACTTCATTCTATTTTGCAAATTTCTTGTTATTTTTTTAATTTTCAAAAACCAAACGCTTCAAAAATCAACCTTTACATGGCTTCGAAGTTCGAAGGACAAACTCTCTTTCAACAGTTTTTTTTTTAATTTTTTTTTTTTAAGGGAGAAGATAGAATGAGAGTAATTTCATTATGAAAACAAAAACGAGTGCGGGTTCCAATAGTCAAACATAATTTCATTGATTTTTTTCTTGAGTACAAGCAAAATTGCCGCATTTCCTCCATTGATTTGACAGGAGCCATTACTCAAATGGCGAACTTTTGGTTTACGTTGTGGTCGATAACATTGGACACCATACTTCTAGAAAAACGGAGCAGGTTGAACTGTATCAGTCAATGGTGAGTGCTGCTGCGAAAGGTTCAGAAGGCTGCAATTTGATTGCTATTATTCGATTAGCAAAAGAAGTTTAAAAATTCCTTTAAATTTGTAAGTTTTTTTCTCAAAAAAGAAAACAGTTCGGTAGCAGTAAACGGATCACTCCTTTAAGAAGGTATACTGATTTTAGTGAATATTTAAAATTTCGACCAGTAGGTGTTGCCAGACCGAGTAATCATTATTCAGGAGAGATAAAAGCTCAGAGGTTACTGCCGCACATTAAGCACTGATGATATTATAAATATTTACGCTGAAATCTTCCACTTTTAGTAATATCAAATTGATAAATTTTGAAACTATTCAAAAAATCAAAAAAAAATAAATGCTCACCTTGAAAGTTATTCACTGATATGTGCATCTGAAAATACAAAATAAAATAAAAAATGTATTTTAGTTTAAGTTTCAATTTGAGGTTATGATAACAACTTTAAAGATATAGAATTGCAATATATACGGCACTAGCTCATTTCAGTTTCATTTAGTTTATTTTTCCCCGCACTTGCAACCGAGTTCATATAAAAACAAGCCGCACATGCAGCACAATAAACTTCTCTGACAGCATTGGTTTTCGAGTGTCTACGAACATAGAGTCAATTTAAGTTGAAATTTGTGGTCTTTTTCATCGTTTTGCTCAAAGTAACAATGCAAAGTAAAAAAACAATTTTCTGTCATTTGCAGATAAAATAAAAGCGCAATCAACTTGGATATATAAAAACGATTTTTTTTTTTTTTGGACATATAACATAAACGAACAACACGCCCAGCATCATATGAAATAAACAAAAGATTGCCTCAATACAAATGCAAATAGCAGCAGTGGCAATTGAAAAAAAAAAATAAAAAAAATCGAATAAAATGCTGTCACTTTCAATGTTTTTAAAATATATTAATATACAAGTGAAAATTAAATCAAATTGGAATTGAATCAGCATGTTCGGGGAAAAAATTGAAAAGCAAATATTTTTTAATAAAATTTTTAAATTTTTATCAAAATAGTTTGTGGCGTTAAATAAACTTGTAAATTGTATTTACAATCAAAGGCTAAAGGAGCAGAACTTTAAATGAAACTTAAATAAGTAATGACTCACAAAAATAAAACAATCGGAAAGCAGTAGGTATACAATATATATTAATCGCATAAACCAAGCAGTTAAATAGTATTCTCTAGATGTTTCGGATAGATTTTTGCAAGATGAACGCAAATCTGGCTCAAAAAATGTCCATCACGCATAGTGTTAGAGAAGGTTAGGGTTGAAACCTCTAAAAAAATGCGTTTTTTGCCATTTTTGAATTGTGTGCGCTAAGTCTGTAATCCCGGGAACCTTCAAAATGTCTTAAATTAAACAATATCACTTTTCTTTTCGATTCTATTTAACTAAAAATAATTCGTAAATGACCATGAAGCACTGGGAAACACAGAATTATCAGTTTTGTGGCTGAATAATCTTTCATTTATGAATTTTAAGAATCACAGTTCAATGCTATTTTGTATAGGTTGTAATGTACCCCGCTTCATCCAAGGTTTTTATGGAGCCCATATAAACTATTTTCTATCCACTTTCCCACTGGAAACTCTTGAAAGATTGTCACCATCAAAAAAAAAGTTAAGGTACATTAAGCAATATAATGATTATTTTTAGAGGGTGTGATGTGCGTATATGTTGCCGGCCAAACTAGTTTTAGGCCAAACTAGTTACCGTTAAGCCTAAAGATATGCAATCAAATTTTAATGCAAAAGCAAATTTTAATGTTTTGTAAAACAAAACTATAAATTTCAATGTATGCTTATTGAGTGGTAAGTGGACGGCCTTCGCCGCGGCTCAGGACTTACATCCTCCAATATGTCCAATACCGGCTTCGCGACGGGCTTCAACCGCGTTTCAGTCTATAACGTGTTTAACATAGGCTTCGTTACCCACAGTTATTTTTGCAGTAAAATGGAATTGCATACTCTTAGGCATGCAAATAAACTAGTTTGGCCTAGGAAAAACTAGTTTATCCTAAAAACTAGTTTGGCCGATAACATGTATGTTATCAAGAGATGTTCAGGTTGCCTTTTTGATTGGACCAAAGTGAAATTCATGACTGAAATCGAATAAATTTTATGTTCTCTCTCACTAAGAAAAGTGGCAACTGACACGACTACGCTTAAAGACGCACAGGGTTTCAAGCACGGAAGCGATTAAATTCTAATTTATTAAAGAGATATTACAAGCTTCAATTTGAGAAATTTTTGAAGATTCTAGGACTTCGTGCCCAATTTCATTCAAAAATGCCAAAATCAAATTTTTTGAAAATTTCGGCCCTTATTTTCTCAAAAGCTATACGTAATGTAGACATTTTGAGCCCAACTTCATGTTCAGCGTGCGAATACCTACTAGAAATTTCTAGTCAATTCCCATAAGCAGACCGAAGATTATAGATCAATGTAATCTAAATAAAGTTAAACAAAGCAACCAGTCATATAAAGTTCCATTTGCAACCCTTTAATTTTTTGACACCTAGAAGACTATTTTTTTCTGTTCAAACAATATTTTCCTAATACAAAAATTACATCTAAATATCCCTTATTAAACTAAGCTGAGCAACAAGTGCAGTAATAATACCAAAATCAAAATAGATTCAATATTGATAGTTTCCAAAACCACTACGCCCACTTCTCCCTACGATATCGTCGGGAATAGAATCAATGCATCACTTTAAAAAAGGACGCTGTTCAAATTATCACTGATCAAAAAAAGATAAAGTGCTTCCACAGTATTTGCTTTAATGAGCTCAACTTACAGTCCTGTTTAAGGTAACTAAACTACTGAAATGTCTTTCAATTTGCAGTTCTTAAAGCACCCTAATGGCTAAAGAGGAATTACTTTAAGAAATTCTTGTTACTACAAAGGCAGGCATGCCATTACTAATTTCCTCAGCTCAGTCTCTTGCTTTGTTATCTTGTTATTGCTAGATACCGACAATATCTAAATGAGATTGCCAGTGCAATCAAATTCAAATCAAATATTCTTAAACATTATATATACTTTTAAAAATAGCACTGCCATAGCAGCGATTCAGTTCCACCTTTAACCGTTTTAAAATTGCATTACTCATAAAATTTTATATTGTGTGGAATTTAAATGAAATTAAATTAAAATTGAAAACATTCCTAATTGAAATTGCAAAAAAAACCACAAAACCGCATATAAGATAAGCCTGGTGGTTGCTGCTACCAACATCATCATAAAAGTGAAAACCTTTTATCGCAAAAAATCCCTTGTAATTGCATTTTTCCATTTGCACCCCCTGCACAACACCGATTCGCCACCCCCATAACCACACCAGCAGCTTATTCATTTTTATTCCTTAACCGAGTTCAACATAAAGTGGAGTAAATTTAATAACTGCGCCCATGTGAATCAAGTTTTGCTCCTGGCATTCCTACGCACATACCACAAGTCAGATTGAAATTACATTTGAAAATTTCTCATGTTTACAGTTGTACGTTGTAATTTCACTGTTGTTGTTGTTTTTGTTGTATGCAACGCAGCGGAATGCGTATAAAATAAAATTTTAGCATCCTAAATGCGTAGCCTGAAGAAAGAAAATCGAAAGAAAGCTTAGGACAACAGGATGCAAGACTACGCAGAGAGCAGGGTGACGAAGAAAACTGTTTGCTTAAAAGTTGAGAGGTTGCTGTAATGGTAGCCAGGCATAGCAACAAGAACGATAGCAACAACGTAAATCAAGTGGGGGACGTAACCCTTTTGCTTATTTTCAAATTATGCGCAATGCTTTTAAAGACACACAAATACATATTAGGTAGATACACACACACACACATTCGTAAATGTTACATGTATTAGAGTGGATGGAAAAATGTATTATTAAAGAATTTTTTTTATAAAAAAAAAATCCCGTCTTTCTTTTTGACTTTGGATTAAGACTAAATCAGCTAGGCTATTCAATAAACCATCCAAAACTCCCTTATTACTCTTTATTGTCTCTGTACCAAAGAATTTCTTACCTTTTCTGCCATAGTCTCATTGCTTTGGGAACCATATCCTCAAGACCATCATACTGTCCGACTTAAAGAAGAAATAGTCAGTTTACGACTGTTCGTAATTTTCTGCACTCTCTTTCCTAACATTAACACTCTGGAGGCAATAAGACCTTGATGAGTGAATTTCATGTCAATAGGATGGATATCGTTTTTCAATTTGACCTAAAGCGTCGTCTTATGAAGCATTGTACCTAACTACTCCTATAGTCGCCATCAGTTTGCACAACGTTTATGATTACAAACATCTGCGTAAATGTCCTAAATGAATCAGCCATTGTCTGAATCCCCTTATTTTGAGTTGAACGATCTAGTGCTAATATTTTGTTATCCTGAAACGTCGACAACAGCGCTGTTAAGTTTTGAAATACTGCATTTAAGTCTTTTTCTATTTTTCTAGAAGAATGCGAAAAAACCCTTTCTAATCTCTGATTTCTCTTTGTAACGGATTGGTGCTCAATGCAATTCATAATCGTAGCCTAAGTTCCTCGACCACTAGAGGAAAATATGCTGTAGATAGAATGACAGACCCATAGCGTAGTTCCTAATTGTGGATGCACTGAAAAGTGACCTTTCTATAGCACTCAGTCCAAAGATCATTTTACGAACTAAGGTCCGACAGAGGAAGTGGAAGTGAATAGAAGCAGAAAAGAAGATAGAAAGGAAACTAAAAAAAATATACTCTATAGGTTATTCTCTTCAAGCTGCTTCGTTTTGTTTTAGGAAATTTCAGAAGCATCGGAAAGGAAAGCGAATGAGTAGGAAAGATACCCAAGACATCGCTACCCAACAACCTTTTCCTGCATCTTTCAAAAACCGACCAACTACAGTGGTAGTGCTGTGTAGTATCATCATCCTCAAGGCAGAATTGGCATGTTGGATTGGTGATGACACCCAAGTGCTGCCCACATGTGTTATATCCCGTGATTAACACTACCAGTAGTCGTAGTTCCTTTTTCCCCAGGCGAAGAATAAACTTCGCTACTTTGCTAGACGGTCCTTTGACGAAACATTTTGCAATTTTGCTGGAATCAAGGTCAGATCACTTTTTTGTATGAGTAGTGCTCATAATATCATTGTTCCAACGAGTAATTTCCGTGAAGCTGAAAAGGTGTGGCCGCTGAGCTCTGGTTTGCCAATTCATCTGCTTAGTTCATCTCTTGTGACACCACAGTGTCCGAAAACCCAAATAATACTCAACCCACTATGTCTTGCTACGAACTTCGAGTAGCTGACCGGGTTAGCAAGGACCTTAAACGCAGCCTGACTATCACTATAGACAACAATGCACTTCCCATGGTATATTTTTTCGATGATCCAACTGATTTTAACAAGCAGACGTGGCACTTCACTCGAACGTCAAACTCTTAAATTATATATACGCCACCCAAGCAAGTTCGAGGCAGAAGCTAGTCCCTAAATAAGTCAGGCCACTAGATGATTAAAGTGTCGGTGCTTAAAATAACTATATCGCCTTGAATACATACATATGCGTGATATATTCTTAAAGAACATTGCCCACGGTGCGAGGAATTATCAATGAAGTTGCGTCTGGTATATTGATTTTGGTCATTGATTTTTCCTGATTCTGCTCACCTAAAGGTGAAAAGTGAAAATATGCTATCCAAGTTGAAATATTTTTTCAGGACCTAGATTTTGAAAATTTTTAAAAACGTCTCAACAAGCATTAATAAACGCAAGCTTTCTGTCTTGCTTTAATATGCATGCTAGGGAATCGTAGGAATTTAAAAAAATTCAAGTTTTGATTTTTAAACCACCCTTATTTACTTATACACATATGCCTTGGGAAACAAGCCTGACTGTCACAAGACCAGTAACAACAATATAAATAACAACAGCAGGAGCCAACATTCTTAAAGTTCTGCTGCTTTTATTTCCTTTTAAAGGACGCGTTATTCAGAAAATATTTTTGTTTGCTTTGATAGAAAAAGAGAAAAAATGAAAAATCATATGGAGTGAGCGTACAGTTTCCTTGCCTTTCAAAAAAAAAAACAAAAAAAAGGAATATCTAAGTTTTTGTTAATATTTTGTGCACGTAAAACATCAACAGCGACAAAAACAGCGCTTGGGATAAAAAAAAAAAAGGTGCAGCAAAATTCTCCTTTTCGTTGCAAAAGCGAAAGTATGAAAACAAGAAAAAAAAAAGAGTTTAATATTTTTTTTTTTTTTTTTCTAAAAAGAAAAAGCAAAGAAACCCATCAAAAAAGCACGTACATACGCGCGTACACTTATCCTTTGAGAAGGGGAAAATTTATGTTAAATTTTATGCCTCTAAAAAGTACAAAACAACAAGCAGCACTGGCTCACCAGCTAAGAAAAAACGAACAAAATTGATGGAATAACAAATGTATGCCGATAAACACTCAACACACAAGGTAGTTGCCACGCCTACTACTTAAGTGTACATACAGCGATAAAAACTCATCATCAGTTTTATTTTACACGAGAGCGTTGCATCTTCTAAATTTTTGTTTTTTTTTTTTTTTTTTTTTTTTGCGCGATACATCAGCAATAATTTAAGGTTGTGGCGGCACTAACAATTTATGCAGGATAAATAGTGCTTTCAAATAAATATTTCAGATACTTTAAAAATTTGGTTAGGGTGTTAATTTTGGTGTGGGAAGAAACTAAGTACTTGACATTGCATTCGCAGTTGAAATGCGCATTAAAGTCTCAAAATTTTATTAAAAAGGAATTTTTCCGAGATAGTGTATTTACCCAGGCCAATTTTTACAAATTTGCAGCGATTTTGATGAAACTTGGTGATTTGGTGCACATGTAAATCAAATTAGTATTATGCTGGGTTTCAAGTTTCCAAAAGATCGTACAGGGGCGTAGCACAGCCCTAACTTTTATCATTTATACTACCATATCTTGTAAGCCGTTCAAGATATTCCGAAGAAATTCGGTAAACGGATACATATCAAATATATCTTGAATTTTGATAAAAGTGGGCGGAATCGAAGAATTCGGTGTGGCACTTTTCAACTGTTAAAAATTTTTATTCCATATATCTCAAAATTGGCACAAATGATTTTCATAACAATTTTGGAGATGATACCGCTGAAAGCAGTCATCAATACAAGTTGAAGGGCGTGCCACCGCCCACAGTATTTATAAACGTTATATTAAGAGAACTAACAACGAAATCGTTATGAAATTTAATGAGGTAGATATACTTACTAGAAGTTATATCATTGCAAAAACTTGGCGCAATGGAGCATGTAGGCGTGGCACCGCCCATACAAGCAAAAAACGTTTACTGTTATAGATAATGTGCTATGAGAGTAATCTTCATAAAATTTGGCTTAGAAGTGTTGGCTGCTATGGGCTTTGAAATTAAATGTAAATTGATGGGATTGCAGTAGTGGGCGTGGCAACTTCTATACATACTCGTATTACCATAAAGTTGCAATCGCTATATTGATTGAACTATTGCAACAATTGGTATGAAATTCAATTTAGGTGGTTTACTTGCTATATGGTATACCTGATTCAAAAGTGGGCGAAATAGCACGAGTGGGCGTGGCACTTCCCATACAAGTAAAATACCTTAAGTGGCATATCTTTCGAAATGTTTGATCTATCAGACTAAAATTTTGTGAAAGAGTGTTGCTTATAAAAATCTATTTCTGGATAAAAATTGGACTATATTAAACCAGTGGGTGTGTTACCGCCCTAAATTTTAAGACTAATTACGGCATATATCGCAAACTATACAACCTATTGGGCTAAGACTTGGTATGTGGATGTCAATGATGAATGTAATTTAGTAACCCAAAAGTAGGCGGAATTGGAGAAGTGAGCGTGGCAAATTTCAATTTCTTAGTTTTTATTCAATTTTTTTCAATATTTTCCATATTCTTTTGACTTTATCAACCTTTTAACTTTTTCCAATAAATGTATTCCATATGTATTCGTTTGACTTTTTCAACCTCTTTAATTTTCTTCATTATTTCTTTATTTTTAAGATTTTTTCAGTTATTTTGAATTGTTTCATAATTTCTTAACCTTTTTCAACTTGTTGGAACATTTTCATATTATTTCGACATTTTTAAGCTTTTTTCAACATTTTTCATATTTTTCGACATTTTGAATTTCTTTCAACTTTCTTCAATGGTTTCCATATTTTATCGACTTTTTCAGTCTTTTACAACTGTTTCAACATTTTTCATCTCCTGAACCTTTTTTACACTTCACATTTATTTCGACTTATTCAACCTCTTCAACGTCTTTTAACATTTATTTAAAAAGGACTTTCAGTGCAATGTAGGGTATGTGAGTTTCGGCCTGGCCGAAGGTAACACCTTAACTTGTTATACTTGTCATCGCATCGAACAGCATCGGAAGTCAATATAAGTCTATTATAGCCGTAACGTTGTATCAAAATAAGACAAAATTTTCGGTATATACCAATAAACTAAGACTCTCTAGTTACGTTTTTGCAATTTTCCTAAATGCAAAACTTACAAATAGCACAAATGCTTTTCCGCACAAAATACTTTGCAAATTGATTAATTAATTTAAAAGTTATTGACGAAATATTACAATTTTTCCTTACAGCACACGCCATATGAATAAATTTTCTCTTCTGCAAACTCTGTCCAAATTTATATTTTTACAAGAGAAAATCTTCTATTACATCGTAACGCTAACCTGTCTAAATTTACTTTTTTTCTGTTGTCTATCATGAACTTTGCATCGTTTCATAAAGTTATTTTTATTTCGTTTGCTTTCTTTTGCTCGCCCTTTCTTTACATGCAAAAACTTTAAGGACAAACTTTCTTGCACTTAACTTTTCCTCCCACCTATGTGGCTCCATCATAATTGAGTCAAAAAAAGAAAATTTAAGGTAATACCATGGCGAAACCAACAAAACGAAAATTTGTGTGCAAAAAAGAAAAAAAAAAAGAAAATCAATAAGAAAACATTTTCATTCATTTTCATTCAATCATCCCATTCATTCATTCAGTCATTCATACATTCATCCAGCCATGTTTTCAATTCAGCCGCACCTGCTACGGTAACGAATTTCATTTTGGCCTTCGATTTTCATTTTCCTTTTAGTTGAGTTACCTATAAATATGGGAAATATATGCGAAAAGTTCTGTGAAAAAATTTGTAATTTTATTTTTGGTTACATTACCATTTCGCCATTGCATACTTTCAGGCGGCATTACAATGTCACACATCAATCAATGGAGATTAGAAATGATTGTTTTTAGAATAGCAACAACTTGGAAGAGGAAAAACCACAGAAAATACACAAAACTCAATGGGGACAATTGATTTTTCTAAAAATATACTTATATGAACTGAAATTAAAGAAATTATCTCCGTGGATACTTAATAGCCAATGTAGAAATATGAAACTCGCAAGTTGAAATATTTAACTTAAATGTAAGAGGTATTTGATATTTTAAAGCTTCCAGCACTATTTATTTAATTTATGATGTATTTCTTAATGAACGCTTAGAGAAGCAAAATAAAAAAAAGGATTCCTGGAAAAGTGTATCACAGGCAATTTAATCACGTCTGCCTTTTATTCTAAGAAATTTGTCTAAACAAAAAAAAACAGAAAAGTGCAAACTTGGTTGTTGCTGTGCTTAAGAGTAATTTAATTTTGTGAGCCAACCAGTTGCAAAACCGGCAAGGTCCAAAAACTTCAAATTCAGAGATATTCTCACTTATCAAAATCTACACCATGTTTTCTTTTTCTACTATATATTTAGATTGGAAAAAATTTGTTGACAGAAATATTTATTTCACCTTTTAAATTTAATTTTGGTGTATAGATTTCAAAACCGGCCAAGTCCATGAACTTACTTTCAAAACCGGTCCAACGGCTTGAAATCAAAAGCGGGCAAGTCCAGGACATTGATTTCAAAACCGTCCAATTTCAAAAAGTTCACTTTTTTAAACTAAATTTGGCAAGAGATAATTTTCCGCCCCTCTACTAGCAGAAAATATTGTCTGTTTTTAAAATTTTGTTACAAAAACGAAAAAAAAGTCCTCACTTTTGGACCTCGAAACCCCTAGCAAAATAAAATTACACTCATTTCTTCGGTATTCCACTTTGTTTTGGTTCTCAGGAAATGCATCTGTTTCAAAGATGACCTCTTTGTATGACTTACATTGCTAGAAAAAGGTAATAATCCCAAATTCGAAGGAGCAATTCTTAGCGTAATTCGAACAATTTCGACATTGCAAACTTTTTTAGTTTTTTCCTTAAATCCGCGTCAAATAGGTTCAACAGTTCCGCATAATATCGTCCTGTGATCGTTCTGCCCTTTTCAAGGTAATCGATCTAAATTATGCTACAGGCATCCCTCCTTGTCAGCTGATAAATCTATCTTGACCTTCTTCGGTCTCGATTCCCTAAGAGAAGACCACTCCATCGACCGTTCCTTAGTCTTCAGTGTGTTCTGGTGGATCCAAATTTTGTTTGCAGTTACAAAATAGTTCAAAAAGTTCAGTTAATTATGGTTAAACATTGCCGAAAACTTCTTTTCCATGACACTACATTTTTTTTTTTTTCATTTTTGCAAAAATGCAGAAGCTACTCGCTTCAAAGAATTCCCCAAAAAAATACACAGAATTGACGCAGATGCCTGAAAACTTAGCAGCAATCATCTGATGAGTAATGATATTTAGGACTGATGAATATATGGATGAAAAACCTTGAAAATATGTATGGTAATGTGAACAAAAGTCAGAAAAAATATGGTGAATTTTCAAGATTTTGAAAAAATTTTCGTCGGCAATCTACCAATACTCGATTATTTAAAGAAAACAAACTCAACCGATCGATAAAGGCGATTTTTTCCAAAGCTTGCAGCCCTTCATTTTTGCTGAGGACGTATTTGTACTTTTTAAGAAATTGTACACATTTCGGAATCGATTCCAGATATTTTCGGACTGATTTAAAGATTTTGATTTTGTATCAAGATTCGTTATAGCAGTAGCAATGCAAACAAAATGACATTCAGTAAACGCTAATTCATTTATCAAATTTGGATATAAAATTCCTTCTTGTGCTTTGCGAACGCTTTTGGAATCTACTGTATCAAGGTCATTCAAATATGCAACAATCTTATCAATTTTACAGCGAAATATGTATGTTGTGGTGGTAGAGTTGTGTCCGGAAACATCTGTTTCATTCAATTTGGTCAGTGTCCAATTTCTAAGTACATGCGTATTGTAGTTTGTAGCACTCTGGTTTGAAATTCTACAAAATATTTGCAAAACTGGAATTTTCGAAATATGGACGAATATGGAGGAGTAATAACCTAAATATGGACAAATATGAAGAAATACGGTTTTGCGCTAACATCGTCAAAACATGAAAATCTATATATTTATCAGCCTTAGTGATAAAAAAAACTACTGGTTCGATATTGGTGATGTACTTTCTTGACTTGTATAGAGTTTTACTAGCAACATGTGTGAAATTCAAGCAATGTTTTGAAAAAATTCCAGATTGAATATAACAAGTTTTTCCCCATTAGCGAATTTGATTTACTTTTACAACAAAAACATCTTAGAGTGGGATTACGAGCTTTGTACATATATGTTCTTAACAATTAATTAGTCTCGTACAACTGTCATGTAATGACAGGCACTTTTTCAAATAACTCGCTGTTTTACTTTGGCAACAATATTAATATTTACATTGCTTATAAGTGTTTATTTAATTATCTTTCCAATGAATAAAAAATGCTTGAATTGTGCATGACTTTATGTATTTTTCTTTTTGGATAAATAAAGTTCTAACTTCTCTTAGTCAGAATATGTTTCTACGGAATACTTTATGATAGTTTATATTTTTTCAACTTTCTTCAACTTTTTTAAGAAACATTGATCACACTGAATTGCAATAATTTGATAGCTCGTTATATAGTTTTATTATTGAAGGTATTTTTTCGACTATTTTGTAGTGAGCATATTCCTCCTTTGCTTAAAGAGCTGAAAATTTTGTACATACTAAATCTCTTAAAACTAAAATACATTCCAACTCTAAATGCACTACATTCATGAAAAGTTTAAGTGTCATCACAGTTTTATTTACGAGCAACTGATTGGACTTTGATGACTTTGTATGCAGCAAACATTGATATCTTTATATGAAGGTTTTGACAGAAAACCAATTAATTACAAAATATTTTACCATATCTTTCTCTCTCTCACCATGTCTGTCTGTCTATTCTGATGTCAAAATGTTAATAATTAATTACCAAATAATTTCACGCAAAATCAATTAACACGCAAGCACACGCTGCGCTGCATCGTATGTGTAAGTAACATTAATTAAGAGAACTTTTGAACAAAAGTTACGCTCACTCGCTGTTAATTAGTTACAGCGAGAAACAGGAAACAGGAAATAGGAAATTGGAAAACAGAAAACATAAAACCTAATTAAGAGTAAATGGAAATGTAACAAATTAGCTGAACAAGTCAACGAAGCATTCATGCATTAACAGCTTATTATTTCAAAAACCAAAAAAAATTAATGGGACGAAAAATTTTTGGTAATTTAAGCATTAAATTTAGATTTATATTATCTCATTAGGTATTGCCCAAGACTTCATGCGTGGACTCTGTATCCTATGTCATAAATTCTCAAAAATGAACTTCTTTTCTTTCTCTATCCTTCTGTGAATTTAATTCTCTGTAAGGGCATCTAATACTACATCTGTATTTTATCACCAACTAGTAGCACCCGCGGCTTCGCACGCGCACAGTCTGTTGTTTTTTTCATAATGAAATTAATATTTTCACATCACATTCTATCTTCTGTTTTCAGGAGTTTAAAAAAAAGGCCATTCAAAGAGAGTTTAGTCTTCGAACTTCGAATCCAAGCACAAACGGTACAAATTAAAAGAAAAAATACAACAATAACACCACAGAATTTAAGAAGCAACAACAACAATTTTTGTGTGCGGTTTTGAAAAATCTTATTATATACTAAAGAAAAAGATATTTATTTTTTAAAAAAAATTAATATACAATAATTTTCTTTAGCACAAATATGTTGTTTTAAAAAAGAAATGATTAAAATCGGCACAGTTTTTTTATACTATATGTAGCCTTTAGTTTCGTTATTGCTCTTTACTCTTGTTTGTCTTTTATCGCTCTATCTCTTCATTTCTTTTTATCTTTACTTCTATAAAGAGACCTTGGTGCAATTTTATATCCTTTACTAGTAAGTCCATGCTTAAGTTTGCAGCAGATTTTGATCATATGCAAAGCATAGCTTAAGCTTGATGTTAACTGCAAGCCTGAACTTAAAAAGCACTTAAAAGCACAAAGTGACCTTCGCCTACGATATGATATGCGATGATAATTTGAAGTGTGAGCAGAAAGGTAGTTCAACTTATTGTTAGTTATAATGCTATATATTATAAAAATAACATTTCCTTGGAAACATTTTTGATAACTGTTAAAATTTTTCATTTCCTTTGAAAACTTCTTTGATATGATTGCGTGGTGCCATACCTTCTAATCCAAATCTGCCACAGTCTTATCAGTATAAGGTTAATACCAAGTTATATTCATGTGTCTAGCATAAATACATAAATAGATGTAACCTTTATCAAAAGTTATCACGCCCCTTTGTACAAAACTGCGCATTTTTCAACTAGTGCCCATTTAAGTACTTAGTTATATAAAATTATTAGCAGAGCTTCTCTGATATGTTAATTTAAAGCTACTAAGCGAAATGCCACACCTTCTGTTCCAAACCTCTTAATTTTTCAGTAGAACAAATGGTATCGGTCATTCTTTTAATAACTGCACACTTAGTTTTTTTAACGTTTGTGAACTTTTTTTAAAAGTTATACCTCAAAATCTATAGGAGATAGGATTAAAAATCACTTAATCATTTTTGTTAAGAAAGACTATAACTTTATAAAAAAATCGAGGAATAACACATAAAAAAATAAAAAAAAAGGGAACATGTCATATTGAAAAAAATAGTTTTTTAACAAAGTTATTTAAATTCTTTTTATAAAGTATTGTCTCTCTTAAGAAATATGGTCAAACGATAAATTATCCTATCTACTATAGTTTTTGAGATTTTTCGTTTCAAAAAATGTTCAAAAACGTAAAAAAAAACAAAGTGTGCAGTTATTAAAAGAATGACCGATATGTATCACGCGCTCTACTATTATAGAGCGTATGTTATAATTACATACGGATTTATTGGCTTTACTAGAGTTTAATTCTGGCGGGTATATAGGGTCAATTAGAGTTACAACATGATGATAGTAAATAAAAAATTATTGTATTATAATGATTTTGATTACTTTACTGAATAATGCTTGTTGATTGAACCGCTATTCCAAAGTTAGGATGACATCCTGACGTAATCGTTGTTCTATCCCGCCGATTTACCTTATTATCTCATTCTTTAGTTCTTCAATTATTGCTAGCTTATTGCCATAGATCTTTTACTAAGAAAGATGTCTAAAGGAGCCGAATCTCACGATCTTGTGGGCCAGTTGAAATTGCTGTTTCGTCAGATAATGCGCTCCAGTAAACTTTTCGTAATAAAGTAAATATTGCATTGTCTGTGTGACATTTGGTACCGTCTTATTAAGACCACATATCGTCCATATCCATATCATTTGATTTGGAACTCAAAAAGTTATATATCATGGTACGACAGCGTTCACCATTCACGGTAGCAGTATTACTGGTACCATTTAAAAAAAAAGTTACAATAACTCATTCAGGTCAAAGACAATCTCTCTTGAGTTTTCATCGGCACAAATACGACAATTTTACTTATTAGCGTATCCGCCGAGATGGACACGAACCTTAATAGTTTCTTAAGAATTTGATTTATTTAAGACTAATAATTATTAATAATTGAACAATTTTTATATTGAACTTTTTTAATAATTTGTATTCAACAAACATGACAAAGATAACAAGTGGAAAGAAAGTGTCTACAAAATCTTAATATTTTGAAGAAGCGTGGTACCTCCTCTAAAAGTTAAAGCTTTAGAAGACATTACATGGTGTTCTGTTTAAGTAAATGCAACAATGATGCTAAGATTGCATTTCGCAAGTACCGCAAAAAGAAGGCATACGATTATATTGATCGATTTGTTTCCTACAATTATTTGGAATTATATATAAGCACGGAGCAAAAAAATCAACGAGGTTACGAAAACGTCGGGTGATACATGCAGTTGTAAACCAAAACCAGATGTAAACATAAAAATGGGCGTGGTGCCACCCATATAAAAAACTGTAAAGTATTATGTATAGAAGACCACAGACGCAAATTTAGTGAAAAAATTACAGAAGCCTTTGGTGGAGCAAGCAAGCACTATAAAAAAAATAGAACAGTTTTGAATGAGTGGGCGTAACAGCTTCCATACAAGCAAATTATTTCTTACGCCATGCGCGAAAAGCGCTTTCAGCAAATTCAAAGAAACGGAAACATGCCACACTTACTGAAACAATGAACAATTGTATGCTTTGATATAAGATACCAAGAGATTGCTTCTATCGCGCCACTCTAACAAAACTAGGGAAAAACATCTATCAAATATAAATCTTAAGCTTTCACTGGCATTTCTACTTTAATAACATTTTAAGATATTAAACAAATGACCAGGCCAAAAAGAACACACATACCAGTTTATTTTTAACTTATTTGGCATGTATTTCTAATTATCCAGACTAAGCCTACACTTTCTTGATAATTTTGAAATAAGCTACAAAGTTTATTGAGTATTGCTTTGTATTCCTCAAGAAAATATGAAAACATTTGTGTGGGAGAAACGAAATATTTATTAAAAACTTTCGATCTTATAAAAATCATTATAAATAGAAGCTTCCTTTAAAAACAAAAGATATTGATAAAAAAATTCAATCTAATAAGAAAATTTGTAAGCGGCAACAATATGTTGGCTCATGCTAATAAAATTGAGAATTTCATGTTTTTTTTTTTTTTGTTGCTACTTTTTAATAAATCGAAAATTAATTTCAAAATCTACGCCAACAGGCGTTCAATAACGAAACGAGGCACTTCTGCACAATTAAATCCACCTTCTGTTGTATTGAATTTGCGCGCATAAATAAATCTTTTATTTCTCTGTTGTGTAAGAATTTAAAATCAGATATTGCTGCTGCTGCTGCTGCCGGATTACGCCAGCAACATTGGCAACAACTATAAAACGACGCACGGCAATAGACATGTGAGTACAACAACAATAAAAAAAGAGTGTACCAACGGTAATTGAAGTTGTTTTCAGCTTGTTTGATTCCCGCATTATTGGCTCAAACATCGAACGACAAGCAAGCAAGTAATCAGTTGTCGTGGCACAGTGTTAAATTATAAGTAGCTAAGAGGACAGAGAATTTTAAAAGAATTTGATACTTATTTTAGGGATTTTATCAATTAAAGATTTACAAGGAATTGAAAATTTAAAAAAAAAATGCAGTTGTAATCAAGCACAACGCAGAGTGACTTGTAAAATTGATGACGTTTCGTTATTTTGGTATAGGGTCAGAATATGTGTAACGGAAAAAAATAAAATTATCACGAAAAATAAGAAGAAAATGAAAATATTTTCAAGGAAATTATCTTGACCGATGAAGCGAAAAATCAAATGACAATTTTTGTGTGAGGTTTTGCAAAAACCTAATACTTTAGAAAAGAATATATATCCTTTAATTAAATAAGTAAGCAATAACTTTTCTTAGCACAAAAATGTTGTTTTAAAAAAGAAATTATTAAAATCGGTTCAGTATGTTTTGCGCCAAAGCGTTACAAACCATTTTCATATAAGCAATAAGTAGCGCCATTGCATATGTATGCAACATTTCCTTTGAAAACTTTTTTGATATGATTACGTGGTGCCAAAGTTGTATCAGTATAAGATTGGCACCACGTTTTATTTATGCATCTAGCATAAATACATAAATAGATGTAACATTTGTAAAAAGTTGGCACGCCCGATGGTGCAAAACCACTCATTTTTCAACTAGCACCCTTTTACTTAGTTTCATAAAATTATTTGAAAAACTCTCTCTATTTTCAAGGAAATTATCTTGATCGATGAAGTTCTTTTTTTGAATCAGCAAACAAAACTGTCACTGTGTTTGAAATGCCAATAACTCCAAACAAATTGCTGTGTGGTGAGGATTTTGGTGTGGTACCGTAATTGGTCAATATTTTTTCGAAAGCAAGCAAATATCACTAATTGAACCCTCATCATGTGAAAAAAATACTCAAAATTGTATTGAAAGATTCACAGCCTGCCGAGCTAGCAGAGGAATTTACTTGAATGACATTCTTGTTCATTATTAACCGGAATCAATGTACTTTAATTTTCAATAAAAATTAATCAAGTTTTCGCACAATTTATGTCTTTTATTTAAAACTAGCTATTTCCCGTATTTAATAATTAATTATTGTATAATTACACCATTGAGAAGACAAAAACAAAACGCACGCACTCAAATACATTAACTTGCCATCGAACGGTTTGTTATGCTTGCATGCTTGTTTCTATTTGCGCAAATAATTTTTTTAAGCAATTATAAAATTTTAATAAGTTCATATTTGATAGGAATATCGTGATAATTTTTATTGGAGATTGAGACCAAGCGCCTATGGAATAAAACTGAATAAACTTAACCGAAATTGGTCCTGTAGTTTTTGCGTGATACGCGAACATCGGAAACGGTAATCATTTTGTTTATATAGAAAATTTATAAAGGTACCTCAAATTTGAATACTTTCTTCTACATATTTTTCAACTGTATAAGATGTAATGGAAAGTTATGCTTTTTCTAAAATAACAATAAGAACTCACATCGCAGTCTTACAATCAAAGTTAATTTTAAAGTTACTTAAATTTCGTTTGTTGGCTCTGAAAATTGATTCGATCTGGAAGCTTATACACTTCCCTGAAAACATGTTTCTACACTCAAAAAAAAAAAGTGTTTGCCACAAATGATATAGATGGAACTACTTCAAGTGTTTGCGTGAAACAATAAATTTTTTGTCACAAAAACTTTTGATTTTACTTACAAAATAATAAAATTTTTTTCACATAAATTTTTGATTTTACTTACAACTTGATAGTTGAGAAATATTATACAAAACTACTATTTAAAACTTAACATATCATAGGACTACAGCCTGGCAACATCGTTATCATTCTTTGCTTCTAAACACTTATAAACATTTGATATCGTATATGTACAATGTGAGTAACAAAAAAGTTATATCGAATCATAGCACTGCAAAATACAAAATACAAAAACATGACAAGAATATCACTTTAGTTTTATAAGTGATAAATCGTTTGTTGAAATGAATAAGTATTTGGTACAAAATACAAGTGTTTGGGACAAAATACAAGTGTTTGTCGAAACACTTCCATAAATTGAATTGTTTGACGGAAATATTTTGACGTTTGTCGTAAATAATTATATCATTTAGAAGCAACATTTTATGAAATGTTTTTTTAAATTTTCCATAGAAGTAATTGAATCACTTGCCACAACTTAACTTTTACTTGGGTCAAATACATTGGTTTTTCTTATATTGTCTACAAATACTTATAGTTTAAGACAAAAGTTAAGTGTTTTCTTGAAATAATAAGTGCTTATATTAAGCATTCGATAATTTGCCACAAACGCTTTCTAAACAATCCTTTTTTTGAGTGTACAGTCATATTGATACATACATACAAAAATGCAATATACCATGATCTTCCTTCCTATTTTCTGTTTGCCAAAGATGCACACTTATGTTAAAGGCTGTGCGAATAATTCCTTAAATGAAAGTCTTGCAGGAAATTAATAGTATCAAAAAGTATATTGATGCTTTTCTTTCATTAAGATTTGTCCGAAATTTTGGTTCCTTTTTATAAGAAAAATTACCCAAAACTTCAAAGAGTTATTACCTAAAACTAATTAATTAAAATTGTTATGAGTAATGAAAATAATTTCCCCTTGCACAAAATGGTTACGGTCATATTTTGTATCAGAGAAATATGATAAAAAACGGAAAACTCAAATTCGGAGAAAAAAGATTTTTTAAACTAAAATTCAGAATGTTGAAAAATATTTCAATGTCAATAATCACTCAAATAGTAACCATACTCAAACGTCCAAGCCAAAAATTATCAAAAGTCCATATAAAATTCTAAATTTTTTGTGTGAATGTACGCCCTTAACTCAGGTGTTTTTCGCACAGCCGTTGAATTTCGGTACTCAAAAGCTGAAATCCAAATTTTGTCATCTAAAATCATATGGTACGAGAAAGTACCTTTACATATTGCAAATCTTATATGGTGCACCTTATCGAAAATAATTTTTTTGTTAACAGTCCAGTTGTTGCTAGATTCCCTTACGTTCTTATTTTGCTAGCAATTTGATTTATTTAGTTTCTATGTTTGTCCACCTTTTCATTTTTATAGCCAAACTGTCGGTGTTTTGCTTTTGATAACTGATTTATTTGCAGATTTCTATAGTATTTTATTTAGATTGTAGTAAAAAAAATGTTGCCAACAAATGTAATAAATCGTAACGTTTAAAAAAAGCAAAGAATCAACTGTAGCAACATGAGCACAATAAAAATTTTAAAGCAACTTTTTTGTGAAAAAAAAACCCAGCACTTGCGTTTTTACCTTTTTTAAGATCTAACACTTCTTATTTCTAAAGCGCGCCTATTTCGCCTTCGTTTTTTTTCTGCTTCATTTTATTACTTTTGTTGCAGCGCACACATAAATTCATAAAAAATGTTTGCAAACTTTTAGGAGCCTAGGGAAAACAAACGAACAAAAAAAATTTTGTGTAACGAAAAACTTTTTGAAAAGGCCAATGCAATGCAATTTTAAATATTTTAATGAATTTCTAAAAATTAGCGTGAAAATAAAATGCCTCTTGCAGGGGAAACTTTTAGCCAAGTGTGAGAGATGGCGCCCTTGAAGAAAGAAAAAATTTTATTTATTTTTTCACTTGCTGCGCGAATTTTCTATAGAAATTCATTAATATTTCAGTTTATGCCAAAGCTGTTACCTTTGTACTTGAGCGTTGTTTCTTCTTTTTCTTCGACTTTATTGTTATTATGATTTTTATTATTTTTGTTATTAAAATTATGTTATCTTGGTTAAACAAAGAACTTAATGTAGCCACGTCACTATGGCGGTATCTTATGCCAACAAATTATTAATTCGATTTTGTACAGAAAACAAAACAAAAAGTTTTGCTTGTGCTGCCTGGTGCGAAAATTGGGTCAATTGAGTTTAGGCGCACACTAATTGAGGAATTAGAAATTTTTTTCCTGTACAAAAATTATTTTTGTATTACAGTGGTATTTTGTTTTTAGTTATTCTTTTCCATAAAATTTTTATTTCAAGTTAAATAGGACAATTACTGGAGGTGGTCAAACCACCTGGTTGAAAATGTGGAAAAAATACACCCGAAGGTGTTTATTTGCTCAGAATAACCCCAAGAATATTATATTTCAAAGTCGAGGTCATCGGTGGAGTGTACCATTTTCCTAGCAATTTCACAAATTTTTCCTGCAAAAATGATTATTAAAATAAATGTGCTTTCTAACAAGTTGCTAAAATCTAAAATTGGCTTTACATCTCACGGGATAATATGAGATTTTCAAGAAGAAAAAAGACTTTAATCAAAAAATACAAAGAGTTTTTATTGAAAAAATTTCAAGTTAACAGAAAAAACTAATGCAATGATGCATTCAATTATCATTAAATTAAATGTTACTCATATGACACGTTGTCACCCCCAATATTCAATTTCACCTTTCTCCAAACAACTAATTTATTTTTATTTATATTGCTATCGATCTATGTACGTGCACACATTCAACAGCAGCAATAAATTCAACAAATACACCAGCGAACAGCAGAATGGACAGATAAACAGCATAAGAGCGTGACAGATAGAAATTTTTTGCTTTTTATATTTTTTTTTTTTTTTTTAAAGTGTCTACTTGTTAAAGTAATCGAAACTAATTTCTTTTTTAGCATCATTGAGGCGTAGGATTACATCAGCTACAACTACCATTGCAAGTACAAAGTACACATACAGTGGCAGAGTAAATTGATGCACACAAACACTAGCACAACAAGCACACATACGCAGTTAGATAGATAAATGCTGCTGATGCTGTTGCTTTTGATGCTGTTGACAGTGCATTTTACACTTTTTGTTAAGTGCCGCAGCAGTAAGTGTAGTAGCTTGGTAATAGCAGTGGAATTGACATTGGATGCAAGGCTGAAAGGGTGGTGCTGGTGCTGGTGCAAAACTTAATGCACGAATAGTACATGCGTTTTAGGTTACAAAACTTTTGTTTGATTTTCCATTTCAGTTGATTTGTTTGTTTTTTTTTCTGCTTTTTGTTTGTCTTGTTGTTAGTTCTTTTGACTGTCAGTATTTTTATGTCGAAGGCATGTTTTGAATGCATAAAGCACTAGTTATAAGGCTTAGACAATAAACAAAAAATATATAGCAATGACAAAGGAAACGTTTGGTGCAAGTGTAGAAAAATGGCTTGGAAAATTTTCTCAAAGTTCGGATAACAAATCACAATATTTTTCCAATAGAAACTACTGTCTTACAATTTTGAATTTCCTTCTTATATCAATGGAAAAACATGCAACAGGCCAATAAAAATAATCGATTGTTTAATTAATTAAATCTGTTTTAAATTAAACTAAAATCGAAAACAAAAATTTTAACTCCCCTTCTTTGTGAAATAATAAATTGTTACTCATACGCCGCGTAATACGAAATTTCGTATATAGCAACAATTTCTTAAAATATTTTTGTTCCAAATTAAGGATGGAGGCACAGCTGTAAGTAAGCGAAATTAAGAATGATTATGTGATCTTTAGGTAGAAACTTGTCCGCCGGAAAAGCTGGAGGAAGTCAAATATCTGTGTATATATCTATGTACCCAATTAAATTGGCGAACTCACATGAAGAAGGTTTAAGTTTAGCTAAAATTGTATTGGTTTTTAAGTACAGCCGTTAAGCCTCGCAATAGATTGTGTTTGTATAAATCACACAAGCCTTCAAGGAGCTATGGTGCCAAACAATGGAGCACTAGAAATGTTTTAAGCAATAAATTTTTTTTTTTAAGAAGAAGAAGAAGAAGAAGAAGAAGAAAAATAGGTTCTTAGAGTTCAAAAAAAATTGCAAAAAAACCTGAAACTTAAGTATATTTGCAACGCCTAGAGTCACTCCCATGTTTTATTATGATAACTAATTTCACGTACCAAATATAAAACAAGATCAAATTCTTGTGACCTTTCTCGCCTTACCCAGAAAATATTCCAACTTAAACTAGCAGACTGAAATAACGATGTGTATTGACATAAATTTCTGCGCAAATCCGCATCAGGCGCTCCAAGTAATCGCCTTCATGCAGAAAAGTGAAATTAGACAACGACTAAGCTTTTTATAATTGAATCCAGACGAGAGAGGCCTTAAATCCTCTGATCAATCTCTTAATAGACATAGTGTACAAGTCAAATGAAGTTCCCTCGCCCATCACAAAGTTGTACTCCTTGTCGCTTATATTTAAGGCATCTATCTTCACAACTTAACTGTTTATTTATGGAGTGTTATCTTGAATTAATATACATATATCCTTTGCACATTACTGTACTAAAATCTTGCTCGTCCCGGTCAGTATCAAATCACTGGACCAGCTCGCATTCTTCCGTTTCAAAGTGTCACTCCCTGTTACTTGCGTAAACTGGGAATACATATCCTTAGCCTACATTTTTTCTTCTCAAATTAACAAATTTCATATTCATGAATACTGCTGTATTTGAGACCAAATTTTGCGTTTAGTTATAATATAAGAAAATTTTGAGCGAAATTGACTCCATTAATTCGGAAGTCAAGAAAATACAAAACACTTTACTTCACTGTGACGCATGAATATCAAAGACTTTGAGCGACCAATCGGTTTGCGTCTTAGCGAATTATGTGCGGCTTTTCCTCTGCTGAATTGTCATCAATGGGTTCTTGCATGAAATTCGTCCATGGAGTCCAGCTTCAACCAATCGACAAACTACAGTTCGTTTGAATATTTGTGCATCGTATTGATCAATTATTTCGCGTTGGATGTCTGCAGCAGTCTTACGAGGATCCAATTTTGCCTTCCGCACAATCTGGCAATCCTTGTACCCAGAAGTCTTACGAGGTCATTTTTGAAGGGGAACATTTTTTATTGTATCATATTTATCGAAATGATCAAGTGCAATGAATACCATCTTTCTGGAGCAAATTAGCTGTGTTGCCATCGCTTGATATCTCATGGCCGTCTTTCGAAGCTCAAAAATTGACTTACGCATAGGAGGTGTACAACTTTAAGCCACTATCCATGATTAGGATATGCTAATAAGCAAATTCAGTGGAAAAGTGTTCTTATTTGCAATGGCAATATCACAATATCGTTTCTGGAATATTTTATTAAGTTTTTCATTTGTTTTTTGCAAATTATTTTTTTTGTTTCCAATTAGTTGACTCAGTCAAATCTGAGGTTAGAGCAGAAAATTCATGAATTCAGTTATGTTCTTTTTTTAAGCTAATATGTCCCATATTTATATTATGTATAAATTTTCTGGTACACATAGAAAAATAAATGAGAAAATCTACCAATAACACAACGAATGATTTCGTTTCCAATTAGTTGTCAACAGCTGTATATGCAACTTCTACAACTCCATACATTATGATAACTCATTCAAAACAAAGTATGTACGTAAATCCTCTTCTAAAGTACTCACTTACAAGTTATCATATCATATAATTTCAAACAAAATAATTAATGACCATCTCACGCCCCAAGTATGCCTGTACACAAAATCTTACAATACTATACATACCATCAAATGCAACAAGCACATCGTTCGTTTAACTTTGTAAAATACATAAACTGAATGATGTACGAATGGGTACTCAAAAGAAAAATATGAAAACATCTCGAACATTTAACATGTTTACCAAAAATATCTCGTCAACTAAATTATGAATACAAATAAGTAATGCAGATAAACACAAAAGTCAAACTCAAAGATGCAAAAATGAATTTCACTCAACATAAAATTTAAAGTTAACTACACAACACCGACAACAAGTGCAGCAGTAAAAAACCCAAAGCATAGAGGACTGACAGTGAGATAAACATAAAAGACATCTAAACAGAGTCAAAAGTTACCAGAGATTCATTTTTATTACAAAATTTGAGAAAATAAAAGTTTATAAAAATATAAACAACAACAACTACAACTATGGCACATTAAATCCAAGCACGCACTCAAATACGTACAACATAAGCAAACAAACCCAATACACTCGTGCATTTTGTGTATGCATGTGTGTGTATATTAAAAGTGCAACAAGCACACACACACACACCGAGCTACGGAAAGACATTTTATAGCTGTATTAGGAAATGTAAATGTGCACACACACGACAAGAACAATAACAACATTACACAAGCAACAGAAACAGCAACAACGAAGTCAACGTCAAACAAAAAACTTTTTGTTATGACTTTTACGACTGACATCTGAGCGCAAGCAAAAATGACAGGCAACTGACATCGACAATGTTTTTTGTTGTGTTTTTTTATTTCAATCGTATTGTTAAAGCATGAAAAATAAGAATTTGTAAGCATCGTTATGGGCGGTCATAGTGTATGAAAATGATTTCTAAATTTATTAAAAACTATATGGAAATTTATGTTAAAATAGATTAACGTTGAAAAACATTATTTGCTGCAGTCTAACGATATTTTATTTAAAGTCCCTTGACAACCGGCAAATAAAACGAAGAAATGTAAAATTTGTGATATTAATCGTCATTTATTTTGATCGATTCCCATTATATTATTTTTAAAAATGAATTGGTAGTCTTCAAGTGGTTTTAAGGATTTCAGCTCGAAATTCTAACAGTATGCTGGAAATATGCACACTAGAGTGATTAAAATTTTTTTTTATTTTTACTTCAAACAGGCTTAATAGTTGCAGGCATACGAATGAAAAATTATAGTGCAATATTAATATTAATATTTACTGGTGGCTCATCAAGCTTTTTAGTTTTCCAAACGATTTGTATGGGAAAAATGCTTCATTAGACAGTTTCGTCTATATCTCGTGAAAAAAAAGTCGTGCACAAACGTGACTAAGCCCATCAAAAAGAACATTAAATTCTCCATAGAAAAGCACCACGTTATTTTTTTCGTGAAGATAATATTTCATCAGCTTATTAGCTTTCATAGATAGGTTAAATATTTCGAGCAATGAGAAAAATATTTTTTTTTTTTTGATTTTTTCTTTTTTGTTTCTTTTTTTGTAAATGTTTTATGTTCTTTCTGATGGTCTTAGTCCCGTTCGTGTAAAATTTTTTTTTCACGAGATATACACGAAACTGTCAAATAAAGCATATTTTCCCATATAAATCGTATTGGACATTAAAAGCCTCGATGAGCCACCAGTAAATATTAATATTATGAGCTATAATTGCATCAGAATTTTCCTTCCGTGTACCTGCAAACTATCAAATCTGTTTGAAGTAAAAAATAAAAAATTTGAATCACTCTAATGTACACATAATCTGGGTAAAGTCAAATATAGACGAAGCTGCAAATGGGATCCAAGTAGAGCAGGACTAAAAGTTTTGTGAAGTGTAAGCCCAAAAATATTTTGAAATTTTTCATGCTTATGGTAAAGTTGAATGAAAGGAGCTGCATGTTTGAAATATAATATGCCATTGCTGCAGCTAAAAACCTTGAAAGTTTAATTTCCCATTTATAATATTTTGCAAGACAAGTGTGTCAAACGTCAAGCTGTTAAAAAGTGTTTTTTGTTTGCTCCTCTTAAACCTTAAATTTAAGTGTTTTAATTCAATCATTTTATTATTTAAAAGTGTTCAAAGTGAAAATTAAACAATCTTGTGTTTAAATATTGTGTCTGCTTGTGGATATTAAAATTGCATTGTGTTAAAATAATTAAATCAAATTTAATACTTTTATTCTCTTTTGCAGCAACAAATTCGATTTTTGTTTATATCCGAACATACATACATACACTGAGAGTATTTTTGCGCGTTTTTTGTTGTGCTTAATTTTTCAGTTTTTGCTTTTGCTCTTATTTTTTGACACTTAAGTAATACACTTGACGTTTTTGCTTTAAGAACCTGTTAGAAAAAAGAAAAATCTTTAGCATACTTTTAGTTACATTCTGTTTTAGTACTGTGAATCGGTTAGAAAATCTATTGAAAAAGTGTAGCATACTTTTAGTTTACCTTTACTTTAACATTCTTTTTACCATGATCTGTAAACACCCTGTCTGCACTGTTAAAGACGCAAATGAGCGATTCGTAGTCTGCCATTTCTGCGATGATCTTTATCATGCGAAATGTGTTGGACTAAATGGTCGAATTGCTGATATCCTCGAGAAGGGTGAAGGTCTTCGGTGGTCATGCGCAAAATGCAAGGCAGCCGATAACTGCTTATACAACTTATATAAGCAATCTAAAAAATGTTTTGCTGAGATTGGCAAGGACCTGTCATCCCTTATGCAGAAATTTCAGCATTTTGAAAGTATTTTTAATGATTTTAGATGCTTAGAAGAGCAAAACTCAACACCTAAAAAACCGACTCCGATGACTCTTCGTGGGAAGCAGAAAAATGATAAAAAATCTGGAAGTACCATATCTAAATCTACAACGTTGGATAAATTACCTAAGCCTGTTCAGCCTCATATGCAAAGTACAACACCAGTACAATCCAATTTGCCATCTACCTCTCCTCAAAATGATAAAGATTCAAACTCAGTACCAGTCTCCGTTAGAAATGAGCCAAAAGAGCTTGTAGTTATATCTTTAAAAAAAACTGTTTTTGTGTCGCGTTTCGCTTCTGATACTTCGGTTGAGGACTTAAATTATTATATAAAAAATAAATTAAATGGCTTCAGTGATTTTTCTGTGCGTAAGCTAAATTTTTCATACCGGAGGAAAAAGTCTTCATTCAAAATTTTTGTCCCTGAAGAAGTTTTCGAAAGGGTAAATCACAAAGATTTTTGGCCGCTCAATACTCTAGTTCGTGAATTCGAGTATAGAAATAGCCCACACTCAGAAAATGTTGTTACCTTACCACAACGTTCTGTAGACCTAAATGTTTCAAAAAACTAATTCTTGACCGGCTTCAAACTTTAACCATCGCTTACCAAAACGTTAGAGGTTTAAATACGAAAATATCAGATTTATTCTTGAATAGTTTCGATTATGAATTTCATGTTATTGCATTCTCTGAAACGTGGCTTCGTGATAATATACTGAACTCTGAAATTTTTTGTAGCAATTACCAAATCTTCAGGAAAGACCGAAATTCGAAAATTGGTGGTGGAGTCCTTCTGGCAGTGCACATCTCTTTATCGTGTGAGGAATTAAAGTTTAACAACAATACTGACTTAGAACTTGTTGGGGTTGTTATTAAGCTTGGTAATAAATCAATATATTTAACTTGTTCCTACATTCCACCAAATGCTGATCACAATACCTATTTACGACATGCAGAAGAAATTAAAGGAATAAATAATCATCATACTGCAAATGATTCCATGATTGTACTAGGGGACTTCAATTTACCATACGTTTCATGGAATATAACGGACAATTGCTGTTTTCTTACACCCACTTCATGCAATTGTGTTATTACCGAATTTCTGGATATTCTTTCTGATTGCTGTCTTCATCAAATTAATAATATTCTTAATACGAACAATAGAAACCTTGATCTTGTATTTGTTGATGAATTAAACAACATAACTATAAGTCGCATTGACCCTCTAGTTATACCAGAGGATAAACATCATCCAACTCTTCAACTAAAGTATGTTTTAGCATGTAGCTTAGTGAAAACAAATCGTGTAAAATCTCAGAACTCATGTTTCAACTACAAAAAAACGAATTATGTCAGACTTAACTCCCTGTTAAACCATATCGACTGGTCAGTTATATTACCTGACAAACCATATTACTCTGTGGCTGATATTGAGAGTTATGTAAAATCATTTAATCAGCGCTTGCAAAATTGTATTTCTAAATCTGTGCCAAAATTTAATTCATCTGTATTGTCAAACGATCCTCCGTGGGTAACAAAAGAATTAAAATACCTTAAAAACATAAAAAATCGACGGTTTAAAAAATTCAAAATGTCAGGTAAATCCATTGATTATATAAGCTATTCCCGTGCTCGGTATAATTATCAAAATAATAATAAACGGTCTTATTTAAACTACATTTCATATATAAAACTCAACATTAAGAAGAATCCTAAAATTTTTTACAAATTTATAAACATCAAGCGTAAATCTTCTGTGTATCCTCTTCAGATGTCCTATAATGGTATAACATCATCCGAAAAAAATGAAATATCCAATTTGTTTGCAAACTTCTTCAAGTCTACTTATTCATCTTCTACTTATGATTCTGACGTCAACTACCCATATAATCTTTCGCGTATAAATGAAATTCAACTTCCACAAATTGGTGCTGATTTAGTTAGCAATGAACTGAAAATTTTAAAATGCACTTATTCAACTGGACCAGATAATATTCCTACAAACATCCTAAAGTATTGCGCAAGTAGTCTTTGTTATCCTCTCTCAAAAATTTTTAATATTTCCTTGAATTTGGGCTATTTCCCAAAATTATGGAAAGAGTCTTACATTATTCCACTTCACAAATCCGGAAGTAAGGCTAATATTGAAAATTGCAGAGGTATTGCTAAGCTCAGCGCAATCCCAAAACTTTTTGAAAAAATAATTAATGATCATCTTACAAACATCGTTTCATCCCTGATGACAGTATCTCAGCACGGCTTTCTAAAGGGTAAATCTACATCAACAAATCTTTTGGAGTTCACCACGCTTGTTATAAATGGATTTAAGCGAAAACAGCAAACGGATGTTATATACACTGATTTCAGCAAAGCTTTTGACTGCGTAAGTCATAGCCTACTTTTAAAAAAGTTATATTTAATAGGATTTCCTTCAACGATATTAAAGTGGATTAGATCGTATCTGACGAATAGGAAGCAACAAGTTTTATTCAACAACATGTTTTCTAAACATATAATGGTTTCATCTGGAGTTCCTCAGGGCAGCCATCTTGGCCCCACATTATTTCTATTATTTATAAATGACCTACCTTCTGCTACAAATTCGTCCCATATTCTAATGTATGCTGATGATGTAAAACTTTTTTACTCTTTTAATGATCACTTTAATCATAAAACTCTACAAAGAAACCTAAATGAACTTGTTAAATGGTGTGATGTAAACTTGATGACATTAAATCTCAAAAAGTGTAAGCAAATGACTTTTTCAAGAAGTAAAGAATTTGAGACTTCATATTCAATAAACGGTTTAAAACTGGAGAAGGTTGACAATTTTGTAGATTTAGGCGTCACTATGGATAAAAAACTTCGCTTCAACGTGCATATTGGTTTAATGGTAAACAAAGCAAAAGGCGTCCTTGGATTTATTAAACGATGGTCTAAAGAATTTGACGACCCCTATATGACGAAGTTGCTTTTCACTTCACTTGTTAGACCAATAATGGAATATGCGTCAGTGGTGTGGAACCCCCAATATAATATATACATTGATATGCTGGAGTCGGTGCAGAAACAATTTCTATTGTTTGCACTTCGTCGGCTACCTTGGAATCCGGACTCAAATTTACCTTCATATGAAAGCCGCCTCAAACTAATACGTTTACCAACACTGCGCAGCCGAAGAATTATGCTTAACGTAACTTTTTTAAATAAACTGTTCTCCGGCTCAATGAACTCTGAGTTGTTGCTAGGTATGGTCAACTTTAACAATCCTGGAAGGGATTTGAGACACTTTCGTTTCTTAAGACTTGATATATGTAATTCTAACTATGCTCATTTTTGTCCATTTCGGTGTATATGTAATGATTATAATAACCTTTGTCATATTATTTCCCCCATGGATTCTCACAATATTATAAAGCAAAAAATAATTATTTTCTTAAATACTTCAAACTGTACTTTTTCCTTTGTTTCTGCTGCATAGCCTATGGGCTTAGTAGAAATTGTGCTCAATCTGTGATCGGAAATTGCTCTACCCATCATTTCGTTCAGAGAAATAGTGCAGTCCCGGTCACCGATCCGTACGATAGACGGATGTGCCTCACGTACGGTTTCGCCTAATGAACGCAGAGCAGTCCGGGCTGTTCGTAGTCGGTCACCGATCCGTACGATAGACGGATGCGCCTCTCGTGCGGTTAGGCGGGTAAGTGGGACCGCAGGGACCGATCGCATAAAAAAAAAAAAAAAAAAAAAAAACAAAAAAAAAAGACTCTAAGCTGGAATTTCGGATTTTCCAGAAATTTTATGTGATAAACCGATAATATTGAATAATTTGTCCAAAATTTCCGCTGCATTGAAAATAAAGCTGCGTTCACATACTGCAGGATCATGTTAAACATAGAATTCTAAGTTATGGTACATTTTTTATTTTTAAGTATTGGAAGAAATGCTTGTAAATTCATTAAATTTCTTCTCATTCTTTTTAAATTATTATATTTGCAACGTAATTTGTACTACAAAAGGAAGTCGATTTTTTTTTTCATTCATAATCCCATTTAATAGTAAAATAATAATTATTTGAAGAAAGCTCTTATAATTTTAAGCAAATTAATGACAAAAGTTGATTATGCAGAACGTCTCGTAAGCGCTCATAGTGCGCAAGTAATTTTGCTTAAGCAATTATTAATAACTTGATATTAAATAGAAATATCGTAATAATTTTTATTGGCGATTAAAACCTGGCATCTGAGGTGCAAAACTAAGTAAATTTGATCACTTACAGCTATATTAAGGTGACATAAATTTCAAACCGATTGGTTACGGTTGGTAAATATTGTTGGGTCGTAGGGGATCAAATTCATTTCACTTTAAAAAAAACTATAACTTTGCAAGGAAACATCACAGATGACCACTTGGAAGCTCATTGTAAAGAAGAAAGATCGTACTAAATGATATTTTTATTAAACATAAGTTGAACAAATTTATTTGAATTCTATGCATAGTCTCGAAAGTATACAAAAAAATATCATTTTGTAGGTCCCTTACTTCAAGATTTGTATGCAGCGGAAAAAACTACTTCGAAAAACGACTCTCAGTAGCTCAACAATATTCATTAACTATTCATTCAAAAACCTTTTTAATAAAATATAATTTTTAAAAAATCAGAAGACACAGAAGGCATTAAAACTTGACTTTGGTTATTGAATTTTTGCTAATTTAATAAGTCAAAAAATGTTAATATGGATACTAGAGCTTTGATCAATTTTAGAGTAATGCTCTAAGCACCATTTACCATATAGAAGATAAAATTTTACATTATTTTAAAACTTTCTGTTTAAAAACATATTTTCGTAGCGTCGATATGTACAGAAATAAAAACTATTTTAGAAATCAATTCTTTCATTTACTTAAATTTCTAGGAATTGTTTGTTTGAGTTATGCCAAAATAATTTATGAAAATCATCAAGTTTTCAAACACTACACATACAAAAAGTGAGCGAAATCAGGGGCTTTAAAGCTCAACACAGCCAAACGCTTTAGCAGAGAATGCCCCAGATGCACATTGTCTACTACTCGCATAGCGTAACAAATTGCTATCAAAATTTTCTAGAATTTTAAAATAAGTTAAGACCGATTTTATGAGAGCTGAAAATCTCATTTTTATTAAATTTTTACATAACTATTAACAAAAACTCTTATTAACAGTTGAATAAAAAACTATCATAAAAAGTTTGAATTGCTTCGTATTGAAGGTAAATTATTTCACACTTCCATACCAACAAACGTTAAATTTTCCAAATTCATTAAAATCACAGAAACTTTGCTGAACTATCGACTCGTATTTAACTTAATGGCAAAAAGACGAAATTATTTTGTTTGACAAAAAAATCAATATTCCCATTAATAACTCCTTCAATAATAAACAAAAGTTTGCTATCTGCTATCTATAGGCAAAAACGTATTTCATGCTTTCTCTAACTTTGACAATAACTTTCTCTGTTACTTTTGTTCAATACATTTCTCAACCTTCTTTATCCTGCCATTCCATTAAATGTCCTTTTGATTTGATTTTATCATAAAATCATTATAGAAAAAGCAAAACGCATACCAAACACATAGACAATCGAAAAGAATAAAAATAATGCCTTAAATGCCATAAGCAGCATATAGTTACAGGGTGAAGCAATATCAAATTTATAAGACAAGATTTGGGGAATTTAATATGGAACGATACACAATAGAGCAGCGAATAAAAATCAAGGAATTTTATTTTGAAAAAAGACGCAGTTTCCATGTCTTCGATTTATTAATATGAGAAAGGTACCCACAAATATAATCAGCTTGTTATAAGTATTCGATAAGAAACGTCAAGGTACTCGAACACCAAGTACGGACAAATCTGCATAATCTGCTTTGGAAGTGTACAGAAAAGTTCAGAACATCAACATGGAACGTACGCGATTAAATAATGATATATGAAACTTACTCTAATATCAAAATATTATAAAAAATTCAAACCATAAGAGACATTTTAAGTAATCGCCCTGTACACAGAACAATAAATTCCATTGCGAAAAGAATTCAGCAAGGAATCAAAGGATATCAAGGAATTCTTCTACTACCTGTATGAAGATTTAGAAAATGTGTAAAAAAAATTGCCACAAAGATGAGAAATCGGTTATCGGCGTGGGTGGGCATAAAACAAAGTTACGTAAGTGTGTAAGAAATATAAAAAAAGGGATGAAAAACAAAACATAGTAAATAAATGGCTATGTACAACAAAAAAAACAAGGGATGAGAATAACAACCTTTGAGCGTGTGCTAGAAAAATGAATGAAATTTTATGCGCTATAAAAAAATGGATATTTTTAGCAATGGACAACAACACGAAGGCTACAAAAAATAATACAAAAAGTGACGGAAAAAATGCGTGGAAGTGTATTTTTAAAATACTGGAACGAGTCGATCATAATGAAATTTCAAAGCTTAAATTTAACACATAAAATATTAATAAAGTCACAAAAAATGTAGCATAAATTTATGGTCGCTCAAATAAAACACACACACATTCATAGATGAGTGATATTTATAACATTGTGTGTAGTAAAAATGTCACACCCACACATACTTAGATACACGTGTTAAGAAAAACGCATATTAATGAATATTTTCTGTAATATTTCTAGAGTTTAGCACTTACAGTGTGAAGGAAGAATATTAAATCAGCTTAAAATTCAGTCAACTTTCAAATCAATGCTTCTAACATTTTACATATCAAAAATTAATTGTCTTGTCAAATTATGCAGGATAAGGTACATGTGCGGCCAAGAAACCAAATTCAGAAGTAAAGATTTTCACACACAGGACAGCAACAAGTCCTCCTTATTAGGGTGGTACTTAAATCTAAAAATATTCGCTTACTAGAACTTAAAAGAAGACTCATGCATTAAAGTTTTCTATAGGATAGAATCTCTCTCTGTAAGCAGAGTTCACAAAAGCAAGCGGAAGCGATGTCCGAATTCTATTTTTTGGAATTTCCCCATTCATTGATGGATTTTTGCCTATTATTTTGGACAAAAATGAATTTATCTGGAAATCGGTTGGAGCAAGAAAACTTTGTCTAAAACGGTCCCTTTCTTGACCATCCATTTTTGACTTTTATTCTCGATTCATGCAATTTTCTTCTTCCGTATTTGGGCTCGAACGTAATTTTGATCTATCTTTTATCTCGTAAACGCTTCTTCTTCCTTGGGGTCGCTGGCGCTCCTTTGACCTGCAGCTATTGGCTTCTAAGAGCTTTTTTAAACTCGTAACTGTCAGTTTATTCATTAGAATACTTTAGACGCATATACATTAAAAAAAAACTTATGAATGAGATATGTATTTCAACGGTCAAACTGAAAAAAAAAAAAAAAAATATTGGGAGAGTTTTATGGGAGACTCCACACCTACATTTTTGATACTGTCCATATTTTATTAACTAATAGTTATTTTCCTTATCAAGATGGCTATACAATGCCACACGCATTAGTCCAACCCCTCATATTTTAAGTATGGTAAAATTTAACTGAAAGGAAATGGCAAACGCTTATTTTTTGAATGTTGTCATTCACTATCACTGAAATATAAAAAGGTTGCAAACTATCCTAGACTTCTTATTATATTCAAAATCAATTTTTTTAAAATGTTGAATTTGTTTTCGAAAAATGGAAAAAACAAAAATTTTCATATTATTTTGAGCCAGGCCCGCTTTCATGGTCTTGCCCATCTTTTCTTCAAAATAAACTAACAACCTTCACAATTTTATTATTAAATTTTATTGAAAAAACTGTTGATTCACAGTGAATAATCAGCTTTTTCTTTCGGAAATATTATAAAAAATTCTCTTTAAATGCATACTTAACGAAATAGCTCCATATAATATGCGTTTTTTGGCTTCAATTACTGAACTTGTAGTTTCACATAGACGCAATTTTCAATAAAAACTAGCAACAGCTGTTGAAAATAATGTTTCCTTTTCAAATTTAACAATAAAATAATTAAGATCAATCATACGACCTGTTATGCATAATTTATGCATAGACACAAAACACAACGCTAATGGACTGTGCATAGAAAACAGTTGATTTCTTATGGCTTTAGTCATGCTGAATCTAACTACGGCTAGCATTTTAGAACCGATCAGGGTTATCAAGTCACACAGAAGCAATTCCCGGTCTTGTTAAATCAAAAAAAAAAAACTTTTTGTGAGAAATTGTTTTTTGCTGGTTAAAAAAATTAAATTAATTTCACATTTCTAGGAGTTTCCACTAATTTTTGAATTTCTATTCCGGCTTTTATAAACAGTTCCCGGGTCCCGGGTCAATCTTGGTCACACTTGTACTTGCATTCCTGTAACCGATAATTGAAAAATCATTATTTGGAAAGATTAGCGTTTTTAAGCACATATCATAGGTTAATAATCTCAAAATCCTGACTTTGTAGAGAAATTCTGCTGCCTGAGCTACCCCGCAGGAAAGTTTTTCAATTTGCAAGTTTCCTTAAATTTTTTTTTTCATACATTAAGTTCTTCGCTGACTGAATTTTTTATTCGCATTTTGCATGTTGGGAATTTTTTCGAGTGTTCGTCCATGTTCACTCATATTTTTGTGTGTTTTTTATTAAAATTTGTAAGATTTTCACGAATTTAATTCCTCTTTTTGAAAATCATCCCCTAGTAAATAGAAAATGCCAAAAAAATTATTTTTTGCGCCATAGATTGTACTAAGTTATTGTGCTGTGAGGTAAAACTGTAATTAAAATTGATTTTTATCGGCTTTCGATTCACTTTAACTTCAAAAGCTTAGGACAAACTAGCTTCTGTTTTAACTTTAAGATTCGTGTTTTTGATTGAATTCCGATTAAATCTGTATATAATAAACTGTATAGAATAAATTTTTTGGAAAAAAGCAGTGATTTTTATGAGAACTGAACACTTTCGCCAAATTTTATCCGTGAACCAATTTTTCCAACTAAAATTTATTTATTAATTCTGCTATTTGGCGTATCACGTGTAATGTTTATTTTGACGCTAACTAAATTAAAAAAATAACAAAAAATTTAATGCTAAAATACAACAAAAGGTTTTAATAATTTAATCCATTTCAATTAGAAAAACACTTTCAGTTTTTGCTTCATTTAATTTTCTGGGAAATTACACCCACAATGTTATTACAATAAAAATTTTGTTTTATGAAAAAATATTTTATCAGCTGCGCGCAAAATTCCGTTTTTTTTTTTCATATTAAATTCGTTTTAGCTTTAGTGCTTAAACAAAAGAAAACCATAAACACAACAAAACCTTGATAAAACATAAAGTGAAACCAAAAACTCAATGAAACTTCCATTTCATTGTTGACTTTATGGCTATAAATACAACTATAACTACAGGCATAAGCACACATACATATATGTATATGTACATCAGGGTGATTCAAATTTTTTTTTTTTTTGCATCAGACAGGTTCAAAAGTTGCAGGCTTACGAGAGAAAAATTCATAATATTAACATTTACTGCTGGCTCACCGACCTTTTTTTTCTGTACGATTTGAATGGAGAAAAATGCTTTACAAGACATTTGACTTTAAATCTCGTGAAAAAAAAATCTTGCATAAACGAAACCTAACTTATAAGAAAATTTTCTATAAAAAAGCTCCTTGCATTTTTTTCGTGAAGCAAACTCTTTGTGTTGATTGACTCTGTACGTAATGGGCTTGAATCATTTTGGTGTAATTTCACCCACTTATTTAACCAGTATATCAACGCAGACAAAATGTTAAGTAATAACATAAAGATTTAAAAAAAAAAATAAACTTAATTCTTCAGAAATGCTAATTTCAATTAATGTTCTTAGCATAGTTTGATATGAAAAAATTGGTGATGCCACGCCCGCTTATATAAAAGGAAAATCAAACTCATCATATCTCATCAACTATTTAACAAGGACGACTGGGGCTTAGTACAAAAATATGTGCATAAAAGAAACGAAACAAAGTAGATTCTTAAGGAAAAAATGGGCGGTAACACGCCTCCGATATGTGCAAAAACCTATAAGTTTTATATCTCAGCAAGTATTTGACGCAGATGGATTAGATTTGGTAAATATGTTTCTTATGATTTGATGGTTTGTGGAAGGTCCTTAGATTAGTTTTTTGTTGGGAAAAATTGACGATGCCACTCCCACTTCATATAATAAAAAAACTCGAACTCATCATAGCTGATCAACTATTTGAGGCATTTGAATAAGACTTGGTACATACATATATAATAGACATGGGTAAAAATAAGGTTTTATGGAAAAAATGGGCGATACCACGCCTCCGATATGAAAAAAACCAACATTTCTTATATCTCAGCAACTATTTGACGCAGATGAATAAGATTTGGTACACATGTTTCTTATGGTTTGTGGAAGGATTTTAACATGCACTCTCCCATATAATAGAAAATTTTAATTCATCTATCTGATCAACGATTTGACTAAGTTGAATGAGATTTGGTACTTATATAAATGGTACGAGCAAAAGTAAGGATCAATCAAAACTTGGGCAGTGGCACACCTCCCATATGAGAAAAAACCGAAATTTTTTATATAGTCTCATACATAAATTCAAAACTTTATTTTCAAAATTCAATGTAAGGATTTCGTTTGAATTGTCCTCACTAATGTTCAATTCTAAACATCAAGCACTTCACCCAAGAGTTTGCATTTTTCCGCGCTTGATCATAGGCGCGGCAAAGAGCCATTTAGTTTTAATTAAATTTCAATTAAAAGCTAACCAAAATGTTCAAAAAAACTTGAGAGCAAACACCTTAATATAAAACAACTTCTTTTGCTTCACACAAATGTGAAACGCCCTAATGTGTAGGAATATCTCTGTATATGAATATGTTTGTTTCTGTCTTTAAATATTAGCCGTTTATCGCATCAACGTCAGCATTAAAATTAACTTTTTGTTTACTTCTAGCGCGCGTATACCTAGTAGCGTTTTAGGCGCTACAACTTGAGCCTCAGACCTAACGCTTGCATAACAACTGACACTGATACAGCATTGACAGCATTATGTAGTACTGGCAGCCAGTGGTAAGAACGTGAAGCGTAAAAGGGTTAAACGCTATAAACCCACTGTACACATGTATCTTATTTGTTTAGCTTGTATTTTATGACTTTATCATTAAAACAAAGTCGTGCGCTATAAATAACCCATTAAAAGCAATCCCTACATACGAATACATTTGGTTCATGTAGCAAGTAGCAACGGGGGGCTGAAATATATGGTATTTTCACAGCTGTTGCCTTAGATAAGCTTACATGTTTGTGCATAGAATTGATTGTTGTACGATGGGCTCAAATTAATTTCGTATGATAAAATATGACGTTATTTAATTACGTTCACGTGAAAGGCAACATCATGAAGATACTTTATTTACTTACTCACATGTGACTATTTCAATTGTGTGCAACATGTCGTATGAGTGATATTTATTTGACTACGAGAATATAAGGTGGGAAAATGATTTATAACATTGTCGTATCGTTGCTTGTGGTGTTTGTTTTTCATGCATTAGGGTGTAGGCGCAATTACACAAAGTTGTATTGCCCAAAAGAATGTCACACAAATCAAAGTAAACAGAAGTCTGCAAAGCTAAAATTGAAATTTTATCTAAAATTAATGGAAAAATGCAATGATCAGAAAAAAAATCGATCACAAAATGCTGCTGTTAAAGGAATGGGTGTAGGTTGGCTTATCAAATGATTAAATGACAAATCTTCTTTAATCTTTGAATTTTTTTTAATAATTTTTAGTAAGTTTTCTATTTTATATTTGTGCAAATTTTAACATTTCTATACTCGAATATTAATGTAAACATACCCAGTTTCTTTTTTTGCTGATAATACCCCATAATATCCTGTATGAAAATTAAATTTCCGAGTGTTTTTCTAAAAACTAATTTCTCTCAACAAATGCTCTTTAATTTTTCATTTCATTTCATATGTCCTAAAGGATAATTGAAAGAGTATACACACACACACAAGCTGCCAAATATTTATACAGCTGCTGCTCAGACATTTAAGACAACAACAAAAAAAGTTGCAATTTGCACCACTGCTGTAGCAAAAGCGACAACCAACTACAACAAAATTTACCACAAGCGATTTAAAATGGCCAGCAGCATCACTAACAAAACTAGAGCCAAGGGTCAACTTAATTTTGTTGCTACTCTTTTTTTTTTTTTTTGTCTCAGTTGAGAAAAAATTTTATTGCTGGTATTTAGTAAAAGAAAATGAAACCATTAGAAATAAAAAAAAAACAGAAAACCAAGTAAATAAACAAATTGCTAAAAAACAGCATACTTTCAAACAAAAAGAAAAAAACAAAAAAAAAATAACATGCGGGCAAAATGCAGATAGGGAAAATAATAAGAATATAAGAGAATATTAAAATAATTTGGAAAAACACAAAATATAGTAGAAAAGTCATAGCAACTAACGAAGGAAATGTGATATAACCCGCAGCAATGCAGTTACCTAGAAGAGAGTTGCCATTTCGAAGAAATAATAATTCTTAACTGCGTTTTTTTTTTTGAGAATTTAAACACAGGGTTAGCCAATATTCGGAAAATCAAAATATAACTCGACTTGTAATATTTTGAATACTTAATGAGCCTTTAACCTTTTGGGGGTAAATGGGAGTGCTGGGGAAAAGTGGGCAACTAAGACACAGTTTCATTATAAGATCATATTTTAGCACATCTAAGTACGTAACGTAAGTTAGGGTTGCCTCCTGGATTTTGACTATTTTTTTTGAGGGTTTCTTTTTAACATATTTTTAAAGTGTGGTTTTAAGGTTATGTCATAAACTAAGGGTGATGCGTAAATTCTCAACTTTTAACTACAAGACTTTTTTTGTCGTCTTGTGTTATTCAAAAATTTTTGCTTTCAATGCTGAAAAGAGCTTTAAGGAGAGATTTTTATCAATAGCTTCTAATTTTCATTTTTATGTTCGAGAAAGCTTTATTTAAACTCAAGAACCTAGATATAGCACCACGTAGGTATCAAAGCAGACATTATTGAGTGGCACGATTTCAAAGTCACTAAGTTAATTTGTCGAAATATTGTCAGTTATGAACTCGTAAGAACTAGTGTTCAAATGCTTCCTTTGAACTGCTTTTTGGAAGACGTAAAAAAATTAAGTCATTTGCAACCAAAAAGTGGATAAAAAAAATCACATAAAAACCAAGCAAGCTCAAATTCTTGCCCAATATTTCGCCAGAGTTACAGTGTTTTAAAATTGACATTCGATGCTTTCTTATCAATATAAAAACTTCTAGAAAATTGACTTTAATATTTCATTAAGTTTTAGTCAATCTATAAAAAAAACTACCCAGTAAGCATCTTCGTAGTCAACATATGATTTTTTTTAATAAGAACTAATTAAGGATTTTTCTGACATATTCTATCTTTGAAATTATCTTTTATGAACTTAAATTATGTGTATAACACAGGCATTGTAATAAGGTGCAGTAATACCCAATTTCTGCGGTAATGACTTTAAATTTGCAGTAATGATTCCAGAATATTGTAAGAAATCATAGTAATGATCCAGATGATGACTAGTTGTTTGCCATAATACGAGTAATATTTGTTAATTAATAATATAAATCACTTAAGTTAGACCTTCAAAATTGAATCGTTTTTGCTGTGATATCTGTTATTTAATATTTAGTATTAATCACTTGAATAAGCTCTTAAGATAATTTTGTTAAAAAATTTCCAAAAAAAAAAAAAAAACCTGCAGTAATGATATTTTCTTATTACAACCCCTCGTATAACATATATGAAGTAAATATCGCTGAAATCAACGTTTATCGGACTATTTTTTCCCCGTGCCGAATATTTGAAAGCTGCCAGGATACAAACAAAAAACTTTTACTTTAAATTTATTACATAAGCTGAAGCTGTTTTCTAAAAAACTACTTTCTTATAACTTTGTTTGAAAGAAAAAATAAATGTAACATTTTTATTACAAAATACACTCCGTACTTGAAACATTTATTAATTTAGATATTTGTTGAAATTTTGTTAATTGAATGTCAAGAATCTCTAGTCAAAAAAAGTTTTACCCATACGTAAAGAAAATGCTTAAGTCAAGAATTCATCGGATTACCAGATATTTTTTTCTAATAATTTCACTTCACAAAACGTGCTCCGTTTATTTCTTATCTAACTTGTATAAAAGAAAAAATTAGTAAAAGCTCAGTTTTCAAACGAAATACATAGAACACTTAATTAAAGAATAGGTCGCAGCCCTACCAGTGCGTTTCTGAGAATTAAAATGAAAAATGTTAGCGTTGTTTTTTCTTTATATTTGAATAAATAAAGCCATAACCTTCGTAGGTATGTTGATTTGCTCTTAACTTTTGTTTGCGAATATAAAACATAAACTAAATAACGACAAGGGTAGTAATAACTGGTATGGGAGTTATCTTTGGTCTTGCAAAAAACTTAATACCCTACAATGCATTGACAGCAAAAATGCACTAAAGTCTTTTTAATCAAAGTATATTTTGCTGATTGGTTTAAGCAAGCGATTTGGCACTTGGATTTTTTTTTTAAGAATCATTTCTTACTGTCTATGTTCTTGCAATTTCACAGAGTTGAAAAAAATATTTTTAAATTTTTATTTTTCATTAGTTTTATGATATTTTAGTACAACAATGGCTTTATTTATTTCTAAATTATTGTTGACAAATTATCAGCTAGTCGAAAACTACCCATAAAATAAAGTTTAGCAAAATCGGAGACCACAGGGCTCAATATTTTTCGTTTATGCTAATAATATTCCGTCTTAACATTTCTATAAAGGGAGTCTTTTGTGCATCACAAGCGAAATGATAACCCATGTACCCATTTTGTAGGGTACAAAAACCACAACACTAAGTGCTTAGAAAAAAATACTGTACACATTAATAAATAGAACTTCTCTAGTTGTTGCTTGTGTTACACTTCCGTTTCCGGCCAAGTTGAAAAGTTGTCAACAACGATTCTCTATGCATGGCTTAATTTTTTAAGTTACTTTTTGATGTCCTTACTTTTGTGGTAATGCTCCGTATTGCATTTACTTAACATTTTCGTAAGCTTTTGGTTATTATTTGTTTTTTAAAAAAAAAAATAGCTTTCTGTACGCAAAATACACAAGACCCAACAAAACAAAAAAAAAAATATTATTTAATTAAATGTTCAACTAAGTTGCTTTAGGTTACCAACTTTTGTTGGGGGTTTTCTTTTACAATTAACTGGGTAGCAAGATTGTTTTTTTGAGAAACTTAAGTGGAAATTTGTACAGAGCATTTTTGGTCAAGCGTACAATTTCAGTAAAAATTTGTTTTTTAGAAAAGTTCGTAATCTTGCGTTTATATAGCAACTTCTTTTTACTTTTCCTTTAGTTTGTTTAAGAATTTGGCCTACAACCAAATTTGCAGACAGACAACCCGTTTATTATAATTTGTCTGCTTAGATTTTCTGTCATTTATGTTAACAGTAGCGCCGCCGCTCAAGCGTTAACTACTAAATGCACCAACTTTTGTTAGCAATGTTTTTAATTATTATTCACTGTGGTTGCGGATATTTTTTCACAATTTTCACAACAAAAGCAACAACAACAGTAGAACTTAAGACTTAAGCCAGCCTCAGTTCTAGCAATTAAAAGTTAAACAAAAAATAAATAAAAACATTGTTTCAATTTAAGCCACTCGAGCTCTCAGTCCTCATTGTTTTGAAAAAGAAAGGGTAGCTAGCTGACGCGTAATGTGCGGTGTTTAATTCAATTTAAGGTCAAAAGGAACAGCAAAAAAAAGATGCGAAAAACTTGCGACAAATTAAATGATGCGCAATTGGGTTTCTTTTTACTACAACACAAAATTACGGAGTCAACGGTGCGTATGAATAACATTTAATTGGTATTGTGGAATTAAAGGTTACTCATACGCTGTGGTCTACTCGAATTCTTTAGAAATTTGAGTTTGAGATTTTAATTAGTTTTTTTCAAGCAAGATTAAGTAATAAAAGATCTGGCGGGTGCTAATTTGCACACAGATCAAACACAAAAATAATTATAAGTCAATGGAAAGATAACTTCAAAGAAAAACTACAAAAAGTTTAACATTTCTTCGGCAGCAGACTTTTTTAATTGATTTTTTTTTGTTACTTTTCGGACGAATTTTTTTAGTAAGCCCTGCAAATAATGGGAGCTGCGTAAAATTATTGCAGAAAATAAAACTCATGCTGCAGATGGTCCCTTTAATCACCACCTCTAACATGAATGAAAGACTCCCTAAGCTTTTGAATGATGCTTAGGCATTTGCACTTTCTTGCAGGAAAAACTCAATGGAAATAATGAAGAGAGTGATATCTTCTCTGTACAGTAATTCTGAAAAAAATGTGAAATCTGTTAACATTCACTGGATGTGTACATCAGTCATTTGATCTACATGGTAAATAACCTTTAAGTGTTCAGTAGCACGCTACATTAGGCCCAAAAAATGTTCTTTATATAAAGCAAACTCATTGATATTCCCAACTTCTCAATAAAGAATTAACGAAATAATGGACAATCTTCTTGTAAAAAAAAATCGATTCAGTAATTTGAGCAGTGTAATTAATTTTTTTCTTCATATTTCATGAAGTAATAAACGAAATAGCTCAACATTTTGTATACGTAAGTCTACTGGCTTTCGAGTGCAAAATAAGTAAAAGAAAAAGGTAAGTGCGCTATATTGGGACAAAATAAAACCTTTTTAATAGAAAATTTAAAATCTATAGCTTGGGTCAAACACAATTTAGCATGGGACTAATTAAACGCAATATAACAACAATTTTTAAGCTTTGGACTTAAGTATTATGAAAACAGCTAAACATATGTGAACAATTAACGCAATTTACTTATAAAAATTAATATAGTCTGATGAATATCTTCTTTGAAAAGACACCCTTATTAACATATTTCATCCCGCCTTTTAATTACGTATAGAATCTTGTTGTCCACACGCGTACAATGAAACCATATGTGTATGTTTGGACCTACTTTTATGCAGCTGGAACATAACAGTTTTGATTATGATCACATGCTTCTACAGACTGAGCTTTATCAGCGTAGAGTGCTGGCTATATCATCAACTTTTGAATAGAATTTCAGTTTCATTAAACTTTAGTGGAATCCCTTAGTGAACATTTCTTCAATACCAGAAAATCTGTTTTTTTAGATTTTTACTACCCCTACAAATGCAGTGAAATTGAACTTTACTCGCTTAAGAAGTAACACCACCCTTGGTTTTTTAAGAAATCAAATTATTTATTTTTTGGTCAAGTTAAACTGTCTATACTTTAAAGCATACATTAAACGTTCAACCGTTTGAAAATTCAAATTATCTCCGAAATTCTACCAATCGGAAGTGAGCACAGTACAGAGTCGCTTGCATTGGGTTTTGCCGAAATAACTTTTTTCAAACTCGTGTACAATATATAGCAAGAGCTACCCTTTTTTTTAAATTTACAATACATAATGTTTTTAATATTATCTACGTTTATAAGTTATAAGTTCTTAATGCACAAAATCTCAATTGAAATAAAAAAAAATTAAAAAAACGTTTTCGTTTCATCTTCCTAAATAAGAAAAATAAAATATTTATTTTGCGGACGATTCCTGACAGAGAATATAAATACATTATAAGCAAGGGTTTTCAAAAGAGAGTCCTGCCTGATGGATCAGGGCTTTTTTTTATTCAATACTATTTCAAATTATTCATAAAGCTACTATGTATGCACTAACTATATAAGTAAACAAACATTATTTTATATACAAAATAACTGCGTTAAAAAAATAATTTTTTTAGGCCTATTTTTAGGGCACCTTAACACTAATTTGATTTAGTGATATTGAATAAATATTTCACAATATTTGTAATAGAAAATAAAAATTAGTGCACTACTCGCATGTCTGTCTTCAAAGATTTTTCAGTCTGATAAAAATATTGACTATAAGGACTGTCCCAGAAAAAACTTGCACTTTTATTTTTTAAGATTATACTCTACCTGATAATCTTATAGGTCTTAAAAGACAAAATATTTATTCCATATAAAGTGACGTTTGATATGATGTACAACTCTTGAAGATAGCACTTCTAATGACAAAGATGTCTAGCAAGCAAGAAAAAGTCGGCGAACTGATTTTGTCCACATACCTGCAAAATCCAGGGATAAAATATTCAGCTATAGCAAAAATAGTTGGTGCATCAGAAAGAACTGTCAAAACGGTTATTTCTAATTATAAGAAGGGTCTACCTGTTTCACGAAAAAAGGGTTCAGGCAGAAAACCAGAATTTTCTAACCCAAAGGTAGCGGCGAAGGTGAAGTGCCTTTTTAGGCAGAATCCCAACACGTCATTGCGAGATATGGCGGTTAGAGCAGGTACATCAAAATCTACTGTGCAAAGGATAAAGGAGAAAAGTAAGCTAAAGACATATAGAGTTCAAAAAGTACCAGACCGTTCTGATGAAAAGCAGTTGATGGCTCAGATGCGAGCCCGAAAATTGTATGAAAGGTACCTGACTAAATTTGACTGCTGTGTTATGGACGACGAAACTTACGTTAAAGCAGATTTTAAGCAGCTACCTGGACACGAATATTATACATCACCGAAAAAGGGGAATGTGCATAGTAAATTCAAAGAATATGGCAGGCCATATGCACCTGTGGCCTCAGAAGCAGCTTCTTTGTTACGCAAGGCACAATCAATTCCAAAGTTTATATAGACGAGTGCCTCGAAAAACGTCTTCTACCATTTATTCGTGCACATGAGGGTACCGTGATATTCTGGCCAGATTTAGCAACCTCTCATTACTCTAAAGCTACGATGGAATGGTATGCAAGTATAAAGATCAATTTTGTACCAAAAATAGCAAATCCGCCTAACTGCCCAGAGCTTCGCCCAATTGAAAGATATTGGGCTCTAATGAAAAGAGATCTTCGAAAGAGTGGCAGGACTGCAAAAATTTTCAAGACTTCAGACTTAAGTGGAAAAGATCGTACCGTACTGTCGATGAAACAACTGTGCAAAATTTAATGAAGGGCCTTAAAAAAAAAGTAAGAAATTTTTATAGAAAAAAGAAAATTAAGAAAGTTGATTTTTGCGACTGATTATTTTTATTATAATTAAACATTATGAACTTACAGTCATTTTAGCAAAGACCAATATTGTAAATTTCAAAAAATATGTGGCTGGCAATACCACAATTTTCGAAAAATAAAATCATAGCAAGTCTCTAAGCCAATGGCTTAGCAGCTGTGACAACAAGCGAGAAAGTGACAAGAGATAATAAATGGATATACGCAATTTGTACAGTTCAAGGTCAGTTCCTCAGTAGCTCAGTTGTTAGAGCGGCCGTCGACAGATATGCAATTGAAATGCATGTACGGTCAGGGGATCGACTCCATGTACAACATTAACCAAAAACTGGTCTGATGAGGCTATGTGGTAATAGCCGAAACATATGTCACCAATTACCAGGTTAAATTGTTCCATTTGTTATCTTTGTCATGTTTGTTGAATAAAAAAAAAAAAAAATAAAAAAAAAAAAATAGCATTGATCAATAAGTAAAATTTACAATATTGGTCTTTGCTAAAATGACTGTAACTTCATAATGTTTAATTATAAAAAACAAAATTGTTAATTAGTTTTTAGATATTTATATTCTGAACACTAGCCATTATTAATAAAAAAATAAAAAAAAATCCAAAAAAATTGCTGGGTATTTTTTATAACTAAAAAACAAAGTGCAAGTTTTTTCTGGGACAGTCCTTAGCATGACCTCAGATATCTTTTGTATTTGGTGAGACTGAATGAATGATTTCTATAATTGTTCTGGCTAATGGACTGTGTTTAAGAAGAGATTGTTGCTATTTAACAGGCCAATCATTGATATTACGCGGAAAGTCCCTTTTTCTCCAAAACCAGCAATTTAAGTTCACTATCTCGCGAAAACAAGGCTCTGTGAGCCCTTTCAAGCAAATCAATGTAGGAATTTTCTAAATCAAAGCGAAACGATGAATTTGCACGGAAAGACTCAGATCATGTATGCAAAATATAACGTCAATTAAAAAAGAATAGTTTTAATTCCAGATATTATCATTTGAATAAGGAACATATTCTATATAAATAAATCATGGTTTGCTTCTGAAAAAGATTAAAGCCTTTCCAAGTAGCATTAAAATACTACTGTGCAATAAAATTGCTAGGAGTAAGCTGTAAAAAAACTTCTAATGCAATTAACAAGCCATTTATTAGCTTTTTTTTATTAGTTTTACTTAAAAGAAAATTTTTATTCTTTAAAAGCGCTTTTACAGCTTGTGTCTAGCTTAACATTAGCATTACTTAAAAATATTTTCTTAACCTGCTTTAGAAGCGTTTATACAGCCAAAATAGATGTTGAGAACCAGCACAACTTCGTTATTATTTTTTTTAGCTATGAACTATACTTTAACGAAAAGATTACAGCTAAAAAAAGCAGCCATATTTATTGTTTTCATTTGGCATTTATAGCTAAAAGAAATCACAGAGCATAGCATAATATTATGGCTCTTAATAAAGCGTATTTAAAGTTAATTCACAGTAAAAGCAATGGCTATATTTTATAGCTTTAATTTTGCATGCATACTTCAAATTATTGCTAAAAAAAATCCACACACATATCTTTTCTCTCTATACTGATGCACACTGCTCGAGAGAGTGCTGAAAGGGCAAGCTCGTTATGCTAGTTCTTGGCTATAAATCAGCTTTTAAAATCAAAAATTTTGCTGAAAAATACCAATGTAGTAAAACTTATTTTTCTGCAATTTATTAGCTATTTTTTGAAATATTTAGGCCAATTGAACTCCAAAAAAAAGCTGCAGCGCTCTCGCTGTTAAATTCATATTTTTCGACTAAGCTTTAGCTATTGATGCTTCCAATTCACTCATCGAACTCTGAAGACGCCATTACATGAGTGTTGTGCAAAAATTATTGAAAAGGGAAAATATGCATTTTAATAAATTTTTTGATATAATTTTTTTTTTATTGCTTAAAAATAAATAAATATTGAGAAACTTTGAAGCACATTATTTATCTAAGATTTTCACAAGAAACTAGTCGAAAAAATTTTATTCGCACACAGTTTATAGTCCTGGAAGAATGATTTTGATTGAAATTTATGCAATTGATATTATATGAAAAAATTCACATATTTTTCAAGAAAATAAAACAGAAGTAAATTCTTTCAAATAAATGCCAATAAATATCACCAACGTAAATACTTGTTATAAATAATTATATATTTAACAAACACATTCATAATAATACCAATACAATTTTTTAAAGCGCTTTTATTGCTTGGAATGGCAAAAATAGCGCTTTAATGGGGCTATTTTTTCGCATTTTTCCTTCTGTAAAGTTATGTGAAAGGCGTTTTATAAGCTATATAACAGTTCACTCTTGATCAATTCCTAGTAGCAAAAAAAGCAATGCAGCAATGATTTTTGCCAAAAACTTGCAACGTGTGCTACTTGGGTTGGCATTGCCCATTTTTACGTTTTCGAAATCCTTTTGCAAAAATTCTATCTGGTTGAATTTTGCGTATACTTAATACATATTCAGTAAAGGGTCACCGACAATTCTGTACTCCAATTTTTTTTTTTTAATTTATTTAAAATGTATTTTTTCTTAAACAGCAGGGACAACGGTGCGTATGAGTAACATTAAACTTAAGTTTTCGGACTGATGCATGATTGAATTGGAGCTTAAAACGCATTAGATATTGATGTACTCTTGATACGTTCATTAAGATGTGATACTGATGCATTGACTCAAACTAAATCTGCATAATTTGCATTCAAAGTGCAGTGACAACTTTCAACCTTTTCGACGAATTTTGAGACAGCATGAATTCTACATCAACGTGATTAAGGCTATAATACAAGCCAGATGTTTATCTTCTCAATTTACATGCTAAGTCTTTACAGCACATTATTAAATGATTAGCACACTAATACCAGCAAACATAGTGTATGTATAGTTTCAACAAGTTGAGTGAAATAGTAAATTAAGTTTACTCCATTTTGAAAAAAAAGTTAACGTACTTAAAATGCATCCTCTTTTAAAAATTACTGCATAGCCAATAGTTTTGAATATTAAATATAATCTGATATTAAATCCCAATTTTATTTAAATTGTAACCTTTAATTGAATCAACCTTTATTACACCATTACTTTGACAAATTAATATTTTTAACGCATTTAAAAATTTCCCACAAAATGTCTCATATTAAAATTTTACATTTTCTTTTATTGTGGAATATGAAAATTTTTTGTGAAATAAAAAGAAATGAAATCAATACTTTAACAATGCACTGTAATTATTATTTAACCGCCTATTTACTTTTTAATGTCAGCATACAAAATGATTTTCCTTACTTTTCCATGCATTCACATACGCACATAATTGAAGTCAATGGGCTGAAATTATTATTTTTTGTTTTTTTTTTCAATTTCGCCAAACGCAATATCATGCGTGTAATTAAATTGACATACTTGTGCATATGAGACTGTGTGGGTGTTTAATTTTTGTAATAAAATCTTTTCACCGAAACAACAAAATTGCTGTATGAAATGCTGTTTCCTTTACAATTTCCCCTTTGTGTGAGGCCTTGTAAAAATAAAAAATAATTCGATGTCAAAGTGAATTTTTTTTTTTTTTAATGCCAATAATTATATAGTAGAATATAACAAATGTGCAGGGGGAAAAATATTTATATGTTCTCAAATGTAATTCAAAGCTAAGCAACTATTTTAAGATAGTTTTATCATACCAGTTTTTTTAAATGCACTTTCACACCCTTTCATAAAACTAGGTAAATAAGGTTAAACTTTCGCATTAAACAAAAAGCAAAAATATTGCTTAATTTTAATTATTTGCAATCAAATTTACATAAATTAGCTAGTGAAAACATTGAATTTCAAAGAAAACTTTGAGTGCATTAAAGAAAAACCTTATTGACACAAATATTGTAAGGAAAAGTTAATCAGCTTAAAATTATCTTTCAAAGAATTTACATTTTACTTCAGTCAATTTGTTGAAAATTTATCTACAGTGCCATTATAAATGGCAATATTTACTAATGTGTGCACGTGTAATGTGTTTGATTGCATAAATATGCTAAAAATAAATTTCTAAAGCCCATCATATTTTCCAATTAATTGAAAATTATGTATTTTAAGCTTAATGCGTGTACTTCAATTTAAATTAAATTGGTGGTGAGTCAAATATATAGACGCAATTGAAAACATTTTGAAAGTAGAAAGGTCACTGCTAAAATTACTTTGAAATAGAATTAGAACATTTTTCTTGCATATTTTAATAAACATAAGTCAAATGCTTTTATATATTTTTATTTTTAAAATAAAAAATTATACGTGGAAACTATGAATGAAGTTTTTCTTTTCCATAAAAGCATAAATTCACTTTTTGAAAGCATACATGTCAAGTACAACTCTTTACAAATGTAACGCTCTGCTATTAAAACGTACTACATGTCGTATGAGTGATTTTTAATTGAATTAAATGTTACTCACACATACATCTGTACGTCTACGTGAAGCATAAAAATTTACGAATGTGTTATTCTGTTTAAAAACAAGTGCGAGTGCAAGTTTCTGAAAACTGAAAATGCTTATGGCGGTAGCTTAGGTTTTTACATACAAGAGTTTTCTTGTTATAAATGACCTCCATTGTTATTTAAAATGAAAAACTGCATAAATTAGGTTAAAACAAGTGTTGTATTTTAAAGTTGAAACTTACGCAAATGTAATAGGGAAATTAACTTAAACAGCAGATTTGTAAGCCAATAGTGTTATACTTTATTACAGAAAGGTTATACATAATTTTACACTTAATTTATATATATTATGTTGCATGAAAATTTATTGAAAACTTCATGAAACAATGAAAACTAATTATTTTTATAACGATTTATACCAATATTGCTTTTATATCTTCAAAAAAAATAGAAAGACACATCCTTTTAGTCATACTTAATCTTTAGGCGTCGATAAGAAAGTAGTGTTTCCCAAGAAATTGCAATTTTAAAAGCAAAATCAGCGCATGATTGATTTTTCTGAAAACAACAATTCTCAATTTATTTGATTAAATAAAATTCGAATGAAAATATAATAATAAGATTATGGTTTTCATCAAAAATTGCTTGTATCTAATACTGCATTAATTGCTTTCTGTTATTTTTATTGTGGTTGAGAAGCCAAGTGAATGATGCAGTGGAGGAGTCACAGATATTAATATTCATGTTTATTACTTTTACAGAAATCGGAATTTGTTGTACACGGCGAACTTGAAGCAAACTTAAATACAACAAAAAGTTAAGAAACATTTTAATATCGCGATGAAAAAGGATGAAGTTTTTCCGTAATACGAGTAAAAATATACCATTAATAAGGATTTTTTGTCGATTTATAAAAAAAGTGATTGTATTTTTAAATTGTAGTTGTTATATCAAGTGAAATATGTATTTTTATATCTTATATTAAGGGTGTAAAACTGCCTAAAAAGTGAAATGCTTAATTCTTGAGCACTATATAGCATATTTTAACGAAATTCAGTGGATGTGTGCATCAAATCGAAAAGTTGGAGCGCCATTTTCTAAAAGGATAAAAAGTTTCAAAAGCTTGCTTTTGCAAGCTAATTTTTAGTTATGAAATTAAATCTATAAGAGACGTTAAGAGATGAAAAAACTTTGAGAAAGAAGTACATCATTACTTCTTTGGATGTTGAAGGTTTTCTTTAACCTCGGAGTGCGTATGTGCTGGACTATACATTAATATTTCTCAGTTTCTTAAAGGTGGGATTGGCCTTCCACTGGCAGTATTACAAAAAAATTTCGGACCCGATTCCATGAAACGGATATTTATAGTACTTAACTCGAAGTGAATGCAGCTTATTGAGTATGGTTGTAACTGCTCACTGCTTTATTGAGCAACATGCTTTAAGGGCAGCGGTTTTTTTGTCCTTGGTATAACTAATAAAAGTACACCTAAGTGAAATCAAAAGATTAGCTATAACAACAGTGACCTTCATTTTGGACGAGCACCACAAAGGAAGACCAGAATTTCCCAATGAGGCAGAAAAGAGCTTGCGGTAGCACTATGAATCTTGTTGTCTTTATGATGCTATGCGGTAGTCATCCAAATCCAACCTAACCTCCTTAAAGTTGCAGTATGAAATCCAAATCACTAAAATTCACCATCGACACCAAAAACTATTCACACTACAACCACAAATTTTTAATACATTTTTTTAATCATTTTTTTGACATATAATCACTTTCTGGCTTATTATCAGCAAAAACTGTAACTATTGCGACCTTGAGTTGTCCAATATTCTTACCAATTTTAGCAAATATAAAATTATTGACAACTCTACAATATATTTAAGGATCTTTACTTTAACTTTAATTTTTGTATGGTTTAATACATGAAAAATTCTTAGTAGCTGAACTTAAATGACCAGACAAACATTGTTTATTCTACATTGCATACTCTAAAATTTTATTTCCTAATTCAGTCCTCAGTCCTTGGACACAAAGAACATTGCTTATACATTTTTCATTTCATTGAGTTTTTAACATAAGTGTTTAGTGCTTTTCGCAAGCAAGTGCTTTTGTACAAGCCTCAAGACATAAATCTCCATTATACATGTCTCTCTTGCACTGTGTAATTTTCTTTGAAATTTTAAATATTTTTTTTAATAAATAAATCACTCACCTGTAAATAAAATTCCTGTTGTTCTTTTGTTTTATTAATTCAGTTCTTAAGTAGCAATTTCACTTTAACACTTAAAAGTAATTTTTAATTACTTACAATTCAAATGGCTAAACGAAAAAAACACCATCATACAGCTAAAATGTAGCACAAACTTTTAATAGACATTCTGTTGCTTAATGCAACAGCTGTTGCTACTTCTGTGAGCGCTGCAACAATTGCAATTGCTGCAATTTTATTCTTTTGAGTTTTATTTTCAGTGCTGCATTAATTTTTCATAGCATATCTTGCAGCGTTAATGTTGATAGCGAGAAGCAACAGTTCGCATTTATGTATGTGCACGCGTGTGTCTGTGTTTGTATGAGAAACACAGATGTTTTTATTAACCGACGCTACATTGACACATATGCCACAATTATTCACTAAAGCTACGCGATACCGCAACGTATAAGCGAACGTAATGTAACGTAACGTAACGAAACGACACAAATACTAAAAATAAAACCGCAGCGCAGTTTTAAGTGTGGCCTTATATGTGTTCGAGTATGTGTGCACTACTACCACACACGCACAATGATAGACACACACATATAAGCTACGATGGCTGGCACTTCAAGGCTTGAACGCAAGGGAAAAACGAAAGTTTGAACGGAAAAAACGGAAATTACTTTTTTCCGTATGACTTTTTGTTTGTGTGTGTTGTATGCGCTCGAGTCTGTGTGTGTGTGTGTGTGTGCTGATGTTATGAGACTTTGTGCAACTGTTGCTGGTTTTAATTGTTCACAATAAAAACTTAATACATATGTGCAACAGTTTGTTGTTCAGCTGCTGCTGTTGCTACTTTAACTGCTGTTGCTCTTTTTCTGACTGTTGAAGTAGCAATTTCGTTTTAATTGTTGTTGTTTGTTTGTTTGTTTTTGTTGTTGCAGCAATAATTGCTGTTTGAACTTCTTCGGGAAAAACGGCAAGTTTTATTTCATTTGCGATTTGTAGAGATTTAATATCGTTTTTATGGTATTTTTGTTTATCACCCACCTTTTCCTTAGTTTGTTTTTATATTATTTTTTGTCTTCGTTATTTTTGTTTGATTTTATTTTAAGTTGCTTTTAATGTTTCCATTAACGAAATTTTTATTTTTCTGTATTTTTTATTTTATGTTTTTGTATTTAATGCATTATTTAGAATTTTTCAAAAATTTTTCTTATAAAATTCTACGTTTTTTCTATGTTGCCTTTCTGTGATTTCTTTATTTTTTCTATGTTTTTTACATTAAAATTATTTGTTCAACTTCTCTTCAGGAATTCCCTTACATATGTTTTATTTTTCTTTATTTTCTATTTTCCCTTGAACTTCACTTAAAAAGTCAAAAAGTGTGCATACTTTTAGGTTGACTTTCACTTTTATTGCATTTTCCAAAAACTCTTTAAATATTTTCACAGCTTATGCATTAGAGCGCAGTATCATTTTTTTATTGAAATGTTTTTTTTTCAATATTTTCTACAACAAATACTGCTAGAATGTGTACAGAGTTCTTATTTTTTTCTGTTATCCTGCGTACCGTTTTCGACGAGAGCCAACTGCGAACTGAGCTTTAACAACCAGGAGCGCGTCCTATATAAACACAATTCCATAAGAAAACCAATGTGCTATATGCTATCCTTTTCGATAGTCCCAAGTTTTGTTGTCCCTCGCTGCAACTTCTTGCCCTCATCCTGCTGCCAACTTTAACCAATTTACGCAATTTCCATTCATAGCCAAACATCGCGTATTCCAGTTGGCAGTGATAAAATATTGTAATTGTATTGGTGACTCTTATGCTCACAGTTCTTCGCTATCTCGCTCTCTATTGCGCTCAGCAGCAAGAGTTTTCTATGTTTTTTATTCTGCTGTTGCTTTGCGCAGCTAACATTTGTTATTTATTACTTTTTTTTTGCGTACTTTTTCATGAGTTTGAACTTGAAAAAAGTACTTCTTTTTTTGTTATTTAGTTGTTGTTTTAATGTTGCTGTCTGTGCGATATCAATTTTCGTTTTTTTTTTTTTTTGTAACTTTTTCGGTTCTTTTTTTTTTTTGTTTATTTTACTTTACTTCTCTTGTGTGATTTTTTTTTTCTTTTCGGTATTATCATGTTAAGAATTTTATTATCAAACTTGGTGAAAGTAGTGCCAAAGCTCTTAGGAAACAGCTGGCGCTGAAAATGTTCCCAATGAATTCCTATCAATGTTAATTTTTCTAAGAAATTCTAAAAAGTATACAAATTTATTATATGTTTTACATGAAATTTACCTTAGCTATGCAAAAGAGCAGCTGAAAGAAGTAATAACGCGTGCTCAACTGGTAAATTTGACTTTGAGAAGTTTTAATTAGGTTTGTTAGTCGGCATGAAATATTCAGCCACAGACAGCTTAACTTTTTAGGATCTTTGCTACTCATCGCCGGTTTTGTTTGGATGATTATATGGGGTGCCATTACTTTTTATTTAGTTTCACCCTCTAATTTGTGTCACCATACATTCCCATGCCGTGTTTGTGTCATTTGGCAGAACAGTTTTCTTAGCATAGCTTTTGTAATTTGTGCTCCTATGGAAACTTCTTTTTTTAAGACTTTTATGTGACGTCCAGGTTTTCTGCAAATAAATTAAGAAAATTAGCTAAAATAGTTTTCTTTGCAAAGTTTCGCCAAATTTTTGGTTGTATTATTGATACCATTCCTGCAATCCATTCGCATTTTTTTATCGCTTGCTTGTGTCACCCGTACTGAATTCGGTAACATTGATCTTCAGGCTCACTTTTTCCTTTTCGCAAACTTTTTTTTAAATACTTGCTTTTGCCACCATACATTTTTCATACAGAATTTGTTAAAATTTGCATTTTTTGAGCATCGTCGTTAAAGTTTTTTACTTGGACGAGAGGAAACTACTTTTTCAATTCCGGCACATTTTTCACAAATAATTAGATTGATTAGATATTTTGTGTGAAAATAGTTTTGCTAGACTAACGTGACCATGTGATTTTGCGGGATAAGTCCGCGTTTTCATTTCTTGCAATATTTTTGCTAGGGTTTTCTGAATATGAAAGTGAAGACCAACAAAAAAAAAAGCCGTCAACTTTTTCCTAAAAAATTTTTTGGGATTTCAATGCAGATTTGATGAACTTTTTTGCAGTTCCGTGCCTAGACGAAAAATATCTGGTAACTTTATGCTAAATTAAACAAAATTTAAGCTGCAGTCAGAATTTTTGAATATAATGCTTCATCAATGTGTAAGTAATTATAAAATTACTTTTCTTTTAACTTATCTGAACATTTAACATTGTAAGCGTGATCTTGTTCTGTCCAGTCAACGTATCAGTACCCTACGCATCGAAAATATTTTGCCGTATGGTATAGATCAATTTAATTTTCCATTAGAAGTTGTTTTGCCATTATTTAGAGCAGTGGTGGGCACGTAGTGTCCCCATCCGCCCTCATTTCCCGATCCGTTATACGACGCACAAGCAAGCGAAAAAAAATTCCCAGAATTTCAACGCTATCGAGGCACAGCGTTGAGTTGAGTTCAAATGAAAAGAAAAACAACACACAAAAGGATTAGCGCTGCGCCGCATTGTGACTTGACGAACGTAGCAATTGTTTTTGTTTGTAGTGCAATTTGGCTCCTTTTTTTTGTGCTGTTGCTGAATTTGGAAATGAAAGTTAAAAAAACTTTAAAATTTCTTTGTTGTTGCTTGTTGTTGTTGTTGTTTCGCCCTTTTGCTAGATTTCCATGCCCACCACTGATTTAGAGCATCGATGGGCAAAACACAAGAAATGTACCACTACTGGCTCATTACAACAAACACGTATTTTTTTCTTGAGAAAAATATCCAAAACAAAAAAACCAATGCGCACATTGAGGACAGCTTCTCGTGTTTTGCTTGAGCAGTGTACTTTATTTCTACACTATTGCTGTTTTTGTTTGATTCTTGGAATTGGCTTTTAGTTTATTGCTTAATTTGTTTTTTTTTTTTTTTGCTATCGAGATCAAGTTTATGGTGGGGTTTTTTTCTGTTGCTGTTTTTGTTCCTTTTATTCAAAGTGGCTCTTGCTTCCAAAATTTTGCCCATCTATGGCTTAGAGAACATTGAAAATATTATCAGTGTGCTAGTCTCACAAACAGTTTTTCTTAAAAAATCGTGAATTTGGAAAAATACATTTTAACTTGAAAATTGTTATATTTTTTAAGACAAATTTATAGCCTTTAAATTGATATACATTTTTTACAAATTTTTGTGTAAATAAATGAGCTAATTTAGGCCGAAAAAACACTAGCGAAGCAAAAGTAAGGTTAAGTTTGGCATTTTTTTTTTTTAATAAATTAAAAAATGTGAAAAGTTAAAACCAGACTTATCACATAATCACATATCACATATCAATATCAAGTTTCATCCTATAAGAGCTTTAGGAATATCGTTTTGATAGTTTTGTGTAGTAAAATGCATCCAAAATAATTTTGTCTGAACAAAAACGTGATTTCAGTATCTTTTAAAATTCTGATCTTTTCATATTTCTAATTCATCAAAAGCGCCACGCAAGGCCAAAATAAAGGGGAGGAATTAGGCAGAATCAAAGAAATTTAGGTTTTAGCGAAAAAATATGCTATAAATTTGTATGGCTAGCGAAGTCAGTGTTGAATTTACTTTAAGGACTTAAGCCCAGAGCCGCAGTCAAATACTGCCCACTTGCACAGGCTTTAATGCCGATACATTTTAATTTGGTAATCCCTAGATGGACATTTTATAGGATGCAAAACCCCGAGCTTAGAATGATTAATTAACAGTCAGTGAAAAATGAAAAGAAAAAAAATTTAAACATTTACTTTCCATAGTATGTATAGCATAATCATGATGACTAGCACTATGACATTACTCCTGCATCAAAACCTACGTAAGTGAGCCATTGAATTTTTCATGAATATTTGTCTATTAAACATAAAAGTAAAGTGCTTATACATGTCTTTGTCTAAAACATTTTGGACTAAGGGTTTCAAAACATAAATACTATTGTCAATAAGCTTATATTTAATTCAAGATACAATGACATGTTTCAGTTCAATTATTTTGTGACATAAAAGCTTCCATACGAAAAAACGAAACAATAAAACATAAAATTACCACTTTATATCTTAAATTTCAAGTGCGTAACTCATAGAACCTGACACCAATACTTGTTGAAAAAGAAAATATGAGTTATTATCTAAGCAATGTGAGAATGGGTCAAAATAATAAATAATAAAAAAAATAAAAACAATGACACATTGCATGCCACCAACAACACAAACGAGTAGAAAATTAGTAGACCTCAACCAAATGCTGTAATAATAATTTAATACGAGTACCCACTCGCACTCGCACTCGCATGTGTCTACATTCAAACAGAAACTTCAACGGCTCGAGATACTCGACAAAAGACATAAATTTTGACTATTTTCTTTTTACACATACACACACATATATTTTTATTATAGCATGCTCCACATGCGGGTAGCACACGCACACGCACACATATTGTATGGCGAACGCGGTGTCTTTCTTATTTCATGGCAAAGTACTTTTTTAAATTTATGATGACTCTATTGAAGACATAGAAATTTAGAAGAAAAAAAAAAGGCAAATCATGTAAAGGGTGGTCGAGCAGGGCTTGTGCCCGACAACAAATATAATGTGAGCAGTAAAGAGCGCATTAAAGAGAGAGCATTTATACTCTTCGTAGGTGGGTGGGAATGCGTGTTTTGGCAAAGGCGTAAAAATTTTGTTTATTTACGTTGATTTTGTTTTGTTTTTTTTTTTGCTGTTGGTGTTGTAATTTTTTTTTTTTTGTTACACCTATTGCTGTTTTTGTTATTTTTATTGTAAAATCGTACACCTTATCACCCTCCTGTTGCATTCTATTGCTACATATTCACAGACATTAACACATACATACACATGAATATGTAGACTGCGCACCGTGGGGCTGTAGTGAAGAAACCCTTTACTTAGTTACAGAATTCTAGGGAGCTGGTGCTAAAGTACATAAGGACTACCACTAATTAAGCAAAATCATTTTCATTCTGTAAGCCAAGAAGAGAAAGCTAATTATGTGTAGCGTAGTAGGAACGAAAAACCTGTATAAATTTACTCCAGTTTCGAATATATTCTTTCTAAGACTAAGGCATTTATGCTTTAGCTGAGTTGCTAGGTATTACTATAAAGAAAACTGTGAAAAATCTTAGGAGCAATTTTCTTATGGACCAAATAGATGTCCTGAAATTTTATATGTGCACCTTCCGTGTGAAGCGATTCAGGGCGCTGTTGAAAGTTTCGCGCAACATAGAAAAACTATAGGTTGCTCAAATTACTCGTTGATAAAGTTATTTCAGTTGCAATATACTTTTAATAAGCAAATCAATATGGAGCACACTAGTGCCAAATTGGAAATAAATACGAAAACTTAGACTTCTATAGGTAATGTTTTGTTTTTAATTTTTTAAGGGCTATCTAAGTAGCATGTTTCCGAAAGGTTTTGATGAAGTTTTCCCTGAACTTTTTTGCAGAAGACTTTAGAGTCAACTAATTTTAAAACGCTCAAAAAATACTTGCAAATAAAAAGCGTATTTTACAGCTAATAACAAAAGATTCACTTAAGATATTAGAGTTTAGTTTCTTTTTGTTATTGAAGTCATTGCTCTACAAAATGTTTGCGTACGTAGAACCGAATTTTTTAGTTTTTTAAGAGCCAAATATCTTATTTAGCGAAAATTAGATAAAAAAATATATCATCCCTGTCGTTTTTCGCAGAGAATAGCTGTCCTTCGGATACGACCGATGGTCATAAAATACAACAAAACTTTGCCTTTGTGTTTCTAGAAAAAGTTAGAAGTTTGCACAAAATTCTACGAAAATTTGAAGAACAATTGTAGCATACTAATAGGCATTCATGTTAATTAAGCAAACATAACGAATGAAAATGCAACTTACGGCAATGCACCAACTATAGGCAAAGAACGTACAAAATTTCTTTCGAAACGTGTGAGGTTCAATTAGTTTTTGTTTTATAAGAACCAAATAAGCGGTTATTTTAGTCAAACATTTTTTTTACATTATTAGAAGAGCCAAGATAATAATTTCTTTGAATAATACGAAACTTTGATTAAAACCGTTTAAGCGCTATATCGCGAGAAATTTACAATTTGCGAAAACTAATTATGATCAAATTTTTAATGTAAAATGGGAGTGGCTACAGTAGTCTTAAAATAAAAATAAAATATACTTTTCATGAAGAAATATTTGAAATCGGTTCAATACGAAGGAGAATATTGCATTTTCAATATTGTTGTTATATGGGAGAGGGTCGTGGTTGTGGGCGGATTTAAAAATTTTTATATGTTTTCTGTATTTAATTATTAGCAACTCATGTTCTAAGTTTTATTGCTCTCTGGTGATTGTTTTTCATTTTTAAAATATTTTATATTGACATCAACGTATGTCGACCCAAATGAGACTAACTCAAATGAAATGGTTTTCTTTTGTATGTATCTTACTAATTTCATACGCAATTATAATGATATGAACTAGTTTTGGGAACCTAAGATAGAAATAAGAACACGGCATTAAGAGATTTGCAAAAGCTTATACACAGGGCGAAATATGAATCGAATACCAAATTTATATTTGTTGTTCTTTTCCTTACCCATCCCAATATATTTTCCAAATTTGAATACATTTCTTAAAATCTCAAAGCTTTATCTTTTAAGCCGTGCTCAAAATAATATTTTAGACTATTTTTGCAAATGTTATTGCTGCTCAAACTTAATCTCCCATATTATTATGTAGGTGACACATGTCGTATACGTAACATTTAATTCATGTTGTTCAATCAATTCCTGACTGTTTACCAAAAGCTATAAAAAATTCTTTATAAATTATTTTCTCGAATATGTTTCAGCTATATTATGCTCCCAGCGTCAAAGATTATCCCGACCAAAGTTTCGCCAGCCTTTTCACCTGAAGGAAAAATTACAAATGCTCTCTTTTTTCATAATTAATTTTTTCATTACTTTCTAGTCGTGAAATCCCACTGTGCAACGATATGTTCTTGTTGGTGTAGTCTTTATTTTGTTGTTATCGTCATTGTTGTTATGCTCCATCAAATGCGCAAACTTATTGAAAGCAGTGTATTTGTTTTGAGAGCTTCAAGAGCTTTTCAATAAACATAGAAAGAGAGTCGCATAGAGCAACATTGAAAATGAGAGTACACGTATTTAAAGAGAGTGTGTCATTAGTAAAACTGAGCTGGAGTACGTCTGTCAAGTGTTTTTGTAATTTTCCATTTCCCAGTGGAGTGTCACTGTCACATACACACACACACACACGCGCGAGCATACTCAAACAGCTGTCAGCACAAATTACAAACAAACTCTTTTTTTCTCTCTCTCGTTGTCTATTTTAGTTTTTTTTTTATTTTGTTTGGTTTACTTTTTTTCCATTACCTTAATCTCATTTTTATCATATATTTTACTTAGCATGTGTTTCCGTTTTGTTGACCCAATTTTTCTTTTCCTTTTCTTATTTGCTTTTACTATCACATTTTTTTGCCAACTCCATGTCTTAGCTTTCTTCTTTTAACCTTTAACTCATTAAAGATTTTGCTCGCGTTTCGCATGAGTTGCGGCAGCGTAGGATTTACATCGTGCATTTGAACATTTTAGCATCAAAATGTGGTAATTTCTAAATTTACCTCGCTTTAATCCTCCGATGTCTATGAAGGAGCAGCCTTAGGTTATTTTTGTTTTCATTTTAAGAGCCACTAGCAGCTGGGTGGCGACTAAGCGGAATATTTTGCTTCTTTTTTTTGCTCTTATTGCTGCAGCTTAGGTAGCAAGTTATTAAAAATAACAAAATAAGTACATTTTTTTCGATATCGAAACTCAATTGGATTATTCATGGGAAAGTGATTTAATATCAGCTTTATTATAGATTAGACTGCTTTAGTTTTTGATCTATTAAAAAGTTGTAATATAATTTGTAATATGAAAACAATAAGCAATCATGGTATTGTCCTGGCTCTAACATATTAATCAACTTTGTTTTTTGTATCTTAATTTTCTTAGGGAGCTCAGTTGCACAATGGCTCGCATGTCAAATTATTTTACTGGTGGCCTGTGGTTAATACCCCATGACTACCAAGCGAAACATTTTTTGTTTATGGTTCCCCATTTACAATTCAGTGGAAATGCTTTGAAAGTAAATTTTTTTTTTAATTTCTTTGACATCCACGGGGTTCCTCAGTTGACGTTAAGTGACAAGTAATTTTTTTGCTGCTACTGGGCATGATTTTGGAAATATTTTGCAGCTTTAATGTAAATTGGATATTGAGAACTTAAATTTTTCGATTATCCATACGAGACATCGTCACCTCATTCGTGCTAACCACCGAAAGCCTAACTTTACAAATTTAAACTTTGAACAGCGGAATTACAGAAAAAATTGATCATTCTTGCATATTCCAATGGCAATGACCTTCCATGTTACTTTTTAAGACTTAGCCGATACTACAATCTACCAAGAAAAAATCATGTGGTAGGACGAAAAATGGGTGCAACATTAAGCATTTAAAGATGAAGCATATAAAAAGTGAACTAAAGTTATATATTGAAAGTTCTCACCTTCATCTCAATGCCCCAATCTTTAAGAAAACAAATATTTACAGCTGACAGGAAGCACTGAACGGAAGCTCTTTGAGATAATTCAGGAGTTTTAGACATGGAGCCACAGGTAATCGCTGGGGCATTTAATCAGCATTAATCCTCAATGAGCATGGTGCATCCACAATATTCTTCCAATGTGTGCAATCAGCAGCAAGTGCCTTCAATTCTCTCTAACATTTCTCCGCTTTCCGTTCCTATTTCCTGTTCTAGCGAACGTTTCTACGATGACTTAGGATGGCCGAGTTTTTTTGCTACCCTCAAATTTAATTGCTGATTTTCGTAATGTGCTTTAAGTTTATTTCAATTTTCACCGTTTGATTTGAATGAATATCGGGTCTAGAAGGGCATCTGGTAAATAGCTCGACATTTGAAATGATCTTAGGACACCAAGTTTTACAGAATTCGACGAATACAACTGTTGGTGAATACTTGTAAATTGTGGCTTGGCAACTGTTGGTTAACTAGGTTTCACAGTCGTTAAAAAGAACTAGCTCAGGGATTTTGAGCTACCTTGTCGTTGACGTGATCGAAGATTACAAGACATTACGAAGCTGAGCAAATGTAACTTTCGCTTTGTTGATTCTGGCATAGGTGTCGTTATTGGTAGCGCCATAATGTATTATTTCGCGATCCAAGTAAGTAAAGTTATCCACTCAAGATGGGATTAGCCAAATACTAAAGAAGCTTACGGACCAAAAAATTGCCATATGCGAATGAATATCATCAGAACTTTTTAAAGCCAAAGGCAACATTTTGGATGAATGTTTATTTGACAACTAAAGTACTTATAAGCTCTGCATGTGCCATTCATAGAGCCCAGGATGAGTCCAGTCTTCATCCGGTTAGTAATAATTGAGTAAAAAATTTACTTTTACAGTTCGATGAGATGTTAGATGTGACGTCAAATTTTGCTCATTCTTTCGATTTTTTTCAATATAAGTTGAAATAAATATATCTGTTCAAGTTTAAATTTATGTTCAACAAACAATTACTCTTCACTTTAATTTTAAGTCAGCGTTATAATTACATTGTTTTTATGTTGCGTAGTTGTCCTTTCACTAACTCCTCCTAAATATCCACAAATTACACTTTGATTTATATTTCTCCTGGTTGGTGCTGCTGCCGCTTTTGCCACCTGCTTCTTTTTGCTTATGCTACGAAGTTGTTGTCAATTGTTAAAGTTTCTCCAATTTACGTCAAACAAAAACTTTTAGGTTTTCGGTGTGAAGCTGCCTTCGGAACATGCGAGTAATTGTAAATTGTAGCGAAAGATTGTCAGAGACGCTTTTCGGGATACTTGAAAGAGTTTGAATTTGTTCAAGTTGAAAGCACTAAAAACATGAGTAGATATATGGCAATAGCAGGGTGTCTTAAAAAATTTAGTTCCTAGTAGTTTACTTCCACTTAAATCTATATAATTAAAGATTTTCAATCCAATAGTGCTTTTGCAACAGAGTTATTACTTTTGGTGTTTACTTTTGTAGCCAGGACTTTATTTAAATATTTCAGAAAATCCATGGTTTCAATTACAGAGGCACACAAAGAAAGAAAAATTTTATGATCCAAATACAAAAATAGTGTACCTATATGGATTTTGGTTCACTGAACCCGAGATCAGAATATATAAATTGAGTAAATTTTTTTTTGTAGCTTAACTCAAAATATGTTACAAAATACGAATTTCAGGTGCTATTAATATTTTTTAGCCACTGTAAAAATTTATTTTAAATTGATTTATTAAAATTTCGAAACTTTTCTTCAAAACAGTTCCTTAAAAATTAATTTCGGATAATTTTTACAGAAGTTGTAGCTGTTTAAAAATTAAAGAAATTAAAAATAAGACCACGTCGTATGAGTAACATAATCGTATGACAATTTTTGAAATTTTTTGGAAGATAATTTTTAAACAGTTACCACTTTTAAACACCTATAACTTCTGCAAAACCTATGGACTGACGAAACTGTGGACTGTTGAAACATTAAAACTTTAAGAGGAATGTGATTTTTTTTCGACAGTTTTGGAGAATATCGAATCAAAAAATCAGTTAATAAATAATAAAACGATTTTCTCAGGAATAACCTTGTCGAATAGGGTGAAAAATGTAATCAAAGAATTATTTCATAGACATTGCAACTTAAAGCTAATTTTTTAACAAATAAACTTTATCAAAAACTTGCCGACCCCTGAAAATTGTTACTGTAACTTCAAGTTTTTTAAGCAATACTCTAAGTCCCTGCTTTTATCACTAGACATTTGTGGCTTGTATTACATATGTGCAACAAGATCAAAATACTTTATATTAGTTCAATTCATGATTAATATTATCGATAATCATTTTTATCAGAATGCAATTTTTGAAATTTGAAATTTTCTTTAATTAATAATTGAATAAGAATATATCCCTCTGATATTGTTAGAGTTGGCTTAGGAATTTGTGCTTTTACTAATGTAATTGAAAATTAATTATTATTTTGAATTCCATTTTGAGTATAAAAAGCACCTGGATTTGTCACATTAGAATTTGAATATAAATATTTACTGAGAATCATTTTTTCCAAGTTACCATTCAAAGTGGAGATTATTCTTTTGGGGGGGATGATTTAGCTTTTAAAAATGCTTGCATACTTAGCAGAGTTTTGACTATGTGCAGCATTTGTACACAAATAACATATAGCTAAAAATAGAAAAGCGATAGACAAAAAATTTACAAAATACTTAGTTCAAAAACAAACCATAGCAATAGAAGCCCTTGGTGCAAAAAAGAGTTAGTTCAAAACCTTACGCATATTAAATTATGGTGTCAAGCAAACACAAATATGTTAGTCCCACTTACAGCAGTGTCACTTAATAACTGGATTATCCTTTTTTATCTTTTGAAGTTCCACTGAGCTTACATTTTTCGGAGTAATGAAGTCTTTACCATCTTTTATTTTATTCGTATTGCATTAATTTATGATTGAACGAAAAAGCACCCACTATCTTCGATGAATATATCATAACACACCAAATAAACGAAAAATAGGTTAATGACTTTAATAGCAATAAAGGAACTTTATCAATTTAATGCTAAAAATGGCTTTGAATGGTCTATAAAAATTGTAAATGAGGCAGTGAAGGACAAAAGAAGAGTTAGTCACGAAAATATAACTATGTCAAAGTTTTTTTTTTGACATTTTCCTCAGTTTTTTCATTTTGCTAAAACTTAACATTATTGATCGACTCACTTGAATGTACCACCATCTAGTTTTCTATTCAACTTGTTCGTTCGCCTGCTTGTCATCAGCTCACCAACGAAATTTTTAAGCTCTCTTAACTTTCGTTTCTCAATTAAATTCAAACTTTCGTCATAGTCAAAGGACTTAACTTTTTATACCTGTCTGGTGGTCCTTAAAACATTTTTGTCGTTTTTTTTTTTTTTGTAAATATACCTTATGTTGGACTTTTGAAAGGACAACGACAACAAGTCAGCCAACAAACCGGCTGTCAACTTAGTTTATCATCCAAGTACATTCGTTCTTGTTGTGTTATTGTCTGTCCGTCTACATTTTTCGCTTGTTATCAGCACTCATTTAATGGTCGTGAATAAATATGGTTGTTGCCAACAAGACACACCTTGTCTCAAGCGCTGCTCTTTGCTCGCCACTTGACTATTTTCTTTTTACTAATGCGGCGCTCTGACGTCTCTGCTGCTCGAGGATAAAACTGTCAAAGCGTTACTGACGTTACTCGAAGCATTGCAATTAAAATTTAGCTATTAAACACTGAGAAAAAAAGTCTTAGTCTGGGATATTAATCTTTCAGAACTATATGCGTAGGGGAGGTTGTTATAGGTTAATATTTATTATTTGGCTTCCATCAGAAGCGTAAGGCTTGAGCAACATTTTCGTAACTATTTTCATCCCTGGCTCGTTGTTTATGTTGCTAGTTATTTTTTATGTCAAGCCCAGCTTTTTTCCAAAGCGCAATCTGAATGACCTTACTTTTACCAAAATATCAAACGACAAATTACCATTAGCATTTAGGTCGCATTTTGGAATTGAACGACTCATATCAAACGCTGTTAATAATTTTCTAAAATAAATGCTGTCCGCAAAATGTTCTCACTGTACGTACGACCCTTTTATCGCCATCATTTTTCGCTACCTTTGCAGTTTTCCATTTCCTTTCGCATTTCATGTCTTATGTCTTTAGATATTTGGATTTAAAATTTCTTGTCCTTTTTTTTATTTTCGTTCTATCGTGTCTGTATGCAATCGTCATTTGACCATCACAAATAAATAAAATCGGGGTGTTCGTAATTCAGCACCTCTCCAACCGCTCACTGCCATTCCTATCGGTTTCCTTTTGTATTTTATTTAATTCGTCCTTTTTCTATTACTTCGAGCGCACAGATAAGATTCCTTGAAAATTCCATAAATTAAGGAATAATTAGTGAAAGTGATTTAAGTTGCTGATATTTGGCAACCAGCTGTGCTGTTAGCCGTCCATTCATTCATCGCTCACCAGTAGTGAGTTCATTTTTATTTTTGGTATTTGTGTCTCTGCGTGCCTTTTGCTTTATATTTTAGTCACTTAACGGTCTATCGTCACTTTTACTTGAAGCGAACGGGGTTTAATATGACTTTGGTTTAAGGTTTTTCCTTTTTTTTTCACATATCCTTTATATGTAGGTGTATCAGGGATGCTTAACTTTTTGCACGAAATTATATTCGCTACTATTGGCACAAAAAAGTTTAAGAGATACTGCTTGATAAGTTTTGTTGTGACCGCTGCGTTTTTGTTTATCGCTGTGTTGTGCTTTGCGACAAATTGGTTTGTGTTTGGTGTGGGCCGATCAGTGATAATTTCAGCGGCTACCACTGATTTATTTCTTTTTTATTTCAATTATTTTATATCACGTCAAGAGAGAATTTGTTGCATGTAGTTTCATTTAATGTAAGGTGTTGATTATTTTAAGGGGTTTTCGTCTGATTTATTCTATCAACGACTTTTTCACTCTTGGAATTTCTGAATAATTATCTGATATAACTTAATTTTATGTAGGTTATTTTACCACAAGGCCTGCGGAAGTAGTTTGTTTTAGAAATAATCCTGTAACGTTTTATATTTTTTGCTTGGATATTCCTTAGCATTAGATTTCGATATTCATTTTAGTGCAAACGTATACGTTTCCTTTTGTGCCATGATAATCTTAATTGCATATTTACTTAAATATTTGCTGTGCGTTTAGTTTGTCGCTCTAAATAACTTTGTAATAAACTTCAAATTAAGTAAAAACTCTACGTGTACTCAGATACTAGAATGTTGCTAAAAACACAAAGCAAATATTCAAAATATTTTGATAAAGGAATGTGCACAGTCTAATTTATTCACAATTACATACGTATGTAAATACAGATAAACACTAAGCAATGCTAAAAACAAATAAAATATACTGTTTATTTAGTGTTGCTTGCAGTATTAAAAAACAAAGCAGACAAAATTCTTACTGCAGGGGGTATTCAAGGTGTTTCATATGTTATGTTTAGCTTTTCTTAAAAAGATATATCTTCAAACATTTTTTAAGCTAAACTTAAAAAAAATTGATGCAATGTTTTTTTATGACATACATTTTTTTAAATCGATCAAAAAACACATAACAATAAATAATATTTTTTTTTTTATTTTAGGATACTTAAAAAAAAAAAATTATAAAGTCTTGGAAAAAGGATTGTTTCAATAAAAAAAATATTTTCTGAATATTTTGACAAATTTGAAGAACTTTTTTTTTACTGAAAATTGATAAATTGTGAGAAGAAATTGGTCACATGTGAAATTTTATATTTCATACGTATGATATAGGTAAATATGAAATTGAAAAAAATGTCTAAAGATTTCTTATCGACTCTGGATTACATCCCTAATAATCCCCAATTAAAGCTTTTGTTGTAACTCACAATTTTATTAAAAGTTGGTTAAAGCCCACCGTGGGGTTAGTCCTTTGACACACAATGATCCAAAAATTCTTCCATGTGTTGTCTTTGTCATAGTTGTTTAAGAAAAAGCATTAACCAATTTGTGTAAGTTCTAATTACTGTGTCGTTCAATAAAATAATGTTCAATTATAATTTATAATAACCAACCGACAAAAAAACAAAATGAAAAAAAAAATCTTTTAAGCTATTTCTAAACATTGTTGCGAAACATTTTTCCAAAACGTTGCCACCAAACTCTATTGCAAAACATTTCTCTAAACATTGTTGCAAGATATTGTTTTGAAACATTTTTGTGAAAAATTTTTTATGAAACAATATTTCAAAATGTTATTGTGAAAAATTGCTGCAAAACATTAATACTGCACTATGAGAAACTTTTTCATATCCTTTGGCATAAATTCGATACATATAGAAAACGGTTTAATTTGTCTACTACACGAGTCTGGGTCAAGGGTACGTACATAACAATAAAATTATAACATAACCATGCCCATGTTTCGTACTTCCTGCACAGTAAAAATGATTTAAATTCAAAATAACTTGAAGTATCATTTGGAAAGTTTGCTGAAATCATTTTAAATAACAAAGTCTCTAAAGACTAAGTAGTGATGTAAATAAGAATAGTTTTTGTGACCATGAGTCGATTTGTATGAAGAAAAAAAGGGAGCTAAACACCGACTTAAAAGTTAGAAGGACCCTTAAAACGATATCTGCGTCATTTTTTTTTTTTGTTCCGAGAAAAACAAATGGAGCGCTTTTGCATCTCCCGCAAGTACTTTTTGGCTAAACGAGTTTTTTGCTCATAATCGATACCTGAATTTGCTTGAATAATAAAAAAAAAACTCCCTCACTTTTTACATTCCAAAAACCCTCACATAATTACATATATTTCACATCAAATGACCTGTTGACCTGGCACATTGTAATTTACTTTTCGCAATTTTAATAACAAAAAAATACAAAAAGTTCATTAAATTTCTTAGATATGCTAAAAAACAAAATTTGAATCTGATATTATGAGAACGATTTTGCCAATTCCTCCTAGGTTTTTAAATATTTAATTTCATGTGTCACGTGTTGATTTGAACAGTTCATACTTTTTTTAGTTTCTATTAATTCATTTCCTTTCTTCAGGACTTTTTATTTTATCAGTTTTAAAAATAATTCTTTAAAATTCATTGGTTGATTATCTGATGGACGAGGATAATGCCGACTTTTTAATGGTGGTTAATGAAGACAGCAAAAAATCAACTCGAAGACATACATATCTGATTGGAATGTCTCCAAAAGATTCTAGGATTCTACGCGTGAGTACTTCCCACTGAAAACTCATTAATAGTAGAGTCACCTTAAGAAAACGCTGTTGCTCTACCCTTCGGTTTTATTGCTTTGTATAGAGAAAAAAATAAACAAACAGACATATACTTTTCAAACAGTGGCATTAAAATTATGATGGCTGATAAAGTAATTAAATAATCATCCGATGTTGCTGCTCCAGTGTTGCCTTAAAGCAAAATCTAACATGACAACAATTCAAAGAATCTTAACAACAGATTGAGCGCATAAAATGAATATAAATGATACAACAACAACAAAAAAAACACCAGAGTTTTGCAAGTGGATGATGACAAGAAAAGCAAAAATGCAAATAAACGAAAAAAAAAACAACAGACAGACAGACAAATCCAAAAAAAGGATTATAATTTACAAAATGTTGTTAAAATTTAAATATGAACATTTGTTTGTAAAACCGAATCTGCTGCTGTTGCTGTTGCTGCTCACATAATCCTTGCTTTTATATTGAGAAATTGAATAAATGGTGGCATGAGTAACTGACTGAATGAATAAATGATATGGCAATGGAAATGTGACGGCATGTCGATGAGGGAAATGAATATAAAATGTTTAAGGATAATAAATTCCGGATGTTGCTGCCAATGCTGTCGATGACTTCGATGTTACTGCTGCTGCTGCTGCTGCTGTGGGTCTGTGTTTTTGGATGCTGCTGCTGGTGCTTCTGCTTTTGCTGTTGGTGTTGATATCCAACAGTGTGCTTAATGCTATTTTATTGTAATTAAGTTTCTTTTTATTATGTATTTCGTAAATATTTTTAGTGCGAAATGTGCTCTAAGGGAATTTTAAATGTTTCACAAGGATTTATTGTGGATTTTATTCGTAATAACGAAATATTGCTTTAGCAAAAGAAGAAAAAAATGAAATGAAAATACAAAGCAAAACATTACTGTGGCTGCTTCGGCTGCTACTTTAATTGTATGCAGCGTCTTTGTGTCATGCAATAAAATCTCAGCAGGATCTGTGTCGGTTCGTTGGTTTTTTCTGACAAATTACATCCACACTTTATGACAGAAAATGGGATCATTATGAATTTTGGTATGTATGTTAGACCACTCCAGATTTTATTAAATTATTTTTTCAGTGTTAAAGTTTTTTTTATCTGGCGTGTGGTGTTCTTTACTGCAGTAGTATTTGGGAGACATTTAGCTACCAGACGATTGATTTCCATCAACTGAGTCCTTTTCTTTTTTTAATGTCAATATCTCTATTTGTGGTTATTGTTTTGTATTCGTCCTTTGAAGCAATTTAATGGCTTTGATTCGAAGAAATTATAGAAATCAACCCATTAATATTTCAGGTTACATTCTCATTTAATGTTTCCACATCTAATTGAGTTTTGTCTGACGTTCAAGTTTTACTTATTACAGAAACGGCTCGTTCCATTGATGTTAAAGTACCTGGCAAGCCTAAAATAAATTCAACGGTCGTTTCCATTTCTTAATACTTGCAAATGGTAGAATATTTCCACCTAGCGAAACATAGCACTCCTGCTATTGCTTTCCATTATTCTTAACACATGTAAATTGCGTTTGCAAATTTGACGAATTTCCATTGGCATTGCACAAATTGTACAAAAAAAAATCTTTCACAAAAAATTTATCAAGTTCTGTGAAGTTTCTCATTAAAAATTTTACAAAAAATTAATCGGCTAAGAATTTGAGTCACTATTCAAATTTTTTTGGGCTATTTTTCATTTGCTGACGATTGCTCTTCAAATTGAGCCTTTCATAGCGCTAAGTTAATTCAAGTCTTTAGCATATATTTTCTATAGATATTCATATAATGAATGTAATTTTCAAAAACACTTATATTGTATGTATTCCGTAAAATTTTGCACTACACCAAAATAAAATGCTTGAGGCCAAAAATGACATAGGATTTGCGTGTTTGTTTCTAATTCGCCTAATTTATTTCATATTTCTCGTTTAATTTAACAATTAAATGGAAAAAGTACCTAAACTCTACGTGGGAAGCACGAAATCCAGATTAGAAAAAAAATGCTGCAATGAGTAAATGAAAAAATGGCATAAGGAAATACGTGTAAATAAATGTAAATTGAAAATGAAACTCAAATTTAAATGGGTGCTAATGAATGAAAATTTAAGATAAGAAAATTCATGCAAAACGATGAAGGAAATCTAAATCTGGACAGTAAAAACCAAAATGCGATTAAGTTACTTATTTGGATTAAGTGTGGCTACGCAAAAAAAGAAATACAACCTTTCTTAGGAAAATAAAACCTTTCTTGTTGTTGTGGGAAGAAATTGAAATAAGTTATAAATAGGAATGAATGTGTATATATTATTAGTGTAATTTTATAAGGAAAAATGATTTTACACGTGCTCTTCAAAAACTTACAAGAAAAAACTTTAGAATTTTCTATAAGCTCCTAGTTGGAAATTGTGTAACTAAATTAATTTCAAAATCGTAACTTAGGTAGACTAATCAAAAAATGTGCTATTTTGCAAAATAAACTGAATACTTAGAGCGTTATGAGCTTAGCTATTGCAGCTATCAGCTCTTTTAGCTACGAGTATTTAGCTTTAAGTCATTTGAAAAGCTTATTGTTTAGTAATGAAAATTTTAAAATTATTATGCTATTTAAAAATCACAGTTGACCACGAATCGACTTTGAAAATTGGTTTCTAGGTCAAAGGCAAGGTCAATGTTATTTTATCACTTAGAAATCTCATAACTTTTGTCTAACTAACTTTCTTCACTAAATAAAGTAGTTCTCGAGTTATTGGTCTGTAGAAACTAATATGAAGTACTTTATACACTGAGAAAACGATATTTTTAAATATATAACAAATGTGTATTTGATATAGAGCAATTAAATAACTATTTGAGTCAAATATATATTATTTGAGTTTGTCATTATTTTTTCCAAATATAATATGTTTAAGTCATATAAATATTCGATTGCTTTATATCAAATATACATTTTATTATTATTACCATCTCGTGAATTGGTCACCAAGAGAACACTTTTACCCAACCCAGCTGAATATAAGGGACCGGCTTTCTACATGGGTTGACACTACAATTATGCACACACACACACGCATTTTGACACGAGTGCGCCCACATTTTGCACTTTTGCAGATAACGGAATTGTGATTTGAAGTTTCTCAAAGTATTTGTGAGTACAATAATATTTCGTTTGCATGTCTGTGGGTGCTTTACAACTAATTGGATTGTTTGGCGTAAGTATTTAGGGAATTTTCAATGAAAATTGAAATAAAGTTTAATATTTTATATACTAAGAAAATTATTATTTATTTCGAGTACCTACCTACGTGTGATAATTTTTGTAACATGCATGTACTTATGCTTATTGAATGCCTATATAAAATTCATATCATGTTAAGTCAATATATTACAAAGACTTAAAGTATTCTTTTCTTCGCGAACTTTTGTTATTTTTGTTTGGTGAACTTCAAGGATATAAAAACAAAACGCTCAAAAAAGTACGAGATTATGGCACGATTACTCTGAATGCTTTTGTTTGTTTTATAGCAAACTATATTTTATACATACAATGAAAGAAGGAAGCATCATTCTGAAATGAAAGTTGAATTCAATAAATGCCTATAGTCACAAAAAAGCAGTAAGTTAAGTTGCTGTGCCTGCAAAATTTTCGAGAGCTATTGACTTGTTTTCTGGAGGTTCTGTGCTCTATGAGGATATAAAGAACACACGATGAAAAATATGTACTTGCTCGAATTACTTCCAGCCTACTTTGATAATATAAGCACTCACAAAAAAAAACTTAGTTAAATTAACTATATTTCAAATTCAAGTTAAAATTTAAAATAATAATTATTATGGAAATAATTAATATATTTACTATTTTTAAATTATTAACAACCTTAACGAAAAATTACAAAAAAAAAATAAATTGGAGTGAACAATGCATTTGTAGTTGCTTACTTTTTTGCGACGGTTAAATATATTTAAATATACAATGCATTTTTAGTTGCTTACTTTGTCACAACGATAAGAAATATTAAAATAAAACATTTTTTTGGAAGACTTTTAAGTGCAGGCGTTGGCTGAGATGGTTAGCGCGTCAATTGAGAGCTGTGTCAGAGTATGTGCAATCACAAAAAATAAAATGGACACTCCGATTTTTATCGAAATGTTGAAAAAACGTTTCTATGTGGCCAAAATTAAATCTCGACATGCGTTTTTTAAAAACCAAAGTTATTGCAAAGCTAAAATTTAGTTAACTTTATGAATAAAAACTAGTTGCTCCTGAGCAAATGAACCAATCTGAATGAAACTTTGACATGGTAAAGAAAATGAATTGCACTTAAATAAATTTTTTGGAAAGTTCCAAAAAAAAAACAAAATTCCATAGTTATTTTTGTGGAAATATTCAATGGCAGCATTTTCAATTATCTGGTTTCGCTATTTTGAAATAAATAACTTCCTTAACGAAAAAGTAAAATTTCAACAATTGCATGAAAAATATTAGAATGTACAATAGATTTACTCGTATAGTTGTTTACTTTTTCACAACGATAAACAATATTAAAATTTGCAATGGATTTGCAATTGTGTACTTTTTGCGACAACGAAAAATGTTAAAATTTAAAATGAATTTTTTTATGACTACTGTACAGGCGTATAGTTGAAATGCATTTATATATATTTTTATATTTATTCAGATGAATACCAGAAGTCAAATAAATTTCGGCACAGTTTGGCGTGGAGGGGTAAGATACTTAATATTTTCTAATGATTTTTAATTTCTTGAGGGCTTAAACCCTCTAAATAAGCCCTTGATTGTTCAAAAAACATTTAAATATTTTTCATCTTTACAAAAAAGTAAACAACTACAAATGCATTGCACATTCTAATACTTTCATCGTCGCAAACAAAAAAAATACGCAACAATAAACAAATTGTGTTAACGATTTTTATGTTACGCGCAAAATCAATCAATAGAAATACTAAATTCAACTAATATTTCCCTATGAGTGTGCAACATTTAAAGTCCAAGCACAAACGCATAAATTTGTGATGCCATCTTGCAGCCATTGACTGCCTTAATTCATTGATTTTGTTTCCTTTTCATCATTTACAAATGCGATATGCTAGCAGGGGCGCCTAAATGAGCAACTCAACACCCGACACTCAACTGGAGCGATTGTTAATTGTAGTGCGCTGCTACTCAAAGCAAGAAAGGCGGCGATGACGGAAATGTTGACGCAGCATTGTATTTCCTACCGGCGGCCATGTGATATCAAAAAACAAAAGCTATGACGTGCGTACCAAGGATATTGCTTTGAAGCAAAATAGCGACTGAGGAGCATTGATGACTGTGAGGAGCTACATATGAGAGATTCTGCTGTTATTATTGCACAAATCTAGGGTGACAAGTATTATCACACATTGTCTGCGAGCTGCATGCTGTTAGAAAATGTGATTTCATTACTCTGGCACTAATTATAAGGCAAAACTTGTAGAAGCTACTCATTATGTGAAGTTTTTGTTTCACGAGTTCAAAGCTCAATATAAGTTAGCCTGAGTATTTGTGATAGAACAACTGGAGAGGAACTGGTAGCTATGATACCGTAGCTGTAGTAGAATTCTGAAACTTTTATCGCTCGATAATCGTTATGTTATTTCTTCAATAATACATTATAATACAATATATCCAACCAATTTCTTCGAAGCCTTAAGGTTATTAAATAATATATAAAAAGAAAATTATAAGTGGATCAATGATTGACAAACTACATTTTAATAATTTTAGATTGAACATAATTGCTTGGGAAGTCGTTCAGAAGGCGCACTAATAACTGCAGCGACTCAAAATTATTTATCAATCTTAGCGTTTTGGTCATTTCTGGATGCTGTATGTCGAGTGTTATGTTTATGATTGATTGCCTACCGGTAACTTTTTTGGCTAACTAATTTTGAATATTACTTCAAGAAATTACTTTGAGAAATATGGTATGGGATTTATTTCGACCTTTAGGGCCGACAGCACAAACATGTTGGCAGTAATCTTTTGATAAAATAATTCACTTATAAGGAAATATGCAAACATCATCGCAAATATTTATAGCATTGTCCTTTAAGAATATTCAGATTATTAAAAAAAAAAACGACGCATCTGGATCTGTGGGGCCTCTTACATATATGCAATATATCATTTTATACTGAGTAAATTTTATAGTATTAACAAATAGATTTCAAGTGAAATATATTTTATAGGGATTTAGATTTTGCTTAGAACTGAGAAATTTTTGGAAAAAGCAATCCGGTACAATTTCCAGTTCTTTATTCTTCAGAGGCTCAAAAAAGTTCAAACTCAGTTTTCGTTTTCATTAAGTTGAACTTCAGGTTCGTTGAGGAGCTCCGTGGTAGGTATGATAGAAAATTTTAGTCGAAAAAATCATTCGATGCTGATCATTCATAGCTGATAATTCCTACCCACCATTTTCATTCTGTTGACAACATACATTGTCGATAAAAATGAATTGTGTGCGCTTAGCTTGTCAGCCATTTTGCTTTGTATTATACAATTCAACAAACTTCTTTGCAGACCTCTTGCATTCCTTCTCACAATCATGATTTCCGCTTCCGTATGTCTTTGTTTATTTGAGTGCTTCGTTTATGTGCATTTTTTTTTATTGTGTAAGTGTATTGTAATGACTTCACACAAATACGCTCGCAATATATGTATGTATACATAAATGCATACAGAAAGCACCTACACAGTCACAGTCATTGGATTTTATGAACTGCTCATTCATCTTCTTGTCATCACATTCTCTTGCTGTCAATTTTGGTGTCAAGTGTCACCAGTTTTGGTTGAGCTTCTCATCGGGAAAGTGCACGAGCGGTTTTAAATGAGAGCCTGAATGCAGTAATACAGTGAATACAAAAAGCAGATATTTTTCATTGTAGTCACACATACATATGTATATGAATCACCATAGCAATAATTTCCATTGCGCGTGAGATCTTTTTCTAATTTTAAGCGATATTCTGTTTGAGAGAAACTTTCCTTCCTGTAGTTTAGTTTTATCCACGAAAATTTCGTTTATTTTTATGGCGTTCTCATTATCGTCCTTATGCCTAATTCCGATGGAGCTTCCGTCTGAATTCAAATTGCCGCTTCGAACACAAATGAAATGTTATTCGTAATTCATTTGAATTTGAAAATAGTGTTGCCAACTAGCAGAACTAATTTTAAATGAAAAAAATCAAAAATTTCGTGACCTTGCCTATGGTCACTTTTAGTTAGCGCAATCATTTTTATGTCAGTAAATGACTGCAGTTAACTTAGATTTCATAGCAATAATGTAAACCCATCGCTCAATATACTAGCCCACACCCCCACATTCTGCATAATCCACTCTGATTTAGATAGTTCCAAATATACCCGACCAAGTCCGGAATTTCATGTCAAAGCCAAGTGGCCTGGCACGAATTCGAAAATTCCTGAAATAGCCGTGACCATTTTTGTGAGATATACATATGTACTTAAATTATTTTTTAAATATTGCTGACCAAATAAAAAAGATGTCCAACCCAAAAACAAAAACTAGTTTTTACCATTTGAGGTATAAGTTAATTTTTTTTTATTTTTAGAAGCCCGGGAATCGCTTCTTTTCAACTTGGCAACCCTGATTGTACGCCTTATTTATTCGATTTATTTTTATTTTTATGAATTACACATTATATGCGGCGATTTACATGGTATGACTAACTACCACGCGGCCATCGCTTTGTAAAAGTAAACTAGAATTGTGATTAAAGTTGTAATCATTTATGTCAGCAAAAGGTAGAAGTGCTCATTGCTATTGCTTATAACATATTTGCTGCTGGATACGAATACATATGTACTACTACTCCCTTGAAGCATACTGTTTCTGACTCTGTAACTTTTGCAAAGAATTTACTTATTTTCCATTAAATATCTAATTATTGGGTGGTTGGCAACTATGCATTGTTAACACCACAATGTAAAACAGTTTTTGCTCCCTTGAACTACCGTATTTTATACTCTTCAATTGTGAAACGTGACTTGTAACCAAATTTCTTACTTAGCGTGTGGCTACATTGGGTCAAGCAGAACAAAACATCTCAAATTTCACATCAAAGTATAGACCCAGTGAGAAATTATTCAATTTGGACTTGACTATTGGAGAAACAATTTTTTCAAGCCACAGTTTATGAAATGTACATATCGTAGTTAGGAAACAGAGATGTCAGTTTGTCAAATCCTTTGGAGAAAAATATAATGTAACATTATATCCATTACTATAAAAGAGTGATGGCGTTAGGGTTTTGTGGAAATGTACTGAATGGAGAAAGCAAAAGTTAGATGTCGAAAATACTTTTTTCAACATGAATATAAAAAAGTTACTTAAAATTCAGCAAAAATTTGTTTTCTTTACTGTACTTTTTTACTAACTAAAAAAAAAGGTCAGCAAAGTTTACTCTAGGAATTATTCGCGATAAATTTACAAAAAAAAATATTTAGAAAACATCGAAATGTACTGAAAATATACCGAAAATGTACTGAAAATGTGCCCAATGTACTGAAAACTTGTCGAACGACGTATTGCGTGAAGGAAAAAATTATTAATAATATACATTGTATATAATTATATGTACTATAAAAAATTCAAGTTTTTGTACTATAAAAAATTCAAGTTTTTATTCTATAAAAAATTCAAGTTTTTTTTTTTTCAAATGGGAAAAACTTTTTTTGCTTCTTAAAGAAATATTTAAATTTACACATGTAACAAAAATCATTCGATTCCCAGCTTTGTTGAAATTTTTCAGTTCCTACCAGGCCCTCGGATTAGACATGAAATACCTGACTTGTTCGGGTTAAACCCGGCCACTTGGTAACCCTGGGTACAAATCTTTGGTATTGGAAGTAATTTTCGTATACGGAATGGAACAAAAAATGTCCCTTAAGTCCATTAAAAATTTACCAAACATTATTTGATGTACGCCAGTATCAAAAATTACCAACCAATTGATGATCTGATGTTTTTGTTCGAACTCTTCGTTATACCAATTTTTATTTAGAGTTGCGAATTTGGCACTGGGTTGCCCGGTTGAATTTAAATTTATTGGTCATTGTTGGTTGTGATAAAAACAAATATGATGATGATGGTGATGATCAATGCTACCAAAAGACCGGGATTGACCTGACCAGGACGAAAATTTCATGTCAAAGCCAATTCAAAATGTCTGAAATAGCGGGGAATTGCACGATTTTTGTGATATGTTCAACGAGCAAAAAAATGTCAAGTTTTCACTCACAAAAGTTAAGTATTTGGCATTTTATAAATAAATTTTTAATATTGACCAAAAAAAAATATAAACTTTTTTACCATTTCAGGAAAAAAAAATATTTTTTTGTTTTTCTAAGCCGGTAATTGCTTCTGTACGACTTGGTAACCCTGGTGATGATTTTAAGTTGATGTTCTGCAATTATTGATTGAGTCATTAAAGTTAATACCTTTTCACTAGTTACATTTTCGCTCTAAGGAATGTTAACAGAAACGAAACGCCAGTCCAATGGAAATTTTTTGTTATGCGAGGAATACTTTCATAACTGACAGCAAATTGCAATATTTGATAATTAGTATACGATGATAGGTGGAATTTCTTAACTTTCACGGAAGCATTAATCTAACCAAGATTTAATTACAATGATTATTGTAACCTGTCAAGCTCATCATTGAATTTATTATTCTTGAAATGTCAAAATTATATCTTGCTGTTTTGGTTTCTCAATCAATTTTGACATTAGACGGATTAAATATTTTTAAGAAACATTTCGACATTAAAGTAACCATTAAAAAAGTACCATGATTATACGTTTCCCTTACGTGGACCAACTATTTTGGAACACAAAGGGTACAAACAGATCTGAAACGAATCACCTCTTAACGAACAAAGAAAAGAAATTCGTTAATTCATTAGTCGTTATTCGTTACTTTTTTACGTGAATTTTGTGTATATAAAATTATCGAACTATCGGACTAAATAGTACCGAAAAAGCTAGGTGGCATGCCTGATAGTTTTCTTTTAGTTTGTTCTCAAAACAAACAAAAAAAACATTGCGCAAACATAGAAAAGAACAATTTTTTAAATTTTATTAGTTTTTGCGCTTGTTTGTGAAATTTTCGTACTTAAGTTCCAAAATTCGATTTACTTTTCAGGTTACAAACAGAAAAACACTTGATACTGTCAGGTTAACAAAACAAAACAAAAATGATGCCTTCACAGTTAAAAGTTTTACCGAATTTCCAACTAACGATTTATTAAACTAACGAGGCCGGTGTGAATACCACTATTGATAACCAAAAATAAAAATCCGTACGGAAACCCAGTACAAAATACACAGAAAATATCGGAAACTTGTCCAACACAAGCTATGATAACGAAAATGATCAAAAATTCCAAAGGTTATAAAAAGAATGCATTTGCCTGTACTTGAAAGTGTGAAGTACAACGGCCCAAAAACAGTACGTTTGATCATGTTACGTATACCTTCTGTTTGATTGATTTTTGTTCTTTTCTCTTGTTGAGTTGAACGTACACTTTTTGGCGTTGCCATACTTTCGACAAAATTTAACAAGATACTTGCTTACACTTTTCGGGAATAAATTCCTTATGGAAAGCTATAAGTATTTAACCACATCGCATATCAAACGTCAAAAGTTTAGGAATTCCGCTACATTTATCTGTCACAAATAGTACTAGATAGCAGAATTTCTATTGTTTGATAGCGAAACCCCGTCAATAATTAAGTACCTAAAACTGTTAATCGACGGATGAAATTCAATTAGCGGAGAGTTCAGGAACGATTCTCCTTCAAACAGCATGCAAAAACATAAGCGTGGATTTACCTTACCCTTAATGAAATTTATCCATGCATTTGCAGGAATTTAGATAAACATAGATGTTCCCTTTGCCCCCATAAGAAAGAAATTCCTATCTCCAACAAACAGAATATTACAGAAAATAAGAAAAACAAATTCACTGAATTGGACAAAAAACTTTTTGCATTTTTAACTTTTAATTTATCAGAGCAGCGCTGTGGCAATCAAATCCCAATTCAAGTGAAAAATATATACATATATTTACCTGACGGGCATCACAATTTAACTCCAAAGGAATTTTTGTTTGCTTTAATGTGCCAGCCTGATTTTTTAGTGTTGTGTCTATGTCCTCGTGTAAGGAAAGTCTTGCCGCAAAGTTTCCTTCTTTGTTGGCAAGAGGGAAAAACGAAAGGGACGAGGTAAAAAATTTGTCAATGTTGCAAACGCTAAACGAAAATCACAAAAGAGAATGGACAAGAATTTGTCTCTCAGACTTTCCTCGTGTAAACGCCGACTATGCAAAAGCAAAACCGAAATTTGACACTACAAAATTTAGAAGTCGGAAAAACGTGACATTAGTATACCTATGATTTGACTATTTGTCTCTTTCTACCTCACCCACAACTAAGGGAACTTTCGTTTAGTGCGATTGTACTTGCATTTGACTTTTTGTTTCATTTATGTAGTTATATTCGTATTCAAAACAAATGACCAGCGCCATTTTCGTAAAACATTTGCTATTTCAACTTTTCTGTGTTACCATCTCTCTATTCATCTCTTTTTTTTACATATGTGCCGCGCCAGTTGCGCTGCTTGTCATCTCGTACTACCACGCCGCATCGTACAAAAGAGCACGAGAAAAAAAGTCCATGTGGTTCAATATCAACGAGTTGCAAACGTCGTCGCTCCGTCGGTTCAATCGAAAGAAAAAAAATTTTTTTGCTACCCACGAAAAAGCATACTGGATTTAATAAAGTTTTTCACGCGTAAAAAACACAAACTTTCCCGCAAAAATATGTAAAAATTACCGAAAAACGAGCACTTATCATAAAATTTTCATAAAATTTATCTTTTTAACGTGAGTACGCGTCGTAAATGCAGTGGAAAATTTTCCGACTATAAAGTTAAGCGAATTGCAAAAGTGTTGAAAATTGGAAAATCACAACGAAGTACACCAGAAAATAAACTTTACTAATGACTCTGTGAAGGAAGCGCATTTGAAATCCGAAAGACATTGCAAATAAGGACGTAAATAAAAACGGCGCGCCAGCATCGCTAGTCAAGTGTCTGGACCACGGAAGCCAGACGTGGTGATTCAGAAAAAAAAATCTTCACCTACCCTCACGCAGCGAGTTAGCTCTAGAACCTTCAAAATTCCTCCACAAACCGTCACTATGCCCGTATCCGTGGTTTGCGAGTCCACGGCCAATGCTGTGAACGCTGCGTTGCGGGAATCCCTCGGCTGTGGCGCTGACGATTCGAAAAAATCGGATGCCGCCAACGATGGCGAAGATTCATTGCAGAACAAATTGGTCGCATCCGCGAAACGTGTATTGCTTACAAAAATTGAATATGAGGAGGTAAACAACTATAGTCAATCGGTGTTGGATTCATTAAAATCAAAATATATTATTATTAAACCAAGTGATAATAATAGTACTGGCGGTAGCAGTGTCGGTTTGATGCGCAAGGAATCTACAGCAACCTGCAGTAACAGTGTTGTCGGCAACAACAATGGCAGCGCCATGAATGGCTTTGTAGCGGGTAAGCATCAGTGTTGCCAGTGTACTTGGTAACTAAATTATTACTTTTTTTTCAAAATTACCGAAAATTTTTGTTTTTATAAAGAATTTGAAAACTAGTGCATCTTAATTTCCAAACTTAAATTAAAACATTGAAGAAGAAAGATCATCCCTTAAACTCTCACTGGGACTTAATATGTAATTCAAATTTTATGAATTGAATTTGCTTTGCGTCAACGCCAGCGTTATTTAGGAAGGCTGCACTATAAATATATAAAAATGTAGATATTTTGACAATTAGCTGATGCCAACACTCTTGGTATGGCTCTGAGGCTCACAAAAATATTCGAAGGGGACAACTTTTGTCTTGAAAACCAAAGCGAAGCAATAATAGTTTTCGTTTTATTGTGGGAGTCTAACTGCTACAAATAAAATTTAATATCTACAATTGTTCGGTGAATCTAAAATTTTGCACACATTGTGTCATTCTACATCTTGAACAAACTTAAGCCTTAAGTGATCTTTCTTGAACTTATCTTATCAAAAATCAGGGTGGACATCACATGCTATAAAGATAGCAAATGTATGCTATTCACTCTCGCATTCTCCAAGCGCATTAGGTTCTGTTCGCATGCTTTTTCTTTTTTACAAAAATTTATCCCTGATATGGGATCAAGAAAGATAGCATGGAAATTAGGCTTTAAGTTCAACTTCTTGATCCCCGAAATCATGGAGGATATCACATGCTATAAGCCCAATTTCCATGTGATCTTATTTTATCAAATATCAGGGAGGACATCACATGCTATTAAGATAGCAAATGTATGCTATTCACTCTCGCATTCTCCAAGCGCATTAGGTTCTGTTCGCATGCTTTTTCTTTCTTACAAAAATTTGATTTGATATCCCTGATATGGAATAAAATAACATAAGATATGATCACATGGAAATTGGGCTATAAGTAGCAAATGTTTGCCTATTCACTCTCGCATTCTCTAAACGCATTAGGTTATGCTCGCATGGTTTTTCTTTCTTACACAAATTTGATATGATAAGTGCAAGAAAGATCACATGGAAATGAGGCTTTAGGGTCATTTGATAGTAAGTCATTTTATTAATAAGCGAAATATATGTTATTACATATGGAAGATTACAAACAAAAGCAACATTTTTAATCGATTAATGGAAAATTGCTTCAGTAAACTAAACAAATGTAACTATTTCGGGTCTATGTCCGGATATTAAAATCCATAAAAAAAATTGAATGTGTAAAAATTGTACGTAGAATTGTAAATTTTTATTAAAAAAGGCTAGCTACTTTTTTGACTACTATAGATACTACTTCAAAAAAATGGCAGCACTGATAAATATTGAAGAATTGTTTGTATAAATTAGACAATTGAAAGCGATTGTGTGTGCATGTACGTCACTTTTATTTTGTGTGTGTGTGTACGCGTACGTTTGTTTACAAGAAAATACTTTTGTTGTGCAGCATTGCCATATAAGATATTTTGAGCATGCAATATTTTAAAATTTTCTGATTACGTGAGGTGTTTTTTTGAAAATTCGGAGGCCCCCCCCCCCCTTGGTGAGTTCTGACAGGACCACCCTCCCTTCCGTGAGACTTTCCTTATAATATTTGAGTGTAATCTGCTATAATAATGTATAGTCTGCATTAAAAAGTTGACATGAGATTTTTATTGACCTCCCCCTCCCTTTGGTGAAATTTTTCCTATTTTCACTCACGTAATTTATGGACGCCCCCTTAGTAAAATTATATTTGCTGCTCCAAAACTTAAATCGTACGCGGTTAATAATATGTACTGATATCGAATAAAAATTAGAAGTTGTGGAAAGCATTTAGTTTTGGAAATATCCATCCGAAGTCGTAGTCATAAATTTCCAAAAAATTTATATACATATGTGTGAGAAAATCCGGGCCCGCTGTTAACCATGCTCGGGCCCCTCCCTCTGACCCTAACAATTGTAAAATTAAAAATGATGTAGGATGGCAAAAGTAGCATATTCTTTTATATACACCTAATTTTTCAAATCACCCGTCATTAAACAAGTTTCACTTCAAAAATAGTATAATAGTATTTATTAAATACATGTAATCATGTATTTTGAAAATTGGTTTAATTTGTAAACTTGACAGTATGACATTAGATAGGGGGTATTCCTTCTTAATTCGAAGACAAGAAAATCTTTTCACTCACGGCGAAAACTAGGTAGGCAAAATCCGAAGGGGCTGAGCCAATGTTTGCACCCGTTGCGTTGTAACGTGCAAACGACGATTTTTGAATAGCGATTTTAAGAATTTAAGGGCCCCTTCGAAGAACCGCGGGCCCGGTTGGATCGCCCCGTTACACCCCCCTGTACATATCTAAGGACAAAACAACCTCTTTCGATTTGCGGTAATAATTCAATACAGTATAAGCTCTTTGCTTCAACGCAAGACAAACGCTATATTGAATTATTACCATGGATCGAAAGAGGTTGTTTTGTCAAATATCCACAGATATGTATAACCTTCAACCTACGTTGAGGGTGCTATATGAGAGATAATTTCTTAAGCTATAATATTGGTTTGAAATCTCCCACAGTTTTCGAGAAAAAACATTTTTTTTTTTTAATATAACTGTAGATAGGTCTGTTAATAATGAAGCGTCTCCTCACACAAAGAAATTTTAACCTTTAAATATTTAGAAGTGAGTTCCATACCTAATCGGCTCCAAAAAATTGTTTAAGCAATTTGTACTAACCGTACACGGTTTCAAAAATATTAAGAAATTTATGCTTGCTTGCTATCTGAAAGTACATCGGGTCACGTAAAAAATTTATAATACTTTGAAATTTACGTCAGTAAATAACGAAAGTAAACTGTTTACTTTTTTATTTTAATGTATTAAATAAAAACAGCAAAAGCATTGGAAAATTAGAAGAAAAAAAACACTAACATACAATGCCAAAACTCACGGAGATTATACTTTCGAGATGTGGTCGAAAAAAAAACAAAAACAGATCAGAGCTGTAAAAGATGAGATAACATTAATATCTTTACACATGCAAAAACAAAAAAAAAACCAAAATATAAAAATTTCAACCCCAAAAATCATCAACCAAAAAATAACATGCGAATTTGGGCCTTATTTCAAACGAACAATTTCTCTAAAAGCATTTTTCCTACATAAAAATACTCCAAAAATCAAAAAGAAATAACTAATTAACCAAAAATGGATTAACAAATTGGCATTTTTTTTTAAAAAAAAAACTATGCCGGGATTCGCTTATCTTCTGTCGGCGATTTTTATATTTCACATAATTCTTTTAACGATTTTTCCTGTACCCGATCATTTTAAATTGGCATGGTATAGTTTTAGAAAATGTCTGACTATCTAGTATAACAATTTCAATCATTCAGTCTTAAACGTCTGAGCCAGCCTAGCACCAAAGCAGCGAATAAACTAAAAAATAAATACAAAAACTCATGCACTCTTGCGCTTTCAGTTCATTCACAGCTCTGATGCGAACAACTTAACACAAAAGCAGAACAAGTTCAAAAATTACAACTTTTTTTAATTTAATTTACTTTTTATGTCGTTCTTATTTTAAAAACAAATTTACTATGACAGCGGAGAAAAAAAAAAAACATCCAGACTGCGTAAAATACATTTAGTCATATGGTTTTGTTTTTCTCTTATCTCTGCCTATATATACATATATAGTATGTATGTACCTACAATTGTATGTAGCGAAATGTAAAAATAATACAAGAACGTAAGAAATTTGAGGTTATTGTTTATGGCAAAATACAGTATTTTATTCTTTGCTTTTATATTCTACACTTTTGCTTTTAATGGCTTTTTGTGAATCAGCAGTTTTTTTGTTTAAAATTAGTAATCAGCAATTTTTTGTTCGACAGAAGAAAGAAGTTTGATTCTGCTTGCCAGCTAGACAAATTTTGCTTACCATCGCATTTTGTGAAAAATATGTAAATAAATGCAATAATAGTGGTATTCGTACAAACGAATAACATATAAGCAGCTGTATAATCGCTTAAACTAATTTTTTTTTTTTTCACATAAAGTTAAGCTGTTTGTATAAATGTTTAAAAGGTTTTTATATACCGTAAATCAAATTAATGTTAATTATGTACTTCAATGAAAATTCACGTGACAAAACATTTAACTTTTTCTCTCTGCATAAATAGCTTTATCTGAATGCATTTTATAAAGCGTTATCTCTTTTGAGGTGTAATTTTTTTCAAAAATAATTTAAGTTTGTCAATCGGTTTTAAATTGTAAAAAAACCTACATACGAATACACGTGTTACATTATTCATAATAATTTCCCGACCGACACTTAAATTACGCGCTTTCTTTCTCCGTACAATCTAGCTCTCTTTGATTTGATTTTTTCATGCAAAATATGCAGTGTTACCACTGCTATTTCTTTTTTTTATATATTGTGTACATTGTAGAAAAAGAAAAGTAATTTCGTATTGACAATTCGGCAAGTTCAACCCATTCAAATTTTGACGCAACATTTAGTGTACCTAGTCCTTTGGAGCTTCGAGACACTCCAAATAAATTATTGATGATAGTTAAGGATTGAATAAAACATATTACAGTAAAATCTTGATATAACGGACTAATTGGGAGGAGGGGGTGTCCGTTAAAGCCGAAAGTTCGTTATATAAAAATAGGCTTAAAATTTTAATTTATCTACAGGAGTACCAAATGCGTTCATTCAGTTCGTGTAAACAAGTTAAACTGTTAAGAGTTTCGTGAATCCCCGGCCAGCATGACAAACACCAGTGTACTGCGTCAAAACATTCGCGTTATTATGTCAAAGAATCCCCTAATGTACTATCGCTCCGGCTAGGTGCAGTCTACGAGCAGGACGGCGTTATGTCTCACGTTCTAGTGCTAGACGTATGACGTGATTATCATGGCCGGTAAAAATTTTTTACATGAGTCGACACTTGAATTTGAGCATGTATAATATTAACAGGACGTTTTTATTTCATTTACATTTGACCGGATTTTTTGTCCGTTATATCCAAAGTCCGTTATATGGAGGTTTAACTGTAATTGTTTAAAAATTGCATTGAAGTGTCAAAATAGCCCAAAGCACAAATACTCTCAAAGAAATTATACATGACTTAAGGACAATTTTACTTTACTCATTTAGTCAAATCTTACATACAAATGTATGTATGCATATGGGCATTTCCATGGGTCCCGTTCGACCTTCGAACACATTTAAAGTAAAAAAAGTCAAAATGAAACGGATTTTTATTTTGACAATAGGTTTAACTTATAATTAGCTTTATAATTGGTGCTAAAGTTAAATTTTAGGAATTTTTCGTTTACTAGATAATTGCAAAAAACCAAGGGGTGTCGCACAGGACAAAAACTTCCGTTTTCGTGGAAATGCCCATATGTATATTTTTGAAAAAAATCGAGTTAAGGATGCAGTTCTACCACAGTGAGTAAGTTGCACATTGGATGCATCGCAATGGTATAATGCAAAAAAAAAAAATCACGCAAATATAATATTCCCAGTGTAATTTTTTAATCAGTTTTTTGTTTGAAAATCAAGTAAAGTTCTGATTTTCTGTACTAAACTTATCGAATATAGAAATTGAAGCTTACCTTTGCCGAGATATAACAATTAACACTGTCAAAAAGTTGTATGCTAACCGGTTATTATGTAAAATGATTGTAAATGATTGATGATTTTCAAAAATGTATTAAGAAATATTTTTCAGATGTTTTTGAGATACTGAAAAATTCGATTTTTGCCTATTTTTGAAAATCGAACACTTAAGGGTTCATTTAAAAAAAACTTTCGGCATAAGGAGGGAGGGATCAATATTGATTTTTTCCTCATCTTAATCTAAGGAAAAACACTTTATATTATAGGTTTTTTAATTTATTGTAATAAGGAGGCAACTTCAAATATTTTACAATTAATCTTAACTTCTAACAATAAACAAAAAGTAACCATCTACCTCAACTAGCTCTGTTTTATATACTATCATTATTATCCATTATCAGTTCAAAGATCATCATCAATAGTACTCTCAATTGATGTCGGTATTTCCTTTTTTTTGACAGAACTATGCATGAAAGAGAGTATTTGCCACCATGGCATCTCCCGAAGAGAAAAGGATTTTTCCTGGGCCCTCCTAAGTTCCCAAAAGCTATTGTGGAAGTCCCCCTCTATTAGGTTTCACCTTTTATGATATAAAATGTATGTAATTTACACTGAATATTGTCTTTAGGGCATGTCTTTTTTTTTTGAAAAAAATTTCTCTTGGAAAATTTGGATATCACCCCTATTCAAAATGACAGCTTCAATTGCAGTCGTCCGCACCAAACTAATTTCAGACAAAATCCCTTTTAAGAAAATATATCTTTTATAAACGCTTAAGCCACGGATCGATCTATTTGGTGTTGTTAAATGGTAATTTCTGTAAGTTATTTCACGGTCACCCAAAGTTTCTACATGCTGAAAAAACAACGGAAATTCACCGAAGAAGAATTATTTTCTTGTTATCTGTCTAGGTTTATAATATCAACTTATTTCAAGACTCAAAACAGTATGAGATATCTATAAAAATTACCTGAGCCAAAATCAATTACTTTACTACAAAAACCGATACAAAACGAGCCTTTTTGTTGGAGTACCATATGACTGTTTAATACAATGGCAACACTTAATTGTGTTCTCTTCCTTCCACCATCAATTCTCGTATTATGGCTGCCAAGTGCACAAACGTGCGCTACTTATTTTCTACGCTCCCGTCGCACAACGACAAGTGAGGCAACAACAGCCAGTGACAATTTGACAACGACCACAACTGTTGCTTGTGTTATGTTGATGAAAATTACCAATTTCTATTCAAAAATTTTCCCCCCCGGTTGAGTTGGTTTTTTTAGGCCGGTTCTTGCTCTTCATTCATTTTTCATTTCCACGTAGTTAGTCATAATAATGAAATTTAATTTTAGTTCCTCGGTTTTATATTCTGTTTGGTCGCCGCATTATTGCTAGTAGCAATGCTATTGCTACTTGAATTGGAATATTTTATACTATGGCTTATCTATAGATATATCATTAAACCAATTTTCTCGATTACATTTAACTTATATCAATTAAAATTAAATCAAACAAAAAATTACAATAAAAGAAAACACATTTCTTCTTCAGACAACACAAATGGAAACAGCAATAGCAACAACAATAATAACAACAGCAGCAACAACAACAATAGCAATGCAAAACAACGATCCAATCCTAATGAATTGCCACAGCCAAAACGTATTCTCTTTCCACGTGAGAATGTACGAATTGGGTGGAAGAATCCTTCAAAAAAATGGCAAGTTGGTGCTGGTATGATGAATGTTGGCAACACCTGCTATTTGAATTCTACATTGCAAGCTCTGCTGCATGTGCCCTCAATGGCCAATTGGTTAATGTCAGATTCACAACATATGGAACGATGTGATTCCGCTGATGCTGGTTGTATAATTTGTGCCATGTCCAAGACATTGCAGGCTTCGCAAAATAGTCAATCTGCAATCAGACCATATTTTGTCTACTATAAATTGAAATCGATTTGCAAACATTTAGTTATGGGTCGTCAAGAGGATGCACATGAATTTCTACGCTATTTAGTGGAAGCAATGGAGAAGTCATACTTGTCACGTTTTCGTAACTATAAAGAACTCGATCAGTACAGCAAAGAAACCACGCCATTGAATCAAATTCTTGGCGGCTATTTAAAATCCGCTGTACGATGTCTGACATGCGGTCATGTATCAGTGACATTTCAACATTTTCAAGACCTATTGCTAGATATTCGTAAAGCTGATACCGTAGATGAAGCGTTGGATGGGTATTTTGCACGTGAACGGCTTGAGGATATGGGATATAAATGTGAAGCATGTAAGAAAAAGGTAAGAACAAATATCATATCCAAAGCCAATTTGCCCAAATACCTCAAAAAATTGTCCTGTGATGCTGCATATTCGCGACTAACAAATTTTTTTATGTTTAATCTCAAAATGATTTTTTCTTACAGGTTTCGGCAACCAAACAATTTTCCCTAGAACGTGCACCTATTGCGCTCTGTATACAGCTGAAACGCTTCTCTATGCTCGGTACAAAAATAAACAAACAAATTACAATCAAACCACGCCTCGATCTCTCGAAATTCACATCACGTAAGAATCCAGGTGAACAACTGACCTATCGTCTTGTAGCTATGGTAACGCATTTAGGTGCCTCCCAACATTGTGGTCATTACACTGCCATTGGATTAACCGAGTCCGGAACTTACTACAACTATGATGATAGCTATGTGCGTCCTATATCTGTGCAAAGTGTTTGCAATACCAATGCATATATAATTTTCTATGAAATGGATACAACACCTGCGCGACAAATCACTAGCACACAAGTGAGTGGCGGCGGTGCAGAGTCCAAGGAAAATTATCAAAAATTAAATGGCTATAGCAGCGTTACCTCCCACACTGTTTGCAGGCCAAGTCCACAACGCATTATAGGACCGCAGTTACCTACGGGTGGACTAACGACTTTTAACAATAGCAATAAAATAATACCAAATTCACCACTAACACACAACACAACAAATGTTAATAAATTACCCATCAATCGACAGAGTTGCATGACGCCGACAACGTCACAAATGCCAACGGGCAGTAGCAAAATAATGATGCATTTTAAAAATAACAATAACAGCACTGCTGCAACAACAATTAAAACAAATGCAACATCATCTACAACTGCCACAGCGACTTCAAGTTCTGGTAACAACGGTACACTATCTAGCAATACACAAATGCAAAACGGTCTCCTTTCGGGGACTGGTAAATTTCAAGATTCTGCGTATACGAAGCCTACACTGGCTGGCACATCAAATAAAGGACAAATTGCAACAAATTCAAATGGTAACAAGATTGCCAACATCGGCAGTAACGACGACAACTGTGGCAACAATGAAGTAAGTTCATCAACGCCGACAAAACGTAACTATAACTTATGCACCAGCTCGTCATCTTCAGCTTCAAAAAATTCGCTGCCAAGCATGCCGAAATTGTTTGAGACACTACCAAGCGCAAATCCAACTACAACGCACCAGCAATCACCAAATGGTAAAAAACCTGTCATGCAACAGAGTCCACTGAAAAGTCTTGTACCCTATGAGTCAGAGTCCGATGACGATGATGAGACAACAACCACAAATACAGCAATAATAACAACAACTGCGTTTAATAGTAACATAAAAAACCCACTTAAAAGGTCAAGTACCTCATCCTCCGATGGTAGTGACAGCACCGATGATGACGATACAAAACCTACAAACGGAGTCAAAGTGAAAAAAGCCGTAACTACAACTCCTAATGCAACAACTAATGGAACCTCCTCGACCACCAACTCCCATATTTTACAGTCCAAGGCCAAACAAAAGACTGATGCAATCGATGAAATATTTAATTATCACAAACGTAATGGAAATAGTCATAATAACAATGGCACTGTAACAACATCTACAAAAAAATGTAAAGCCAGTTCACAAGGTTTCGTTGTTTCATCTACTACGCCCTCAGGTAACACCTCCAAACTAGGCACCAGCGATATTGGTACATTTGATGAATATGAAAATGAATGCGATGGAGAACTTCGCTTACATGAACGTCCACCATTTAAACGTTCACATTCCACACCACCATCACCGCCAGTAATTAAAACGAAGACTGGTCTTTGGCAGGTTACAACACTTCAGCCAGTTACAGCTAGCATTAGTCCACCTGAACAGAAGCCAACCTCAACAACTGTCGCATATAAAAATCCAAAAAATCCATTCGCTACAGCAGCAAAACCTGAAATACATACAAAACGTCCAAACCAAAAATCACATGCTAACTCCTCCGAAAAACGTCCCACATTTGCTGGCAATGGCTATAATAGAGATTCAGTCAGCGATAGCGCTGTCAACGAGTTACTCAAACAGTCGCATCGTGGGTATGGCGGAGCGCCAGTTATCACCTGGAATGGCACAGAAACGGAAATTGAAAAGGAGGTAAGAACAATTTCATATATTAAATTGCTTATGATCAATTCTATTCTCATAAAACGAAACAAAATTATTTATTTGTCGAAATTTATTTTGTCACCTTCAAACGATAAATGACGTGGGGTTAGGTACCAAGGTGTACAATATACAATAACTTATAACTTATTATTATAGTTTTCCTACTTGGAGCGTAATGAAAAAATGAATTTTCGCCTATTTCCCATTAGATAAAAGAAGAAGTGCGCCAAAACAGACGTCGTGAATGGGAAGAAGAAGATGAAAATGAAATGGATCGTGGACGTCAAAAGAAAGTTAAATCACACAAAGAGTTACCATCCTCCAATAATCCCAGTTATAATCCATTCCAAGAACAAGATAATCAGCGTCGTTGGAAAAATGGTGGCGGGGGGTATCGAGTTCATCATGGCAACCAAGGACAATTTCGACGCAATAATTTTCAACGTAACAGAGGTGGCCCATTTAAACGTTTCAATTATAAATTCCAACGATCACAACAGCGAAACAACAATGATCACCACAGGCGTGCATCTTAACACTTTGATGGTGGTCATGGTAGTTCTTATTATAATATTGTATACGCGATCTAGAATCGCTGTGGTTAGTTAGTTTTGTGCATGTTGTATTTGGTGAACTTGATTGAATGATTACGTCATAAAATTTACAAACATAAAGTGCAGTTTTATATTTATCCCAATATGGTGAATTTAATGATTTTGCAAGATTTTAGTTTTTAAATATTTTAGTTAAAAATAAACTTGTAAAAAAAAAAAAAAAATTGCCTCACGTAATTTTCTGACAGACAGGATAATAAATTACTTTTTTACTATAAGAACTGTTGTCGTTTTTACTGCTAAAATGTTAATTCGCATTAAAACAAAAGTAAAAATAGAACTATGATATATAGAAGATTATATTATATTAAAATTGTATTCCGCGTCAGATATCAAAATGCTTCTGTATGTCCTCTGCAGCAGCATAAATATTTCTGTTTCTAATTCTTCTACTATATGCAAATACAGTTGACCCGCGGTAATCCGGCTTCTGGCTATTCCGGCGCCCCTTGTAATCCGACATGCCAACTGCATATCGTAAGGACCGATTTTATCTCACCATTTTTATTTGTATAGGATTACAACGTACTCCTATTTAAAATAGCTCCGGGTCGGTGTCAGCACTCCGAAAAATTCGATAACCTGACACCGTCTTGCAAAATCTTTGTCGGATTACCACGAGTTACAAATTTAGAATAGCTATCTAAGTTAGCCTTTAAGATTGTAAATATCTTTATAAATATATATACAATTATGAAAAACTAAACTCAATAAAAGTTAATTTTTATTGTATTCTTTTTTTTTATTAAAAATTTTTCTTAAAAATTTAATATTAATTTAAAATTGTTTTGACTTATAAACAACAAATTAGAACAATTATCCTAAACAAAAATAAAATTAGTCTGTAAAAGATGTAAATTTTAAAATGTGCAACTGAAGTTAAAAAGAGCACTGAGAAGAAATATTTGCAAGTGCTTATCTAAATAAAAAATCAAAAACAAAGCAAATACGTTTATGCATTTGTATGTCAAATCTAAATCTACAAAATTTTATTTATAATTTTTTCAAATTCTAGTGCATATGAATGTTACGCTCATCAAAGGATTAACGAAAATATTTTGTTTTGTAAAGTACTTTAAGTATATTTGTATATTTACTCATAAATTAATACAATTTCTTTGCATTGCTTAGAAATGCAGCTGAGGGAATACATAACTTGTTATGAACGAAGTACGCATAACGAAATGTAAACTAAAACAAAACTATTTAATGCAAAAATAATCTTAATATGTAAATATACTATATGAAAATATGTTACAAAAATATATACATATACATGATATATATTTTAAACAAAGCGCCTTGTTTTATTTATTAAAAATAATTTGGTTCTTGGGCATCTTCGAATCTATTTTATTGATGTTGAGGGTTTCCCATAACGCCAATTGAAAGGTCGTCTTTCCTAATCGTGTGGACTATGCATTGCCATCGTCTTTACATAATGTCAGTTGAGATAGAAGTATGCTTGGTAGCCAAATGAAGTTCGAATTCGGGATCGTGCTCGGAAATAGGGGATATATTCCTAAAAGTCTTTTCTGATGGTTTTATGAAATTTTCAATTGTGTCATTTTCATTGTTGTCAGTACTGAGTGCTGGCGAGGGACTTGACTAGTTGCTCGAATTTTATGAGTCGTTCTTACTCTCGATTGAACGTGAAGTGTTGATTCATTTTCCATAAGCTTTTCCTAAATGCAAGACTATTTTCCCTAACCCTTTTTTCGTCCCTCCAGCTTTGTTTAACATCTCCATGGAGCTGCTCTAGAGTGGTTTTAATTTAACGAGTTCGGACGTTGGTGCGCTGGATTTAAGTTTTGCATCTCTCGTCGATTGGATTCGTGTTATCGCTAAACCAATCAGGTTTTCGTGGGTTAAGATGTTCAGATTTGCTCATATATGGTTGATGTCACTTGCGGGCGATAGATTGAGGACATTTTGGTGAAGAAATGATGCCGTAGTACATATGAATTTCTCAGATAATTTTTGTACTAAATACAACCAGGAAATCCAATCCTTTCATTTTGGTGGTTCGCGCATTCAAATTTCATTACATACTGTTGTCGTTTACCTTTAGTATGTTGTTTCACACTGCACTATGTCATCTAATTTGTCTCATAATACCGGAGCAATTTAGGCCCATCTGACGGATGTGATCATTACAAGCTATTCATTATCAGACAGAACTGTCAGCTAAGAATAGTAGACATCTAAATACTTCTATCGTATTCATAGACTGAAAATGATGATATACCACTCACTATTCACTTAAATACGTGAGAGACATTAATGACCGCTCTAAATTGGATAGCAATATATCAACACCAGGAGTTAGCTGCTATCCACAACAACAAAGTCGTGAAAATTTGTGATTTTGTAAAGTAATTATTGTGGTGTTATATTACTTTAAAATAGCTGAATCGTTTGAGCCTCCGGCTGCAGTAAAGGTAAAATTCTTATATATAAGTAGTTATATTTCATTTACTAATTTTTTTTTGTCTTTTTAATAGAATGCTGCAGCATAAAAAAAAACAAAACAGCGGGGTTAAGCTGCACCAATGCAGCTAATACCACGATAGCCGCTGGACGGTCAATAAAAGATCGTTTAACATTTCGATGTTAAGAAGTACAGAAAATATCAGAGAGTTTCCCAATATAATCTTTCTGTGTATAAAAAGGGAACAAAGAAAAATTTCCGGATATAAATGGGAACTTAGAACAAGTCATGAGGCATCAGAATAATAAATTATACATATATGCATGTACATTAGATCTGTCCAGAAAAGATGACTTTTTAATGCGCCAAAAGATTATCTGAAAACTCTATACATTAAAATAAGATTTGCAAAAAAAAAGTGTTTCCTTACATATTTCGCTATTCGCCGCAAGGTTAGTCAATTTTAGGAGGTTCTCTCAGAAAGACAAATAACTTCTTTTTTTTATGTTTTGAAAGATTGCAAAACAAAAATAATGCACTCTTCGGTAATCTGTAAATTAGTAATAATCACAATACATATATACCCAATTCTGTTTTTACACGGTTTTGATTTAATACGGTATAGATTCAACGATTTAGCACAAACAGCTATTTGATTGAAAATTTAATGAAAAATATTTTTAGTAACCGTAGTCTTTTAGAAATTTAGTTAAGGAATTGGATTAGAAGGTTAAAGGGTTGAAGGATATGGAACTAATCCTCTTTTTTCCTATGTATGTACAAACATACTTCATGTCTTTTTTTACCCGCTTTTGTCTGGAACGTATCTACCGTGTAAAAACAGAATTAGGTGTATTATAATTTTAAAATTCATTGGATTTATTTAAAAAAATATATATCAATCGTCATTATTCTAATCTCCTTGTTTTTTACGCATTTGCTTTCTCGTGATCATACGTCCTTTGTTGTACCGACTAGGTTCATATTTCATTTTCTTGCGCTGATTTTTCGGCAAACTTTTTAAAGTGTTATTTTTATCACGCTTAGCCTTTTTCTGATTGGCCTTTTTATCAACGCGCTCCTTAGCTTTAAAGACTTTACTATTTTTCAGCTTTTTAAACGTTTTATTCTTTTTCAAGCGATCTAATTCTTTCTTGGTTTTTAAATTTTTGCTTTCTTCTAATAGCGTATTTCGATCCTTTAGTGTCTCAGATTCTTTATCTTCTGCACGTTTGAAATTCAGCTTCCTTTTATTTGCTTTCCCTCCCAAATCCATACCAGGTATCCGATTTGCGTCTTCAGTTGCACTTTGTTCGGCATCTGATTCACTTTTTTCTTCATCTGAGGAAGCTGCTCCACGATTTTCTCCGATAAAGTTGTTACGTTCAGCTAGTTCATTTGTTGAAAGTTCTACAATTCTAACTTTCACATCATCGTCTTCGTACTCATCCTCATTGGCCTTATCCTTTTCAGTCAGTTCCCTTAGAGGTTCAAAGGATTTTTTCATATGCTTGATACCATCTTTGATCTCCTGTCGTATGCTGTTACGTTCCTTTTTTATACTGCGTTCTAGTTCTTCTTTGGCACGCTTTTTACGTTCATTCTTACGTTTTCGGAAACCTGTAAGGAAGTCTCTAAAAACAAGTCAACATTGATTTAAGCTTTAACTTGATATTGTACATACTTCCTTTTCTCTGGATCAAAAACTATTTCAATTTTCTTTTTTACAATCTTCTTGCGTGTCATTGTTAATTTGAGTAATGAATTTAATTTTTTTAAAAATGTTTTTATATTTGTTTTTCTTCCAATAACCACATGTAATTCTCTTAAAAATTCAACTTTATTAAACAGATTAATTGTGTCAAAAAGCAGTGTTTAGCATACGTAATATATAATGCTAATTACACACACCGAATTTGAGCGCCGGCGTATCACTTCGGAGCATGATTCAATTGAAATAGTTACAGCACGACAAACTGTTACATCTTTTTATATCATCACCCGGCCTGGCCAGAATATCATGTCAAGACTGGTGATATGGTAAGAGTTCAAAATTTTTGCAATTTTAATTCAAATTTTATGCGAAATTAAATTCATTCGTTGTGCTAAATAAATTATATTCAATTTAAGTTCAAACACGAAAAAACAAACGTCAAGTCAAAACTCTTGTCACGTGAAAAATTCAACAATTTTGATTTTTGACGTTGGGAGGTCTCCTCGACAAGCGATTCACTTACCTTGCTTACACGCAGCGCCGACTTGTAACACCAAAGCACAAGTTCATTTCTATTCAGGCGCTTACACGCACATACGCCGGGTCTAAAATGTTGTTGTTGTCAAAACAAACAAAAAAAAATTGTTTGCCACGTCGTAGTCTAAAATAAAAAAGAAAAATTAATAATAATAGATGTTTTCTCTTATTTTTCTTATGTTTTCGTATTTTAAAATTTCCTTTTGTTGAATTTTAAGATTTATTTTAGCTTAATGCTATTTACAACATTTATATTACTTAGATATTGATTTAAGTGTATATGACAATCGATGCTTAAAGCCCAATTTCCATGTGATCTTATCTTATCTTATTTTATCAAATATCAGGGAGGACATCACATGCTATTAAGATAGCAAATGTATGCTATTCACTCTCGCATTCTCCAAGCGCATTAGGTTCTGTTCGCATGCTTTTTCTTTCTTACAAAAATTTGATTTGATATCCCTGATATGGGATGAAATAAGATAAAATAAGATCACATGGAAATTGGGCTTAAATCTCCATTTACACAGCAGCGAACTTGTGCATCGACTCATCACGCCGACGTAGAAATACCGAACTACCACTCCGACGTATCTCGCATTTACACAACAAAAAACTACTCCGAAGTCATACGCCGACGCTCAATTCGGTGTGTGTAAATGACATTAATGAAATTTGTGAGACGATAATTTGTTCATGCTTGGCAGTACTTATTTTTTCGCGCCAACGACAATTTTATTGATGTCAACAGCTTAGAAACATTCATTGCAAAGTAAGCAAAATATTATAAAATAAGACCCAGAAGAAAAAAGTGTTATTGCAATGTCAGAAAACGGTGAAACGTCAGCACCAACTACTGAAGTCCATATTGAAATTACGCCGAGGAAAAAAGATGATTCCTTGGAGGAGTTACGTGTGGAAAATAAAAACGATGATCACATTTCGGTAGAAGAAAAAGAGCGAAAAGATACCTCTGCTGAAGATGATTTCCTAGGAAAGCAAAGCTTACGATATTCTGGGTCTGAGTCAAATGATGAAGATGAAATTAATATACACAGGACCAAAAAGGTATCTACAATTATTGATTCGGACAGCGAAGCAGAAAAGATAGTATATTCTTCCGAACTAACAAATAAATTTAGAAAAACATTCAATGGATTAGGAGATTCAGATGAATCTCAAAAGGGCAACAATAGCGATAAAGGGCACGATAAACAAAAGTCGAAAATTTCTTCACTGATTGATTCTGATTCCGAATCCGATTCACAAATGAGTCCGAACAAGGTCATTAATTCATTACAGAACTCCAAAAGTCCAAATAGATGGAAAGATAAAATGAAAGAGAAAGAAGTTAAACACAAATTAAAATCAACATCACCATATGACTTTGAATCCGAGTCCGACTCTCAGTTTCATGATGCTAAAAATGGGAAAAGATTGAAAGGCAAAATAAAACATAGGGACATTAAGGATAAGTCTAAACTAACATCACATGACTCCGAATGTGATTCAAGTAGTAGTATGGATGAAGGTGAACATATCTCACAGGATTCTAAACATGAGAAATCAAATATAGACAAAGAAAAACATAAACCAATGAGAGTGAGTATTAACGTATTTCAATAAATAAACGCTTATATAGGGTCGATAATTTGTAACAAAATATGGAGGTCGTTTTGCCAAAGCGTAAAAATTATTATTGTGTATTAGAGGTCTGCGTGAGAGCGCTTGCTCTGTTAACAGATTATTGTACTCGCTGTCGATTACAATGGTTGTATTGACATTCTGCGAGTCATCAATAAACTCGCACAAAACAACGATTCAACGACATGACTTGACTTCGTTTGCACTCTGACTCTTATTTCGCGGTCAACGTTGTTCAAGTCGAACAAAACATTTACAAAACCAAACATGAGAAAAAATATGAAGAACTGTAACATCAATGCATGCAATGGTAGAGTTTTTATTTGTATGTTATGTTTAGTTTTGAGTTCGTCTCTTAGAAATGAAAATGGCACAGGTTAATTGAAGTTTTTTCTTGGATTCGCTTTCACATTAAATTAGCGTTATTTTTTCATAAGAAAGTCCAAATTCAAACTTTTTAGTTTTGGCATTTTCTGTTTTATGTTCATTTTTGTCAGCATTTAGCATGCTGACGAAGTGTTCATATCATCTAGATAATTGTGCTGGTTTTTATTTGCCTCTAAGTGTTGGTAAGTTTTACCGAATGCTTTTTCGTAGTGCTGTTCAACGCTCTCAAGCTGTGATTACGAGTCGTTTAATCTGCTTATGCAGTGGATGTTTGCTGTTTAAATGTTTGTGGATAATTTGCTGTACGTTCACTCTAACGCAAAATTTTACACAAGTGCTAAAGTTACAAATTTTTCTGCAAAATTTTTCATTGTAAGTGGACCGCAGAAGCAGTACAACTGTAACCGTTTATGTAGAAAGACATAAAAACAATGTTCGATTTCATATTTTCATAAAAGATATTGCATTTTTTTATAGGCCTCTGCCAAAAAAGCGCTTGACGAAATGCAGGCCATTCAAAGTGAACAGCAACGTTTGCATCGTGAAGCCCACATAAGGTAAACTTATTTATGAGTACTGCTTTAAGTTTTATGTAGTATTTTTACTTTATTAACAAATTATAAAAAATACATAACGTAGACCAAACAAAAAAAAAGTCATATCTGTTGGTGACATTTTCAATTTACATTTAACCAGATTTAAGTAAAATTTAGAATTCTGCACTTGTACCTCTCTAGTTTTAATTACGTCAATTACGATGTATTTTTGCTTAAAAAATTATTTATGATTGGTTTATTTCAGCATCCCCTACCATAAACCTAAACGTCATACCCTGCAAGAGTTTCTCAAACGACACACGATTGTAAAACCCCAACAAGATGGTGAGGTCAGCCCATTATCAATAGCGGTTAGATCAAAAAATTTGAAAATGAGCACCGAAGAGTTGGAGGAATATGCGTAAGTGAAAAAAGTAGAAAATTTCATTATTATTTACTATTCAAAAAGTGTTATGATCAAAAATAGGTAAAAAAATCCCTTTTTTTTCGTTTTTTTTTTAAACAAATTCCAACTTTGAAGCCCTCTATCTGGAATTAATTATGAGGGTTACAAAAAGTTAGCCCTCCTATCTTAAACAGAATTTTATTATAAATGCACATTATTTTTCAAATCGACTATGGCGGACCACATCAATGTCATCAATTTACTTAAAACTATCATTTTAAGAGACCAATATTTTTTTATTTTGCTGTAAAGCCTCATTTTAGTCATTTGAACTAAAAAAATTAAAAATATGAAAAAAAATCTGGAAGGACTTTTTTCAAATTATCGGTATTTCCTCAATACGTAATGGGTTTTCAAATTTTTTTTTTTAAATTCCTTCGCTATTTTATGGGTTTTATGAAAAATAGGGAAAAAATGAAGCATAGGGAAAAAAATCCATACACAAAATTTTCAAATAAAAAAAAAAAAAACAACCAAATATAGACGTTGATTGATAAGGTAAAAACCACGAGGTATGCCCACGTTTGAGAGGACAATAGGTATGCCCTTAGACCGCCAATTTAATAATTTGGTGTACTACATTTCATTAAGTTATAATTTTTACATTATCCCTGACTTCCCAGAGTTACTTACATTCTTTGCTTACGTTCAGAAATAGTATAACACCCCTAGGTAAACCTTAAAGTAAAAATATAAATGAATATTTGATTACCTATAACTCTGCATTTAACATTTCCTTAAACTCTTGAACTTATCAAAAAATTGTACAAATAAAATATTTAATTAACAAAACAGCTTGCATGAAAACGAATTTACAAATAAACACCAACAATGTTTTCGTTCCCTTGCTTTTTTTTTTAATAACCTAATCGCCATTTCTACAGCAAACTTATGGAGGAACGTGCTAAAGAGGCAACTGAGTTTTTTAAATCTGAATCGGAGGATGAAGAACTTAAGAGTTATAATGAAAAACTTCAGAATAATAACGAAATTGATGAAAAAGAAGTTCAAATTGATTCAGAAGTTGATGAAAACAATACAATAACAACAGTAACAACTGATATAACAGCTCAACCTGAAATTATACTACAAACCACGAATTCTATCAACAGTAAATCAGAATCAGAGAATTTGCCTTTGTCGAAAGGACCTTTTATAGAAGAAATTTTAGAACCTACAGCAGCAACAAGTCTAATAGTGACTGAAGTTATAGAATTACCAAAAATAGACATAAATTCATTGCATCTTACACCAACTTCTCTGATTACACCAGAGAATATTCAACGTATAATACATGAAAAGAATTTGCCTGACAGCCCATCTTTGCAGGGTGATAAAAATATGCTAATTGACTTAGAAACAGGTGATCTGATAGCTAAAAAACCAAGTGGCTTAGACAACCTTTTAAAAAGATTTTTAGCAGCGAAGGCTGGTAGAAAACCAAAAACTACAGAAACGCTAAGGTAAAATAATATTTAAATTAATCCCTTTTTTATTTAAAATAATTGTATATTGCAGCATTTTGTCAACTGATAATGGTAAAATAGAAATGTCCAAAGTTAATATAAACATTACAGAGGATCCAGAAACTGTAGATCAAAAACCTGGTGAAGCTTACTTTAAGTTGAAAGAAAATTTACGGTCGATTATAATGAAGAAACGACGAGACGATCTTGAAAAGAAACAAATAGAAAAACGCGAGGAAGAATTAGAACACAGCAAATGCTTAGACGATTATAATGAGGATGAAGAGGAAGAGTATGAGGATTCTAACTGTAGTAATAAAAAAAATAAGAATTTAGACGTGTATGATGTGAGTCAAAATAAATTAAGGTGAATTAAATCATAGAACTGAAAATTTTTTTTTCGTTTAGATTGATGAGGAGGAAAATGCTGTTCATGTCTATGAAGACGAAGCAATTGAAGTAGATGGAGGTGATATTGACGATGAAGATGAAGATGAAGAAAGTAATGACGAAAATAGCGTACCCAAAACAACAAAATTGGCTAAAACATCATTAAAAGTTGAAGAGAACAATGATGAATATAGCGGTGATATTGGGGACAACAGTAAAAAAGTTGAAAAAAAAAATTCAAAGGATGACCACGACATTGATGATGCAGATCAGGAAAGTGATTCCGATAGCAACGTTGATAATGATGAAGAAAGCGACCAATCAGAAACTGTAGATAATTTCAAGCGTAAAAATCGTATTATTAAAGGTTTTCAGGATGACTCTGACGAAGAAATCGACTTGCTAAAAACTCCCTCTACGCAAGCAATAATGTCTTTGACATCGAACAAGCTCTTTGATGAAGATTATATTAAAAATCAGTCATGTGAAGAGAATGAGTTGTTAGGTTTATGTTCTGGGAAATTCAATGAAACGCAGAAAACTCAATATCCTGCATTCATAAGCCAGATTCCAATCACTCAATCGAATATTGGTGCAGATGCTGCTGATGATGAGTTACTGGAATTATGTTCTGGAAATTTTGAAGAAAATAAAACCGTAAGAATTGTTAAATCATTTGAAAAGTCAATATTGTTAAATACTTAATTTTAAATATTTTTACTAAGGAAAACTCTACACAAGTAATTGCTGCACATACATCATCCGCTCCAATGTGCAATAAAATAATTTCATCTGAAGAGGAAAACTCGATTAACATTGGAAATACCGATAAAATGAAAGATCGCATTAAAAAACTAACAAAACGCATGAAAAAGAAAAATACTAAACTTGGTTTCTCAGATGATGAAGATGAGGAAATAACGCAGCTATCTTATGAAGACTCATTAGATGGAATAGGTGCAAATGTCGATGAGAAAGAAGCAGCGGAAACATTCATCGATTATGATTCTGAAGAAAATGAGATAGTAGTTCAATTGACGAAAAAAGATTGCTTTAAGCAAGCAGAGAAATTCCTTGAAAAAGAAGCTGAACTTTCTGAATCAGAATGGGGTAGTGCAGATGAAGACGAAAAGAACCTAGACAAATACGACATTGAGTTGGGTGATGAGGATGAGTTTGATCGAGAGAAAATTCGAGCAGAATTAGGACAAATTCATGCGTATGAATATTGAAAAATAGTTATTTGTTTTTAGATAATTCTTTATTGAATATTTGCATATAGGAGAAAAATGCTCGATGAAGACATAAGAGAAGTGCGTAAAATTCAAGAAATGTTTTTCGAAGATGAAGAAAAAGATGGAGTTGGACGTCAACGTCAATTCAGATGGAAAAATGCTGAAAATGGTTTCAGCTTAGAAAATCCTAACGGCACAGATATTGTAGATGGTGAAAATGCTGAAAGTGGAGATGATGAAAATGAACATTTATGGCGTAAGATACGGTATGAAAGAGAACAACTGCTAAAAGAGCAAGGATTAAAAGAGGTTTGTAAAAATAAACATAGTATAGAAAGCAAGTATTAATACTTGTGCTTTCAGAGTTCACAGGAAGTTTCTAATACAACTGCAAAAGATTCAACAGTATCTGCAATACTAGCTGGAAATATTTCAACAAATACTAACATGACTAAGAAACTAAATATAATAACAGCGAGAAGGACTACGTCAGTTGAAATAAAAAAATCATCTCCCTTTCTGATCTCAAAAAGTGTGGCAGTAACTAATAGAAAAACTGTTCGTGGTTCTTTTCTCGTACGCGACAAAGAAACTTTGTCAAAGTTAGCTGGACTTACAAAAGTTGGTATAAATGATGCCAACGGAACAGCTGGTACTGTTTCGGTTAAGGATGTAAAGCCACAAAATTTTGTTTTTGCCACACTAACTGAGGAAGAACATACGGTAATGACATAAAAAAATTAAATCATAATAGTGGTTTATTAAATATTTTAATTTCAGAACCTGAAACGAAAGTCCGATGATGTGTTGAATAGTAGCAATGAAAATGGCATTAATTTTATGAAAAAAACGAAAACGGAATCACGTAGAGAAAAGTGTTTTATAGATCAACTTTTAAACTGATAGATTAAAATATTTTTTATTAAAAACCAAAAAGTTGTTTTTTTACCAACTAAAAGGCTTACGAAATATGAGCCGTTCACTGACCAAACTAATTGACTCCTTAATCTAACATCAAAACCGCAAATGATTATTCGTATCAAAAGCTACGTAGTACAGTCATTTGCTTCTAAAAAAAGAGGTGGCCTGGAAAGCTTTCCGGGAGTTTTGAAAATAGGTAACTTTGTAGATTTTGATGTGCTCTTTCCGAATTTCAACTTTGCCACCTCGTATTTTTGCCGGTCGCGCCGCCATATTGGAAAAATGGCGCCTAAAAGCTGTTTTTTCACAATAGGGAGATTGTTAAAAAAAAGATAGAGCAAAATAGCTTAGAACAAATTATAATAAAATAACAAATTAATTTCATGTATATTTTTTTTCATTTCCATATACATATATTTAATAAGCTTCTTAGTAGCTAAGAAGGCTAACAGCTGTAATAGCTAAACTTTATTATTATAATATGTTGTCTTTCTACTTGTCTTTAAAATGCCTGTAAAAGAAGCTATAAGACCTTTTTATGCTACATACTAGGGCATACTTCACGTAAATGCTTGTAAGAACTTTAACTGCCAGCCAAACTAATTTCTATAGTGTTGAGGAGAGTCTTACAAACATTTAAGGTACAAAATGTGCCAAAAGTATTAATGTTATGGCTGTTATGATCAAAAATAGGTAAAATAAATCCCTTTTTTTTCGTTTTTGAAGTGAAAACTTCTTATGGCACGTTGTGCGGCTGAGGAAAAAAGTATAATTTCGCGACACCGACCGTCATCGGGATTCCCCGTCATGAATGCGAAAGTAAAATTTGAATGTTCTTTGAAGACTTGGGAAACGAACTCGATATTGAAATTTTGAAGACTTGGGAAACGAACACGATTTTGGAATTTTGAAGACTTGGGAAACGAGCTCGATCTTAGAATTTTGAAGACTTGGGAAACGAACTCGATTTCAGAAATTTGAAGACTTGGGAAACGAACTCGATTTCAAATTTGGAAGACTTGGGAAACGAACTTGATTTTGGAATTTTGAAGACTTGAGAAACGAACTCGATTTTAGAATTTTGAAGACTTGGAAAACTAACTCGATTTAAAAAAATTTAAAAAACGTTGCTTACTTTCAGGCACTATTAATAATTTGCCCCTAAAAGTATGCAACACTTTCTAAAAAAAAAATTCAAAATGGCGCCTAAAAGTAGGCAACGATTTTAAAATTTCAGATAATGTTGCCTACTTTTAGGCACTATCTTTGAAATTTAACGGAAAGTGTTGCATACTTTTAGGAGTAAATTATCAAAAGCACCTAAAAGTAGGCAACGTTTTTGGAAAAAATTGGACCATGAAAATATGCAATTTTTTGGAAAAAATTTTTAAATTTGTAGCATTCATATGTTGACTTCTGGTTGCTCAGTCAGCAAATTTTTCTCTGCAAGCGCAGCCGAAAGCAGAGCCAGCAGCCCAAAGCAGAGAAAAATCTGAAATACCAGGCCACCATGAACCAGCAGCAAGCAAATTTGGTTTTTTGAAAAACTTTAAAACGTTATGTCTCGGCTAATTCTAAACCGATTTAGACAAATGAGGTGTAATAGTTTTTTTAAGAACAAGCAGATTATTTGAAGTCAATTGTGTTTTGATAAACTGTCACTAGATGGCGTTTTAAGCAGTTTGAATATTGTAACAGCCATAACTCGGCAACGAATAAGCCGATTTTGATAAATGTGGTGTCTGTAGGAAGAAGCAGATTTTTAAGTTAAGTTTTAGAAAAATTATGTTTAAGCTATTTAGTCACAGGTCCAGGTACTTTCTTTACCTGATTTTTTCTTATACTTACATAATTCGCAATGATGTTTCGTAATGCAATCAGAATAAATTTTTGTTCTCAAACATTAGAATACTTAGCTCAAATTTAATTATTTACAGTAGAGGCTACTGAGCCGAATATACTTCTTCCAGCAATTTTTGAAGTGAAAACTTCTTATGGCACGTTGTGCGGCTGAGGAAAAAAGTATAAACTCGCGACACCGACCGTCATCGGGATTCCCCGTCATGAATGAGAGCGATAGTAAAATTTGAATGTTCTTTTGTTTCTCTTAAATAAATATTCCAAGTGGATGACAAAAATCAAAGCAGACACACTAACTGACACATTCCATTCAAATTCAACGATTGTTATGCTTACATGTTTGTTTCTTTCAAATTCCGCGTTGTTGCGTTGACAAATTGAGAATGAGAGCGAGAGTAAAATTTGAATACATATTCCGATTTTGTCTTCGATTGCATTGCCATATAAAAAGAAAACGCACACATACCAACTAACACACTAACTTGCCATTAAACGATTTGTTTTCACTTCTTTCGGCACTCCCGGAGTGCAACCCGCCATTTTTTTTTTTTTAACAAGTTCCAACTTTGAAGCCCTCTATCTGGAATTAATTATGTGGGTTATAAAAAGTTACCTCCTATCTTAAACAGAATTTTATTATAAAAATTAAATATTTCAATTTATAGAAGTCATAACTTTTAACTTATAAACATCAATGAAAACAAAATTTTCTTATAAATGCACATTATTTTTCAAATCGACTATGGCGGACCACATCAATGTCATCAATTTACTTACAACTATTATTCTGTGCTCATTTTCAAGAGACCAATATTTTTTTTATTTTGCTGTAAAGCCACATTTTAGTCATTTGAACTAAAAAAACTAAAAATATGAAAAAAAATCTGAAAGGACTTTTTTCAAATTATCGGTAGTTCCTCAATACATGACGGGTTTTTTTTTAAATTCTTCGCTATTTTATGGGTTTTATGAAAAATAGGGAAAAAAATTAAGCATAGGGAAAAAAATCCATACACAAAATTTTCAAATAAAAAAAAACAACCAAATATATATAGGAGAGTGTTTGATGATGAAGACTTTGACCATGCGGTATCTCACTAATACGACAATATTAACTATGGAAATCTTAGCTATAAAATGGAATATTTTTTATATGAGCATAGTTTTAATAATTTTTTCTTTCGAAATGTGACTCGTGATTTTTCTATTTATATTTCAAATGTTTAGCTTCCATGAAAATTCTGTTTTTTTTTTGAGTTTTTAAAACCCGATTTTTTAAAATATCTCAAAATCTAGACCTGTATGGCATAAATACGTCGATGGAGACACATCAAAGGGCTGAAATTTAATTTATAAGTTACGTATGTGTATCCTCAGCTCGAGGTCTGGGGAATGTTTTTAGTAAGTGAAATAATGAAACGCTGCCGATCGTAGAGTATACGAGGACGGATTGATAATGATACGGTTTAACAATGAAAACACACTTTATTTTTTAAATTTCGTTTTATTTTTCAACAACGTCCCCTTTTAGCTCGATACACTTGGTCAAACGATATTTTAACTTTTTGATGCCATCCAAATAGTAGGTTTTGTCAAACTCCTCAAAATATGAGTTTGTTTCGTTGATTACTTCATCATTTGATGTGAATCTCTTTCCCCCCGAGCAATTTTTTTAAGTTTGGAAATAAGAAAAATTCACTCGGTTCTAAATCTGGACTGTAAGGTGGATGCGGTAACAATTCGTAACGTAATTTATGGAATTTAGCCATTGCAATTGTTGATGTGTGTGCCGGTGCGTTGTCTTGAAGAAAGAGCACTTTTTTCTTCTTTAAATGTGGTCGTTTTTCCTTAATTTTATCGTCCAATTGATCAAAAAGCGCAGCATAATACGCTCCTGTTATTGTTTTTCCCTTTTCAAGATAGTCGATCAGTATTACACCATGGGAATCCCAAAATACAGTCGCCATAACTTTATCAGCTGATTTCACAGTCCTTGCCTTCTTCGGTGCACTTCCACCAGGTTATACAAATTGTTTTGATTGATTTTTGGTTTCCGGTGTGTAGTGATGAATCCATGTTTCATCAACCGTTATTATTCGACGCCAAAAGTCAGCTGGGTTTTGCCTCATCATACCTAAACATTGCTTTGAGGTAGTCATACGATTTCGTTTTTGATCATTTGTGAGTAATCGCGGCACCCATCTGTCTGATAGCTTCTTCATATGCAAATGTTCATGTAAGATGTTGAATACACGTTAAAAGTTATCCGACTTATATGGCTGCCAAGCAAAAACTAATTGACATATCGCGCCAAAAATTTACATGAAGCCTATTGACCGATTACACGCGGGGAAAAAAAATTACCATATGATGCCCAGTGTTGCCATCTGTTGAAAACCGCATCATTATCAATCCGTCACACTATGCTGCAAGTCGTTTGTATACCAATAAATATTTACAATTAATAAAATAAGCAGCTGCTGTTTGTGTTTTCTCTTTCGGAATTTTTCATAATTATACATTGCTAGCCATCACAACACGATGGAATAGGTTTTTACTGACTGCATAGGTAACAATATTGGATTGTTTGTACAATAATTTTCAAGTCAGTCGGAAACAATGCAATAATAAAAAGGTGCCGCATAATATGTCATGCGATTAGCTTAAGGAAACATAAAGGGAGAGTGAGAGAGCACGAAAGAACTGAGAAAAAAATATATATACTTTTTGCTCTGAGTTGCACTTATGCGCTGATATGCGTACTCATTTTTTATGTTAGTGTATAGCAGTGTTTCCCAATTTTGTTAGCAATTGCCAAATTGACTTTACGATATTATTTAATTGATAAATATCAAATAGAGCAATTCAAATGATTAATGATACAAAAGTGATGCTGAGTAACAAAAGAAATGACAACTAACTTGGGGGTTTTTTGTGGTCGCCAAATCCGAAAATGCAAGCTGTTTTCATGAATTGGCTCTGAAGTACAACCAATAGTTGGTGAAGAAATGATGCCTCCGGCTGCAGTAAAGGTAAAATTCTTATATATAAGTAGTTATATTTCATTTACTAATTTTTTTTGTCTTTTTAATAGAATGCTGCAGCATAAAAAAAACAAAACAGCGGGGTTAAGCTGCACCAATGCAGCTAATACCACGATAGCCGCTGGACGATCTTTTGATCGTTTAACATTTCGATGTTATGAAGAACTTTCCGCAATCTATGAAGGTTATCATTACTTATAGATTTTGTATGTTGATTTTAAATTTGGTCAAAAATTCTCTCAAGCATACGAACTCTGGGGCATTCTATCCTAATCTTACTACTTAGTTGAAAAAAAATTGCCAAAAATTACATTTTTGTATAAATTAGTTAGATATCTCCAAATCCGGACGTGCTAGAAAAATTCTTCAGTGTTTTCGAGATCAATGGCAAAAAATATATATCTGACAATAAAGGGTTAAATACCCCAGAATCCAGAACAAATCCGAAGAAACGGCTTCTACTTTCGGATTCACCAACCCTAAAACTCAAATCTGTTGTCATTTCATTTGTTATGTGACATTGATTTGATTTCCCTGAGTCTTCTTTTAACTGTTTCTACTTTCGCTGCTATATTAAGCACTTTCTTTATTTCCATGGCAGGCAAAAACGGATTACATATGTATGTATTGAAAGTCGTATCGAAACTCGTATCGAACAATTCACGTACCGGGGGGACATGAAAGGTATTCACGGTATTGTAGTGTTTAATGTGCAGTGTGCCCAGTTTTTTGTGCACTTTATATTGTGTTTAATGTGCAATTTATAAATGTAATTTTATTGAGCTTACTGTTCGATATGTGTATGTGTCAACACCAAAGAAATTACAACTTAAAAAGATAAATCAAAACGAAAAATGGGCTAAAGCTAGTTATACTAGTTTCAACCTCTGCTAGGAGGACTCATCAGTAAATTTTAAGCCAATTAGTAAGAGTGTGCAAGCCTACTATGTTCATTTTCTTGCATAGATCTGTTGAGAAGCCAAGCAAAAATTTAAACAAAGAAAACACTCTTTTCCGTTTTGTTTATCTTTGTTATTGTAACTCCCTTGATATTACACATTTTCTTGCAGGCGCTTCGTTTGCAAGCTGATTTGGCGAGTCAAATTTAACACTTTAGTGCAAAATTAAAATGGAAAAAAACCCAGGTATCGATTTGCTTCCTTCTTTCTTCAACATATTTTCAGAGTAAATCGACAAAAACTCATAAGATTTTGACTGTAGCGCAAAAGCGGTTCAGCTCTTGCTCAAAACTTCTTGTTAGTTCTTTTGGATAATAAATCGATGCTGTTTTTTTTTCTGCACTACAATTTGAACCGAACAATTTTTGATTTGGTTTAAGTTCTTTTCGAATATATGAGCGGCCACCAGTAGGAAAGTGACGACAATACACCTGGTGGAAATTTGTGTTTCTATGTACCTTAGGATCTCGGATATACAAATTATTGATTCAACAAATTTCGAATTTTAAATCTTGCATACTCACTTCCTTTAAGCTCCTGATCAATTATTTCGAAAAAAAAGTTATTTGTTTTAATGTAAGAATTTCACCAATATGTGGACAGTGAAAATAAACTTAAAATGTGGTTTATATGAATATATATATTTTGAATTCACGAATTTCATATAAATTGAACAGTTCGAATAATTCAAGTCTTAAATAATTTGAACATTTTGATTATGTCAACAAGTATATTTCAAAAAATTTCGTCAGAAATCTGTTTTAAACCTAGGCTTAAAATGACTATGAATATGCGCCAAAGAGTTCGATTAATTCGAATGTGTATATATATCGTATCGTATATAAAGATAGAAAGAATTAAACTAGTTCTTAAGTTTTACTATTTTGGCAAATTATAAAAGTTATAAAATGTTTTGCTTTTAGGTATTCCTTCGACAATATCCGCCATACCTCTGTGTACTTTACCTGCGTTTTAAATACAACGTTTAAATTGTAACTATAGAAGATTCGTCTACCTAGTAACGTACGCTGGTTAAATCAGTGATCAGAGGGTCAATTCTAGTTCTGCGAAATGTAAATTGTAAAATATGTAAAGCATTCTTCAGAACAAGAATTGAACCCCAGGTAACGAATAAAATTAAATAGCACAGATTAAGAATCGCTGCCATAAAACCTTTTTTAATCTGAACGTATCACGCTTTCTCTCGTAAAATTTTAGAGAATTTCAGTTTTCATTTCAAGTTTATATTCAGTAATGCAAGTAGGGAAAAACAAATTCAATTTAGTTATGACTAGACACTAATTCTATAAACATACGCAATTGCGTATCATCCAAGAAACATCGCCATTATATTTTTATAAGGAAATTACAAGGTTCATATAACAAATAGGTAAAATTCAATAATCGATTTGCATTGAAAAAATAAACAAATTCTTTTTACTTACCTAGATTCCCCTTAAATAATCTATTAAGCAAGAGTGAAATTAAAATCTAATCAAACCCTTATCTAAATACCACGCAACATCAAGACTTCAGAATATATTTCCAGCAGTAAGAATTCTCGACGTTGGTTTTGCTGGCAGTCAGTGGAAGTGGACTGGAGTTGAGTGTAACGGCAATAGTTGAATTTTTCAATTAAATCAGCATTGCAAAGAGTTCGTTCGTGTCGTTGCCATTGCGTTATTAAACATTTGAATAACAAATTAAAAATATGGTTGCACAATCGAAGCTCAGTCAAGTATTCAGCTATCAATCATGGATACACGCTGTATCTGGCGCTGCGGTGAGTCAAGCTAGTTTACCGGTGTGATGTCAAACTTTGAGCTCATTTTTCTATTGTTTCCATTTATAGGGTGGCTGCATTGCAATGAGCACATTTTATCCATTGGACACAGTACGTTCACGCTTACAAAGTGAGTGAAAATACATAGTTTTAAATGAAGCATATAAAAGTATATTGGTAGCGTATTTTAACTTACTAAAATGTGATAACACTAGACAACAAATTGAAAAAACTGTTTGCTTAAGGTGCAGTTAAGGTTGAAATTTTGTGTCGAACTATCGGTTCAATTTCCGGTTAAAGTTTAACTAAACATTAAAAAAACGAACCTTATGTCACTTTTATAACCATAGGAACGATAACACTCCTAAAAAGTTATCTAAACTGGTGTAAAACGGCACCTAAAACGGAGTTAGATAAAAACATATGTATAGACGTTGATTGATAAGGTAAAAACCACGAGGTATGCCCACGTTTGAGATGACAATAGGTATACCCTTAGACCGATTTCATAACTTTTTTTATCTCATAAAATGTCGCCAATTTAATAATTTGGTGTACTACATTTCATTAAGTTATAATTTTTACATTATCTTGATTATCGCTGATTGACAGATAGACTGACGTTAAGGGCTAGATCGACATAGAAGGTGACGCCCCCTCGATGTAGTGTAGCATATATATGGGTTTTCATTTAAAAAATTTCTATAGCTCCTTAGCATGGTTCTCCTCAACGAATAAAGTCTGAGTGGACATTTTTGTTAGCCAGCCTTTGGAAAATGACTGACATATTGACACAGAAACTTAGTTTCCGTTGTCCACAATACTTATATGCATATAGGTGACGTCAGTATACTTAGTCCATCTACTACACATAATTTCAAAAGATATCATCCATACTTGAATTTGTTTCCAGTAATACCTGCCTCAGTATGAGATTAAAAGTGTTGATTTCGTAACTCTGTTGGAGCTATGTATAGATATTTATGTTAACGCTGCCTTTATGCGATGTTATATAGATTTCTTTGAATATTTGAACCAAACTGAAGGTATAGAAAGGCTGCAGGCGTTTACATAGTTCATTGGACGGACCGCAATCGTTTTACTAAATTAAAATTATACTTTAAATATTTTATGCATTCCCAAAATCTACTAACGTACAAACTCTTCGTATAAAACCAAGAAGTTCAAATCCTAATCTAAGCAACAAGAAACTCTTTGGGAAAGTTTAAATTTTGCTCAAAATTATAATCTGCATGCGATTAACAAAAGCAATTCATTACAGTGTTATAATCTATTTTTGAAATTTAAACTGATTAATAAAATGTACGTATTATATGTAGTTCCAAAGTTCTTTAGATGTCTTACGACTTTATCTTTTAGCGTTTTTCAATAATTTTCTTTTATTTGTTTTTAGTTGAAGATCCCGAAAAACAGGGTGCTACACGCAGTATCATGCAAGTAATTAAGCAAATTGTACTTGGTGAAGGATTCCAAGAACTATATAGCGGCCTCGGACCAGTACTGCAAAGTTTATGCATTTCAAATTTTGTTTACTTCTACACATTTCACAGTTTGAAAGCGCTTTATGCTGGCACCGGACCCAAAGCACAAAGCAGCGCTTTTAAGGACTTACTACTTGGTTCCATTGCAGGAATTATAAATGTTTTCTCGACTACACCTTTTTGGGTGGTGAACACACGTCTGCGTATGCGGAATCTTGATGATACCGCAGATGATGTTAAAAACGAGTACAAGAATCTGTTTTCAGGCTTACAGTACGTGGCCAAAACAGAGGGTATACGCGGATTGTGGTCTGGTACAATACCCTCATTGATTTTAGTTTCTAATCCAGCACTACAATTTATGATGTATGAAATGTTAAAACGTAATGTACTGAAAATGAAGAGAGGACGTGAAATTTCTAGTATGGGTTATTTTATAATCGGTGCAATTGCAAAAGCATTTGCCACAGTGCTGACTTATCCATTGCAGCTCGTGCAAACAAAACAACGGCATCGTAGCAACGCCAGCACAGCGACAACATCGAAGAAATCACCAAAGGATACTGGCATGATTGAGATGATGTTAAGTATATTGCAACATCATGGCTTTAAGGGTCTGTTTCGTGGCTTGGAAGCAAAGATACTGCAAACTGTGCTCACAGCTGCCTTAATGTTTATGGCGTATGAGAAAATTGCCAAGGTAGTAGGTATGATGTTGTTGAGGAATACAGCTGCCGTTGTAAAATAGAAAGTTATTTATAGAATGTATGGCTTTTTTTAAGAGGCTCAATTGTGAACTAATTTTATGGTGCGAATGTGCGCTAATATTTCCAAAGTTAGATTTAATTTAGGTGTGTGATTTTAGTTTGTTTTCTATTCTAAGTAATTTTAAGTACCATAGACATCAAATTTTCAAAAATGTATGCGGATTTTTTTTTTCTAATTCTGTTCTAATTTAAGTATTTTGCCTTGTTGTAAATTACCAAATATTGTGATTTTAATTTGATAAAAACTTATATTAAATTAATAAAAATTAATGAAAAAATGTGAACTGAAAGTTTTATTCTGAAGCCAATAATTATTTCAGTTCGAGATTTCATCAACGAACTCGATTCCTGGAATTTTCTTTACTACCTTGAAGATTTCATTCTACACCTTTTCCAGGACTACTTTAGAAAAGTTCAAGTGGATTTGAAAACAAATTCCATTTGTACTTATGATATCCAAATGTACTATAGATATCTGCTCCAGTAGAATCTTCTTGGTTGCATATTATGGTCTTATACATACCATCGGACTGCTTAAGTAAAATTAATAGTGTTCATTTACATCTAAAGAAAACATTCGTTTTACGTTCAACAGATACCTTCAGAGCCTGCTGGTATATTGCAAAATGATAGGACTCAATTCAACTGTCATAAATGCGAAACTTACCGAAACTCCCGATGCAATTCTGGGATTTATTTCTTTAAATTATGAAAAATGTGGAGATTTTCGGCTTTGTTTCTATATCTTTAAAATATTAACATATACAGAAAGTTTGAATGTGAGAACAATCCAAACAAGGCCAACATGAAAAATTTATAACTGCTGCGTTTAATATTTCACATAAATTCCTGCGGTTTTTAAATTAAAGTGTGCTTTGGAAAAAAGGCAATAAAACAAACTAATGAAGTTTTAGTTAGTTCAGATTTTAATTCAAAAAAATATACAGATACAGGGAAAAACAACTTTTTTCTGACTTTAATTAAATTATTACTAGTATTATTAACTTTTTTCTGACGTTAATTTAATTAGTAGTCTTTTCATCCGTCAAATCTTCTTCAGCTGCTTCTAGTGCTGCTTCAGCACTACTGGAACCAACATCAGGCTCTGGAGTTTTATTCTCTTCCTCAACAACTTTTGCATTAGCCAATTCTATTAGGTTATACTTTTTATACTTAAAATAATCCGTGACTACAGACAGACAGCAGAGGCCTTTGATTACCTCCACTATAACAGATTTCGCAGCCTGTTTTAAATCTACTTTATTGTTTAAGTTCTTTGATTGCACCAACTCTGCCAATACGCGAATGATATCATCTCGTTTAACGTCATTATTATAGCGTTTATTAAACACAATTGAAAATGTGGTCCCTTGCTTTAGAAAATGCTTATCAAAAAGTTGACCAGCTGCATTAACAATGTCATCTAGATTTGCCTTGCAAACAATGTCAATTGGGATTAGGCGTAGTAAAAAACGCGACTTTTGTTCTTTAGTTTTGGCAATGTCAGTAATAATTTCCGTACCCAACTCTACTGGATCGCTTAGTGTCGTTTTTATGAAAACACAATTGGTTGTACCAGTGTCGACAACTTGAAATCGGTGTTTGGCCGCATCTTTGCTGTTGTGTTTTCCTTTACCAGCAGCTGCATCAATTTCTTTTTGCAAATCATCCAGTATGTCGCTGGATTCTTCAATTTCTTTATCATCGGCAACATCCGTAGTTAGCACTTGCTGGGGGCCATACAATTCATCCGCATACTGATTCAGAATGTTGTAACATTCCCGAACGCAATCCTTTTCTCGGAAATTGCATGTAGCCAAGAAACCACGTTGTCCAGCTTCCAAAAACTTTTTCTTATTGCTACGAAAATAGTTCTTAGATTTATAATCTGAAATTCTTGGTTTTTTTGCAAATGGTTGTTTAGACATTTCGAATCTTACTTGATTGTGAGATAAAACAAATTTAAATTTTCAGCGCATGTAAATTAAGACAGCTGTTTTTGTGATTTTTAAACTGCAATTACGCTATTAACACACACCGGTCGTCGCCGGCGTATTACTTCGGATTAATTTTTTAGTTGTGTGAATGCGAAATGTCGGAGTAGTAGTTCGGTATTTCTACGTCGGTGTAGTGAGTCGATGCACAAGTTCGCTGTCATGTGAATGCGTACTTGTGCATCGGCGCTAATATGTCAAAAATGCTTAAATTAATATTTAATAACATAAATTTTTAAAATAGCATTTAGTTAAATTTAATTTTAAAATTTAACATAAATAAATTTTAAAATAAAAATATATAAGAAAAATCAGAGAAAAAATTTATTTTTATTACAATTTCTTTTTTAATTTTAGATTAAGTCGTAAGAAAATAATTTTTATTTTTTATAAAAACAACATCATTCAACGCCAACAGGCGTGTAAATTCCTGAATAAAAACGAACTTGTGAGACGGTGTTACTAGACAACATAATGGCTAGTTTGACACGTAATTTTTTCTTCCATTATAAGATGATTAGTAATAAGTGTCATTTGTGTTTAAGGAACGGTAGAATTAATAAGATTCATGATAATGCATTTACTTAACGTGAAAAAATATGTAAACAAGACAAATATAAAAAAAGTTCAAATGCATCCGATTAATGGAGTCCGGGGCCCAAAATTATGTTGAGAGTCCAAATCCAGTTCTTTATTATATCATGTTATTTTTTTGTTTATTGTTCACCAAACAAAATTGATAAATTTTTTATGTTGATGTTTATTAACTAACATAACTGCTATAATAACTGTAAAATTGTGTTTTCTTTGTGAAAACTGGGCTATTCGGTCACTTCTGTTTGCTGAATAAAACAAAGTTTAATTCATTTATTCACCCAACGTTTCGCTTATGGGTTTTAAGCTTCTTCAGGGGTAGTCCAAAATTCTTTATTGCTGTTGATAAATTTAAAAACTATTACATTTACACATTTTATATATGACAATTAAAAACTTACAATGTTAAAACATATTACAAACAAAAAAAAATCATTAGAAAAATAAAAATAAAAAAATTTTTTTTTTTTGAAAAATTAGATTTTAAAACACTTTATAGCACCACACTGTAGCTAAGACTAATGTTGTCCAAGTCTTCTTTAATGTTCATCGCTGTTTTGTAATGCTGCCTAATTCTTAGGCTCTCTAGCGTATATCTGGTCGTTTCTCTTTTTTCTCTGTCCAGTATTGTAATATTGTCAAAGTCAGCTGTGTGTTTGTTTTCATCCATATGTTTTGCTAGTGCTGTCGTATGTCTGTTGTGGCTTACATCGGCTTTGTGTTCTCCTAATAACATTTAATGATCTGTTAGTCGGTTTATATTATATGAGAGGTAAGAACAGCCATCAAACTGTTTGATAAATGACAACAAATTTTGATTTTCTCTTTGTTTGACATATAATTTGATCAAAAATTTAATGATGTGGATGCTCGTCAAATTTTTTAGTAGTTTTTGTCATATGAAAAAAAATTTAAAATCTTATTTTAAGCTCTGCCTTGCCTGTCAAAATCAGCTCTGATAAGGATAGAATAGAAATCGCAAATTACCAGAATTGTTGTCTTCCTCTGTTTTGTTTACTCTTGACAGTGAAGGTGTAGCTTGTCACGGTTGCATAATTTGAGTTTGGCAAGCTGATTCTTCCTTGATAATTTTATTATCTGCTGCAACTATGTTAATTGAATCATGAACGCAACCACCCTCGTGTTGGTTCCATCTGTCATTTTGCTGAAATATCCGGTTAAATTCTTTCATTAATTTTTTATCCGGCGATGTGGTAGGACGTGTTTCGCTTGAACGGAATTTATTATTTCCTTCGATTGATTAATGGCGAACGCTTGCTTTCGCTTTTAAAAGAAAATCTATTGCAATCGTGTTTCTACTGAATACAATTTGAAAAAACTTCAACGCAAGGTAAATAGTCATGGATCTTTTTCAATGAAATTTGTTTCATTTTGATGAAATTTTTCAACAAAGTAAATAATTTGCACGATGTATCTCCAGGGACGTAGAATTTTTACCTACGCTTTGGTCGCAATTTTTGACGTGCTATATAATAAACTGTTTACTTGCATCGTTTGGTGACACGAATTCTATTACTGTGACCATGGTATTACAAAGGCAGAACAATCCCAATTCTAAATTTTACACAAGTCATTTGGCAAATTTCCCCTAACCTAACGAGTTCCGAATTTCTTGATAAAAATATAAGTCTAGAAACTCAGGAATACCGTCAAATACGTTGGTAGGAATATTTTCAAACGATATTGAGAATAATTGATTAGATTTGGGCTGAATTTTATATTTGCTAGCCCATCTTAGGAGTTAACGCCATTACTCCTATTATCGCTCATCAAAGATGAGGGTGTGTACTTCACACAATCTCACTTTGCGGCTTTAGAGCTTATTTTTCAACATTTTCTAACCTCACTTTTTTATAATTTTCATTGCAGTTATGCGTTTCATTCGCTTTGCTTTTAAAGTGAAATAGTGAGAACTACAGCAATCATGTATTTATATAATTTAACCCTGCAAAAAGGTACGGGTGTGACGCATGCCGTACATGGTAGCTTCTCAGGAACCAAACAACAAGAGGTTTTAATATCGCGCGGCAAATCCTTAGAATTGGTGCGCCCTGATGCAAACACAGGCAAAGTTCATACGTTAATGTCGACGGAAGTTTTTGGTTGCATACGTGCACTAATGGCTTTTCGATTGACTGGTGGCACAAAAGGTAAGCTTATTAAACTATAGTTCATTAGTTTGTGATGTACACAAAAATTATATAATCTGGCAGTTAATTATATTAGACTACTTCCTTTCTCGGTTTCGCATGAGGGTGGCGATGGTTGTTTTTTATAGTCGTTCGATATCTTATATGAATTAATCACATTTTTTTTTATTCACAATCACAAAGTTTATTTGTAAATTTGCTTGAACAGATTTCTTATAGCGTTTGAAAGTTTTTGCTTGTGGAGAAGGTATCTAGTTATTGTCTATGTCACCAAATGTTTTCAGGTACAAAGATTGTTGAAATGTATTACTGGAATAGTGTTTCAGTCTCTATAATATATGGTCATCCAAGTGACCTTTTAATTTTCGCGCCATTTTTGAATTCCACATTTAACTATCATTGAGATGGCTTGATAAATAAAATTTAGGAGACTATTATATATGGATCGGAAAACATGTTGAAATAGTGAAACTAGACCTCTCATCTTATAATAATTGTTTTTGTTGTTTTTTTTTATTGTTTTTGACCATAAAAACGTAGTTTCCATAGGAATTGATTGAATACATTTTTTTTTATTTTTCGACCAAAAAGGGGGTAGATATTCAAAAATTTACAACAATCTATAAACCATTTTAAAGGTAATAAATTAAGCATTCTTACCATGCTAAAAAATTTATAGGTTAATTACACACTTTTTGGAAAAAATAACGGTTTTTTTAAAAAAAATTGGTTAAAATTTTAGAAAAATCGTCATATCTCCAAAATTTTGGGTTAGATATCAAAAATTTACGCACCATTATTGTAGGCCATTAAATTATCCATCTTATGACACCCATATTTTTGATATCCATTCAGGGGTTTCCAACTTATATGGATTTTCACAAAAGCTATATCCGCAACTTCCGATGGCTATATATCCGAAACCAGATCCGATCGGCACTTTTTTTTTGCTATTTTCATTTCCATTTTAGGGGGTAAAACAAAAAATATTGGAGCATGGGAGCAACGGGGTAAACCTGTGCCAAAATTTCTAGTGTACATACTAAATCATTGGTTCCCAAAGTGGTCCAGGTGAATCCCCAGGGGTCCATGGGAGACTCGACGGGGGTCTATGTTGGCGTGACAAAAAAATGGGGGTTCACAATTCGTAAGCGGAGGTCCACGAAAATTGATCTGCTTTCGATAGTGAAGAACTAAAATTTTGGGTTGTCTTCACCTATCAATGTAGGCAGATAATATTTTGAGAAGCTCATCGACTGTTACTTGCAAAAACTTGCATATTCCATATTTAGTACAACGTGTCGGAACTCAGCTGCAACGCAAATTTCAATAGTTAGATCTAATCTTCACATTTTTTGTCGAGTTTTGGGAATAAAGTAGAATGTAGCTGCAGGGGGTCCACCGGAACCAGCTAAATTTTGAAATTGGTCTATAAGAAAAAAAAGTCTGGGAACCTCTGTACTAAATTGTTAATAAAGCCTTAAAGTTCGCCGTCATATCCATTGTATCAAAATATACAACTGACAGTGGCAAAAGAAGGCATAGGAAGGAAATAGGATTATTTCTTTTTAGTTCAGAAACAAAAGCGCGTTGTTTAAAAAACTAATTCCGGGATACCCTTTATGCATGTACATTAGGGTGATTAAAATTTTTTTTTTTGTTTTTTTTTAAGGTGCTGTTGCTTAAAAAGTAAGTTTATGATATCAAGAAAAAGTTCACGAAAATTCAGCTCTGTAACTCAATTTTATAAGGTGGCGCCGGAGCCTGTTAGTTTTACATGTAAAATGTATGGAAAAATTATTTTTTACAAAATATGTTGAGCTGAAAAGGGTCGTTTTTCGACGTAATTTCTTACGCTGAATCCGAATCTGGCCTCAGAATTGACCCATCATGTCGGAAACCTGAAATATTTAAAATGGCTATAACTTTGCAAGGAAACATCACAGATCACCACTTGAAAGCTCATTTTAAAGGGCAAGGATGGTACTAAATGATGCTTTTGTTAAAAATAAGCTGATCAACTTTCTTTGGCCTCAAAAGTAGACAAAAACATCATGTTTCAGGTAAATAACCTCAAATATTTCAGGATTCCGACATGATGGGTCAATTCTGAGGCCAGATTCGGATTCAGCGTAAGAAATTACGTGGAAAAACGACCCTTTTCAGCTCAACAACACTAATCACTTATTCATTTAGATACCTAACAGGCTCCGGCGCCACCTTATAAAATTGAGTTACAGAGCTGAATTTTCGTGAGCTTTTTCTTCATATCATAAACTTACTTTTTAAGCAACAGCACCTTAAAAAAAACAAAAAAAAAAAAAATTTGAATCACCCTAATGTACATATATGCACAAATCAATATTGAAACTTCAATTGTTGAATGCTTCGATAAGACTTCATGTCATCTAAGTGCTAGAGAAATATTTAAATCTTGGCGTCGCATTTGATATGATTTTATATCATATTGAACTGAAACTCTGAGGTACAACTAACTTATAATTTAAACTTTTCGTATATCTATTTTTCTTAAAAATAGTTGACTTTTTTACTTGATTCATCTTTCTTTCTAGATTACATTGTTGTTGGATCTGATTCAGGACGCATTGTTATATTGGAATACAATCCAACAAAAAATTCACTTGAAAAAGTTCATCAGGAAACTTTTGGCAAATCCGGTTGTCGACGTATTGTTCCAGGACAATATTTTGCTATTGATCCAAAAGGACGTGCTGTTATGATTGGTGCCATTGAAAAACAAAAGTTGGCCTATACTCTTAATCGCGATGCTCAAGCACGTTTAACAATTTCTTCGCCTTTGGAAGCTCATAAATCAAATACTTTAACATATCACATGGTGGGCGTTGATGTCGGTTTTGATAATCCATTATTTGCCTGCTTGGAAATTGACTATGAGGAAGCTGATAGCGATCCAAGTGGTAAGTTATTGTACTGTTCTACATAAACTGATTTCTAGAGTTGTAATCTTAAAGTTGTGTGTATTTATTTTTGATTTTTTTTTTATAAAACCTTTAATTTTATACTTCGAAAATATATTACTACGGATAAATTACCAAAAACGTGTAATAACGTAAATTCTATGCATTTTTAAGACATACCAGAGTTAAGGAAAAATTTAACCTTTCCAAATGGTTTGGCAAAGTGCTATATCAAAAATGCTTCTGAACCATTGGTATTTGTATTTAATTTTTTGCAAATACTTCACTGATATGTAGCAAACAAACTACCTACTAATTGACACAAAGTTCGATATGGAAAATATGTAATATAAAAAAACCAAGTTTGAGTGAATTGTTAACGAATATTAAAAATGAACACTTACGTTTCTAATTTTCCAAACCGAAAAGTACGTTTAAAAAAAGTTTGTTTTCGGGCTCAATAACGATCGATATTTTCACAAAAATAATTCTTCTGCCAGCAATTTCTATAAGTGGATTTTAAAATTCTGTGTAATAAGCAATCAATACACGACGACTTGTGCAGGCGCAATTTGGATAGAGCAGGGATTAATTATTTCTTTAATTGATGTTATTTTATTATTATAAGACATCAATAATTACAAACAATTTTTAATTATTTTATAGAACATTCAATTTTATATTTTTGAATCATATACGAATAGTCCGCCATAAACGTAACAGAGTCTAATAACGTCAGTTCTCTGCACTTTAAGACATACCAGAGTTAAGGAAAAATTAAACCTTTTCAAATGGTTTGGCAAAGTGCTAAATTAAAAATGCTTCTGAACCATTGGTATTTGTATTTATTTTTTTGCAAATACTTCACTGATATGTAGCATACAACAGTCTACCTGACACAAATTCGATATGAAAAATGATATAAAAACGAAGGATGAGTGAATAAAACTATCCTTCCTTAATCTACGATCGAAAAGTTTGTTTTCGAGCAATTTCTATGAGTGGATTCTAAAAAAAAACTATCATAAAGTGATTCTTCGTTTTTGCGAACTTTGATCCGGGCACGAATTATTTGCTTTTAAATCTATAAAGTAAAGAAACAAAAAGGAAGATAAATATTGTTATGAAATTTTTGTTTTTTTTTTCTGCAGGCGAAGCTGCACAACGTACACAACAAACACTAACGTTTTACGAAATGGATCTTGGCTTAAATCATGTTGTACGTAAGTACTCTGAACCGCTAGAAGAACATGCTAATTTCCTCATATCTGTGCCTGGCGGTAATGATGGTCCATCTGGTGTTCTAATTTGCTCAGAAAATTATTTAACTTATAAGAATTTGGGTGATCAGCATGATATTCGTTGTCCCATACCCAGAAGACGCAATGATTTGGATGATCCAGAGCGTGGCATGATATTTATTTGCTCTGCTACACATCGTACCAAGAGCATGTACTTTTTTTTGGTACAAACTGAACAAGGAGATATATTTAAAGTCACTTTAGAGACCGATGACGATGTTGTATCAGAAATTAAACTAAAATACTTCGATACAGTACCACCGGCTATAGCCATGTGTGTACTTAAAACTGGCTTTTTATTCGTTGCCTGTGAATTTGGAAACCAGTAAGTCTCTTCTCTTTATCTGATAGCTGATTACTACATACTAACCATACTTTTATATATTCATAGCTATCTATATCAAATTGCACATTTAGGCGATGATGATGATGAGCCAGAGTTTAGTTCTGCTATGCCATTGGAAGAAGGCGAAACTTTCTTCTTTGCTCCACGACCATTAAAAAATTTGGTTATGGTTGATGAAATGCCATCGTTTTCACCAATAATAACTTCACAAGTTGCCGATTTGGCGAATGAGGATACGCCACAAGTGTATGTGCTTTGTGGACGTGGTCCACGTTCTTCTATGCGTGTACTACGACATGGTTTGGAAGTCTCAGAAATGGCTGTCTCTGAACTGCCCGGCAATCCAAATGCAGTATGGACTGTAAAGAAGCGTATTGATGGTTAGTAATTAAAATTTTGTAGACTCCCGTTATTTCTTATTTTTTAAACTTTTGAGTGTAAAAGTACATTGAATGTTTTTAATCATTCAATTACTTTTATCATGCCTATATTTTTAAGTGTTTTACTGTTTAAATTTTTTAATTAATAACTGGTGATTTTGATGTCAGGTTAACGTTAAAACAAAAAAATAGCAACTGCCCTTTCTCCTCCTTCACTTGAAAGCAACTTGTCAAAAGAATCTAAAAATCAAACACCAGTTCTTTTCTATTTCAGGCGGTTAAACTCTTGTGCTGTGAGCCTGTCGACGTGACTGTCGTGCAGCCGCTTGTGTAAAATTGTTTATAAAATTTAAACCATACTCTGTCTCGCACAAGAGTGTGTTTAAGTGTAAAATGCAGATAATGCGCCGCTATAACGGTCATGAAATCGTTTAACATTTTATGTTAAGTGTAAAGTGTGCACAAAGTTAATTTCTTAAAAAACACTTTCCTAAATATTCCTCTACACTTCTACGAATATAGGTAAGGCAACATTTACATAATAAGGCTGAAAAGAACAAGATAAAACTACATACTAAAAGCTCTGCCTTTTGATCCATAAATAAATGGGTCGGACTGAGGTGGTGCTTTAAGATTTATTTTTATTATAAAAGACAATATTGATGATTTTTAATCCGTGTTTCAGCTGAATTTCTTTGCTTAAAACTTGATCATTAACTGAATCATTGTCAAAATTTTAAGTTTAATAAAAATTCTTTAACATTCAAGCAAGAGCACTTATGGAGGAATTATTTTTTCTTTGTCTTTTGCAAATCTAACAGATGATTTTGACGCTTATATTATCGTGTCGTTCGTGAATGCCACACTTGTTTTGAGCATTGGTGAGACAGTAGAAGAAGTAACGGATAGCGGTTTTTTGGGCACAACGCCGACGCTTAGTTGTTCTTCGCTAGGCGATGATGCATTGGTACAAGTTTATCCAGATGGTATACGTCATATACGCTCTGACAAACGTGTAAATGAATGGAAAGCACCTGGCAAAAAATCGATTACAAAGTGTGCTGTAAATCAGCGTCAAGTGGTGATTGCTTTATCTGGCAGAGAATTGGTTTACTTTGAAATGGATGCGGTAGGTTATTCTTTTAAAACTTAATTTATACGGTTTTTTAATTTTAAACGGTTTCGCAATTTATTATTTGTAGAAACCGTACCTGTATTGGCAAACAATACAATACAAAAAATACCTGAAATGACAAAACAAAACTTGAAATGACGGCTGGTAACGCCGCATTTCACTACAAAGTAGTTAGTAGTAGTATTATATTATATATTGCGTTCGCCAATCTGCGCTAATGCGGATAGTGCGACGCTAAACCTGCTGTATACCTGAAATGACGGCTGGTCACGGCCGCATTTCACTACAATATATATTATTAAATATATATTGCGGACGCCAATCTGCGCTAATGCGGATAGTGCGCCGCTAAACGGTTTCGCAATTTATTATTTGTAGAAACCGTTTAACATTTTCTATGTTAACTCCTGTATGTTAACCTGTATTGGCAAACAATACAACAAAAAAAAAAATATACATTATGTATATACTAGCGCTGTCGCTAATCTGCGCGAATGCAGATAATGCGCCGCTATAACGGTCATGAAATCGTTTAACATGTTATGTTATTCTTATAACTTCAGACTTTTAACATGTTATGTTATTCTTATAACTTCAGACCGGTGAACTAAATGAATACACCGAACGCTCTCAGATGCCTGCTGAAATTATGTGCATGGCCTTGGGTACTGTACCGGAGGGCGAACAACGGTCGTGGTTTTTAGCTGTGGGTCTCGCTGATAATACTGTGCGCATAATTTCATTGGATCCAAATGACTGCTTATCGCCTTGTTCTATGCAGGCGCTCCCATCTCCTGCTGAATCTCTTTGTCTTGTCGAAATGGGTCATACTGAAGGCGCAAACGTTGGAGGGCCAGCAAATGACGAAACCGGAGATCGTCCAAATATATCTGCTAAGGGTACAATATATCTCAATATTGGACTTAGCAATGGTGTACTGTTGCGCACAGTGCTAGATCCCGTCTCAGGCGATTTGGCTGACACACGCACTCGTTATTTGGGTTCACGTCCCGTTAAACTTTTTCGCATACGTATGCAAGGCTCTGAAGCTGTGCTCGCCATGTCCAGTCGTACTTGGCTATCATATTATCATCAAAATCGGTTTCATCTTACGCCACTCTCTTACGAAACATTGGAATACGCATCTGGTTTCTCCAGTGAGCAATGTAGCGAAGGTATTGTCGCTATATCCACAAATACATTGCGTATTTTAGCATTAGAAAAACTGGGAGCAGTTTTCAATCAGATTTCCTATCCTCTCGAGTATACGCCACGTACTTTTGTCATACATCCTGACACCGGGCGTATGATAATTGCTGAGACTGATCACAATGCGTATACCGAAGAAACAAAAAATGCGCGCAAACAACAAATGGCTGAAGAAATGCGTGTTGCAGCTGGTGAAGATGAGCAGGAATTAGCCAATGAAATGGCTGATGCTTTTATCAATGAGATATTGCCTGAGGATGTCTTCTCAGCGCCAAAAGCTGGACTTGGACTATGGGCATCGCAAATACGTGGGCTTGATCCAATACATGGACATACGTTATTTAAAATTCCTCTTACACAAAACGAAGCAATAATGGCAATGACCATTTTGAAATTCTCAGCAGCTTCCGATGGCCGTTATTATTTGGCTGTTGGCGTAGCTAGAGAGTTGCAGCTTAACCCGCGCATAACTAATGGTGGCTGTATTGACATTTACAAGATTGATCCCACATGCTCTAGCTTAGACTTCTTGCATCGCACTGAAACCGAAGAAATACCAGGCGCTTTATGTGGTTTTCAAGGCCGTCTTCTGGCGGGCTGTGGACGAATTCTACGCATTTATGATTTAGGAAAAAAGAAAATGCTGCGCAAATGCGAGAACAAGCACATACCATATCAAATCGTCAATATTCAGTCGATGGGTCATCGCGTTTACGTTTCTGATGTACAGGAATCGGTTTTCTTTATACGATATAAACGTGCTGAAAACCAACTTATAATTTTTGCTGATGATACACATCCACGTTGGGTAACAGCAACCACACTTCTAGACTATGACAGTATTGCTATTGCAGATAAATTTGGTAACATGAGCATACAACGGCTTCCTCATTCTGTAACAGATGATGTCGATGAAGATCCTACAGGTACAAAGTCTCTATGGGATCGTGGCTTGCTTTCAGGTGCTTCACAAAAATCAGAGAATATTTGCTCGTTCCATGTGGGTGAAATAATAATGTCACTGCAAAAGGCCACTCTTATACCAGGTGGCTCGGAGGCGCTAATTTATTCCACACTTAGTGGCACTGTTGGTGCCTTTGTACCATTCACTAGTCGTGAGGATTACGACTTTTTTCAACACTTGGAAATGCATATGCGCAATGAATATCCACCGCTTTGTGGTCGCGATCATCTAAGTTATCGCAGTTCATATTACACAGTGAAAAATATTTTAGATGGCGATTTGTGTGAACAGTATTTATCCATAGAACATAGTAAGCAGAAGAGCATTGCAAATGATATGTTTCGTACACCAAATCAGATTTGCAAAAAGCTAGAGGATATACGAACGCGCTATGCATTCTAAGGTGAGATTAAAAACAATTGTTCGTTTGCTATCACTAGTTTCTAATGATGATATTTGTTCGTTAGTCACGTATGTTAGAAATTGATAACCAATGAAATAAATTATTCCGAACTTTATGCTGATTAAATATACAAATATAAAAATTTACTTTCATGGTATATGAGGTTTATATATGTTTTATTTTCTTTCAGACGCTAACATTCATCTCATAGGAATTAATATGATTAGTTTTAAGGTAAGCTTAAGCAACTTACATGCATATATACAAATTAAGGAATTTAGTGATGATAAACGATTTACCTTGGGACACCTATGATAAACTTTGATTAGTGTAAACTATATAATCCTGAATTTGAAAATAAGGAAAACACTTTTTTCGAGTAGTGTAAAAATATTCTTATATCGCGATTTTGTTTTATTTACTTACAGATTTTATTTTGCATAAGAACATTACTTCATAAGAAAGACAGCTAAGGGAGAACGCTATTATACGAGTGGTAAGTTTTTTTGTAATTGATTAGTGACAAAATTATTTTTGTGTCATCTGCTGAAATGATGATAAACGATTTACCTTGGGACACCTATGATAAGATATGATTAGTGTGAATTAATTTACTGAAACACCCAAATATATTATGTTTCTAAATGAAAAAAACACAAGAAAAATAAAATAAAACTTTTTCTTTTCAGTAACCTAACAATTTGGAAGCTATTTGCAATAAGGAAATTTCAAGGTGAATATAATATTTAACATATTTGTAAAATCGAATTTGAAGTAGAACGTATTTGTCTTGATTAAACAAAAGAAAAAAAAAACGTCAAAAATATATAAATTACATACTTACTGAGCACATTTTTATTGCAAAAAATGGTGGTTAAACTTTAGGGAACTTTTTTAAACTTTTTTCAAGTCAAGTTGAAACATAATGTAATGATCCCATATTATCACTTATATTAAATAAATTAAATTAATACCAAAAAAAAAATTATTGAAAATGCTCTATTACTCACGCATTTGACTAGACCTGCCCCCTTAATTTTGCAATAACTTTGTTAAAAAAATTTCTTTTATGAACATTTCGATTAAATTCATAATGGTAATTTTTTACCTCTGTCCTTAAAATTTTGATAAATATTTTAATATAGGATTGTTAACTTTTTTTTACAGATCGTGCAGATATGTAAATCTTCATCTGAAAACAACCACTCACAACTGCCCGCTAGAGATATAAGAGTAAATTAGTATTACTTCTAATGGTTACTTACTTTTTACAATATTTTAGCTAGCTTTGGAACAAATAAGCATTTAATTTTAATTTCACTAACTTAGTCTGTTCAAAGAAAAAAAAAAGCTATAAAAATATTTACATTCGGCGATTTTGACCACGTATACATCAACTAAAACCAACAGTTCACATTTTTACTTATTACCATGGTGATTTCGTCAACCATCCGGAAGAATATATACTGTAAGTTTCAATTCTAAAACCTTAAATTTCAAGTAACTCAGCTGGAAATAATCTGATAATGCCGTTTTTCACATAAGATGTAATATCGGACATTTCCAATTGCGTTTCTTTAAAAATGATGACAAAAACACGATAAAGAACAATCATGTTGAGACACTCTGTGTCCTGCAGTGCTGATTTTTCGTTAATCTCTGTTTTTGCAGAATATAAATTTTCAAATTACTAACCATATTTTCTTTTTTTCAACAGACTAAAGTCATATGGAGCTCACAATTTAAAGTCGAAGTTTTGTGATTAGACCTTACAATAGATTGCCCTTGTGGCGTTATGAAAATGTGTATCTTCTTTGACACGAACAAATTTAGGCGCTACAGCCAGCCCATATGTATCGTAAGTTTCAATTCTAAAACTTTAAATTTCAAGGGGCTCAACTGGAAATAAACTGATGATGTCCTTTTCCATATAAGATATGATATCAGAGATTTCCAATGCGTTTCTTTTAAAATGATGACAAAAACACGATAAAGAACAATCATGTTGAGACACTCTGTGTCCTGCAGTGCTGATTTTTGTTATCTTTTTTTTTGCAGAACTTAAATTTTGCAATTACTAATTGTACTTTCTTTTTTTTCCCAACAGACAAATCATCTGAAGCACAGAATTTGAAGTCGAAATTTTGTGAATAGACCTTGCAATAGGTTATCCTTCTTGTGGCTATATAAAAATGTGTATCTTCTTTGATACGAACCAAATTTAATTAATAAATTACCGAAAATAAATACAATAAATTTTGTTTTTCTTTTACTGCTGGTCTTAAGAGACAAAAAATATCTAGGCGTTGGAGTCTATAATGGTCTCAGCATCTGACTTATTTCTCACCGCCGCCATTCTGTTGTTTTCATTTCGATTTCACAGAATCGCTGGAAAGTTAGTTTCAAACTTAACGTTGTGATCCCAGTCCTAAATAAATAAAAAAAAGGCGTGGCTAAAGTCACTACCTTTAGTGGCATCAAATGATTGGAGTGAAACTATTATACTAACTATTCTGTTAGTTAAAATTGCATTCATAAAATTTACTTATTTAGAATGTCAGATTGTAAAAAATAAATGTCATACTTAAATGTTTTCAAATAAAGTTTGTCAATATTTTTGTTAGATTTTATGTGAATAACAGTAAAATTAAATCCACAAGAGTATGATCAATGTTACAAATTGGAACCATTTTAAAAACTAGGGATGAAAATTAAATGTTGGTCAAAATATATAATAAGAATGATAGCAGCTTAATTCATTTTGTGACGTTTTTGGAAAAAACTATACCAGTGGATAGAAAAAGGTTGAAAATATGTTTTAGTAGTCACCGGAGGGTGAACATTTTAAATCCAAAATTTTATTCCGTCAATCGATGGAAAAAGTTCGAAATGAATTTTGGAAGTCAATAGGGCTGTCCCTGAATGGGTGTTTTCGACAAACTTCGGATTTTTTGCTGGATCAATTGATGGGAAAAAGTCAAAAGTGGATTTCGGAAATTATAAGGAGGTTCACCGAAGGTTTTGTAGTAAAACAAAATAAAAATATTTTTCACATAGAATTTTTTTAGCTTATTACAAATTATGCAACTTGTCCAAAAGTCATGGAACAGACCTAATGTACATATGTAGTTCAACTTAAACTGTTTCACTGTTTGAGAGTCACAGCAAGTTTGTATTTGTAAAAACAGCTGATAAATTGACATTTGCCAAAGCTTGATAACAGAATTTAAGAATTTTAGATTATTTGTTATAAAATCAAAATGGACTGTGCGCCCTTAAATTTGGTAATTTTAGCTTTAAAGACTTACAATATTCGTTATTTGTACAAACTTACATTCATTAGGCTCACTTTCACGAACGTCGTGCAGACAAATTTCTCAAGCACCATCGCTATGACGATGCCTACAAAGCAATCGAAACTTCATTACTGTATGTACAGGATTCCTACAAAATCGCAATGATACCCAAATCTATTGAAGTACTGGACACACAAAAGAGGGACTACGAACGTAAATTGCGGCAAGTTCAAATGCGTAAGATGCAACACGAACGATTGAAAGTTAAGGAAATCGTTCCAACTGTAGAAACTAATTCAGTGTTGCTAAAACCAGAGAGTAACGCATCAGCTTTATCTATTTCCAAATCGATTGATAAAACCATTGAAGATTTTGATGCAAAATTTAATAACATGACTATCAATCGAAATTCCCCAAGCAGTAAGGAAAACCACGACCCAAAGGATATGGACAAAGGACATAGTGACTTGAAATCAGCTATGAAGCCGGCTCGTGCTACTGACTCACTGTCATCGCACAGTGAAGACAATGACTATCCATCTTTGGTTCCGCTGGAACTGCCATCATTCGATTTCAATATATTCACTACATCGTCATCTTCTTTGGCCAGTGTTGTGGGTTTAGTAGAGAGTTTTCAAAAATAATTAAGTTCTCAGTGGAAAGCTGACTGGATATATTCTATTCTGCTATTCTATTTTATAATGTAATTAGGATATATCCTAAGCGTATACTAAATGCTGCTTACATTCACACACGCGTCATAGACATGTGATATATTTGGTCCAGAATATAAACGAGTACCATACATATCCGATCTATCACCATTGTAAGTGGAAGCAGCATGTATCCTCTGAAGTGATATTGTAAATGAGGGTAGGATATGACCTACAAACGGTACATTTATCTTTTATATATCCAAAAAAGAAAAGTATTATCTATTCGATGTTTTTTTTTTTAAATTTAATAACCTCTGTTGTCCCTTATCATAAATAGCATTAAGCCATAAATGTAACATTAAATTAGTAGTAAAAAAAAACTTTGTTTTATTGTCATTTGAAATTAACAAATTTAATTTTTCGCCAGAAGACCCTGGAGTAAATCGTCCATATCAGTTTCAGTTTCAACTTCTTTGAGTAACAACAGTACTTGAGCTTCCATTTCGTTAAGTATGTCTGGTTTTTTATAAGTGATAATTAAGGTGTTGTATTGATGATGTATCGATATATTGGCCTGATCAGGTTTAACATTACATCGGCTCAATTCGGGTATCTGTATTACCTTGTAATATTTTTTATTGGTGGTACGTACATAAACACATCGTTTCTCTGGATCAACCTTCACCTGGTATACATCAATACTATATGGTAAGTTACGTATACGCCATTCTATATTCTTTTTTGTTATACGTTTAGTAACAATAGGTGCTGTGTTGCTTTCTTTTAATGTAAATCCAGTGTTCGTTTCGTTGTCTGCATCACCACCTCCACTAGAACCAATCTGTCTAAAAGTTTCACCTAATTCAATTTCCCATTCTGGTTCGCCCATTAGCTGTTTACTCTTACGCCAGGCGCGGCTCAAAATTACACCTGTTTCCATGCTGTATTCCTCAGACATTTGCTTTCCATCGGGAAATTTATAGAAAATTTTGCGAGATTTTCCCTTGCTAATCATGGAGTTTTTCTCGGCGCTTCTTAAATAATTTAACCAACTTTCATATGACATTTTTGTGCACAAAAAATATTTTCAAATATTAATAAAATCCAAATTTGTTTAATCGATTACTACTTCCACAACGCACACTTCGTTTGTTTACAGATGCTAGTGTCAAACGTGATTACAGTCCACAATCCATAGAACAGCTGTATACAAAATTTTAAGAGCACTGTGATGTAGATACTATGCAAAGAAGTGGGTAGGAAAGAACTGGACTCCGAGCTTTTTCCCTGTATTAAATTTTGGCGAGCCGAATGAAAGCTGGAACCAATGAGAATTACGAACCAAAATCCTATTGGATTTATTTCTGATTTTGTTCGGCTTTTGCAACGAACCAAACAAATTCACAATGTAAAAATCAGACCTATGAAACCACATTTTGCTGTCAAATTTTAATGTGACAGTTTAGTACAACCTTTATTTTTATTTCCATGATAATATTGAAAAATATAGTAATTATAGAAATATTTTAAGTTTTGTAAAATAATTTCGATTCAATACGTAAGATAAATGAAATTTTGTTTGAAGCAGGCGCTCAGCAAATAAAACAACATGAATATCATTTTAATTTTTCAATTTGAACCGAAAAATGTACGTACTTGATCAAGGAATCAAGGGTGCTAAGCCCCTTACATGAATATTTTTGGATTCGGAAAGGTTTAAGCCCAAATTAAGATAACACTTCCATAGTAGTAGTGTATTTTGTCACATTGACTTAGTTTCCGTGTCAATTTTAAGGAAATCTCCATTTTTTATCTTTGAAAATATGATTTTCGTGTTTTTTTAAATGCAGAATTAGTTCTAGTGACTAAGCTATTCATATTGAACTTATTTATTATTAACTGTTTCAACTAATGATTCGTTTCAAGTAAAACAAGAAAATTGAAAAATATAAGTTCATAATGTCTATACATTTATTGCCCCCAAAGGAAAAATCCTAGTTGCGAAAACAAGCAAACAACATGATTATAATTTTTGTTGTTTTCAACTCAATTTTTCTGCCGAAAATATACCAACAAAATTGAAACTAACGGCATCGGTTGTAAGCTACAAAAACGCAACAACAAATACAAGCATTTTTTTTAAGGATTTTTTCGACTGAATTTTTCTGAAGAAAACCCAACAACAAAATTTACGTGTGATCACTTGCAAATTTGCAAGTTTGAAGAAGTCAAAATAAAAGTCATGTTATTGCATTTGCTGGAGTCTAGTTCTTTCCTATCTACTTATTTGGCTGTAGTCAATCGCAGGGCGCAGGTTGGCTGAACGGGCCCATTCAGTGCTGCCAATTCTTGTCAACATGCTACTAAAATGAGATCTCTATCTAGTATACCGGCATTAAAATATATCAAGCTGTTTCACTTACACTTACGTCAGGCCGCATAAAAATAAATAACCTATCTATCCAAAACTCAAAGAACGAACGAACGAATTTCATAAAAACACAATCGATTCCTGAAAGCCCACGTATGTGGATTATCATCGTCACTGAGTAGATTTCACCAAATTGATCTAGAAAAAGTAAGAAAGATAGATATCAATTATAAATTTGTAATTATAAATTGTGTTAAAAAGCAAAAAAACGCACAGTGACATACAAACAAGCAAAGAGAGAGCTTAAGAAGTTTTATTTAATTTTTTTTTAAGAAATATAAAGTAAAAACAAAATGAGTCTCGTCTGGACTTTGATCGCCACATTTCTCTACGCCGAAATTTTCGTGGTCTTGCTATTGGTACTTCCTGTAGCCAGCCCTTACAAATGGAACCGGTTCTTCAAATCAAAATTCTTGGCTATGTTACGAGCCCAGGCGCATGTGTATTTCATCCTTATACTAGGCGTCTTGGTGCTTTTCTTGTTGGAAGCTATACGTGAAATGCGCAAATACTCGAGTCTCCCTGAGGGCGGTGAAGTGCACCTTAATGTGGAAATGCAACATAGCATGCGTTTGTTCCGTGCTCAACGTAATTTCTACATTTCGGGATTTTCCATCTTTTTGGTTTTGGTAATTCGTCGATTGGTTACACTGATTTCTGCACAAGCAAATCTGTTGGCACAGAGTGAGGCTTCTCTGAAACAAGCACAAAGTGCATCTGCTGCTGCTCGCAGCTTGTTGTCAGATAAGAGCACAGAAAAAGCTAAGGAGGTTACTGAGGATAAAACTTTGGGCGAGGTAAGTGGAATGCAAGTTTATTTTTCAAGTTTTTGTCAAGAATTCTGTACAACTGTTATGTTTTTGAGAAAACTTGTTGCTTTTATTGATTCACTTAGATCCAATTTCGACGAAATGTAGTTGAAATTGTCTAGAGGAAACAGGGCAAATCCATATAAAATGAAGACCTAAGCATAGTTGTCAAAGAATAGAAAAGCTATAGTGAATTTAATTAAAAATTTACATTGAAATAAACTGCAAATTTACTTATTAAGCGAAAACATTTTCGGTTGATATTAGGACTTTTTTTTAAAGAAACAGTGACGAAGATTGCTTCAAAACTCTTCAACTAAAGAGATTTGTTTGCATTACCAAGCTGTTTTAAGTGTGGAATTTTTGAGCGCGTGTTGCGAACTGCATTATATAGTACTCAAAAACATATATGTTCTTCCAAAATTTATTTGCTGGCAATGATTATAACATTTAGAAAATATCTAAATGCTGAATTACAAATCGCGACTTACAGAGGAAGCTGTTTTTGTCAAACGAATCAGCAAATTGTATAGGTTTTAAAATAATAAAATATTTTCACGCGAACTTTCTATTTACAAATGAAATTTAATAATTGAAAATTTTCATTTTTGCATTTCGCTAGAATTCACAACATATTAACACATAGCTATCAAGGAACTATCAACGATACTCATTCAAGCTATTTCGTTACTTTGAAATAAAAGGGGAATTACCTCAAATATCTATAAATAAATAAATAAAACACTAAAAACAAACAAATTTGCCCTGACTTCCCAGAGTTACATTCTTTGCTTACGTTCAGAAATAGTATAACACCCCTAGGTAAACCTTAAAGTAAAAATATAAATGAATATTTGATTACCTATAACTCTGCATTTAACATTTCGATAAACTCTTGAACTTATCAAAAAATTGTACAAATAAAATATTTAATTAACAAAACAGCTTGCATGAATACGAATTTACAAATAAACACCAATTGTTTTATTTCTTTATTTTAAGTTGTTAAGCGATAAGCGTCGACAATTTAAAAGCTTTAATAACTAGAGAAATATTGCTTTAAATAAATGCGCTGTAAATTGCAACATTTTGAATTTTCACATTACCATTATACTTAAATTCAGAGTTGATAAACTACAATTTTTTGATACTTTCTCCCAAAATATTTTAATCTTTTAAACAGATCGCCAGATTGCGAAAACGTGTGCAAGGCCTTTCGGCTAGAATAAAATAAAATATAAGCAAATAAAAAACTCAACCAAAAATAAAAAGCTCAAGCATAAGAGGATTTTAAAAATAAAATGTTGGTGCCATTTTTTTACTTCCATTATCGTTCTTGACAACACAAGCAATGCAAAGAATTAAAAAAATAATCTAAAAATGTATTTTCTATTTCTTTTCGCCCCTCTCTTCCCTGTGTGCAGCTAACTCAATTGCGTGAACGTGTGCAAGAACTTACCGCCAGTCTTAATCGTGAAAAGAAGGACAAAGAAGCCCTTAAGTCACAAGCTGGAAGTTTGAACAAGGAATACGATAGACTCACCGAAGAATATAGCAAGTTGCAAAAGAAAATCACCATCAGCACTGATAACAGCGGTAGTAAAGGTGGTCCAAAAGATGAGTGAATTGTTACGCTATTAAAAAGGTAGCTTAAAGGTATTGCATGGGTTGACCCAAAACCAAACTTCAGCTCAAAGGCTGGACTTTCAACGAGACTTGTTTATTGCAAAAATTGAGCGAAAAATATATACATAATTAACATCAATTAATTTTAAGTATTTTCTCTTAAATAATGTTTAATTTATTTTGTTTTCTTAATTTAAATTTGTAAAAAGAATTCAATTGAATTTTAACCTTTAAATGTTGAATTTTTTAGTGATCAGTGCTTTTGGAAATGGAAATTATCACTAGCGTATAATGTTTGCTTATTTGCTTAAAATACTTTTTTTTAATCTCTTAATTACTGAATTTTGTATTTGATTTTTTGAAATTAATAAGTTATACTAAGAACAAATAAACAAATACAATTTGAAATATAATTTTTTAATCCTATAAAAATTTATGTATTTCAACTTTAATTTTAGTATTTGTATAAAATTAGCAACGATGCGTTGCTGGCGGCAGTGTCTGCTGATGACTCATCTTTTGTTGTCTTTCTAACGTAGACATAGAAGACTAAAAGCTCCTACTATGCTACTGCATGTGTGCAAGTTTTTGTTTTCTTTATAAATTGGTGTTTAGTACACGTATTGAAATATTTCGATGAATGATATCATTCACTTGGGCTTGGTACATTTTATTATGTTACTACTGTTGTTTTTGTTATTTTTTCTCACCAAACAACTTTTTTTATACACGTACTGTAGAAGCTAATTTAATGCAAATTATAGACAAAAGGAGAATTAAATATAAATAAAAAAAAAATTATTCAAACTTAATTTTAACCCATGGGTTAATGTGAACGAATTTCAATCACCCAAATTTTTTTGCGGCTACAGCTTTGAATTTACGATGGATAAAAAGTTACTACACGTTATATATGACAATACAAGCATTTAAGCTTGTTTTTAAAAACTACAAAAATCTGGCAAATCCCAAACATTTTTGAAAATCATTGAGTAGAATCTCTTGTGTTCTCTATATCCTCATTAAGCATATGACCTCCTAAAAAACTCTTCCAACGTCTTCAATTCTCTCCCAACATTACTCCAATTCACGTATATATTGCTCTAGCCCTAGGTTTTCTGCTACCCTGAGGTTTCCACTCCAATACTTGCCGGCAGACTTCGGTTATTTACAACGTATGCCCAATCCATTTTTTATGTTGGATTTGATTGGAAATTAGTTCGACATTGGAAATGGTCTCGGCCCACTAGAGGTGAAAATTTGCAAATTGTGTAATAGCGTTGTTTGTTGATCAGGTTTCACAGCTGAAATAACTTGGCTCCATGTTTGACTCAAAAGATTTGAGCTTCATTGTCGTTGACAAAAATGAAAATTGTCAGACATTACGAAGCTACCTTTAGCTTTATCGATTCCATCATGGATGTCCTTATCGGTATCGCCATCAAGTGTTATTACGCTGCTCAAGTAATCAATCATGAACCTATAGCTGCCACTAGTTAGGCGCATGGATATGCTTTATTTCTTTCGAAGATCTGACGGCAATGAGTTTTTCTTGCATGGTCATCGGCATAGGCGAGGACTTGTAGAGCCTAAGCTCAGCAGAGAACGTTGTTCAGTACTATCAGAAATAATATAGATATTTGGCCTATTTTGGCCCTCGTTTGTATTAAAACACTAGATTTTTTTTTATTATAAGAAATGTTTGTTCAACGGAAGGTGACTAGGCTGAAGATGCAAAAGTACATTTGCGTCGAAAAAGCCAGCCATATAATGGCAAAAAGGGTTCTTGGAGATGGTCCGGGCCCGAAACTTGTGTGTGTGGGCGACACCAAAATTGCTGCGAATTCTCCTATGCGCGGTTATAGGCGAACTCCAAACAAAAAAATAGTTGATGCAATAAAGTTGCAAGGAGGGCGCGTTTTGGACGTCAACGAGTTTCGCACAACAAAACTTTGTGCCAACTGCTATGAGGTGAATATCACATCGAAATCACCACACCGTTACCAATTCTGCCCAAAATGCCACACGAATTGGAATAGAGATGTTAATGCTGGGAAAAATATTTTGTATCTAGGAGAATGTGATTTGAATAATGTAGCAAAACATAGGCACTTCTCCCATTTACAAAATATTGATCCCAGCATTTAAGTCCATTTGGGCAGAATTGGGTGGTGATTTAAGTGTGGTATTTCACTTAATACAGTTGCCACAAAGATTTGTTGTATGAATTTTGTTGAAACTTTAAAGCATCAACTAATTTTTTATGTTTTAGGTTTCCTATAAGCTCACATAGGAAAATTTGCAGCAATCTGTGTAGATCCCACAAATACTACAAGTTTTGGGTAAAGAATTCTTTTCGCCACTACATAGTTGACTTTCTCCAAACAAATGGACTTTTGCAATTTTACGCGCATCACTTTTTGTTGCATGAATATTTCTTGTTTGTGTGCAAAATTTCAAAATTGTGAAAGTGCATATTCCTTTAATTGTATTGTGGACAGTGGAGATAGTTCACGTTCCTCTTGGGCCAGGGTCATTCTACTCCTTGGGTAAATTTGTTTTGGTTACGACTAAAAAATCCAAATTCTGTAAGATATCGAGCGTTTCTTAATTTGTTCGCACAATTCATTTTCCTGTTCATCGGATGAGTACCGAATACCGCCAAAACTGGCTGCAAGCCAATATCGGTCCTGTTATGGTTTTCAAATATTCAGTTGAAATTTTCAAATTTTTGTTTTTTGGACCATGAATTTCTTTTTTCGGCTTCGGCATCAAACCGTCAGTTAACAAAGAATAGTTAAATTTCTTTGTGCCTTTCTCTAAGGATTTGAAATATTTCCTCCATTCGTTATCAAACTCTTTGCATTTACCCTCAACTTTTAGTAATTGAAACAATGCAAACGAATCGTATTGCAAGTGATGTGGACCATATTTGTAAATGCGTGGTAATGCGAAATTCTGTCAATGCTAAATCTTATTGAATTTTGACAATTTCTAAAAAAAATGGAAATCCATGGGTTTGATGTTATGGAATTTCTCATCTTTCCATTCCAAATCGTTTCGTAAGAAATTTAAAAACTCCTGACTGGTACTTGCTTGCTATTTTAATTAAGATTGAATTGTGGTTGCGCGATGTTTGACATATGAGCATACTCGGCTGTACTCATGTATCCAAATACTTTTGCAAAAGCCAAGATACAATTGCTTAGCAAGATCGACAAACAAGTTGGAGCGATTTGACTTATAGTACACCTGCAATCCTGCGGACTGTCCAATTTCCCCGATATTCTGGATCGAGAACATTTTGGTTTGGATTTTACCAACAAACAATTAATCAAGAAATGTTTGCTCTGAAATATCTCCTCCATTTAAAAATGTCGCGATGCCTCTGCAAACAAAGCCGACATATCATTCACGTCTTTTTTGATTTTGTCGATGATTTGTTTGATTGACCGAACAACAATATTGAGACATATATTCATGACGACTGTCTCGACTTTTTGTTGCGTGGGCCTTACCCAGTAAGTAAATTATACCATATTTTGTATTACCTGCTTACACGTAGCGTCGACTTGTAACACCGACTCACAAGTTCACTCTTATTCAGGCACTTACACACAGATACGTCGACGCTCAAATCTACATTTACACAGCAGCGAACTTGAGCATCGACTCTCCACGCCGACATAAAAATACCGATCCACCACTCCGACGTATGTCGCACTTACACAACAAAAAACTACTCCGAAGTCATACGCCGATGCTCAAATTCGGTGTGTGTAAATAGCATATAACGTCATATGAAATCAAAAAAGCCCAAAATAAGAATGTTGTTTTTAATTAATTGTATGAAGTGTTAAATTTTGCAAGTGATATGGTGCATCATAATCAATCAAAAATTCGACTTTGAATTTTTTGTAACTTGGGGCTTTTTTGATTTCATATGACGATATATTCATATACACTCAATTCTGTTTTCACACGGTCTAGGAAAAAATCCATGATCTTTTACCATGTCAAAACAGAATAGGTGTATTTTATTAAATTTCCACACTAATATTAATCTAAAATTCTTTCTATTTCAGACTTAAAAGCCGTACTCAAGCTGAATCGTTTGACGCTGAAGTACAACCAATAGTTGGTGAAGAAATGATGTAAAGGTAAAATTCTTATATATAAGTAGTTATATTTCATTTACTAATTTTTTTTGTCTTTTTAATAGAATGCTGCAGCATAAAAAAAACAAAACAGCGGGGTTAAGCTGCACCAATGCAGCTAATACCATGATAGCCGCTGGACGGTCAATAAAAGATCGTTTAACATTTCGATGTTATAAGTAGTTTGTATTTAAAATTAAAAATATTCCCTCAACTTCCTATGTACGTATGTCAAGGGAGCTAAACTTACATTCATTCAGAGGATTAAAAGTAAAATTGACATCAAAAATGGCATTGGTTGGTAAACTTTTATTTTAGTTTTCACTCATCTTCGGTGTTTCAAGTGGTCGTAGGCCACTAAAGAATACGGTTGTGAGAATGTGCAGCTCAGGCACGATGTAATTTAAGGTTTTAAAATCCACCCCACTTATATTTTCGATTGTTAGACCACTCTTCTATTGACTCGAAAACTCAGAATAATAGTACATACATATGCTGAAATGTTCAGTCATTCAGGCGAGTGATATAAAGTGATATTTCTAAAATTGGAACAAACTGGTACAGCATAAAACGACGAGACAAGAGTCGAAATAGCTATAGAAAATTTTGTTCAGGTCCTACGCTACTAACCGAGTTATAGGAAAATAGTAATAATAGTATCCTTTCTGTAAGACAAATAACTGTGTAAACTAAAATAAGATATGTGTGACGATATTAAGAGAGGTAGTTCGTCATTTTGTGAAAGTTCGGCAAGGGGAATAGGGGCGTCAAAACTTAAAAAATCGCATTATGCAATATGTGGTTATTTAATAATTCGTTTAAGATCCATTGAACTTGTTTAGAGTTAGTTCGAAGAACTCAGGAACAGTTTATGTAATCAATAATGCTATAGTTATTTACTTTTTTTTAAACATTTTTTTTTTTAATTTAATCCTGGCTTCAAGCCATTCCTTACTAATGGTGGTAGTGCTAATGTAAGTTATGTAATATTTTTTTTTTTATTCCCACCAGAAACTTACAGAGAAGCTTTCACTTAGAGAGCGGACATAGTGCCACCATTTTGGTGGGATATACAAGCAGTCACCTTCTTGCAAAGTTAAATTATAGAACTTCACATGCTTAACCAGCGGAAACAACTCTATATTTGGTTGTGCAGCATCGATTTGCGATGTATTGCTCAGAAATTCTGTTTCATGTGCGTACAAGTTGGGTGTGTCACGGGGTTCAGCTAAAATGATTTGTTTTGTACCAAAAACTTGGCAGAGCAAATTATGTTTCGGATCATAGTGCAACGGAGAAATTGTACCACTTGGCCCAAGCCATGCTTTAATATCAACAGCAGTGGGTTCGCATTCTCCAAGTGTACAATAATCTGGTACACAAATATCAGACTTTAACGCAGGTATTTGGTCAAACAGTTCATGTTGCGCCAAATATTCAACATTTTTCTCTTTACCAACTGATTCTTGTACTAAAAATTGTCTGTGTAAGAAATCACGTATTTTTACTAATTGCTGCGACCATTCGTCTGTAGCATAATTGGAACCGATTTCAATAGGTACCCTACGATTGCCTGCTGTTTTTAAAATATAATTTAGATCACGCCATTTCCTCACTGCTGGCCAGTGCTTGATTGTGTCAAGCAGCAATGTTGGTTGTAACACATCGAAGCAGCGCATGCGAAATATTTCCACAGAGGGACACATAATTTGTGGTATATCACAAGCATAAACTCGGCGTTTCAATGGTTCGAGTGATGGTAGTTTGATGTCTGCGTGCACTAGAAGTAAAATATATACATTATTCATTATAATACATAATTGGTGACTTACCTAGTGTCTGGTCAAAGTACTTCATCAGTAGCTCCTGTAAGCTATCATTCTGTGCATATAAGTCTTTGGTGCATCCGATGAGCATGGCATCATCTAACATTTCGCTACATTTTTCCACTTGTGTAGGACTGGAGGTATCAATTAAATTGTAGAAGATCTTCGAATAATTAGTTTGTTTTCACTTTTATCATAGAAAATGTTACTTATTTTTCACCTACCTTATAGTAATTTGCAATAGCGTATATTTTTCGAATATTTAGTGGCACTTCGCTAAAGTGTCCCGTGTGTATGCGCTCCCAGCATTTGTCCACTAGACACTGCAATAAATAGGAAACTTCCTCCGCATATGTTGTTAGTGCTTCATTGGAGTTTTCTTGGGTGGACTTCATGTTTTCTGCTGCCAATTTCAGTATAAAGTTTGCTTCTGCTTCATGTGAGCATACCTTGTTTATATCCTCGTAATTTGGTAATAATTTACTTAGTTTTATTAAATTTTCCATGTTTCGCTAAAATCGGCATGTAAACATAAACATACAAAGTAGAAGTCAAAATCAGCTGATATTAGTGTTTCTCTGAAAATTAGCTTTGACATATGAAACAAGAATATGTAGTAACATTTTGATTAACGAAAGCTCCACAGTAATGGCGAAAAAAGAGTTTTGTATTTGAATTAAAAAAAATTATGGGATAGAGGATTTTTAAGGCATTTTTTTGGAATGCTGAATCTAAAAATTTATTTCATTTCGCTTTATCAGCTCCTGTTTTTGAAATAATTAGGGATAATTATGTCAAAAACTCTATTATTGTCCAACTTCAGGCTAAAAAAAAGTTGAAATTTCGTACTCAGCGGGTTTTAAGGATTCTTTAGAATCCTCATACTTTTCTTGTCCACCTGGCACTGGTGAATGGTTCTATATGGACCATGAAATGAGTACATATTATGCAAAATACAACTTTTGAACTTTTGAAATCGCGATATCTCAGGAATGATGAAAAAAAGTATCTGAAGAATTTTTGTAGACAATTGTATGATCTGGAATTTTTACAGTAATTCTTACCGTTTATGTGAAAAATGTGAAAACCAATATTTTTGAGATTTGACCTTGAAAAAAACTCTTAGTAGAAGTAGGTCGATGTGAATTTTTGATATTGCATTTGTAATAGTGTATTTAAGACCCGTACCAATCTTCACCTCTATGCGAATTTTTGCAGATTTAAATGTTCATTTTGACTGGGTTTGTTGTTTTTGGCTGTGCCAGTTTGCTCTGATTTTTGACATGTTGTTCTTTCAGTTGTTCGCTCTAGGTTCTAGGTCTTAATTTGCATGTGTCGCTCTGGGTGTTCTACCAAAGCGCTGGTTAAGAAGTTTCTCTAGCATACCAGGGAACGGAGCACTCGAAATCCCCAACTTCATAACATTTTCCAGAAAAAAAAAATTTTTTTGCACCATCGTCGGGCCTGGAAATCGGTATTTTTAAAAAAATCTGAACTTTTTAAAATCAGGCGTTACTGTTCCTCTATATCCAACCCATCCATCCCAAAATTGTCATACACATTAAAAAAAAATTGTATAGCAATAGTTATGAAATTTAGCTCAAGGGTTGTTGTTGCAATTGCGCCACTAGACACCTCTCATAACATAAAAGGGAAAAGCCTTGTATTTAATATTTACTGAATTATAAAGAAACTTTATATTATGATATTGTTTACTATAAGCTTTCATATGACTAAAATTCGAACGATTTGCATCAGTAGGTGTGGCGCGTGCTATTCAAGCCCATGCTTTTTTGGGTCACATTAGGAAAATGAAGTGATGTTTGCATATCATAACGCAAAATCGTAAAATATTCGGTCATATGTATTCATACATAAAACTTTTTCCTTCCATCCAGCCATTGACGAAGTTTTCAAACAAAGTCCTAACACAATATGTTTACATACATAAGTATTCCAGTTTAAATTTTTCTATACGTAATCGTTCATGGGAAAACGACCTTATCTTAGTTTTTTTCGAAAATGAGTTATTGGTGTATTCTTATAGAGAAGAACCTGATGGAAACGATGGTGTTTTCGAGATTGTTTTAGCTTAGTGATTGTCTTTGAAATTGTTCGGTTCGTCAATTCCATTAATATACGATTATGCGAATGGCAGCAAAATCTTTTCTAAATTATGAATAATTTTAATCAACGATCGACGAACAGTATTGCAATTGTTATAGTTGTTGTACTTAAAATACAAAAAAAAACAGTGAATGATCACATGTTGCTGATGATGTTTTTTTCTCTGCATTTTGTTACACGGTAAGCAACATAACACAGTTAGCAATATGTCCTAATGTAGTCAGCAGCTGTTGCTGTTGTTGTTGTCTATTGTTGTTGTTGATCTTTTCATCAGTTGTTGAACTGTTTACCGATTTTCTGCTGCTGCTGCTTCAATTGTTGTTGTGATTTTGCAACAGTTCAACAACGGACTAAAAACGCCACAGAGCCAAGAAATTTTATTTTGATTGTCGAACACTTGGGTCGCTCACTCTGCAGCAGCAGCACATTTAAGTGAAATTGTTGCCAGCACGATCGAAAGCGTGGAACATTGAATCACGGCTGCAGTGGAGAAGTCGTGATAAAACATGAAGTGGAGAAATATTTGCACATTTTGAAGTAGCGCTACTTCGGACAGTGGGATGTGTATGTTTACATAGACAAGTGAAAACTGGAAAAAAATGGACGAACGTTCATCTAAGCATTTTGGGCTCTTTTAACGGATTCGAGACGAATTTGGAATTATAAGTACAGAACTGTATTTCGTATCCCTGATACATTGAAAACAAAATAAGAGTTTCGATGGCAACTTGAAATTGCCTTTTATGTTAATATGTACCAATTTTTTGAAAAATTTCCCAGTTTTAGCTGGAAACCAAGCGGACTATAATCCGTATTACTTAAAAAAAATAGTCCGTCTCGAATCCTTTTTACTTAAAAAAAAACGAGTCCGTCTTGAATCCGTTTTATTTACAAAAAACGAATCCGGAATGGATCCGTACATGAAGCCCGTTCCGATTTTGAAACGGATCCAACGAAGCGGGCGATCCTTCCCTTTTACGAGAGGAATTTCATACGAAAACGAGTTCGAGACTGATCCCGAAACGAAATCCATTTTTGATAAAATGTACGAAGAAGCGAATCCGTTTCGAATTCGAAAGAAAACTCTTCCGACGTACGCAATCAATAGCGAGTGCTTTCAACTCTCTTCAACATTTCCCCTATTTACGTAATTCTTGTTCTAGCGAAAGTTTCCACGATGACTTAGGACGGATACGTTTTCTGTTGCCCTGAGGGTTGCACTCCAATCTTATATTACTCGTACTTTGATGTTGGATTATTGTAACCAATATAATTTAACTACATTTTTGATTGGGTTGTTATACTGTGCGTTGTATCAGCACGTTGCTGTTGAAACAGAAACTAAGAAAAGCAATGAACCAAGAAATTGAGCGATACAACTGTAGCGGCCGCAATAACAACATAACTGCGATAACACCAAAAACAGTTGCTCTCTTTTTCTAACTAGCACTTGCCATATCATTTCATTTATCTGAGTATCTGTCTATTTGTTGTTGCTCATTGCAGCTGAGTCTTAAATCGATGCGTGGTCCATCGACGACACGAACGTCGCTGCAACAAATCTGATGAAGGAACAATGGAACACGTGCAAATTTTTGTGTTTATTGCATTTCTTTACATCAACGTTTTTTTCTTCTCTCTCTTCAATTTCACTATGGGCTTGTAAGTTACGTATACGGTAGTGAAAACGCATTGCGATGCATGTAAAGAAAATGACCGAGTTTTAACCTTTTTATGGATCAACTATAGGAAATATTGAAACACGTTGAGTTTGGATTAAAGAAAATATGTAGGCATATGATGTTAGTCATCAGCAGCATTGGCATATGTGTTTTTATCTGTTAAGGGCTAGCAACATTTATTTATCTACATTCGTAATTTTAGACTTTTGTGACCTATTGCGGGTTATCGTCTGAACTAATACTGTCTTTCACCTTGCTGGATATTGGCAAATTTTCACTGTGTCTAAAAACTCTTATGACATTCCTTATACTTATTAATTGTTCTGAAGTTCTTGCTTTACCAATAACAGAACTACGAACATATTCGTTGTGCCATGAAACTTTTCCGAAAATACTGAAAACTTCACTCAATATTCCGTTGCACAATCGTGTTGTAGATCATATCAAACAATTGCAAAACTGAAAACTACCCAAACTTTTTGATCTTATTCCAACTTCACAAATTGTTTGCAGTATCAATCCATATGTAATTTTTTGTCAACATGATTTCTTATCTAGTAAATCCAAAGTTACTAATTTGTTGGACGGTTGAATTGAAAATAGGATCTCAAACAGATTCGAATTACACTAGCTTTAGTAAGGTATTTGATCTGGTAAATTACAATATACTTCTTTCAAGACTTTCACTGTTTGGATATTCAAATTGACTGTTTAAGTGGATATAATTTTATTATGTTATCAAAACTCTAAGTGTGAATTCCAATAACAGTATATCAAATAAGTAGCATGTTACTTCAGTAACACAAAACTCTTCCAACGTGCGCAGTCATATTGTTCTCTATTATTTATGATAAATTTTTTGGATGGAATTGAATAATTTGGTTCTTGAAGACATGTAGTAACAGCAGGATGCCAAGACCTGCCACACTTTTCGTGACATAACTGAGTTTCTGCGAGAAAAACTTACAGGTAGTGTAATCTCAAAAATGCAAATCAGAATTGATCTCCGAAGTCGTGTGATATGGATTCATGCGACTTTTTCTTTCAAAAAGCCTCTAACAATTCCATAACATGAAGCGGAAACGCATCGTTTTGTTGTTACAACACCCCTCCCCTCGACCTGTTCGTTTTCTGATGTGATCTTCCCTCAAATAGAATTAATCTGTCATTTATATACGTACATTCTACTTGTATAAATATTGTAGAATATGATAGCATTAATGCCAAGTATGTGAAAAATTAATTAATAAATATTCGTTCCCTATTTCAGGAAACTGAATTATGTAAAAAATTCGATGAACACCAAACCGACTGGATATGCCCGTAGTAATTGTTCGGGCATACGGATTGGGTTCTTCTAAGAATATGTGATGAGGTATGCGTAAAGGGAACTTATATTGCCCGAGCAAAATTTTCAGGATAGCGAAAAACTTTGTGCTGTGAAAGTTGATTTTGAAATTTCGCTGAGTTATGACACTGGGCATCCTGCCACATTGATTTTTAGCAAGAAGATAAATCAAGTTTTATATCTTTGAAAACTTTCAACTCGATTTTCTCAAAATCTATATATTTTAACTTCGACCTTTAAAAGCTTATACCTAAGTCTCAATTTCGATCTCCAGCAACATAAGATACTATTACATAGATCGCATTGAATATGTAGAAACTTATTTGATGGTAATGCGTTTCCACTAACAACGCCTTTTTCAAAGGTGTGTTACAACTGGAACCATTAATTTTCCAATCTAAAGTGAAAGTCAATTTCTGTTGACAAATCACAACAAATAAATCACAAAATCATAGCATGGTAAATTTTAATATCAATAAAAACCAAAAAAAAAAAACTGCACCGTTGACGACGTACCACACATTTCGACGATCGACATTTCACCATAAACAGTTAATAAATTTTAAGTGCAACAGTTGCTGGCGCTTTGAATCCGCGAGGTAAATAAACTGGAGCAGCATCAGCAGCAGCTTCCAACACTTTCGCCAATTATTCCGCATAAATAAATACGAAACGCCTCATATAACCAGATTAAGCGAGCGATCAGCGATCAAGCGAACGAGCAAACAACACATGCGCAACAGTTATCAGTGATCTACAATAAAACAAGGGAAGATGATGAAAAAATCAGAGCTGTGAGATGTGAGCGCCGTGCTTCTGCTTCGCCAACAGCAAAGTCGAATGTTCATTCATTAAATTCGCTCAAGTGCACCTAATGCTCTAAGCAACAACAAATGATGATCTTACAATGCAAAACTCGAGTACTATATTTTCACAAACAGCAATTGCAAAATTACTCGAAAGATGGAAGCTAAAATGGAAAATTTCTAAATAATCATAAATGTCATGAATGGCATGTGCGCAAAATGAATGGCTCTGAAGTAGTAACCAACTATCCAACAATCATCCATTCAAGCGATCTTGTTGCATTTAGTTGATTTGAAGCCATTCATTGTAGAGTAAAAGGAAAAAAACCACGCCATGCCACGCCACGCCACATGATGGCATTCATGCAACATAACTAAAGAAAACTTTGAGTTAATAATACGCGTTCGCAATTGCTATTATCTTCATCATCAGTGCAATAGTGCGGTGCATCACCAACATGATCAGCAGCAGCAGCAACTGAAGTTGAAATGTTCACGAATGCAATGTAGTCTAGTTAGCCGATTTACTAACTTTATTTCCAGATCATTAGATCGCATAACATAGACATTCATCACTTGAGACTGGAAGTGAGTGAGTGAGTGCTGGTGTTGAATTTTGTGGCAAGAATTGACTGTGATAGCGTGAAGTTGTGATGAATGCGTAAGATGCTCTATTTGCTATTTGGACCACCGGACTGGCATAAGCCGGAGAAATGATCGAAGAAGTAACTCTACAGTAGAAGAACATTAAAATCATTTCATTCTTTAAAGAAATAACGTCTTACCTCCCGCATTACACATTGAACTAGTTTTTCCAGCGGAATCTTGGCAACTATTTCTTTAAAAAGAAAAAAAAAACCTATAACTTTCTGGTTTCGTTTTTATAAGCCATACTTCATTCTAAGACTTTTTATCGGTGCTGATCACAATTGCAAAGTTGAATGAGGGAGAAATGCGATCGTCGTGGATCTGCTAGCTGTAGTTAAGTTTTTTACGCATTGGCGTCTCATCTGTCCATAAATTGTTTGCTAGTGATGCGATTTAAAAGTGTTACAGTGGTGCCAATGTGATTGTATCCAATAGCCCTCTATGGGTACGAACTGCATTAATTACACCTATTCACTGCTTCTTATGGTTTTGCCTAGAGTGAACAGTCAGGAAGGAAATTGGTTCAGAATGCTTAGGAAACAATATCTTAAAGACATCCATCCAAAGGTTAATGGAGGCAACTCTGATGATATCTGTGAATATGGAGAGGAAGGAAAGGTGCAGCATTTTTCAATTCAAGATTTTCCATGTTCTACCGACTCCATCTTCAGGAATTAGGCGGACCCACATTCTAAAGCTTATAAGTCTTACTCGAGGCGGCAGCTCGAGTTGGTCTTACGCTATTGGCTCTGTAGGATTGCTACTTTTGGCACAGTATTAAGATCTCTATGGCCTATTCATCTACAACCATATACCAATAGTACCACCATAGTCGATATTTCGGAAGCTATAAATTATTGCCTTTAAATTTTATAAGACATCTTTCTAAGGTAACCTTAGTTTCGCTGGAAGAATAATAGTTAACTGGAGGAATAAAATGAAACACATCAAAGGAACTTCAAAATATCAATTCTCGGATAAAATACTTAATAGCGCAACACTGTTGGTTTTTTGATTTAATAATTCCAGTCCATTATTTTGCTTGAAAATGTAACAAAACAGCTCCGTCTGTTCGATAGTCCCTTGGTTGGTCACTCCGACCATACACCGGTCCGTAAATTTAATGCTTTGCGTGCTTTAATTTCTTTAAACTGGCAAACTGCACCAGTTTAATGCAAGATTTCTGGGCTGAGATTTGAACACACCCGTCACAATATCAAATCCAACTGTGAATGCTGCAGAACCAGATTGAATGATACCAACCGTAACAATCAAACGGGTGAGGCAGTCAACAGCAGAAGGCGAAGAAAGTCGACATTGTGAGGATGAGAGTAAGTTGAGCCACATGTGACAGCTTGCAGCACACCTCATTTGAAACGTGCTGGCGTTAATTTAAAAGCGCGCCAACAACACCAGCAACAGTCGACAAGAAGAGCAACTTCGAGGCTGGAAGCAAATTTAGAGATCGTAGAGTTCGCAAGCGTAAAAAGATCACATCAGTAGATAACGCCGCGTATTGTTGCATTGCCGCTGTTGGTTTGGCGACTATGTAGCTGAGCTGTTGGCTGACAAGATGATGGCGTTTATTGTGCCAGCGTTGTCTCTCACGCGATCATTTAATGTCGTCAGTGTGAAAAGATGCTTTGCCAGAGAAAAGACAGCCGACTGTTCGACCGACGAATTGACAATATGTTAGATCGACCGTGCAACTGACTGCAGCTTTGGTTTCTATCGTTAGCAAGTAATCGATTTTTATAGCAGGGAGTGGTGCTGCTGAACTGCAAGTGTTCGTAATCGTATTGTATGTACTCGTACGTACTTCATGCAGAGCGTGAACAATTTAACAGGGTGTTTCCACAACAACTGTCGATATCATATTTAGAGCGCGAAGGTTTCAAAAAACTGCATTTGTTTGGTAAAAAAATTTTGACCTCGAGTTGCTATTTAAAGGTCATTGGAATTTTCGGAAAGTTCTTTTCATTAAACATTTACAGTTACCACTTTCTTTCTTTCAGGTTAAATAAAATAATAGCTAAAATGCAACACCCAGTACATTATTTTGCATGATGCTGTGAAAGGTCTTAAGTGCTCTGAATCGGAGACACTTGTGCCTCCTTCGCTGTTGTTTTTTTGTCTTCGATTTTTTTGTTGTTTTCTTTTATGGTGTAGCCTTTGAGTCAGATTTAGCATGCACCAGCATCAGCAGCACAAATGGCAGACGCTAGCTGGAAACCCTTGGAAATAAGCCAACCAACCAATCGTACACGGTCCATTTTAGATAGTTGATCTTTGGTGTGCACGCTGTTCAGATGTTTGAGATTGTTATCTTCAATTTGCTTGATAATAACAAAAGTAAGTTATGTGCTTTTAGCTTAAGAGTATGGTTCTGTTTGCTCCCCCTTTTTCGATGCTGTACACTACTGCTATCGGACGGCACATTTAAAATGTGTTAACGCTTGCGTGCAGGCATTTTCTGTGAATTTATTGATAACGATCAGAAGAATCGTATATCGATTGCATGCATGATCGATTTTATGGTATCAAAAATTGGTTGCGTAAAAGCACTCGTTCAACTTGTTGGGTGTTACTTTAAATTGGTTTCAGTGCATAGTTATGTGGTCTTAATTGATCACCAAAAAATTTGTTATAAAAAATATTAAACTAATTTAATCAAGCTATTAAATGAATGTTTAACGTTTTGTTACTAACATTATATGCAGGGTCTAGGTGCGAATTGAAAAAGCCTTCCATCTTTCTCAATCCCGTCTTTATACTTCTTATTTTGTAGCCCGAAGGACTACGTCAACGAAGGTGTCAACGATCTTGCTCTTGCCTAAAGGTAAAAAAATCAGTTGTAGATCCGGAAGAGTACACCACGTATCCTCAACCGATGCGCGTCATAGCTCGATTAATTTGATTAGGATCCCAAATTTTCCTATAGTCCTACATAGGTCCAGTAGATTAATTCTATGAAAAGACTATAGTTATCGATTAAAGACTCGTTTGTTTTTTCCAAGAGATTTGTCTCATAAATTCATAAGTAAGGTGTAGAAAGGCTTTAGACGCTTACATATCTTAGTAAATCAATTGAAGCTAAAGTTAGGTATGATTTGTCGCAGACCAATTTTACCAGTACTTTTAAACGGCTCTCTGTCTATATATACTGAAATGTACATGACACTTTATTATTTGATTTTTTTCTTTAATTAATTTGTAAATGCAATGCCTTGAGCTTTTACTATTTATACCATTACACGTTATTAATATGACATGTTGGGAACCCAATATCTGGGCGAGAGGAGCTAAGGCCGATGAAAAATCTCCGACAAATTCTTGTCACAGCTTACCCTGGGCGCCCAAACGCCTAGGGCTGGTCCTGACTACATATGAATGTACACATACATATGCAACTAGAGTTTACATCGATTGTGTTTTTTAGCATATGGCTTAATACACCGAAGTAAAATAAAATCGTTATTGGCGTAAGACTATTTATGTAGCTCGAATGCAGTATGAATGAAAATTAATTGAGGCGTGAAATTTGTTTCCGGTTGCCACCAGCGATCGAGTGCACTAAACTCTGTTTTATCAAGAATAATGCAAAAAAATATATATTTGATTTAGTTTGAAAGTAAAAGCATAGGGTGTTGGTATGAAGCTGAAGTGAGAAAAGCAATTGTGAATATTTAGGTGTTACCGAGTTAAGTTATATTAAAATATCGATCGAAGTATTGATGTCTTATTGTGAGGAATTTCAAAAATGTCTTTCACATAGTTTGTATTTAGTGAACAAAGTGTCACAAAAGTTCATACTTGGCCAAAAATTTTCCGACCAGAGAATCGAAATATAAAACTTAAGATGTCACTAATTTGTTGTACTTATGAGTATGAAAGTGATGACAGAATATAGAAACAACTTTTAGTCGAAATAATGCAGAAGACATTTAATCTTTTATCTATGACATCAAAACACATGAAACATTTTACAAAGTCAAATATTTTCGTAATTCAAAAGGGATGCACAGGTGTTTCGCTTCAGTTTCCTTCCATAACAATTTAATAACTTCATGCCATAAACACTCTTGGTTTTTTGCACTGCGATCATTAGGTATTTTCCCCACTTTCATACCATACTTCCTTTTTCCGTTTTGCTGACTGCCAACTTCCTTTCTGACTTAATGACATTTTCCCACTGTTGGCACTGCTACTGATAATTAAAATCGACGGGAATCGTGTTTTTGTCCGTCCCATTTACTATCTGTGTTAGATCACTCAAGATGCAGTCTTCAAGTTCCGCTGCTACAGTAAAGTGACGATACCTTAAATAGCTTGTAACATTACGTTGTGTTATTGCAATGTATCTTATAAAGAATCACATTATCGTTATTAGACTCACAACCATTCTCTACTTGTCGCTCCAAATTGCTGCTATAAATTGCCTACACACATACTATCTGTACATAGTCCCTGCAATAAAATTTGGAATCAGTTACAAAAAATCACTAGTTCTACAACAGTATACAAAGGAATCAGTGAAGTTCTAATTACAATGTATTGCATATTGCGGCAGTATTGGTTGTAGTATAGTGCATAATGCTGAAAAGTAATCTGTTGAAAAAAATAAGTGTATCGAAAAAGTCGATTGTTTTTTTCGAAAAGTATCGAAAAAGTTGAGGAAAATCAAAAAGTACCGAAGCAACGTTATTTGTAGAGTAAGCTCTAAATATCCACTGATAGCACTTCTACCGCTGCTTTAGCTCTATAAGCGCTGCCTGTGGATATTAGGAAAAAAAAATCGAACATTTCCAAATGTTATCAAAGATTATCGAAAAAATTGATATATGTCAAAAAATATTGGCAAAATCACAAGTTTCAAACAGACAATTTTTCAATGCTGATGCCATAGAAAGCGGCATTACCCTCACACAGCGCTAGGAGTTGTTTCTTCTTTGTTGGACACCAACATTGAAAAATCATCGGTTCAAAACATTTAAAAGTGATCTGCGTTGGAACTAGTACTAGCTCTTTTTAGAACGAGTTCTGTGTAATTCTTGTGCTAGTCCAATTTTCTACAGGGGTTTTTGTGTTTATCTTTTTTTTACACACCATACCAGGCGCTCATCTTGATCTCAACAACAGCTCAACATCATCAACGTCACTTACGTGTGCTCTGATTTGCTTTGTGTAACACTCTAATATTAATAATCATTAACTGCATCGTTAAAATGTTCAATTATTGTATGACTGCCTGCCTGCATGGCTGATGGGATTGAATGTTGTCTATCATCCGACTTCCATCATTGCTACGGTTGCTTGCTGCAATTTGCAGCAAACCGCATGATAGAAAGTTATCTAAACTGGAAAATATCAAGGGGCTTTACAAATAAATTAAGAGCAATTGAAAACGGAAGTTAGCACTCCCCGGTGTGGTGCAGGTTTATTTAAATGATCTGGTTAGAAATTTACCTTTCTATTGTCAAATTGAATTCTTACAACAATTGCTAAATTTTTTTTAAAAAATTTTCATTTTATCATTGTAAAATTCAATGAAAAATGAGATATTAATAAAATTAACATTAAATTAACATTACTCATATATACTTAGGTCACTGATCATATTGAACTTTGTTCGAAGCTATCAAATTAAAGTTAAATAACAATACTCGGTTAATATTACTGCACCACACCATTCAAAAATTGAAAAAAAAAAAAAAACATTGGAAGAGTTAATGACATTGAATGGGGTCAGATAATGGCAAAGAACCACAACGTATGCATTCAATAGTAAAAGTCAGCAACAAGTACTCGTTTCGCAATCATCAGCATTTGCACTGGCCAGCCACAGTGCAATGACAATTTATCAGAACGGTCAGTTGTTGTGAGCAACCACACTTGCACTCCCATTGCCATGTGGAAATTGTAATGAGAGATTTTTAGTGGGTACCGTCGATCGGTCGATTAGTCAGCCACTATTTGTTGGTCGCTGTTCGTTGGCAATTGCTGATTGTGCACAATTTTGAACCTGCTGTGAACTACAGTCATTATTTTGGTGCAATATACAATTTATTTGATTACTCGATCGTTACTTAGTTGGTTATTAAGTTGTGAACATTGCCACATAAGACATTTAAGTTTGCTAAATGACTAATTTAAACTAAATGTTTAATTTATCATTTATGCATTTATCATATGCTGTGGTATCTAAAAAAAAAAGAAAAGAAAAAAAGAAAATATTCTTGCGCTGGAGAAGATTTATGTTTTAGAAGTACTATATAAATTTATTTTTCACTGAATACGGTTTTGAACGGAAAAGGAATAAAGGCATAAGTACAAGCCTCTTTTTAATAAGCAGAGTTAGATTTTAGGCTTAGATAAATATACTGATTTAGATATAGGTACACATACTAATAGAGTTGCAAATATGTAGAGGGTAAAAATAAATTTTATTACTCTGTGGCACCTTTATACTGGGTCAAAATAAAATTTTCTTTAAGTAATAAAATTTTCATATAGGTGCCATTCTAAACACCCATTCGTAAACCTATGTCCCGTCCCTAGTTATTATGCATTACATGAAGTTGGGGTTCGTAGAAGACTAGCAAACCAGCTAATAGACTTCAGAATGGCGGCTCAAAAGCGGTCCGAAATCCAAAAAAAAAAAATTCACTGAAGAAGCTGAAGGCTATTCCACATCAGCATATGAAAAAAATATAGAAAACTCGATCAAGCGCCAGTGTGGTACCAAATATTCCCATATAAAATATAGTAAAATTTATTTGGAAAGATTTCCTAGTAAAGTATTTCAATATATTTGCTTACGTTGGAGATATTACGTCCATTTGTTAAGCCATGCCCACTCCATAAAAAGTTTTCTCCGCATAGTATTTAAAAGCTATTGCATATATGAGATATGCCACACCGTATCGCCACCTACATTTTGTCCAATACTTTCCAGTGTAACCAAGGTTGGCGAAATTGACATACTTAGTTTTCTAGGCACAGCGATTAAAAATTTTCCTTATATAGAGGTACACACACCACTCACTTATAAAGCCCCTTCCATATTCTGTACAGTTCTTCCCAGTATCACCTAATATTTTCCTACAAATTTTGGTAATCTTCGTTTGTATAATTTTTTGTAAATAGCTTTTGAAAGTTTAATGTGCCACGCCCATTCAATAAACTTCGCCCAGCTTCAGTAAAGTAGTAAAGAAAGCTCCCGTATAACATTCTATAACGTTTGCTTGAATATTTTCTGCGCTTGCGTTTGAAGGTTTTTGATTGCATTGGAGGTGACTCGCCTACTTGTTAAAGCTTGTCTGCATTTTGTCCAGTGTTGGCTTGTGTGATGAAATGTTCTCTTTTTGGTAAAACTCGCGTAGAGTTTTTCTAGTATAGTGTTTTAATGTTTTTGTTTTTTTCGAAGGCACAATGCAGATTCGTTCAAAGTCGCTCACATTATGGTTGCCAGTATCACCAGACGTTCCCATACCAAGTTAAGTTACATCGACTTTAATATCTAACTCAGTAAAGCGTTTTATTTTTTTCTTGTAGGTGAATTGCCATGTCACTTGTAAAATTATCAAAATAAAATAAAGGCTATTGAACAGGAGATTAATAGCCTTTCTAATGGCGAAAGTATTTTTGCTAAAACTCAACATAATGAGAAAAGATAGCACAATATAGGTTCTTGAATAACTTGCACCTATCAAGGGGAATCTGACTTCTAGCTCATATGAATCTGACACAGAACACTTGCTTCGTTTTTTATTGATGTATTGTATAGTCCTGAGTACATAATCACAGCCCAGTTAATCAATTTCATTACGTGATCATTACAAACGGAAAGCCCTATCTCGTAGTTTTACAGAAGACAAGTCTAAGTAAATTTGTGTTGGAACTGATTGCCACTCCTACCTAAACTGATTCTACAGCTTTAATTTAGTAACCCACAAGCTCTACTTGTGTGTCCTCGATGCTACTACATAGTCTTACCTTGAAAAAGTTTTACTCTTTTCCAAAATTTCATTTGCATTTTACATAACCTCCAAAGTGGAAAAAAGTTGAAACCTACAACAGCAACAACAACAACAATAAAATTGACCAAAAACGCAAAAAAAAAAGCGCTTCAATCACCATAAATTAAAGAATTTCAACTCTTTTTAACATTGCGAGTAAATTTTCATGCAGCTGAGGATGAGCTGCAATTGATGCAGATCGCATTTTGTGGGGTTTTTTTCGCTTCTTCTTCTTTGTTGTTGTTATTGCTCTCAATGTTGTTGGTGTTGTTGTTTTGTTTTATTGTTGTCGTTGTTGTTGATCGTATTTGAACTGAACCGGACGCACGTGTTCATTTTCATTTGTGTGGCGCACACTATGAGCGGTGGGTTGCGGCAGCTGACTTTGAGCGCAACAAATAAAAACGATAAACAGCAACGGCAGTAGCAACAACAATCAAAGCAACAACACAAATGAAATTTTGTGATATGAACTGCGCTGCGGAAATCACTTGGGCAGCCGGATAAAAATGATGAGGCAAAAATTGAACAACTGCAACTAAAACAGCAACAGCAACAACAACAAATTGCAAGCAAAGCAAACAAAAGCACAGCAATGGAGGTTTTTGAGCCACCCAAATAGACGGTGGTGGCGGCGGCGGCGGCATTGGTGCCGGTGACTGCAGTGTTTTGTTGAGGCGGCGCTTAACGAAGCGCAAATTTTGTGAGGTTATTTAACTTTTGTCTTAATTTTTGTTGTTGTTTTTAAGTTTTTGCGCAATATTTTTTTTCTTTTTATAAAGCAAGAAAACCTTAATGCAACAATTTTGCCTTGGAATTTAAAACTTTACTCTTGGTTTCATGGAACTATGTTTCGGCCATAGACAAGGATTACCAAATGACCGGAATTAACCCGGCGTGGTAGTTGTTTAAAAATTTCTAAAATAGCCAGAAATTTGACGAATTTTGTGAAATGACAGTTTTTGTTTAACGACCAACAAAAAAAGGTCAGCACTGACCAAAAAACAAAGTAAAAATAATTTTTTTTTTGATGAGGCCGGGCATTGTTTCTGTACAACTTGGTAATGCTGCCATGGTTATAAAGTAATACAAAAATGTAAGCAAAATCGGGCAAAATGAAATACCACCAAAAAACCATTCGAAAAGTTCACCCAAGATATATGCCAAAATGAACCAAAAATAAAATGAAAATTGCTCAAAAATCTCTAGAAGAAAGAATGTCAGACCTTGGAGAACAATGTCAAGAAAATGCACAAATTCAGATATCACTTTTTGGTTCTAATTTTAATGAGTTTAATTTCAGTCAAATTTACCCATACAATGACCACTACACTTATATGAATACCAAAGTTTTGGTCACTTTTCCAAATGAAATCAGACCCGATATCTATATCAAATTTTTTTGGATGATTTTTCCTGTTTTTTTAAGACGATCTTTCCAACATCTGTTTTATTTCTGAATAACATTTGTTGCTTCTCCTTTTTCATTCATTCATTCAGCCATTCATCTGTGCAACAGTGCATTACATTTTGCAACAGCAAACACTTGTCCAACAACATCAACAACAACAACAACAACGATAGCGAATACTGAGAGCATAAAACTAATTTGATGGTCACTTTGAACCTGATACCATGACGAAAATGCAACCAGGCCGCCTAAATTGTAATTATGTGCTAAGATAAAAAATGGCATGTTTCGGCCTTGTTTTAAGTTTAATGGCCTTACAAATGTTTTATTTTTTGTTTCGTTATGGTTTCTTTGATATAAATAGTTGGTGTATCTTTGGTTTTAATGATATTTTTATGTTAACTACATTCGGAAATGAAATCAAATTTGATAATAACTAAATTTTGAATATAATGCATATTAAGGTTTGTGTGGTTTTAAAAAAGAATCAGAAAGGACTTTTATATCAAATCGAAGATGAAAAATATTTTAATGTTTCAGTTGTTGAAATGACGGTATTACATTTCGACGATGCACAGTGGTGCCAAATTGAATTTCCTTAAACGAAATTAATTTTTGAGTTCATACAAATTGTATGTAGCTGGCAACAAATTGGTATTACAAAGATATAATAATAATCGCTGAACACGAGTTCACTGCATTTGTTAGAAGAAATAATCTGTCCAATAGGCAATCTTGAGCTCGACAGTTTGCTTCAATTGTTTTACTTGAAAAGAAGACCTTAAATCAAAAAACATATCAAAATAAAAATTGTATTGGAGAAAAGACATTCGTGCTTATCGTTCATTTAAGATAATCTTTGTATTTCCAAGTTTCAGAAAGCTCCCGGAATTGAACCGGGAAATAAGATTTGTGCAAGGAAACTAAGTTTGAAGCCACCGTGCGATACACCTTGCATTTTATGAAAACGCGAACAGTCCATAAATAAGTAAAAACATATGAATTCCCTATTAAATTTTATAATTATCTTATATTCTAAATGTGAATTTTTCAAATCCGGATCTCCTTTTCTTTCTATCGAATATTTCAATGATTTTTGATACGATTCTATATTATCTGATTTTTATAATTTTTTACACCGTTTTACGATAACTCCTTATCAAATTTTTCCATAGTATTCGAAAGTTTTCAGTTGTTATAGACTTTTTCGATACTCGTAATTTTATCAACATATACATATGTATGATCCGATAAATTATTGGATATTTTTAAGATTTGATACATTTCAAACTTTTCGAACTTCATAAACTTTTCCAATGTTGTTGATACAACTCGATACTTTTGACGTTTTTGATATATACGAGTACTATTCCATAACTTCTGACTTTTATCAATTTTCGCAATGTTTTTCGATTATTATCGACATTGTCTACATATGTCGAAACTTTTTGACCTTCATAGATTTTTGCGATGCATCAAACACCATTCAATGCTTTCGACTTTTCGAAAATTTTCGATACTATTTTTTCGACTTTTTCAATGATTTTTGATCTTTCCTTATAATTTTGAAGTTTATGATTTTATTTAAGTTTCAATTAACTTATATTCCTGGTGTGTGTTTGAATTACAAACTTATCAATCAGCGCATGGTTGTACTAAGAGAATTCCGAAGGGGGGGCTGTGGCAAATGAAGAATTTTTTTCTCGATTCCTTATCAACGTTTTCAAGATACTGAGTATACGAAAAAGATTTCGTTAGTTTTTAGGAGTAATATTAACCATTTTGTGTTGGGTTGTTTTTTATTAAATCAATTTATTCAAATTAAAATTTTATTTTAACATCGAAACATATAACTGTTCACACTAAATAATGTATTTCATGAATTTTCTTATCGCCTTTCATCGATTGCGTGACCGCCATGACTTTGAAGCTTTTTTTTAAACATATGTACATACATATGCATTGGGATGGACCGAAAAACCATGTTTTTTTTTTAAGAATTTTAATTTGCTGCGGCGACAGATATACATATGTATACTACTCATAGAGATTAGGCAGCTAAAATATTTTTTGAAATAACCAAATCTTTTGGAAAAGGGTATTTTTTTTTACAGTAACTCTCTAATTATTTGTGAAAAAATTTTCTTCGAGCTGCAATTATACCTATTTGAAAGGTATTTTTATAGTTTTAGTCAGAGAAGGTCAAAATATGACACATTTTTTCCTTTCAACCGTAGTGGTTATTCGGGGTTATCCAACAAATAGACATTCAAATTTAGTGATTAAATTTATTATGGCTGTACAAGAAGGCGCTTGATGATGGCCAAAAGTAGTATCAACTTTACGAAACGTTTCACAATAATGTTAACTTTCACTATTCACGTTGTGCGAGTGTGTATCGATCCATGTTTAATAAACTCCTAAATTATATTAATCATAAGTAATCTCAATGTTAGTGGATTGTTGACAGTTCAAAAATAGCACGATATATAAAATGACAACTCGTGTTGAATGGTCCTATACATAAAAATTAATTTTATATTACGAGTGAAGGTTTACTTTTTAAATAAGTTCAAAACATCTTCTGTTGCTAATAAGAATTAAAATTAAAAAACAAGTGGTTTTTCGGACCATCCTTATACGTGCATATGTTGTATGTTAATTTCAATTTAAATCAAAGTAACGCTCATCAAACGAACACTTGTTGTAGTCTGCGCCTGGTACCGCATACCAGATTCCAACTTGGTTGTCAATTAATGAAATCTCTACATCATAAATGGCCCCATAAAAATAGCCAGCTATAGAATAGAACAACAACAAGGTATTAAAACTAAAAAAATAAAAAACACATTTTTCCATTCAATTTAAGCGAATCGTCATCGTCTCATGTGGAATCGCTCCCGCTGGTCACAATTCGACATTTGCAGGTGTTCATTGTCACCTCACAACCTACTAATTAACAAAAGAATGCGCACCTATATAGGGGGGAAGGCAATAAGCGAAAGAAGGTCTTTGGAGTCGGTCGGTAACATTAAACTGACTGATGATACAATAATCAAAAATGGTCATTGGCCGCTTTAAAGCGCGATCAAAGGTTCTGCGATTCGAGCGATCACTGATCGAATTTGTTTTTTTTTGTGTTTTCATGGAGCGGCGTTCATCAAATCTTAACAATGGAACGTCAAAAAGAAAATAAAGAAAAATTAAGTTTTTTTAAGCTCATAACTGATCGGATCGCTTTAGATCAACAGGTTTTTGTTGCTTTTTTCATTTGTTCTGAAAATCGTTAAATCGGGATTTTTGTTTTTTGGGTTTTCAAATTAAATCCATTGGTAGGTATGACTGTTTGTTGTTGTTGGGTGCGTAATTTTGTGGGAACACATTTTTCTTGGTCTTCTCCCATGCCCACCTTTGAAGTACGCAAGTTTATTGAACAAATGGCGCTTTTGTTTAAACTGTAAAACACAAAGTTTTGATGTTTTTTTTTATGATTCTCTTACTTTTGTTTTGTGATCATGTTGATTGATTGCGCACACCTGTGAGTTTAGTTTATGAGCTACGATCTTGTTGACTTCACCAAACTGGTATTGTTTAAATTAAAGCCGAATTCCTTTAGTCATTTATGAATTTGGTATTCTATACAATAATTTTGTATTTTTTTTTGGAACTTTGACTGTTTCTGTTGTCTTTCTTTGCTTCGAAGATCAACAAAAAAAGTGCGTGTTCATTTTTGGAAGTTGTTGTTGGCGCCAGTTGAAACGTGTCTGAACTTTGTCTTTGTAAAATAACTGCGTACATACCATAAGTACCTACTAGTACCTGTGAAGATACTTATGCTGAATATGAGAATATGATTTCTTTATTTCTAAAATATAAGTAAGTCGACGCACATATGGTCTGAAAACGGGTACCTCACTGCGGGGTCAGAATGAAGTGCCACTTTGTAATGCACCTACCCGAATTTTCGGCTCATAGGATGGGTATTTCGGCCCAAAGCAGACGTTGCTGCAATGAGGACGAAGTGGAAACTGTAGAACACTTATTATATGACTGCCCAGAACAATATGCAAAACACTTGGAAAGCTCTACTTCAACGATCTTGAGGAACCATCTGCTACTAACCTCAAGTCACTAAAGGACATTGCTACAACGTCCAGAGCTTTAGACAGATGTGAACTAGCGCTCAATAATAAACTATCATCTATGTATGTGGCGCAGTGCCAGAGATGATGTGGTATTACTATGCACCTATATATCTTGGTCTATGTTCTTCTACTAAGCCTCGACTCTAATCTAACCTACAGTAATTGTATAACTCTGGAGGTGCTCAGAAATTGAAGTAATTGTTCTGGGTTAGTTTCCACAAGACTTTCGGAGGAGTTCATTGTATGCCAAAAAATGTTACTTCTGGTGCGACAAGAGCGATATGCAATCTGTCAATATGTGTACATATGTGATTATGAACGATCTTTAAGGCATATTTTGTAACATTAAATTAAGGTGTTTAAGTAGTTCCCAGTTACCACTTACTATTTCAACCAAAACTCTATATTTTTTTTACTTGTAGGTATCTTTCATATTCAGAAAATAGATTTTTAGCGCATTCTTGCCCTACGGTATTTATGCAGGATGTATTTGATTTAGAAAGAATTTTGATTTTTCTGTTAATAAAGGCAGTTACGTGGGCAGTCAGCATCAATTACTATTAGATAAAGCAAGGATGAACAGCTTGAAACTCATTTAGCTCTTACAACAATAAAAAAATATCTTTTCGCGCTTTTCCTTTATTTGAGGTAAATCATTTTGGTTCGTAATCATCGCATGCTTTTTGTTTGGGTAACTTTTTCTTTAACGCATCGGGTCATTCAGCTCTTGCCGTTACTAAAGTTAAATAGTTCGGTTCGCTATTATCGCATGCTTTTTCCTTGTGAATTTTTGGTCTACAACGCACTTACTAAAGTTAAGCAATTTCAGTTCACAATCGCTGCATGCTTTTTATTTGTGTAATTTTTGTTTTCAAGTCACTTGTTCCTTCAGCTTTTCCTTTTTTTTTTTTGATTGTGTGGAATTAGCTTGCCACAAGTAAGGGGCTGTCCATTAATTACGTGAGGTGTTTTTTTGAAAATTCGGAGCCCCACCTTCCCTTAGATTTTGTGAGCTCTGACAGGACCCCCCCCTCCCTTCCGCGAGAATTTCCTTATAATTTTTAAATGTAATCTGCTATAATAATGTATAGTCTCTACATTAAAAAGTTGAAATTTTTATTGACCCCCTCCCCCTTGGTGAGATTTTTCCGGACCCCTCCCATACTATTTTACTCACGTAATTTATAGACGTCCCCTAATTAAGAAACGTCCGCCAACGCTAGTTTTTTCCGGAAAATATTTTATAAATGTTTACCCAAGCTAATGTTGTTGTATCCAGCTTTCCAAGCGAGATAAAGCGTATGATTGTCTAAGAAGTTTAAGGAAATATTTATTAAAGCTCTTGTAGCTAGGTAGCTGGTAGCTCCCTTCAGCTGTTTATGTTATAATTTGACACGAGTTGATGAAGTACATATACCGAGAAAAGTAGTAGTGCAACTTTTGATATAAAAAACTCAGAAACGATCATAGACATTAAAAAAGAAATTGAGAAAACTGTTGTTGAGCATAAATCAAAGAAGAAAGCAAGCAACCAACAGAATTGTCTATTTTAATGACCAGTTTAACAGTTTAAGGTACCAACAAAACCATTGACAAAGGCGTCGTAGTAAAAAGATCTATGCCTTAATATAGTAAATACTTGCGACAAGATCACACGAACACTCTAAATCAAAACATAAAAAGATCTTAAAAAATCTAAAAAAAAAAAAATCAGCACACAACACTTTCGGGCATAAATAACTCAACGCAATAAATTAACGAAATTTAACCCATGGCATCATTATGATAATAATGATCATGAGCAACATTGGCAACACATGAACCCCATTTAAAGCACATGTGAGAATAGATCTCCGAACATCCGAAGCAACAGAATACAGTGAGTTCCAGAAATAGTGTGTTAATCGTCTCTTTATGCTTTTTCACCGAAATATTGGGGAAATAAAATAAATTGCGCCAATGCGCCTCACACTCCCCACCCTACTCCCACTTCACACACACACACACATACACACACAAGGCAATAAAATCACTTCCGATCTACAACTCGATCGTGTAAAAAATAATGCGAGCAAGCAAGGAGGAAAACTCTTTGACATCAGACAGGCCGCGATGAAGTGCGTGAATCTGTTACAAATATGTTTGCGATCAGATTTAGATTTCCAAGATCACATGGCGTTGTGTTAGCAACATGCTGGCGGCGGAAGACGCTAAAGGGTGGATGTGCCTAAGACTACGGCCAGCACAAAATGTGTGTGCATTTCTATTTTACATAAAATGAGCAGCAGTGCGAGCTTGTAACTCTTCACTCACAAGCACTCTGGTCGCTTCCACATAATAATTGGGGCCAAATGGCGTATGGCATTGCGCGAACATATGGTCGGTCATGTCATTTCGTATATGCGGCTGGCTTTTTGTACCTTATGTTAAATTTCAATTCATTTCATTTTAATTTTTCGTATATTAACACGTTCCATATGCGCGCCATATTGCAATATTTCGTACCAGATTGGAAATGATAATCGAGTATCTGTATCTACTCGTACCGAAAACACTTTTCTTCGTTATCGCATGTGGCTGCTAACAGACAAAATACAGCGGAGGCGGCGGTATTATTCTGTTATTTGTATGGACTGCGTCGTGCGTAGTAAATAAAAATAAAGATACTAAATGAAAGGCTTACAAGAGGCATAAAAAGAGGAAAGAATCTTTTTATTTTATTTTTTAATGGGACTTAATTAAAGACGTGCCGGCTGGGCATATAAATTGCTGCATTTTAATAAAGTGGGCGTTGCAACATCATTGAATTCTATACTTTCAATATAACTGAAAACTTACAACGACCACATTGTAATAAATTTCAAAAAAAAAATTCAATTAAATGTTCGATATGTTGCAATGAAGGCGTTTTTCAGAGAGTAGCATTTTGAGCTTACTTCAAGTAGACTTTTAGTCCAGTACCTACGTGTTTCCAAGGAGTTATTTTGACGTAAATGAGTTTTTATGAAATCATTTATAGTAAAAGTTTGACAAATTTTATAGCAAACACAGTTTGATGATAACAATGTTTTTTTCGTTTTCATGAAAATACTAATAAATTGGTTGTGGATACTTTCAGTCTGATACTATTCGGTTTGTTCAAGATACATAGAATGGCAGGTGGCTTATAGGTTGATCTTTGCCAAAACAAAACGAGCGAGGTTCCGACATAGGTGTTCACATCGACTGAAGAGTGTTAAAAGTTCATTGCAGCTACAAGGGAACAAGCGAGATCCATCTGCTTATTTTGGCATATAAAACTATTTAGTAAAAAAAAGGTCTCACTTTCACATTCCCAAAACCCTAGCTATATTTCATGAAATGAAAACACGGACCACGCGAAACGCAAAATCAAAACATGGATATTGAACGAATTAAATGCTTCTTCTGGCGTCAAAAATCGCAGACCACACATTTTATTTTTGACGTTCGGGAACAAAAAGAAATCATTAGGACTGTAGGAGGATTATCCATAAATTCTATGTTTTGTTCAGTCAAATATTGAGCTGATTCGGCCATTGTGTGAAAGCTCGCGTTGTCATGTTAAAGTATGTTCCTAAATTAGATTTTCTTTAATCCATTTAAGACTTCTGGGAAACAATTGAATGGGTACCATTTAGTTTCTAGCGGCACTGTGGCCACATGCCCATAACCACCACCATTTTCTTCGAAGTGCTTCTTGCACGCACAACCTTTGTTGGTTTTGGCTCGGTTTGGAAGACCTACACAATCGATTGCTTCTTAGTTTCTAGTTCATAAGAGTATAAGCAAGATTTGTTGCCAGTGTAGATATTGTGACACTTTTGATCCACCATTTCTGTGCACTTTTGCATCGGGTCTTATTTCAATCTTTTACGGATAAATGTTCATATAAAATCTTGTGTTTGGCCGTCATCTAATATCTATGGTTGCTTCTATCTCACAGTACGTCAAATGCCGATATTGAATAATTAATTTAATGTTCTCCCATTTTGGATGACCTTTCTTAAATTTGCCCAGTTTGAATTCATTAAACCAGTACACTGCCCTCATAAGCACAAAAACGGTACCTCAGTGAAAGTGAGTTTCGAGAAAATTGATGTGTTGTTAATGTCGTATTCTTGAAATGCTTCTAAAATTGAAATAGAGGAATTTTTCATAGGAGGTTTTTTTTTAAGTTTAAGATGCCGGCATTTGGTGTAGTTCATTAGACGGGTAATTTCTTAAGCTATCCGATACCTTTAGAATCGAACATATGCATTTTTTTTTGAGGTACCGCTTTTGCGCTTCTGATGGCAGTATACTGTCGTACTAAGCGAAAAAGACGTATCTCAAAAAAAAATTCATTTCGAGATAATTGATGTTTTGTTTATGTCAATTTGTTGAAATACCTGTAAAATTTAGATAGAGGAAATTTTCTTAGTGGATTTGAACTAAGATGCCGACATTTGGAGTATTTTATAAGACGCGTTATTTTTTAAGCTATCCGGCGCCATAAGAATCTCGGATATTTTCGGCAGTATAGTACAATCAGGCTTGTTCCGATTCGGATTTATTTGGCAAGTGAAACTCTGTTCAAAGTTGAATTTCAATAATCTTCCTATATCCAAGCCTCGGAATTTGCTATGGAACTTTTTCTAAGCTCAGAATTTGAGCTGTTATAGTTCCGATAATTTGACGGAACTCCGTTTTTTATATGATCCAAGCAAACTTCGACGTTCAATTCTGTTTCCAAAGCAAATCCGAAACAGAACCAGAACAGGCCCGAATAGTTGTTGCAGATGCTGCGTTGCGACAAGTTGAAGAGGTTATAATCCATGTTGAAAGTCACAGAAATCATCGCGCAAAAGTTCTCTCGAGTTAATTCCATTTTTCTCTGAAGAACAAAACGTCGTATGTACGCATTCGCACGCTTCGCGAGAAGTTCGTTGGATAGCGGCTAGCAATAGCATTGATAATTCCAGATACATAAATAAAAATCCACGCAAATTTTAAATACAGTTCGGTTTTTAAAGTTCATTCAAGTCATCCAAATATTATTGGTATTGGGAATATTATTTTTCATCTCAAATAAATCTTCATATAACAGACTTTCTATCGTTTTTTAAACAAAATAGCTGACTTGGTAATTATTTTGTCGAGAGAATTTAAGCCTTTAATGACATTTTTTAGATTCATTTGGTTTTTCTACTAAAGCTGTAAGAAACGTGTTATTAATTGCTGTGTTAGCAAGTGGCCATGATGTGTTGTAATATATCTCTCTATACGTTGCCATTACATCCAAAGTGCACGTAATTTCTCTTTAATTAACATTATTTACAATCAGATACACTTAATCGCACACATGCAAATCACCATGTTATTGTTGACTCTGAATATACCAAAGTCTAATCGGTGGGGTCAATGCTGACACTATTGCGCAAAGCACTTAGTAAATCAACATGTGGAGATGCAAATTTCCTCTAGTAAAATAAGTACTCATATTACTTATAAAAAGTGGAAATCTTATAATTTCGAATAGAACCCTTTGCTTTGCCCACATCACTGCCGATATAACATACAAGTCATATTACATACTTCCTAAAGATAACAATAACAAATGAACATAACAACACCGATTGATAAATCTTGCAACTTTGTTTGCTGCTCGCTACTTGCATTAACAATGTTGTTGCAGCAGCACATGAAAAGGTGCGAAATTATGATTTACGTAAAACGCAAAAAACCAAATATCCGAGAAAAAAAAAACAAATGTCACTTTTAGCAATATTGCACAAGTGCGCACACACACCCAAACACAATGAGGTGACAAATCTTCTGCATAAACACCTGCATTTGCAACTGTTGCTGTTGCTGCACTTGTGCCGTCTAGAAAGTATTCAATTTCATTTTTGGCATCCAGCATCCACAACCAAAATAGTTAGCAGTTATTCATTGTGAATGGTAGACCATCTGTTATCGCTGTGTCTGATTATGACATAGCAGCACGTTGTAGCTGCTGCTGATGCTGCTGCTTGTACGAAAGCTTATTGCTCGGTCCATATAAGTAAATCGTGTCTCGACGCATTGTCGCGTCAATTTTAGTATGTCGGCCACATTTTTAGCCCAATGTGGTGTTGGCATGTTGAAGCAGGCAGCAATCTAGTAGCAACTGCAGTAACAACAGCAACATGTCATGCCTGCAATGATGTGGAATGGAGCAACCCAAAAAAAAAGAGTAGCAACAGCAACATTGCAACTTAAGTATTTCCAATGCCGAAAAAGGGTACACAGCAATAGTAGCTGATAGGCAATCTGTGTTGTTGCTGCACTATTACTGTTGCTGTTGATTTCTTTTTGGTTGGCTTGCTTATCGCATCAGCTTAACTTGTTGTACCACATGTCCATATTTAGGAGTCGGCAAACATATGGGCAAATTTATGTGAGAGTATGACATTGCCAAATAATTCTTAAGTTATTGAATAAAAATGACTTTATATATCAATACTAACTGCTGCTCGATACGTCCTCTCCTATAACAATCATCCCTTGAGTAAAAACCTAAATTTTACATATCTGCCTAGTCAAGACGGTGCATACTTTTCTTGCATCAATGTTGCTATGTTATTTTTCATTTTATGGGAAGCCTACTATGCTAGTGCTACATTTTTGACCTTTATAGACTTTTTATGAGTTTTTTTTTAAAAAAATTTTTGACGATTCAAAGCTGAAAATGTACACTCCTTGACTTTTCACAGTTTTTTGGTATTATCAAAATTTTTCGATTTTTTCATAATTTCTCAAAAGTTTTCGACTTTTTCAAAATTTGTGGAAAAAATGAGCTGTATAAAAACATTTAATTAATAACAACTTTCTAATTCATAACTTCTAAGCTACTGAACCGATTTTTACAGATGATGTGTTAATCTTCTTGGATCACAAATAAGATTATAATGGAGATATCATTACTTCCGAAATCTGTACATAGGGAGAGCTGTTAGAAGAAAAATTTTCAATATTTTACAGTTCATAACTCTAATGCTGAAATCGCAATGCGGCGTTCGGTCGGTCGCACTCTGACAGCTGAAGTAGAAACAATGTATGCTTATGCTGTAATCTTAAATGCGACCTCAGGCGTTGCGTTGCGTTTTATGGTAAATACGATCAACGCCATACCCGTAGTTCGAGTAGAGCTACTTTCTACTAGAACGTGGGTTTGACACTTCTCGTTTACCCAGCGTTTCATGCAGTGATAAAATAAGGTCCACTAAATTATCCATTTCGTTCAAATCCATTTATTTTATGAAAATAACAATCAAAACTAAAAAACACGACAAAATTATGCAAAAAACTGACAAATAGAGTTCCTTTCATTGATAATGTCGAAATGACAGACGCTCGCAACATTATGATTTACAAAAAGTAAGGTCAGGCGTTTTGACAGCCAATATCGTACATTTCTGCAAAGTTTTTCAAACGCCGATCAAAGTTGTTCAAAGCGAGACCGACCTAGAGCCGCATTGCGAATTCAGCATAAAGGTGCTCAACTAACTTTGACAAACGAAAAGTCATTCCCTTTGTTTTACTGAGAGGGCTTGAAAAGCATCAAAAATTCTATAAGAGGTAGCGCTGTACGCTAAAATTGATTTCGTTCAATATACCTGGTAATAGCAAATAAATTGAATAAAATTTTGTATGATGAATTAATTAAATTTTGTACGAGTGTGCGTGGTTACTTTTCTTACTGTATTTTTTGACCATTGCCTTGGTGTAAGACTTTTCGATTTTTTTGAATCTTTCAGCAGTATAATTCTGCATAATTTTGTTTGTAATATTTGTTCCAGCCAATTTTATTGTTGAAATTCGATATTGTTGATGTTCGATGTTTTTCGATTTTATTTTCTATCGAATTTTTCAATACCATCTGACTTTTAGATCTTTTACAAATATTCTGATATTAATTTCAAATAATTCAATACGTTCGCACTTTTATCGACTTTTCGGATGCTTTTATATATCTTTCGAAACTTTTACACTATTATCGACTTTTCGATATTAATCAATATCTTCTAACTTTTATCGACTATTTTAATGTTAATCGATATTTTTCGAAATTTTCCGATGCTTAAACGACTACCATATGCAATTTGAATCAATCTGTGACTGAGACTAAGGCTGACTGAATATTTGCAAGGCAAACTATTCAGATATCACCAGATATTTTCATTAAAAAAATATCATTTTCTCTAAACAAAAAAAAAAAAAAAACGATGAGTCTGCTATTGAAAAACACCATTTGTCTTTTGACAGCGTCATTAATCAATTTTCCGAAAGTACTCATTCCTGCGCGGTTTTCCTACAGGGTTAGAGAATTTTACCTAAAATCTTTAAAATATTTATTGTGTTTAATTCGTGAACCAGAAAATGAAGAAGAAAATTTAAGAACTGCAAGGTAGATTTTGTAAGTTTCTCCGATCCTAAAAATCTGACATTTACATAGCCATTAAAAACTGTTACTCAAAATAAGTTGATTTTGTTTAAAAAATCAACATTCTCGAATTTTTTAACACAGGTTAAGGTTTTCTACTTTTTCAAAATTTGTCAATTTTTCAACATATATTGACTTCCAACACTTATAGAATTTTTCAATATGCATATATCGCTTTTGAAAAAATGTTTCTACTTATTCTACACTTTTGAGCTTCTCCAACACTGTCGACTTTTCACCATATTTTATAATTTTTTTTGTTAGCAAAAACTTTCAATTGACTCATGAATTTTCCCTAACGCAATTGCAGCATGTTGCCAATGCTAGTGCGTCTCTTTAAATTTTTAAGGCTTTCTCTCTAATATTTATATTGATTCAATCAATATTGATACCTATGGTGTACACAAGTATTTTTGGATATCCGCAAGTTGTTACGGTGTTCCGTCACTATCTACTGCCCGTTGCCAAATCACTACAGTTGTTGTTGCTTACAAAAATGGTCGTCGGTCCATTTTGGAACCCATCAGCAACATTATCTTCAGCATCATCGACGAAACATTTTTTTTTTTTATTTGGTGATATGTCAACTATACACCAATGAACATGTTGACGCGACATGACATAGTCGCTTATGTTGTTTTGACTGTTGTGGCTGCTGTTTTAGATTTTTTTTTCTTTTAAATATTGGCAATTTTTTTTGCAACTTGTTACAACAAACTACATTCAGTTGGTTATAGTTGTTCGATTTTCATATACATGGAAGGTAAGTTTGTAAATGTCACTTATGTGTCACTTGTATGTTTTCTTTTAATTTTGTATTTGTCGAATGTTGTGTTAATTTATAGCAGGTGGATTGGCGAAGAAATTATTAGCTGAGTGGCTAAGAAACTTAAGCGGAAGAAACTCTAATAATAAGAGGGAGTGACTCCCCCAGTCAGCTTATCTTTTTTTCAGAAGATGTTTTCGGCAATTCCTTAAAATTCTCTCATAAAATTTCGTGAGTAAGAAATATAAGAAACGCACTAAATGTAAAATGAGATTTCGCACAAAATTTAGCTCGGTAAGGGAAAGTGGTTCATAGTTTAAAAAGCGCAAATCGCTCCAAAATCTTTAGTGAAGAGCATAAGCAAATTATACTTTTTTCGGAAACATTCTTTGCCCATGTCGGAAAATATAAACTTTGCAATTGGTGACTTAAAATCAAACTCACACAAATTCGGAATAGAACCTAAGAGTTTATTTACAAAAGAGCATTGTTGACCGGCATAATTTTAGTATGCAAGCGACAAACAACAAATAAAAAACATTTGTAATTAAAAAAGGATTCAATTAAAAAATGCGCCATCACTTTCCGGTGCGATTAAAAATAAACCTCACCATATCGGTTGTTGCTATTTTTAAATTGAAGCTCAATTTTCAAATTTCTTCAAATTCATTGAGAGTTGAAGAAAATCACTGAAAATGAATTTGATGTCAACAACACACAGCAACAACTCAACATATCCGGTACCATGTTGCGCATGTCAATTAGATGACAAAGCAACAAATTAACAAAGCAACACAAACGTTAAACATTGCAAACAAAATTTTTATTTTTTATTACTGTCATCAAATGCAAAACAAATTGACACACGCTGCGGTTGCGCATGCGCAAATACGAACAAATGAGAATCGACTTCATTCATTTATTATTTGTTTGGTTTCAATGCAATGCAACCAAAATAAATATCGTCGATAGTGGAAAAGAAGAAAAAAAAGAAAAACATGCGTTTAAATTATGTTCCTATAATTAGCCAACAATTGACCACACACGTGACGATGACAACGACAACCAACACTGTGGCAGCAGTAGCAACTACATATAACCAACAACAGCAACATGAGCCGATAGTCAGCTAAACATGCGCGAAGATCGTTGCATTGCCGCGCCTACTAACAGCAACAATAATCAAAATAATAAAAAAATTGGAGACCCAGCGGTTGCTCGAATGTCGTCGTTTCATGTGCGCATGCGCTGTTGCTGCTGCCCACCACCATCACCATCACCACCACCACCAGTGATCCAACGCGCCCCGCTTTATCTAATCGTCGCTAGTTTGTCAAATTCTATTTTTATAACTCACTCTAAAATGCAGCATTTACTGTCGCTTTTGTTGTTGTTGTTGTGACCATAGTTTTTTTTTTGTTGTGGTTGATTGGTTGGTCGCCTTGTTTTGTAGAGTTGTAGGTTTGGGAGATTTCGTTTATGTTTGGGAGTTTTGAGAGGGAATAGAATCTCAATCGATCTAATGGAACCCTGAGATGATACGACTTTCCTTACGACTTAGCCAAGTCGTGTAAGCAGTCGAAGCGTCCAAGGGCAAGTCGCTATAAATGCTATATCGGTCTTTGCATAAATATTTCCTTCAAAAGAGCACTTTATTCTATAACCCATTAAAGGAATATTCGGTACAATGGCAGTTTCGTGGGGTTGCAAAGGAGTAAGTGCCACGAGTACCTTGGTCTGACAGAGTTTTTCTCAAGGAAAAAAAGATATTTAACTAGTGGTTTTCAGCTCCCTCGTTTCACAAAGTTTTCTTATTTAAATAAATATTAAAATTTATTTAAATTTTAATAAACACGTTATTTCTAAGTGAGTGGATAAGAAGAACTAAATTAACGCAATAAAGAGCTGAGAGGAACTCATATAGGCACAAATGTCTCTGGTGTTTTACGTGAATACCTGCCGGCTTAACCCCACGGCGACACATCATACGAAGGATCTAAGTTCGATGTCAAGCTATGAGCAATTTCACCCATGGTTTGGGTCAAGGGAGGCCCGTCTTCACTTCCTACCACCCTTGAAAACGGCCACCTGTTTGGAAAAATTCAATTCTACACCTAGCGTTACATTTTGCTCTGCCCGACGATTTGGGTTTCAATCACAGGCACCAGGAGGCTCCTCCGAAAGGTCCCAATGCACTCGACCCATCCAAAGTGGGCTTAATGCAGCTGTAATCAAAGTTCTAAGACCTCCTGAAAATCCTTGATACTAGATTGGTGCAGACCTTCACCTCTGGTCAGGCTAAGGACAGAGTACACACAAGGCTTCAAAGAACAGTAAAAAGTACTTCCACTTCGGGGTTATCTTACAACACTCGGACACTGATAGGTCCTGTGTACGACCACAAGAAGAGTAAATTTGTTTCATAAAAATCTTGGAAGTTCCACTCAAAAGTATTATGCGTGGAATGATTGGCTAAAACCGGCAAATATTAGAGAGCTTTATGGGATAACTAAGCAAATCTCTGGCTCAAACCGAAAGAAATTTATTGCCACACTAAAGCTGATTGAAAGTTGCTTACGAAAACCGACGATGATCTCAAATAATGGCAGAGACTCTTCAGTTTTCCACGACATACCTGCGTTTACTCATTAAATTATACCAAATTGCATACATGATATATTTTATGAGAAAAAAAACCTCATCTGGCATCACTGTTTGCATTTCTTGGTCTATGTCATCGCCACGCTGCGCATGCGCTGCATTTAAACCCATGGGACGACGCATGATTAGATTGTGTAAGTGAGAAGCGTCTGAGCGCACAATCAACCAAACCATTTCACTACCACTCGCGGCGGCGGTATTTTTTTTTACCCACAATGAAAACATTGTGGTGGCCTTTTTTAGCCTTAGACAGTGTGTTGCCACCTAATTTGGCACTCTGTCCGACCGGCTGTCTGTCTGTACGACGGTATTTGTGTACATCAGGCGCTACTTCATTGTCTAACAAATTATTTACATCGTAGCCGTTAGGTCGTTATGGAAGGCTTTCGAGAAGGTGTACGGTATGCGTTGTGTTTCGTGTTGCACAAAAAAAAAGACGTATGTCTTGTAAACGCTGTTGTTGGGTGGGGTTTTTATCAGCTATTTATTGATGTCAACATATCAATTTGTGGTTGATATTTTCATAGATATGGTAATTTTACAAAGAAGTGTAGCATTTTTAAGAGGTTTTCCTTTAGTTTCTTAAATGGTACAAGAATTTTTACATCAGTCAGCAACATCTGCATGGCTGCTTAAGTGCTGTCTATTTATTTTGCAAATGTCATACATTAACACACTCCTACGCACACACCGAGAGTCATCTTAATTTACAACATAATGGACCACCGCACCGAGTCATAAGCAACAACAGGTCTAGTTGTGAGTCAGAAAAGTCTGCCAATCAAACTGTCACACTTAGTCAAGTCAAGCAGACTGACGTATTTATTAAGCATCAACCAAAAGAATTTTCTTCATATCCTCTGCTGCTGCAACTGCAATTGCTCTGCGACTAGATTGTCTACAAACAATTGGAATAAGAAAAAAGATGTAACAACCTTTCTAAATTCCATTTTGATTCGCCTCTACAAGAAGAGAGAAATCATTGCAGCTGCTCCACACATTCGCAATCGTCTTTTAATTCAAATTCAAATTTAATTAGTCTTCCAGTAAAATAGTAATATTTGTATTTGTATGCGGCGTACAATCGTAAATTGCAGCTGCACAGATGAACCGGCCTGCAGCATCAACGGGTTGCTCTGTTCCTCAGCGTAGTACATATACAGAACTCAGCTTTGCGGACGCTTCTAAATGGATGTCATGGTATCTTTCGTTATGGTGAAATCAAGTGGGTTGCACATGCGAAAAACGACGGCGGTACCGACAGCAATGAGTCCAGACAGCAAAACCAGACCATGTGGGATTATGACGCGACAGCACTTAGTTGTAGGATAGATGGAATAACTTTGAGGTAACCAGATATTGAGAAGCTAGTGTCTCTCTCGGAGTTCTAGAGCAAATTGGTACTTAAAGAATCCATAGTATTTATGCAGATATATTGCTTTGATTATAGTGAATTGTTCTCTTCAAGTCATATTATACATCTTATATGAAGGATGATATTAATAATTTCTAAAAAAGTCGACTACAGATTTCACAGCAGAGTTGGTTGTTTCATTTAGATTTTCGAATGAAGTTTGGACTCTGAACTTTCTTCGATGAGAAATTCAAGTGTTTGTATGCGAGCATTCGGGAAAAATGCATCTATATAGAGGATGTTTAGGTTAAACTAGCCTACGAAGTCCTACAATGGTAGAAAAAGGTCCTATCTTAACAAAATGGAAGGATGTTATACTCTGGAATTACAGGGTAAACAACACAAACTGATTTAAAACGATTCACTATCTTCTACCAGTGAAAATCTTAAGTCGGTTAAAGCAGTGGTGCGATTGAATGCTGTCAATATCCCCTAAATCAAGTTGACCTGGATAATCACAGTTTTATTTGGAATTATATAGTACCATTATAGAGATTTCTTACTATATCAGGGAGGAATGGAGAGCTGGCGTTATCTTTGGGACACAAAAATTTTGGCTTTCACCGATTGTTAAGACGTGTTCTGTGGTACGGGATCAGGGAACTCTCTTGGGCTGCCAATAATAAATGGGTTGCTTAAGTTGCCTAGCCAATACATTGTTTTAGAGAGACAATAAAATCAGAGCAGCATCTTCTCTGCAATTTTTTTGTATTCCAAAGCCAACATCGTCATTGTGTCGATGAGAAAGCATTCAAAGATGTGAGCATAGTAGCACCATTAGAGCAATTTGTCAGATGCATTCAAAGCTTGGAGTATTTTATATGTTCCCTTGAACTGAATATAGAAATATTAGCTGAGTTACTTTATTTTATATGGCTCTCAATACATGGATGGCCATAGGTCGATCTAAAGAATTCTTCCACTTTCTTCTATTTAAAACAATATCTTTATTGCTGTTAGATCGTATTGGACGGAGATTTTTTTTTTCTATCCTAGTGGAAACAATTTTCTCTCACAAATTGCTGTAGAAATGCACAAAAGAATCTTCATTCTAGTATAAACGCAGCTATAGAATCGCTGAATCCAAATATGTTGTATGTTATGTTCTGTTTCGTAAGATTTCACTATTGATTAAAACCCATCGGGCTTTGAGAAAAGAAACCCTAAGTAATGCAGCAAAATGGCTACAATATTCGCGAACAGCGACACAAAATCCTAGACCTCATAAGCAAAAATATTTTTTTTAAAAACATTTCAAAGCTATTTTTCTTACAGATCACCTGGTAACCTTAGCCCAATCCCGACTACGCCTTAAGCTGAACCTCTATTGCTGCCAGCAATCGCATGTGACATTCAGATTAGCTACTTACTACTTGTCTGGCATTCAACGCTGCTTGTTGCAATTAAAAGATGATCTGTCCAATGTATCACACAGACGCGTACGCATTCAACGCCTCGTCGACTGATGAAGCTCTGTGTGTTTTTGTGTCTCTATGTAAGATCTTTTGCAGATCTTAGGACCAAGTGATAGCGAGTTCAAGTGTTTGCTGCTGACTTTAAATCAACTAACAGCGGGGGAGCATCACAGCCGATTACATTGCAATTGGAATGACACTTAAGCAACCTCCGTCGCTATGAATGCTACGTTTCATTATTAGTGAATAGCCGTGGTGGTAGGTGGGGATAGTTATAATACATAGATGCACCATATTTATAAGCTACTTTAAATGTTCATTTAATCATTCAGTCGGCACGGTGGGCTGGTAACAAGTTTAAATGCAACAAAAATGTCAACAAAAACATAGAGCTTCATTTTGTTCTTTGTAGTCTAAACGCTCAGAAAAATGTTAATGTCTCCATTGAAAAGATAATTTTCTGCTAACTGGCTAAGATAAAGGTTACAAGCTGTTTGTTTACTTGGGAGCTACCACGTCGACTTCTGTGATTCTGATTATGTTTTGTTCAGTGAGTGCTAAGGATTACTAAATCTCAAATATCGAATTTCATTAAAATTTTTGCAGCAGTTTTCTTGCTACATGGATTGACAGAACATTGTTCATATGGGAAGTACCACGCTCATTAATAGAATCTCTTCAGGATCATCATTTGGACAGATTTAATGATAACCGAAGGCTGTGTACTAAATTTTAGCTCAATAGACCTTAAGTCTTAGCGGGTTATATCGGGATATTCATCGGGACATTAAAGTTTTTCAGATCCTTTATAATACTACGAAAAAGGTGGCGTTCTCTGATTTATTTGACATTTTTGCGTACTTAAAATTTATTGTAAGCCACCGTGCACAATTATGTGCTATTTGAATTGAAAATTTTTGCAAGCACTGTGGTCGCATTTTTATGGGACATTGATCTGTTAGTACCGCAAGATGGCATTCTAATGTTTGTTGATTTTTTTGTGGAGAGTCAAAATAGCGTCATGTGGGTTCTTAGCTTACTTTACAAAACTCTGATTACTTTAAACGTAATGTGGTTTGAAAGAATAAAAGATCGACAATGTAGCTCCTGACCAGAGTGCAACAAAGTCTTAGTATATCTAGTATAGTATATTTGCTTCATCAAATATAGGCAAAAAATGTATGGTGTTTCTTTCCAAAAATATTCTGGTGTCGAAAAAAAAAAAAAAAATTAAAGATTCCATTTCCTGACTAATAAAATAGAAATAAATAAAATATTACATTAATTTCTGAATTGGTGAATTTAAAATTAAGTATTTTGTTTTGTTTTTTGGCTCTGGCTTGCGCCAGCTTGTATTCAAATGAATTGCTTAAAATTTGGTATTCAGATTTGAATACGCGAAACTCTTGCATGGAAAATTGATGAAAATGTTCGAAATTCAAAATTGATTTAGTTGCTTGGAATAATTTGTTGGCGTCACATTGCATATGTATTTTCGTCAGCCATTGTTGACGCCGTCACTTTTGGATCGAAAAATACACAAAAAAACAAAGGTAAACTAAGGCAGCATTAAAAAATGTCGCCAACATTTTAGTGGTGGGGGCATAAAAACAAACCCAAGAGGCCACGTGCAACTGAGACAATCATATGGAAAAATTTTTTTGTCAACTCACGATTTAAATACACAACGACGCCAATGGCAGTGGCATGACTTACATCGAATAAAAAGCTTCCGATTGTTTATGGGTTATTCCACGTATAACTAATGAAATAACAAATGGGTGGCGGATATTTGAAAATGTGTAAATCTATCATATATAACTCAGAAGAAGGAAAAACATCTAAGCTTAGATATAACCTAAAATATTGGAACATCTATAGTGTTTTGCCCAAAATGAGTACAAATTGAAATTAGAAATGTCCGCTACAAGAGATTATGAAACTCAATGGAAACTTGAAATCTAATTTTTTGATGCCGAATGTACTTTTTCGACATGAATATGAAAAAAAGGTATTTTTAGAAATAAGCGAATCGTTCTGAGGATGTATTGAAAATTCGCCGACGATACTGAAAATAGGGCAAACGTATCGAATGTACTAAAAACTTGTCGAATGTAGTGACGACGATTTTTCACGACGCAAATGTACTGAAAAATGTACAAATGTACCGAAAATGCCAACACTGCTCTGAAATATTGTTCATTGTCACCAATCAATAGAACAAGTTCAAAGTGGATCGGGAACACAAGTAGCAATACATCTGACCTTCTAAATATGATATTTGATACCTCACTTTCAGTTTGTCGAAACGACTTGTTTTGTCAGTAAAACCCGACTTCACTAATAATATAACTCGCTTCTGTTGGTGGGACAATATATTCTTTACTCCCCATTGGTTATTTAAATTTTTTTTCAATACCTGGCTTTAGTCAGATGATGAATTTTTTTTTGTAAATGAACCGAAAACCGACTTTTTTTACGGCGACTTCAGCAAATTCTAAAATCAATTTTGGACCTCAAAATAGTTTATTGCTAATAAACCGTCTTTAAGTGGGACGTGGTTGTAGTTAAAATCCATCTTTGACCTTATCCCATCAATTAATATAAGGAACAATTCGAGAAATGAACTGTGGATTGCTAGTAATGTCTAAAATCCATTTTACTAGGCGTGTTTCGAGTCCATAAGTTTCAATAATCTTTAATTAAAAAGATTGCCTAATCCTACCCTAATTCGGAGCTCCACTTAGCTCTCATTTGTAGAGGTGACCTCGAAATTGTAGCTGTGGACAGATCTTGGTTTATTACTAGACAACATTACTGACCAAGACCGTGTTGATTGCCAGTACTAATCGTTTCGTCATCAATCTCAGAAAAGCTTTCACAGAATGATATCAATATCATCTAGATACATACCGTATTCTTTAAGCAATACTTTCCCAGTTTTAGTAAAAATATACTTCCATTATAAACTTCAATTTTTTAGTAACCTCACCCATGAAATTGCCCAAGCAAACAAAAATTTCAAAATGTCAGCGAAAAAGTACAACGTTTGCTTGCAGCTGCTTGGAGATGATTATAAAATGTAGATTTTCCTCCTTATTTTTTTTTCTAGTGGGGAACACGACCCTCGACATTGTCGTCAACATGATTGCACTTAAGCCGTTCACAGGGTGGCCCACCGCAGTGTGTTTCGCTCATGTTCGTGTTTTTCTTACACCGCAAAAGTTGACAACTTTAGTGATGGTTGTCGGTGGTGGTGGTGGTAGTAGCGCTGACAGTGGTAAACACAACTTTGTCAATATGACACGTGGCTTCCGATCACGACACGAAACGACACACATTTTACGAAAGACAAACGAAAGTTCCAAGAAAACAAAATGCAAGAATTCGATATTCCATTGCTGTCGGCTACATCGATTCATTATGTATGCGAATTGAGCGGCATAACAAGGGTCCACAGCGTCTTAGGGACCTTGAGTAAAGGGGTGGTAGGTAGCACCACGGCCAAAGCACCGTAGTTAATGTGGTTTCGCTTGAGTGAGCGATTTATATTTTGACAAAAACGCGAATGAACTCGATCTGATATTTCTCTGTTCGTTGCTTTGCTCTTGGAATGCTATTGATTGTGGCCTGGATATTCAAAATAAGCTTTGGCAGCCAGCTACGCCTTCAATAAATTTTACATGAGGCTTTTGTTTGCGTTATTTTTCGGTTCTATGTGGAATTTTATTTTACCTCACGTGGCCAATCGGTTGATGTATGGGTTCAGCTTTCAATTGACATAATGAACGTCGCTCCAGCGAAACACGGGGACATTTGCGGACACGTGTCCACTGCTACGGCTGCGTGTCAATGGAGAATGTTGAGGGCGCGCGTGTGTATTTTCCATGCGCTCGCCCTAATGAAATAAAAGCTTTTTTTTTTCGGTCACTAATTGACATACGGTCGTCTAGAATGAAATGTGTCGCAAGTATTTTAGTTTAATTGGATGCATTTGGTGTGTGTGTAGAAGTGTTTGAATCGAAGTCATTAATTTGATTGCTCCCGAAGGTTGCATTCTCATGTTAATTGAGTTATATTTAGTTGAAATTCCATTTTATTGATTTAAATGCCATTTGTGACACAAGGCTATGGAAGAACATTTAAATTCTGGCTATAAGTTGCGTGGGTTTCATATTGTTCAAAGTTGGCTTCAGGTAGCGTTCTTTTAAAAATTGGAAAACTATAGTTTCCTATGAGCTAAAAGTCTAGCAATATAATATCAATGAATTTTTTGACACTGCGCAGAGTAGATATTTTCATATTAATATTTTATTAAACTTAGATATCATCATAAGAATGTTGGTCTGTCTGCATGTACATTAAATAGTCATATGAATTGTGTGGTGTATTTCGTAAACCTTATCGCCCAGCTTAGCCCTATACAATTGTAAACAATACAATACCGATTTGGCGCAGTTGCTCAAAATAAGTTCCATTGCCAAGTCGCAAGCTGCCCGAAAAAGAGCTTAGAAAATATTCTTTCATTTTGGGATAAGTGCTAACTTGATGGCGTTAAAACTTTCGTATTTTTATATCTTACACGCAAAATATATATCCTTCTTTTATTATATATAGTATGTAAGTAGTACGTATTTTCTGTGAGATCATTTTGAGATTTTTAACTTCCCCAAACAATATAAGCATCAATCATGTCTCATTTCTTAAATGCGCTCAAAATTTTGGAATTTTATTACAAAAATGTCTCAAAATCCTGGACCAAACTTTAAATGTCTCAGGTTTCAAAGCAGCTTTTAAGATCATTAAATGGCTATCGGCGATTGGCTTTTTGTTGAACCTACGTATGACGTATATAAAATCTTACACGTTTTGCTTGTTGATGTACTGCTGTGAAATGGTGAAGAAATCCATCATGGCTGAATTTGATTCTTCACTTTTTTTAATGATTTCTCGGTTGATTACAGCTTATGAGCAACCAGCTCCGTAGCGCTGATTTGTTTTTACCCAAATGAAAGCAACATGTTCTTGAAAGGCACTAAATGAAAATGATCTTGTACTCTTAAAAATATGTAACTTAATGAACTGTCAATATATGAAATTTGAGTAAGATTACACGAACAGGTCGAGAGCAGCAGTAGAGCGTAATCCTAAGCAATTTAAGCAAATATTCCTTTTTCCAAAACGAATTATATGTTGGTTGATAAATGAAGTTGGATTATTTAAAGTTTTTTGGTGGTCAGTATGAGGAAATATTTACGCTGGAGTAAATTAGTTCTTTCTGCGTTGACTCTAGTGTCAAACGTTAGTTTGCAACAACACATTTAAGAACCAATCACCTTCGAAAGTATACAGTGCGGCATCCATTTCATTGATATTATTTTTCGTAAGTCATGATATACATCATAAATTTGATTATTCAAAAAGTTCGAAGATTTTCTTAAGTTTGCATTAATTTTTTGAAAAAAAACAAGTTCGTAAATGTTGAAAAGTGTAAGATTTAGTAAAAATAAAGATTTATTTAGGCCATAATAAAAAATTTTGTATAAATGCACCCTCCCTTCTCATGCTTTTTTCGAGTATAATTATAAAACGGGGGTTAGAATCTTGTCACCTTAATTGCCTAAAGTACAGAGATTGCACTTTATCTTAAATCAAACGACGCTTGATGCTACGCAAAATGAATCATTAAAAGAATAATGTTGTACAACATAAAATGACACGTGCACTGATTGCAGAAGTGTGCATGAACCTTTATATCCGTTGTCAGACATGTGTCAAGGATTAAGCGTACATTACAAAATAGTAACAGCTTGTCTTTTAGTTTTTGAAACTTTCCATAATTTTTGTAGGTAGATTATGAACGACGCACTGTATCTCTGATGAAGTCCGATTACTATATGGTGAGATTAATTATTTATACATACATATAGGAAATGAAAGTATAATAAATAAGAATTATTTAATGTACAGAAAACATCTGAAAACTTTGAAACCATTTTGGAAAACAATTGTAACTTAATATCTCAGTGGTAACCAATCGTTGGATTGAATGTAGCAATTTTTCCCTTATTTAATACTGCTGTTAGTTATCTTAAAATAACCCAAGTCCTTTAGATGTCATGCTCTCTGCTGCAGCCAACGAAATCTTGTGCATCTGGTGCACAACGTAAATTTCCCAACAAATCCTGTTAAGGAATATTATGCTCTCATTTTCATTGATGTCACATTATTTGTAAATTCTGCGCAGTGTCTCTTATTCTCAGTCATGTGTGTGTCCTTAGCGCAACTCTCCAAAATATCCCCAAAAAGCGTTCTACTTATATTAACCGATTGAGAGCGTTTCTATGCAACGCCTCCAAAGTAACGCTGGTAGCCATGACAACTGTTACGTAGCGTTTAAAAATCGAACTAAGACAAACAATGGCGTTTGACACGCCTAAATTTGGGGGGTTATAGCAACAACAGCAAAGGGGAGCATACAATAACAATACATAGCACGGCAGCCATTTTGAATTTAATTAGAAGCCTCATTGGAATGTACCAAGTATTATCATTCAAACTGTCATCTTGACAAGTGTTGCGTAGCATTAACATTTGCTAGAAAACAGACGCACTGTAAGATACCCACTATGTAAATTTACTTTGTGAACAAAATTATGTATGCAACGGATGTCTGTATTGATTTTTTTAGAGTGACATTAAGCTTTGTCTACGATTACCGACATTTAGTAATGGTTTCAGCAATTACTTTAAGTTTTTTTTTTTTTTTTCATTTGCACGAATTTAAATTGGTCTATTTGAATGCCTTGTAAGGGTGATTGTTATCCTTAGCTAATTTCGTCTTCTATTTAAGTGATGGCAATTTATGCAAATGCTGACTGGTATGCTGCCATATGGTCTAATGTCAAATTGAACATATGTTTGTTTAAAGACAATACACACAACCTGGCTGCTGATTATAAATAAAGAACAAAGGAGCTTATAATTAAAATCTTCTAGAGCACGCAGTTGAAAAAAAATTTATTTTAATACATGTATTACTTTAAATAACAAATTTTGGGCCTACCAGTGCCTGAGGGCGTTAAGGTAAGCTCAAACTGGAAGTAGATAGCAAAAGGACTGTACTTGACTTATTTCGGGCCCTGCAGGTGAGGCTTAGTGCGAGTCTCATCTGTGGGGCTCGTTCTGGGCCATATAGATAAGGGTCATTTAAAGCAAACTACTAAACCTGACAAGAGGTGAAGGTATTAAGATGGGCCTCGACCCAAACCAAGGGTGAAGTTGTGTCCTTAAACATAGCTTTAATTGGTACCTATTCCTATATCATGGGGGTGCTTGATCGACATTGTGCTTCGATTCCATGTGTGATGGCACACCGAGGGGTTAAGCCGTCATGACAGGTATCCACGTTATACCTCTAAGGAATCTAAGGAATTTTCTAAATAAGAAATTTCAAATTCAGCAAAAATCGTCATATCTCGAAAACTAACTATAGCACAAATTTGAAACTTACGTAAAAATTATCTTTCATATGGTATCAATATTTTGGAAATCGATTCAAGAGTTCTCATATGAGATCGAGTTTTGAAATGTTATATCCACTATTTCCGACGTTTATCTCCGAAAATTTCTTGCGCAACTTATGATTTCATATTTTTTTAAAAAACCGTATAAGAAATATAGTTTGAAATAGATATTGGAAGGGAGCAATTTATGTCAAAAAATGTTTGCCGCCTTCCGGATAGATAGATACTTAACCGACAAATGGGAGTTGAGGTGTGACAACTAAAAAATCAACTAAAAAAAAAAGTACATCAATTGTATGCAGTAAAATCTCTCTCTGTAGCCCCAAGCCATCTAGGAAGTACTTCGAAGAGCGGCTCTGCTCGGTGTGCTATTTACACAATGAAACTTTGAAAATTAATTCATTACAAGTATTTTCTTCTCCTCTTGCTATCTTTTCGATCATTTCACATATAAATTATGTAACATAACTCGCTAAATTATTTCATTCAATTCATGTCGATAACATCGCAAATCACGCTCAGTAACTCAGAGACTAAGTGCGCAAAATCGTGGCAACCAGAAAGTTCCACTTCCCAAGTGTACAGCTGCTTTCTGTGAAATTAAGTCAAATCGCTTCCCTAAACTAAATCAGCAGCACTAGCAAAGCAAATGGCAGCAGGTCTAAAGCTCTTTGGACTGTACCATATAGTTAACAACTAGTGGGCTACAAGCAAACAACCAGGATTGCATGACTTGCGACTGAAACAACAACAGCAAGCAAGTACGGATTTAAATTGTGTCTCCCGAACAGTATTAGCTGCAAGTACACAAGAAACAGCAACAGCAACTGCCAAACTATGTCTTTGCTAATCAGTAAGTAACTATCTCATCTTCAGACTCACGACGACGACAGACTCCCAAAATCCTGACTGTTGTAACGAAAACAACTGCACGCGAGTATCTTGCGACATGCAGGAGTTGAAAATATGAACTTAAAGTATCGAGAGAAAAATAAAACACTTTGGACTTAGGCCGTATCGTTGCTTGGAGAGACTTTAAAGGAATATGTCCTCCGCGTTTAAACTCCACTTCTTATACTACTGCAATATTGGCTTCAATCTTTGTGTGTCACTTGCGTTCAACAATAAAGCGTTAAAGTATCAAGTACAAAAAGTATCGATATGACAAAGTCCTACCCAAACCCTCTACTTTATGCAGTGCGAAAAACGTGTGCTGCATTCATGCTGCAATCGTGTTTTTCCTTTTTCTTCCAAGAAAGACTTTCTTGTGGTTGTAACTAAACTTCCAGATTTGATCTCTTGATCTTCACAGGGTGTCACTGCGTCGACTTTGGCCGAATGGTTGCATTTGGTTTGTTATGGTCGGGTTGTTAAGCTGGCAACCGGTAGATATGATCCTAGTCACTGTCGTTCGGTTTGCTAAATGTTGTACAAGATAAATCGTACAAGAGCCGAACAGACAGAGGATTACAAGTAGAAAAAATGGCAAAGCAACAAACCTAAGCGCTAGAAGGAGTTCAGTACTCAGCATGTAGTCGACTGATCTGTCGGTTGATCGTTTGGTCAGTGCAACTTTAAGTTGCTTGGTGTCTGTTGTTGAATTTGGAGCGCCAGCTGAGCTTCCAACGAATGTCGAGGTTCTTCCTTAGTATGCTGGCTGAAAAGATTTGTTTTGTTTCTTTCACCAGATTATGAACAGACACAGACAACATGAACGAAGTCACCTACTCTTGTTGCGGCAGTTGCTCTTTTTTTTTCTCCTCGCCAACTTTTTGACTCATGATCTGTGATTGCTGAAATTTTTGCATATTGATGACGCACGTGTTCGTCACTCGTCGTCGTGTTTGGGTCTTGTCGATTTTTGGGTTAGCGTTAGCAAAGCTTTGCTTAGCCTTTGGGGTTACGTTGTGATCGCTGTGGAATGTAGTGCGATTTTTTGTTTTGTTTGTTAAGGAGTATGAATATTTTAAAATTGTATGTATTTTATTTAATCCTACATAGCGTTTCAAACTATAACTGTATACAAAATGAAGTTGAAACTATACCAATTTCAAATGAAAGCAAAAAATTTCGTATTTGTTACCGTTTTAACTAGATTTTTAGGAAAAACAGTTCGGCCGAGTTTTTCCTAGGCTAGACTAGTTCATCCGTAGCTTAGCCTAGGATGAACTAGAGAGCTTTAACGGACTCACTCCCGATTTTCGTAAAATTTTAGGATAAGTGAGCGGCATTCGGCCAATTACAAATTACCCCAGTTTATTCTAGGCTAAGCTGGTTCGTCCTTACACGCTTCGGATGAACTAGTTAAGCCTACTTAAAACTAGTTTTTTTCTAAAAACTGGTGCTTTTCGATTTGATACAGGAACTTCAAAAGAGGTTTCAAAACTTCCAAAAACACCATCAACCTTTGGAAATATTTGCGATTCCATATACAGTTGCCTTGGGAATTAGTGTTTCTGCTTTGCAAGAGACTGAAGATTATTCTCGGAGGTTTTTTTTCAGATAAATCTAAAGGAATATATCTGGAGCTGTAGGGAACATAGAACATGCCATTCAAATCAATGTCTACATTTTTCTTAGATTATTTGCTTTAATTTTTGAAAGCATAGTCATCGGATTGCCTTGGTTGTATGGGTAGTGGCACAATCTTACCCGTCGATAGGTGACTCAGTTTAGAATATTATATTAACCAATATACAATGCGAACGACACAAACTGCGAATACCAATGAAAATTAATGAAATTTTTGAATTCCTGGGATATTTCGAATATAATTTCATTTTTCAACTAACTGTGGTGAAAAATGTTCAATCTACTTTGCAGAGATATATAGCAGATTGCCATGAATGTTATTTTCATGATACTTCTTTTTTCTCCTCTAAAACATTTGTATGTTTCACAACACTACTTTTTTTCTACAGAGTAACGCCTGTTCCTATCTCTGACGCAAACATTTTGGGTTTTTTTCTTTTTTTGTTTCAACATTTTTGGCATAACAAAATTTTTCCAACATTTTTTAAGTAAGCCATTTCGATGAGAAATTTTATTCTCTACAAAAAGTTTTATATGAAGTGTGTTGAAATTTTGCTTCGTTTGCGAGGCATATTGAAAAACCTAATCCCATATCTCCGATTTCCACCCTCTAATTTAATAGCAGTCCGCGGATTTTTCTTACTAAATGACCCATTGACCGATTAATGCAATAAAAACCCCTTGAACGTTTTAGTTATTTTCTTTATGAAATAATCAATAGCCTATTACGCCTGTTTTTGCATTTAACCCAAAATGCTACGTTAGCCAACGAATCGAGCAGCTGTTATGACGAATAGTGACGGTTTGTAGTTCTTACGGAACAACACGTCTCGTCAAAATGTTTCGTTAACTTACGATCAGTTATCAACATTGATTTATGTACATGTACTCGAATTTACTCGTTACGTCTCGTCACGCCTATTTTGGCTTAGGTTTTAATTGGAAGGTATTCATTGTGTTTTTGGCCACCACTAAGTTTTGCTGCACGTTTTTTCTTAATTTAATATTTGCGCAGTTTTTAAGGTTTTTTCACAATATATTTTTGCAATTAGTTAGTAAGGATCATTTTACATATGTAAATGGTCAAAGTTTTTATGTGTATATTGAATATACCCTTACATATAGTAAAAAATCCATTAAATTCTCAGTATTTGTCGTATCAACATTTTGTATTTTTAAATTCAATTGTTTTTGTACTATGAGAGCCATAAGTCTCCACTAATGTCCTTGCCCCTACATTGAGAGAAAAAGACCCGATTCATTTGAAAGAGAGTTCCACAAAAACTGTTACTTTTACTGCGCAATTATGGCCGCCAAGGATATTAATAAACACCTCCCGCTAGATAGACATCTGTAATATATGTACACATAGCATTGAAAGCAAAAAAGAAGCTAAGCCCACTAAGGACAATGTATTCATACAACCACGATGTCTACTTTGTGTGCTCTAATCGATTTTTACAATGAGATAAAGTTACCGCTACTCTTCCTTGTAGCGCAGGCACTTTAATGGCTGCTAGCTTCCGGTGCTGAGTTCCGGTATTTCACGTTATACAATTAAATTTGGAAATGTAAGAATCCTTGGAATCCTTTCAATATGTATGCGCTTATTTACTCGGAACACGTGCATGTATTAAAATTTTCTGGGAAGCAACCGAAGAAGAAGAAGCAACCGTTGCTATCGCCGCCGCCGCCAAAGTGTGTGACAGGAAGGTAAAAAGAGTCGACAACGGCATAATACGCTGACACGTGACCGGAATCAAATAAATGAACGAAAGCAAAAAAAAAAAAATCCTGATGTTAACAAAGCCATAGCAAAAAATAACAAAAGCGCACAGCAGGATGATGTGCGTCGGCGGCGGTATTGCAACGCGTTACAAAAACATCAACGCGCTGCACAACAAAAAGGACAATCAGTATTTTGACATTGTGTGAATTATATTGATACAAAGTTGTGCTTTATGTCTATATAAATTTGCAAAGAAGGGCTGTTAAGTTTTTTTGAAAAAGAAGTGGCATATCGTTAGTTATTTCATACTTTTTATCTATTAAAAAAAGTCAAATTCATAAATTCGATGTATTGTACATGTAAAGTTGTAGCTGGGAAAAGTATCGTCTGCAATCAAAAGTAATGATGCGCCCAACTACCGTTCATTTCAATCTTTCTATATGGCATAACTTATTTCCAGAGTATTTTCCATCCCAGCTCAACCGTACATCGACCTCCCTTCTTAATTGCGTTTTTCATTGCCGATATGAATTCATATGAATGCGGACACAAGCTGTGCAATCAAGTCGAGACGTCGTCCATGTCGCTCCGCCGTTCTGACATCGAAGTCTTTTGAACACGTGCAAAAAGGACATTTATTGGATTTCTATTTGCGATTCATTCCAATTAAACGCCAACATTGTTTTGCTAGGAATTTATGTGAATGTCTATCGCAAGCTTGGCACAGTGTTGCACAGCATAGAAAAAGTGGATCAATGTTTTCAAATCGGAAGACCTCCCCCTAAAAAAGTCAGCTTACAAACATTTAAATATTTTCGTACACATTCGACCAAACCTATCGCTCATACAAAATGGTGCACGAATTCCAAAAAGCATGGAGAAATAATTTTATAACGTCAGGACTTTGAAATATACAGTATTATCTTCAAAAAGAGAATAAATCTTATTTTGCGGCGTATTTGAAATTATCTAACACTTATATGGCAATTCATTCATTCTTCAATTTATACATATATTACCCGGAAATGGTAAGAATTGTTTCATATTCTAAGGCCCATTGAGTTAATTGTTGTAAGTCCATCCTTACAATGGAAAAAGACAGTCAGGAAATTGGCAAAATGTTTCTCTTTTTTTATTCAGACCAGCAAAACCCGGCGCGCATTGCTACGCCTCAACAAATAAAATATTATGTGTTTTTATTTTAGTTGGATTAAATAAGTAAAAATTATTTTTATTGATATTTATCTTATTGCGAGTGGATAAACAACGTTGTTGGTTTTTTATTAGGCTCATAAATGAACAATTGAATTGGCGGGAATGATTGGAATACTTAGAATCAGCACCTTTGAATGAGTTTAATTTGGTTACAGTCCTTGTCTTCTAGAAATGTACCGAGTCTCATAGTCATAGTTTTTTCTTAATTTGGAGGCATGACACTACCCATTTTTTCATTGAATCTTACTTTCTTTCTTTTTGGCTCATTTTTTCCAAACCAAAATATGTTAAGAAACTTTTACAAACAATAAGAAACATGTGTACCAAATCTTATCCATCTGCGTCAAATAGTTGTTGATACATAAAAAGTTGATTTTTCCTCATATGGAAGCGTGGTACCGCCCATTTTTGCATGGAATCTTACTTCTTTCTTTACTCTTTATATATGTACCAAGTTTCATTTATCTGCATCAAATAGTTGATAAGATATGATGAATCTTATTTTCTTTTAGATAAGGGGGCGTGGCATCACCCATTCTATTCTAAGCTGTGCCTGTTTATATAAAAGCCTCGTGGTGTGAATTCCATGAGAACCGATTAAGCGATATTCGAGAAAATTATGTTCAAAAAATATATTTGTATGAAGGCCACCCTAAATATGCTCCCTAAATAAAAGTATTGAAGCCTTAGCTTCGCCTCTTAATATAAAAGTTACTTGGTGTAAATTCGGTATGAATCGATTAACCTGTCTTCGTGAGAAAGATATTTAAAAATATTTTTGTGTGAGGACCACCCTAAGTAAAATTTTTACTATCTAATCTGTGCCCCTTCATATAAAAGTCATGTGGTGTTAAGACCATATGAATCGATTAAACGGTCTTTGAGAACATGATATTTAAAAAATATTTGTGTATGAGGGCCACCCTAAATTTAAGTTTTGTAGCCTAAGCTATGCTTCTTAACATAAGAAATACGTGGTGTAAATTCAGTGTGAATCGATTCACCTGTCTTCGTGAAAATGATATTTAAAAATATATTTGTATGAGGGCCACCCTAAGTATGCACTTTAAATAAAAGGTATACTACCTCATCTGTGCCTCTTAATATAAAAGCCATGTCGAGTAAATTCCATGAGAATCGATTCAGCGGTCTTCGAGAAAATGATATTTATAAATATTTTTGTATCAGGACCACCCTTAGTATGAACCGTAAGTCAAATTTTTATTATCTAATCTGTGACTTTTACTATAAAAGTCATGTGGTGTAAATTACATAAGAATCGATTAAGCGGTCTTCGAGAAAATGATATTTAAAAAATATTTTAGTGTGAGGGCCACCTTAAATTAAAGTGTTGTAGCCTAAGCTATGCTTCTTAACATAAGAAATACGTGGTGTAAGTTCAGTGTGAATCGATTAACCTGTCTTCGTGAAAATGATATTTAAAAATATATTTGTATGAGGGCCACCCTAAATAAAAGTTTCATCGTCTTAGCTATGCGTCTTAATATAAAAGACATGTGGTGTAAATTCCATGTGAATCGATTAAGTGGTCTTTGTAAAAATGCTATTTTAAAAATATTTGCGAATGAGGGCCACCCTAAATTAAAGTCCTATAGCCACCACGCCCCTGGTGTCTAATCCCGTTCATATTTTGTGAAGTGCTTAACATAGGCTATGTGCATCCTGACACCGAATTTTAAGACTCTTGCTATCATTTGAACCAAGATATAGCGAGTTAAAGGTTTTAATTGCACGTAAAGTGCCACGCCCCTTGCTTTTATCAAAATAAAATATAGCCCATGTTGTGTAGTTCCAGAGATTACCCTGAACATACAAACAAACAAACAAACAAACAAACAAACAAACAAACAAACAAACAAACAAACAAACAAACAAACAAACAAACAAACAAAAAAACAAACAAACAAACAAACAAACAAACCTTACCTCTTTATAACTATAATAGTATAGATTTGGTCCTACGCAATTGGCGTCCTTGGTACAAACGCACAAAAATGGTTAAAATTGGGGTTTTTGACATCTTTTACTCCATTTATCTCAAAATGTGGGTAGAAACAAATTAATATCAGATGCGAATTCAGCTGTGTCATATATCTTCTCACAAGCAATTAGTTTCCACAAAGCTGTTCCATCGTGCAGGGTAATTAGCGTAATTAAATATTTCTTCGATATACGGATTTCTTAGCGCAGTAAAATGTCTACTAGTCAAAAAAGTTTCCGAAAAGTTTTTGCCATGGAGCTGGATTTTCGTTTCCAATTGTCTCTACAAGGTTTTTAGTCTATTCCTGGAAGTTCTTTAAAAATCACAAGATTCAAATATTTTGAGCCTTTGCCAGCCTTAGAGGTCTTATACAGATAAAATTGTCCACAAATTTCGTTCCTAACAGATGCCATTTTTTTTGGAGAACCTGGTAAGAACCCGCTTGCTTGTAATAAGACCATGTCCTTGTCTCTTCAACATTCTTGCACAGTACATATTCTTTTAATGTGTAAATGCAACACTGTAGCTTCATTAAATTGCACTATGTATCATTTCAATGGCTTCGCAAACAGCTTCTGCCTGCCCGTATTGTTGGAGGATTAGGAGCATAATCAAAAGAAGAATGTCTAGAAATAAAGAAGAAGAAAAATGCCAAAGGAAAAATAAACGACAAGGTCCGAGTAGAATGAATGAAACAAACGTACGTATGTCCTTATTTACATTACATTTTCCAATAAAGTTACACCGGACCATTGCAGCAAAACCGCATGCCACATGCCGCATGCCATCATGAGTTCCAAAGTGCGTGAGCGTGTGCGTTCGCTCCTTATTTCGCTCGTGAACACGTGCAAGCCTACGGGGGACATCATTCGCGCTACAAACATGGACTCATGGGAGTCAACAGCAACTAAACTGAACGACTAAAGAGTTTGTAGGGCTGCTGTCGTTGCTGTTCGGGCAATCGGAATATGAAATTTAAATTTAAGACCAAAGTAAAGAGAAAATTCTTTAACGACATTACGCAGCGACGACGTCTCAACCAACGCTTGCTGCTGCTGCTGCTGCTACTTCACTCCCCCACCCAACTTCTGCAATGTGCACTAACGAAAAGTTGCTATGTTGCATTGTCAAGCGTTCAGGCATCATTATACGCCACTTGGCCACTTGTGCGCTGGCGGCTAAAAGTACGCAGCAGCGTTGTTATGCGTTGTAACGCGTCGATCATTTGTCTGTCCGTCTGTTCTCATTTAATAACAATTTTTAATGGTGTCCCTTGCGGCTGCTTTTGCTCGATATTTCAGTTGTTTTAATATTTCTTTATGTTTTTTTTGTAACTTTTTGATTTTATTTGTTCAAATTATACGCTGCGTGATTTGCATGCTGCGTTGGCATGGAGCACATTTTGTTTCCTCATGCGGTATATTGGATTTTTTAATTGAGTATTTGATGTCGGAGAGCATTTGCTCGAAATATTTTGAATTGCAAAGTCAACAGGGTGGTCATGGGAATCAAAAAATATCGGATTGTATCGAAAATTATCTAAAAGTCAAAAAATGTCGATTGCAGCCAGTGGTCTCATTTCACCAAGAGCTTTGGGGGGGGGGGGGGGGGGGCGAGAGTTTAAATAACATATCAAATCGATTATATTTTGAATTAAATCGATGTAATGTATAGTCATGTCAGATTCTTGGGTGCATTAGCCCCCCCAGCCCTACCCAATTGACGCCTATGGTTGCTGCTGAAAAGCACCAAAATCTATCAAAAGTCAAAAAGTATCGATAAATATCTTAAATTGTTGTGGAGTCGTCAAATGTCATGTGGCGTCGAATTAGATATATATACATCAGTGAAGGGCACTTAGTGGCTCTATTTGCTCACATTGCTCTAACCGTTATTCGACGCACAAGCAAGCGAAAAAAAATTCGCAGAATTTCAACGCTATCGAGGCACAAAATTCGCAGAATTTCAACGCTATCGAGGCACATCGTTGACTTGAGTTCAAATGAAAACAAAAACAACACACAAAGGCATGAGCGACGGCGCCGCATTGTGTTTCAACGAATGTAGGAATTGTTTTTGTTTGTAGTGTAATTTGGTTTTTTTGCTAATGGCAATTTTGGAAATGAAAGTAAAAAAAACTTTCGTTTGTTGTTGCTTGATGTTGTTGTTTTGCTCTTTTGTTAGATTTTTATGCCCACCGCTGATATACATACATACTTATCAAAAAGAATTGAAAGCCAAGAAAATTCGAAAAGTATCGAGTAGTATCGCACAATATAAAAAGGTATCAAAACACGTAACATGTAGCAAATAATATCTAGTTGTATAAACACTTCGAAAAGCATCGATATTATAGGGTGTTTATTTCAGAGTGTCATACTTTTCGAAAATTTCATCAAATCTGACGTTATAAAAAGGTTGACAAGGCAGAAACTCTAGAAAATTGTGGATATTTACTAAATTCAATAAAATTTAATATCGAAATTCACTAAAAGCTTACAAGATTTTATCAATTATAAAGTCAATTTTTCGCGAAGATCACGTGATTTGATACATTTTGGATTATTTCTAGTTTGTGCCAGGTTGTGGGCCAGCCACATTGCTCATAAGCACAAAATAATATTATATTTCAATGCAATTTGAAACTATAGCATTCTAAGAAAACACCCTATATATAATGAATACTAGACTCATACTATCATTTAGTAAATGGCATTTCAAAGAGCAACCCTGCACTAACTTTTTTTCATATTAAAAATAAAACAGCATAACCGTACGCATCTTCGCCTAATTGCAGTCCAGTTTGATAAAACTCTTTTTTTTTTTGCATTCTCAAAACTTCATCTTTGTCATCCTCTTCATCAGTAATATCTTCAGCAGCAGCAGCAGCAACACTCTCCTGGTGTGGTGCACAGTGCAACGGTGCTTTCCTAACGGTTGCTCTCCATTACACATTTTTGGCAGCATGCAGTTTCTGCGGCCTGCAGTTTTTCTTTACTGCCGCTGTCTGGTGTCCTGTTATTTACTGCTACATTCGACATTTTAAATTGCGATTTAGTTCAGGTGTCATTAGTGCTGGTATTCATTTTACGCTCAAGTGTTTTGAGCACAAATTTATTACTTTAATTGAGGGGGTTCGTTCGTGTGTTTTGTTTTTGGCATTTTGGTTCATTTATTTTTTATTTGAAAATTACCTTTGATAGCCGTAATAAGATTTTAATTTTATGTAATTTCATGACGATATCTTATGCAATTTTAAACATTTTTTTTTTTATTCGAACAGTTACTTTATTAGTCATGGTGTTCTTATATATGGGCGTAGCTGTCTAACCTGTCGAAAACTGATGGTTCTTTGGGCAAAAGAATACGTATAAGAGTTTTAGTACTCGATCCAATAAACAATGACATTGGAACTTAGCGGAGCACTAAGGATCGAGGACAATACTTAAGTTGCAAGCATAAGAAGCACAGTTGGAATCAAGTGAGAAGTCAATGCATTTCCGATACTAGGGAAAACTGGATATGCAGCGATAGACTTCCAGCTGAAATAAAGTGGCATTTAATACACATTTTTCAAATGGAAATGTGGAACAAAACTAAAAAAACTTTTTCTGGCTTTAGGTCAGATATTTATTTATAATTTTTTTCCAATATTTCGAGGCCGATCTTTCCTCATCTTCAGGAGTGAGTTAACTATTTTTAATTAATTTAAGCTTCCTTGAAATACTGGGAAAAAAATCTATAAATATCTGACCTAAAGCCAGAAAAAGTGTTTTTGTTTTGTAACAAAAAAGGTCAAACCAAATTCTTGGAAATGTGGAACTTTTTTCTTTGTACTATACAGATTTGTTAGAGTCCTTCACTCATTAGCGTTTTTCTTCAAAGGTAGTAAAGTAAAGTAGGATTAGAGTTTGACTAATAAGCTCTCTATTTTGACTAGAGCGCAGAGGGCGTGGCACCTCATATGTAAGTAAGCAATAATTTTAAGACATTATACTGAGTGACCTATTTCAGTTAATGCTACCAAAATTCATCCAAATACAAGAATAAGTTTGGAAAAGTTATGGAACAAAATTGATATGTAAGAGAGCGTGACACCTTTCAATTATGGACCTCCAAAAAAGTATGTGCCAACTGCAGCAAAAGCTATTTCCAATTCAATGGACATCGGTAGAATAGTTATGGAACCCAGGCGTAGCACCTTGAAAAGGGCCCGCGCATCGAGAAAGGTCCCCCACAACTGGTATGCTATCAGTTGTATCGATATTGAAATTTGAGAATTTCTTTTTGACCTGCATCTGGGGTTTTCATAAATTAAGAACTTTTTGTTAGGATTTTTCCAACACATGATATTTTTTCTTTTTAAAGAGCAGTGTCACATTTCTGGGTTTTTAAAGAGCTGTGTCATATTTATCTGGGTGACTTTTGTCAATTCTTCAAAGGCAATATAAGCTCATTTGAAAGCACCCTGGGGTGTTGATTATGCTTATATTTCTTAAAAATTTCACCACATTAGCATAATTGATCAAACTAGTGTGGTTAGCAGCGCCATATTATGACCATAAGTCATTTGCATATGGCGCCCACTTAAGCCGCCACAATAACAACCGGACAGACAGCCATTTAAATACGCGTATTTTTCACTGGGGATTGATTTTGTGAGTTAAGAAAATAACAAAAGGCTAATACTGTCTCATTTATTTTAAAGTAATTTGTTTACGAATTTTCAAAAAATATTTTTAATTTTTTTGTTGATTTTCTTTAAAACTATATAGTATCTTAAGAGCGGCAGTGGCAGCAGCGGCAACAGCTGTGTGCGCTGATTTATCATTGCGCTTATTAAACTTGCCAAAGGCCAATTTTTTGTCGAAGAAATAATAAAAAAATAAATAAAAATTTGAAATTTGTGGCAACTGCCAATTTTTCAACAAAAACTCGTACCAATATGACGACGATCAGGCAGAGAGACTGACAGAAAAGCGACAGATATGTAATGAAAAAAAAAAAGAAAACTGTGACAACACGGACAGACCGAATGCTGTGATGACATTTTCCGTACAATTGTACTTTTTCAGTATATTCGCACGTTGAAAAGTACAATGACTAAATTTTAGTACATTAAGAGAATTTTTAGTACATTTTTAATGTACTTCTAAGATAAAATTTGTTAATTGTGACTAATGTTACTTTAAATACTGCTTCTTTCTCTTCATTTTAAGGGCTACCTTATCTGTCAAAATCAGCTTGTTTTGTTAATTTTTGACAGCGATAAAGCCACTTCACGGTTGCATATAATATGAGTTTGACAAGGCAATTGTACCCTGATGGGTACTACACAGTCGCTACATATCTAAGCAACGTTTTTTGCTAAGTTTCGGTACAAATGCCAAAAAGTACGTTCGACCTGCAATAAGTAAATTTCGATTTTAAATTCTGTAAATTCAGCGAAAAAGTCCAAGTGCTATCCCTGAGAGAAAGCGGAATATCTCGGCAATGATTAATCGTCAACAGCAGACAAAAGATATCAAAAAGGGAAGAATAAAAAAAAGTATGAACAAAAAGATTTGGCAACTCCTCCTCCTATGCTTGTCGCTCAAAACCGCTACAGATCGTGATCATGTGTTGATTGTGTTGATCCACGTTTTTAAAATTCAAAATGCGCGAAAATTAATTGTTTTCTCACAAATTAACACATGCTATGTGTCTTGAACGTCGTGGTTTCTCTCTATAGCTAGCTAGTCTGTCTGCCTTTGTCCGTCCATTAGTCTTTATGTCTGGCAAAAATATTTTTATTAACGCGCTGAATTAAATTTCTAGCATGCTTTTTGTTACGGTTGGTGACACTTTTTCACCAATGCTGCTGCTGTTGCTGCAGTTGTCGTGAGTTGCATGCGGCACGCGCGTCGCATAATTAATTAAAATGCATTTGAACGCACATTCTTTTAAGCCTTTTACAAGCGTCGGAGATGCCATATGTGCAGGCGATCGCAATTGTGAGCTCAGTGCCGTTTGCAATATGTACACGCATCGCAAACAATTGGCCCTGATTTGGTTTGACAAAATCACGTCTACTGCGTCAAGTTGGCTGGCTACACAGAGCGGAAAGTTACAAAAACTTTTAATTTTGGTATTTTTAATTTCGAAGTATGAGTTTGAGCCAATTTTTAAGTTTGACGCAGAATATTATTTAGCCTTGGAGAAGACAAAAATTAGAGAAAGCTTTGTAGCTAAAAGAGGGCGTGGCACCTCTCGCGTAAGCAAACTATTCAGAACGTTTTGCTAAGAAGTTATGAAACCAAATTGGACAAAAATGTTAGCAATAGTTCGGTGTAGCATCGGTCAAAAAAGTGGGCGTGGTAGCTTTCATTCAAGCAAAAGCTTCAAAACGCTTTACATAAAGCTATTTGAGGAGTAGTTGCCAAATTTAAATTTTAATAAAAATTTAAGGCTTACACGCACTTTAGCAGTTGATGCGGTGTAGAGTATTTAATTTTTGTCAAGGCCACAGGTAACACTTTCATTAGTTTTTAATATCAAACCTTTGACACAATTCTGACGGACGACGGAAAATCCGCTTGCGCCTATCCGCAGAAAAAATTAAAACACATTTGACCGCTTGAGATGAAACATAATTCCGACGGACGACGGTAAAACCGCTGACCGTGGACTTAGATTTAATTATATATTATCCATCGCGGTCCACAGATCAGTGTTACATTCTTCATCAATTTGTATCAATTTATTAATCTAAGTATGTGGTATCAATTTTATTTCTATAAAAATTAATTCTTATACAGGGTGTTTTTTTTAGAGGTATAGAGCTTAGAATTGAAATAAAACACAAGAAAATCGTTTTAATGTCCATCAATTTGGCTTTATTGGAAGGATAATTTTATGCCATTAATGTTTAAATATGATTTCGGGCATGTGGCCGCCGCGGCTGGCTCGAATAAAGCCAATTCTACAGGTCCAATTTTGAACCACTTTTTCGAGCATATGGGGCCGTATGTCGGCAATAACGCCACGAATGTTGGCTTCGAAGTCCCCTAACGTTTCTGGTTTGTTGGCGTAGACGAGCGACTTCACATATCCCCAAAGAAAATAATCCAATGGTGTCAAATCACACGATCTTGGTGGCCAATTGACAGGTCTATTCCGCGAAATTATGCGCTCATCGAATGTTTCCTTCAATAAATTGATTGTGACGTGCGCTGTGTGGCATGTAGCGCCGTCTTGTTGGAACCACAACTCATCCACATTCATGCCATCCAATTCGGGAACAAAATAGTCGGTTATCATGGCTCTATACCGGTCTCCATTAACGGTAACTGACTCTCCAGCATTATTTCGGGGCCATACTTCCCCAATGACTCCACCAGCCCATAGAGCACACCAAACAGTCAGTTTTTGTGGATGTAATGGCGTCTCAAGGGTCTCATGTGGATTCTCTTCACTCCAAATGCGGCAATTTTGCTTGTTAACGTAGCCATTCAACCAAAAATGAGCCTCATCACTGAACAAAATTTTGCGATGAAAATCAGCATCGAGATCAATCTCATTTTCGGCCCATACACCAAAATCACGACGCATTGCATGGTCTCGCAGCTTTAATTCTTGCACAAGCTGGATCTTGTAAGGTCGCAAGCCAAGATCTTTGCGCAAAATCTTCCATAAAGTTGATGGACAAAGCTCCAATTGCTGTGCACGGTGGCGAATCGATTCATTCGGGTCCTCTTCAACATTTTGCTCTACAGCGGCAATTGTTTCTTCGGTGCGCACTGTTCGACGTCTCTGCGGATGCGTATTATCACATAGAGTAAACGTAGTGCGGAAACGACCCATGGTTAACCTAATTAATTGCTCTGATGGACGATTATGTCGACCATAAAATGGACGGAGCTTGCGGTAAACTTCGCGAACTGAACCATTATTTTCGAAATAAATTTGCACGATTTGCAAGCGTTGTTCTTTTGTCAACCTGTTCATGATGAAATGGCAAACCAAACTGAACATAAATGACATTAGAGTTGCCATATTTGACCATAAAATGCCAGCTTTATCTCTATTCGAAAAACAAACCTCTGAAAAAAACACCCAGTATAAATAAGAACATCATGAATGGAATTACGACTAATTACTAATAAAAGAAGTACTTATTCACAAAAAAAGAAGATTTAACTTGGTCACATTCAAAACTATTTGAATAAAAATTAATTTCTTGTAAACACAAAATGACAGCTGAATTCTCCGTGGTGTCGAATGAATTTTACCGTTGACGGTTTTTCCGCTGGCGATTTTCACGTCAATCGTCGGAATTGTGATCGAGCTCTAAAGGGCCGTCCCTTAATTAGAAGAAGTGTTTTTTTGAAAACTCGGATCACCCCCATTCCCTTTAGTGAGATTTGGTGAGTTCTGACGGCCCCCTCATTTCCGTGAGACTTGCCTTACCTTTTCCGTGTACTCTCTGCGTTAAAAAGTTGACATGAGATTTTCATTGACCCTCCCTCCCCCTTGGTGAGATTTTACCGGACCCCCTCCGAACCTAATTTGACTCACGTAATTAATGGATGGCACCTAAGTAATTTATTTTTGTCTTTGAGTCGCTATACATCTATGTAATGTTCCTATTCAGCTTGAATCAAATTTAAGTTTTTGTTACAGTATTTAAATTTACGAGTATTTAATTACAAGTAGTGATGTTTTGCCGTGAGATAAAGTGAAACAACTCAAAAAATCTCGATATGGTCATTTGACCCTACATTACTGTAGTAGTTCCGATTGAAATGCTGGCAACTCTACTCAGCTGTCACATTTTACAATTAATTTAATTTGCGAAAAGCACGTTTATTTGCTACATTAAATTTTGCATTTTCTTCAAAAATATTTTAAAAAAACTTCGAAAAGTATTGAAATCGAGGTATTTGTGATTAATTTAATAAAAGACTTTTATGAAATTGTGTGAAAGTGCGAAAATGCCAAAATGTTTGGAGCGGCCCCGCCGACAGAGCCACCAGTAAAAGTGCATTGTTTTGTTTGTTTTATTGTAAATTTAAGGGCTAAGCTTATTGAAAATATCTTAATTTTATGAAAAAATGCAAGATGTGTTCAAAATTAAGGCTTCTATTGCGAAATTTTATTAAGTGCTTTGTGTTTTTTTATATTAAAAATCATTCCTTGCGAATGGTCTCATAGTGTGAGTGCATTCCAGTCGCTGCTACAGTGGCAGCGTGTGTGTGCTTTCTTTGTACGTGAATTTGTTGTTACTGTTGTTCTCTCAAGGGTTACCGCAGTACTTTTTAAATGTTTTACTCCTGACTTGGGTATATTTTTTTAAATGGGTAAGTAATTCAGTATTTTTTTTAAGATTTATGTTATTATTCTTATTTCTATTATTTTTATGTTCACTATTTTATGAACATATGAGAAAAGAAACAAAGTAAAATGCAATGACAAATAAATTCTGTTGCTAATTAATAAGTAGTTAGTTACGTACTTGCGGGCACATTATGCTGAGCTATAATAAGAACATTTCGAAATGACGAATTTTATTATAAATTTGGAAAATAATGGACAGTTTATTAGGTATTGATTAGGGCTAGTTAAAGAAAAATTTTGTTGGAGAGAATTCTGAAAATTTTTCAACCCATACCAGCAATGTAAATATTTCGCCTGGTCTTGTGATCTGTTTTGAAATTTTGATCAAAAGGCCGCTACCTGGCCTCAGCAAATTCTTTCTTTCTGACCACAATCTGCTTTCTTGCAGGGTTGTCTGGACTTAAGCTAGAGTACATTTCGATAATTTTTGATACCAAAATTTCGCATTCAAAAATGAAATTAGATTCAAAGTTAAGATCTGAAAATAAAACTTAACACGTGAGTCTGGTATGGGTGGTTAAGTTTTTGCGTACAATTTGAATCCGCAACATCGTAACCAAATATTTTTTTTTTGAAAGTATGCAAATTATAATCATTATCAATTGTCTATTCATAACTTTTTCCTACAGTTTATTTCTGTTCGACTAACGGAGAACGAGATATTATAAAAAAACTGATTATTGCGATCTAAGACTTTGAATATTTTAAAATACTGACCGCTAAAGCTTGCCAGACCAGGTATTCTATATTTATTAACAGTTTTAATTCGTTTTCAAATTTTCGAAGGTTTGTTCCCTGAAAACTTTTAATCAGCATCGGCGAAACTACATTTTCTCAAAGATTCATTACAACGAAATCAAAGTTTTATTAAAGGAAGGAACGTTTTCTTCATACATTTAATAAAGATTCCATAGAGAAAAAGTTTTATAAATGAAATTTGAAGGGTGTCATGACCACCTATATGCACTTTATTCAGTATTTCGCTGATAAATAAAGTTCAAACTTTGAATAAGAAATTATGAGGCTCACTGAAAAATAGCATACGAAAATCGAACATAAAAAGGAATACATCATTCAGGCTTTTTTTGATTCCGATTTAGTTCGGAAGTGGATTGAAGTTAATTTGACCCGTATGTTTCCGCAGAATAAACAAATTTCTTCAAATATCTATGTAGAATTTTTTAATACTTCTTTTTTACTTTAAAAAAAAAAAGGAATAATTCGAATTTCTGCCCATATTTATGTAGAATTTCGTAATATTTTTTTTTCAGTGTGGACATTTGAAAAAAAAAGGAATAATTTCCTTTATGTCTATGTCTACTACTGATCTGTCTGAGCATCAGCGGAGGCACAATTAAACAGTCGCTTCCGAAACGCTGCATTCTCAAAATGCATTTGGCAAATGACTTTTGCTACCAGTAGCAAAAGCAGCAGCCGCCGCATATTGCAACCGTTCCACTACATTGCTACCATAAAATGCAGACATAGCAGTGTAATTTCTTAGAAACAATACGCAGTTTTTCATTATTTTTGGCAACAATTTTAATACATTTTTTTGAGTCATATTAAATAAAATCTCAACTTGTTTTTAATGTGGCCTCCACTCATTTTTGTTCCACAAGCTGTCTGTTGTTCGCGCGTTGCTCTGTGCAATCCGCATGATGTGTTGCGCTGAACTGCGCGCATGGAACATATGTTTTCAATATGTCATTTTGACGTTTCGCCGACAAAGGTTTTTAAATTTCACTATAGTTTTGTAATGGCAGAATTCATTTTACATATTGTTTGCATATGATTAGTTCTATAAAAGTTGGAATTTTTCACGGCCTTAAAATAGAACATTTAGAAATTTTCGAAACAAATGTATCTACGTACTTGTACATAAAACTGTTGTTGCAAATTATTTTGAAGCTTTTCAAATCATAAATTTATTTCTATAGGCGTTCCTTTATTGCAAGTACATACATACTCCAAAAACTTATTTCTGTGCAATGCTCGGAGTGCTACATAGCTATCCCTGTTTCAAACACTGCTACTGTATTTCTACTCAAGTGCTATTCTTCGTTGCTGTCGTCAATCTACGGAAGCATTTCAATCAACTTTTTTCAACTTAAAATTTGAACACGTGTTCCGGAAATTTCTTACTGCGGCGGTGTATTCACAGTGCATGTGTGAGATTACGCGTGCAAATACTTTTTCTGTACATTTGGGCTTAGTAAAATTAATTTTGTATTGCAGAGGAAAACCTTCAGGGATTCCTTACTGTAATGTTGGTAAACAGTTCTTAATCAAATTTTATTATTGCTATTTGTTTGTAAAAATGTGAATAATTCACATCGGTTTACTTTAAGTTGGCAACTTACGGTAGGAAATTCAAAATAAAGGGTTGGTCATTCATTGGTTTCTTTTTGAAACTACACTGTTCAATAATTTTCAATATACTTATCAAAAAAAGCCAATGAAGTAAATTGTCCTATTTGTCTCATTTTACAATCCTATTATTTTTTCGATTTGGTAACTATTGATAAATTACCTACATTATGTATAAATATCGACTTGAAAGCACTTCACTAGAGCCCCAATTTGCGTCGTTAATAGGGACCGGAGAAATGCGACGCAAATCGAAACGACGCAAACCGAATCAAATTTTTTTCTCTATAAATGCAGGTTTTTATTGAGCAGTGCCATTCTTCGCTTATTTTGATTTGGTATCCAAATAGAAAGAAGGGACTTTATTTTAATCATTAAAGTATTTATTACTTTTGTAACTTGCTTACATTGGAATTTTTTGTGTGGCCATTTTAGCAAATTTAGTTATTTTAGCACTATCTCTGTTGTAGGTGCTAACCCAAAGGCTCTTCCTATGTCAACAGCTTTTTCTTCCGATTTAAAACGTTTTAATACTTCCAATTTTAGTTCCAAACTAATAAAGTTTCTTTTATTTTTATTAACTTTTTTTCTTTTCTTAGGTTATTTTATTGGTTTAACCACAACACTTTGTATTGAGAAATAAATTCTTACTTCCTAACATGCAACTATGTTTAGAATAACTTACCTTACGGAATAAAATGAGGATTCCCCCTTTTACACGCAAATTGATAAATTTTTCACATGTGATTTTCAGTGAAAAAATCCTATCGTATGTAGCGACGCAAATCGAAACGTCGCAAGTCGTATCGACGCAAATCGGGGTTCTAGTGTGTCTTGTATCTTAGAATTTATTTTGAAAATAACTGTAACTCGTAGTTTTTTTTGTCTAAGGGAGTTGCTCCGCCTACTTATCCAATCCATTTAATTTTTCCGTACCTTCTCATGTACCCTCATGTGCCCTCGCACCTATTTTTGTAACATTTCTTTGAAAAAACTTCTCTATTTCTATTTTTTTCCTTCTATGGGTGCTGTCATATTCAATCACGCCCACTTTTCATACAGATAATGTGTTTCTCTGTACAAATTAATATTACTTTCCATTGAATGACTGTTTATATAACCTTAAGTTTTAGCTACCTTACCACTCCTATTTGTTCAATCCCGCTTACTTTTCATAAGGATAGTTAATGCTACCTTTGTCAATCTGGCTTTGTACCTATTTCCAGAAAACTTTCTTCGAATATTGTCTTGATATGATAAATTTAATAAATTGTTTCTAAGGTAAGAGCTACCTCCATATATATAGGGTGATTCAATCATTTTTCAAAAATAGTAAACAAAATAAACATTCAATTTTATCCGGCAATATTTACTACAGGCTCGTATCGCCCCGACTTTGCTTGGGGGAGCAAGCACATTTTATTTTCAGAAGGGTAAAACCAACGGTCTTAGAATCCCATCTTAGATGAGACGCGTGGGGGTAAAGCCCCCCTTGCCCCTGGGTTGGTACGGGCCTGATTTACTATCATACAAAAGAACAATTCTTTACATTTATATTTTAAAGTCAATTTCTTTCATGCTGTACGTGGGGCTTATATGGTTCATTCTGAAGTTTCAATTTTTCATGATGGCTTCCGAGTTCTCAATTTTAATCGGTTTATCTATGTAGACTTTGTACAATTGATTTATTCATCATTACATATTGCATTTCTGTGTTTCAAGAGTATCATTCTTTTGCTACTTAATGTTTAGCCTGGACCATCAAATTTGTTATTTTTAGGAAAAATATGTTACCCCGGACGTTGAATTTTATTCAAGTCAAGAAAAACACTTTATCTGATCACGCTCTATCTGATCACGCTCCATCCAATAAATACAACGATTTAAGCTTAAAAAATTTTGAAACTTTTAAAAAACAAAAATGTTTAATTTTTAATGAAATATAAAATTTTGTTCTCACTGCAATTGAGCAAAACAGATGTAATTCAATTTTTAACCAAACAAATCCATTATTTTCATACATTTTGTTTTCTTCTGCTACCAAAGTTTAAGTAAATTCACTGAAATAATAATAATAAAATATTTTCAATTTCATACAATAAACAAAAATCAAGTACATTGCAGATTTATTTACATAAAATACCGAAAAAATTCCTTTCAAGTTAGACCACCAACTGTCGCAAACAACCTATGTACGTGTAATTGAAACGTTTGATAAAAAACAGCTGACCCCGACTAATCATCGAAAGATGTGCGATCCGCAAAACAAACAGAGTTGGTTCATTTAAAAAGAATTGATATCATTAATTTATGCAATAAATAAAAATAAAAAAGCAATTTTATAGCGCATAAACAAACCGCGAACGAGTACCAGAAGTACCTCTAACAATTTTAATAAAATTTCAAAATTTTGAAAAAAGAAAAATTTCTGTTTGCCGAACATCCGCACATCCGTTGGTGGTGCGATCGACGATGGTTGATCACTGATTGGCATTTAATTTAAAATAACATTCATTACAAATAAAATACGATCGACTACATGATGGCGTGTCGAACTAGTTAATTGAGAGTGCGATTTAAAGCGTTTAATAACACATCAATAAAGCAGCAAGATCGTCGAAGATCGCTATAAAAGTTATGCGATCATTAAGTTTCTTTTTTGAAAATGGTAATATGCGCACCACAGGAGGTGCGACAAATTATATGTTTTGATATACGAAATCGTAAGATAATAAGTTTTTACTTCATTAACTACAATTTACTTCAGTTCTGAAATTGTTATTTAGACAATTTTCAGATATTAATAAATTTCGTTAATTTTGCATTATCAGTTTCGCGTTAATGGACTATCATTGGCACTATATATATGTATTTCCTAATTTTCATACACAAATTGCTTATTTAGAAAATCTGCTGTTGATGTTTATACAAATGAATACATTACGAGTATATTTCTTAATTCTCTGAAAATTGATGCGTGGATATGGAAATGAGATTGAAAGATCGTTCGTACGCATTTTTTTCTTGAAGAAATTATTTCATCTGTTATTTGGCATTCAACACTTTTTCTACAGCAAATCGATCTGTTCGCAACATACAATGGCAATTTTGTGTTTTCAAATTATTACCTTATTGAAATACGACTGTTTTTATGAGAGATAATTTTAGGATTCGTTTTTTTTTTTAAATTTTGCAATTCATTCATTATTTAGTATGTAAAGAGGCGAAACTGGTTTTGGGGGAGTGCAAACACCTGAAGTTAAGAATTCAATTTTCTTTTCTGTTTTGCCTTTACCACTCAAACACGCACGCAAGCTTTCCTTCGTACAAAATTGGTAAAAGCCGCATACCTAATGTAAACACCTGCAATTTGCAACAACTACTCTACTTCTGTTTTTACTCCACGAAAACCAACTCGATGCTCATAACATCAATGACTGGCGTGTAATCCGAACCCGAAGTGAAAATGAAAATGGTATAGAGTTCTCATCAGTAGCGGTTGGTTTTCTGCGGAAGCCGGAAGATGTACAGTGTTGCCGTTACTTAGCGCTTAAAATTGAGAGCAGGCTAACTCACAAAGGAAAAATAAATCTTTATATTACATCAAGCAGTTTTCGGCGTCAGAAAATTTTCCTATAATGAAAGAAGAAAGGAAGATGAACCGAAACAAAATAAATTTAAGACGAATGAAAAATTTCATTGCATACTTTTTGTTGTTAAAGAAGGTAGAATTAAGTTATCAAATGTAAGAAAACCGAAAATCAGAGAAACGCGCGCTGGAGCCCACGAGCGAACTGCTTGTTAGGGGACGTCCATAAATTACGTGAAGTGTTTTTTGAAAATTCGGACTCCTCCCTCCCCTTGGTGAGATTTGGTGAGTTCTGGCGGGACCCCTCCCCCCCTTCCGTGAGACTTTCCTTATAATTTTTAGATGTAATGTGCCATAACAATGTATACTCTCTGCATTAAACGTAGACGTGAGATTTTCGTTTTGCCAGACCCCCCTCGCCTCTAATTTGACTCACGTTATATATGGACGTCCCCTTACGTGAAATTGTTTCCAACGCCAAACTCGGTAAAGTTTCCGTGAATTATTTTTCTAGAAAAGTATTTCAAAGCGTTTGCTTGTAAGAAAGATGCCACACGCCACCTACTTCCTTGCTAGTGCTGGCTTATGTCAGCAAACTTTCATTAACAAAGATTGGTTACTAACTGGCTCAAATTTCTCCCTCAATAGAGCGTTGTGAGTTGTCGCGAAAATGACCCTCCTTTAATTTATTTAATCAAAATATAGCTTTAACGTTTGAAGCTTAGTAAGTTTACAAATCTAAAAAAAAAATTTTTACCAGTTCTTTCCAGGGCACACAAAACTTGGAACTAACACAGTATTCTGTGTGTCATGCCTGTTGATGGTCTAATTGCTTAGTTTGGGTGAAATTGATTAAGACATTTCAAAAAGATTAAGTAACAAGCACTTTAACCCCAAATATATTTTTTGAATCATAAAGCAATGATAGCAGAATTTTAATGTACATAAATAATCTTGGAAATAATAGATATTTTCAACGCGGCAACACTGAACTTCTACGCGAAACCTGACCGAAATAGCAACAACAAAAATAATAAAAGCAACAGTACAACAACCCTAAGGCATAAGTCACTCAATGCGTTCCTAAGTCAAACCACCCACCAAACATGCCACATTTTCAGTCCCTTAATAGCAGCTTCCTCTTCAGCCCCTTCTCCTCAAGCCAAGATATATTGCAACTTTTTTGCCTTTGCTGGTTCTTTAGTCAATAACCAAACTCATGAATACATTTGAGCTCGTTAACTTTGACACACCCCAACATTTGTGGGGTTGTTAGCACTCTCTGTAACGCTTCTTTTTCTCATAAACTTTATAGGGTGGCCATCGGCATATACAGGGTTGTTATACGTTTTTATTTAACCTCAATTTTACCAAGAGAATTGTGTGTGCCAACTCTGTCGTAAGTTTGCACGTGCACATTTTTAAGGTTTTACATGAAAAGGAATTTGCTATTGGCGCATAGCGTGAGGGCCGCTGTAGTGGAGGCTCAGTGCTATATTGGGGACTCTTTTTTTTTTTTTTTTGCTTTTATTATTGGCATTCTTCCTACTTGGGGGAATTGAACTTAAATATTGCTGACGGTAACGCAAGGACTTTAACTTTTTTGTGTATATAAGGAGCTTTGAGTTTTTAGAGAAAAGTGTAATGAATTGGTATTTTGATAAATTTGAATACAAAATGCAGGGACAAAAAAGTTTTATTGCTTTGTCTGACTTCCATATGGACTCGTATAAGATTCAGTCTTCATCTATGATAAAGTTTTCCAAATAAAGAACATTTTATTCAAGACATAATGCAAAGAATGTAGACACATAGCTTCTACTACTATTCGAATAGTAGAGTTTTCCGCCAAGACCTACTTACATGGTATGTGGACATATGTCCTTGGTAAAAAAATCACATCACTCTATTGCGTTTCTTTTGAAATTTGGGGCCTCCGATATAGAACTTAGACTATAGCAAATCCAAAATCGATATTTTTAATTCGGTGACATCCCAAACAATGTGAAGCTCTCATATTAAAGTTTGAGATTCACACAACTTTTGATGCAGATATCTTAAAAACTAGACATAGTGGAAATCAAAGGTCAGATTCGAGCTTATCGCATCAAAATCCTTTCGAAACTCAAATTGTATTGTTAAGAAATCTTGACAATCAAGATAGTGAAACCTCAACTTCTGACAGAATATTCAAAACACCACTAAATACTTCTCCAATTCATTATTTATCACTTAAAGCTCAGAAACATCATTACATTTCTCATTACTTGTGCAAATATATGCGACCATGAACGCGACAATACCAATTCATATGATTTATGAACATCTTCATTACCGACGCACTCTCGGCTGTTTGTCCGCGATTGTTTGTACAGAATTTGTACATCAACTAAAATTTTATTTTGTGTATTTACTCGCATTAAGAGTATTCACAATATTTGTTTTTGTGTTTACATATTCGTCTGTGAATTATTATTTGAGACATTTGTTGAAGTATTTGAACACGCAAAGAGTGTCGTTCGTTCAGAAATATAAAAACCTACCCTCGGGCGTATAGTAAATCCAGAATGTCCCAATAGAGATCCGCATTTTGTTTGTTCAAAATATGTGCGTGTTCGTGTGGATTTCGTGTGTTCGAACACTTGTTATTTCTTTTTAATTAAGTTAATTGTAGGAATTCGTGTCATCGGCCAATTCGTTTGGCTTGCTGAATGATGACACTGGTGTTGCCAGTGTTGTTTCCTTCGGTGTTACGAAATTTGCGCTGGCAGCTGGTTGTGCTGCTTGTTGTTGGTCTGCTGTCTGCATAAAACGTTCAATCAACCAAATGTCAATTTTTGTTTTGTCTTTCAAAGCAACTCACTAATTTCTCATATTGATTACGTTTGTTTTATTGCCCTCCCTCCGCTATTGTTTGTACCGAAATCAACCCTATTTGGTGTCGTTTGTATCGCATATTGCGAAAAAAAAATGCGAACATACTTGCAAACTAATTTTGAGCAAATAGCGAACAAATGCTCAGTGCAATTTCTTGCATTTTTCGCACATTTGTTGCACAACAATGCGTTAAGTGTAGAGGAAAGGGGAATAAGTGAGTGCGCGATATGCTGCTTTATTTTTGTTGTTTTCAGCGGATTGTGGTAGGGTTTTTGTATTTGAAGGGTTTCATTGCTTTGCATGTGACACAAATTAAAGGCGTGTTACTCTTTTTCCTCCTCGATTTTTAACACTTTTACGTTTTCACCACACTGTTTACACAACTGATGAGTAACCGTTTCTAGTTGATTTCAATTGCTATTGAAAATTGGCGGTTTAATTGATTTTTCACTCAGTTGACAGTTGTTCCATGCGATTTGGTATTTGAAGGGCTAGAAGAAAAAAGTTTAGAAATTAAACAGTATGTTCAAAATTCCGAGCAGTCTTACAAGTTTTTAATTTACTTTACTTTGAATTACTTTACCCTGAAAGGTTGTACCTAATTACTTATGTTAGGCTTAAGTTTGCTAAAGGACCCTTCATTTGAAACTTTTTTTTAACATAAATTCTATATAAATGAAGGTTGGCCCAGCTTGTCATGTATGATTTTCGTTAAAATTTGTTCATAGGTTTGAAATTAAAAAAAAAAATCCATTTAAAAACACACTATCGTACATTACATTGGAGGACCACATAACGCCCATCATAAGGAAGTAAAAAACTGATGTAAAAACAAAAACAATATACATTCAACGACCTCACAGCCAAAGGTCGATAAGACGTAAAAATCAGAGAGCATCAAAGGGTTATGAAACAACACTCAAGATGACTGGCAACCAATTCAGACAAAATCGGCTAAATAAAAGTAAATGGAGGAGCCTATTAACAACGGAAAGCGGAGTTTATCGCTGAACTTATGTTGCTGTTCAAATTCGGGAAGAAGAACGATATAACAGGCAAAATTTCACCTGAAAAGACAGTGTATTGATCAAATTAATACCCTGCGCATTATCGTTGAACAGATAAATGTATGACAGGCTTCGTTACATCTAACTTTCATCGAGTACATTACCGCTTTTTATAGCATCGACTGCAATTTGGGATACAATGAACAGACGAGATGCAGCACCGAAGATCATTAATCTCCTCAGAGCTCAATACGAAAGTCTCAAATATAGAGTATTACATAACAGACAACGTTCTGACTGTTTTGAGCCCGTTTAGGTGTGCGCCAAGGTTGTTTGCTGTCTTCAATCTTGTTTCTGATGGTACTTCAAGATGTCCTCAGCAGAGCAGCTCTAGACTCTAAAAATCGCAACATTCAATGGACTTTCATCGAGCACCTGGAAGACCTCACTTATGCCGATGACATATGTTCCCTCGCAACCAAGTATTCAGACATGCAAGAAAAACAGGAATGGGAGAAGTAGGTCAACATGAATAAAACAAGAAGCATTTCCATTTGTCCAACCGGTGCAAGCAACAGCTTCATAGTAGCCAAAGTTAGCATAAAAGAATTGAATCAATTTACTTCGTTCAACTTCGTAATGTCTGGCAATCTTCATTCCTGTCAATGACAACGAGTTCTGAATCTTTGAATTAGTCGTGAAGCCAGTTCTTCTGCGTGGCTGTGAAACTTGTCTTTCCAACAGTGTTCTGCTACAGAACTTACAAGTGTGCACAAACAATTGTATTCCCCAAGTTCCGAAAACATGGTGGCCTAATGTTAATTTGCTCTCCAGATGCCGTCACGATTCGATTTCCATTCAAATCAAATGGCAAAAATGGATATGGACTACCTACTGAAGTTTGCTAGCAAGTATTGGAAATACAGTAAATACGTAAATCGGAAAAATATTGGAATAAATTGAAGGTACTCGCTGCTAACTCACTTTGGAAAAGTTTTATGGATGTCCTATACTCCGTGATGAGATAAAGTACCCAAGACGAAGAAATAATTTAATTTTTTTAAAACGCCCTAATTTTAACTTAATTTCATTTAACTTTTTAAACGTAAACTAATATTTCTACTGGTTTTCTATGTAAGCCAACTTGTTTTTTGTCATTCGATGCTAGCTTATACAAAACCTCAAATACTCTCGTACAGTTCTGAAATTAACCGATTTTCCCATTTGCCAAATATCTCTTTCAATTATTTATTGCTTTTTCATTCGATAAAGCATAACTACTTCGTTCTTACATTATTTAGATTCCTACCATTGCGTTCGTAATATACCATATTCTCGCTTTAGATTCTGTCGAACTGGATATTTTAAGTCCAGTTGCTGTATAACTCTTTTCTATTTCAATGCAGTTGTGCTGCTCTTTATTCGTTTTGAGAGCATATATTTAATTTGGTGCTGTGAAATATGACCTCAGTTCAAATGATTTAATTAGTTTAATGAATAATTTCTTAATATAAGAAAAAATAATTTAAATAAAATAAAATATATGTACGAGAACGTTAGAAGTATTGCCCATGAATTTAGTTAGCTTAAGTGCCGAGCATAAGACATAAATTTAGGGTTTATATATGATTATATATACATAGTTACATATGTATGTAAAATGTACATTGTACATATAAGTATTTATAGCTTCCTGAAAAATAATTTACAATGTAAATGAAACATTTTGTTATAGCCCTCCGCTTTTTTTAGCACTAATAAATAAATCTTTTCATCAGATAACAAAACAACTCAATTAATAAATTGCTTCTATTGGCTCCAAAAGGGAAACATTTGAGATTTTGCAACCCGTAAATGACCAACTCGCACTCTTCTCTGATGACACATTGTGGTTACGTCAGTGGGTGTTTTGTTGCGACTGATGAAACCCAATCGCCGCCCTCTAGCCAGCAGTCTTCGTTTGGGGTTGCACTAATTTGTTTTTATGACTTTTGTATTCAAAACAAACTTGCAACAAATAAAATCAGGGGACACCAAGCAGACAACAATGAGATGCAACAATACGCGAAATTATTTACAAGGGTCGTCAACCCAGAGAGAAACACGAATGGGGGGGAGGTAGACGACGTTGGCCAGAGTGATTACATTAAGAAAGCACCATAGATTCGTTACACGCTATCAATCTTGATTAGATGTGATTTTTGCTTTTAAGTAATAAGAAAGAATTGTGAGAGGAAAAGATTTCAGAGTTGGGGGTTGAAGCTGAATGTACACGCGACGATATTTTAGCAGAACGTTGTACACAATGCGGATGCGGATTGTTGAACACGTGTCTTTATGGGTCATACAATTTGACTTTGATTTGTTATTTTGAAATGCATGTGTGTGTGGGAGTGGGAGTGGGAGGGTGTTGTGCTGAAGACAACAAAATACTGTTAGCTGACTAATGTAATAGATAGAAAACTAAAATATTGCCAAGGATCATTAATGCCGCAATTGTTAGCAAAGATTTAATATATATTTTTTTTGATACAAAGATTTTTGGTTTTTATCCTTAAAAATAAGGGTAGAGGAAAAGTTGCTCAAAGAGTAATAAAAAAAATAAATAAACCAAACTTTTTTCGATATTAAATTTTGAGCCGTGGAAGCCGTGGTGCATGTGCATTCTTTGGACTTCGGCCACGCTCTAATCACGGGAACAACATGCTGCTGGTCTTTTCCGATAGATTCTCTAAGTAAACGGAGTTGGTTCCTCTGCGCAAGGTCAGCGCAAATAGTTAGTAAAACATTCTGAGAGTGAGTTCTGGCGAAGTGCGTCGCTCGGAAAATTTTTTCATTAATTTTGTGTAAGATTTCTTTCAAGTTATTTCATGATTTTTAATTTATGGTCGAATATTTTACTTGCTGATCAGCCTTTTTTTCGAAATTTATATTATATAAATTATTTTTGATAAATTATTCAAATAAAATAAACAAAGTCTTAACAAATGGCATAAAATGAGTTATAAGACATAAAAATAAATAATTGCCATAAACAATTGCATTAGAAATTATGATTTCTGCTCATATTACACAAAAAAACAATAGAAACATAAATTGTTGCAATGGCCTTTGGCAACAATTTTACAATTTTCAACAACATTTCGATTTTTTTTTGCTGCAAAATTGTTGCAGGCAACAACAATAGCAATAAAATATAAAATTTATTTAAGTAAAACAAAAAACAAACATTTTTTTTTAATGTTTTCGTTGTCTTAACATATGAATGAAAACATAAAAATGTCGACTTGCAACAATTTTCTCATTACTTTGGGTGCAACGTTTTGTGGCAACTACAATAAACAATAAATCCCTCCAAAATGGCAGCCGTATTGACAGTAGAGGCGTTGCTGCTGCTGCAAAAAAAAGGCACAAGGTACAAGCGTATTAACAGACAGGCAACAACACGCCATGCTACGCCATCTAGTGTTCGAGCATTAAAGCAAAATATGACAAGGAAAGAATAAACAAAAAACTTAAGAAAAAACAACGCTTACATTTATAACAATTTTCACTTGCAATGATTATGTTGCTGCACCAGAGGCGACAACAAACAACAGCAGCAACATTTGTTTGTTGCACACCTCGGCGTCGCGCTTTATTAAACACAAGCAACAAACAGCATGCTGCTGCTGCTTCAGTTGTTGTTATCACTGTCAAATGTTGCTCGCGAATTTCATGTGTTGCTGTTGGCCAGCGAACATAATCGTAAACAAACAACAAAATAGAAAATTCTTTATGATCAGCCTGCGGTGCTGGTAGCGGTTTTGCTGTTTATTGTTGGGTTTTTTTTTTCTATGGACATTTTTTTTTTGCCAGATGATTTTATGTGTGACTAACACTGCAATTGACTGAAAAAAAATAAATGTTTTTTCCTATTTACTAAGCAAAAGTTGCTCCCTAAAAAATGATTTATTTGACTCCTCATGAAAGTCACCAATAAACAATGGATTTTTATTTGAAAAAATTGACGATGATGAAAATGTTTGATTTAGTGACAGGACATAAAATCCGATGTGTAAACCTCTTTCTAAATTTAATGACAGTTCCAAATGGTGGTCATTAGAGAGAGTTGAAATTTCTAAAATCAGAAGAAAAAAAATGAGGGTATTCCTGAAAACGCGAAAAAGTCTCGAAAACTGCGAAAACTGAACACATTTCCGAGCCTCGAAAATAATTTGTATGAAGACAAGTTTGCTCAACCCTCGTAAACTTTCGAAGCAAATTAGTTGAGCAAGTAGCCTCGAAAAGTCGGAAAGTGAATCAGTGTTGCCGTTTGTCGAAATGGCATAAGTAAATTGTTAATAGTATTTTCTTAAATAAATTGAATCAATTTATTTTTTCACTATTTTGCGGCATTTTAAGGATTCAATTTTATTTGACAAAGAATTTGATGAAATATTTGATTATTTTTCAACAAAATCAGCCATAACTGAAATAGTGGACGTTTTGGCTAAAACACTGCAACACGGCAGCACTGATCGAACTGTCAAATTGCCATTGCTCAATCATTTACGCGTTTGCAATGATAGGGGTGTTCCCAAAAGCAAGCACGAAAACTTTCGAGTTTTCGCGTTTAGAGGAATACCCTTAATACATTCTTATCAAATAATAGAATCATCCGGTTAAAAAGAGAAGAAGGTTCGAGATGTGAGCGTGATATAGGAGCCAAAGCTAAAAATTATCACATCTAGAGATTTTCCAACGCAGCGAAATATATCGATATTAAAAGTTATAAGAACTCAAGGCATCAGATTGGACGAGACTTATGTACTTGCTAGACATCTCTTGTTGATTCAAAGTTTCTGCGAGAATTTACTAGAGAGCTTTTTCATTTCTCCAACCAAGAAACCCTGTTTCGTGCAGAAAAATTTAACTCGAAAACAGCCGACTGAGTCTGGTATAATCTTGTGTCCAATTTTATGGACTGAGACGAAAAATCAGAAGTTCTCTTTTGAATTCCGACCAATTGGCGATAATTTTGGAATTCGCACAATTCGTTGATTACAGTTCATATCTTTGTGAGGCAATTGAAGTTCCTTGAGTTCTTGTCACAGTATCTAAACGAATAGGGCATTCGCACTGGGGTTGAATCCAAGAATCTTATCTCTTCATGGAATGACTCTGGTCATTGTTATAGCTTATTTAAAAAAAAACCCAACTGCATGCACAAGCGCAATTAATTTGATCGCAGTAACTGCAACATGCTGCATATTGCACTCGGTGGCACATGCGCATGCAACTGTGTTGCACTCATGTGTGTCTGTATGTTCAATAGGTGTTGCCACTGACTTTTTTTTTATGAAATGTGTACAGCGTCATTTACCGCGCTCTATGAAGCCTTAGAGGCGTGAAATCTAAGACGTTTGCTGCATGTACACGTATGTTGCGCCACTATGGCTAGAAGCAAGAGCAACACAAAATTGCAGCAGCAAATTAAACCCAACAATTCCGGTAGTTAAGTAAAGTCTTGTGCAAAATGTTTTTTAAACACGCTGTGTCGCTGCTACTGCTGCTTCTTCTTAGAGCATATTGCTTTGGAAATTTGCACCGCAGCTGCTACTAAATTTTACGTTGTTTTTTTCTATCATTTAATGTTGGTATTAAATTATGTTTTAATTAAGACTTAATCATGTTGCTGATAAACATCAGACAACTAATTTATTTCATAGATTAGCGTAAAGTGTGACAGCATTAGAAATTTAAGAGTTTTGTAGCGAAAATATGGGCGACGATAATGTATTTTTGAGTAGAGTTGGGTAAAACTATGAACTATAATTCATATGGCAAGGAGGTATTTCGTGGAATTGCAAAAAAATTATTAAATGGGGTCGTTTAGTTGGCAGAGAAATCCTTCGAGCTCTAGAGAAACGATCGAAAAAGTTGCTTGAAAAAGTTGAAAGAACAAAGACCGTTACGGAAGTAGAAAAAGAAGCAGAAGAAGAGAATTACGAAACAGAAGAAGAGATGATAAATGTAAGAAAATGTTCTGTGCAGGCATTAGGTTTTCTAAAATCAAAAATTACATTGGCATGTAGCTCCAAACTATGTAAATCTGCTTAGCTTGATAGCAAATGTGCAGGCTGAACTTCATCTCTCAATAACGTAGAGTATGTCCTGGTTAAAAATAATATTTTCAGAAGGTCTTAACATAAATTTTATTATTATTTAGTGGTTTACCAATTTCGTTGCAAAATTTCTCTCCGTATTGGCACTTTATCTACATGGGGTTCTGAAACTAATTTCTTGAGCCAATGGATCTGGCCTAGACGTGACTCTCCACAAAACAGGGGTTATTATGATCACATATACTACCAGAACTTGTTTATCAGTGAGGGTGTGAAGTAGCGATGCCAATCCCGGGATCCCGGCCTTTTTTGAGTCCCGAAAATCCCGGGATTGGTGCCATTGAAAACCCGGGATTAATTAAATAAGTAAAATTCATTATTGGATCATGAATTCAAAGTTTTAAAAGATGTAGTAAATGTACTTCAACCCATTAAAGTAATTATTGAAGCCATATGTGCTCGTCACATGGATCTATATAGGACATAGCATTAAATTTCATGCTAGATGAAATCAATCAAAATAAATCTCCTTTTTGCAATCTTTTATTTTATCAAATTATAGAGAGAATCAAGCAAAGAAGAACTGTTTTATCTGACATTTCATTTATATTTAATGAATCCTGACAATATTTATAAGCTTAAGTTTGACTTTTCTAAAGCCCCATCACTAACAATTATAAAGAAACAGTTATATGATATTTTGTTCAAATTAAAAAACGAAACTAACTCCAAAATCGATGATATCGATAACACTGAAATAAGAAATTTAAATCCACCCGCAAGTTAAAAAGAAAAATTACGTTTTGTTTTAAATAACACTACCCGATATTCCTTTGATAGGACAAGTTATTCCTTAGTCGATGCTCTAAATAAAGCAATATATATGTTTTGTAATGGTGGGGACAGAGGCTTCTATTTACAAAAAGATTTTAACTTCCTGGCAACAATTGAGCCGACAAGTGTTAAAGCTACACTGAATGCTTTAATATTTTTAGGGTCATATTTTAAAAAAGAATGGGAAGGTTTTATATCCAATTTAATTTATAAAAATATTTCCTCATAATGAACAGACTTCATTACTCTAACGTATAATAATATATATATTTATAAAAATGTGTGATACCTAACAAAAAATTATATTTTGTAATGTTAATTTCTTATTTTTTTAACTGTTATGAAGAAGTTTTTAGTATTTATGTTATACATATTTTTTTAAATAAATAGTATTGCCACGTTATAAATAGTCAAATTATTTTAGCTTTTTCCGACGTATAGGTAAATTTATATTATTAATTTTTAGAATTCTTAAATCCCGGGACTGTTCCTGGATCCCGGAATCGTTTTTTCAAATTTCGAAAATCCCGGGATCAAAAAAATCCCGAAAATTGGCATCCCTAGTGTGAAGTATTAGGGGCTGAATATGTTGGAGCGTGAAAGCCAGAGTGGCGCTTCAATCTTGTAAGAAAGTAGTAATCTTCTGCAATTTCTTCTTCTTGTGTCCTTTTTTTCCTCAAGGAGCATAGGGCCTCCACAAAATTCTTATATCGTGCACGATATATATTTTACATGCACGTGCACGATATGTAGTGAGTGCCTTCAATTCTCTCCAACATTTCTCCGATTCACGTGTTTCCTGCTCTTGCAATTATTTCAACGATGATTTATGACGACCGCTACCTTTTCTGCTACCCTGACGGTTCCATTCTAAAAGTTGCCAGCTGACCTTAGTTGGTGACTTCCGCAAGGTGTGATCAATCGATATTGTCTTTTGATTTGAATGGAAATTGGATCTTGACGGCATCTGGTGAGCGATTCGACATTGGAAATGGTGCTAGGCAACCAAATTTTCAAAATTCGGCGAAGGCAATTGTTGGTGAACATTTGTAATTTGCGTAGCACAGAGTGCTATTAAATTAGCCAGATTTCACATGTTTCGATTGCTGTCAGATCGATTATTCTGCACTTAAACAAAGTTTGTTTAATACATAAAGCATTGTATCAACTTGAAAAATTTTACATAAAAATGTTGATCGCTGCGAAAAATGGCTTAAGTTCAATAATCATTTAAATATTAATAAATTGATAATCTTTGATGTTTCTCGAATTTTTTCTGCTCATTCGGACTTATTTTGATTTATTGTTTCATTTTGGCTGAAGATCACCTTTGGCATGCGCTTAAATTACTCACTATCATATAATTCACATCAGTTTTCGAAACTTTGTAATTAATTCTGATTAAATTCAATTAAGTGAATTTTAATCGAATTTACAGTCAATTGCTGTAACCGATATTCATTTATGTACCACATGAATATCGGTTACTGCAATTAACTGTAAATTCGATTAAAATTACATGAATATCGGTTACTGCAATTGACTGTAAATTCGATTAAAATTCAATTAATTAATAATATTCAGTCGACTAAAAACAAATTAAAATTTTTAAATTCAATTGTATTGAAAATTTATCATAGGTGACCGAATGTTACTTGTGGCCGTCAAATAGTTTTTGTTTCAATTTCGAATCAATTTCAATATTGATTTCAATTATAATATTAACTAATATTAGGTACTGTTCTACAGCTACCCTGTGGTTATGCATAATGTATCTCTCCCGATATGCCTTCATCCTTAAGCTCATAAAGCTACTTAATATTTCTCTTGGCTTAAAATAAAACCATGTGGCTGAAAAATCATATCAGGTGTAAAGTCAGTTAGTCCACTCTCATTTTGGAAAAAAATAAAAAGAAACATAACATACTGTTCTCCACCAGCGGCTGCAAACTAATCTCAAATCCGCATTACGAATTCGGAAATGACTTCCCAGCACTTGAAGCAAATGAACAGATAAATACATAAGACCTTCATTACGACAGTTGTCTTCTTCATTTCCGCTATTGTACGTCACTGCGTAAATTTCCCTAGGGTTTTTATTACCTTTACAATGAGACCATGAGACACTTGAACAAATGAAGGGTGATATTTTGTTCGTGCTCTCTCTATTCTATTATGTACGCAATATGTAGTGTTTTTTCCCCACTGTATATATTGCTATTACTGTCTGAAAATCCAGGCGTTCACTTTTCAAGAGGGTGTCAAAGTTGTTATCGCATTGTTGGTATGAGAACAAGGAAACCTTTTAACGCTGCTTTACCACCCTACCCAATTGCAGCACCAATAATGAGTGGGCCGATCGCACGAATCAAACATTTGGCTTTTAGCGAAATTAAACGACACATGCCACAAATGCATTTCTATGGATTGGGCAGCAATCCATAGATTAAAAATTGAAAACACAAAGTTCTCGAACCGAGTGGTAGTGTGCGGTCACAGTATACGTGGAATCTATCGCAATGAATATTTGAATGAAATGACTGAATAAAGTTCTCATCATTTGACGTGAAATTCATATGTGAACATAGATGTCCTTATGGTAGCATTTAGTGTGATATCGAGGAAAATGATGGAAAAACCTAAACGTAGATTAGTGTGTTGAAACAAATGATGAAATGAGATACGCCATAAGGTGGAGGTTGCACGTCATAGTATAAAGGGGGTAACAACAAATGACACCAAATTAATGCAAATAAAAGTTGAGTCAATACGTTTGGCGCAAGAGTGGAACATTTGTTGCAACTAATGGAAATTGTGTGTTGTATTAATTGGGCCTTATGTTGCGCTGCTCTATGCATTATGGTTGATATTTTGGATTACCTTTGGGAACTGCGGATATTGGTTGTAACAGGTTATTTATTATATTTTTGTAGGTTTTTTGAATTCTAAAAGTGAGAAAATTCGACATCCCAGACTCACGAAATTCACTATTTGCTTTGTTTAATTAAAATAACCGACAATTTGTTCTCAAATTTTATTTTGATTTGCCTTCGCCAGACAAATTATAAGATGTTGCATTATATGGCAGCAATGGTTGCTGTGACTTTTGTTGCTATCGCTGCAGCTGTCTGTTTTCACCCTGGAAATGTCTGACAATTCAAATGTCTCTTAATATTAAAAATATACAGCACTTGTGTGATGATCAACGACAGTAAAAGCTAAAGCATCAACTAACAACTGCAAACAAAAGTCAACACATGTTGCTGCTGTTGTTGTTGCAACAACCAACAATTGTTGACAACTAAAGGAAATTTGCAAAATTTAGATCGAGTGATAGCGAATATATGATGTTGTTGTTGCATAGCTCCAAAAATAAGACAGCGACAGAGATCGCAAGCAACACGTGCGTCTGCGATCAACGTTGATTTGGTCGGCAGCAATAAGACACAGAAAAAATATACAAAAAATGTCTTCAGTTGGCGGCTAAACAACAAATTGATTGACAACTCAATTGAGCTTGGGGGCACATACAAAAAACAACAACAAAATCTGTCAACAACAGTAAAAATAATAACTTTGGCGACAATTTCATTTTCAAGTTTTTGATTATATTTCCGAGCTGTGGAAACTTTATTTTGAACTTAAATTGAAATCGATTTTTTCTTAAGTTTTTTGTTAATGTTTTCTTCAGGAAAATATATCTTCAAGAAAATTGAACGTTCAAAATAATAAAACGCTTCAACTATTTTGTAGGTTTTGAGGAAAACATTCATGTATTCTCTTATTGGCTTGAATGACTTTTGGGAATTCATAGGACTCGTTCCTGAGTTCTAAACTTACTTTCTTGAATGATTTTGGCCTAAAATATCGGTCCTAAAAACAATGGAATGACACAGAAACCTGCATTTTTGATTTCTGTCCAAATAATTATTTCCAAATGAAAGTCAAGAATAAGCAAAAAATAGAAAAACTTCATAAGCCAAACATCTCAGGAGGAACAACGCCAAGTGCTGAATGAGTCGACGCGCAGAAGAAAAAAATAAACAAAAAGCATGCGACGATAAGTTAAGTCTCTTTGCACAGAAGATTAAAAAGTTCAGGGTTTTTTTTATAGAAAAAAATGGGGTGGTTTTCGGAGTCAGTGAGCCAAAATATGTCAAGAAAAAACTTAGAGGTCGAAACTTTTTTCTTTTTCAAGAGCAAAATAATAGTCCTAGAGGTCAAAAAAGTATACATTTGGACTTAAGCAATTTATCTATGTTAAACATAGATTAAAGTATATACGGTGGCGAGCTCATGTGGATATATACTAATCACATTCTACTTTGGGTAGATCTAGAGCCCTAAAAAATACAGCAATCACAACTAGCTTTTTTTAAGGAAATTTTTAATCGTATTAATCTTAAAAATAAAAAAAACATAACTTTTAGTTCATGTAAAGTATCAAAAATTAAGTGTTGAAAATAATATTTTTAATATTTAGTTCCAAGGCCCTTGGCTTAAATAATATTGTTGACTAGTCTGCTCATGCTTTCGACAAGATTTTTGAAGAATTGATACGAAATGCTGTCACACATAGTTTGAATCTGGGACCAAAGCTCGTTTAAGCTCTTTGATGAATTACCGTAACGTGGAAACCATTTTTTTTTTAACAAAGGCTATAAATTTTCAATGGGGTTCAGATCTGGGCAGCTCCAAAATACGAAGAAAACATTCTTCTTTCATAATACCATTAATTTTTACCAACGGCCATATAATCCTTAAGTGCAGCGGCTGCTCCTCCATGTTTCTTTCACTTGGTGCTTTTGCAATGTTTCATATGGGTGGTGTCAGTAGCATTGCTTACCATTTTAAGAATTGCATTTTTTTTTTTGCTTAAGAACTCTCTTTTAAAAATATGATTTTGTGCGATTTTTCATTTAAAAAGAGCCCCCAAAATTTAGTATCCCTTTACTAGAATGTTTTTGTGTTTTGTTTTAATTTTTTTTTTTTTTCAAAAAATGGTCAGAAATGGGCCCTTAGTGTGCCTGGTATGCAGAGCTGTGAATGAATGCATTCATTTTCAATTTTAACTCATGAGAAATTCCGCATTCAGAGTGCAGCTATTTAAAAATGAAATCATCTGTAAACTTCAATGCTATAATCTTGCAGCCTTTTCTATCACAAAAGAATGCAATTATTTTGGTGACGTCACGTTTTTGATTGGAATCATGATTGGAAGAATTTTGATTGCATTGAAGTCGCTGCAATCACTTGAAGTCGCTGCAATCACTTGAAGTTGCTGCCGTCATTTGAAGTCAGTGAAGACACTTGAAGTCATTTGCTCTGAATTAACTCGAAAATCTACACATATACATATAAATATACATACATATATATGTACATACATATGTACACACATTCACTTTTATATGTATGCTTAGAAGATATTTGTGTAGATTTTCGAGTTAGTTCAGAGCAGATGTCTTCAAGTGTCTTCAGTGACTTCAAATGATTGCAGCGACTTCAAGTGATTGCAGCGACTTCAAGTGATTGCAAAGAATTAAAAATGATTTGAGGTGACTTCAATGTAATCAAAATTCTTCCAATCATGATTCCAATCAAAAACGTGACGTCACCATAATAATTTCATTCTTTGTGATAGAAACGGCTGCAATATTATGGCATTGAAGTCTACAGGTGACTTCATTTTTAAATAGCTGCACTCTGAATGCTGTATTTTGGCAGTGACTTCAAAGGATTTCAATTGCAAATGAATGCACTCTTTCACAGCTCTGCTGGTATGTCAATACTGGCATTAAAAATTGCTTTTCAACTTTTACCCATCGATTGGAGTAGTAAATATTTGGTCTTAAGCTGGTAAAAAACATTCTCCAGCTTACGATTGGTAATTGAAAAAAAAAAAAAAAATTTAAATCAAATCTAGAAATTAAAAAGTTTTTATTCGAAAAATCAAAATAAAATGAGCGTTATTTTTGATCGAAAAAAAAAAATCAACAAATCAATCAAAAATTCAGTGATTTTCCTCATAAAAACTATAGCCATCACGACTAAGCAAAAGCACCGTGACATTATAACTACTCTAAGTGCGATATTAGAGTGCCAATATTAATTCCACAACCAAACTACTATCCGTGTATTATAGCCAGAGGAAAATAAAATTTTTAAAAATTTCTCAAAAGGGTCTTTTTTCGTTTTAGTAATAAATGTCATATAGGCTTCCTTTGAACTTGGATATTTCGATGTGAACTTCATGGTGTCCGTCCAAATTTTAAAATACTAAAACTCTGTCTACTGTCAACCTTTCAATGATTTATTATCACAAATGTTTGGCGCGCTTCAGTCTCTTGTCGCGCAACATCGTTTGCATTTCTGTTGCAATCCAACTTTAGAATTCCGTTGCAAGTTTTTACTGCCGCAGCATTTGCTGCTTCATTTATCTTTTATATTGCTGGCACATTCTAATTTTGAATTTTCTCTATGCGCTGTCATTGCATTAATTTTTCAAATTATTCAAAATACCTATGCTCCATGTGTTTTTCAATCTTTTTCATTTCGTATTTTTTCTTCGCTTGGCTCATTAAGCTTTTCCACATACTACTCGTAAGTTGCACGTGGCATTTCATTCTTTTTTTTTCGTTTCGTTTTCTTTAATTTCTGATTGGATTTTAATGTTTTCCAATTTGATCATGCAACTCCTCCAACAAAATTGACTTGTCACATGTGTGTGCGCCTGTTCGATGTCACTCTGCGGCTGTTGTCAGTTTGACGTTTTATGATGTTAAATTGTTATTTTTGTATTTCAAGCGGATTAATAAGTAGGCACAATATTAAAGATTCAAAGAGATTTGTATATTATTTTTGGGTTCAAATAAAAGGTGGCACAGACATATTTTTGAATGTAAGAGAGCAAATAGCATAGCATTTCGTAAAACCAAAGCTACATGTGACTTTAAGAGTTCGTCTATAAAACAATCGACCAAAGAAACTTTAAAAATCTCACAAAAAAAGTTTGTCAAAAAAACTACTTTATGACCCCTAAAATTTTTTAGAGTTTTTTAAGCGCCTTTAGTTCAGTTTTCCATTTCGATTTTTTTTTTTAAAAAAAAAAATTACTCTTACAGAATAGTTTTTTAGTCGCCTTTTTTTTGAATATTTTTCCCACCCAAAATTGGCGAAATGTTCTCATTGTTTTTGGGATCAATTTTCAATGTTGTCTTTGAGATTATTCAGTGATTTCGCCAACACCCGACTCTTATGCTGTTAAATCAATTTCAGTTTAAAGTACATGCAAACAGCTGCAGTCCGCAGAAGACATAAGCAATTTTTATTAAAAAGATTTTGTAAGAAAAATCAATGTTTCGCTATAAGCAGATAATCGAATAGCAAATGAAACAATTAAAAATCCACCTGTTCATTGCAACAGTGCAAATATTGGCAACAACAACAACAACAGCAACAACATCAATAATATTAACAATAATAATAGCAATAACAACAAATCTATGAATTCATTATGCGAATCTGCAACAATCACCACCTGCCGTCAACTGCAAGCACTAACAACAACAACAACAAAAATATCGTTTGCAACTCATTCATGCAACTTTTTTGCTGGCAACAAAATACTGAACAGCAAAGCCAGCCACCACTTGAGTTGAACTCAACGCGCGATCTATTAAGAAAGTTTCTTCATTTCCGCCAAATGTGCAACTCAGAAGCGCCTCACGGCACCAGCTTATAGATAGACAGCAGACCCATCTTAACAATGAAGTCAGATTTTGAATGAGAAATAACAACAAGAACAATAACAGCAAATAAAACATATTTTCGTTTTGCATCGCATGGCTGGTTGCTTTTCCCATTGTTGCCACCTAATTAAAAACAGGGAAAATTTAGATTTTTGAAGTGAAAACTTCTTATGGAACGTTGTGCGGCTGAGGAAAAAAGTATAAACTCGCGACACCGACCGTCATCGGGATTCCCCGTCATGAATGCGATAGTAAAATTTGAATGTTCTATTGTTTCTTTTAAATAAATATTCCAAGTGGAAGACAAAAAGCAAAGCAGACACACTAACTGACACATTCCATTCTCATTCAACGATTGTTATGCTTACATGTTTGTTTCTTTCAAATTTCGCGTTGTTGCGTTGACAAATTGAGAATGAGAGCGAGAGTAAAATTTGAATACATATTCCGTTTTTGTCTTCCATTGCATTGCCATATAAAAAGAAAACGCACACATACCAACTAACACATTAACTTGCCATTAAAAGATTTGTTTTCACTTCTGTCGGCACTCCCGGAGTGCAACCCGCCGTTTTTTTTTGTTTATGATACGTATTGCTTTCTTCAATGAAATATATTTCACCAATTTTTCATCAGGACAGCGATTTCGACAATTTTTTTGGACAACTTTCCTCAAATGATATTTTAAATTGTTTTCTTTCAAGGGAGTTGCTAAGCCCAGTTAGCCTCAACTCCCCATTTTTTGTAAATTCAAAAATTTTTTATCAGGTTTCATGTGTACATAGCAAGTTTCTTAAGTGCCAGTGCTGCCCAGCAGATTAATAATTTGTGTATTAATCATTTTGAAATGAAAAGAAAAAGAGCTATTCTGCGGAAAAATAATTGCTCAAAGTTCAGGGGGCAAAAAGAAATAATTTGAATTAAAAAAAAGTCGAGAGTATAGCAACGAGTACTCGTGTAAACAGCGAGTAGGAAACTTGGCAACTTTGTCGTTTTATTCGCACTTATGTAGATAGCGACTTGGCGAATAAAATACAGCTAATATAAGATTAAAAAGCTATTTGAAAAAGAAAAGCCAAATCTTTCTAACAAAGAAGAAAAAATTGCAACTTAGGTTCATCTTTTTTGGGCACACAAAAAAATTCGTAGACTTTTGAAACACTTCACTTTTTCAATGACCATTCAATATTAAACAAGGCGTGGTTTTATTTTAACTCTGTGTTGTTTCTGAAATCTCCATTTGCTTACTCATTTCATCTGGCAACACTGTCCGCTTTAAAGCTCTTGTTTGGTTTCATGTTGCTGGTCTAATGATGGAGATGTAGCAACATTTGCAACATCACACTAAGCTGGCAGCTGTTGTTGCTGCTGCTGCTATTCACGTTTGCAATCGCTTTAGAAATATGAAACTTTTAATGAGATCTATGACGATCTGCTGTTGTTGCTGCTGCTGCTTCTTCTTCTTCAAGTATTACTTTGTGTTTTATTTGCATTTTTTCCTCTTCTTCTTGTTATTCATTCATGTTTGCATTGCATTCGAGAGCGTTGGCATGCAGCAACAATCAAAGCGAGTAATTAGAGTCTGTGGAATTTCATTAATGGAAATTTTCATAGTAAAATTCATCACATTGTTACGATTGTTGTTGTTTCTATTATGTATGTATTTATTATGTAAACCTTTGTAGAAATTTAATATGTGAAAGTTTGCTTGTGATAATTTTTTTTTTTTTTAATTAAGGGTTTTTTTTCCAAATGTATTCAATTGAACCGGAAGAGTTATAAGCAAATTGCGTGAACTGGTGATCAATTAAATACTTAGTTTATTATTTTTAATGTAGTAGCAGTAGTTAAAACGAAATTATTTTAAGTTTATTACTTTATTTATTAAGGTAACGCTGTTGGTAATGCAACGCAAGGCTCACGCTTGTGCTTCATTTTGGAATCTATCGAAAATTCAGAATTTTCAGTTGTTCAACAATATTTACCCTTTACAACATTTTTATACCCTACACCGTGGGTATATTCACTTTGTCTCTCCGTTTGTAACACATCGAAGGGGGCGTGGCAGGTATGGAAAAGTATATATATTCTTGATCAGCGTCACCACCTGAGTCGATTTAGCGATGTCCGTCTGTCTGTCTGTCTGTCTGGGTGTCTGTTGAAATCAGTTTTACGGGAAAACCAAGAGAGCTAATGGAATGAAACTTTCACACACAGGTCACATCTTCTTGCAGGCATCTTGCTATTGAAAATGGGTGAAATCGGTTGACGGAGACGCCTACCGCCCATACTCTATGTAAATTTACCCAGGCCAATTTTGAAAAAAGTTGCGATTTTGATGAAACTTGGTGATTTGGTGCACATATGGACCAAATTAGGATTAGGCTAGGTTTAAATTTTCCAAAAGGTCGTACAGGGGCGTGGCATAGCCCTAAATTTTATCATTTAAACTACGATATCTTGTAAGCCGTTCAAGATATTGCGATGAGGTAGATATACTTCCTATAAGGTCTCTTATAACAAAAATTTGGTTCAATTGTACCTTCGGGCGTGGCACCTCCCATATAAGCAAAAAACGTTTATTGTTATAGACAGTGTGCTATGAGAGTAATCTTCATAAAATTTGGTCCATAGATGTCAGTTACTATAAGCTTTAAAAATAAATGAATTTTGACAGGATTGCATCAGTGGGCGTGGCACCTCCCATATAAACATAAATTTGTAAGCGCTGTTTTAAGTGAACTATTGCAGCAATTGCTATGAAATTTAATGTAAGTGGTTCAGTTGCTATAGAGTATATCTGAATAAAAATTGGCTGAAATAGCACCAGTGGGCGTGGCACCTCCCATACAAGTAAAATACGGTAAGTGGCATATTTATCGAAATATGTGAGCAATCATACTAAAATTTGGTGTAAGAGGTTTGCTTATGAAAAGCTATTTTTGGATCAAAACCGGGCTGGATTGTACCAGTGGGTGTGTCACCGCCCTAAATTTTAAATTTAACTGCTGCACATATCGCAAACTATACAAGCTATTGTGCTGAAATTTAATATGAGGATGTCGATCACGAATATAGTTTATAGAACCAAAAGTGGGCGGAATTGGACAAGTGGGCGTGGCATATTTCTAATTTTTCATTTTTATCCGATTTTTTTCAACATTTTCCTTATTCTGTCGACTTTTTCAACCCTGTAACTTTTTCCAATATATCCTATATGTATGTACATTAGGGTGATTCAAATTTTTTTTTTTTAGTTTTTTTTAAGGTGCTGTTGCTTAAAAAGTAAGTTTATGATATGAAGAAAAAGTTCACGAAATTTCAGCTCTGTAACTTAATTTTATAAGGTGGCGCCGGAGCCTGTTAGTTTTACATGTAAATTGTATGGAAAAATTATTTTTTACAAAAGAGGTATCTAAATGAATAGGTGATTAGTGTTGTTGAGCTGAAAAGGGTCGTTTTTCGACGTAATTTTTTACGCTGAATCCGAATCTGGCCTCAGAACTGACCCATCATGTCGGAATCCTGAAATATTTGAGGTTAATTACCTGAAACATGATGTTTTTTGTCTACTTTCGAGGCCATGTATAGGATTCAAAGAAAGTTGATCAGCTTATTTTTAACAAAAGCATCATTTAGTACCATCCTTGCCCTTTAAAATGAGCTATCAAGTGGTGATCTGTGGTGCTTCCTTGCAAAGTTGCAGCCATTTCAAGGTGAGTTTCGGCATGGCCGAAGATAACACCTTAACTTGTTAATTTTCTTTTAAATTTCTAAACTTTTCTTCATATTACAAATACTTCGACTTATGTACATAGTATATAGTATTTTTCAATATTATTTGACTTTTGTTCCGAAAAATTTCAACATTTATTTGTCGACATTATTCGAGCTTCCTAACATTTTTCGGTTTATTTAACATTTTCAGATTTTTTTGAGTCATCTAATATTTTTCAACAATGTTCGACCTTCTCAACATTTGTCGAACATAAAAAATTTATTTACTTCTTAGTTTTTTTTCAGCAAGGTTCGATGTTTTTAACATTTTAAAACTTCTTTTACATATCTTAATTTATTCAACATTTTTCGAATAAATGACATTTTGAAATTTTTCAATATTTTCAATAATATTTCGACCTTTTCGATATTTTTCAACTTTCTTTTACAAATCCAAACTTATTGGAATTTTCAATATACTTTGAGTATTCGGATTATCTTTTACATTTTTAAGCTTTTCAAAATTTTTCGAATATTTTGCAACTTTATCAATATTTTTTTGAATTTTCCAATATTTTTGAAAAGCTTTTGATATATTAAAATGTATCGACTTTTTTAACATTTTTATCTCTAACAATATGCATGCCTCGACTTTTTCAACATAGTACATATGACTTTTTGAACATTCAAATAAGCACAACAAGAAAAAATAAATATTTTAAGAAAATTTTCGAACATTGACCGAAAATATCCACATTTCTAGTTTTTACGAAATTCTGCAAATGGTTGAATTTTTGGCAAACAACTTTTGATATATTTTCTTAAGCTTTTATTAAAAATCTTAGTAGAACATATAAGGTGGACCATTTATGATTTGATTTTACTATAAATAAATAATGAATAGTATCATCGCCGTCAAGTTTTGGAATTATAAAGTATTACAGTAAAATTTATTTTAAGTAAAACTTAATTAAGTATGGAATAACAAAATTTCATATTTTTTCAATTTCCGTTGGTCAAAAGCATTGCAAATAAAAGAGAAACTTATACCAGCGCCGTATTTTAAAATTAGAAAATACTAATGTTTTACCATCATTCAAAACCGTACAAACCAAATAGGATTAAAAATAAAAATGTCGCAGCAAAACAAAATTTGCAACATGTAACAACATGACGCAGCAACAAAATGTTGCCAGTAAAGCACCTGCAACTCATAAAATGTCCACAAATTAATTACAATTTATTTCCTACTGTTGCACAGTGGACACAATCATAAACAAAAAACACGCAGCAACACCGAATGCAAATGCAGTAACAACATGAACTTTGTAGCAGCAACACAGCGGCGGCAACAACGACAAGTGTTAATTTGCACCAATGTGTTGTCAATAAATTTTTGCGTTGTGTTTTGGGCGCCAACACTTAAATTTGAAATTGAAACCGATACCGATACCGAACGACTTAAAATGAAATAACTTAATTTTCACATTAGTCAAATCAGTGGCGGCTATGGGAAACTATAGTTGTCATTGTTGTTGTTATCGGGTTTGTTGTTTTTGTTTTTCAAGTTTCCAGCACTTGTTGTACAAGCAGTTGAATAGCAAAATTTAATTTTAACATACGACTTACAACGATAATAAAATAAGTTTCGTATTATTTGAAAATTTTTTTAAATAAATTTCTTAAATGATCGACAATGTATATTGAATTTGGTCAAATATATAGCAGATTTGAGGAAGTGGTAGTTTTATGAAACTTGAAACAAAGACGATTAACAACAAATTAAAATGTTATATCCAATAACACAGTGCAACAGTATTTTTGCAACAAAAGTAAACTTGATATAATACTGAAAGAGAACGTTGTCCTGATCAACTTTGCCGAACCAAGTTATAGTCCAGCACATACTGCTTTTATTTCTTATTTGTATTTGAAGGTTAAAGAGGTCATAAGACACTGAAGTGTTAAATTTTCTAAGGCTCAAGCAAATAGCTTGAAGTATATAAAAATATCTACCAAGTTTCAAAGTGGATATTTGCACTTTATATATTTCATTCTGTAGAATAGCAGAATTAAACTCATTTCTTAATTCAAGGAAGATTTTAAGGTCGTCAACATACAGCAGACATTTAAAATGGCCAAGAATACTCCCTTGTGAAATAACAGATGTTGCACTAAAAGAGATAGACTTTACATCATCAAAGGCTACAACATACTGACGACTAAGCAAATTGGGTTTTATTCAACTCAAAAAACTGGAATGAAAACCTTAAACTTTACATTTTTTGATTAAAAGAGAATGAAGGATTTTGTTATAAGCTTTTAATCGAAAAAAATAGAAATCCAAAATAACTATTATTTATGATCGAAAATAATAAAAATCCAATATAACGATTACTTTTGATCGAAAAAAAATAGAAATCCAAAATAACGATTATTTTTGATCAGAACAAATAGAAATCAAAAATAACGATTATTTATGATCGAAAAAATGGGAATCGAAAATAACGATTATTTATGATCGAAAAAAATATAAGATCCAATATAACGATTACTTTTGATCGACAAAAATAGAAATCCAAAATAACGATTACTTTTGATCGACGAAAATAGAAATCCAAAATAACGATTATTTGTGATCGAAAAAAATATAAATCCAAAATAACGATAATTTTTGATCAAAACAAATAGAAAACCAAAATAACGATTAATTTTGATAGAAAAAAATTTAAATCCAATATAACGATTACTTTTGATCGAAAAAAATTGAAATCCAAAATAACGATTATTTATGATCGGAAAAAATATAAATCCAAAATAACGATTATTTTTGATCGAAAAGAATAGAAATCCAAAATAACGATTATTTTTGATCCAAAAAAATAAAAATCAAAAAAAAAAACGATGTCTTCGGATCGAAAAAAATATAAATCCACTTATAACTATTACGCAGTGATTTCTACCATAAAATTCATAATCATTAGGGTGCCTGCTTTGTACAGCTGAGGCTTCGGAACCACAACAGCTCAAGTGTTAGCTGCCGATCAAATATATTGCATGGAATGGCCTGGATTCAAATCTTACATGTTAAAACTTAACAACATATTGTCCGCTACTGCGACTGTAATAATCGTATAACTCCGTTTGGAGCATATGATCTGAACATAATTTCTGTAGCTATCGATCTATTTTTCGTTTTTTATGTTGTGCTGCTCTAATTTTTGCCATACCACTTCCTAACATTCAGTGCCACAATGATCAGGGTCTTCTACAGCATATATCTCCCAACGTGTTGCACCAAAACGCTGATCGTTAAGGTACCCTAGCATAATTTCTGCTCTTGCTGCCAATTCATTACCAGCGTCTTTTCATAATCTCAGTCAAGATACAAATACATCAATTACCATGCTAAATTGATACAGCTGTTGTAATGTCATGTTTGTTTTAGAAAAAACATTGATTGATTTGTAAATTAACAAGAATACCGGACATTGATAATGACTGTTATTTCAATTAAAATAATGTTCAATTGTAATTAAAAATAAGTCGAATTCTCTAAGAAATTCCGAAATTAATTTTTATTTTAATTTTTGCAATAAGCTTTCTAGAATTTTATTTTTAAATTGTTTTAAAGAAATTTCTGAAAATTCTTTAATAAAAATTCGTAAACTTTTATTTGCACATTAACGTTTTGATAATTTTCACATATGCAAATATAATGAATGAACACCTGCAATTTTGTAGTATTTATTATTATTATTATTTTTATTGCTAATTCTTTTTTTCTTTTCTCATTTTACCTGCACAGTTATTGTTGTTGTTGCTGTCTACCCAATTTCATTGCTTCATTTGTGATATTTAATGAAATGCTAAATTACCATATTTCACCGCAATCAGTTGCCGATATGTAACGAGTAGTCGTATTTTGTTATTTCAATTACCAATTTCGATAAAATTTTGTTTGTTATTTATGTTAGTAACGTGGTAGACTAGCGGTAGACTGAACCTTAATTACTTAAAAATCCAACAGACTCGGAATAGGTAGCTTGAATTTATAACAAATGAGCTATACAACAATTTTTTGTTTTTAAAATTTTGTCTTTGTACTGAAGTCAACAGTTTGTCGAATTCTAAATTGTCCATAGATTTGTTTGTTTGAGGACCGCATAACGTTTTTGAGAATATCAGTCTTAAAATGATATATAAGTATTGATATCAATAATGAAATCTAAGTGACGGCTACTTATAGTTTGTGTAGTTAGCTTAGCTTTTTTTACATTCCTAGAGACATAAAAAGCATTACAAAACTTTTCAAGTCCGTTAAAATGTCTAGAGCTTTTGAATCGCCATAGATCACCTACCCATATAAGTTGTAACGTATATTTTTTTTTCAAAGGTTTCATAATTTTCGGAAGCAGTTATCCAATAAGCTATGAGCACCGATGAATACTGACTGATTATGTGTGAATCGCACTTTTAAGGTTTTTGAGTGATGCTTGTTTGAACCACCTTCAGTTACTGGTATTTTGTGGACAGCCCAATTACAATGGCGGGCTTATAGTACGAAATTCCTGTAATACTTCGTATGATATGATTAGTAAATGGGATAGTATTCTTTAAAACGATATTTTGTCTATTATTTCTCATAACAATATAACGATTCTTTAATCGGACAAAGGTGGTGGCATATACATATATTGCATTGTTGATAGGATTTCCTGTTACTTTGAGAATTTCAAAACTTTAACAAAGCCTATATTGTCAATTATTTCAAAATATCAAAAGTTTATTTTTAACGTTAACCTTTATGAGAGAGCTAAAACTGTGAAAAATAAATCGCTTCGATTGCCTTTCTACTGTTATATCGGGAGCATGGCGATTACTACGAAAGAATGTCCAAACTAATGGAACCATTGCATAGCTATATGATGAGACTAAAAGCATCTCTTTTCTCCGAAAAAATTAAGAGAAATTGACTATGTTTTTTACTGAGGTTTTATATTCAGTATTTTAAGTGCAAAAGCCACAAAAAAATGACAGCACTGTTTAGATATCTTCCGAACCTGCAGCAGGTGGAGAATTTAAGTGAAATCATCCTCAGAAGAAATTTACATAATTGAAATTATCTCCTTCGCCGTATTCAAAATGGCTAGTGCTGGCAATTCGGTAATTTGTCTTTATTCGTACGATTGACTTATTTATATAAAAAAATAACAAACATTGAACGAATAAATAAATCTATTCATCTGAATTTCGGTTTAAAAGACACTCACTCAGACATTTGGCCATTTCTTCAAAATATCGGCTACTTGAAGAATGGAACAGGTCTTTTAAGAGTGTATACACGTCAACTTTTTGCAACGACAATTTTGTCTTTTGGGCTCTTACACGGAATGTCATAACACAGCCATTTGACAAGCTAGTGCAGCCAACTTAAACGCGTTGAAAAGAAGAAAGTTACACCTTTTATAACGACCATATATAATGTCGACCGATGACGCTACGCATTCATGCAGGAAACATAAAAACTGGATGAAAAATTGGCGCACTGTGTTTATACGGCGTCTAAGTTCAACATCCAGCAAAAATTAATGTCGACAGCAAAATAATGAATTTGGTAAATCAATTATCATACATACTTCCCTCAGGGCGTATCTCAAAAATGTTCATATATGTGATTCTTATGCCATCGGATAGCTTAAAAATTTACGCGTCTAACTACTCCAAATGCCGGTGTCTTGGTTCAATCGTATAAAAAATATCCTAAGAAACTTTTCCCTATCACAATTTTACAGGTATTTTTTAAGTCTCGAAACGCTTTTTTGAAATACGTCCTTTTTCTGCTGAGAGCAGCATAGTCCTTTGGATTTTCAACATAGTTAGAATGTTCATTTGTCGTGTAATCGCCTGCGACAACCCAAATAGAGCAGCCACTTCATTTTCTCTTTGTCCAACGATTGAAGAAATTACCGATTCCACGTGAGTTCTTATCCAGACTCGAAAAGAATTCTTTGAAATATTGAAAGCAACAATCATAGATTCAACGAAAATTATAAAATTCTGATTCGGCGAATAATGTCATCAGGTATCCGGTAGCTGAAGCTCTGCTTAAACTTTACTGGTGATCACTACGAACCTCGTTGCATTCCAGATGATTAATGAAGTTGAAGCTTAAAAAACTCTTTATGAGGATGCTGAGTATGTCAAACTTGGGCTGGTTATTATGAAGACTAATGATCTCGCCTTTATTTGGGAAGTGTCTGTCTAGCAATCTTTCAACAAAAAAAAAAATTCCTTCCAGGTAGAGCCAATGCTGAGATTATCGCATAATGCCTAATCCAGTGTCAGAACGCACTTTCTCAATAGATGAACTGAGGCTCCTAGCTCGAGGCTTTGTTAACTCTGAGATTTACATGGGCTCTCTCTTTTCACTGTCTCTGCACGAAAATAAATGGTCGACATTGTCAACAATGTTCCCTTGGATTGGATGTTTGGAACAAGATAAGCTCTGTCAAAGAGTTAGTGTAAATTTAGTGTAGTGATGCTGTTGCTGACAACATAATAATTATTTTGCTTACCTGATGCGGATGCTTCACAACAATTTATATTTAAATTGCTCTTAATAACCGGAAGTCTACAATCGATAAATTTAATATAATAATTCCCATGTAAATTATTGTTAATTGTCTTGTAAAACGACTTATTTTTTTTGCAATAGCAATTAAAGTTTAAATATTGTGTAATCAAAGTTTTAAGGCAGCTGTGTTAATTGCGGCATTTCATTAAATAATTAATTGTGACTAATTGTTTTGATATTCAAATCGAATCTGCAATGTCTATTTGATGTTTAAAATAGAATTGTTTATAATGAAGTAAGTGCAAACTTATTAAAAAAATATTAAAATCATTAAACTGTCGCTTGTCGAGTGCAGCAACTTTTTGTGTTTATGAAAGTAGGTTTTTTTTTTTTGAAAAGTACGTAACATCTTCATTAAAACGCAATAAATAAAAGTAACGCTTTCAAAATAACAAATGAAATGCAAAACAGAACGAACATGTGCCCAGGCTGTTAACTCAATTAAAAACATTTAAGTGCACTAAACAGATGACAAATTTTTCATTTTAGTCTTCAACACATGCCATTGTCCTTCGCAGTAAACGGCTAAAAGGCAGCAAAAAAGTAGCACTACTTTGAATTGTCCTCAGCTATTAGCATACAAAATGATGAGGATATAAAATGCTACTCAGGCAAAACAGAGCGAATAAGGGTGATATGACCAAAACTTAAGCAGAGGATAATACAAAAAAAAAAAAGGATATGCCACTGACATTTGTTATTTTTCTAATTTGTATTTGTTGTTGTTGCAGTTGCTTTGTTGCTACAATTTGGAATAACATTTGCTTATTACTTATGAAAAAAATGTGAAATTTATTCAAAGCCTCTTGACTTTGCAAACAAACAGCATAAAGGCATTGATGGCAGCACCCCATAAAATGCGGCACAATCAGCACTATTGTTAGAGGGGTTGTAGTTAGTTGTGTGACACCCTTTATGCAAGCATTGCAAACTGAGGTTTTATAGAGTAATGCATTATAATAGGAATACGATATGGTCATTTTTTTCTTGCTGCTTAAGAAAATGTTGCCAGTAATCTTACCTTGATTGGTTTGTTATCTGATGAAATTGTCTCAAGCTTTTGCTGCTGCTAGGTAGCTACTATTTACATGAGTTCAAGCAAAAGCATGACATTTTTCTCACTCTCAAGAATCCAATTAAAAATTTTGTCTTTCAACACACTTGACAGTTAGTCACTCAGTCAGTTTGAAGCTCAAATCAGCAACAGCAGCAGCAACTCAGACCAGCTGTCGTAGAACTTTACAAAAGACGACAACTGCGGTGAAAGGCCATTAGCGCACAACATATCGCTGACAACGTTACAATACAGCAACAGAAACAGCAACAGCAGCAGAGTATTATAACAGCACGTTGTATATAAGACAACCTCCAACGACCAAAATAAAAATTGCAATAATATTGCAGCTGCAAGTCATCACTTTGACAAGCAGCACCCACTGATTGCGCCTGCCTTCTACCAGCAACAAGTTTTCGTTGTTGTTGTTGCTGTTGTTTTAATTTCGTTGATTTTTAAGAATTTCAATAAAAATCACTACACACAAACGCACCCCTGAATGACAAAAATAAAAATTGTAATTTTGTGTGATTTTCCCGAGTTTGAACGTTGTTGCCGCGGCAATTTGCATTGATCTGATAAATTGTTTACACCTGTTGGCGAGCGATCGTGCAGCGAAAAAATCTCATAAATTGCAACGTATTGATTAGAATTAAAATAAAAATAAAATTAAAAATTCATTTACAAGTCGTATGTGAATGTGAATTTGATTTTAGCAGTTGAACGCACTTTGGCGTTACACTTTCAGTTGGTGTCTTTTTGAGGGTTTCCTTTTTTGTTGTTTGTTTGTTTTTCATTCACGAATAAAAACATGATTGAAATTTATCTTAATTTTATGCAAGTGTTGCACGATTGCTGTTTTAATACCTGATTGGTTGAATGAATGTGAAACTCATGTATTGAACTTTTCTGCATTACATTTAGGATTTATATGATAAGAGCTTAAAAACAATCGCAATACTACTCACCTAGTAGGCTGGGCATAGCCTGAACTAACACAAACTGCAATCGTTCACCATCCCAGTTGATGTCTTTTTAGTTTTGTAAGAGAATAAGAACGTATTCACGTTCATTTTGGCCTCTGAGACGATGTTTTGATTTGCCTTTTCTCATGGAAACTAATGGCTGAGAGTCGGCAGCCTTTCACCTTAAGAGGAATAAGAGCATAGTTTCCTCTGAAGCTATCTTTTTCCAGAGACCGTCTTCGCACTGACTACAGAATATGTTCTGCAAACCAGTTCACTTTTAAGCAGTTATCTACATATAGATCTTAGGGCATAATAATCTATGATATTACATTTGTCTATCGAGAAATATGTCTCGAGACTAGCTATTTAAATAGTCTACCTAACACAACTTTAACCATACTTCGTATTTGAATTATGGCACCATTCGGTAAATAGTCTAATGCCATTGCAATTTCTTATTGTTACGCACGCGCGCAATCGCCTAACTCCGACACATCTCTTGTGTCTTTTATATCCTCACGGAGGAAAGGGTATCCACATAACTCTTCCAACGTGAACGATTAGTAGCAAGTGCCTGAAATTCTCTCCTTCATTTCCCCGATGTATTTCCTGTTTCTCCTTGTTCTCCGACACATGTAAGTTGATAAAAAATTTGTTAGAATAACGTAGAACACCTCTGATCTTGCTCCAGTCAAAAAGACTGCTTCCTATGATGCAAATATTGGTATATATATTTACAAATTATAAAATTTATCAAAGGCTCATCTCAAGTCTGAACTACGTGATGACCAAAGGTATCTTAATCAAAGACATTTAAGACACCAGCTCTCTTGCTCCGCTTGGTAAGTCGCTCAAACGCTCTGGCAGAGAGAAGAATACGTTTTATTAATTAAAAAATACGAGTTCTAGATCTAAGTGAGTAGGTAGAATATAGTGTTCTACCTGTTGTAACCGGGAGACCAAACACTTCCCTGCCTGTCAAGTTTGAGCAATAGACCATGGACTAGAACCATTGCAAGGCCATGTGATCAAAACGACCAAAGCAGTTTACTGGTAGCAGTTTTGGGAGCATCTTTAAAGACTTTGAAGATCTCGGCAGTGCGCAAGTAGAGGTTTTTAACAGCAGTTTAGCTTGCAGAGAAGTTTTTCTGACTGCTCAACCATGAAATCATTTAGGTTTTGGTTTCTAGTTAGTAGTCAAATATTCTATAGATCAATATTGACTTTAATCAACTTCCTAAGGTAGTTTACGGCCACTATGCATGGGGCTATCTCGTTCCATCATGCTTAATTTTTGAACTCGCATAATCTTTTGTACTACAATATGCTGTGAAAGGTCTAGTTCGAGCATTTATCTCGAAATGATTACCACCCAATAGAATCTACGTCTGGTCCTGCCAGACAGTGTGAATAACAACAAACAGTGGATTCAGCTTTCGGTTGAGACAGGTCTTTTAACTGAATTTTCCCTGATCGAAAAAAGTGGTGCAGAAATCGTTTTTAAGGGTCATTCAAACTTTTCAGACTCCGTCTAAGCTCAACTAAAGCTGTGCAATGAGCCGAACTCGTTCGAACAAACACTAAATTCAAGAGCTTTTCACAAAAGTTCACGCTTAACTCGATTCAATTTAGTTCGATGTGTTCGCCATATCTCGGTATTTTGGCTTTAGGCTGCACCGTACAGTGAGAAAAGCCGAAAATCGAACAAGCGAGTAGCTCGAAACTTATGAGTTACGATCGTATGTTACGGACAACGAACGAACTGAGCTTGAGTTGATTCGAGCGAATCGAGTTGTTCGAGTTTAACTCGTTGCGTAAGTTCGAATATGTTCGATCAGCTCGTCGCACAACCTAATGTATAATTTGCTCGTTACACTAAAAGATACTTGTACCGGCTTGAAGACACAAACCGGACTAGTAGTTACCATCCCATTAGGGTGCCTTCAACTTGAAAGCACTTGTTTCTGACTTTGAAAAGAGAAGGATGAGGACTTGCTAGCACGTATAAGCAAATTACTGACAGGGGTGTTAAAGGAACGTCCGTCTGTAAAAACTGTTCGGAAGGCCAACGATTGCAAACATTAATGATCATCGGCTATACAAAAATATACTTGACTTAAACTATTCCTTATACATAGCACCGCGAAAAGAATTGAAATCGAGAAAAAGAGACATAAATTACTATGCTATTGATATAATTTAAGGACTACATATGAAAATTTGAGAAACACACAACTTAATGCCTACGTAAACCACAAACGACTAAATGTTACAGTTTTTGAGATACAAACAATGGAAGTTCAATGTGATATCAAGGAAAATTAATTCAAAAATTTTTCTTGAAAAGACCTTTTACCGAAAGAATTGATGGTTTCTACTTCCTTAGGCAACTAACTCAAATAAAAAGCCCCAGCACGACTGGACTCCAAAAAGGTGGAATTTAAAGGAACCGAAAAGCGATAATGCCTTATATGATCTTTATTTTGAAAACGGCGCAAGCGAAATTGTTGGTGTCTAAGGATTAAGCATTGGGGAAAACAGAATGATCGATATATTGATGGATTAATAGCTTGATTGATGGCCGGATGAATTGTTAGAGTATTAGTAGATTTTTCTACATTGCGTTAATATTTTTTCTTCAAATTTTGTTATGCAAATCAAGACCGAAAGAGCTATTCTTATGGTAACTTTGACAGAGGCCAAAACTTTCGAAGCACTTAGCTTGGCAGTAATTTGAGCTCATGTACTAAACAATTTAAAATTTTCAATAATTTTTTTCTTCGGTCTCTCATAAGGTTAATCGATATCTAAGAAAAATAAATAATTATTTTCTTATCTAAAACAACTCCAAAAGTGTAAATAATTGAAAAATGTTCTATTTGACTTGTAAAGTTATGTAGATAAAAAAGACCCTAGTTTTCGCGTTGTTGTTGTTGTCGTTGCTTTGAAACGCATAAAAAGCACTTTGCCCGCAGCACAGGCGCAAATATCGTCGTACAGAGTCGACGACAAGTGTGTGTAAACTTTGTTATCGACATTCGAATGTGGTACGGCGACGCATTGCATTACATTCGCCAGTTCTGTAGGTGTCTCAGTTCGCTCCCATGTTGGGTGCATAGTTAATGCAGGCGTGCGCATAAAATTATCACAATTCGTGAATTGTGTGACGGGTTGAGTGGAGTTGGTGCGTAACAACACCACCACCTGTTCGAGGTGGTTGGCTGAATGATAAGACGCAAGCAATCGTCTGTAATTCAACATGCACCTATAATACCGGGTACTCATCCACTCAAAGACGCACTCGGTTGCTTGGTCGATGCGGTTGGTTGGCTGGTTGGTGGGTTGACTGGTTTATTCGTCACTGAAAGCACCGATTTCATTTGCACAGGTGTTTTGCACCTGATTTGCTTTTGATATGCGTTATCTTGACTTATTTAACTTTTTGTTGCTTTTTTCACTCTCTCTCTCTTTTTTTAATTTAAATTTTTTTTCTGTTCAGTACGAGTACAAGTACGAGTGCGTGTACTTAACTCGTATTGGTTTTGTTACTGTTTGTTGTTGTTGTTGTTGGTTAGTTAGTTAGTTCATTGGGCTGCCTCAAGGTGCTTCTGCACTCGGTACCACTTCTTTCATTTGTTTGTTGTATTCACTTTTAATTGCTTCCATTGATTTTTCAATCACAATTTTTGCGATATTCGCAGTTGTTCGCGCGTGTGTGTCTCAAGTTTTTATCAGTAGTTGGTATCGCATTGGTTGTTGTTGTTTTAGTTTTGGTCTCTTATCAGGCAGCCACCTGTGCCAACTTATTGAAATCTGTCGATTTCGTTTCGTTAATTTAATGCGGTTATTTATAGTATTTTCAGTCGATGAGTTTTAATACACGCACTTGTATCTGATAAATTCTCGTATCTACGAGTGCAATCAAATGTATGACGTTTGCAGCACTGAAATCGGGTAGCATGAAAAATAGTTTAAAGCGATAATTCTTTTTTTTATTTATTTTTTTAATTATAACACTTTTTGAGGGTCTCAAAAAAATAACATATTTTGGAATGATGGGTAAAGGTATAAGAAACCTACAACTTCAGATTACATATCGTGTTGAAGGTATCGTTAAATTTTTGCAATGAAACTGTTTGCATTAAATGAGATATATATGATAGGTATAAAAACACAGCATACCTTGTGCCATGCTCTAAAGATTTGTTTTAACCCGTAGCGCCTCGACTATTAAACTCACGGGATTAGTTTATGGTCAAAAGTTAGAGTATAAAAAAACCTTTCTAACGAAGTATTATTAATGTCCAAGTTATGGTAAGCATTGATTTCGATTTGGGTTAATCGAAAGAATTTTATATATTTCGACCCCTAAGGCCGATAAGCATATGCCCTTGGTTTCTGAGATAATTCTTTATGATAATTGTGCGATTGAATTTCATTTATATGCTATTTTACATATGTAATCGTTTTCGGAAATTTTAAACGGCCCACTAATATAGACTATTATAAAAATCTTTGACGGGGTTGAAATATTGAGCAAAGGTCTGCAAAACACAGACTTGAGTGTCTTCGTATCATGTATTAAAATTGAGACGGTTTGTTTTAGCTTTCAAGCGGCACGAGATTCTAAATTTGAAACAATTTGTGAAAAAAAATGAAAAGAGTTCAAGAGTTTGAACCAATTCTTCCCGAAGAATCTTTCCAAGAAAACTATTACGAAATTTACGATCAAGTCTTAGGACTTTAAAGAGACTTTAGGAAACTGTTTAGGTAATCGGTCAAAGTATAATGAAATTCTAGTTTTAAAGAGGAACACTTAGTTAATGACCGAGATATATTTTTAAATTTGGCGAAACGAAGCGAAAAGAAAATTGGAAATATGAAAATTGTGGAAAATTTTTTACGGAAAAATCATTGTTGTAAGGGGATTGTTCAGCAATGCGATATATTTATTAGAATTATTATGCCAAAGCATCCTCGTATGCCAAGGGATCCTCTTCTGCCAACGAAAAGTGTGGTTATTTTGGGTGAAATTTCCTCTTTCTTTTTTGAACGATTTTATATTCAGACCTTTACATTTTTCGGGTAATTTGCCTACAAGCATTAAATTTTCTCAAAACTTTGCCTTTGTCCTTTTTTTTATGAATTATAGCTTTCGAATCGAATTGCTTACTGAACTCAATTTTTTCCCCAACTAAAAATTCTATGTTACTGCTGCTGCTAAAATGCGTCGTTAAAAATTACGCATACGCACCTGCATTCCACTTTTCACACTCAACTGTCACAACATATGACATTTTTATGTTTCATGCGATCGATTTTTTACATTTTTTTTTTCTTCAGTCGAACAAATGAACTAAGGAGCACATGAATGAATGAATGATTCAACAAATGATTTTAACGATTGCATGACATTTGTTTATGCTTTTCAAAAGATTTTCAGCCAACGTGCCTTGCATGCCAGAACGCTCGCCGCGTAGTGCCAAAATATCGAACAATCGCCAAGATGAAGTACGGACGCTCAATGGCGGCTATTCGACATTTTTGTTTTTGGTTTTTCTTTTCTTTTGTGCTGTCGAAGAATTTTCCGCTATTTTCGAAACTATCTTTCAGAATTTATTATTTTTCACATATTTGTTTTTCTACCGCTTAGGTCTTTTCATTCAATTAAAATGTTTCACACCTGTTTTAAGTTTAAAATTATGTGTCAATGATTAAAGCCAACAAAAATAAGTACAGCAACAAAAATAAACAGTAGGGTGGATCATGTTTTGTCAATTGGTGTAATATATAATACAGACTATCTTCGAAATATAGTATAGTGAGCATAATTTTTGTTTTGCAGTTCATTATGTTTCTGCGCTGCTGTTGACATTTAAGTCTGTTGTGACCACTCATATTCAGTCCATTAAAATTTTAAGGAACTATGGCACATTATGGGTCTTAGTGTGCCAAACAATCGAACAGTAGGTGCACATTCATTCCATCCAATTATATTTTTAGAGAGCGGCTTAGGTCCAATAATGGGATCGCTATGTTCTCATTTCGGCTGGGCATGTCATGAAAATCATCAAAATACTAGGGAGTTTTATTTTATCAATTCATTCAGAAATTGAAAGCAAATGTTGACTGATCTGGAAACAATATAGTAGCCGTTCATTCCATGTCGAGAACTTGCCCATACGATAGCCTTTGAATTTGTATCCAATTATTCGTTCTGTGTTGCCATTGGTGAACCGAATTTGTTATCCCTCGATACCGACAATCATCAATATATATAAGTCAACTTTAACCGGAGATTTTAAGTATTCAGTTCTACATGAAATTTTTGATATTTGACTAGATCAGCAATATCAAATGGAAAAATCGATAAATTCCATGATTACACCAAATTCTTTGAGGTTTTTATGAAATCACGATCCAGCTATGACATGCTATATGGGTTCATGCACCAAATTTCACTTCTTGTTATAAGTATCAAAATAAGCAATTGATGTGTTTTTGTTGAAAAGGAGGAGCCACGCCCCATTGCCCGATTTCGTTTACATTTTGCGAGTAGCTTGGCATATAATATATACCAAATTTCAAAACTGCTGTTAGCATATGTGCCAAGATTTATGTGTGTTTGTTGCAGGGAAGGTGACACGCCCCTTATCTTTATAAATATAAGATATAGCCTATGTAACTCAGGAAAGATTTGTATAAGAACTTTTAGAATCGGTTCAGTATTTCCAGACAAGGTTTTAGGATTAATTTCTCGTAATATCAGAATGGAACATCTTTGGCTTAAGCGAGCGAGTTTTTAAACTGAAACGACCTCGGCAATGGCCTTAAAAATTTAGAATACTGACACAGTCTCAACATAAGCTACCTCGGCAATTGACTTAAAAATTTGAATTACTGGAGTTGAATGCAAGGAGTACGAATTTGACCAAGTACGTTGAAGAAGGCTGTTCCTGACTTTCAATTTATATAATTAACAATTGATTTGAGAATTGAGGTCCACCCTATGCAAGGCTAAGAGGCATTTGCCCAAGAGAGGAAAACAAAAAGAGAAATTAATGAGAAAAGACCGACAGACTCGTAAATGCGATTGATGCATACCGTTGGCATATTTTATTTGAAAACCATGTGGTTCTTCAAACGGAAACAGTTACTCATTAGTGGCTCACAGTTTTGCACCAACATCAGCATATATCTAATTTTTCACCTTCTCCTCCTCTCCTTGTACAGGTGCACATGCTGTTGAATTTTTTTTCGACTTTTTTTTTTAACTTGAAATATTTTTTTTTTTTTTTTTTTTTGAAGAATCATTAACAACATCAAACAACAACATCATTCGATTTCATCAAGTTTTCTCTAGCAAATTCTGGACGGATGCTCTTCAACACTCATCAGCATCATCGTTGGCGGTTGGTTGTCGAAAGCCAACAGCAGCTGTTGATGGAAAATTTCAACTTTACTTGAGAATTTCTTTCTGTTTTTTTTTTATTGACTTCGAGGAAAATCTTGGAATGCTGTTGCTGTTGCTGCTACTCTTCAGCGCCGTGTTCAAGTTCTGTTTTATATTTTTTAATGGACTCACGCGCTTTTCTCGCATCTAAATGTTGTTTTAAATTTTTGGAATAAATTATTTCGACAACTGTTGCCTTACAGCTGTTGTTGTTTGTGATTGCTGCTGTAGGTATGTGTGCGTCATTTTGACCAATTCCACGTTCTAATTTACATACTCATAAAGTTAAGTATATTTTAAATATAATTTTGAGTTGTTTTGAAAATATTTTAAGCTATTTTGAAAATATTACAACTTATTGATGGCATATTTTTATAAAATTGAGAAGGAAAGGAAAAGGAAGGAAATCATTAAAGTCGTCAAGTCTTCGACATTAAATTTGGCCAATTTTCAGTAAATTTCGGGCATTTTCAGTACATTTCGACATTTTATTTTTTTTTTAACGCGACATAAGCCCTCCACAATATTCTGTCGTGCACCATTTTGATGTGAGCAACTGTTTTAAAAAAAACATTTTGAAAGCAACCACCACACGTGATTATATGTGTCGCCATAAAAATTTATTTCCAAGCTCATCAAAAGCCACAAAAGATTCCGCAATGCGTCATCAAGCAAGCAAATAAATTCAAATTGACAATTAACGATCGCAAGAATCAAGGCAACATTTGACGGGCAACATTCGGTGCGATCAATTGAAAAAAAGTAACAAATTTTCGACTTTGATCACTCGCATGGAGAGTAGAAAATTACGGTCGTTGCCGTAGTTCATGAAAGCAATAAGACAACAGAGCAAGTGTCAACTTTGGTTGCAGGAAATGACGTCAAACACGCTGCACGATCGATTGATTGAATTCTCGTTTAAAAAATAGATCGGAGCAACATGTATAAAATGCCAACAACAACAATGAAAAATAAAAAAAACAACAATCCATAGCGCCATTTCATTGGAAAATTCAATTGAATGGGTTCTGCTGGTGCAACATTTAAAGCAACTGCTGTTTGAGCGAATGTTAATTTTGCAATTTAATTGCAACAATTGTTTCATTGTTGTTAGTCGTGTGCGTTGTGCTATCGCTATTGTTGCTGCTGCTGCTGTTTTTCCAACAATTGCTAGCATGCTGAGACCCATATGAAATTTATTTATTTCCCAAGTCATACGCCGCTAATGGGCATTATTAATTTTCATTTAAATTCGTCATTAGTCAATATGTTGCTGTTCAAATCGAAGTGGCTGGAAAATATTCAACAACAACAATTTCATGCAATTTATAAATTAATTTGTTTATTGCCGTTTGCCATGAGCAATTGTTGTTGCTTTTTGATTGCAGGCAGTGTTCATTGATTCGGCTATTGATTAAGTTATATCCGCAACTGATCGATTGTGATCGTGTGTTGTTTTGAAGCTACCATAATAGGTTACACCTGCAGTTATTGTTAGGTCACTAACGTTACTCTCTGAGTCATTGGAGAAGAATTGTTGATTTGTTTTTCAGTGGCGTTTTAGTTTTCTCACACATACATATCCATGTAAAGTTAAGTGATCTTCCCGTAAAATAATGAAAAGTATTTTATGCGAGACATAAAAATAGTACGAACAATCTCTGCCATTACGTTGTCTCTGCGTTATTAATTAAGATCACTTTGAAGCTGTATAAAAAGGTACCTTAAACAATTTTATAGCGTCTGCCTTTATTTTGAAAAATGTGTCTTTACTCAAAAACAGATAAATGTAAGAGACAGACGTTTTAGTTGATCTGCCATGAAATTTTTTTTCATTATTTTCTGATATATGCAAATTTAAGTGATTTTATCATCAGGCTGATTGCAATAATTATAAAGATTATGTCATTGGAAACGTGAGAAACAAACTCTGCTACTTAATTATTGCTGCATTTAAGAATTTTATTATGTTAAGAAATTGTGAAAAAATAAGGACCTACTAAACCATTTTATCGCGTCTGCCTCCTTGTTGACTGATCCATTTATTCACAAAAAACATTGAAAAAGAGATTGGCAGACGATTTCAGCGTTGCTTTTGGGTAGGGATTTTGAGCACTAAAGGTGTAAATTTTACGATTTTGACATTTACAACCCCATATATTTTTAACAAGTAAAGACTTACACGTCTGCCTCTTGTTTTTTTAGCTACTAGGAACAATATTGCAGACAACGAAGCTCTGAATGAAAACGACGTTAAAATAATTTAATTGATTTTTTTTATATATGTATATTAGTAATTGTTGTTATTATGTGGACGTCTGCCTTTTATATATTCGTTATATTTACGATGCCCTTAATACAATATATCAGAGGCAGACGGGCTTGAATAATTTAATAGAGTTTTTTATGTGCAACTTGAAAATGCATTTAACAAAAATTGCCACTGTCTTCACTTTACTCTTAGTTTTTGTAAATCGTATATGTGCGATATCAATATTAAGGACGATAAGATCCTACGAGTATAGCAAAAAGGTCGACCGGCTCCGTAACTATTACGATTCAAACGTGAATCGCTACCCCTGGACAATTTCTGCTAAACAAACTATCGCTCAGAATGAGAACATGAGCTCGCGTGGTATTGAAATCATCGCCTTTGTGATTCATTGCGATAACGTTTTTTTAGTATCCTATTTGAGCTTTTGTGGCAACTCTTCTTGATTTTAGAAATGAAGATAACACATTCCACATGTCTGTAGAGATAAAGAGAGAGTTGCAGATTTTGTTCTCATCGCTATGACAGGGCTTTGGTAGTTAATCAGTGCAATGACTAAAAAAATAGGAAATCTTTTCACGCTTATATCTCAGCTTTTGTTTGACCGATCTTAAAGCTGATAAATTTCGGCAAATTGAGATATATTTCATGAAATGAAAACAACGTGGACAAAGCGGAACGAAAAAGTAAAAACGCGGACTTGTCGCGCGAAACGCAGATCACATAGTCACGTTAGTTTAAGCCCAACGCATTTCGGTTTCAGTGACGACATTCCTGTGATTGTGAGAGAATTTCTGACTAAAGCATATGACTTTCCTAGTAAAAGATTAGAACAACTTTTGCTGGATATATCATAGGCTACGATTCGTAACCAAAGAAAAGGAGCCTCCTCCTCACCACTCTTAGTGTCATAAGTGCTTGATCATAACATAAAATGTCCTTCATTTTTCATGCCTCCAAACATAAAACCATCATCACCTATAAAGTACAGCAAAAAAGCCATCAATACCCCGCATCCACAAATTAAACACAGATCAAAACATCACTAAAACAAAATATCAACACAACAGCAACAATTATTGCCACATAATTTAACTTTTATTGTCATCATGATCAGTCGCCGTTCACCGATCACCACCATCGCCATCGCCATTGCCATGAGTGCGCACAGTATTGCCCGCCAAGAGTGTCGAATGCTATGTGTAAACACTCTTTTTTATTTTATGACCAAACAAAGGTTATACGAGAGCTTTTCTACAACCATAAAGATCAACTTCACCTACAACTTATATTATAGCATACGAGTACAATAGAGTGCTTTGCTGCCTGTATATTCCTGTAGGCTACGCTATGAGGGCGTGCGCGCTTTAACGCCGCCGCCATTGTCGCCAATGATCGTGGCTGTAAAACGATCCGTTTGCTATTTATTGTTATGCAGCGCGCAGTAAAGTGCTGTGCTGCAAAACCAATGCGGATGAATGCATTTGAAATTTATGATGCTATTGTTGTTGTTGGTGTTGCTGCTGATCTTAGTGTAGTTGCTGAGGTTCTTAATGCATTTCATACGATCGGTGGCGCTGCTTGAAGGTGTCATTAATTTTTCTGTCTTGCTGGACAAATTACAAATTTATTTTATTGCCAATGGGTTTCTTCTTTCTTACTTTTGTTTATATTAGCGCTAATCTGTTTTATTGGCAATTTTGCTGATATGCTGTTTATGAGTTTTCATTGCTTGATGATGATGTACAAAGTTGTTGATCTTGTCATGCAAATTTGACATTTGAGAGTTAACGTTTTTGTTTTTTATACTGTTACTCTTTAAACGTCATGTTTTCTATTTTCACTCATTAAACGTTCGTTCAACGCATATGATCCGGTAGCAAATAACTGAGTCCACCATTTATAATTACACTGGGTAGCCGCAGAAGTGTTTCAGATTGATGGGATTGTAGGGTGTCTTTTTTTTCAAACTTTTGTTTTAAACTGCTCGGAAATTTGAAGGATCTCAAGGGACATTTTTTAATTTGCAGTTCCGAAACAAATTTATTTTCACCAGAAATTTCTCTTAAATCAAAAACTATGCTACCCAGTGTAACGACACATGAATAACCACAAAAAAAAAATCAATCTAATGCGACCACAGCCTCCAACTTGATCGGTGTAGTAATCTTTGCTAGGCCCAGCTGTTTGGGTGCTCTACTAAAATCAAAGCCACATTCGAATTTTGTGTGAATTGCAGAGCCCGTTTTTAGCCGCAAGTCAGCAAATGCAGTTTGAGGCCTCAGTGCGCACACCTGTTGATTTGTTTTGCGCCGACGCAATCAAACAAGTTGCTTACCGACCGACCAACTGAAGCGCAGCAGTTCAGCTGACTCGCATTACAGTTCCGCCATGTGGTGGTGCTGGTGACGTTCGTCAGTAAGTAACGCTAGAAGTGCAATGCAATTTTTGCTGTTGCTGTTGCTGTCTGGTTGTCTTTCTGCTGTGCTGCTTTTGCCGATGTTACAGTTACCGTCTAGAGTTGCGCGCCATTTAGCTCGTCAATGATCGATGGACAGATGAATAGCTCAGTGTGTGTGTGTGTGTGTGTGCGCGCGTACCAAGCAGCTGAAGTGCGATCGATAGATCGATCGACATTTGCCCACAATTTAAATGCAATGATTCAACAACAGTACCGGCATTTTTTTTTTTTTGCTTTGCGCTTCGTTTTGTTTTGTTGTTAACAACAGCAACAGATGGTCGCTAAATTGTGCTAATAACCTGTCGAGCAGTGTTGCCAGAGGTGCGCAATTATAATCATTGAGATTTGCAAATAGAATTGCAATCAAATGGAACGAACGAACAAGACTGTAAAGTCGTCAGCGACAACAGCAACAGTTGCAACGGCTGCAATTGCAACAGTAACTGTTTATTATTTGCTATTTGTGGCAAAAGAAGATCATGTTGTTGCTGTTTTCAATGTTGCCATTGTTGGTGGCTTCTGTTGCCGCTGTTGAGTGAAAATTGAGTGCAATTTAGGTCAATTTTAATGCTGTTTCACACCTCGCTGGTGGAAGTTTTCACTACTTTTTAATTGACTTTACATCATGGCTAAGTAGTTAATTAGGGTCAATTAAGGCGATGCAAATTATTGCTTGGAATTGATATAATTTATGTATTGCGCCCTCGTAGAATAACTGTCTATGGTCTGTTAATTGGGCCAGCGGCATTATTGGGCCATAATTCGTTGATACTTTGAATGTGAAATTTTCTCTTATAAAAATTCATAAATTTATCAACATGAAGTTCAAATTAAAAATGAAAATAACTGCTAGAAATATTAAATAAATACTTTATATATATTATAATTAAACATTATGAACTTACAGTCATTTTAGCAAAGACCAATATTGTAAATTTTACTTATTGATCAATGCTATTTTTTATTCAACAAACATGACAAAGATAACAAATGGAACAATTTAACCTTGTAATTGGTGACATATGTTTCGGCTATTACCACATAGCCTTATCAGACCAGTTTTTGGTTAATGTTGTACATGGAGTCGATCCCCTGACCGTACATGCATTTCAATTGCATATCTGTCGACGGCCGCTCTAACAACTGAGCTACTGAGGAACTGACCTTGAACTGTACAAATTGCGTATATCCATTTATTATCTCTTGTCACTTTCTCGCTTGTTGTCACAGCTGCTAAGCCATTGGCTTAGAGACTTGCTATGATTTTATTTTTCGAAAATTGTGGTGTTGCCAGCCACATATTTTTTGAAATTGGCGTGTTCTCCATATGGTTTAAGAAAGTTGATTTTTGCGACTGATTATTTTTATTATAATTAAACATTATGAACTTACAGTCATTTTAGCAAAGACCAATATTGTAAATTTTACTTATTGATCAATGCTATTTTTTATTCAACAAACATGACAAAGATAACAAATGGAACAATTTAACCTGGTAATTGGTGACATATGTTTCGGCTATTACCACATAGCCTCATCAGACCAGTTTTTGGTTAATGTTGTACATGGAAAAATCAACTTTCTTAAACCATATGGAGAACACGCCAATTTCAAAAAATATGTGGCTGGCAACACCACAATTTTCGAAAAATAAAATCATAGCAAGTCTCTAAGCCAATGGCTTAGCAGCTGTGACAACAAGCGAGAAAGTGACAAGAGATAATAAATGGATATACGCAATTTGTACAGTTCAAGGTCAGTTCCTCAGTAGCTCAGTTGTTAGAGCGGCCGTCGACAGATATGCAATTGAAATGCATGTACGGTCAGGGGATCGACTCCATGTACAACATTAACCAAAAACTGGTCTGATGAGGCTATGTGGTAATAGCCGAAACAGTATATTCCCGTCTTAAATTGTGTCAGTATATAAAACTGTCTGTAAATATTTCATATTCATCTCTGTCACTAATAATCCAAATTAACGTTCCACTGTTTAAAAAAAAAATTAATAAAATAAATAAAAAACATCGTATATATAATGACATTAAACACCTGCAAGACCGTATATCAAAAACCACACAAAAAAAAAAACAACAAAATCAACTAAATTATAGCGCATTAAAATGCTTAATCTTAATTAAAAACACACAAAATTTTTATGCAAGACTTATAAAAATGTATAAAAAACGAGAAGAAGTCCATAACAAAGGCAACAACAACAACAAATATATTTATCAATAACAAAACAACTCAATAAAAATGTATTTTAATTGTCATCAGTTCTTAAAAGAAAAACATTCAAAACAAAAACAAAAGTAATAACAAATCAGCGCCACCTGTGCGGGCAACAAAACTTTGCAAAGCACCGCACTGCACTAAAACACCGAAAAAGCCCACTAATTGTGCACCTAAATTGGCACAACATCGACGAAATCGTCTTTCAACGCTTGCACGATAGCACCATTTTATAGAACTCAAACATATGTCTGTCTATCTGTCCGATTATCCTTTGTACGTTTCCAAATGGTACATAGGATACATTGAGTTAAAGCACAGTGCAATTTATAATCTACTTCCGATTTCAGTTTACCTTAACGCCCTCGGGCACTGATAAGCCCCGGATCTTTGGAGGAGATCACAAGCTCTATGCGGAATGGTTCAAAGCAGGGATTCCCGAGTACGAGCACAAATGACTGAGGTACCACACATATAAAAAAGAGAACACTAAAAAACACTCTATCTTCCCAACTATGATACCAAACGTTCAGTATATGAATATTATAAATATAAATATATTATAAATTATATAAATAATATATATAAATTAATATAATATAATATAAAAATTATTGCGATTTAATGAAAATGGCACCAGAGTTGCCACTGCCTCTAAAACAAATATTTATGATTTTGAAAAGGCAAAAGGCACTAAAACGGGGCATTCCATGGAAAATCCGACATAATTTAGATTTTGCATCTCTAATTTTTTTGAAAATGTTTTTCTTTAACTACCGGCTTAAATCAGACTCCATGATTATTTAAATTTTTTTTTTATCAACTTAAGAGACATAAATTTTTGGAAAGTAACGTTTTTATTAAATGAAACGCCCAGTTGCAATACCGGCCAAGTCCCTTTTTCATATTTTTTGAAAAGCAACGAAAAACGTTTATCTTCATCTTTGCTTGTTGAAAAACTAAAATGTATTTCCCACATAATAGCTTATAAAATTTCTTACTCATAGCACGTCAGATCAGACTTTTCGGGTTTCATTTGCCTATATTTTTGAGAAAACGATTTTGGACTTGGGCGGTTTTGACATAGTAATCAACAAATTTTGTTTGAAATAAAGTGGTCTTGGCCGGTTTTGATACCAATGTACTGGACTTGGGCGGTTTTGATTTCAAGGCGTTGAACCGGGTTTGAAAGCAAGTTCATGAACTTGGCCGGTTTTGAAATCCATGCATCAAAATAAATTTAAAAAATGTAATATTTCTGTCAAATTTTTATTTTTTAATCTAAAAACATAGTTGAAAGATCATGAGCATTGTCTAGATTTTAATATATAAGAATATCTCAAAATATAATTTTTTTGAACTTGGCCGGTTTTGCAACTGAACGCCTCAAATGATCATAACTCCGCGAATAATCAGCCAAATCTTAAACTTTGGCTTAAATTTTTCGGATTTTTATGTAATTTTCATAAAAAATATCGATACTGATATTACTATGAGATTTTTGAAATAAATCTTCACACAAAGCTTTATTGTAAGTATTCTGGATGTGTACTGAACGGTTTTATTCAAAATTTTTCTTACAAGAAATCATGAAGAAATCTACCAAATTCGATAAAGTGCAAGTCATGCGATCTATTTTTTTCGAATTTTCAATGTTTATGATTTTAGTTATCCAAGTTGAACAATATTCCAGTGCGACATTTTGAATGACAAAGGCATAGTTTTCCTCACCAGATATTAAAACACAACACTTTAGGCGCTCAAATTTTATATATTCGCAGGCAAAGCCGCGCAGCAACAGTTTGTATACTACATATAAAGTAAAATAAGTGGAAAAAAGCCTACAGCAGAAAGAGAATTCTTAGAAAGGAAGGAATGATAAGAAACATAACAATTTCCTTAATTATGTTGATAAGGAAAGCGATGGCCTTTTTTTTAAGAACGATTAGGTACAAGTGTACAGTAATTCTACAATAATTTCTTATCAGTTAGGTGCATTGCGTACAATAAAAACAGCTTTGAGAAGTATATTTTGCGGGATTATTCGAAAATATAGATCCAATCAAATGTTGCTTATTGAAAAAAATTTCATTTGATGTCAAACTGAAAGGAGGTAAAAGCATTTTAAGATTTCGAATATGCATAAATACTGTTCAATTTAAGCTCGTATAAAACGCAGGCTTATGCTCAACGGATTGAAAGTGCATTTTCACTTGGAAAAATATGCCATGTGGTATTTTTTTTGCCAAAAACAAAAATATTTTACTAGACTACTTATTTTGTTTGAAAACTTTAATTTGCTTTGTTTCAGTATTGTGACTTGACATCTATTTGCAATTTGACCGTCATCTTTGGGACTGATTTTCTGATCACTATGCTATATTCTAGAAAATGTCTAACCTAGTCTTCATTGCTGGAGTATTTATAATCTGAATATAGAACAATAGTTCGTAGAGGTCAGGCCATTCTTCTCGAAACTTGTGGACTGTAAGGATCTACATATCTGTAGCCGTTAAAATCTCAAGCCCACTGGGATGTTAGGTTAGGTTAGGGTGGCGGCTATTTCAGAGCCTCACATAGACCACAGGGGTCCATAGTGTTACCACAAACTCTCTGCTACAGTCTTATTAGTAAATTCTGGTCCTTTCATTGTAGTGCTCGTCCAACATGAAGGTGCCTGTTGTTACAGCGAATCTTTTGATTTCACTCAATTGGACTATAGTTAGTTCTTTCAGGGATATAAAGAATGGCTGCCCAAAGTATTTCAACCTATAACTTACCAAAGCAGGGCAAAAGAAAAAAAGGTGTTCTATGGTTTCCTCTTCATCGGGTTCATGACAGTTTCTACACCAGTTATTGGATACTGCTCCCAGCCTGAAGGCATGATGCCCAATGAGGCAGTGGCCAGTCACAACCCTTGTCACTCCGAGTTAAGGATAACAAATATTTAGTGTCCTTTCTATGGAAACTGGGCCAAAAATGTTTGGTTACCTTGCTCGTGGAAGAGGAAGTCCACCTCGTATCCGCTACTGAGAGTAATTCTCTGTCTTTTGATACGTAGTAGTGTTGAAGAGGTACTGAAACTTTCATGAGTTCTGAGTCTGACTGAGCACCCTGCTTTGCTAGTAAATCTGCCATTTCATTTCCTACAATGTTGCAATGCCCAGGTACCCACTGAAGGAATACTGAATTCTCCTCACTTAGTGTACACAAAGCATTAAAATACTCTAGGACAATTTTTGCCCACTGGGATAGTTATGTCTAAAATTTATTATGCATTTCAACTGGGCATGGAAACTTAGGCGTGGCACTTCCACTAAAAATTATCACTCTAGTAAAGCTAGGACGTGTTGGTGAAGGGTTTTCCAGCAAGAATATGTTTTTTTTAAATTACTGTAAATTTTATTTGAAATCGATTTTTTTTTGCTTTAAAAATTTAACCTATTTGGAATCAGAACAAAAAAGCTTATGTCGAAAAGATTTTTTTTAACATTAAGTTGTGAAAGTACATAGACCCAATTGTCTGTAGAAAGGAAAAATGTAGTCGGCGTTGTAAAACTGGGAGATCGCAGGCAAGGCCACGAGTCCAGTTGGTAATAAATACATAATGTAATGTAAACTAGAATAACCGAAAGAACTCGGCGAGAACGACCCAATAGGGTGCGTCAGATTGTTCTTCGTCTCGGACGAAAATTGTTCGAGGTAAGTACATCACTCTCTGGATGGCAGCAATATTTTCGTCTCTTCGACCGGAGCTTAGTCTTACAGGCAAGTGAACATTGTGAAATGAAAGAATATGATCAAAACTGTCCACAGTTCAACGAGTAGTGAGCACAGTCTGAATATGACGACCAAAAATTGTAAGAAGTGCACGATAAGTTGCAACATAAGAACGATTATTTTTATAAAAAAAAAATAGTCTCCAAGCATTGTTGATGCGTGTTGTCTTTCCATGATTAAATTGAAAACATGCATCTAACTTAACTTGGCCATGTGATCCGCGTTTCGCGGGACAAGTCCGCGCTTATGATTTTTCGTCCCGCGCGGTCCGCGTTTTCATTTTATAAAATAAATCTCATTTTTCTAGGGTTTTCGGAATTTGAAAGTGGAGAGATTCTTTTTTTTCTTTTATTCATTTTTCATGTATGAAAAGCTATACCCTTTGTGTTGTATGCTTCACAAATGAAATAGTTACTGTGATATTTTGTTTATTTGCTTGTTGGCTGCCTGCTTTGTATATGGAGCTGTAGGCAGTCTGCTTGCTGGCTGTCTGCATTGTATGTGGAGATGTAGGAAACTTGCTAAACTATACAGGCACTTAGTAAGCGATGTTTTAAGGCAATCTGTCTTTCGTTTGTTACACATTGTATATAGAGATGTAGGCAAGCTGTCTACAAAGCGGCCATCGCATCAGTTGTGGCTGGAGTTGTGAGCATTACTGCGTACAATGAGTATATCTATTCATCGATGTTGTTTATAACATATTCGCCGCTTGGATCTTTATGTGTATACTGAAATAAATCTCTCTCTTTCTCTCTCAAAATCTTAATTTTGAAAACTGTACCGATTTCTTAAAAATATTCAAACCTTTAACATCACTGATTTCTTAAAGTTATCAATATCACTTGGCGTGATATGCTATCAATTTTATTCACTCATATGTTAAGTACATTTTCAGTTCTCTTGCACTTGCTGGCAAGTTTTTACTTAAAAATATTCTCTTTTCAAACCCCCCCCAAGGTCTTGTGCAAATGTTTGATAAGCGAAATATTACGCTTTTCTACGTACACGCCAGATGTTTGCATTTTAGTATTCGATTTGCAAAGTTTTTTGGGAAACACTAGCACTTGATACGGGTACAAATTTCTTATCTTGCAAGTTACTATGATAAAAAAATTAAAATGTTTGTGCCCTATTATCGTACGTCGTTTTGTCATGGTTATGTGGTGAAACACACCGCGTCAATTGGAACAGGTGGTTGCACCTAAACCCATGTATATTTATCATATCGCAACGTAGGCAGCTACCGATGTGCTCACATACAAACACATGACACGAGTTCCCTCCTCAAGTGGTGGGGCTTAATTTGTCTTAGTTGTGATTGCGCAATTTAATTGAGGTATCTTAATTGTGCTCCAATTGTTAATCAAACAAGAAATTAATTTATGCCCCCATATTTTTAGCACTGATAAGGCACAAGTAGACTTGAAGACGTAATGATTAGTGGGTAGTATGAAGGTAGGTGAAAAAGCACTTTTGGGTACATTTTAAGTTTGCGAGAACTTTGGCGATATCTGTGTGACTCGCTCATGTAAACGGAAATTCGTGTGTTTTGTTTTCTATTTTTAAAACACTGATATCAAGTTCATTGTTATAAGTCAATAATTGCTTAAAATTTTTGGTTTTTGTTGGAATGCACTTGATGATATTTTAATTCTTTGAATTATCTGCGTCATGAAAATTTTGGAATTTATGTCAGTTATTGTAAAATTCTTTATGAATACTTAAATACTTTGTTGCAAATTATTGCCCATTAAACATTTAACAAAAAAAATAAAAAAACCAAATTAAATTTGGAAAAAAAAGCAAAAATATTGTGATTGAACCATCATACTGTGATATTCAAATATTTTTCGTAATAGATTTTGTTTACTTGGGTAAATCTTCAAATTGCTCTAGAGAATATATTTTTCAAGATTTTTAAGTAGATCAAATGACATATTCTTAGTAAAAGACTGAGCTGAAAAGTTATCGGGGGAGGTAAGAAAATATCACTTTTAAGGATAAAACTTAATTTATTTCTTAACATAATCTCCTTTAAGCTCATTATCTACACATTAATTCAACGGTCCTTCAATTTGTTGATGCTTTCTGTGTAATATGATTTGTTGGAGTTCTCATTTCATTTAAGTTTTCTTCTACTAAAATATTTGCTTAAGTTTGGAAGACGATAAAAGAATTTTTTGGCCGGAAAGCCAAACTCACTTATTGTTGTGCAAAATTCTTAGCTGAGTTCGAAAAAAAAGTCGACCCTATCCTCTTCAAGAATTTTACAAAGGATTGGTGTAGTATTTAGATACAAAAATTATATTTTTAAGCATTTTGGTGAGAAGAGTGGGGGAAAAGGCTCGACAAAATTTTTTTTTTAGAAATCAGCGAAGAATTTTACGAGGTATGCTTAGAAAAAAAAATTGGATTTTTTAAGTATTTTGGTGAGAAGAGTGTGGAAAATAAGAAGTGAGAGGGATTGGCTTGACACATTTTTTTTTTTTGAACTCAGCGAAGTATTTCACACAAGAATAAGTGGGTTTGGTTTTCCAACCAATACTCTATTTTTTTTGTTGGCCTGTGTAATCACAGGGGACCAAGCACTGACAGAAACCAATTCGCACAATTTTTCCATAGCGACTGCACCTTTATGTGACGGTGCATTGTCCTGGTTGTAAAGAACTTTTTTCTTCGCCATGTGCGGTTTTTCTGCCTTAAATCAGCGTTGAATCGGTTAAGAGCTCTTTATAATACTGTGCCACTAACTTTCTGCCCTTTTCAAGGTAATCGATATAAATTATCCTCGGACATCCCAATCCCAAAAAACTGACGCAATCATCTTTACCTTTTTTTTGTTTCGATTCTCTAAGAAAAGTCCACTGCTTCGACTATCCAAGTTTCGTCCACAGTTTATATTAAAAAGTATTTTTTTTAAAGTTTTATTGCGTGACAGTTTTTTTTTGACTTTTATTTTTAAAAGTTACAGATAAAAGTTTTTTTTTTTGACTTTAATTATTATAGAAAAAATACTAGAAAATTATGTACACAAGTTCTACATTTTTTATGAAAATTTAATGCGTCAATCGATGGGGAAAAGTCGTAAATGGATTTAGTTTATTACTGGTTATGATTCCGAGCTCGAAAAAGGTCGATTTTGGACCCATTTTTGAAAAAAAAAACTTCACTTATTAATGGAGAAAGTTCCAATATGGATTTTCAGCAGCCGTTGGGAGAAAATCGTAAATGCATTTTGGATGTTACAAAAATAGTTCCCAAGGAGTTTGTATGAGATGAACATTTTTCACAGAGTTTTAGTGCTCATGATATAGGCTTTTTCAAGAAACTGATGATAATATTAAAATCAAAAAATTAACCTTAATTTTCAAAAAAATCGTAAGTTCAATCGTAATTCATATCAGATATGCACAATGCCGTATGCAAGAAAAAAAATCGTATGAAACCTAACAAAGTTTGGTCTCAAAACATAGTGTCACTGCACATGGCTTTCTTCAAATGCGTCAAATATCATATCACATAAAATGTGCGCATAACCCTTGAACTCCAGACTCATAAAAAATGCAACAAATGTCAATATAAATTGCAAGATTTCATTTTCTTTTGAGCCATAAAATCGACTTCGACTTGTTAATGAAATGAACATAGAATTTAACGAAAACTGTCAACCCGTTGGCATTGCTATGAATTATTGTACAATGAATTATTTATGCTCAAAATTTAAATAAGAGTGTGACTATGGTTGCGCATGCGCATGTGCAAAGTCATTTCTTGTTCAATGCAGCGCAGCAAAGTTGCACCAATTGGAGGTGCAGTCAACAAATTGTGTAAATACGATCGTAACAGAAAAAAAAAACACCAAACAAATTAAAGTTGCAAGTGAAGGAAGTGAAAAGTAAAGGAAGCTCTCAGCACAAAGTATGAAAGCCTTGCTCAAAACAATGCTGATATTTATGGGTCATTCCGGATGACGTCAAATGTTGTGGTGGTGCTGTTTTTTTTTTCAATCTAACCAATGTCTGTTGCATCCATTTAACTGCAATAAAATGCAATGAAAAATAGCTAGACAAAGCTCGTTTCAAAGTCAAACGCCAACGGCAATTCAACTAAGGTGACCAAATGTAAAAAGAAACGTTTGTGTTTTTTGTGTCATTTTTCATTTTGGTTATTTTGTTACCTTGCGGAAAAAGGAGATGGAGAACTGGAAATTATCATTATCTGCACTTATGTATAAGGCGATTCACGTTAAAACCTATGGGAAAATAGCTCCAAACTGAAAAAACTAAAATTCACCAAAAAAATTAAACCCAAAAACAAAAAGAAAGCTTGACCTTTGACCTTGGATAAAGGTGAAAAGTATGAAAATTAATGAAAAATTTGCAAATAATTTAAAACAAAGGAGACAATTTATCTTTTAGTCATTGTTCAATAATAAAAAATACTCAAAACCTGAATGATAGAAATTGATTCTAAAACCTTGAAATTTTTTTTTTAAAATTTTTCACGAAAAGCCATTTGGTCACCTTAAAATGCAATTCGTTATACCGTCTGGACGAAACAACACACTTGCGAATCACCACAACTGTAGAGGAGACACCTGTGCTAAGAAATGCGATGCTTAAAATTGCGCTCACCTTAAGACGGAGTCAAACATAGTAGAGGAGCGTCAAGTAGCGTAGTGTCGCGTCGCGTCTCGCCACTTTGGTATGCGTCACTTTTCAGCTTAAAAACTCGGTCGTTCGGTCGTCGCATTTTAGCTGAGTACACATACGCTAGCGCCGTTGTTGACTACTGACTCTGTAATTAGCGGATCTCGTTCGCAACTCCACCAACGTAGTTGCTGTTGCTGTTGCTGTTGCTGGCGACGATGACAAAAGTTGCTTAGCAACCGAGCAGAGATTTTTCCTGTGTACCTGTCCATATAATTAATCTGCGCCAAAATTAACCTTTGCAATTGTTTAAATCACAGTTTTAATTTGCAGCGATTCCATGGCAGTTGCAGCTGTGATGAAGCTGTTGCTGCTGTTGTTGGTGCAGCAGGCATGCGCGGCATTTCAATTGAGTTATGCCAGCAATGCATTTAAGCCACAATAGCAAAAACAACACAAAAGTACCGTTGCCATTTTTCGAACACTTCATTTTGAGTTTAGGTTGAAGTTAATGAGTTGTAATCTGCGCAAGATTAGCAACAATCGCGTCAGTTTGTTGCTTGTTTGCTGCTGCTATTGCTGTTGCACAGTAGTGTTGCATTTATTTTAATATTTGTTGTAATTACAAGTTGCTGTTGTTTCGCTTTTAAACGGCAGCAGCATTTAATTCAGATGCTTATCTTCGCAGTAGTAGACTCTGTCTATGGCTGACAATGCGAGTGTCTTTGATTGCGTTACAAATTATTGCTGCCATTGTTTTTGCGCGTTTGTCAATTTAAGTAAAAAATTATCAAGATGGCAACACTAATTTTTGATGTTGTTGACAGATCATGTTATGTTTTAGAAAGACTTTTCAAACATTTCTTGTTGAGACACATCGGGAAAATGAATTGATCAATGATCATTGCTCGATCCTTTTGGAATAAGGATCGCTTCAGTTGTGATTTATTACCATATTACTTTTAATATTGCATGCCATTGAAAGAAATCACACATCAAGTCACACAAAAAGTCACCAATTCTCATTGTGAAAGTAGCGAGCGTTGCAGTCGTATTAAAATCTTACGGGGGGGGGCCTGTTGCTGTAACTTACTAGGGGCCCTTTTTATGTATAAAATCAAATGGGATAGCAAAAAAAAGTTCACTCCCTGACAACGTTTTGCTATTAAAAATTAATGTATACTGGCGGTGTAACATCATTTTCCATTTTAAGAAAACATGACGGGGACAGGAACCCCTAATACTACCTTAAAAATTAAAAACTCAAACTTTAAGTCCGCACATTAAATTTTAATACTAAAATACTGGATTTAAATATCAGACGAAATATAACAGAATTGGCTTTCTCATATGGGGGGCGTGGCACCACTCCTTTTTTTATGGAAACTTATTTTTGCACTTTCTTTTTACAAATTCAAAATTTTACTCAATCGAATTCAACTGCGTCAAATATTTCATCAGCTATGATGAAATTGAATTTTCTCTTGTAAGAGGAGGGGTGTGGCATCGCCCATTTTTTTCCAAATCAAAGTATGCTAAGAGCCTTTCAGAAACCATATGAAATATACAAATATATCAAATCTTATTCATCTGCGTCAAATAGTTCCTGAGGAATCATAAGATTGTTTTTTTTTCTTATATGGGAGGCGTGGTAACGCCCATTTTTTCATTGAGACTTACTTCTTATGCAATTTTTTATATATGTGTCGAATAGCTTATGAGATATGATGAAATTAATTTTTCTCTTGTTTGACGAGGAGTGGCATCGCCCATTTTTTTACATACCAAACTAAGTTAGTAACCTTTCGCAAAGCATGAGAATCGTATGTTTGTACCAAATCTTAGCCATCTGCTCCAAATAGTTGCTGAAAAATGTATAGTATATATTGGTTTTTCCTGACATGAGAGGCGTGGCACAGCCTCTGAAACTTACTTTTGCTGGTAGTTTCTTACATATATATGCACCATGTCTAACTCATTTGCGTATAAAAATTGATAATATATGAGGAATTAATTTGTCTCTTATATGGGGGGCGTCGCATTGCCCATTTTACCGAAACCAAACTTTGCTAGGGACCTTCCACAACCCGTGAGAAACATACCGGTTGATCGGTGTAGGTGTCTTTAAGTAACACACATACACACACGCACACACATATTGACTTTAATATATCTGTAGCCACAAAGAATAACAGCCGATCTGTGATCACAACGTAACATTAGCATGTGACTTATGCTGTTTTACCTTATAATCACAGATCGACTTTAGCTCTTATTCCTTGTCGCCAGAGATATAAAGATTTAATGAAAAACTTTAAAAAATAAATGAAATGCCCTCAAGATACAATTATTTCATACTACACGAATCTTTATATACTGGGGTACTACTTAGTGTTTGGCGAATGGGACGCCTATATAAAATAAAAATGTGTTTTCGTTATTTTTTTTTGTCTTGAATGTATCAAAGTAAAATGATTGAAGATAGATTTTAAGACCATCGGGAGTCTTTATAAATTTTTTCTCCAAATTTTAAAGAATCTAAAGAATTTTTACTGATATAGAAAGATCGAGAAAGTTCTTTGGACATTGCTTGTGATTTTAATTCATACATTAGAAGAAATTGTTTAAACTGCTTATTTGAAAAGAATTGTTGCGAATCAATAAAACTAACATTCAACACCTGCATACATATGTACGTGCAAAATATGATCACACTAGCCATTGATCACCGATCAATGACGCATGTCATGACATTAATTTGTCTGACAACTCTACATTGACATTGTACCACACCCGAATCACTTGTCCGAGTCACATGATTTTGTATGGGGCGCACACATTTTCTCAAGTGACGATCTCCATTATGAAGATGATCACGACGAAGATCATGAATGTCAACAACTCTCATGACTGACATTCCGAGTGTTCGATAGAGAGAGCGAGAGAGAGAGTGATTTGCATCATATGTGAAATGCATATCATTAAGCGTGGGATGTTGCAGGTGCAGTTCAAATACACAACAACAATTACAGTAAAAATAATAAAACAATATTGTTATTATAATTTTCACAAAGCGAAAAAAACAAAAACAAAACATTTGCAACTGCAGTTGTTAATGTCTGTATTTGTTTTTGTAATTGCATGTAATGCTGACTTACATCACGTTAACATTTTAATTTGCAATCATCTCATGTGCTGTAACAGCAAATGATTGCTGTGTTGTTGACTGACTCTGCTGACACGAACACATGCCAAAATCAGAAATTGACAATAAATTTGCAAGGCAACGGGTTTTAAATTTTTTCATTATTTTAACAAAAAGTTAAGGGTGGACTTCAGCGTACGTACACATGTAAGGTTGTGAGTTTTAATTACGCTGCGGATCGTAAAAATTGTCAGATGATTAAAACAAATGCATTGATTAATGAAAAATTTAGTGGAAGGGAAGCTAACTTACTTTTAACAGAAAATAATGACATAAGCGTGATAAATTGGAAAGTCGAAACGAAAATACGTATCCCTTAAGTTAGCGGTTAACTCGCAGAAGCTTTAGAAATGAAAAACAAAAAACTAACTATAGCTTACCTGAATATTACGCCTTAATAAAAGATATATTCAATATAATGTTGAAAAAATAACCATTTTGGTGAAACAAAAAACTTTTTCTGATTCAAGAAAGACTTCCAGGCAAATCGTCAATCACTGCTGCTAACAGAAAATATTGTAACCCCATAGCAATTGTTTCGAAACTTTCAGGTATGTCATAATAAATTCTGAGAACTCTATTTGGCTGTACACATTGGTCAAATAATGTTAGTAAACTTAAGTTAATTTCCATTTTTTTCTAATGGATTTCAAAAAACAGCTCGTACCTTTTTTTTTGTGTGCTCAAAAATGTTGCGCATCAGTTGCCCAGGACCATCTTTAATGTCGATTTACGAAAATATCTGTCAGCTAGCATTGGAGTAGAATCCTCATGGTAGCAGAAAATGAGGCCGTCCTAAATCATCTTTAGCTAGATCAAGAAATACGTTAATGGTAGAAATATAGGAGAGAATTGAGAGCATTAGCTACTGATAGTGCACGTTGAAAAAGTCTTGTGGAGGTCCTGTGCTTCGTGAGGGGATAAAGGAAATAAGCGAAGTAGAATTGTAAAAAACTTTCGACATCGGTGTTTTTGATACATTTGAACCCATATATCTCAAAAATCAGACTTGATGAGACTAAATAAATGCTCAGCGTCAAAAACTATATTGAAAATTATAAAAAAATTTATCGAAATAAAATTTTAAAAGTTGATGTTTCAAAACAATTCGTAGTCTAGAGAAAAAGTGTATTAGTTTTGTTGAAAAAAAGTGCAAATGATAGGATCATAAATCTTACTGGTTCTAGATCTGAACGCTATTTTTTACCTTTTCCGAAAACATGTGTTCCGGTTTTTTCATTTATATCCTTAGATTTGAACATGCATAATGTACAAATTATATCAATTGGTGCAAAAAACCTTTTTCTGCGATTTTGAAAAAAAGGTGGGAAATTGTGGGACAGATCGTAGGTCGACTAAAAAATGAAAGTTATTGATGGAAAACGTTTATTTATGATTGAAAACGAAAGAGCAGTTCATAATTAATAAAAAAAAAATGGAAAATGGCGATGAAAATTAACCCGATTAGCAGTGAACGAAAAATCACTTGTACACATCAAACACACAAATTAAGCTCATCAATCGTTAAACATTACGTGTCCCATCATTCCCCACACGCTCACTTTTGCACAGTGGCCGCGCATAATGAACACAATGTAATTTAATGCATAATATCTTTTGTGTATCGAAGGCTAGAGGTTTAACGAATGTTGTAAACATATTTACCTGGATTGAAAAATGTAGAGAAAATTGAATGAACACAGAGTGAAAAAAAAATTTTCAGAGCATGCAATTTCTTTACGTTATCGCAGCGAGGCAACAGCACGTCCGCACAGCTCGAGAGCTCGACAAAAAATGAATATAGTATAAGACGAGTCAAGCGACATTTGTTTGCAGCATCAACCAACACTAGGTAGAAAAAAATCGCGCTGTCCTACGATACCGTGTAACAAAATACCCCACCTTCCCCTAATATTTGCTGGAAGTTAAACACTTTTGCCATTATTCCAGTACCACTAAATATTTGATGGAACTCAAGCCTTTTTAATATTATTTTGGAATTTATATAGGGTATACAATTTTAAGTTACCCAGGCCAATATATCTCCAGAACTAAGTAAAATAGTGTTTCACATTTTCGGGGTAAATCTATGAGGTTTCTAAGGGCTAAAATAAAAGTGACATTTGGTTTACTCTTGGAGGCACTGGAATAAATATACACTGTAATTAATAACTTTAAGTCCTACAGGAAAATTGTATCTTATTTTTCCCATAGAATATAATGCTGCAATATTTAAAAAAACACAATTGATCTCGAATCGAACTTGAAAATTGGTTTTAATTTGCTCTCGTTTGGATACGCTGTTATTTGACTCTCTATGAACCTAATAACTTTTACCTAAAATATTTAAGATTATCTCACTTAGTTGTCGCGATATTGATCTGGGTAAATTAAAATGAAGCACCCGGTATTATTTGCATAAGTGCAATTCAATTCCCTCTAAAATCTTTACAATAAGCATTACCTTGAATGGCATTTTTTAGACTGGATGTCAGAGGCATTTTTATTTAAAAGGGAACTAGAACCACTTATGAAAGTTAAAAGAATATCTGACTCAAGCATCCGACATTAAAACCAAAAAGATAAGTCAAAGTTGACATTAGAGAAACGTTCGATAACACCTACATATTCACTCCGCAACACCTAAGTTTTGATGCAAGCCAAATCACAACTGCTCTTCATGAGAAAATATGCTTGATTGCGGCGTTCTAATATTTTCGACAATCTATCAGCTTTTCTGCATATTGAAGAAGCTTTTTACAATGTTCGTTCCAAAGCAATTTGGGTGTCCAGGTTAAGGGTAAAACATTGCCCAAATTAGTCACATTCTTACACATTTTGCAGATTCGACTCTTTTCGTTTAGGTCGATTTTGATTCATTTATTTTATTTGATTTTATGAAATGTTAGAACTATGATGTTATAATATTTGCAATGTTTTGATTAACAGATAGAATCCAGCTATTTGTACATTAAATTCAAAAAAATGAAGAAGTACAATAAAACTTTGAAAAAGTGACAACTACAAAATAAAATCTGTCAACATATATCATAAAATGTATTAACATCTTTATATTTCGGAAAAAAAGGTTTTATGCACAACCCCAAAATGAACTTAATTGCTTTACTTCAAAATGACAAGACATGACTTCTATCTTAAGTATCTCGAGGGAAATCTAAAAATCCTGCTGGTGATGTAACACTGATAAGCAGCAGCAGCAGCAGCAAAAGCTGCGGCAATAAGGGTGGCAACCAAGAAAAGCATACTAAATCTAAACAAATACAGTAGAACATGTCCAATCTTTATCTCATATTGTCGTGCATAAAACAACAACTGACGACGACCATTAACTACAGCTAAAGATAGGGCATGAGCCATTAGACAAAAAAAACAAAAACAAAAAGGTGTCATATTTTATTCATAACTCAAAACATTCAACGCTCACGAACTCACGTTATGTCCACGAGATAAACAGCAGTCGAATAGGAAAACGACGACGCTGCAAGTGTAATGTGAACAGAGGCAACAGACCCTCCTTGGCACACAATCGTCGAGACGTGCGCTAATTGAGTTGGCAATTCGGTAAAACTGTGGGGAATTTTCAACTCAATAAATTGGTTTATCAGTTGTTTCGAGGTGTGGGGAGGCGGGGGGCATTGTGTATCGAAAAGACACATGTTACAACTATGACGGACGGACCAGTTATTCAAAAGCTCAAGTTATGAAGTTGAAAGTCGATTATGACAGATGGTAAAATGCGAATTGGATTACAGCGGATGCTTAAAGTGGAGTGCTTAGCGTTTTTACTTTTGGCACTGAAGTTGTGCAGTTGATGAAATCGGTAGGCACATGGCATGAATGCCAAATATTACGGGACATAACCCGTGTGTGGTGTGCGCAACTTATGAATTTATTAATTTTTAAAATTTCGCACAAATGTTATATTTTGTAACAATTTACCAGCGTTCGTATAAGGGTGCGTGTTTCTCTTTATTTTTGTATGGGGGGTATTTTATGCATAATGTCATTAGAAACGATTTATTGCATTTTAAAGATGCACTTAAGTGTCATTGAGATATGAATTGGCAAGCAAAGGATTGAAATTGTTTTAAATTGAGTTAAAGTGTGAAATATTAAATTTAAAAGGATTTATCGGTTTCGATGCAGTGATATGATTGTGATATATTTTTATCATTGATATTCTGACATGTGAAAAAATACAAAGACTCGAGTAGCAAATTATGTTTTTGAAGTTAAACCTCTTCGAATACAAAAAACGTTAAAATTAAATTGAAATTTTGAACAAAACTTCCCGAAAAAAATCACAAAAAAAAAAATTCCCAGTATTAGAAAAATTTGCGAAAAATCGGTTAGTGACTTATTGTTGAAAAAAAAAAAAAATAGAATCGTTCAAAAATTTTCGTGTCCCTTTTTGACCCCTCCCACTACAATGTAGCCTTTTTCCCTTTTTATCCTTCGCTTTAAGGCAACATTTTATACCAACTTGGTCGAAAGTCAATGGGAGCATGTGGGCTTAGTTGGACCACCAGTTCGATGAAAAACTTACGCTTACTTACTCTTTTGCCAAACTGAACTTGCCGGTATAGATTGGCACATAAAATAAAACTCGATAGTTTCTTTCATCAACTTTTTTCCACTACAATCGACCGTATTTGGCTTAAGGAAATTCTTTATATTCACATAAATAAAGTAAAATTCGAAATTGTTGATGTTACTCACACAAAAAAAAAAACCTTTTAATGGAAATTTTCTACAGAACTTAAAAAAAAAATTCTAAATCAATTGCTTACAAAAGGATAATGCATAAACATTTACTTTTTTTTATTTCTTCCACCATTTCAAATTATCTATTTTGGCAAATCGCCTTTGTAATGTGGGGCATAAAACATAAAAAAGCCGAACAAAATAAATCCCAAAATCAACAGTTCTGAAATGCCACACAAGCGATCCAAATTATATATCATACCCTGGTCAAAACATTAAATTCCCGTTAATTGACGTACGCAGCTGACGATCAGTCGATGATCGTGTGTGGGTTCGTTCGTTAGAGTATATCGAAGTATCTACGTTCAGTGTAGAGTATATGCCAAATGGTCATTTGCATGACTGACTGAATGAATGTTCCCCACTTTTAAGTCCATTCAAAATGAAAAAAAAAAGAATTTTAAAATTTTCAACGATTCCAATACATGCGATCAGCGGTGATCGTTATACGAAAGCGTTTCTTTGATTTAATTCGACAAATCGACTTTTTCTTTCTTATTTTTTTTTTTTTTTTGGGGCAATGTTTGCACAGATGTTCATTGCAATACAACAATAACAAAAAAAACTGATGATCATTATTTCATTAGTTTGCTTTTCAAGTGGTTGTTGTTGTTGTTGTTGCTATTTAATGTTCACTTTTTGTAAAGCGCAAATAAGAGTACTTTGCCTTGGAGCTTCTTAATAATTAAAAAAAAAGCAAAAAATTAGGTAGGTACACAGTACGGCAAAAGAAGATGTTTTGTTAAAAATAATGGCGAAATTATTCAAATCTGGTTTTTGTCATCTCCTTACTCAGAAACTTTTAAATTTTGACGACCGTTCTTTCTTTAATTTTGATAGAGTCTAACTGGGGACAACCTTTGACATCACAAAAAGTTTTAATTTACTGTGTCCAGTTTACTTTGAAATTTATTACTTCATGTGTCCCTTATCTGCGCACGGAGCCAAATGTCACCACAAAACCCTTACAGATGACAAAGACAGGATGAAACTGCATTTTGTGTTACAAAAGCTTAACCTCATGCCAGAAGGATTCTGCAATGTTGGGTATATCTGCATGACATTATCATCATTAGCAAAAGCTTTAACGATCACCTGAAAAATCTGGAGGAAGTGTTTGAGTGCTATAGGCAAACGATATGATATTAAATGCGAAAATTACTTTTCTAAAATAGCATGAGATCATATAGGTGGGACACAATGTGACTTCAAAAAGTTCAGATCAAGATGAATATAAAGTAAAATCCGTTTTCGTCTTAATTTCACAAACGTTGCAGGCAGTTTGCATGAACTGACTTTGAAAATTCGGTAAATTTTTGGATTACACGAAAATGAACGAGAGTTTTGTACAAGCCAGCATCAACTGATAAACACAAATGTATGTATGTAAGTGTGCTTCAATAGCGTTTGTCAACACATTGTCTCAAGCAGATGACAAAGACAGGATGAACAAAGACTGTATGAAACTGCATTCAGTGTTAGAAAAGCTATTTGAATGTTTAACCTTATGCCAGAAGAATTCTACAATGTTGGGTATATCTGAATGACATTATTATCATTCGTAAATATTTTGACGATCACCTGAAAAGTCTGGAGAAAATGTTTGAGTGCTATAGGCAGACGATTACTTTTCTAAAATAGCATGATATCATATAGGTGGGACACAATGTGACTTCAAAAAGTTCGGATCAAGATGAATATAAAGCAAAAGCCGTTTTCTTCTTAATTTCACAAACGTTGCAGGCAGTTCGCATGAACTGACGTAGAAAATTCGGTAAATTTTTGGATTACACGAAAATGAACGCGAGTTTTGTATAAGTGAGCATCGGCTGATAAACACAAATGTATGTAAGTGTGCTTCAATAGCGTTTGTCAACAAAATGTCTTAAGCATTAAGTGAACTAAATTGTATGATTTAACTGTACTATGGTGAAATAAATCATTTTGAAAATACTGAACTACTACTTGGCTTTAAATAAAATAAACTAGAGCTCCTAAAAAGTGATAACGTTCATTTGGGAACGAAATTCCGTAACAAAATATTAAAAAAATACGCTTTGAAATCAAAAATACCATCGCTCTTGATTCAACAACCTTGTTGTCCAGTGTTATCGATCATGCCGCTGCTGCTTCTACTCATACTGAAAATTATGATGATCACGTTATGGATGATGACGATGCAACTCTTTAAAATTTTGATTTTTAACTCATTAATAAATTTCAAATTTTCTACTCAGCACCCGTGGCATCAGAGCACAAAACCGTACGTACGGAACACTTGGTGAATGTGTGAAGTGATTTTCAACATGGACGTTTTAGGTTTTTTTTCTCTTTTCTTCTTCCCAATCTGCGATGGGTGAAATTATTGGGTGTGCAGCAGCGTATGACTGACTGAATTGAAAGCATTGAGGCGTGTGCTGAGCGCGCACTCAAAATGCATTTGCTGTGCACTCTACTCAGATGACGGCAGGCAACAACAACTGGGAGTGCACGTCGAGGCGACTCAATAAAATGTTGCCAGAATGATTGATGTTCACAGATCGCGTTGATGATCAGCAGCAACGGCAGCACTTGAAGTATTCACATTTTTTTACTCATGATATGTGCTGTAACTTAGAAACTTTGCGATGCTTTTGCTTTATTTTTTGTTTATTTACTTTAGATTGTAGCAACATGAAAGATGTTCGCCTTTGATCTATGGTTGAAGAATATATTGATGTAATGGAAAATATTTGATTATTATTTCATATGTTTTGAAAACGTTCATAAATTCAATGTGAAATTTGCTTTAGATTCATTTTTGTGGGTCATAAAATTTGCGAATCTTATGCAGTTTTGTATAAATATTGTTTTAGCCTACTGACCATTTTCTAGATTTTGATGAAAAGTTTGTAAAAGAGTTGGTGAGAGAAAGGAAACATTTATCATTCAGTGTGTGCATTATAAAGTACTAGTTTTTACCTTCAAGATAAAAAAAAGGAAAATTGTGTGCTGCCATAATTTCTTTTTAAGTTTGAGTGCAATGAAATAGTGGAAAAGTTTCACTCCTGGAGTGGACGGAAAACTTTCATTGGACTAAAATTGATTTTGATTACAAGAAATTGCAAAGTTTTCTTCTAACAGGAGAAATTTTCAGACCTTTGTAGACGGTGAAAAAGAATAGAAAAAAAATGTTCAAAAAAATTCTCCTAAATGAAAATTTCTCTAGAATTTAATAGAAAACTATCAAAAAATCTTCTGGCAAGGGCCTGAAGTCAAAATTCCAAAAAATTGACGTAATTTGTCTAATCAGAAAAATTTCTTGGCAACAAATAAAAATCATTTCAGAACTAAATGACTTAGATCACAGCTAAAAAGGCGCTTATGATTCTTCGTCAAATCTATCAGGTGTTAAATGATGTTAATGTTGCCTCGACACATTGAGCTTATGATTCGATTTATATAAAAGAATCGTTACATTTCAAAAAAAAAAAGGTTATTAAATGTACACAAATACTACCATACGTAAGGTTAGAAGAGCAGGCAGTCAAAATATTTTCACTTGACCAAACATCATCATAAATCTATGTGCTAAGCCACCATTCTAACTTAAGGGGGATCCTGAATTATAAAATAAGAAAAAAAGTGTTTTAGCGAAACGCTTATGGAAGGGGAAAAACGAACAAGCTAAACGATCTACTTAGTATATTTTCATGTATATTTGAACTAAAAAAAATTGTGTACAACATTAAAAAAATATTAATGGTATTCATCTAAACGCGCAGATATCCCATTTGTGCAAGTGGGCAATTTTGCGCGATGTGTTTCATGAACGTCCCTTCGAATATTTAGTGCAATTTGTGACAGTTGATGAGCATGTCAGATTGTAATTGTCTTGTTTTGCTATTTGCTGTTATAAAATAAATTAAATATTAATAAATGTTTGCTTTTAAAATAATCTAACTTCTTCTTCTTCTTCTTCTTCTCAGAATATACCAGTCATTTCGAAAGGTATATATACTGGGTGTTTTTTTTAGAGGTTTGTTTTTCGAATAGAGATAAAACTGGCATTTTATGGTCAAATCTGGCAGCTCTAATGTCATTTATGTTCAGTTTGGTTTGCCATTTTATCATGAACAGGTTGACAAAAGAACAACGCTTGCAAATCGTGCAAATTTATTTCGAAAATAATGGTTCAGTTCGCGAAGTTTACCGCAAGCTCCGTCCATTTTATGGTCGACATAATCGTCCATCAGAGCAATTAATTCGGTTAACCATAGGTCGTTTTCGCACTACGTTTACTCTATGTGATAATACGCATCCGCAGAGACGTCGAACAGTGCGCACCGAAGAAACAATTGCCGCTGTAGAGCAAAATGTTGAAGAGGACCCGAATGAATCGATTCGCCACCGTGCACAGCAATTGGAGCTTTGTCCATCAACTTTATGGAAGATTTTTGCGCAAAGATCTTGGCTTGCGACCTTACAAGATCCAGCTTGTGCAAGAATTAAAGCCGCGAGACCATGCAATGCGTCGTGATTTTGGTGTATGGGCCGAAAATGAGATTGATCTCGATGCTGATTTTCATCGCAAAATTTTGTTCAGTGATGAGGCTCATTTTTGGTTGAATGGCTACGTCAACAAGCAAAATTGCCGCATTTGGAGTGAAGAGAATCCACATGAGACCCTTGAGACGCCATTACATCCACAAAAACTGACTGTTTGGTGTGCTCTATGGGCTGGTGGAGTCATTGGGCCATACTTCTTCCGAAATAATGCTGGAGAGTCAGTTACCGTTAATGGAGACCGGTATAGAGCCATGATAACCACTTTTTTGTTCCCGAATTGGATGGCATGAATGTGGATGAGTTGTGGTTCTAACAAGACGGCGCTACATGCCACACAGCGCACGTCACAATCAATTTATTGAAGGAAACATTCGATGAGCGCATAATTTCGCGGAATGGACCTGTCAATTGGCCACCAAGATCGTGTGATTTGACACCATTGGATTATTTTCTTTGGGGATATGTGAAGTCGCTCGTCTACGCCAACAAACCAGAAACGTTAGGGGACTTGGAAGCCAACATTCGTGGCGTTATTGCCGACATACGGCCCCATATGCTCGAAAAAGTGGTTCAAAATTGGACCTGTAGAATTGGCTTTATTCGAAATCATATTTAAACATTAATGGCATTATCCTTCCAATAAAGCCAAATTGATGGACATTAAAACGATTTTCTTGTGTTTTATTTCAATTCGAAGCTCTATAACTCTAAAAAAAACACCCTGTACTTAAAAAAGGACTACGAGAAACACGAGGTTTTTATTGTAGTCCTTAGCGTGCATTCCATAAGGGAAATTTAATCGTTAAAATTTTACTAAACGTCGATAAATTAAATTATCTTAAAAATTTCTTTCTTTTAAATAGTGATGCCGATAAAACTATTTGATTACATTTCACGGGTTATAAAAACCGCGTGAAAGGGAGCCGCGACACGACAGCGGGGCACGTCCACCCACTTCAACGAACAAAATGGAACTTCAATAATCTAACTTCTAACCTCTTTTTTTGATGTCAAAAAAAATTATGGCACATTTGCACAACTTAGCAGCGCAAGTCTGCGCAACTTAATTGTCGCGCAAACTCTTCTAGTTTGTTCAAAAAAATTTTCATACGATTTTTGACAGTTCGTTTGCGACGGCGCAGAACTGCACAACTTGCACAGCTTGTGAGGGCTTTGCGCGTTTAAATGAATACCATTAGTATTACAAGCCGAGCTATGGGCAGATTCATATAGAGCCTCGTCACTAAAGTACCCGATTGGCGATCCAATTGGAAAGATACAGCACGATATTCTTGTCTAAAACAAAAACATGAAAATGATTTTTGATTTTCATACGAGTTCTTCTGGGTGAGCTAAGAAATGAAAAAAAAAAAAAAAAATTAAATAAAAATTTAACTTTTTGAATGTTTGAAAAAAAAAGTTTTTTTTTTGAAAACAAAAATAAAAATCACCCAGAAGAAAGAAACCCAGAAGAAAAAATTAAAAATCCATTTTTTTGAAGGTTTGAAAAAGAAAAGGAAAGTAGTTTAGAATCACTTCTTCTACAATGTTTTTAGTTTAAATAGAAGAATACTCCATGTATACTGATTAAAAAAATATTTATATACAGTCCATAGGTCCATTGGCCCCCCAAGGATCTGATATTATAATTAATTGCATCAATTCAATCCAAAATATCATCGATTCGATATGTTATGCAAACTATCGACCCCCCAAGCTTTTGGTGAAATGACGCTACTACTCATCGAGCTTTTTAGTTTTCCATACGATTTAAATGGAATATGTTCTTAATTAGGCAGTTTCGTCTTTATCTCGTAAAAGGACGATTTTACACAAACTAAAAAGAACATAAAACTTTACACGAAAGCTATCTAATATTTTCCGTGAAGATAATATCGTCAGCTTATTAGCCTTTAGAGCAGTGGTGGGCATAGAAATCTAACAAAAGGTCGAAACAACAACAACGAAATTTTAAAGCTTTCTTTACTTTCATTTCCAAATTCACCAACAGCACACAAAAAAACAAATTCCACTACAAACAAAAACAATTGCTAATTCCTTTGTGTGGTGTTTTTGTTTTCATTTGAACTCAACTCAACGCTGTGCCTCGATAGCGTTGAAATTCTGCGAATTTTTTTCGCTTGCTAGTGCGTTGATAACGGTTCGGGCAATGAGTGCGGATAGGGACACTACGTGCCCACCACTGTTTTAGAATATAGGAATATTTCGAAGATTGACAAAAAAGCTAATTTTTTTTCTTAAATTTTATGCTCTCTCCAATGGGCTTGGTTCCGCTTGCGTACGATTTTTCTTTCACAAGATTTGGGCCCCTATTGCGGTTGTCGATTTGCGATAAAATCGATAGCTATCGATTTAATAGAAGCGATGCCATTTTGGTATTACGAAATTCAATAGAAAAAATTGCGTCGTTGTGACTTGAAATATTATTATTTTTCTTAAGGCAGCCGTTTAGTTTCATTCAGTTTGAAATATTTTATGTGAAAAATTTAAAAAATAAAGAAATATCCACATAAATAAAAAAAAAAATCTTATCTATCAAAACAAAATGATAGAACAGCCAGCGATTGCGATCGATAAACACAATACGAAACAAAATCGCTAATAGAAAAAAAGCGTTTGTCTATTGTAAATCGACAACCGCAATAGAGGTCATAGATAAAACTGTCCAATAAAGCATTCTTTCTCATACATATCGTATGGAAAATTAAAAAGCTCGATTAGCTGCCAGTAAATATTAATTTTACGAGATGCTTTCTCCTTGAACCAGCATTTTTCTTTGATGTACCTGTAACTATTAAACCTGTTTGAAACGAAAAACAAAAAAAAAAAAAAAAAATTTGAGTCACCCTAATGTAAATATATGTACGTAAATATTAATTATGAATATTCAATGCTTATACATTATTAAGGTTATGAAGAAAATTAGAATTTAATAACATTAATATCGCTTTGTTGTGTATCGACTAATAAAAAAATTGAATAAAGAAATTGTTGCGATACAATTTCAAATAAAATTTTTCAAATTATTATAATTCCCATTCAAATATAAACATTTTTGTTAACATACTGCGCTGATCTTGTCCACATCACCCAAAAAAATCAAGCGATCGTGTCGATCGTGTTGATTGGTAAGCACTTTCAACTGCACGCGTTCACTTATTTCCCTTTCATTGCTTTCAAACTACAAAAAAAAAAAACTTAAAAGCAACAAAGAAATGAAACACTTTAATGATGTTGACCAGAACCAGAATATTTGGCCTATTTAATACGCTCAATTGTTGCTGGCTGTGCACCCGCATACTCACGCGCCTATAAGATGATTGGGCGATAAAAAACAATTTTCACCTCTTGCACTCAAGTTAAAACGGTGATCAACGGAATTATCAATAAAAGCAACAACAACATCATCGACAATGATGACTTCCATATCAACAAAGAAAAAAAAATACACAAAACCCTGCTGCAGGGCGATCTGTACAGATCGCATTGCATTAGTGATCATGCATAAATAAACAAGCGGCGCGGCGCATTCACTGTTAAGCGTTCGTGCTCCAATTTAGCGGATGTGTGTTGTGTGTGTGCCAAGTGTCCGCTTTTGTATGTGTTAGCTGATATGTTGGTGGTCTGTTTTCTCACCATCAATGATCGGTTCGATTTGGTTGATCGGTTGTTTATTTTTCATTCATGTTGCCCTAAATATTGAAGTTTTCATAATGATCGCCATGATCATGATGCGTTCAGACGTTCGTTTGGTTGTTTGTGTGTTTATAGTACTTAAAGTACCCGAGGCTAGTTAGAACTTTAACTTAATAAAATTCTTCTTGGGTGATTTTGTTGTTATTGTTTTTATTGCACCGCCGCGGCCGCCAAAATGTTGCCGTTCGGTCAGTTAATATTTTCTGGAAAAAATCCATAAGGATTTGGGATTTAATACAAGAAATTGTTCAAAAAAGAGGATTGTAGTCTCTTGGGTCATTTTTCCATTTTGGAGTTTTGAGGCATTTTTTTTTTTTTTTTGAGGGAATTTCCATTTTTTCTGTTTGATATTTTACTATCCCTTAGAAATCGACCCACTGTGCACCCCCATGATCTCATCGAGGCGCTGAAAAGTTTTACCAAAGGAAATTCATATTTCTGCCACCTCTTCTGGAGAATTGCAGCTAGCGCATATGTATGCAACTCGTCATCGGCTCTTCTTTCCTCGAAAAAAAAATTGAATCTGTTTTGTATTCTATCAGAGAAAAGACCAAGTAAAGTGAAAATAAACAAAAATCAAAAAAAGTGCACTTCATCTGTAAAATTTGCTCCGCTTGTGTGCGTGTGGTTCCCCATTGGTTGGTTCCGGCCCATTTCTACTTTTTCGTTTTTTATTAAGTGCGGCGCTTTGTTTGTTTAACACCAAAGTGAAATTGCAGATGATATTCTCTTGTCGTTGCTGATGTTGATGATGATGTAGTCGACTGTATACAATATTGGAAATTTAATCTTCTCGGATATGTCGAAATTTTAATTTGAATTTTATATCGTACTACCCGATATTTGTTTACAAAATGATTTTGTTTCTTTTTTGTTCGGATTGTGCTTGGGCTTATTCGTTCAGCGGAGAATTTTTATTCGCCCCCAGTGTTTATTGTTGAAATAAATAATTTTCAAGATATACTACAATGACATTTATGATGTTTAATTTATGAATTCATAGATTTTTAATTGAAGTTTAGTAAATATTTGGTTAAGAATTCTTCCTGTTAAATAAACATTTTGTGCAATTTTTACATTCGGATAAATCATTTCATTTTAATTTCTCTTTTCTGAATATTGAGACGCCAGCCTCAATATATTTTAGATTCAAGGAGTTGTTTTTCCTTGAGCTGTGGTGTCTAATCCAATACTCTCCCAATGTGCACAAAAACGGATGCGAATCCGTTTCGAACCCGTTGCGGGTCCGTTTTTTTATGCTTGGACGGATCCGTCTCGAGCTCAGACCTCATATAAGGATCCGTTCCGGATTCGTTTTTTGTAAATAAAATGATTAACATATACTCTCCGGAATGGACATTTTCCGGAACGACCAAAAAATCGAAATTTTTTTTCCGGAATCGGTTTTCCGGAATGTACATTTTCCGGAACGACTGTTTTCCGGAAATAATAATTACTAACTTATGCGTCATGAATAAAATATTTTGTATTTGTATGAAATTTGTATAAATTTATTTGTATAAATCATCGTACACAAAACTTAAAATTTTCACAGAACTATGTTGTGTGCGATTGAGCGCAGAAACCTTAGGTCATCCCCGCGATCTGCATATTTCGCGTAATTTTGAACGAGTGATCTGATTCTACGTTGGAATTCTAACCATTTCTTTTTTGGCTCCGCCTTCACGTTTTTCTCAAGACTAAATTCGGCTATTATTATTTCATGCATACGAATAATTATCATTCCGGAAAATGTACATTCTGGAAAACCGATTCCGGTAAAAGTATTCCGGAACACCGTCGTTCCGTATATTCCGGAAAACCAATTCCGGAAAAAAAATTTCGGATTTTTTTTCGTTCCGGAAAACGGATTCCGGAAAGTGGGTGGGAACGAAATAAAATGGATTTGAGACGAACTCTTTTTTTAAATAATACGTATTATAATCCGTTTAATTCATAGCTTTTTCGAGAGGAATTTCATACGAAAACGAGTTCAAAACGGAACGGATCCGTTTTACTTACAAAAAACGAAACCGAAACGAATCCATATATGAAGTCCGTTCTAAGTTCGAGACGGATTCCACAAATTGGATGATCCTTCCGTTTTTTCGAGAGGAATTTCAAACGAAAACGCTTTCGAAACGGATCCGAAACGGAATTCGGAACGTATCCTTTTTGTTTACAAAAAACGAATCCGGAACGGATTCATATATGAAGTCCGTTCCGAGTTCGAGACGGACCTTACAAAACGGACGATCCTTCCGTTTTTTCGAGAGGAATTTCATACGAAAACGCGTTCGAAACGAAATCCGTTTTGGATAAAATATGTACACAAAGAAGCGAGTCCATTTCGAACACTGGGCTCTGACAGCTTTTCTCCATGCTTAAGTCAACTTTCTGTTACATTCTCAAAAAGTCTACTCACTCTTTGTGAACAATCCGATGTCCTTTATCTTAACATTAATGTCACATTGTTCTTCAAATTCCTCTCAACTTTGAGTGACCTATTTTTGCATTAACTTTTGAAATGTAAATGAAACGTCTGCTAAAAAGTAGATTTCCATACATAGCCCACAATGATAGCACAAAATCATTTCAACAATCGCATATCAAATTTATGTGGCTTGAAACGCGCATGCGCACAAATCCTTCAAACAAAAGCGCACTTAAATAAAAGATTGATCGTTCGTCGTCGTTGAAACATATGTACATACATACATATGTATGTACGTTTGCAATTGAAAACTGTGCTACTTTTGGTAGTTGATCGCGATGAAGTCTGTCACACTTCATAAACACGATCATTATTTTCAGATCACTCAAAAGTCAAACAGCATCAAAGTGAGCCAGAAACCCAAAAAGAAAAACAAAACACAACACAACGAAGGTGAAGGAGAGCTTGTTGAAGACATCATTTTATGAAAGCCTTGAAGTCAATTGGTCATACGATCATAAGGCACCGCAAAAGTAACACGCACACACGCAAATGGCCGCACCGCCAATCGCTTGCGCTCAATTGAAAAAAGCGAAAAAAAAAATGTTAAAAGCGATCGATTGATCGTTTGAACGAGCGAGCGAGCGAGTGACTGGCACAAAATTTCGTTGGGAGCCCGGCTGTCAATTGAATTGTTACGGCAGCGCCAAAACGACAGATCGCTAGACATAGCGACAGTTGTAGGATAGAGCGAGTACCGCGATCGCGACAGGCAAGCGAGCAAACAAACATACGTACGATCACATGTGTGTGCGCGATCATGGCAAATGCATGATGCTTGATTATATCAACAGCTGCCACTGCTGTCAATTTTGTCAGCGGCTCAATATATGGAAATTGGCAACAAAAAAAAAACATTTTTTTTTCATGAATTTTTGCTACTCGCTCATAATGAAGGTTGGTTGGTGTTTTTTTTCCTTTTTTTGGTAGTACCTAAAGTTTTCAAGTTTTGTTCTTTACATTTTGATCTTTTGTTGTTTAATTTTAATTGCCTAACCAACTGTTCTACGATTATATTGTGGTGGACGGTATAGACTCTTGTTATTGACAATGTCCAATTTGCGCCGCCTTAAAACGCGACAACGGCGACGGCAGCTAACAAATGCGTGTCTTGCATACTGATTTAAGCCGCTTGCGATCGATCGATTGTTTTTTGATCGATCATTTGGCTTTTGCAGTCAAAAAATTTATGAAAAATAATATACAAAAGTTGTGTTGTATTGCACGCTTTGGCTGTTGGTTTGAGCCGACTTTAGGACATGACTGCGAATTAGAAGTAATTTGTCAGTTTTTCGAGGATTATGTCATGCCTATAGATCGGCGATCGGCCGTTGCTGCTGCTGCTGCTGTAGAAGTGTTGCCATTGGTGGTTTTGTTAGTCACGTTGTGAAAACGTTTTGATATTAATTGCATTTTGTTGTTGATTTCCACATTTTTTTTTCATTTTATTTTTATTTTTTTTTTTCGAAATTGTGGCGCTGCTGCGTGCGTGGTCAACTGCTATGGCGGTTTTAGTGCTGGTGATGTAGGTAATTAAACAGACATTGACGTGTCTGACTGAGCGTTTAAATTTTCATGATTTTTGTAGCGTGACTTACAAATAAATAGAATTATATAAACGTTATACGAAAGACGGCTTAATTGAGTTGTTTCACTGTTAAAACATTTAACCTTCGTTCAGCGGCATAATGTTGCAACGTTAAAAGGCGGCATGATACAATTGATCCCTCATATATTTTGTATGAAAATTTTCAAAGATGTTACTAGAGCTGCGCGATAAATTGATAGATTCATATTCCAGAATGTCAAGACAGCAGCACAAATATAAACTTTATGCAAATGTCTTTATGCTGTGATAAAAAATTATAAAAAGTAGCCAACAATGTGATTGTTGTCATTACTATTTTTGGTTATTTATTCATTACATGTTATAAAGGTGAACTCTATTTGTGATATTCAGGTTGATGCTCCGCCTCTTATATGTCTCATGACCGGATAATCAAATTTATTATATTCGCCAACGAAAATATCGAAGCAGAACGAGTACAAATAGATAGAACTGCACCAAAACGAAACGTCTGGACAATGCTGAATAAAAACGCCATATCAATGACACTGGTCTGCAAATTTCAACTTTCGGTTCGCTAATACAAAATGGCTAAGTGTTTTTATAGATTTTTGCCCAAATCTGCGCTCAAAAGCTGTCACGTATTATTTTTGTGAAAATGGGGGTTGAAACCCCAGCAATGGTATTTTTGGCCATTTTTGGACATCCGTGGTAAATACGGAGTACTAGAATCTCCCAAAATGTCTCAAATTGAAGATTGTCATTTTAGCTTTTGAACCCAATAACCTTAAATGTAATCGTATCTGCAGTAACAGCCGGATTTTACCTTTGAAACTATATATTTATATAGAAAGCTTTATAATATATTATTGGAAAAAAATAAAAATGTATTAAAGTGTTTGTTTTTTATAACAAATGCTATAAGTCATAAAACCCAACCAATTAGAAATAGAGCAGTGAGTATTTTTTATTAATTCTGAAAACATTTCAAAAGGAAAGGCGTCTAGTCGCAACGAAATACCACGATTGTATGTCAAGGTACAATATTGATGTCAAGCGAAACTAAATTATTGCATTAAATGGTTCAAAAATCTTTTAACATGCAAAACAAAAAGTTTTCCCGAAAATGTTCGCAAAAATTCGCTTTTTTATCAAAAGAAACCAAATGTGATAAAAATTGGAGACGTTGAGTGGAAATGTGTTTCCAAAACTAGACGCCACCACAAACACCAACAAATTTTGAAGATGTTTAACAGAAATTGTTTTCAGATTCTTAAAATATTACTCAGTTAAAGTTCTGGACTGAATTCAGAGCGGCAAGTGAGCAGAGTACTCCATAAATTCATCGATGAAAAGTAACTTATTTGTATTTTCTATCATTTTGCGATTACATTTTAACTGTTCAATTTATTTAATCAATTAAATAATAAAACAGCAATAAGCTGTAGCCGAGTTGGTTTAACAACGGGGTCGTATTCAAACCAAACAGGTTTAAATCTACGTTGAATCAAGTTGTGTTATTCAATTGATTTTATAAATTGAAATTTTAAGTAAATTTAAATTAAGAAGAAGTATTCAGCTTTCGAACAAATGCCTAACATTTTGCATACTTTCTTTGTAAAAATGAAGGTACTATATCTGTTATCTGCTTACTTTGTATATAGAGATGTAGGCGACTCGCAAAACTAAGCAGTCACTTAGTCGGCGTATACACGAGGAAATTCTGATAGACAAATTCTTGTCTATTCTCTTTTGTGATTTTCTTTTTGCGTTTGCGACACATGACAAATTTTTTACCACGTCCCTTTCGTTTTTCCCCTCTTGCCTACAAACAAGAAAACTTTGCCGAAAAACGCTGACTTATTAAGCGATGATGTAGACAATATACCTTCCTTTTGTTACACATTGTATACAGAGATGTAGTCAAACTGCCTACAAAGCAATCAATGCTTTGTAAAAATAAGCTAAAGCTGTGGCTAAAGTTCTGAGTATTGTTAGCTACAAAGGCTGTTACTGTGCAACGGTGTTGTTTATAACTTATTTGCTTATTGCCTCTACACTCTCTCTTTAGTATATTTTACTCTAAATGAAAATTCTCTAGTGTGATAAGTAGTAAAAAAGCTAGTTAAACTGTAAAAAATTGATGTCATGCCTACCATTATTGTATAGTACTTAGTGTAAAGTACATTATTTTTGACTTCGAGAAAGATAAATCCGCTTTCAGTCTTTTAATTTTTTTTATTAATTCAGCCATATGGATAAATTTTTGTGTTTTTTTTTTTTTGTTGACATCTAAAGTCTTTGAAATAGAAGCACTTTGCCATATTAATTCAAGTAATAACATGCAAAATTAATAAAATGAAAACTTAAAAATTATTGTACTTTGTATCAAAAAAAAAAAAAAAATCCCATTTAAAGTGCCGACAATCACAGCATCTGTTAAAGCTCAGCATTTCCGCTGATGGTCACTTTAACAGCAGATCATCACTATGATTTTGTTGGATTTCGTGTTTTTTTTTTTTCTTCTTAAAATTTTAATTTTTTATTTCATTTGGCAAATTGATGAGCAAATAACAAAAGTCATCAACAGCAACAAATACAACAATAAAAGGCAAAAACAAATAAATAAATGTTTGTTTTCCGTTGTTGTTGTTTTTTTTTCTTTTCATTTTAAAGTTTGATCAGGTGTGCTGTGCTGTGCGCGTCGAAAGCTTAGCATTGAAATCTTTTAAGTAAAATCGTTGTTTGCGCTATTTTGCTGAGATTTCGCAGATAAACACAAGTTAACTTTAGCACTTGAGCAAGAAACAACATCACAAAGTACCAAAAACTGAACGGGGGCAATTCTATGAAATATTTGAATTTTTAAAGTATCTATATCATTGAATAGAAAAAATGATAACACAAAAAATTACAAAAACAAAACAACAAAAAGTGTCTAAGGCTAGCCACACAAGTTTCATCCATTGCAAAATGAAATCATCAGTGACCTTTAAGTCGATGTATGAGGATTGCTAAGCCTGATATTCTTACATTTTTACATTGCCTTGTTGAGAGCCAGTTGCTCAGTAAAGTAGCTATACATTATTTTCTGTTCCGACACATCACAAAAAAAATCATATGAGGCTAAAAAATCTTAACTCATCGGCTAAAAGGTCACTGATGATTCCATTTTGCAATAGATGAAACTTTAGCCGTTTTTTGTAATATTGATTAAATGTTTGTAATATTTTTTTGGTGTTATCAATGAACAATAAAAGTTAGCAATGAACAGTGAACTCAGTATGTGTGCAACACAAAAGACTGACAAAATTGAAAAAAAAGCTTATAAATGAAAAATATAATTTTTATTAATTATAGATGAAAAATTAAAAGTACGCAACGCTGATTGACACTCAAAAACTAAAATTTCTTATAAACATTTTTTTAAAAGATCATTCTTTCAAAAACGCAACTGAAGTATTTTAAGTTTAAACATGCCATTGCATAGAATTGTCCGTATATTGAAAATAAATAAGTAAACAAAATGACCAGTCAGTCATTCAAAATCTTATGATCGTCGCTAAAGTTGCGTCTTCAAATAAAGTGACGCAACAGCAGCTGTGTCAACAAAAATCAAAAGTACGAAAACAATAAAAAATAAACGTTGCAACAACAATAATAAGAAAGTAATGACAACATTCAACATTCATTTTTAATATGTTGCGCGTGTTACATTGATTTGTGAATTGATGTTGCTCATACGCTCCGTTTGCCCGTAGAGTTTAAAGTGCAACTTAACTGATAAGCGGGCACTGTTTTGCTTATACTCATGTGTCGTTTGTCGCATGTGATAAGGGATTAGCCGTTAATCTTGTTTTGTTGTAAAAAAAATATGTTAATCACTTGTTTATTTTTAATTTGTAAACATTTTTTTTCCTCACAGACTTAAGGCGCCAGCGCTGATAACACGCTGGAGTAATATAGTACATAGTAAAATAAGCTTACTGCTGCACAAGCTTGTCTCATTTTCTTAGAAAAAAATGAGATAAGTCAGAGTTTGCTAGCTTTGTGGAATATTTTAACAACAAAGAACACACAAGATGCATTCGTCGTTACCGATTTCAATACCACTCGCAATATCTGCAACATACTGGAAAGCAGGATGATCTGCTGCAAATTAGTGAGGGAATCCTAATGAAAATGTTATAAAAGCAACACTACAGTGAGGTGTAATTTCACCACTGCAAAAGTTACAAACATTCTTTACTTATAAAATAAAGTTTTATTTTTAGCTAAGTCTCCTTTAAGTAATCCACATTGAGCCGTACTGTATCCGCCATTTTGAGCATTAAAATAGGATGCAGTATTTTTTTCAATTTAAAACATCAAAAGTTTTTAATTTTTATTGAACTGAATTAATTTTTATTATAAATTAGCAACGCAACAACGCTTTGTTCAAAAGTTCACGAGATCTACCACTGTTGAAAGAGCTTAAAATGGATTCTGAAACAGAGTTGGATAATTTTAAGGAAATAGTTTATATCGGCATATTTTATAGACTTCCTTATCATTCTAAAACTTTCAAGCCGAAATCTATGCCATTGACTAAGCAGAAAAAGTCAACTTTGGTGACAAAATTGACTAAGCAGAAAAGGTTATTGAAAATCAGACAGTGGGGCATTTCAGGCGAAGCGGACAATGGAAAAAAAATGAGATTTAGAAATTTGTTCATATTCGGCTTAGCCGTACTTCTAGAAAGTGTAAACACTTTTTTTTTTATATATAAGGCTTAGTTGTCAAGTTGTGGACTTCCAAAAATTGACGTAATATGAATAATGGGTTTTTCGGAAGCAGTTTTTCGAACTTAAAAAAATTTCAATAAAATATGAAACATTGTATAGTAGTTTCAATAGGAAATTTACTGCTCTTTTCAAATACGAAATCAGATTGGAAATTTGATTATTTTTTCTTGTGGAAAACCGGAAGTGAACATTTCATCTCAGAATTGAAATAATTTCGACATATTTTTTTTTTTTTATTTTAATTTTAAAATAAATATACCGGTATTATGCTAAAATTTTTTTAACATGATCTAGATTAGTTTACGAGATATATGAATTTTAGTGCATACCTGCCGCACTTTGTATGGGACGTGGCACTTTCTTAAGTACTTTAAATTATATACCTCCTTAACTAATTTTTACTTCCGGTTTTCCATACATAAAAAAATTTAAAATTCGAATTTAACTAAAAAATTAAAAAGAACATCCTTTTTACTAGTTATATCGATATTGTCTATATTTTATTATAAATTCCTTGATTCTAATAACAGCGTTCAAAAATTACGGTCCTTAAGCTTCGCCAATTCTTCAAAAGCCCATAACTCGACAATTAAGCTTCATACGAAAAAAAAATTATGTGTACACATTTATGTCTACTAGATGTATAACTTACCGGAATATAAACAAATTTCACGACCTCACTTTATTTTTATGGCCCTCTTCGCCTGAAATGCCCCATACCTTAGGGCCGGGCCGTCTATTAATTATGTGAGTTGTTTTTTTTTTTGAAAATTCGGAACTCCTCTCTCCCTTTGGTGAGATTGGCTTAGTTCTGACGGGACCATCCCCCCCCCACCCTTCCGTGGGACTTACCTTATAATTTTTAAGTGTAATCTGCTATAATAATGAGTGAGTTTTGGTGAGACTTTGCCCGCACCTTTCTATTTGGACTCACGTCATTCTTGGATGGCCTCTTATTGTGTTGCTGAGTGTAAGATGTCACTGAAATCAATTCATAACCATTTCCTTAAGCTGTGCTAGGTTCCCGGGTATTCAAACATCGTAGGCAATAACGGCCTGACGAATTGATAATGAATAGCCTACCTAATTGGTCTACATCTCGATCAGTATGGTCAATGTGTAACCCCAAAAGAACTGGAAGTCTTTTAAGTCTAAGATAATATGTCCGCATAGTGATGACTTGGCTGAGTTTACATACAAATGAATTCGAGGTTGAATGAGTAAAGCATTCTTTAAATTAATGTCCAGGGCTTGAAGAAATCCATTTCCAGTGACTTGGGTTAAGGTTTTTTTAATAATCTAAACGATACAGTGAATGTGCTCCAGGGTGGTTTTTCCCCCATGCCTCAGCACCGTGGTGACTGTGACTTACACACAAAATCAATGGTTATGGGGAATTTATTCTCCGGATGTGAAGTAACATTGCAAGCAAATGCTATTTACTAAAGAATGACGTAAGTTAGGCCTCAGCTTCGACCAGAAGTTCAGTTCATGCCTATTTGCGTGATGCCTTCGGGAGCTTTATGCTGGTGGAAGAGGCAATGCTCGACGCGTTGTTTTGGGTCTGTCATTTTTTTATTAATTTAAACAGCAGAAATGTTAGAGCATATAACAAAATATAGCGGTTTTTATTTCGGACGTATTTCGATGCTTGCTGCCACAAATTTTAAAATATTTTCATCGTATTTTGCAGAAAAATTACTTCAAAATTTACTATTTTTCCGAAAGAAAAAAGAAGTTTTTCTTTTAGTAATTTTGCCTAACTCTTTAAAGGGAATAAAGAATGCCGAAAACACCTAGATAGTTTCAGCACTTACACATTTGAAACAACTTCATAGTTTGCGCATATTTGGATAAGAAATGGGCGGAACTGTGCCGGCGGGTATTGCACCTCCTTACACGAAAATTGAAAATGAAGCTGTGTCTAGCGAATAAAAATCTTTTGGATCTATCCTGTCTGACCTATGGGTAAAAATATTTGTGTGTCTGTGCATAATTAAATAAACGTTTTTTTTTTGTTTCCTGCTTATCTCTTTTATTTTTTTCGCTTCTAAATGTTGCACAACTTTGTTTGTCAACACGCGATCATTGCAAAATGCAGGTGGCTGCACTCAATTGTCAGTTAAAACGACGTGACGCCAAAACGTCAAATGAGACAAATTGCAGTTTCTACAAATGAGTTACTGTACGCAATCACAAACTTACTGACACATACACACATGCATTAAGGTACATATATTTGTAAATGAAAATAAAAACCATAAAAAATATAAGTTTTTTTTTTAAAAAAGTTCAAAAATAACAAAAAATTATATAAAAAAACAACAACGACAAAATAAGAAAAGTATGTCAGACGTACTTAAAAATAACAGCAACAACAAAAACAACAACAACAACAACAATGGAAAAAGTCAACTCAACAACAACAACAACGTAGTGAGAGCTGTCGTGTATATGCAATGCAAATTCAGTCGTCAGTCAACGCAAGCATCGAATTAACACACAACAACTGCAAGAGAAGGGCGTCCACATTTTAGGGCGCAGCCGCAAATGCCCCAAAAGCTCAGTTTATATACGTGTGTGTGTGTATGTGTGTGTATGTTTGTCACACAATTCGGTGACAGGCCAACATCAATTGTCATTCATTTCTGTTTTGGCTTTAATTTTATTTCTTTTTTTTTTTTTGTCGACGTTGTTTTGCTTCTTTGGCTATGAGTGACGGTCGCAGTTGTAAAAAGAGATTTGGGACAAAACGTTTCAAGCAGATCAGTGCTCAGTCCAAAATTGAGTTTAAGAAAAAACTATTTTAAAGATTTGTTGCCTTCAGATGATGAGTTGTTACCTATCTAATCAACTCAATTGACGATACAAAAATTAGTTCTCGGAAAAATGGGTCTCCTTGTTTTTCATAAAAAAGTGTACTACAAAGATAATATTACATTAACAAAATTATTAAGAGCTACTTTACCCAATCGGCATGTATCGTTTTCTAAACCTTTCAGGAACCTTTCACATGAAATATTACAACGTTTCAGTTATGTTGCAGGAATCTTTCATTTACATTTGAGAAAACTTTCTGCAATGTATCAAACGATACCATTTGACTTAGCTTGAAAGGTTTCTGAAACGTTACAGAAACCTTTAAAAATTATTGGGAAAGAAACGTGTCAGAAAAAATGTATTTGAAAGATTAAAGGATCGTTTAATCTGGAACCTCTCAGCAGCACTTCAGATTGAACATTACATTTAAAATATATAAGACAGATTTCTGTAATGTTACGAAGTTGTCCATAAAATACGTCCGCAAATGTTTCGCAATTTTAACCTCTCCGATTTCGATCCCTCCCTTCCCTTATAGGACGTCCATAAAGTATTATGCTAAGTACCCTTATAATCTAAAAAAAAAAAATCAATTCAAACATGCTTTCGTTCGTTTTTACGACCCGCCTGCCTTCCTTCGTTCTGCTGAGGAGTATTGCTGAAAATTTTGAAAAAATTTACTTTTCTAGTGTGCAATTACAGCCGACCATATTCCGACCATTAGATTTAGAAGAGCTATTTACGATCAACTTTGAACTTTCATTCCACTTCCATACTAAATCGGAATCAAAACAGGCCTGAATGACTGAAAAACAAGTTAACCAGCTATGTATATCCACGAACATTTTCATCCAAAAATTAGACCAACTGTTTGACTTCGAACTTGTGAAAAGAAATAATTCTTCGAAGAATTAACAAATTCTTTCAGGAATAACAAATTTTGGCGACATTCCGCTCCACTGACAATTCTATCTCCCAGTGATTGTATTCTCACTCAGCGGGTGAAGTTACCCACTATCAGATGGAATTCATCAAATGCCAACTGTGCCAGTTTAATGGGCCACAAAAAAAAATCAATGCTGGTGACAACGGCGCTGACGCCAGCGGTACACATGTGTGATCTCAGCACAAGGATCGGCTGGGGACACCATAATACCACATACGTGGGCGGTTATTTTCATTATTTTTATTTCAATCTTGTTGTCTTTGCTATTTCATTGCAAATGTAAACAAACAGAAAAATAACGAACTGAACAACAGAGAGGTTGGGTCACTCAAGGGTGCGACCGTCGACTGAACGTAAATGCGATCGATTGCACGATCATAATGCTAACTGCATCATATACGAGAGACAGCTGTGATTTTTGTTTGGCAAAAAAAAAAAAATGCGTGGGTGCACACAACAATTGAAATGGGAGGGAGGTCAGCATAAAGGGGGGGGGGGGGGGCCCTGTGTATTTTGGAGGAGTGGCAGGCAGCTTACGCAGTGATCGTAAATTTAATTTATTTGGACTTTTGATCATTTAGCGCAAAATTTATGCACAACGATTAAATTTGATTTTTGACCAAGTTCGGATGATTGATTGCTGCTTTGGATTTTTGCATTGCTGTAGGGTTTCTTTATGGACCATATTCGTATGGTATGCTAAATTGAGTTGTCAACCATATTGGCAAAGTAAAACATGAAGTTTCAAATGATTTATTGCACGATGGAAATACAAAGAAAATACCATGCAAACGTTATGCTGATCGACAAGTTAATAGTAATAGTCAATTTGATTTTGGTAAAAACAAAAAAAATGTTCATTTCATTAATGATAAATGCTTATGATCATTACGCTATGTTAGTATATCATTATTCCAAAACTTCCTTCTTCCGTTACAAGACCGCTTTAACTCAAATTTTCTGCTCATTGCCATTTGGCCACAAAGTGCACTGCCTCAGCATTTGCTATGCGAATATTTGCATTTGCGCGTGCGCCGTTTGTTTCTTGCTTTGAGTGGCGGTTGCAAAACTAAACTTCCGTCTCTTGCCAAGGTTTGCGATCGATCCGCCAATGAATAGCAGTGATACGACGCGACGTCGGCATACGTTGTAGTTTGTCATGGATCGCGTTGATCGCGAATGCATAAATCTTGACTGCGTCACATAATCGGTTGACAGAGAGATTTTTGTTCGCTGCTTTTTTTTTGGATTTTCGTTAGTCGCATTTTAAATTGCATTTCAATGACTTAAATTTATGATGTCGCTTTAATCGGCATTTGATTTAGGTTCTTCTTAAGTGGATTGACAATGCGCGTTGCAGCAGCAGCGGTCGGGTGTATAAATTTCTTTTGCATTGGCTTACTTGAAATTTATGTTATATCAGGAAAACAATATAAAAGCAAGAGTTATACATACTGAGAACTATCTATGTTAAAGAAAAGATATATTTTTTTTTTGAGAAGGCCGGAAATTCCTTCTCTACAGCTTTATCCCTTATGAAAATCACTTTTTTTTTTATTTGATTTGTATCTGTATGGTGAAGGACAATACCTGTCATTTGATATACTTTGTTAAATCTGATGTATCTTGTTATTAAATGAGCTTATCTTAACGTTTAAGTTATGTTTTCATAAGAACAATTTTGAGCTCAACAAGAACTTATAATTTTCCCAAAAAATGCTTAGTTAGTGCGGGAGTTTAAATTAGCTCTCCTGTAAAGTAGAGTTCTTGGCATCTTGGACAAATAAGAACTCACGTGATAATTTGGTGATAAAAACTAGCATTAGAAAAAAAGGGAGGATTCAGAGTTAGAGTTGTGGGTGAATTTTATATATGGGCATTTCCGCCAAAAGGCCAGCCGTGACAGAAAAATTAAAAGTTATTATAAAAGCGTTACCATCTGATATTATCTAAGGAAAATATTCAAATTTTGTTAATTTAAACAATTTACACCAGAATTCATTTATCACATTGAGCAAACCACCTGCAAACTTGCATAAATGCAGTTTCTCTTTTTTTTTGGTAATATTGAATAGTATTTTGCCTTAAATATTTAAGTGTGTAAGAGGAGAGGTGATACATGATGATAGTCTTTCCGAAAAATCTCTCTTCCAATGTCAATTAGCTAAAACCAATGCAAAAACATCAAACCAATCTCTATTAACTGTAAAATTTTAAATTGCTTAAGTTCATGTTCTAAAGTCACAAATAACATAGAAAAACATCATATGTTCTCATTCCGAAATTGATAACTGCAGCAAGTGTGTCAAAATGTTTGCACGAACAGAGTTTCATGTACATAATTAAGAAAAAAAAACGTCTGCAAAAATATTAAATTTTAAATTTTTGTAGCTGTTTGAAGTTGGTCACGTTCGCAAACATAAGTGTAATAAATAGGCAGTTGAAAACGGTTAAACCACTTTTTCACAGCCATAGCACAACACAATCGCATGATTTTTTTTTTGTTGGAAAGGTTGTGAAGAGAAGGAGGGATATGTATTTTTTTTCAACAGTAGGCGGTGCCACGCCCACTGTTACCACGGCTAAACTAATAGAGCGATGTTGATGAAATTTTGCTTAAAGATAGATTGAATCCTTAGAAAGATTATAAGAAACTCTGAGTTTTAAAGGTGGCATCGCTCGAAATGGGAAAAATCCATTTTTATTTTTATTTATTAAGATTTTTCAATCAAATTAAAGCTATATTATTCCATAACAGTCGCATTAAAAAATGTTGCCAGGTTTCGCTGACTTCTGCATTTCTATAGATGGCAATGAAAAACAGTTCCGTTTTTTGTCCCGTTCGAATGGCTTTTTCATTGCCTCTATCTTGGAATCAGTACTACGTCTGGCATCAACTTTAATACTCAATAAAGTGCAATCAAAGGGCTATTCCTTAAAGTAACAGAAAACAATAAAAGTGTTTTACTTTGACTTTTATTCCACTTTAAAAGTATACTTCTGTCCCATTCAACATGTGAGAAATTCCCATATTTATATGCACCATTTGGTGAAACCATCAATAGTCGGTTACTAAAAAATCCTAATAAAAATTTAACACTTTCGCGCATTCTTTTTTACCTTTAATGCGGCTTAGAATATATAGTTATTGCCAAGGCCAACATCCTTCCTAGCTTAAAGTTCTAGCTATTTCTCATAAAGTCAGCAGCAGGCAGTTAAAACAAATTACCTTTAATAGGTCATAAATAATTGGTAACAAAATACGCCAGTATTCCCAAGCATATTTTAAAAATAATGTCAAATAACAACAATAATAACAAATTAACAGTTATTAAAAGATTTATTTTGCCCCGCTGTCACATAATTCACTGTGCGAACCCAGCGGGTGATCAAATTAAATGAAAAATAAAAAATAAAAAAATCCATTACCAGCAACTGCATACAAATGGAGCCTCATCAAAACGCTGTGATCGGTTCTTAACAGCAGCAACAGCAACAACGAATTCGATCTGTGCAAAAATAAACAATTTCAGCACATGAGGCAATTAATAAAAACAAATGTAAAATTGTTTTTAAATTTAAAATTTTCCATTTATTACATTGTGAAGGCAGAGTAGCTATGGCCAATGGCGCTTGGCTACTTAAAAATAGCGATGCAATGAATTCCAAAAATTGCAATAACAATAACAAAAGTACAGAAGAAAAAAAAATCAAATTATATTCCCCTATAAGCAAATGAGTTAAAATTTAAAAAAAAAAAAATTAAAAAAAAAAAAATTGTGAATATTCCAATAAAAATAAAAATTAATATTAACAAATTTTCAACACCAGTGCAAGAAAACATTAATTACAGCAATAAAAACAGGCAATGGTTAATAAATTTTTGTTAAAAAAAATAAGAGATAAAATTAAACAACAACGATACTCAATATAACACAAAAGTCAACATGTTTTTGCACACAAGTACATGGATCACACTACATTTGTATTAGGGTGGTCCAAGTGGGTCGGTAAAAAAAGAAAAAAAAAAAAAAATTAACAAAAAAAATAAATCTTAATGCAAAATTGGCTTAAAATTTTAAATAAATTTTGCCTGCAATCCATAAAATTTTGAAAAAAATGCCACAAAAGTTATGCATCAAAAAGTCAAATTAAATCACCCAAAAGAAGTCCAATAAGCAAGAGGTCAGATCTTTGTTGTTTCTTTGAGGTATTATTAAAAATCAATTGCTTACAACTTTCTTAACATATCGTTTCCATTTAACTCATAATATTAACCTCTAGACGGCCGAGATTTGAGAGCTAACATCGCAATTGAAAAGTGCACAAATTTTTATCTGGTATCACGTATCAACTATATACAAAGTTCATATCACAGGACGAGTCGATATATTGGCTCTCCGGTCCGGTAAGGGATAGGAAAAATGTTGTAGTATTAAATTTTATGAAATTGCTAAAATTCGGTGAAAAAGTGACGGGTTCTCTGATTACGAATTCGGGGGTCAGATATGACCAATTTACATATTCCTACTCCCCACTCTAGCTCCTCCTTCACTTTATATTTTGGCACTCCCGAAGCGAGTAAGGAGAGGAGTTAAGTCTGTGTGAGAAGAGTAGGAGTGTGTGACTATCAAATCTGACCCCAGATTCGCCATCAGCAAGCCCAGCAACCCCGATGGTCAAGTTTTCCCCGAGTTCCGGGAGTACTGAAAAATGAGACATCTGAAGAGTAGGGGATTGGGTAGTAGGGGGTAGGGTGAATGCATTTATCAAATCTGACCAGATTCGTTATCAGCGACCCCAAAAACGCCCTGGATCTTGTTTGTGATAAAAAATTATTGATTTTCCTCCAAAGCCTATATATCGGTTTTCCCGTTCTCTGAAGGCTAAACCCCTTGATAGCAAGTTGATTGGAAGAATTTGCGTTTACTTGGAGGTAATTAAAAATAAAAATATATTGTAGCGATATTTGGTTTATGCTAGAAAACTCTTGAAATAAATACCAACAAAAGAAACTAAACGATATTAGCACCATCTAGCGCAAAGTGCTAAAAATAATAAACCGAACAGACGCTGCAGTAAACAATAAAAAGTCAACAACCGAGAGAAATTATCGCCGTCGTACAATGTACAACGCAATCTAGCATAATAGCTAGCTCAACGTCAGTGCGCCATGCTGGTGAATTGTGGATAGTGGTAGAATGCACGCTACAAAGTAGCACTGGTAGGTTGTAGATAATGGTAGAATATACGCCATCTGGCAGCTAGTAGATTATTCGAGAAAGTGATGCCTGTAGTATAAAAGGGTGTCATTTGAGTTTTCGGACACGGTAGAATTAAAACAGCGAAGTGACACAGTAGTATTTCAACAGTGAAGTGGAACACTTGAATTAAAAGCAATAAAGTGAATACAGTGTGATCCGTAGTAAAGTAAAACAGTTTTCTATACAGTGTTAAATTAATATTAGAATTTGAACGTTAATAAAATAAACCATTTTATAACTAAATAAGTTTGTGTGTTTTTAATTGTTACACAATCCAGTGATCGAACTCAGAAAAGTGTGAGAGATCGAAATTATCGTCAAAGATACAGAAATTTCGTAACAATATTATTAAAAACTCAATAAAAGTTTGCTAATGGTATTGTTTTTGAATTCTTGGCAATATAGTTTCAGTTCCTGCAACCAAACTTCATCAGCGACCTTGCTTAGTAATAAACCAAAAGTTTCAAAGCTTGCGTCATACATACGTTTGTATATTGCATTAAGTATGAACTTGTGGAGAACCATAGAAAACATTGAAACAAAGCACTTGAAAATTTCTGCCTTCCATACTTTGATCGTGTAAGCGAAGTAGGAAGCATTAAAATATGTACCGAAGTAATTTTTTTATACCAGCAATGTGTTTGCAATAAAGCTCACCAAAAATATTTGCAATGAGGCACCTGCAAGAAACATTTGAAGTGAAAGAGAACAAATTATGGAAGAGAGAAATTCCTAAGCGGTTTGTTTTGATTTTTGCTATAGTTCTTCATAAGTTCATGCAATATACAAAGTAATTAAGACTTTAAAGTTTTCACTTTATTACTAAGCAAGGTCACTGATGAAATTCTGTAGCAGGAACTGAGATCGTGGTCTCTTGTTTGCTAGCTTATTGACAAAAATGCAATCAATACTGCCCACTAAATAATAAGTTTGTTATTTATTTCAGAAACATTTTTTTTTATAATTTGTTTTTATAGGTATATAAAAATATATATGTATTATAAATATATGAAACGAATAAAAATTCAATGATTTGCTAATTTTATGATTTACCAAAATACGCGTTGTGTAAAAATTAAATTTTCATATTAGCGGAATTATTTTGAATAAATTTTGTGAACCCTGAAATAATGATATTAATTATGACATTAATAAAAATATTTTAATTTCCAAATAAATGAAAAGAACGCAATTACAAGGTGTATTTAAAAATTTTTAAATGAATAATTTTTTTCATGAGCACTGAAAGCTTGTAGAACCTGACATCGTGTCCTACGTGATAAAAGAGCATTGAAAACAACATAAAAACTGGAATAGATTTATAAACGCTCATATTTAATTCATTTTTTTATTTTTTAATGTCTTCATAAAATTTTGTTTTATTTTAATACTGTTCAAAATGATAACATTGAAATAAGATCCATATATATTGATAAATGTTATGAGGATTTTTTTGAATACGTTACAGGTTTGCAGGAAATGCACACTATGAGACGTTTTGGCTATTACGAAGAAAGAAAATTTCCGCAGTACCACCCTGAAGCACACATTCTTTTTTATTCTATATCCCAGTTCATTAAGTAGTAAGAAAAATTCTATCGATTTCAGACAGAAATAAAAATAAAAAAAAAAAAATTTTATCTACATAACATAAAGAAAACAGTTTACGTTAATAACATTTTGTTAAATTCCGACTGTTTAATGCCGTCGTAAATTTTTGCAATCGCCTTTTGACCGCCACCTTAGCAACGTACGTATGTATGTAGGGCGTATACATAAAAAAGTTTATATCATTTGACATATATTTGATAAGTTAACGATCGTGTTAAATTTGACTGTAAGCCCACCAAAGACAGTTGCTGTCTTAAGAAGCTTAAAAGCTTAAGCGAATGGCTTGACACTAACCAAACTGCGCGCTGACCAAGACTTTTGATCTTTTTAGCAAAATCACGTACACGACAGTGATTAGTTAGGGCTGTACTTTTGGTTTGATGCAAGCAAATTGCGGCTTAGAAGTAGGAAAGAATGAAGGGTTTCCCTACCCGTTTAAGTGTTTTAATAACTAGCGACGACAAAATTTTTGTAATATGCTTAGATTTACATAGTAGCAATGTACTTTCTGCTCTGTACTTTAACGCCTCTTGGAGCGTTGAGTCTTCTGGGATGTAAACTTTTGAAGCTTAAGTTTTCTGGCTTAGCACCATGTGACTTAACATTATTTACAAAAATTATAATGTTGTTGATAGGATGCGTATTCGATGACATTTAGACCATTCAAATAGCTTCAACACGCACCTTGAAAGCAATCCCACAAAATGAGCTTGAGGAGAATTTTGAATCACTATTGAGTCACTGTAGAAATTGAATTGAATCAGAAGGAGATTATCTATATAAATAAAATGATAACTGTTTTCGATGTTCGCATATCACGCAAAAACTGCTTGATCAATTTCAATCAAATTTATTTAAGGTTATTTTTTAGAAACTTGGTCTCAATCTCCAATTAAAATTGTCACGATATTCCTGTTAAATATCAGAATATTTAAGTTTTAAAATTGCTAAAAACACATAGACACAAGCATGTTAACCTAAAAAATCGTTGAATGGGAATTGAATGTGTTAGTTAGTGTAGGTGCTTTCTTTTCTGTCGTTCCCATGGCAATTTAAAAAAAAAAAATAAATTGTTTACTAAAAATTTTGAATAAAATTTTGAAATGTCTAAAATGAAAGCTGTTTAAGAAGAAGAAAATATTTAAAAAAATATTAACGTTGTGTTTGCACATTAAATTTTATTGCCCGGTACTTTTATGGTTATAACTGACCGAAATAACTTCGGTTATAATTTAATTAAAAACAGACTACGCGTACAAAGTCGCGGGGATTAGCTAGTTTTGAATAAAAAAAAAATAAAAATTCGAAAAATTCGTTTATTTTTGATAGCTCCAGTCCCAGAATATAATTGCCACACTGTGTATATATTGATTTTCAAATTGTTTTATAATAATAATCGCCGTCAATAATCGTTTCAAATTAGTTAACAGCTTAAAATCTTCAATACTTGATAAAAATCAGTATAATATTTTACAACAAATAATTCAAAGTTTTATCTCCAAGAATATTAATAAGCTTTGTAAAAATTAAAAAAAAAACACTGCACTGAAATTTCTCATTTACACTATTCTCATGCTCGACGTACAAAACCACGATCAATGCTGATAACGACAGATCAATTGAACGCCCAGCTGACAATTGAAATGAATGCAATGCAATGCCAAAAATGTTGCATTTTTAAATGGCCGGTTAAATGTCCAGCAGACATTACAATATAACAGCAAAAGAACAACGACAGCAATTCGAATTCGTGCTGCTGCCCCAATGATATCTGCCAGATCAATGAATCAATTAAGCCAACTGCAAAAACAACAACATAAAATATGAGACCGCCTTAGAGAGAACTTGAGTAAATTACAGAAACACGATCACCAACTTAAAGACAATAAGTTAACAGTCAGTCAGAGCAATACGCTTGGTACAAAGAGGAGGAATGGAGGAGCTGTTGCCGATCGTGGTCCGTTATTAATGTCGAGGTGTGGGATGACATTTATCAAAGTCTCTTTAGATATCAGCTCGAATCCTATTGCCAATGCAAAGGAGCAATGAGTAAGCAAACTTGTAATTGAGTGATTCTAAGTGTGTGAATGAAAAAGATTGATGTTGCTGATGCAGCGCTAGTTGGCAACAAAAAAGAGAAAAAAAAAATGCCTTGCAAGAACAACAAATTTCAAATAATGGAGCGTGCAATTTGCATTAAATTAGCAGTTAATCATGAAAAATTGTACGATAACAACTGCATGCGGAACAAAGCAAAAGAATTAACGGCACCACAGACCGGAAAAAATTGTTACGAAAAACACAGCTGGCAACTTTTTGTATTTTACGCTATGAATTTATGTTGGAATCAATCATTAAATTTGAAATTTTTCACTATAAAACTTACTGTTTTATAGTTTTGTATGTTGCTGCTGTTACAACATTTAATTGACTCTTTAACAAAATGCCGGCAATGCTGCAGCAGCAATTGTTGCTACCTATAGAGCCTTTTGTTGTTGTCGTTTTATGGCGTGCGAAATAATTTGCAAATTCAATTAAGTTCTGACACCCAGACGAATTTTATCTGACATCGCTGATCTTGACTATGTTGCTAACAAGCGTTTAGCAGCAACATGGGCGGGTCACAAAAGCATATAAAATGACATATTGATTCTGGTATGCAACACAGGGTGCTGCAGTTCCTGATCTATGCTTATTTGGCTGAAATTTTATTTCTATTGTTTTTTTTTCCCCAGCGGTTAGTGGTGGTCAAATTGAAAAATTGCAATAATTAATTAAAATATCAAAATGATTGCAGAAAATTCAATTTGAACTTACCGTTCACTGAAGACTGAATTTCTTGAACTTTTTGCCTGTACTAAAGAGTTGACTGGTAATTTGCTCTGTTACTATGCTTTTGGTGGTTCTTATGCAATTTTGAATGATAGACAGGAAAATACTTATCAACAATGCTTGTATACATTTCATAGCAATAATGTTAAGCAACATTGATTATCCACTGTACTTAGCAATAATATTTAACAACAGTATTGTATGCAATATGCTGAGTAATTTAACTTTATGATGTTTCACAAATATATGTGATACGATCTAGGGAAACTTAATTATTTTACCTGAGATGAAAATTGAGATTAAGCTTATTTTTTCGGAGGACAGTGTTAGCAATAAAACAAGCTCTTTCTTATCTAAAACAATTTGAAATTTTAAAATTTATAGCTTAATTTAATTTATTCATATATAAGAACTTCACTGCATTTGGCAACTTTGATTTTTTATATGTAAATACAAAATTTACAGCCCTGGTCATGCAAATAGCACAATTTCACCAAAAAAGTTAAACATACATTTGTTTTCATAAAACAATAAGGTCCTTTTTGACATTCGCATTATGCTTGGGGTCATTATTCTGCATGAAGGCATTCAAAAGCGAATGGCTTACTTTTGTTTTGCTTCGATGCATTTTTCCATTTATGCGAACAATTCGACCTACTTACTCCTTAATAGGAAAATGCACCTTAAACCATAAATCCTTGTGTATTCAATAATTGACGATTTTTCCATCCATTTTCGTAGAGTTATATTAAAAAAAATTTTAAAAATAAACTTACTTACTTACTAACTTAGATGGCCATAACATCCCGTTGTCAGGTTACGGCCGACCTCATTAGCTCTCGCCAGGCGCCTCTGTTTTGCGCGCGTCTTCTCCAATCGTTAATGCCAAGCGCGGTTAGGGCTTCCTCAGCTTGGTCTATCCACCGGAGGCATGGTCTCCCTCTTCGTCGTTGATCGGGGACCTTCCCTTCGAATACCTTTTTCGCTGGAGCTTCTTTATCCATACGATGGACATGACCCAGCCAGCGTAGTCGCTGTATTGTTATACGCTTAACTATGTCAATGTCGGCGTAGAGCTCATACAGCTCGTGGTTCATTCGAATGCGATAGTCGTCGCCAACTCGAACAGGACCAAAGATTTTGCAGAGAACTTTCCTCTCGAACACCCCAAGAGCGGCTGCGTCTGTTGTCGAAACCACCCATGCCTCAGCGCCATAAAGAAGCACAGGTAGAATGAGCGTCTTGTAGAGTGTTAGCTTTGTCGATCGAGAGAGAGCTCTGCAACGTAATTGCTTACTGAGACCGTAGTAGCACCTATTAGCAATTGTTATTCTCCGCTTAATCTCCAGACTGACATCATTGTTGCTGGTTACGGCAGTGCCAAGGTAAATGAATTCCTTGACAACTTCTGATTTACAGTTGCCCGCTGTAACATGAGAGTCTAGATCCCGTGCTCTCTTGTTGTTGTTAGTAGACATCATGTATTTCGTCTTGCCCTCGTTTACCGCCAAACCCACTTTGGCTGATTCCTTTTCAATAGCAGTGAAAGCAGCAGTAACATCTCTCTTACTCCGACCGATAATATCAATATCATCAGACATTGTTGCGTATAGGCAATCCCGCACTGGGCTATCGAACGCAGCTTTATAATCGACGAAGAGATGGTGAGTGTCGATTTGATATTCATGGGTTCATGGTAAAAATAAACTATTTTATATAAAAAAAATATTTTGGGAAATGCAACCGAATTTCACAGAAGTTCGGACAAGCACTGGGCACAATGTGTGCAGATTTTTGCAAGAAATCCCTTGCAATCAAAAGCTTAAACATGAGATCATTTCGTAAGTCCGGTAATCACTTGAAGCAGGGCGAGATTGTACAAATGGGCGCAACACCTTTCAAAAAACACAACTTCATTGAGGAAGCTATGGAAGTAAGCTCTACAAAACTCGGAACGATACACTTGACGCCATTCAGTTTTTAAAAGTAAAATACCATTGTACACTTTAAGTTGTAAATGAAATATAGAATTAAATTGTCAAATGTAAGAAACAAAAATTCTGAGAAGCGCACCAGAGCCCACTAGCGAAGCAATATGTAAGAAAGCGTGGCATTGGTGAACGAAGCGATCTATTGCATAGGTGGGCAAAGTAGGAAAAATGAGCCAGTCTTAGCTCTTTATAACAAACCATTCGTTTTTCATAATAAAATAATCAAAACAAAAAAAAAACCCATGCACTCATTTTATCGTTGTGGTATTTTTTATACGCGCTGTGCACAGGAATTTTATTATTGTTATTGTTACGTCCTTCAGAAAAAAACAAAAAAACCGAAGCTAGCGAGAACAAGAAAACAACAATGCGTTCATTGAGGACAGCTTTTCTGGTTTCGTTTGTTCAGTGTACTTTTATTTCTACACTTTTCTATGTTTTTATTATTTGATTCTTTGAATTGGCTTTTGGTTTATTCCGGATTTTTTGCCCCTATCGATATCGAATTGATGGTGGGACTTTTTTTTGTTGTTGTTCTTGTTGCTTTTGTTGTAAATAGCTCCAGCTTTCAAAATTTTAACCACCTATGACTATTGGGGAAAAGGGTATTAAAGCATACATGCAAAATTTTAAGTGCATATTCGTACTAGAATTTAAGTTGCAACTAGTCATAAATGCATTTCCCAAGTGTTAAGAAAATTCAAGACATTGCAATTTGCAATAAACAAATTTAATTAACCAAATGCTGACTAACTCACTGACGAGTTCTATTGCACATGCGCAACTCAACTTCCTCAAATACATGAACAATACTTCTGTTGCTCGCTCTTCGTGCTAAGTTTCCACCTTTTTGTTGTAGATTCAACTAAGATTTTTCTCGATTCGTTGTAAAAATTCAGTCTATATGTCGAAATGTCTGTCAGCGCATAATGAATGCATTCGATCAAATGTCAGTCAACGTAAATTGTTGTCTCAAAGTTAAATTGCTATGCAGTTGCATTTGCGCCAAATGCAACGGCAAGACTTCTAGCTGATCACCGGCAGTAACGTTAGCGCTACACAGTTAAATTCATAAGAAACCGCGAACGTTAGGTGGCGCTGGTGGCGCTTACAAGTCAACGACACACAAGACAAAATTGTTATTGTTCTTGTTCTTGCTGTGTACGTAATAACTTAAGTTTTAGCTGTAATTGCTGGTGGGTTTATGAGTTATGACAACTGTTTGCTGCCAAGCAGCATTTAAATGAAATGTGATACAAAGATCATTTTTATGTTTTGGTAGGTTTTTCAATTCAATTTTCCAGTTCTGGGAATTTAGATATTTTTACAACGAAATATAAAAAAAATCTTAATAAAATATTTACCAATATTAAAAATATTTTTTTTTGAAACTTAAAATATTTTCCATAATTTCTTATACCAAAAAATTATTTTTTTTTTATATATAAAGTTTCTTTACGCCATAAAAGTTTTTTAGGCAAAACTAATTTAAAAAAATATTTAAATTTAATGTACCAAGTTAAATTCATAATTACCGCGAAATTGCATTTTCTGTTGAAATTTCACACAAAAATTTTTACAAAAATAAGAAAAAAATTTGCAAAAAATTATCCCAAAACAAACTACAAAACTTGAGCTAAAAGTAAACGAAAACAATCAAATGCAGGTGTGGTCATCATCAAAAACCAATCTGAAACTTATATCTTAAAAAAAATCAAAAAATGCGAAGGATACTTAAGATAAGAAAGCAAAAAAAAAATAAATCAATTCCAAAAGAAGACGTTGAAAACACACCAAAATAATGCAAAAAACAAAAGAAAACCGCACAACGCGAACACAAGTGTCCAATGCAAACTTCCATCCTCAACGCTAAATGCGGACGATCGTTAGTCCCACAAGGAGCACAAAATTAAATTCGATTGCTTAGCAGCAGCGGCAACATTCGCGATCGGCTCGCAATCGCAAAATCTTTGAGCAGATCACAGGAATTCGTTAAGATCCTTTTCTTGCTTTTGCCCAATGCTGTTGTTTGCCCCCCCCCCCCCTCTTTGCCACTTTTCGGTCATCATAGTTACCGATTTCGTTGTTTTTCTTTTAAAAAAATGTGCGCTGCACGTGCACCTCAAACCTTTTACTTCTGCTTTTTGGTCTTCTTTTTCTTCTCCTTGTTTTCCAAAAACATCCGCTGATTGTTTGTATGAGAACCGAACCGAACCTTAATTTTTTTTTTTTTTTTGTGCCACACATTTTATGTATTTTTGAACACTTGTGTTTGCATTCATTTGGAACTTTTCAGTTCGGGCTTGCTGGAATCTTTTTTTTTCTCTCTCTTCCTTTTCATAAGTTTTTGTGGTACCTTTATTTGTGCACCAACGTAGAAAGCAGAAAAAAAAATTGAATTCTTGGAATTTAAAATCACTGAAAAGAAGCCAACAAAACGAAGGTACCAACGAATCGAAGACAAATAATGCGTTCATTGTGCAACCACCGACTTGTTGGCTCCTCTGGGAACTGCTTTGGTGCTGGTGATGTTGCTGGGAACACACCGTATTTTTTCTTTTCCTTTTTGTTTCTTTGGCGTAGGCAAGATCAATGAAGTTCGTTTTTGAACACTTGCAGGTTTTTGTCGCTGAGGATTAAAATTGAGTTCAGCTGGGAACTGTTGAATCTATGAGTCATTTTCGTTGAAAGTGCTAACAAAGTGGCTCAACTTAAGCAACAAGTTTCCTTGCGCTAAAATATTATTGAAGTCAGCGACGAGGAACTCAAGAGAAATCAACTCTTCAGCATATAAGGGACTGCAATAAGTTATTTAGTACAAATTTATTTAATTTTCTTCTCTGGTGGTCCTGATGGGCACAACAAAACTATGCGATTAGTTTTTGAGATTGGTTGTTGGTCAAAATCAAAGATTCAATCGTCTCTCAAAAAAGTTTCATTACATTTCCACGTCAAAGTCTCAAGTTATGCCGTGAGAGGTCCATTGCTTTTATGGGACGTGTTACACCTTCTTGCTGAAGTCGACGCCTTTTAATGAAAAGTTTTATTGAGCTACTCAGTGTCTCTGTACAAAGTTTCCAAAATGTTTACATACCGTAATTTTCTACAGAAGTTATAAGTCATATACTGAACTTTTGAATCTAAAATACACTTTTGTTGTGCCATTATAGTTTTTTTTTTATGTTAAAATCTCTTTTTGAAAAGCTTCATAAAATTTGATAAAGAAAATTGTTTCAACAATATAAATTTCTATACAGCGCAAGAAAAAAAAAATATATCTCTTTCAAACATGAAATCTGATATTAACACTTTGGAACGACGATATGAGTAGCTTTTGAACTTAAGTACCAATGGCTCAAAAACATTAGATTAAAACAGACGGCTTAACAAGGTGCTAGGAACATTCAAATTGCAATTAGGTTCATTGAAATGGCTAATATTTAATTAACACTATCTTAACGATTACGAAGTCCTTAGGGGCTGATTTTCTTATGGACGCTGACAATTTTTCTGTAAGATATTGCTTAGATTGTCTGTATCATGTGCCCACAAATCTTTGAGAAGAGTGTGTTGAAGAACGAGAGAACTACACGTATAATGTTGAGTGGTTTCTTCTTCATTTCTGCAGCTTTCATAAAAGTCATTGTGCTTACAGCTTACCTGGTAGCCAATGGTCTCAATTGGTTTGGCGAAAAAAATATTTAAATGTTTAAAAAAATATGAAATCTCAAAAAGTGTAATGTCGTTAATTGTTCAAAAAGTCAAAAAAAAGTTCAGACAGTCAAAAATTTTGACATGGGTTAAACATATCTAAAAATATTGACAAATTAACCAAAAACTGGTCTGATGAGGCTATGTACATATGTACAGTGAAATTCCCCATTACGGACAGCCCCCATAACCGGACAGCTGCCATAACCGGACATATTTCAGCATATTTCAGCGACACTCACTAACTTTTCCATACAAAATACATTCCGATTGCCGGACGCTCCAATAACCGCACAAAAATACTGCGACGGTGGTGGGTGTCCGGTTATGGGGACTTTCACTGTATATGGATATGTATACATGTGGTAATAGCCAAAACATATGTCACCAATTACCAGGTTAAATTGTTTTATTTGTTTGTCATGTTTGTCCGATTTGTGAAATTTCACATAAATATCGGTTTCTGGAAATGACTGAGTTCGATTAAAAAGCATTCAATTAACAAAGTCGATAAATATTGAAGATTTGAAAAACACTTGTTGAAAAATCTGAAAAATGTCGAAGAAGTCAACAAATTTTGAAATCGTGAAATGTGAAAAAGTTGAAAAATGTGATATAAAAAGGTTCGAAAAGTCGAAGAACTGTCGAAAATAGCTTAAAATATTAAAAAACTTAAGACAAAAATGTATCGAAAATCTTAAGAAATCGAAAAAAATTAGTAAAGTATTTGCTGAAAAATGTTTGGAAAAATCGATAATTGTTAATATGGTCAAAAAACGTTAAGTAATTAAGGGAGAACGTTATGCAATTCGAAGAACCTTGAAAATTCGAAAATAATTGAAAAAGACGAAGATTATTGATATATTCTGAAATTGTTGAAAAAGTCTGTAAGTGTTGAAACATTGGAAAAAAATGTTGAAAAAATCGAAATATGATGATAATTGTTCATAAAACTAAGAAATAGCTTAGACTTTCAAAGAATGTTGATAAAGGTTGAAAATGTCGAAAGATATTGACAGTTGATAAATGTTAAAAATTCAGAAAAATGTAGGAAAAGTTGAAAATAGTCGAAAAATGTTGAGAAAGTCGAAAAATCTTGAAAATTCGTAAAATGTTGAGAAAAGTTAGAATGGTCCATATGTACATAGCTGGGCATTAACTCGTTAATCCGTTAATCGTTAATTAACGAAGTTAACATTTCGACTAACGGATTAACTTTTAAGTTAACTTTAAAAAATGTTAACGGACTCGTTAACTTCCGTTAAATTTTCTCAAGTCCGTTAATCGTTAAACCAGTACCTACTATTTACCAAAAAGATACTGCACGCAGTCGAGTGGATGCAGTAAAAAAAACTGTAGAAAAGGTGTTACGACAAGAATCTGCCGAAAGCTCGAAGAAGTGGTGGCGGAGACAGAAACGCGAGTCACAACGACGATGATGAGGAAAACTTTTTAATTATGTCACTCAGTCTAAAGAAAAACAAAAGAGCCAAAAATCTTTAAAGTTCAAAATTTCAACGATGCGGCATTCCACGAGAAACAGATATTCATAAATCTGTTTATCAAATATAATGCTGATATACCCTTAAGCGCTGCAGTTGAAAATCTTTTTTCCACGGGCAAATATATTTTGTCGCCGAAACGAGCCTTGTTTTTAGACGAGAACTTTAACATATTAATGTTCCTGAAGGGGAATATCCACATTATGCCAGATAACTAAATTACACACTCCAATTATACAGGTCTTTCTCTTTATTTCTAACCTGTTAACATACAGAAACCAAACCAACATTTTTTATAAGAAGATCACTAACCCAACGATATAAAAAATACAGTTTTCATCACGTGTTAACGGATTAACGTTAACTTGCGTTAAGTCTCCCGAAATGTAACGCTTTAACGTTTAACGAAGCTAACTTTTTTAGTAACGAATAAGCGATTAACGAAGTTAACTATTTAATTAACGGTGCCCAGCTATATATACGTATGTATGTCGAAGAAGTCAAATAAACCAACAAAAGTCGAAAAGTTTGGTAGCAGCCAAACAACATTGAAGAAGACTAGAGACGTTGGGAAATTTAAAAAATGTTGCAGATGTCGAAAAATGTAGGGAAAGTAAAAATGGGGAAAAATGCTCGACAAAATTTCGAAACATGGTGAAGATATCGAAAACTTTGAAAAATTCAAAATAATTGGAAAAAATCGAAATGGTTGAAAAACATTTGAAAAAAATCGAAAAAGTTTGACATGTTTGAGAAAACCGAATATTGAATATTCAGAAACATCGGAGAAGTCGATAAAAACATCACATGTTTTACTTAAGTTTAAGTTAAGAAATTTCAAATCAAAAATAACATTTTTAAATTTGCATGCCATTTTTGCACTTAGTGCAGGTGATAGATTTTGAGTAAGCTTAGATTTTATTTCATTTACATTTTATTTCATACAGCAAAGCTGTTTACACATCTAAAGTTCCTTACGGTATGAAGTTACTGCCTCAAATTATTGCTTAAGGTTCATAAAACTAAGACACAATTTTGTCTTAAAAAAAAGCCAACCACAAGACGCAACTTAGAGTTGTTTCTACCAAATCTATTTAAATAACAAGCAAACAATGAACGGTTGAAAAGTACGCTCAACCGGACAAATGGCATAATGTTGCATCATCTCATGCGCGCGCATTAAAAATTACAAACGGAAGCAGCAGCCGCAACAGCTTCCGGTAAATGTTGCGACAACAAGAAGAGTCATTTGTCGTTTCTTTTCTTACTTTAATTACTGGAAAAAGTTAAATACAAAAGTCAGATTATGATTTAATTTAACCAACATGAAAAAAAAAACACAACAACAAAAACAACAAAAATATATTAAATTACGAAAGAGCAAGAAGTTGAGTGAAGGTCAGCAGCAATGCACACGCATAATCCGCGCGCTTTTCCTGCTACTCTCACAACTGAAAGAGATTATGATAAAAAGAACAATTTATTTTCAGATGTGACCAGAGAAACATTAAAAAAGTTTTGTAAAAGAAGACACCAAAAATATTGAGGCGCGACTCAGTTTACATAAAATACAATTATGTTGTTGTTGTTTTTGCATTTTAATCCGCTCAGCTGCACCTTTCGAATGTCGTCGTTGTCATCACCGTTGTTGTCATTACTGCAACAACGAATGTTATCATGCTGACGTCATCCAGCATTGCAATCAAAAGAGTGCAGCAGCAGCAACTAGTGCAATGTTGCACACCTGAAAGGAAATCCGTCGTTGGTGCGGCTACGGCTGCTGTTGCTGCTGCTCTAAAGAATTTGTTTTGTTTGGCTTTGTTTTTTTTTTTTCAATCTCTTGTTTTTATAACAAAGCCTACAACAACTGCAACAAAATTCTATGAAAAAAAAAACAATCTTAAAAGAAAAGTTTTGTTGCAATTCTTTTTCAATGGATTTGAAGAGCCTTCCTTCTTTGTCGCTGATGTGTTTTGTGTGTGGGACACAATTCGTTAAGTAGCGCTTCCGCCTGCAGCGCGACCATCATTGAGATCAAATTTTTGTTATGGCAGCTGAGTTTCACATGCAACATTGGAGGTCATTTTTAAGAAGACGTTTTTAGTTACATTTCTTATTTTTTATTTTATGTTGTGCGCTGATTTTGATTGAATTTCTTGTGAGAGCTGAAATATTTCTATTGTTTATTTCTATTGATTCAATGCGAGTAATGCATTGTTTCATAATGGGAATCAGTAAAAATTTTTGAGTTCGGTTCCGTTGTATTTTCTTCGATTATCACCAATTTATTAATTAAGCAACTTAAATGTGGGAAAACTTTATGAAGAATTCGAGAAAATATTTCTGGGGTAGTAATTGGGCCGTTCAGTTCATAATACATGAAGTCCATTTAATTCTCAAATTAAGTTTAATATATGAATTCGCACCACATGTTGAAGTCCATAGAAACTTGAAAGAGAAAAAATGTAAAAAGTACAGATACAGAAAAAAACATTTTTTTTAGCACGAGAATAAACGTCAAAAATTTTTGAGTGTAGTCGGTGCAAAAAGTTAATTTTCTAAACCAAGACAATAAATAAACATCTTAAATTGAACGTAGTTGAACAATAAATTGAATGTGCTTAGACGCAAAAATTCTGCGGGTAAAAACCTGTAACTTCTTACGAAGAGATAACATAAATTACTCTCTCATTAAAAGGTTTTTCGAGTACAGGAACGCTTTTTTGGTAAAATCCTGTAAAAACCTGCAAATTGTACCATTACACTATGATACGGGAACGCAACTATTATATAAATTCTATCACTGCATTGTTTTGCAATCAAAAACACACTTTTCGATGGTAGTAAAACAACTGTTTTATTCACTGTTCAAAATAATTCACACACCTTGAAAAATTGTTTACAAACTTCAATTTTACTATAGTGGGACAAATTTTACAGACAATTAACTTTAAACGTTGTTTACATGGCTAGCGCTTAGCTAATTTTGAAATATATGAACAAAACTCCGATATCCATTATTCAATTGGTTCAAAATCTGATATTGCAAAAATGTCAGATTAGTCAGACAACTTGAAGTAAAGATGTTTAAGGCTCAGATAATACGAAGAGTTTTATCGGAAATATCGATTTCAATGTGCTGCTTGTTTGGCATCATCAATTTCAAAGCTCATTTTTCTTTAGCTTCGATGCTAACCTCAACAGCTCCGATGTAAAAATATACATAAATTTGGAAATAAGTATTATTGTCAGAGAATGACTCATATACTACAAATCTTGTATTTAACACCGCATATTTATTATTGAAAGAATAAGCTTATGCAAAATTAACTACCTGAAATACTCAGAACCAAGCAGCAACCAGCTGTGTTGTAAATTTGATGAAATGCTTGACAGACTGACATTTTCATTGAAGCCAAAACCTGAACAGCTGAAACTGAATGGCGGCGCACTCCTGGTCGTCGCATAATAAGCAAATTATTGAAATGGGTTAATAAAATTATGCTCAAAATACATTGTATTCCGTGTGATAGAAAGAAAAAAACCGCATTTTAATTGTGATATTCACACGAATAACAGTGAACCGCAATGTGCAATGGTGCTGTTGCGCGTTACGTTAAAGCGTTTCTTTGCAGTAACTATCGCTGCGGTCGCCGCCACCACCACCACCACCACACAGCACAGCATGGTGTGTGGGAAACACCTGCAACGCACCTGTAATGTACACCAACATCAACGACTGTGGCTCTGAATCAGCGCAGCTTGACCATTCAAAACTAAAAGCTAAAACACAACCTGAATTTGATAAAGCGAACCGAACCGAACCAAACTAAACCAGCCAGCAAGTCAACCAACTACGCGCTGAATGCATAAAAATTAGGAAACTCGTCGTCGTTGCATGCGCTGGCACACATGCGCAGCAGCCTCATCTAATGTTGATCCAACAATCCGGAGCAAGCAATTCTTGGGAGGAGAGATACAAAAAAAACCAAAAACTTTTCCGCTATTTGCTATAGCTGGTTTTGTTGATTGCCGGTGCGCATGCGTATGTTGTTACCTGATGCTGTTGCCGGTGATGGTGTTGTTGCGGGGAAAACTCTGCTGAAGGAAGTGTTGCTGCTATTACTGCCTTTTCGTAAAGAGTTACAAATTGCTCACCATTTTTATGTACATGCGCACAGCAAGCCAGTAGGTAAAAATGTTGACTCTATCGACAGCACACACCCTCCATTTGTGTTGATTGCAGTGTAGTGTCTCTTTTATAGTTTTATAGATATGAATAGGTAATAAATTTATGGCATTTTATTTATGGCTCATAACTTGGAATGATGTCGCTTATTCTATTTTCTCGATCAAGAGATAATATGTTGGTGATAATTTTTGGCAAAGAGATAATTTTCAGTTTTTTGAAATAAAAGAGTGCTGTTGTAAGCTGTTGCAAAAATTTTGATCACTTATAATACAATAACTTTATGACATTTATTATTTTAAAATTCCTTCGTGCATGCGACTACCGCGACTGTGGCTTAGTAAGTGAATTTGAGTTTAATTGAATTTTAGAGCATTTTTGAGCATTTGCGATTGCATCTACCAGAAATGTTTCATTTGAAATATAGCAAACGAAACGTTACAGAAAACTTTCTTTCACAAGCAATGGTTCTGAAGTGTTGCTGAAATGTTCCTGATTCAACCTTTTCTGAACCTTTCAGATGAAATCTTTCTGATACGTTATAAATGAAATATTACACATGTAATCATTCTGACGTGTTTTTGAAAGGTTGAAGGTTTAATGTTTACTGAAGTTTTCTAATGAAATCTAAATCATGTTATATGATTCGATGACACAGACAGAAAAAAAAATTCAGAATCCGATGACGTAACGAAAAATATTGTTTATTTGTTCTTAATTTTATCAAGCTTCTGTAACGTTTCAGAAGAATTTAAATTAAAAGTTAAACAATTACAAGTTGCAGAAAGCTTTCTGAAATGAAAATGAAAGATTTCTGAAACGTAACGGAATTTTGTAAAATTTCATTTGATAGATTTTTGAAAAGTTTACGAAACGTTACATGACGAATGAGTACAACATTGAGATTATTCAACGTTTTCAATATTGAATCTTATGCATCGTAACGCATTCGTCTTTGTCAGCAATTCTTTGTGATCTGAATCTACCATATACCGAAAATTAGCTCAATAACTTGAACTAAATGAAATAAAAGTAGAAATGGAAGATCACCCTTTCTTATTGGCAAAAAAGCTTACTCATATTAGACTTTTCAAATATATAATTACTGAAAGGCTTAAATTATATAAACTTAAGTCATACATACTTCATAGAAATCGAAAAAAAAAATTGTGCAATATGGAAAAGTTCATTAAGATCTTGGAGTATTGAAAAGTGTCGATTACATAAAAAAGAAATATTTTTATCGGAAAGCATTAAAAATTCAATTATTTGCGACCGAAAACTATTGAAGTGTACGTATACTAAAATTTTAATAATATTTGAAAGTATCGATGAGCCAATAGAATTCAATGAAAACCGAAATATGTACATAAAATTGCAATGAAAAAGTCGATAAATTCTAAGTGCATCAAAAACTTAACCTTAAGTAGGGTAATTGTCATTTTGGAACAATATATCGTCGCTCTGGGGTAGAAAGGCCCTAACTCATTTTTTTTTCGAAATTTATTTTTTTGTGGATCCTAAAAGATAACCCTCAAATACACGTCCGCTTAAAATTTTGATGTGATATTTCAAAACATAGCGGATTTAAACCCAATTGAAAAAAGACCCTTATATGAAATTTTGACGTTTTCATGCAGTTTTTTCCTCCTCCTGTAAAATTGCAAAAACATGAGTTGGGGTCGTTCTACCCGAGAGCGATGATATGTAATCTCTGTTCAGGTCGTGTCTGAAAAAGAAGTGTATTCAACTTTTTTACTTTTTATGGCATTTTTGTTGGATTTGGAACAAGTTAACAAGCACCATCGGATTCCTGGAGAAGTTTACGTCAAGAAATTGAGTTAACGCAATTTCATAAAAAGTCGAACAGGATGCGTTTCGGAAACCAACGATTAAAGTTATTTATATTTTTGAAGTATTTTCATTCAAATCGATGTCTTCCCAGCGTTATAGCATATACAAGTACATATATCACCTGTCATTTTTATAGAACGCATCAACAACATCCCGATGAGACGCATTAATAACATCACAACTAATTTGCTCACGACACAGTTGTCACAGGAAAAAAAACCCCTACGATCAGTGCGTTAGCGTAAATATGCCATAATCACATAGTGATTACAATGCGCACATACCTTGGTTACTTTCTGCTTACCTCTAATGCGACAATAACTGACTACCTACCTACGTGAAAAAAAAGGCTGTGGTACGAAATTCCCAAGTAATGCACAACTGAAAATAACACCTGATAAATGGAAACCAAAGTGGTGCGTTCGTTCTCACGCAGAAGAGTAGAAAAAAAAACGAGCGCATTTTCACCGGTAATAAACAGGTACGTTACATATGTCTGTGTGTGTGTGTGTGTACACGTATTTCATATACAAGCGAACAAGTACCGTTCGTTATAGTAATGACGATCGGATACCTCAAATGTTAATTTCTCAAGTTAACGCTGCACGTGTGCTGTTTTCTGTTTTATTTATTTTACTTTTTTTTTTTTTTCGTTTTTAAACCGAAACAGGCGATTAAGGGAATAACAAAAACAATAATTAAATATTTATGCCATTTAGATTCGCCATTGTTGTTTGTGTCATTGCTGTTGTTGTTTCTATTTTTTTTTAAGAGAACATACTTTATGATCGCATCGCATTAGTGATCGTCCATTGATTAGCCAAGTGGACATTGGATTATTATTGCTGCCATCCAGCAGCTGTAGCCGCTGCTGATGTTGTCTTTGATTTGTATTGTTTCATCATCTTTAAGGCGAGAAACCTTCAGCTGTCTGTGCTGAAAGTACTTACACTTGGTAACAATTTAAAGTTTGAGAATTTTTTTGCAAACCAATAGAAAAATGAAAAGTTGTTGAACATATTTAATAATAATTGCGGAAAAATTTTACAAAATATTCCATGCAACAATGGAAAATATAAGAATTTACAATGCATTTGTAGTTGTTTACTTGTTTGTGACAGTTTAAAATTTCTGAGCGTACAATATATTCAAGTTGTTTACTTTTTCGGAACGATGGTATATATTGAAATTTACAAATGCCTTTCTACTTTTTCACTTTTTTGTGTAAACATAAAATATGAGAGTGTACAATATATGATTGTTTAAAACGAATTTTAAATAATTAACTTTTTTGTGACAATAGAAAATATGAGAGTAAACAATACATACTATATGTAGTGTACTATTTTTAAACGATGAACAATTTTAGAATTCACAATGCATTTCTAATTGTTTACTTTTTTGTGATATTAGAGTATGTTAAATATATTTGTAGTTGTTTAGTTTTTTTGCAACAATTCACTTTGCATTTCAAATTGTTGACTTTTTTGTGACAGGTAACTATGAAAACATACAGTATCATTGTAATTGTTTACTTTTTTGCAACGATTACGAATGTAAGTATTCATTTTTTTAAGCGAATTTTCATTTTTATAAAACATTAGATAATATGAGAATGTGCAATATATTTTTAGTTGTTTACTTTTTTGCGACGATTTAATTTATAGGAACTTAAAATGTATTTCTAGTTGTTTACTTTTTTGTGATAATGACAAAAAAATAAAAAACTTTTTAGGTTATGAGTTTTGAAATTAAATGGAATGCTACTGAAATAATAGTGATAGCTGAAAATAATTATTTTCTTGACGTCAGCCTTATATATAGAAGCGATATCTTCTGCTTTTCATTGCATCCAACTTTGTTTTCTTACATTTTCTTTCTAATTTTTATATAATTTATAATAAAATGCTATTTGTCTTAACCCAGATAGTGCCACTGTCCTTTCAAAAGGACACCAAAAACGTCATCATGAATGAGAGAATTTCTATGAAGATTGGGTCAGATTGGATTAGATTGGATTTGGAAAACTATAGCGTATACGAATAGAGACTTTTGAATAAATAATTGATTAAGAAAGCTATCTTGATCTTTGCAATAAAATTCAACTTTATAAAAAAAAAGTTTCGGCGCTTTCTGGGTTAACTCCTGTTTTAGCTTTGCAATATATATGGGACTAAGAAATTTTAATGAAAAAAACTTTGATCGGATTTTCTTGTCCTATCTCAAGGAGCAGCCATGTAAAATTTAAGTTAAAACGGAGTGATCTTTGAGTAGTTGCTTGAAGAATTTTCGCATTAACCAACATAGGCACTGCAAAGCCCATTGGCTGCTTTTGTTCGATTAATATTTCGAACGACATAAATTTCTATCCCGAAATTAAAGCGTTTCCATTACCGTCTGACTACCGTATGACGAAGCACCTCTTATCAAAGCTGTCAACTAACTTTGAGCCGTTGAGTACTTGATAATAATCTTGCAAATTCTGTTACCTAGTGTTGTTATTGTTGCTATTCTAATGATCTTAGGCAAAATATATGATGCTATCGCCAACTTGTCATGATTAACCAACCAACCACTACCTAAATGACGGCGGCTGTCATTGAGAAGTGTTGCTGCTGCTGCTGCACATAGTACTAAACATGCAGTTGTTGCATTATTAAGCTCAGCTGGTGATAGCTTTTGTCTTGATTTTTTCTTCTTCTTCATCATTATCCGACTGCTGTGTATCTTTTATGTTTTCTCTTATCTGTTATAACTGTCAAAGTCAGCTGCTACAGCAGCAGCAACAATTTAATTTAAATGACCATATAGCAGCAATTGTTATATTGTTGGTCTTGGTGTTATTGAAGCAATACCGCCGCTTAGCTAGCGCTGCTTCATTTGCATCAGCTGCACGCTCTCAAGCTGTCGATCATCAGTTATTATTGCTTTCATTGCTATAGTTGTTGCTGTTGTTGTCTGCTTTTCGTTATTGGTGTTGTTTATGCGTTACCGATCAACGATCGCTAGTTCAATGCAAACAACATATAATTATCACTGTTGCTATTTTTATTGTTGTTGATTATGCATTTAACGTTACTTTTTATTTAGCATATGATTTTTTTATTCAAAACACACATTCACATAATTGCCATTGGTATGCACTTGTATTGCGATATAAACATAATCGGCCTCTTTTGCGTTTCAACGCAATTCCACATCATCTCAATGATCGTAGTCTATTTCTCTTCTTTTGCGCTTTTTTTTTTTTAGGGTAGCCACTTACATTCCTGTTGTATTTATCATATATTTGAGTTACATGCGGAGAAAAATCTACTTAAATTTATGAAATATATGTGCATTCAAGAAAACAAATTCACGTCGTAGCAACATAATTTCTTTGATTTCAGTTGTTTATGTCATAAATGGGCAAAATTTTGGAAGCAGGAGCCACTTACAGCAAAAGCAACAAAAATTACAATAGCAGAAAAAACCCCACCATACATTCGATTCAATTCCAAGAATCAAACAAGAACATTATAAGTGTATAAATCAGTGGTGGGCATGGAAATCTAAGAAAAGGGCGAAACAATACGAACGAACGAAATTTGAAAGTTTTTTTCTGTCATTTCCAAATTCGCCAAGATCACAAAAAAAAAACCAAATTGCACTACAAACAAAAACAATTCCTACATTCGTCTAGACACAATAAGGCGCCGTCGCTTATGCCTTTGTGTGTTGTATATTGTTTATATATGAACTCAAGTCAACGCTGTGCCTCGATAGCGTTGAAATTCTGCGAATTTTTTTTCGCTCGCTTGTGCGTCGAATAACGGTTCGGGCAATGAGAGTGGATAGGGACACTACGTGCCCACCACTGGTATGAATAAATGTACAATGAGCAAAAAAAGAAATGAGAGAAGCTGTCATCAATGTTAGTATTGTTGTTTACTTGTGCGCTCGCTCCAGTAGTGAGTGCTGTTGCTGTTGCCCCTATAGGCCTCTTTAATACCAAGATACATTCAAATTGGCGTTATATTTAAGCAATATGTTACCGATAAAGTTTTAGCGAATCGCAATGTATCCTCTCTTTTATCTTAAACATTTTTTTTCTTTCCAAAATATATCGTACTTGAGTGATTTTTTTTTATCATGGGAATATTCATCTAAAACTCAATATATATTGTAGTTTCTCTAAGTGTATGCCTACAAATCTTTAAGTTTTTTTTTCTCAATTTAATTTTTTCGTAACCATTCAGTTGTCAATTTTCTTGTGAGTTTTCCATTCCATTGTTAGGTTCCCTTGTGCCGGTCTCGTATTTGCAGTTTTTGCTCTAATGCTTGGGTGGCTTTTTTTCATGCGCATTGTTAACTCGTTGGCTTTGCTGTCGGTAGTGATCCTGTGATCGTTTGTATTTGATAATTATTGTCATAATGTTGTTGACAATTGTTGTCGACTATTTGTGCGCAATTAGCGTTGTTGAGTGGCAATTCGATTATGTCAATGATTTTGTTTGGTTTTGACTGTAGTTTGTGGTAGAAATATTTAAAATAGCGGTATTAAATGTACCTACATATACTATACATATATGTAGATGTTAATATTGTTATGAACTACTTTAAAGTCTAAATAATCAGATTTTGTTTTGTTCATAAAGTAATGAAAGTATTGCTCTGGTTTATGTGCTTAATTAAAATTTTTAGTACCTACATTTTGAGTCACAAAAATCGTCGAATTTCCGACGATTTCATACATTTTTGAATTCCTACCAGGCCCCCAGCTTTGACATGAAATTCCGGGCTTATCTGGGTTAATCCCGTGGCCCAAGACTATTTCCAAAATTGAATTGCTTGCCAGATTTTATCAAGATCTGATTTCCTTTCAAATCAAATGCCAAAAAAGGAAAAGAATTTAACACGCGTTGTGGAGATCACCGACGAGCATTGGAGCAAAGCCTTAAAGGTAACAGATAACGCGACTATCCTTTATAATTGCAGAAATGATCGGAAAAACAAAAGATGCGTGAATCGTGGAAACATTGGAGAGCACTCGATACTGATCGTTCACGTTGGAAGAGTTTTGTTGTATACTACATGAGGAGATAAAAGACACAAGAGAGATGATTGACCTTTGGCTTTTATATCTCTAAAATTGGGAATATAACGAGCTGTTGCTTACATAAACTTTTGAGCAGCATATCATCTACATTAGTCTCATAAGGTTTAAAGCCCATTTGGTGGAACATAAGCTGAAATTCGGAGTTTTTTTTCCATATTTCGGACTTGACAGGGAATACATGTCTTATTGAAAAGCGTTATACTTACTTAGCTGTTGAACAATTCGTTCGTGGCTTTTTCCATATTAATAAAAACTCAAATTTTTTTCTATATTCAATAAAGAATTGTATGTTTTATTATATTTATTTTTAATTTTGTTTGTTTTTTTTTTTTAATATTATTTTATTTTGCTTGCATAATGAAATTTTCAGTTTTTTTTTTGTTTTGCAATTGTTAAATCAATACATACAGATATTAAAGATATTTTCAAATATATAGTTCTTAATTTGAGAAAGACAAAAATTATACAAATATGTAGATATACGAAAAAAATTTGATAATAATTCTATACACTTTGTACAAAGTATGCTACAGATCACAGAACATATTTTTTATGCTTTTTTTCATTAATTGTTTTTATTTATTAATTTTAGTTGTTTATGATAAGAAACATAAAGTTTTTTGCTGTTTTTCAAAACAGTGAAATAATGCTTAATTTTGTGCTTTAATCTTTTGTCACACAGCATAGATGAGTGCTTTACAGCTTAAACAACGACTGTGAGCTTTTTGTTTCACAAGTGTGTGAAAGTAAAAGCTCACTTGCTTGCGTCACATCTTCTGTTTAGTATACTTGCGAAGAAAAGCTATTTTTAAGCTTTCACATGTGTTTGCAATCAACATACTGAGGAGACTGCTTTGCCAGCAGGTTTTAATTACAACAAAAAGTGCGCAATTTTCTCAACACTGAGATTTACCGGACCTAAGCACAAAATTTGCCCATCACTGTTTCAATTCTATTAAACATTAAAATATGTTATAATGAGAGCCTAGCATTTAAGCATAGTATCAAGTTCAGTTTAATTGTTTGATTTTTTTTTAATATTTAAGTTTTAAATTTAAAGTTAAAATTAGAAAACAAAAATAAAAAAAAAACACAAAAAGCAACAAAGTTTTTATCCATTTCAAATAGTTTGCAAGTTTTATTATTTTTTTAAAATTTATAGGATGCATAAAAAACTTAAGTGTTTACTATCATTACTTGTGGTATTGTAAATTAACTGCATTGTTATTTAAGTTAAACTTTAAAAATAAATAGTAGGGTGATTTTAAAAGTTTTCTTGTTTATTTTCATATTAAAGTTTAATGTTAAAATTAATAGGAAATTATTTTTAAAGTTGTGAGATGTTGCTTTTTAGCGTTTTACAAAGCTTGTTGCAAAAGTTTCGTTCGCTATTCAAAAACAGGAAAAAAAAAATAATAAACATTTTTTTTTCTTTAAAAATAAAGTTTAAAGCTATGCCAAGTTTTTGTTGTTGTTATTACTATGCAATTTATTTATTTGCATTTTGCATTTGCAATAATAAAAATAATGAAAAAAAACAAAATTAATCAATTAATTTGTTGTAATTTTAATAATGCTAATGAATTAATTGCTTAATTTAGTGAAAATTAATTATTTATTAAATAATAAGTTTTTATGTTTATTGTATATATTATTTATGTAATTAAATGTTTATAATTTTTTATTATAGTTAGTAGTTAAATATTTTGCTGCTTTCTTTTTGCTTCCATACGAGCGGATGATATACATTTGAATGATTATTGCGTTAAAATGCTTAAATTGGTTTAAAATGATTATGATTTTATATTGAACTTTTGCTGTAATCAGATTTAATGAGTGTTCAATTATTTTTTAATAAGACGTTTTACAATTGATTTTGCTCCTGTTGTTGATTTAACTATTTTCTATATTCATATAGAAGCGCGAGATCTGCAAGACTTGAGTTTGACTTAATATTTTTTCTTGTTTTTTTTTTTTTTGTTTAACAAGAGGTTTGCCTGCTGTTGCTGTCTTTTTCTGCTGACGTCTGCAAAGATATAGAAAAAAAAGAAAGAGAAAGCATTAAAATTTTGTTGAAGAGTTTAAGTAAATTAAAAATTATTTTAATTTACAACATATAACTAAAAAGTTAAATAATTTTTTTGCAAAAACGCTTAAGGTTACCTATGCAAGTGAAACCGCAAACCTAAGGTCAAATTTACTAGTTAAAGGTTAAACCTTGGTAAAGCTATGATGTTTTTTACAAACATATGAGCAGATCTTTTTTAAGTTTTAAGTTTCTTAAGCTGCTCTATTACAGAGTTTTCAATTTAATAAATAAAAATTGTGAATCATTTAAATGCTTGAAAAGTTGTTGATAAATTCATTGCACATGAAATAAACCAAAAATTTTGTGATTTGTTGGAGGAAAATAGAGTTCAGATCATGAGGATTAATGGTAATGTGGTATATTTTATGTAGACAAAATACATATAAATCTAAAATTATTTTAATGCGCTAGCTTAAATTACACAAAACAAAGAACAAAACATAAAACCGCCTAAAGCAAGTCACACAATGCTGAATGGAATCATCAGCAACCATGCCTCGTTGCAAGCTTCCTTCGCATAGTAGCAAGCTCAAATCATGTTATAAATCGGTGAGCTTACCGAGAGGTAATCTTTGTGCGGTATATGGGAACTGAAAACAATCTACAATTACTTTACCAAACCCCAAAAAAAAAAATTACACAAAACAAAGAACTCCGGCTAATCGGCTCAGAGGTCACTGATGATTTCATTTAGTAATGAATGAAACTGGTATGACTAGCCTTAGCTTAATTTAGTTTTTGTTGTTGTTGACATACACTATCCTGAACAGTTAGCTGAGTAAAATAATTTTAAATTATTTTCTGTTCCGATACACCACAAAAATTTAAATATTCTATATATCCTCAAATAAATGTTTTGTTTGATGCATGTCAATTCATTAGATAGTAATATTTATCAAAACTTTTTAATTATAAATAAATATTTTAAGGAAACTTTTTACTAAATACATTTCTTTGAGGGGTAACATATTCTCTTCTCAGTGCGTGGATGAGTTCAAAAATGCTGGTAGACTACAAGGGATTATTTGGTTATAGAACTTAAACTTATTTCCATAGTCAATAATGAGGATGAAATGCGTGTGAAATTTAATTTTTTAGACAATTTTTCTTCTGTTTTTTGCATTGATACATTGGGTACGTTTGACACTACAAGTTTCTTTGCTGTAAATAGTGATATATAGGAGTAGTGTCTAGATATTTTGTGTGATTTTTAAACAATTCTCTTTAGTTATTGTTTAAACTGTATGTTTTTTTTTAAAGAAAAATGATCTAAACACTAAAAACCACCCAAATGTGACAACTTTACCTTGTCCTAATATTTTAGTTATTTTCGCAGCACGATTTCGTGACTGACTTTACTTAAGAAAAATTAATTAAAAATTTACCAAAAAAATGTGTTTCAGGGGTAACAGTTCTGGGCAATCATCCTCAAAGAAATAATTTCGGAAATCTGATATCACTTCAATAGTGTTTTGGATGATTTGCCATTTAGTATACATTTTACCAAATTCCTCATCTTTTTGAAGCGATATCAAATTTTTGTTTAGGTTCAATTTTTGTGTGTGATATAAAATTTTTTCAATGACTCTACAAACAAACGGAATATTAACTTTTAAATTTCAACAAAACCATTTTAGCTAAAAATTTAGCTTTGAAAATTTTCAACATCATTCTCATTGCACATAAGGCAACAGCAGCAGCAATGATCGGTCGGTCAATAGACGACAACGAACTTCAGCAACATTTCGCGGGCAATTGTTTTTAGTTTAATCACAAAAACTACAACAACAACAACTAAAAACAATACGCTTCGCTGAACAATATAAAGTATTGTAAGTAAATGATAAAAAAAGCAAAATTAAATAAAATAGAAATTTAATTTTAAAAATATTCGTACACAAACAACAGCAACAACGATCGCGTTAGTACGATCATCGAACACGTGCAAAGATTCTCCGCGCTATTTAAAGCAGAAAAAAAAAAGAGAGCAACAACAGAGCCGCAGCAATAAATGACTTTCTACAGTAGCAGCAAAGCAATCAGTTGTGCATTTGAAAAAAAAGTGAAAAAAAAAAAAATTTTTGTTTTTTTGTAGAGCCAGCAATTGCCGGAGGGGGGGGCGCGATGCAGCAATTCACTTTTGCTGTTTGTAGTAATTTTAAAACGAGCAAATTTCTATAGTAAAAATAAAAGTGATTGCGTTGCGTTGATCATTTTTTTTTTCGCGCTGCTGTAGATTATTTGAATTTTTATTTTTATAAAAAAAAAAAATATAAAAAATCTTAATTTTAGAAATTTTCTGTTGTTTCTTTAAAAATATGTAAATATTTTTGGCTGCTTTGAATTTTCAGCACATTGCTGTGCTGATAACCCCATAGTAATGTGCGCCTTTTCTATTTTTAATTTACAAGATATGAAACAGCTGCGCGTTGTTATTTTCATAAAATTAGCAAAATATTCATAAAGCGTTTAATTGACCCCACTGAGCGCTGTTGATTTGAATTATTATGATTATTCTGTATGAAATTATGAATAACACAAAAATTACCGAAATTTTGACAGCAAATTAAAAAAATTAAATTTTTTTTTTTGAAAGTATGAAACATAACTTTCACCCAGCTTTCAAGCTTTCTAGCGTTGAAGCAAATGAAAAATAAATTAATCAAAAATAGAAAGAAAACAAAAACCTCCAAATGGCAAAACTTTGATGACCAACAACTCATTTTTGCTGCTGTCTGTTATTATGATGATGATAATGATGATGGCATCATCAAACCATGAAGTCAACACCAACATAACAAAAGAAAAAAAGTTACGAAAAAAGCAAAGCTTTCAAAATTTCATTACAGCAAAAAAAAAAAAGCGGCAGATGAAAAAAAAACTTCAAAGTAAAACTTTTTGCTGTTTACAAAAGCAATTGGCTCTCTAAACTCCGAGGGTCTCAAAGTAATTTCAGTTTTGCTGACTGGCTATTGCTTAACTATGACTGCGACAACTGTTGCTGCTGCTAATTGGAAAGGCACAATAGCAAAAAAATTTTGAATAAAAGGTGTAAAAAGCCAACAGCAAAATGTAAAGCAAAAAAAAAACTAAAATGGAGACGTCCCCAACGTAACAAATTTTGCTGTAAATTTAAATGTAGGTTTATAATTTTTTCAACTGTTTTTTTTTTTATTTTGCTTAATACATATGTATTAATAGGCATGTGACTACATATGTAAATTTTGTAGCTTTGTGCGTGTGTTTGTATGTGAAACAAATTTAAGTATCTGCAGGTGTTCATTTAACATCACATCAAACACAGCAACAATAAAAATCCGCATATACAAAAAATGCGAACACAAAAAAAAAAAAAAGTGTAAAGAAGAGAAAAAAAAAACTTGAAATAAATTAACAAAATAAAACAATTTCACAGTCGCAAATATAAAAATTTAGATTGTCTACAACAGAGACAACGACAAAAAAAAATAAATAAAACAAAAAAACAAATAAATTATTATCAGCAACAACAAAATTAGCATTGTGACATCTTTTTGAGCAGCAGCAGACGAGACGAGACGCACATAGTGGTGGCAGTGGCTCTTAGGGTTAAAGTTCTCAAAACTGATAATGCGATATTTTGTAACACTGCATTTTTCTAGTCAAGAATATGCAAAAGTTTACAGTTCTCAAAATATAATCGATCTTTAAATTTTTTGCTAAGCTGCTACAAAGTTCCAAACTAGCTCTTTTTTGTTCGTTTTTTAGCATTTTTTTTACGAAATTTTTTAGTGAAAAAATTTTTTCCAGCAATCATGCCAATTATTTTAATATTTGTAAAAGATTGTCAAAACAAATGACTCCAGCTTGTCCCATAAAGAGGACCAACTCAAAGTTGTAGTACGTTCTAAACAACAAATGAGAAAATCTTAAGCATTTGCAAATATTAGAAAAAAGTTAAGTTTAACATCTTAGCATTGGCACTTAAAAAAAAAACAATTTTTGCTTAAAGCACCACTATCTAAAAGTCTAATTTTTGAGTTAAATGTTATCAAATGAGTTGCTGTGTACACAAAAATCTTCAAAATTAGCGTAAAGTTACAGAAACTTATAAGAATAAAAAACAGTAGTATAAATGGATCTTAGACTGAGAAAAATATTTGTTTGATTATGACAAATTATATTTAATAAAAAGCAATCAAATATTTGATTGAGTCAAACATGAAATGCTTCAACCAATACATACCACTATTTGATCCAAATACATCATTTTTGATGCAAATAAATATTTAATTGCTCTATATCAAATATACATTTGATATATTCAAACATATCGTTTACTTAGTATAAATATGTACGATCTTAACTCCTCACAATAGCCTTAACTGTTGATAAAATAATAGAACAAGACATCACCCACCCCAGTGTGGACATATCACACACAAATTTAAAAATGCGACACAACGCTTAACATCATTTGAAGCGCTTTGAAAGTTATGTCCATTTCATTAGACTGACTCTCTTTTCATTTTTTGCATATTACCTACTAATCTTGTAATTTATATGAAACTTTAGCTTTAAATTTTGATAATAAGGTTTGCTTTTTTTCCACTTTTAAAAGGAAAGAAGATATTTTCCAGTTTTGTTGGAAATTGTCCCCATTATTGCAAATTTCAATGTATCGAAATAAAGTTGACTTCGTTTTGTCAGTAATCGAATTGCATACCAAGAATTAATAAGACTTTTAAAGCGGCAAAATATATTAAATGAGTTTTAATACAAACAACTTTGGTATTGAACATTATTGAAAATAACATTTTTTAACTTTACTTCAATCGAAAAAAAATGCATTTTGAAGTTGCAAAGTATTTGAAATTGCTCTTTTACAATTTACATTAAAAACTTTAAATCAAAGTGGATTATTTTTGAATGCAAATCAAAAATATTTCTCTTCAATTTAAATACTGTCAGCTTTGGCGCTAAGTCAAAGGCGATTTTGATTGAATCAAACTTAAAAACATTGATTATTTCTCTAAATATATTTATATTAAAATGTTTCATCATTCTGTTTTGAGCTTTTTAGTTTTTATAAAACAAATAGAAAGAATTACATTTGCTTTAAGTAATTGTGAATGATATTTTTGATTACTTTCAATAAAGTTTGGCTAAAATTCAATGTTTTAAGCCAAATAAGAAAAAAAAAGTCCTAAATCTAAATGTGACATAAATAATTGTAAATAGTTGTTTTTGAAACGCTACTCCTCTCGTATGTGCCACAAATTAAAAATTCACTTTAAATGTCACATTCAAATTTAAACCTTTTGTTGCTGCATACACAGCAAACACCAAAGTTAATTTGAATTGCAAAATTTTTAATTTTTTTTTGTTTTTTTCAAGTTATTTAGTTTTACTACCATAATGTGTTGTTTTGGCATTAACCTGCTTAAACTTTTTTGTGTAAGTGCTAATAGCCGGTGGCTATTTTTTGTATTGTCAAAAGACGATCTTCTACTTTTTTAGATGTTTTTGTCTTAATAAAAACCAGTTTAATTTGGTTTTTGGGGAAAACCATGCTGTTTAGGTATCACAAGACAGGTATTTGTTTTTTTATATAAAATTTACGACGCATTTTTAATGAATGATGTTGACATATAAATTTCTAGTATGTGCTGAGTTGCGGAAATTTTATATGGCCAAAAAATGCCGTTTGTTTCTATTAAAAGCAGTATCGCAGTCAGTTTGAAATTATGGAGATTTCTATTAATTAATAGAAACGTATGATTTCTGAACCCACAACAATATGAAAAAAAATACACCAGTAGCATTAAATATTTTATATAGTTACAGCATATTAAAAGATTATTTTTTCTGCAAATTTATGTAATTTTGAACATGCATTTACCAAGAAGTTTCGGAAATGCATTATGAAAGACAACACAGCCTTATGTGAAAAAATAAATAAGTTGCAGGGTTCTAAGTTTATTTTCTTGGGTGATTTTTGAAAACTGATTGAAATGACTACTGTTTTTTTGAGCTTCGGCTTTCGAATTATTTCATGTATGTAGAGACGTATAAACTGATTTTTAATTTTCATCGCGAAAAATTTTTATTGAAGCTAAACATTACCCAGAATTGGAATAACTACAAAAGTCCAAACGCAAAAATTCAATAGTAAAATCGCTTATTTGCAACCTGTGTTCTTCCCAGTAAAGTTTCCCGTGTATGGGACCTTTTATACTTTTAAAAAAGATTCAGGCAACAAACTTTAAATTAAGATTCAACAGCAATTTTGCTACAGAAAAAATTATCTTTTTTGAGAAATTTTCTTTAAAAAAAACATGTTGTTAAAAACTAACATTTCATGCGAAGATCTAGATTTCTTAGTGATATGCAAGTGCGATTTTACATTTACTAAAACATGTAATTAAAAACAAGTAAATTTTTAAATTTTAAAAAGACTTTAGATTAAAGTTAAAATGTTAATAAGGTTAAATAAACGAACTTGCTCGGAATAATATCACTTTTATGAAACTTATGAAAGAAGGCAGACTTTATTTAAGAGATAACAAATTTTGTTTTTACTTAAATTATAAATTCATCAAAATTTTTGTTTCTTTTAAAAATGACTTTAGACATAAGATTTTTCAATGCAAATTTTTGCTTTAAGAAATAATATTTTCATAAAATTTTGACATAAACATAACTCGAACATAAATTTTTATTTTTAACAAACATTTTAGAAACAAATATCCCTCAAAAAGCCCGTTCATTATAATTTATAATAGGTTTATAGCGCGTTTATGACATGAAGATTCCTATTATAAACGGTCTATTAATCAACAATAAATTAATATTAATATTGCTGTCTAGCTTAAGCTGCGAGCGCTTTTTATGAAATGTTTTGTTCTAATTTTCATAAACAAACTTAAAGAAAGAGATAAGTTAATTTGAATTAATTATAATTTCTTCAAAAGACTTAGTGAGAAGATTTTATTTAAAATGACAGCATGTGCTGATTTGGAAATATTCCTTTTTTACTGAGAAAACATATGACGAAAGAAAACGTAGATTAGGAAACTTTAAGCCTCACTGAGAACGTAAATAATTGTGGGCCGAAAAATTGCTCTTTTGAATGACAAAATATGTTTAAGGCTATAAGATATCTGAATTGCTATTGAAAGTTAGTTTTCCCTTCAAGCAAACCTACTTAAGCGAAGTGAACTTTTTCAAGTTTAGTAAATTCTAAGACCCACTGAAAACGTAAAACAATTAATTCAAATTATAACCGTAGAATTCTTATACAATATTTCTACTTTACTTTGCCTCACCCTCAGCCTAATTAAACTAAGTGAGCTCTTTAAAATCTTAATCCAAGTTCAACCTACCGTTTGTAAATTTTGCAACACAACTTGCTGCAGCTGCTGCTGCTGCTGCTGCTGTTGTTGATGATGAAGCTGCTGTTGTTGCAGTTGAAGTTGCTGCACACCAGTAAATGCCGCGACAGCTGATGATGTTGATACCGGCAGGATGGTATTCGGAGCTTGACGATCAACCAAAGGTTGTCGTTGTATTGCGGGACTAGAAGAAGATTGTGCTTGTTGTTGCTGTTGCAATTGCTGGCTATGATATTGCTGTGACTGCGTCGTTTGCTGTTGTGCCTCGGCAGCTAAACGTTGTGACAATGCGTCTTCACTATTGCCGCCATCCTCTTGTAATTCATCTTCAACATCTTCATCGTCATCATCATCCAGGGGAATATTTTGTGAGGTGGCAAAATTTAACGCACTTGCAGCATCAAAATTTCCAATTTCCGGATGTGTTTCCAATTCACTTTGTAAATCGCAAATGTAATCGATCACATGCTGAATGATCTCCAACTTGGAGAGTTTGCGGTTTTTCGGCATAAATGGTACCAAATCTTTCAATTTCGACAGGTACATTTTCATTTCAGCATTTTCACGTTGCGGATGCTGATGACGCGTTATAGCGCGACCGTTTGGATTTATAGTGGGCATTGAAGCACCGGTTTGACAAACGGCGGTAAGAGATTTCATTTTTTTAATGATGGCTTTACGCTCGTCGAGTAGAATTTTGGCGGCTTTTTTTTTAAGAGACCGTGCGAGAATGCGAGGTTTTTGTTTTAAGAAAAGCGAAAAAATTTAATTTTTCACTTTTTAGTTTTGGTTTTTTTTTCTTCTGAGGTTCGATTGAGAACACTTTGATTTGTTGTTAATTTTTTGTATTTGCAACACTTTTTTGGTTTTTTTTGTGAAAATTTTCTTTTCGTATTTTTTTTCTGAGTATCTGCGGGAACACACTTTATATCCAAAAGAATTTTTTTCGCGTACCGTAATCCGTTAATGTGCGTTTTTTCTTATGTTAATTTTTGTTTGCTCTTACAATTTTTTTTTTATTACATGAGATTTATTTCTTTGCCAATTTGTGCATACGTTTTGCAAGGCTTTTTGTAAATTTTCTCGAGGTTTTCTGTTCTGAATACTTTGAGTAGCGTACACGAAATGAGTTTATTTCGCTCTGAGCAAGCGCTTTTATAGTGGCACAACAAAACTCCGCCTATCGGTGAGTAAACGAAACGCTAAAATGAGTGGAGAGTATGAGCGTGAATTCGTCGTCTTGTAGACTTGCACTCGGTGGGGTGACAGCATTGTCGAATGTAAACAAAATTAACGAATCAACAGTGCAGCTGCAACAGAAATTTTTTGTAATTTTGGTAGACTTTATGGATTTTGGAGAGGTGTTACTAGAGCTGTAGATTTTATTTGGAGATTTTCGCAAGGAGAAATAGCTGTCGTCAAAGTAATAAGAAGACTTCGTTATAATACAATTACGAGCTGAGCTCAAATTTTTATATTTTTGCACATAGAGAGACAAATCCAGCATTGGTTTGGCAGCATTCTTATGCGAACTTGTTACAAATAAGCTGCCAGAGTTTAGTATACCGCAATTCATGGCATTTGAAAATGAGGGGAATGAGAATTTTGGACAGTAGCCAAAGAGAGAGAGAGAACTGTGGTAAGCTACCATCGACTAAGCCGAACTTTAAATCATTTATTCTTACGCATCAGGAGAAGTTTTGAGTAAGTTGAAGAGCCATATAAATTAGTTAATGCACAGGGTCTTATTTCTTATTTAGAGTCATGTCATCATTGATTCAATTGATTGTATAAATTATGCAAAATTAGTAAAGGATTCTACGGTGTTTTGAATAGGAAACTTCTGTTCCGAAACGAAGTTGCGTTGATTTTGTTTTGGAGAGGAGAATATACTGAAATTTAAAGAACATGTGTCCATCACAAATCTAAAGCAAAATTAATGCACGATTTCATACAGCGCTTTGGACAACTTGAGAGAGTGTTGGCAAAAAAGAGAGGGAGACTTATGCAACATTTTAAGTAAAGAAGTTGCTAAATGAATAAATTCTTTATGAATTGCTTTTTCATTACATTAAGCGTCGTTTCACTATATAAAATTAAGTTGAGGATTGGATAAAAAATGTTTAATTTTAAAGGACTTCAAATGCAAGAAAAAATTTAAGGAAACCATAGCTAAAGTTTTGGACATTTCACTTTATAAAATAATGGTAAATATCGGGACTATAGGACCACCGATCGGAGGGCGGTGAAGAGAAAAGGAGGACGGAGGACAACGAATATGAAATCAGAAGCTCGAGGACGTACCTACAGACTCATCAGAAATTTCGCATATGGCCCTAAAGAAAATTGCTATAAGTTTTGAACCCCTAAATTGATTTCCAAGATATGAATGTTGTATCAAAAATAATTTTATTAGCTATAAGATTTTTGAATAAAACTTTGCAAACATACTTTTCGACTAAGGTGACTTTTCTGAAATTTTTACCAATTTCCAACTTTTTCAATTTTACATAAAAATTTGTAAAATAAAAAACATAAGCTTATGGGACATGTGTCATGTACAGTAATAAGGCTGCTCAAATACCCTTTTGTTAAATTTGCAACTCAAATAAAAGGTGCTTAAGTAAAATAGTCCAAATAACACGATCACTCGAAATTTTGTATATATTTTCCGCTGACTTTTTCATATAATTCTCCTGGAACAAAATTTAATAATTTATTATTTCTCCACTTCAAATGATGAGTACTACATTCACTTTGCTTTGTGGAGACTTGAATGAACCCAAACATTTTACCATACGACTTCCCATACGTAGACTTTTAGTATTCCCCTTAAGATAATATTCAAATATTAAATTTTGTAGACTTGTAAAGGAATTTTCATTAACTTGATTCAACAACTGCTTTAGAAAAACAAACACAACACACAAGTAAGCAGCTGTTTATTACCCCTACACAAATCAATAATGGCTCTCAGCTATGATATACTCTACCTGAACTGTCCAAATCTACATAAAATTGCTGCCATTGCTCGTGCGCTCGTTTTAGGCTTCGCGTTGTTACCTATAACCGATTGGTCGGTTTAATTTTCTACAAAAGGTTTCTCCATTACTTGGAGAGCAGCAATAAAATTTATTCTCCAATATTCCGTAAATAGTCATGAGAAAATGCAGCCTCTCTTCACAACGTAAAAGACAATATTTAATAAATCTCTAAAAGTTGATGATCTCCGCTCTCAACTTAAGAAATCTTTCGCTCTATTCTAAGTTTTCATATAATTACTACTTGACTTTTACTGAATGGAATTTCTGAACTTCATTCTGTTTGTAGACTCTACAAATCAACACTTTTGTTGGTAAGAAAGAGTGCTCTCATTTCATCTCCGTTATTACCTTCGTAGAAAGTCTACCATGGCGCTTGTCATCTTTTCATACCCCAGCTAGTCCAGAACATGAACTACTCTGGACTCTCTCCCTCTCGAAAAAGAAACGTTTTTTTTTCTCGAAAATCTTTGCCACTCTATCAATTGTGATGGGATTTTAGTGTCAATTTAGGTTTCGGTATTTCAGCGTAGTCGCACACTCGTATGGTTTCTGTGATGTAATCTAATGCTTTTCTCTGGCTGTTTGTTACTTTTATTGTTGTCGTCAATGTTACTTTTGTTGTTGTTGTTGTTTTCTCATTGCTGTGGTCGTGTCTTCGTTTTGTTGTAAATTCGTTTTATTTATTTTTTCGTTGTCGTCCTCCTCTTATTTTTCACTTCGCTCTCTGTTGAGAATTTTTATGTTTCATAGGATAGGGCTTGGCACAACTCGACTTGGACTGACATTTTGATTGAATCTAATGAATGAATCAAGGAGTGAATGAATGAATGAATGGAATGAGTGCAATGTATTTGTTGTTCTGCTTCATTGTTTATGAAAAATGACACTCGGTTAACACTTCGTTGTTGTATCTTTTAAGGTCTAAGGAGGAGCAGCAGCCAGGGGTTGTGGTGTGTGTTTGAAAAAAGCATGTATGAATGGCATTAAATTTAATGCGATATTTATTGTTTGAATTCCATAAAATAATGAATTAAGTGACATAGTAATTATTGGATTAATTTTATTTAAAACTATTATTATTTATGATAGAAATTTCATAGAGCGTTGGAGTTGAACGTTAAGGTTGCCGATATTGTTGAATTACTTTTTTTATAGTGTTTTTTTTTTGGGTAATAAAATATTAATTTACTTTTAATAATAAAAAGACAAAACGTGCTTTTAAATAATGATCAAATTTTGATTATGATAGCCTGAAAAAGTTCAGAGATAAGTCGATTAAAAAAAAGTGTCTCACTGTTCACACCCTTGGTTTTGATTCGTCATAACTTATTTGCCACTTTAAATTTTCAAAAATTTTATACGGCATTTGGAGGAAGGCAAGTTTGTGTATGTGGATAAGAATATGTTGCGCCAGCTTTTGAGGGAATCTGTACCACCTTGCATCTTATTCAAAATTGACCTCCAATTTTTAACTGAAAACTTTTTTTGTTTTTACATTTCGATAAACATCTCGAAGCATAACTGCCAAGTTACGAGAAAGCCTATGTACTCGTCAATAATCGATAAATGTGTGAATATCAAAAGCAACGAAGTCAAGAAGTTTGAAGTGTATTGGCATTGTGTTGCTTAACTTCAATGTTAAGCGTCGATTCAACCAAATAATAATCACCTTTTCAGAGAAAACATTTTTTACAAAGAATCACAAAAGTCGTATGTGCATAAAAACGTACATTTTGCAACATGAATCTTCTACGCCAAAGCACGTAATTCACCTGAAAAATTACGAAAAATTTCAATACTTTTATCTTTTTATTTTTTACTGAATTTTTTTTTTTTCAACTTTGAGAAGTTTTCAATTACAAAATTCTACATAAAGTGCAAACCTGAAATAAACGCTGTCACAAAAATGTCGAAACATGCAAATACTTAAGGATTCACATATCTGCACCTAAAATAAAAAACTAAAAAACATGCTCAGCATTAACCACAAGCGACTGTCTACCTATGGGTTAATGAGAAGAAAAAAAAGTAGAATTTCATGGCAAAAAACAATGGAAAAAACCACATACCCCAAGTCATTAAAACAAATCCACACGCAGTTTAAATTTCAACAAAGTTTTATGATTTCAACAAGTTTAGGTTTCAAAAAAAAAAATTTGGTTTTTTTTAATTTTTTTTTCTTGATTGCAAACATGACAAGTGAGCAGCAACAGGTTACAAACGGACGGCAACATATACATACATACAATTTAATAGCAAGTGACTTAAATTACAGCAACAATAGCAAAACAACAATGAGCACCACTTTACATGTGAGTGATACAACAAGTTGACAACACCAACAACAACATCCACAGCACTGACTATTTTGACTACAACAACTCACATGCCAATCATAGGAGCTGTGGCAGTATATTGTGGAGCAGCGATAGTGTGGGGATATTTAGATTTTATTTTTAGCCACATAATCTTATTAAAAGCAAATTATATTTAATTTCATGAAAAAATTGTAAAAAAAAACAATGGCAAACGTAGCAACATCAGAAAAAATGATGTTGCTCACGTGCATTCATGCGATACGCGGCAGCGTCGGTGGCTGATGTGACAACGATCCACACTAATTGCGCTCGCGTAGCTTTTGAGATACAGTTTTTTTCTCTTTTGTTCTTTATTTTGGTATGTTGCTACATTTGTTGTTATTGCTTTGTTTTATCTTTGTTGTTTCTTTGTTTACGTGAAATTGTATCTTTACGTAAAACTTTGATGTTGTTGGCATTCAACGTCGTCACACAGTTCATTAAGAGGAGCAACGTGAAAACTAAGGCAACAATGAAAAAAAAGATTAAAAAACTCAATTTCTTTGCTGAAACGTGAAACTTTTTTTAAAAAAATATAGCAATCGGGCAATTCCACACCCAAGGCTTTGAAATAATGATATCTATTCCAAAGCGATTAGGAGGGACATTTTTTCAAAAATATCAAAGCGAATTGGGTTAATTGGGTTTGTTATTGCAAAAGGGAATGGCACAGCCAAAAAATTACGGAGAGCATAGTCCAAGCTATGTCGGGTTTACAGCACTCTCACCGTTTGATTTTGGTGTAGTCATAAGGAGGATACTTGAAAGCCACGGTTACGAGTTCGATAGTGCTGTGAGAACTTAAGCAACAGTCGTCTACGGCAAAGATTTTTGAGTGCTCTCAAGTTTCACATCCAGTCGACATATGCCTTCCGAATTCCGACCCAAGCTGCAAAATTAGAGAGAGAGAGAGAGAGATATTGTTTTCACTTTGTTAGTTTTTTGAAGAGAATTTGTATCTCTTGGATCTCAAGAGGCATTGTTTTGTACTATCGGCTTTGTACTATAGTGTTTGTAATCGGTTTTCAGTCTGCAGGTTTTTTAGATCTATCAAAAACTCGGATCAAAATCTTTTTTCTTTTTTGTGGTGTATTGTATCAGAAAATAATTTGAATTAATTTACTGAGTTTACTATTCAGCGCTGTGTGTGATAAAAAAAAAAAATACAAAACTAAAAACCTAACAAAACACACCGGGCTAAAGCTTGTGATACTAGTTTCATTTATTGCTAAATGGAATCATCAGTGACCCTTGATTGAGAATTTCTAAGTCTGATGTGTTTTCTTTTTTGCATAGATTTGTTGAGAATCGAATCAAAAAGTGAAAAAAGTGGAGACCAATGTTATTTTCTCTGTTGTTACAATGTTTTTGTAACGACGTAGCAGTCATTGGCTCAAAGTTCACTGATGATTCCATTTAGCAATGGTTGAAACTAGTATGACTAGCTTTAGCCCCTTTTTTTGTTGTTGTGTCTTTCTTTTTTTTATAATTTTTTTTTGTGTTATCACTCACTGTGCAACAGTAAGCACAAACAAACAATTTTAAGTCTTTTAATTTTTTTTAACAACTTTCAAAATCTTATAGCCCATTATAGAAAGTTTTTAGATAAAAACAATTTTTATGTCTTAATATTTGTTGGCAGAAATTCCCTCAATAATTGAAAAAGTTGGATTGAGCATATTTCTAGCGCTCCGTGTATAGCATTTCTTGAATGGAATTGTCCCCAGTAGTCGGTTTTTTGTGTGCTTTTGTTTTACATTTTCAAGATTCATTAACAAAATTAGTTTAATTTTCTTAAGCTGTGCCACTTCGTTATCAATTGTTGCTAAAGTATTGCTTTATTTCTTTGTTGTTTCTGCGTATCACATTTTACGGATGTTTATTGTTTGCATTAATGTTTCACATGATTTCGTTTTTTTTTTTTTTTTAAAGAGTTGATTTCTTTTTTCACAATTCTTTGAATTGCACGTTGGCATGCGTTGCCAACGTTATGTAAATTTTATATAGCAAAGAACGAACAATGCGCTTTATTTTCATGGAGACATTGACCGTGAGAATGTTTACTGTAAAATTTTTGTGTATTTTGCATATTCCCGAGGTTTTAGAATTATTTATAAATATTTATTTATTTTTTTTTTTTTCGTAAAATAAACGAGTATTTTTCTTTGAATTTTGTTTAATATTCTTAATGGAAATGACAAAAATATTTTTCACAAATTTTGCGTTTTCAATTGACAGCTTAAAAAACTGCTTTTAGTGAATTATTAATGAATTAATTTTAACCCTTTAACTGCAAATTAAGTGATTTGCTGGTTGCTTTTGCTTTTAAATGTTACGCCATTAGTAAATTGACAGCTGTCTCATATTGACAGTCTAACTGTTTGATGGCAACAAGTTTTGACAGTTGACAGTTCAGCACCTTGACAATTGATAGGTTATGAGATTTGTTGTTGTTTGCAAGAAAGTAACTCAAGGTTTCTCGCGAGATTGATAGTCATAAATAGACGTTGAATTCATTAGATCTTACTTGAAATAATTGTGACAGGTACATATGTAAGAATTTGAAATGAATGGTATGATAATAAAGAAAATTTTTTATCAATTCTGTAAAGTATGACTTTCTAGGTAGATCGGCTTAAAAAGTATTTTATAAGATAAATTCACAAATGCGTTGGAATTGAATAAAGTTTAGTAGTCGAGTTACCTATGACCTGCAAAAAGTCATGCCCCAGCATAGCAATGGATTTATTCTGGATAAGTTATATATAAAAATATAGCCGAAAAGCATAAAGTCATTAAGAATAGCCTTCAGAAAGTAACTTCGTTACTAAAAGTATGATATGATATATCTGATTCTTTGATAAAGTATGAATTTTTTTTGAAGATTTCTTTGAGATTAAGCCAATAAATTGTTCCCAAAGAATAAAGTTTGTTTCGTGAAAGACTACGCAATATAAGTGATCTATGTACATAAGTTTATGTACAAATAAGAAAAAAAAAATTTACGCCCCACTGCAATACCAAAAGTATCCAACCTCTTGATCTCATTTGCATCACTTCATGTATTATATGAATCAATATTAATGAATTAAAATAAAATTTAGTGTTCACTCTGCACTCAAACGCTTGTCAGATTATAGTAACACTTTAGCATACCCATTGTAAGGCTAATTGTTTATGATTTCAGCACCCAATTTAAAGAAAACCGCAGTGCAAGAAAAACACGACATCATTTGTGAACGAAAGTGTAAATAAAAAAAAAAGTGAAAAAAATACAAACCGACACGAAAACAAATGCAGTGCTGTCAAAATACAACACTAAACCAACGACTACCCTTAACAAGAGCAAGGACTCCACTCTAATGGACGAATATTTAAAGCTGCAGCGGACAGATGAAGTAGCTGTATAGCAAATTAAACGAAAAAAAAAACACCAAATGCAGAAATAAAAAAAAAACGAAAGCAACACAGCGGCTGCATTGACAGCCGCCGATGAAAAGGTAATCGAAATCCAGGTGATCAGATGCGATTAGGGATTATTATGCTATTACGCAGGATATGATTATCAGCACAACAACTGCAGCCAGCAATAACAACACACAAGCCACAGTCAGGCAGCATGAGAGCATGTGTAGAAAATGTGTGCATGTTACGCTGCTTCTGCGCCATTGCATATGCTACATTTTTTTTTTATTTCAACTGCTGTTCTTTGTTGGCTTTGTTTAAACAAATGTTTGAATGCGCGCATTTGTGATAATTTTTTGACTGCAGTTTGTATTTTGTATTTTTTTTCTGTTACCCCTGAAGTTGGTTAGTTATTTGTACTGTTGTGTTGTTAAAAGGACCCTTTTAAAGGACATTCAGCGTAGTATTAAACATTTTCTTTTTTTTCCTTTTTGGCGAGGGGAAAGTATTTGTGCGAGCATATAATTGTTGCCGGATGAAGAAAAATGTAACCATAATGTGGGTAAAAATTGTAACAATTAGTAAAAAATGCAAAAATTTTTGAAAAAAGAAAAAAAAATACGGAAATATAACTCGTGTAAAATGATTTTCATTGAGTTGAAGGCAGATTCTCCTAAAGCAGTGGTGGGCACGTTGTGTCCCTATCCGCCCTCATTGCCCGAACCGTTATTCAACGCACAAGCAAGCGAAAAAAAAATTCGCAGAATTTCAACGGTATCAAGGCACAGCGTTGACTTGAATTCAAATGAAAACAAAAACAAAACACAAGGGCATAAGCGACGGCGCCGCATTGTGTCTTGACGAATGTAGTAATTGTTTTTGTTTGTAGTGCAATTTGGGTTTTTTTTTGTGCTGTTGGCGAATTTAGAAACGACAACGAAAAAACTTTAAAATTTTGTTTGTTGTTGCTTGATGTTGTTGTTTAGTCCTTTTGTTAGATTTCCATGCCCACCACTGACCTAAAGAATAATCCCAAAATGAAACTAATGATTGAAATGAAAACACTCAAAACTTTCTAAGTCAACATCGCACAAAAACTATTCTGCAAAAATGGCTTGTAGAAACTTGAATTTTCATGTGAGTTGACTTGTATAACTTTTTTAGCGATAAGCCTTTGAGCAACTACGATTATACTTAGCACGGTCAACACCATTCAACTTTCCGGAGGCTTCTCACTCTTTTGCTGACCGCTTTTTCTTCAAAAATTGTAAAGTAATCTGGAAAAATAATTGTTTCCAGTTCCAATTTCTCAGCTTTTCTGAAAAAAAGACTGTCTGACTGTGTTCGTAGCGTGAGGCGTATCTTCACCCAATTTTTTCTCCTTAGAAAAAAGTCAGCGGATCCATCATTACTACTCTTTAGATATCGTTCATTCCAAAGGCATTGGAATCATTGATATTGGCAGTACTGCAGATATTGTAGATTTTGATGATATAGACGATACTGAAGATAATAATGATTCTGAATAGAGATGATACTGACAATACTCATGATTCCGTTGATACTAACAATGCTGATACCTCTGATGATACTGATAATTCAAATGATATTGATGGTACTCACTACACTTTTAATACTAATGATGCTGAAAATACTGATGTTACTGACAATCCTTATAATCCCGACAACATTGAAGATTCAAACGAACAAATGCAAACGGTACATTCATTACTAACAATATTCACCATAATGAAGACTCAGACGATACTGATGACGCCGACGATACTGGCTATGTCAACAATACTGCCGGTACTAGTGATAACGATAATATTCATGATATTGTTGATACTTATGATTCTGATGATGCTGCATATTTTCGCAATGCTAACTATTCTGGTAATACTGAAAACTCCGATAATACTGATGATAATGATTCTATTAATGAAGCCAACAATATTAATGATGGAGACGGTACTAGTGATTCTGACGATAAAACTGATACTGATGACACTAAATGTATTGATCGAACTGATTATGTTAATGACGATATTATGATACTGAAGATCCAAGCGATTCCGATAATATTTATGAAACTGGCAATACTTTTATTACTAACCATACTACGATACTGAAGCTTCAGACAATTGAGACTGATGATGCTGACGGAAATAATGATATCGAAAATACTCACGATATAACTGAATATACTGACTATTCTGATACAGTGACTATTTTGACGATGCTAAAGACTTTACTGATACTAATAATCTTGACAATATTGACGTCACTGATGACTTGGTGATACTCATTATTGATGAGGATACTGCTCATACTAAAAATATTCATAATATTGATAATGCTAACGATAACGATAATACTTAGGACGATGATTATGCTTTTGATATTGACGATGCTGATAATTCTTGGTGACGTATGGCATTTTCTTATTAAAATACTCAAGGTTATGTGATGGCATCAATTTTGTGTTCTTTGTAAAAATTAATTGCAATCTTTTGCGGTCATCCTGGCATAAGTCATTTTTGCTGAAATTCAAAATCAAGACTTTTTTGATAAATTAAAAATGCGATGAAGATGACTTTATCACAATCAAAGATTGACTAATTGTTTGCATATCAGCTTAATTCTTTTATTTTTAAGAACAACACAATTGCCTCATCTGGCAACACTGTTTGTATTTGCGTATGTGGACTGCGTTTTTGTAGCACATCTGCAATATGAGTGAGTGTGAACTCATTGAACATCGGCAGTAGTTGAATTGCTGCAACGCAAAAGGAGTCTCACTAAAGTACACCGGGCTTTTTTTTTTTTGGCCCTAGTTTTTTTCACAAAAAAAAAAAAAATGTTTTTTAATCTAACGCCTGCTGCGGCGTGTCATTGAGTGCTAAATTGCTCTAAAGACAAAACGACATTTGGCTGCGTTCATTGAGGCGGCTGTTCCAATGATAATCCAATGATATTTAAATAATACGTACATGGACACATTTTTTTACTGCAGCAATTTGTTTCATATTTGTAACATTTGTTTAACACATTTTTACCAAACTCACGATCAGTGCTACTCAGATGGACTCTTAAGTAAATCACATTAGCATCATGAAGTACAAACTTTTTAAAAACCATCTTGAAAATTGTCACTCCATTGTATTGCTGCTACGATCTAATCCTTGAATAACCCTGGCGCCATATCATCAATAACTGACACAAAATATTTACAACTTACTTGGAATTGTTTTGACCGTGCAAAGGCTAAGACAATTTTGGTGCAGAAAATATGAATTGTCTAGACAGTCTTAATGGAATTTTGATGAGTTGAATTTTTAACTTTTGCATTTGGCAAACTCTCATACTAATTGCTTTACAAGGTCACACTTAAAATGACCTTTTTTCTCTTTTGGATCAATTGCATTTAGCGTTATCTGCAACAGCTCATAAATCAATTTGCCAACTCATCTTTGCTGAAAATTAGCAACCATTCAAAAGTATTGTAGCATTCTTTTTTTGGGTATGTCCTTTTTGGTACATTTAAGTATACATTGCTAGCCATAATAAAGCCATCTGAATTTTATAAGTGCTCTTATACCAGGTAACAAAAATATTGTGCCCACAGGCAATTTCAACAACTTAAGACAAAACACATTCTATTTATGTGTACAGTGTAGGAGTTCTTTGCAGGTGGTCTGTGGCATTATCTTGATGGAAACGTAAAGAAGGCTACCTTTTTGCTGCTGCTAATTTGTCGCCAGTGCAAAGTGCTATTTTCGAGTAGAGACTAAGGAATTACTGCAAAAGTGTCTTTGTCTTAGAAAATGATTCTACTACTGTACTTTTTTTCAATTATGCTGTAGAAAACTGAGAAGATAGAGAATATTTTAAAGCCAAAATGTATCAGAGAGTTCGAGAAGTTTAAACGGAATGAAAGTTTCAAGATATATAAATGGCTTTGGCATTTGACTGCTTGCTATACGGTTTTTTATGAAGAAGCTTAGTTTTCTTATATCCTTTTGTCGTACATATACAGCTGTTGTCAACTAATTGGAAACAAAATCTTTCGTTGTATTATTGGCAGCTTAACTGTCACCAATCGATCCTAGCGTGAAATTCTTCCATGGAGTCCAGCCTCAACCAATCGACAAGCGACAGTTCGCTCGGATGTTTGCGCATCACATTGATCAAATATTTCGCGTTAGAGGTCTGCAGCAGACTTACGAGGATTCAATTTTGCCTTGCGCACAATCTGGCGATCCCTGTACCCAGAAGTCTTACGAGGTCTCTTTTTGCGATGAACATTTTTTGATGTGTCATACTTATTGAAATGATCAAGTGCATTGTATACCATCTTTTTGGAGTAATTTAGCTTTGTTGCCATCGCCTGATATCTCATGGCCGTCTTTCGAAGCTCAACAATTGACTTACGCGCAGCCGGTGTACAACTTTTGGCCACAACTCATGATTAAAGATACGCTTATAAGCAAATTCAGTCAAAAAGTGTTTTTACAAGCAATGAAAAGATCACAATTTCATTTCTGGAATCTTTTATCAAGTCTTTCTTTTATTTTTTGCAATTTATTTTTTTGTTTCCAATTAGTTGACTCAGTCAAATTTGAGGCTTGAGCAGAAAATCTCTCATAAAACTTTTTATGCTGTGAATTCGATTTCAATTATGCTCTTTTTTTTAAGCTTATGTGTTCCACACTTAAAATATCTATAAATTTTCTGGTTCACATAAAAAAATAAATGAAAAAACTACCAATAACACAACGAAAGAATTTGTTTCCAATTAGTTGACAACAGCTGTATATCCTGCAGATCCAAAGCTCTACAAATGTAATCTGTATTGGCCGATCAAAGGTGTGACAATATTGAGAATTTCAACAGTAACGATGGCATCAAAAGCAACAAAAAGTAATGATGGCGTAGAGATATTGTTAATATCGAGAATATTGCTGATATCGACAGTATAGAATCTCTCAGGGAAAAATGGCTGCAAAATTGAAAATTTTATTTCTAACTTAAAGCTGTCAATTTTAAAGTTGAAAATAGTAAAAATATCATTTTAACACAAGCAATTTTCAATTCATTTTCAATTTGAAAAGTATTAAAATTAACATTTTTTTTAATTTTACTTCAATCGGAAAAAACTTCAAATTGTGTTTTGAAGTTGTGCAATGTGGATTCTTTTTGAACTCAATTTTGAAATGTTTCTGTACAATTTAAACATTTTCGACTTGGGCGCTAAATCATAAACGTTTATGTTTGAATCAAACAAAAAATTATTTAATTTTTCCTTGAATGTAGTATCTCGGAGTTAACTGAAATATCAACTTATCAAAGGCGATATAGAAATTAATGTTTTTGCAACAAAATCCTCGATGATATTAAAAATATCTTTTGCCCAGTTATCAAGCAAATAAATGATATCGTAAAGGATAAGTGATACCAATTGTAACGAAGATATTCGCTGAATGTCAAATCAAGTCAAATTTTTTCATAAACTGAGGGAATCTTTTACTTTAAACAAGAAAATTGTTTCCTTGATCAAAGAACGTTACAAAACGTTCTATCTGCTTTTTGTGTGATAATTTGTTTCTTCTTTATCATTTGCATTTTCTGTGATAGTGGTCTTGTTTTCAGAAAAGAACTTCAACCCTGAGTCATGGTAGCAGACAAAATGGTTCACTATCAGAGATATTTATGGAGAAAGCGATGAAAATTGATCTCATATTGGGATATAATTTTTTTAAACGGAATTATTTTTTGTTTCTTTTCAGACGTGACTAGAGTCATATTAGAGAACAATAAGATTAAACTCTTCATTTGCGATGTTCGTATCCATTTCAGTCATTAAAGCTTGTTTGCAAGAAGGTGAACTATAGCCGTTGCTGTGTATTTTGGTAAGTGGTATTTTAAGAAAACTGTTCAGAAATAACTTCATTACCATCGGCTGTACGGTAGGCTCGTCTATCATCGATAGAGAAAAAAATAAACGAATCAATATCATGTAATATGCAGTTTAAACGAAATACTCTCTGTTTACCCTGCAAAACCCATTATACATATTTGTCATTATTAACTTCTGTAAAACCTCTTTAAGTCGAAAACCTCCCAAGCTCTAAAAAATGTTGTATTCCCTTCCCTTCAAACCCGAAAACCTCCATTATTCGAAATGTGACCCCTCCATAAGTCGAAATAATTAGTGAGACCCTGCAAGTAAATTCAGTACATATTTTCCCTTTACAACTCGAAAAAATAAATTTGACCTCTGCATCTCGAACTTAGCAATGTTTGATTTTACAACCTTTATATCTCGATTGTTTGAGACGAACTACCTCTATAGCTCGAAGAAAAATAAGATAACGACTTTAAGAATATGCCGACAATCTACATCATTGTTCCTTAGAAATCAATCTAAAAGCCTACTTATACAATAAAATAAACCTTTGGCGAAATTAAATTATCAGAAATAGTTTGGTCCTACTGGAATATACTCCAATGTTTAATACCTTTATAACTAGGCTTTTTATTTATTACGAATCTTAACCTCTACAAGTCAACCTTTTCCTGACAAAATTCACTTAAGTCGAAGTTCTCCATAAGTCGAAAACTCTATAACTCGAATTTTTTGGCATCTCCCTTCAACTTCGACTTACAGAGGTTCTTTAGTATATATAAAAGGGTAATTCTTTGTCAAGTGAACCACACCATCCGCACATCTCAATTTTTCTGATAGAAAGGCTTAATCGAACTCAAAATGTTCATTAAAACAATTACTTAACAATACCGTGTGGCGTTTTTGAAAATTTCAAAACGGTCGCCATCATTTCATCGGGAAAATGATGAAACAATGGATGAAAAAACATGTCGTACATACGCCTGAGTTAAAAACCCGGTTCCTATGCAACATTTTTTATTGATGTCTCTCCCTTTTTTATTGATTGTACTTTTCCATGCCTCACAAGATAGATGTAATCCATATGTTGAGCAGTTTCATCTAAAAATATTCAAGAAAGCTTCACTTTATATGAAAGCAGCTCCGGTTTTTCTAATTCAGCCAATTTTTAGGAAAAACCAATAGCACATTTGTGCTTGCCGATGTTTATTTTAGTATAACCATCAGAAGATGCCAATCTTTAACCTCAACAATTATGATATTCGTCTAGTTCAGCATACTTTCAAGCAGTCCATCAAAGCAAATTCCTCTTACTTCAGCTTGCACTTCACCAAAATAACCCGATAGCCTCAATTTCCTCTAGCAAAAAGGCGCTTCTCTCCTTCTAAAACCCTTAAAAAAGATCAAGCGTTGAATGACACACGAAAGTGATAGGAATTTTCAATTTCATTTTATAACTAAATTTAAACAACAAATTGTATCATATGGTTTTGACTTTTCAACAAATGAAACAATGGCAACAACAACTGAAGAACAACAACAGCTTGTGATCATATGCGGAACGCTGCATTGTGGGGAAAATTAAAAAAACCAGGCAATATAACGCAGATGATCACAATGATGATAAACAGATCACAAAGCAACAAAATGCACAGCGCGACTGACTGCATGCGTTGCATATGCAGAGCAGTTGCTGGCAATGATGATGATGATGAAATGTTGTATGTGACGCTACGCGCTGTTTGTTGTTGTTGTTGCTGACGCTGCGGCTGTTGTCCACATGTGAACAAAAATACAAAAAATACAAAAACAAAAAGTAATTCAGCCGCTACAAAATGCATGAGGCGCTAAGGATACATCAAAGTAGCAGCAGCAGCAGCAACAGCAATAACAACAATTATGCCCAACATATGCAAACGTCCTTGTGATGTGGCTGCTGTCAGCTCTGTACGATGTGCCGCACAACAACAACAACAATATAGAAAAGAAAAGAAAAAGTATGCAAACCGGGTGAAACACACGTGTGCTGCATTGCGTTTTCCGTCTGTCTGTCACTCTGTCTGTCGTTGATCTACTTGAGAGAATTTCCCATTATGCTGCGGGAAAAATGTTCGTTTGTGCCTGTGCCAATGAAGAGACGACGGCTGCGTCGCATATGATGTTGCTGCGCAAAAATTGTCACAAACTACAGCCAGGGGAGGGAATGAGTTACGACGTCATAAAATCGGACGGATGTTCTTCGACGACGACGACAGACATTCCCATATGAGAGATATAACTGGTAGCAAATGCTGCGCGAAAATTGCGACACATGTGCTGTTGCTGCGTCCTCATCATCCCATCGTTGGGTTGGGATTTTCAGCCGCCGCTAGCGTTTGTGTCATCATTTTTTCTGTTATTTTTTTTTTAACGATCACAATAATTATCGCTCATATGTGCTGCAAACTTTCTACGCGTAATTAAAAAAGAAAACAAAACAAAAACGTCGAGACAAATAGCAATGACGTACAGTGATACGAAATAGGGTTGTAGTGGTGAAAATTCAACATACAGCCTGTGATAAGATGGGATGACTAGCATTCAATCACTGTGCTACAGAGATATTCACTACAGCAGCTGGCTGGCAATAAATGAAAATCCGTAATGCTTTTACTGCTGTTGGGCATCTGCAATATTGCAAATTTTTGTATTGCATTCATTAGCAACTGACTAGCAGCAGCAAATGTCGCCACACAGCTGCAGTCAATATTTTTTTGCTCTACTTTTTTGGTTTTGTAAGTGGCAATTGCAACTTTAACTAGATCACGTTAAATAGCAAAGATGAGGAGGACGACAGTAGCAACCAGTTGTTCACTCGTTTGACTTGCGCGAAATTGCTGCAACATTTTGCAAGTGTTGTCACTAGAAAAATGCATTTTTTTGTTGTTGCTTTAATTACCAATGGAATTCAAGTTGTTCATACAGCAGCAACTGTTGCACAGTGGGTTGCAATTATTTTTTTTTCTTAGTGAATGCTTTATGAAAACATAATTTGATTAGAAGCTGAAATGAATTTTTAAAAATTTTTTTTTTCTAAATTAAAGTGGTATTTATTGCTTGAAAAATTACTTCCTAATATTTATTTTTACAAAAAATTATAACAACTTGTCGCAATTTGTTTCGAGTTGCTTTATATTTAATGGTGTGGGTTTCTCTAAGTTGCAAATGTTGCTACAATTTACTTACTTATGACACTTGCTCATCCGGTTAACTTTGTCATGTGATATTATTAAGCAGCTGCAACATAAAGTTGTTGCAAGCGGAAAAAAATAGTCGTGGAATAAAATTAACACCATTAAAAGCTTAAGAAATGCAATACTCGTCATAGTTGCAGCATTTATATTGAGGTGAACATGCAACATTTTGTCAACGTGAGCACTTGTTTTGTTGACTTGGAATAGACTATGTATGTATTATATGAACTTTGGGTCACTGATTTCACATATCATACATGTATGTTCTATCACATCGGAATTGTTTTCAAATAATGATTTTTTATGAGAACCTCACGCGATAGAGTAAAATGAGCAAAAATTTAGATTTTGTGATATAAAGTCAGAGATTTACTATTTTTGTACAGTGCCACTAATTCAGTGTTTCTCAAACGTATTTAGTAAAGTACACCCCAATCAGAGCATATTTTTGTAGCACTCTTTCCCTACCATAGTCATTTCAAACATGTAGATAAGTCATTTATTGAAATCAAAACATATATTCATTTAAACATTATACGAATTTTCCATAGACCTGAATGAAGCTGCGGTATTTGTTACTGCAAACGAAAATTATGGTATCCTTTTCTAAACATTCTAGGCTCCTCACCTTTATATTTTCTTTTGAATTTTAACTAAATCAGTTCTTCTTGTAACTGCATATCGAGATCATCAAAACTTGGTAAGGAAACTGATGCCCAGTCGGAAATCTTCATAGCAATAATATCTTCAAATCGTTCGGAAAAATACATATAAACGACCTCTAAATGGACAGAGTAGACTTGTGCACCGTCATTTTGTATTTTGGCTTTTTTTGTAAAATGAACAAAACTAGGTAACTGACGGAAATTTTTGCAATTTACATTTTGCTCAAAGTAAAAAATCCTCGACCTAAATGCAGGTCTAACATTCTAGTCTATTTTAGAAAGTTTTCAATTAATTCGTACCATGTATTCGGTTTTGGCATGAAATTCCGGGCTTGGTGGGTTCATTCTCGGTCACCCTGCTGTAGTGACTTACTACAACGAACGACATCATCGGTCTTTCAGATTTTTTGCTACTTTATGTCGTTGAATCATGCAGTTCATAGCATTTTGGGCGGAATGGAATAGAGGGAAAAAAGTTAACATTTTCAAATATCCGGCGTTCCTCAAGATTTATCTTTTGTAGCTCGAAGGTTCAAAAGGCATTTTTCGCAAATAAGTTGTTATCAATAAAAGTAGAGTGGTTGTAGCTAAAACAATGTTGAATAATTTAACATTCGTTTTTTCTTTATACAATAGAAATATTGATATATTTATTGTAAAAGTTTTAGTGATTTTTGAAAAATCTGAATCTAGTTCGGTTTTGGATCTAACGAGATATCAGCAGATATGAATTCAAATAAATTTGTTTTCGAAATATCATTTAGTTTCTAATTTTTTACGCTTAAGCAACTTTTATAGTAAAATCATTTTTGTATTTTCATAAATTTCAAAAAAATCTTAGCGCAGGAATGGTGCGACTTATGGCGCATCATCGACTAGCGATATGCTACCCATACCAAAAATAAATTGCGCAATTGCAGAAACTTCAAGCTCTGACTCCTTTCGTTTTGACTTGTAATGTCGGATGTGTCCTTGTTTAAATTTATACATTAGTATAGTTCAAATTTTAATTTATTTTTTTGGTTTTTGTAAGATACTGTTGCGGAAGAATTAAATTTATGACTTAAAGAAAAATATCAAGCAAGCGCATCTCAACTTTAAAAGGTGGCGCCGAAGTCTGTTAGTTTCACATGTAAATTGTATAGAAAATTGTATATTATTAAAAAGGCCTGTGAATCAGAGGGTCATGTATGTTGTTGGACAGCTAGGTATAACTTACTATTCTTTTTCTTTTAAATAAACTTTCAAATGGTCATCTAGGAAGTTTTCTCGCAAAGTTATAGCCACATTTTAAAGTGACATGAACTTGATCCCCTACAATCCAACAATATTAGTCAAACAGTTTCAAATGCATGTCTAGGGGCGTAACGAGAACATTTGTCACCCAGGACGACGAGTTAATATACCGCCTTCCAGCAAAATGATTTAATTTACAAAAAAATATTACATGAAAGTTTTTCAATTTAAATAAATTCGAATTTCAATCAAGAAAATAAATTTTATTGCGAGTATCACCCCCCCCAGCTTCGATACTGTTCATGTCACCTTAAAATATCTGTAACTTTGCAAGGAAACTTCACAAACTCGACTATTCGAAAGTTCAGTTAAAAGAACAAGGCAGCCAATACTCAATTGAGCTAATTTTTGGAAAGAATCAAGTTTTTTTTTTCAAAATTCGGATTTAGGTGCATTTTATTCGACTTCACTTTTATTTTTTCATTCTGTGTCTTCGGTATTGAGCTGAGATCAATAAAGTTTCCCAGTGTTTCTGAATTTTTATAGGTTTTTCGTGAAGATTTTCGACATTAGTTGACAATGACTTTGGTGAGCTGAAATAACTGCCATATGTTTGACAGCAGTGATAGCATTTGAGTTTTTTTTTTGGGAATGTACTGCACTTAGAGCCGGAATGTATTTTTTGGACAGCGAATGTATTTTCTGGACAGCGAACGTATTTTTTGGACAGCGAATGTATTTTGGCTATAACCCAGAAAAAATTTGAAATTTCATAAGATTCAAAAAAGTTTACTAAGCCATAAAAAAGGTCGTTTCATCAAATATACTTATAGTCTTATTCCTAGCAGGTAGAGAATCAATGATCTTTTGAAATTTTATGATGATCCCTCTTCGTAAGTCTTACAAGGAAATCGTTTGATTTGGGCTAAACAGAATGAAAAAAACATTTCTAACATAACGCCACAATATTGCTAGCGCAATAATTTTTAACACAAACTTATAATAATTGCAACAGTTGCTAATGAAAGCAGCAACAATTGCAACAAATTATGACAACAAATGAAAAAGTTGCAACAACTACCGTTGATTTTTGCAACAAAGGCGTTAAGATCCTCACACTACGTACAGTACAGTGCAATGTGTCCCCAATGACACAGCAACAGCAGCAGAGTGCAACAACAATTAGCGGCAACAAACACTTGGCGCACTTGCAATGCATAATAATTATAATTTTTATTGTTGTTGCTGCGCTTGTCATTGTGCTATTGCTGCTGCTGCTGCTGTTGTTGTAAAACTGTTACAAAGCCGCTGCTATTGCTTTTGCTGTTACTGATGATTGGCAATTTGTTATTGCTGTCGTTGTTGATTTTTTTTTGTTTTTGTTTTTATTTCTACCTTTACCGCATTTAACGCTACATTAAGGTACAGCAACAAAAACAACAGGTGTTACTTTGCTTTGCTTTTTTTTTTTTGCTAATAAACAACTAACTGTTGTTTGCTGATTTATTATGATGTTGCTGACATTTTATGCTTGTCACAATGTTTAGTTACTTACTTGCTTACTTTGATGTGCATCATTATGATGATGGGCACTTTTTAATGAACTTTTTCATAACTTTTTTTTCCGTTGTATATTTGCAATGCAATCAAAAAACTGTTGCTTGTTTTTAATTAAAACTTTAATTCTTTTTGCTGCAACATCGCAAATTTATGCAAACTTTTAATGAAACGCTTAAAAATTGATATTTCACTTAAAGCAATGGACAGCCAAGCAGCGACAATTAACGACAGCAACATGGTGTAGGAAAACATAGTTGCTGTATAAATTGGCTACAACATTTCATTACAACAAAGACTCACAAAAAAACAACATAAAGCCTACAATATAAATTATTTCAATTAAAGTTGTTAGAATAAATTAAAAAAACAATAAATCAATATATTGCGTTTGTAACGATTTTATAAAATTTTGTTAAAAAAAAGTTCAAAAGCAGCAACAAAAATATTAAAAAAAAAAAATTTCGAAAAAACAAGGCATGGCAATAAAAATATTGCTAACAATAAAAGACAGCAACAGCATTGCTTGCTTTTGAGCGCAGCAACGGTAACAAAAATTGTTTAGAAACGTATGTATGTAGTTGAAAAGTGTTTGTGACATGATTCAAAGCCAAATTGCTGAGGCACAAATTTTTAAGCTTTTAAAATGGTTATGAGAACGGTTAGGTTGGTCCCGAATACAAGTGTGAGAGAAAGATTAGGGTGCCTTGGCAAAGAGAGTAATTATATGTTCTTATATATCCCAGCGGCAATATACTCTTTGTGCGCAGTAATGCTCACAACTCCAGCCACAACTGTAAATCGTTTTTACAAAGCGATGGCCGCTTTGTAAGCAGTTTGCCTACATCTCTATACACAATGTGTAGCAAGAGAAAGGCACACCGCTTACTAATTGCCTGTATGGTTAAACGAGTTGCCTACATCTCCACATACAAAACATGCAACCAACAGGCAAGACCCCTTACATCTTCATATACAAAGTTAACAGACGGCAGAAACACTGCCTACATTTCTACATGCAAAGTATGTGAAATGTTAGGCAAACAAAAATGCTATGACATTTTTTTTCCAAAAATTTTAAAATTGATTTGGAATTTATATTAAATTTTGACGATAGTGAAAAAAATGTATATTGATATCGGTTGTTAGAACATTTGCTTGGGACACAGAAACCGCGGGTTCGAATTCTGAAACAGCTAATTTTTTATAATTGAATTTTACTTATAATTTTTGTTTATAAAATGATTTGAATAACACAATTTGATTCTACTGAGATTTGAACCTGCTACAGAATGTTGATGTCTGATTAGACAAAATTGAATAGTTAAATGAAATCGGGAAATACATGAAAATAAAAATAAATCGCAAAATGAAACGCACTATACAAATAAGTTGCCTTACATCGATTAATTTTCGGAGTACATACTCTGCTTATTTGCCGCTGGGATATACCATATATTTACTCTCTTTGCTCTCTTGAGCTTCTCCCTTTACTCTTTTATTTAAAATACAGTGTAGGATATTTAATTATTAACCAGACCAAAAATAGCTCCCTCACTAGTTTTTCATTCTCTAATCTTTATACAGTTTGTTTTGAATGACACTCATCAATTTGCCTATCGCAACAACCACATTAAGAAAAGTAAATACATTTATTACAATTTAAACAACTCAACTTTAAAACAAAATCAACAGCAACAATAACAACAATAAACAGAAACACAAAAAAGACTAAATCAAAATGTTTAAAATATTTAGCGCATAACTAACTAATGGCTGCACAGTGTTGGCAACCTGCTCCCCTAACAGCGCGCACGTACTTACACTCAAACGTACGCTGCATGTTGCTCAGACACTTGTTTTTTTTTTATGTTGTTGCTGTTGCAGCACGCATACACAATAAATTGCAACACAATTTACGCTTTTCTAACTGCACGCATTTTCGCACAAAGCATTGAGAAAAAATGTAGGAAAAAATCAAATTATTAAATAAAAACTAAAGTAAACAAACGGCGCACCAATTTGCGCATGCGCAACGTCGTTCAGAGTTTTAGTTTTGTAGGTGCGCTCAACATGACAGCGCAGGTTGCTACAACTGCAAAGACAGCAACCACAACATGCAACATGGTAACAAGCGCCATAATGGCTCCACATATTTTAAGAATGAATTGTTTTTTATTTTTCATATGAAACTCAATATTTTGTTGTTGTTGGTTTTCGTGTCAAAAGTGCATTTGTACTCAAAAATTTTATTGACTGAGTTGTTTGTCAGTTGGCATGTAACAACTTTTTTTTCATTGATATTTGAAGTTTTAATTAAGAAATTTTATTGCAAAGTCAAAGCGTTTGTTGCCTCTCGGTCAAAAATATAATCACCAGAAATTTGAAAAATTCACCAAAAAATATGTTTACTTAGGAACATAAATTTAAGATTTACTTTATAAAAAAATTACCCAAATTCCAGAAAAATACTACAGATGAAGTCGCCTGAAAATTTTGGTTTTTCCAGCTGTTAGTAAAATCGCTAACAAACTAAAGTATAAAAAAATAAAAATTGAACGATAAAAGCTGAGTCTAAATTGAAATGACAAATGACCAATAAAGAAAATGAAATTAAATTGAAAATGGTTAAAAATTTCTGAAAAAAAAAAATAAAAACCGCTAGCATGCGTCGATGTGTGCGCATCACGCAAAAACTGCTGAATCAATTTTGATCAAATATGTTTGGTCTTATTCCTTAGATATTTGGGCTCAATCTCTGAGAAAAATTATTACAATATTGCTACTTAATATCACGATATCAAAGTCTTGAAATTGTTTAAGAAAAGTTACCTGCGCAAATAGAATGACTTCACCTTGGTAACTATACGTACAAAGTCGCAGGTAATAGCTAGACTTCATTGCTTCCTGAAAAAAATGCTTTCTCAAAACTATTAGAAAAAATGGTGAGAAAATCTTCTCTTCAAGTCATTACCATTAACTCCATAGTACCACAATTATCAAAAAAAATGCGCCAAATTAACGTCATGAAAAATATCAATCAACAAAATTTAAAGTTTGAGAAAAAGTCTCTGTTATGAACACGGCAGCAACATTTATCCTCAGCTATGAAATCACGATCAAACTGAATGTCCCATAGTTTATGTGCAACAAGCAAAAATAGCACCACCATTCATTACTTGCAATGTTAGTTAGTCATCTAGTTGGCAACACAAACTAAGTAGTTGGCAATACTGCTTTACTGCTAAACAGCGGAATTTGTTACACTTGTCGCAGTGCTGCTGTTGCTGCCGTTGCTTGGCGCTAAAGCTCACTCAATCGCCCCACAAAATATAACAACAACAATGAAGGTTCGTGGTGATTTTTGTCGTCATCGGTTTACATATGTTGTTGCTATGGTCTCGTATTTTTTTTTATAACTTTATTTTGCTGTTTGTGTGTCCAAGTGGCGTTGCATGACAACGCTTTTGTGTGCTGCAGGTGCATAAAAATGCAATAAAACACGGCAGCAGCAGCAACAATAATAATCACACAAAAAAATTGCTTACTATTAGCAATGAAAAAGCAAAATTTAACAACAAAAGCAATGAAAACAAAAAAAAATACATAAAAATAAATAAAAAATTGAAGAAAAAAACATCACTTTAAAGAAAAGTTTGTTATTTTAGTCACAAAACAATGAGGGCGCCACAATCGTCGCAAATGTGCAGCTGAGCGGTAATTAAAATATCAAATTTTGATAGAAAGCCAACAACAGCAGTCGCAGCAATAAGTACGGTTACAAACAACAACAACAACAATTGAGAAAAAAACACAGCTATTATTATTGTTATTAACAACAATTGCAGCTGCGATAATTAGCGACGAAGGCGACAACACAATGACTTGATCAGCAACAAATGCACAGTGGGTTGATGAGACGAAAATTAAGTAAAAAATTTAGCATGCATACATATTCGTATATCAGTGATGGTCAAGCTATGACTTCACTGACTCCACTTAGCTCTTAGAAAACAAGAAATAATTTGTATTGTTTTTAAAAAAAGCAATAAACTTACAATTGTTTTGGCTGTCGCTTGATTTTTTGGTGGTCCTGATGCGTGACATGTTCAAAATAACATCATGTTCTAAAATTTTTCGGGAACGCTTAAAATTCGAAAATGTACTTCTTTTCGAGTATATCCTCAATAAAAAAAAAAAATTAATTTTTCACCCAAAATTATCAAAGAATTTTTTTAATAATTAATTCGAATATTTTGCTTCAATAACACAGGCCGACAAAATTTCAGTACCCAGAAACGAGACGCTGAATCCGAATTTGACTTACGATTTGACCCATCAGCTCTAGTTTTTGAAAATCCTATCCAAAAAGTGCAAAAAACGCTGTCTTTGTCTTATTGGAGCATATGTTTCAGTGTATGATGCAACTTTTCAACATGAATCGACGCCTTCAAAACCCATTAAGAATCGTCTCAAAATATTTGTTCCTCTTTAAGATATTGCTTGTGAAAATTTATGGTTTTGCTGACAATTTGCTTCATATGTGTGAGTCAAAAGGTCGGAAAAATTAAAAAGTTTAGAAACCATCCGTATGCAAGACATGAGTTAGACCCCAAAGTATGACCTCTGGAGCTAACCATTAATTACGATGCGGGCATGCCACATCATGCTCAGTGGTGCCCACTACCACAAGCAACGATAGACATGTGTTGATGATTCTGCATACGTGTACGCTTTTTTACTCTCTTTAACGCTCTTTAAGCGTCTTCTCGTTCTCATTTTTACGCTCTTTGAGCGCCTGCTCGTTCTCTGGGCAGCACCACACATGATTGTCCATTGGCATAAAGAACAGTGGACATCGCTTTGGTAACTGATGGTGAATCTGTATGTGCCCTGCATAAACTTCATCGTGCCAGCCGTCATTAAATTTGAGCCTGCACGTAGCTTTTATTGCTCCATTATGAATTTGAAAGTCCAGGGGAAGCAACTCAAGCAAGGCATTAAAAGCTTCATCTGATGCGGTACTCATAGCCTGGTCTGGCCAGCGATGTCACTGTGTATTTAACCAGTGTTCAACGCCACCAGACAACAGAGCCGTAAGTGACAATGGGTTTAATTAGAAAGTGCATTGTCAGGTTCAGACTCCAAATCTTGCCGAAAGCTTCAATGCTCAGCCTGAAGACTTGTAAGAGTAAGCAATGTCAAAACAATAATTTTTGCTGACAGAAACTAAAGCAAAAACATTAAATGTTCTTAGTATATTTTGATACGGCTATACCTGTTCGATCCAACTATTTTCATTGGCGTCCGACCGTTAAGAAGTCATAATTTGTAAGTGTAAAAAATAAACTCAATCAAGCCATTGTCAAGCTAGGTTTTAATCCTTTTTTAAAAATAAAGTAGAGCAACAACTTCATGTGATGCCACGTGACACGATTTCTCCAGAGGCGACCCATCACTAAGCCGCACTTTCCGAGGAAGCTCAGACTACTATTTTCTGGCACATGAATTCTGTGACTCATCCCCAATAGAATGCCTTCTGCGAAAGAAACTCCAATCACTTCATTTTTCGAAACTGAGACTTTCACTTTAGTTAAAATCTTAGTTGTTCTGACTTTGTCCCTTTTCGGAAAGCAATAACTACAGTTAAGCAAAACGTAGCTTAATCACTAAAAATTGCATTTATTGAGGACAGTATATATGTACCTCAGGCACTGAAACAAATTCTCATCGTCATAAGTTTGGAAATGGCACAATTAAGGTGCTGGTCTCAGGTCCACTGCAATTGAATCAAAACTCAAGGTAATAAGATGTCAAAGTCAAGGGATAATATTTACAATTTTTATTGAACTTACTGTTCAGTATAGTGTGTGGCAACACTAACAAAATTACACAAAACCAAGAAAAAAACAACAATAAATGGTTAAGGCATACTAGTTTCACACATTGCTAAATGGAATCATCAGTGACCTTTGAAGAACTTATATGCATTGCCTTCAGTGACATAGGCATCCTGATTAATTTAATCCTTACGTGGTGACACAAAGGTTTATTTTGGCGGCACCGAATTTCGACAAGACTTTAGTATATAGGGTCCTGCAGATTATAATCAAGAGGAGGAGGTGTTTTATCTTCATTGCGATCATATATTGTGATCGAATTATTGCTTTTACCTTAATGAATCTGTAAGAGTAACCCTATGCATATGATTTAAAAATTGCCATAAATTGTAGTTTTTTTTATACAAAAACTCAAACTAATTTTGAAATTTTTCGGAGCCAGCCTCAGTTAATTTTTAAGAAAAATAAATAAACAAATAAAATGAAAACCTAAAAAATATGACTCAAAGAAAACATGTTAATCCACCACTGTGACAAATGTATAAAAAAGAGACAACATATGCGCCAGCAGATTTAAAGCAACAGTGCAGCGAACTTTGTGCATTTCTAATTGGCGCAAATTACGACATTTTGGCTTAAATGTCGACAAGTGTTGCCAACAACAGCAGCAGCAGCTGCCGGTTTTTACAAAATAAATAAATAAATAGGTAAATGAAATAAGGTAATACTTAGCCCCACATATTCTCGTTAAAGATTTACAATAATGACGCCCACCCACCCACGATTGGGATTTTTAGCCGAAAACAAAAACAGAAAACATAAATCTGTTTTATGATGATTTGTTGGTATGAAAATCTCAAAATTTTTACTTGCAACACAAGAAATTGTACAGTTGATGCGATCGATGATACCAACTACGCTGATCGTGTCGAACTCTAGAAGTAAAATATATTGTTGCTGTTTGTTGAAAGCGCGTCACATGGACGCCATGCCATAGAATATCGCAGCTTTGTTGTTTTTGCGCACACATGTTGCTGGCAGTAGCAGCAGCGATGAAACGTGCAAATTATTGCATATTTTTGCAATTATTTAAGTTTTTCATAAAAATCACATAATAAAATGAAAAATGCAAAATTCAATAAAAATTGTTTTATTGATTTTCGTATAGACACACACATGTGCTGCTGTGCTGCAATTTGTAAAAATTTTAATTTTAACGAAAAGAAAAAAAATCACAATTCACATATTGAAAATTCGAAAATATGGAAAAAAAACACAAAAATTCCACCACCCATTGCCAGTGGAAATCATACTGCCACAACACGTTCAAAAGGCTACGTCGATCACTCATTTGGTGGCCATATTTGCTGTATAATGAAACGAGGTCACAGCTGGTCAACAAATTGTGTGAATTAGCGTACAGTTTGATTGACGGAAGATTGACCGGCAAAGAGAAGAAACGCAATGCAGTGTCAATGTAACGCCATTCACACACAAAATATTTAACTGATCGCACATTGATCTTGTCAGTTAGCTAACAGAGGCCAAAGATCAGTTATACTCGTCAAGTGGTATCTTAAAAAAATTTGAGCATTTTTCAATCAGAATGCAGATCATATGCATGAAATCTTCAAAGTGATCTTCTAATGATCTTTTAAGTATTAAAGCAATAAAGACAAACTAGAATGACTTTGTAAAGCATTCAAATTAGAAAATTCTAACTTTCAATCTATTTGACTATGCATAAGGCTTTTGAATTTTGTAAACGAAAATATTACTCTATAAATTGCTTGAAAAAGCAGTGAGCTTGCAATGATCTTTCCTTCCGTTTTCATGATCACAGCGAATTCTTTCATTGGGCTAAAAGTGATCCTCCCAGGGTCAGTAGACTGTCCTTTATTTCGCAAGTTTCTCAAACGAGGAGCTTGATATACCGTTGTTTTTGTTAAAAAAATATATAATTTGTAACATAAGAAAATTTTAATTTTAGCCCAGTGTAGCAAAATATCGTGTATTTAAGGTTTTTATTTTAAATTAATTTTTACTCAAAAACTGATATACAGAAAAAGAGTTAAAAGCTTTTTTTTATAACTTAAAGAGCTTTAAGTACAGTGAAATACACTGAAATTTTTTTCATTACAATTCGACTAATTTCAACAAGAGAGCGTGGCACCTCCCATACAATCAGAAGCTGTAAAACGCAATACTGAGTATGAAATAAATTGTGTGAGTGAATATAAATTTTTCGGAAAACCTCTGGATTGGAACTAGATGAAGTAGGCGTGGCATACTTTATATAATCAAAAACATCATAACGCTTTACTGAGACAGTTATTTAAGGTAGCGGAACCAAGTTTTACACAAATATTAGCAATGACTTAGACAAGCTCCGAACAAAAGCTGAATAAGTTTTGACAAGAGGGCGTGTCACCTTCCATGCAAGTAAAAACTGAACAAAAAATTGAATGGATTGGAAAGACTTCAAAACTCTATATTGAGAGATATATTTAAGGTGATGGAACGAAATTTCACAGAAACTCGGTTCCAAACAATTCGGTTTTTCAAACAAGGTAAAACCAAAACCTCTATACTGAGGCAGTTGCTTAACCCTTCTGTGCGTAACAAAAATACACCTTTCCCCAGGTGACAGGGTACCTGGATACCCCTTTACAAATTGTATCAAAATTTCAAATTTTTTAGCTCGAACTGTACAAAATAATAACATCTCTCGAACTGACGAGGTGAAACCACTCATATGAAAATATAATATTGATGTGTCAGGAGTTCTCGTGAAGTTCAGAATTAAAGAGGATATTCAAAATTAAAAAAATTTATTTTGAAAATGAAATGAATTCTCGGGTACCCCGTCACGTACAGAAGGGTTAATATGGTATTAAGGTAGTTACCATATTTCACACAAATACCAGAAACAATTCAGTCTGGCTCTGTAAAAAATTAGTCGACTTTCGACAAGAAGACAAGTCACCTGCGATAGAAGCAAAAATCAAAATTGAGCTAAGTTAACAACCCATTAAAACATCGCGAAAAGCTGAGAAATAAATTAAGAATGCAATGGACAGTCGATTAGTCAGGTAGGAGAAGATCAAAAAAATTATCGTTTAAGTATACGATACAAGATTGTCAAGATCGTAAAAGACAAACAGTTTATGAATACTTCGGACAGACTTTTAATGAAATTATTTCTTAATTTATTTAACATTTGCAGGTACATGTCGATCCTGAACAGACTGTAAAATCAATGCAGTAATTGTTATTCATATGACATTTTTATGATCATTTTTATGCGAAGAGGCGTGCAGTACAGTTGAGGAGATTAACAGCTCACATATGCGTAGTTGTGTCCATTACGTTAGGTGATACTAGAAATTTGCATAAAAAGAAATATCTAAATATTAACTAACACTTGATAAAGAAATTCATTAAATTTTTTAATTACTGGCGGATCATAAAAAATTAATTTAAGGCAATTGCAGTTAAATACTAATTTATATACATAGTGACATTGCTGGTTATTATTTGCGGCCGAGGCAAATGCCAGAGGACTGTAGGAATGTGAAATTGAGTCATGTTCAGTTTGGCAGAAACTATTTTCACCGCCTTTTTTCTCTTAATCCGGGAGGTAGCGTTGCATTTTTTAATAGTCACTTCCTTCCGCTTAGAAACATAAGTATTTAAAATTGCATTTAAAGTTACATGAAACAATTAAAACCAAAGTTGCTTGTAAAGTTACATAAGAAATAGGTCTTTGAATTTTAATTGTTCCACCTTGAGTATTAATTCAAGATAGTCTTAACTTCAAGAAAAATTCTAAGTGAATCTCCAAGTGAAAGCTAAAAAAAAAAAAAATCGAAACCATGGCCGGCTAAAATGACAATTTCTGTAGAAATGCACATATAACACAGGAACACAGAATCAAAAATCTAAAAAGAAGGTAGATAAGAACCTGGCATGATCTAGACCAGTGGTGGGCACGTAGTGTCCCTATCCGCCCTCATTGCCTGACGCACAAGCAAGCGAAAAAAATTTGCAGAATATCAACGCTTTCAAGGCACAGAGTTGACTTGAGTTCAAATGAAAACAAAAACACCACACAAAGGACGGCGCCACATTGTGTCTTGACGAATGTGGTGGCAATTGTTTTTGTTTGTAGTGGAATTTAGTTTTTTTTTTGTGATCTTTGCGAATTTGTAAATGACAGCAAAAAACTTTAAAATTTCGTTTATTGTTGCTTGATGTTGTTTTTCGCCCTTTTATTAGATTTCAATGCCCACCACTGATCTAGACTTGCTATTCTCTGACTAAGAGTTAGCATTTCTGATGGATTCGTCAATGCCTAATCTAAATGCTTTTGTATAACTTTTCGTTCATCACGATTTCAAGATATTTTAATTCCGATCATATCATATTTAATCATATTTCCGGCACATCGACAGCCTCTTTAACTTAGACAGCACTTAAATCTCTTAATACCTCAATATTTATTATTTAACAACAATGCAAACTCTTCTCTGGAATTTTTATTATGTTCTTGTTATTGGCATTTTTTGTGATTTACTTCTGTCTTCCCTTTCCATAAATTCAAAATGCCATGACATTAATGCTATTGACAACTGACAGTACAACATTCAATTGCCAGCCAAGTGCAATAGAAAATGTTGTTGACGTCGTTTATGATAATTTCGCGTTGATCTCCAGCCGATCTACGTTTACGATCGCAGTTTGATTTTAATTTGCATTTTTATGCACTGACAGTCGTTGTCAGACGCACACATACACATACCATACCATGAAATAGAAAAAAATTTTGCAGACTTTTGCAGCGAAGTACAACAATACTCTTAAGTACTTTTAAGATAAGGTTTGAAGATATTCATTACTCTACAGTTCTGTTATTTCGTTGCAAACACTTGTTGTGCTTGCAATATAATTGATATTGTTATTGGCTATTGCTTTAGTAATAGCGGTGCAATTCATTGTTAATAAGTAAGTTAGTCAGCAGTTTTTGTTAGATCGCATTAGACCCACTCATACCCACATAAAGCTCTCGAACGTACAGACCGTTAGACCGCAAGTCAGTGACACATCAGATGCAACAACCGATAATGTTATGTCATTTCAACAAAGCGAAGTGTCAGCAGCAGCAGCTGTTGCTGTTGTGGGAGTTAGACATTTACGACGACAACAACAACAATAACAACAGCAACAGTAGTGCATTGTGCACCGCGCAAAGATATTTTATGACCAAGATAACTCGCATAATTATGCATATTAGCAACAATTAATTGCAGCACAGCAGCAGTGGAACTGAGCAACACGTTGCCAATGCAATATGCACGTAGTTGTAATTGACAATTGTGTGTTTTTTTTACTTTAACTTTAATATTTTACAATTAATACATTGAAATAATAGATGAATCGTATGTTGGTTTTTCTTATTTGCAGTGCGTTTATACTTGAAAGCGCAGGGAATTTTCATATGACACAATCTTGCCGCGATCACGTCACCAAGTGTTAACTATGAAAAAATATTGTTGTCGACATTTTAAATTGAATTTGCATGATTAATTAATGAGTCCATTCTTATGGGTTTCTTAAAATTAAATCAAGGCATTAAATAAGTCAACCTTTCCACTTTTTCGAAATTTGTTCTTGTCGAAAATGTACGTTTTTTTAAATAAATCTTGACATCTATTCATCGCATTCAGTCACAACGAAACTCATTCTCTTTGAAGTTTGTCAATGAATTGCTTAAAACAATCTAACCAAATAAGTTTAACCTTTTGACCTACTTTTCAATTGATGCATCGGACGTACGCACATCGGCTGTACTTAAATTTTTTTAAAGTGACTTATCACTTAAATCTAGGGAGGAAAGCGCTATGCTTGCGAAAGTCACAAAGTAACCACATTAGAAGAAACCCTGGAGTGATAGCAGCACTCTGAGCGATGCGTTTTTTTCACGCACCATAACGTTCATAAATACTTAGCAAAGAATAAAGCCTTAACCCATAAATGTATAGCGTACCATATATGGTACGTTCCTAAAATCATAGCCAAGTCTACCCAAACAACCAGTATCGCGTTAAGTTTTGCTCCAACTTTTAGCAGGCACTACCAGCTTTCACATAAATGTCTCTTCAGCTCTCCGATGTCCACTTTCAGTTTTCAGTAAGCAGTCAAAGTGGTCGAACGTTGTGTTTACAAATAATTTTAAAAGTAACCCTCATCAGTGAATTAAATATTAATAATTTCCATTATTCATTATTCATTTTCATATTTCATTATTATTCATTTTTCATTAGTTTTCAATAAATAAAAGAGTTTTTCATTTCAAATATATAGACTTAATGCATCGTGTACCATGTTTGGTACACTGCACAAATCACACTTTTTGAGCTTTTCCTGGAAAACGGTGCGTTCCCCAGGCAAATGAATGCTCATTTCATGGTCAGCGTCTGATTTTACATAAAAGGAGCTTGGTTTCCATATTGGGGGCTGACCCCATGCACTTAAGGGTTAAGAAATACTTTTCAAACCAGACTCACAACAAAAGGGTCGAACATATTTTGGAGAATTTTAAATTTGTTAATTTTTATGAATTTTTAAAAAATGATTTTTAACTTTAAATTTTTACCTTGGAATATACATAATAATTGAAATCCCAAAAAAAGTAAAAAATCGATGAATTCTCTCTCTCATCAACTTTTTCTGCTATAAACGAACTGTTAAAGTTGAACCAGACATGGAAGCGACTACAACTTTCAACTGTCGATCATGTTGATCGAATTGTACAATCATGCTAAACATAAATTGCTATGTACGTGCACTCAAATATAGATGTCGCCGGATTGTTGTGTTAACAACAGCGACAACATCTTAGCCATGTGCATTTCCATTTACGAATTGACACAGAAAATGCACAAAAAAAAAAGAAACATCGTTTGACAAGCAGACAAGATCAGATTTTTTATATGATGGTCGAAAAAAGGATCGTAACGTAAGAGTTATCAACTGCGTAGGCAATACAACATCATTTCAGCTTCTTTGACTTTGAGGAATGTTTTATAATTTTAAGGGTAAATACCAGATAATAAGTATACAAAATATTATAACAATAATTGGCTGCAAATGTCTTGAATCGGCTAATTTTTTGACATAAATTGATTAATTTTTTTTAACAATTTGGTGAAACTATAGTATGGGCAGTTTGCTCAAATAATGTTTTATTACTCTAAGAGCTAGAGTCAAATGGATTAAGTGAAGATGCAGCTGAAGGTGATTGAGGCGGTACAATGCTGTAAGATTCCTACTTTCGACGACATTGAAAGCTTCACATTGTGTTTAATTCTAATTGAAATATATACATATGTACATACAAAAAAAGAAAACAGAGTTACACGATTTTTTGCGCATAGTTCACCAAAATATGTATTAAAAATTATTCCATTTTGCATGTAATCATTCTGAAGTGTTTCTGAAAGGTTCCATGTTCAGCATTTCCTGAACCTTTAATATAAAACCTTTCTGCCACGTTACAAGCCACGTTATAAATCTTTCACATTCTGAAGTCTTTGTAAAAAACTGTGTGAATGTTGCCAGGCTGATTCTCTATTAATTATAGTTTTGTGCAATCATTGTCAATTATAAATTCACAAACGTTAGAAAAATAACTGCATATTATGAGTATTTTCGGAAGAGGAAAATTAACCAATAATTTCTGAGTTCAATCGACGTAATAAAATAACAGCGCAAGTCTCACGAATAAAAACAAAACCAAAAAATTCCGAGTCCGATGATATAATATACAATTTTCTTTTGGTTTTTCCACCTTAACATTAGAAGGACTCTGTAATGTTTCAGAAACATTTCAAATAAAATCAAAACGGAGGACATTGACGCATTGAAAAAAGTTTTCTGAAATATAAATGAAAGATTTCTGAAATGTAACTGAAACTTTGTAAGATTTCATGTGAAAGATTACTGAAAGGCTTGCGAAACGTTACATGTCGAGTGAGCATCATTTGATATACATTTATGGATATAATGTATATTCATTTGATAGAACTTCTCTATATTTGAAGCTATACCAAAAAAATTTGGATAGTTTTCAAAGGTCTTTCAGTGATAAGGTTGCAAACTCTACTGAATACAAATGTCAGTGACACAATCTTTGACATTTCAAATATGACCTCATCGTCTGTTTAAAAACATATAACCCTTTTTGAAAAAACTTCGTAGGCAAATACATTTTTATGTAAAACATTGGGACTACTCTTCTATTTTCGCTGAAAATTTGCTGTTTTGGAAAAATCTCAAAAAAGGTCAGAATCGCACATTTCAATTGACACGTGCTAACCTGGGAAATGTTTTATCAATTTTGCTTTCATTTCGACTATGGAATGAGTTTTTCACATTTGTCTAATGGTTTCAACTCAATATACACACATACGAGGTAGGTTTTATAAAAATGTGTGTTAAAACTAATTGACAGCAAATGTGTTATTTTAGCAAAAATCATATGAAAGCAATATAACTGGACAAACTACATGTATTGAATATACTTGTAGTCTAGAAAATTTGAAACTACTCTTTTTATATGTACACTGACTCAAATAGAGAATCCAACGCAAATTTCTAACTCAATAATAATTTTGGACATCCAAGTAGCTATCGAATTTGTAGTAAATGCATTTTGCCTTTTTTTTTGTAAAATTCTTCCGATGAGTTCCATTGATAACAGTCACCATTAATGTTGCTGCGAAACTAATTGAATTGCATTGCCACACGCTGTTGTTGGTTTGCTATATCGTTAATGCAGCTGCAGCAACAGCAACATTTATGTGCAGCGCGCAGCACACTTGTTATGCCGGTTGTTGTCTTCGTTGTTGCTGCTGCTATTATTAGTGTCGCTGGTCTGCCCGATGTTGCTGATAAAAGAGAATGCAATTGGTTGGTTGTCTTGTGACGTTTGGTATGTAAATATTTTGATCAGCGATCGTAGTTGTTTTATCTTTTCATGGAAAATTATGATGGAAAAGAAACAACAACAGCATTACGAGTATAGCCAGGCAATGGCAACATTTTGTTTGCTTCGTTTGCTTAGAAAAAGCTAAAAATTCTCTAGCGTTACCAGAACTAATGTTGTTGCATTTTAAATACTTGTTGTATTCTTAGTATTGCCAATATGTGCCTGTGATGTTATCTTGAATTTTACAGTTTCTGTTGCCACACATGACAACATAATCGTCAACATGCGTTACTTCTGCTCCTATGCTGTTGACTGTTGCACGACCATATGAATTCGCGTTGCAGACTTCCAGCTGACGCGTGTCATGTAATCATTTCTTTTTAACATTTATAAGCTTCTTAATTCAAATGTTTGTCATCTTTGGTATGAAGTTGTCAACAAGTTGCTGACAGCACTGATTACAATAAAGTTGTTGTAAATGACTCGTACTGCATGTGTCTTAGGACTTTCTGATTTTGATTGAGCAAAATTTGGAATTTTCATTGTATGATTTTAAAATGTTGTCACAAAATTCTCAAAATTTAGTCAAACATATTGTATTTAGATCAAATACCCAGTTGAATTGAATGTTAAAATGTTAAGAGACGAGCGGCATTTCTGGACCACTGGTGAGTTAAAGATGGCTGACTCCAGAGGTTTAACCGCAGCCCGACTATCTGATTAAATGTTTATGTCCATTGTGGATACGACATTTATTCTCAGTCAGAATGCTACCTTTTTTATAGCTAAAAAACGCTGCAGTAGTCTCGTAACTTCGCAGCTATTCTGAATTTGAGTTTCTTAGAGTAAACACCATAACCCACTTGGCTATTTAGCTTGGAGCCATCCGATTACTGGAACAGTATAGTCCAAGTTGGAAGATACAGGGCTTAAACTATAAAGGATAGTCGAGTGTCGTATTTTTCCCTCGGACCAGCAAGAAGTTTCTCTGAATCTAACGATACAGCAAACTGCTAACCGCTTACTTTGTAGGTCAAGGAAAACGAGATGAAAGAGGACCTCGAAGGCATCAATCAATGTAGTATCCATAGATATATATGAAAGTGGCGTTTTATACCTTGTATAATTGAGTGTAGTATGTGACTTTGTTTAACGTAGGGCACCACAAGGCCATGTGACAGAATCGATCTACCACTAAAAACTTTTTACAAGAGTATAGCGCTATAGTGGCTTTCCTTACTTCCTCTTCAACATTAATTTTCCAACTTAGTTTCCTTCGATTAAAAAGTGGAGTGAAACATACAGAATAAAATGATGGAAATTGCGAGGTGGCCTTAGACTTATGTAGGCGGTGGGCGTGGCCGTAAACCGATTTAATTAATTGTCAATATTAATGATTCTCATACACCCAATTTCATTTAATTACCCACTTGACACTTGCAGTATCACGTATCAAGACCAATTTAAGATTTTTTTTTTTGTATAGCTATCCTTTTTTTTTAATTTGAAATAATTCTTACCAAGCGGTAAAGTCTCGAAATAGCAGAATTACCAGCTAACTTCAATAATTAGTAATATATTTTAATAAAATTTCAATTTATTAGTGTGTAAATTTATTTTGTAGAAGAATATACATATTATTCATAATATACATTATTATCAAAAATAATAATTACCACGTGCACCACAATAATCGCTTAACTCAACATAACATAAATGATTTTAGCACATTAAGTTATTTTCGTAAATTAATTAACATTTACGTGGAGTGCAATAAACTCTTGGAATTTTTGCTACTTTGTGGAAATTCCTGCACAAGCAGACAATCCCATGCCATGGTGCAGTTGAAAGGGTGCAATTCTGGGGGTTTAAGATTTTGAATTTCTGTCGGAAACTTGTATTTAAAATCTTAAGGATTATTTTCTTTATCTTTCTGTTATCAAAAGTATATAGCATTCAAATGACTTCTTTTAAATTTAATTTATATGAAATTTCTGCCGATTTGTGTGGATTTACTTCACATTTTTTGTATAAATGATCTCACTAAAATTTTGGTGAAAGTTTCGATGATAACTAAACTTTGGCTTGTGGGTTTGATATGTTTAAGCGCTTTCAGCCTTCATCTCTCTTTTTCAGTTTGTAATACATCCGAACTTTTGTGGTCAAATCGACCCTCAGCTGCCAATTTATGTTTTTGCTGTTAATTTATATTGAAAAATGTGGATCTAAAATAGTGCACGTAATTTATAAATTGGATATGAAAATAGTACCAAAACTACCGTATAAGCGATTTGAGTCTAACGAAAAATAAGTTTTCATTTTTGTCAAAAAAAATATGAGAGTCAAATTTTCTGAAGTGGGAACACTTAAAACCAACTTGTTTAACTTTTTATTGTAGAACTTTGAAAATTTATTGATCAATATTAATGTTCTAAATTTTTTTTTTTCAAAATTTGCATTTTTTAAAAAGTGATGAACAAATAAATTTTAATGTACGAATTTTTTTAAATTAGTAATTTTTCAGTAAAAGTTAATGGAATTTTTATGGTACGGCTAGAAATATTTTACAATATACATAGATTAAATAAAGTTTTCATTAAAATGTTAAATATTGCTTATAAATACTTAACTTTTTAATAAACATATGGAAATTTAACCATTTTCTCATATGTATAAAAACAAAATTTGTCCACAGAAAATCGTTCTGTAAAATCTATACAACTTTTTCCATGAAAAAAAATGTTTGTACGTTTCACAAAAAAAAACTACAAATGTTAAAATTTCGCCAACTAGGAAAAAATGAAAGTCGATTAAATTTAGTGAACAAAAATAAAACTTATTTTGCTCCCCAATTTGCATTTGTTTGCACGCCTTTGACTTGACCTGCGACTGTGCGTGACTTAATATTATAAAAAAATAATTAAATATTGCTCAGATTCAAATATCGTTAGTATTTTATTCCTATTGTTCGCAAGCAGAATTTTTGTACAAAATTGTTAGGATTCTTAAAAAAAATTTACAATTCAAATTTTTCCTATCAGATGGTTTGTAGGAGTGAAATTAGATGGTCCCTTTCACTGTTTTTGCTTTAGAGAAGCAGAGCAGTCAATATTATTCCATCTGCCGCTTTCGATGCTTTCCTTCATTTAGAACCTCTTGACATTTTCAGTAAAGGGATTGCAGAAATAAGTGCTATTAGACTGAGGAAATTTGGTTTTGGAGTTTGAAACCCTACGGCTATGGTAGTACATACCATTATTTGGTTTCTCGGCTGCAATTTTCAAAGTGGGACTCATTATATGACTCCCAATTTTATGTTCTTACCAACTTTCAAGTGAAAATACCTGAAAGAAAGGGTTGAACTTCCATTCTATATTTCAAAGAAATATACAATGACGGTTCAAAAATAGAGTCAGGTAAGGTGGCTGGATTTGTGTTTCAATAACTTGAACATCAGTGAATCCTTTGTTTTAACCTGTTACTGTTGTGTATTTCAAGCATAACAAAATTCCCCAACAAACCCAACCCGTTCCCCCAAGAAAAACTCTTTCTGCAACTGCCACTGGATCAGACACAATAAATATACGTATGTATGTATTTTTGTCAATGGCACAATAAAAATGTAATAAACGAAACACAAAAATTTAAATAAATAAAATTTAAACACAACAACGACACCAATAATCAGCAACAACAACAACAAACCCAACGAGTAGCAGCATAAAAAAAAACTGCACTCATCCACAAGAAACGAAATAAAGCGAAAACTTTTTTTTTGTTTTTCTCTCTCTCTTGTAACAATTTGTTGTATTTTTAGTAAATTCCTACCTATCTACTTCATTTATCGTTGCCTTTCTTTGTTATAATTTGGTTTTCATATTTTTCGCTTTTACAGCACATTCACTACATCGGTACATACGTTCTTATCAACATTTGTCGTTCTCGTCTGTCGTCTCGCACAATGAAGTTTGTTGTTTTTGTCAGCTGTACGTTTTAACGAAACTCAAATGAAAACTTAACGAAACACAGTGGCAGCAACAACAACAAAAACAAGAACAACGGCGGCCGGCAGCTGTTCTTGCGTTGCTTGCTTTCCGTTGCGTGTTCGTTCAGTTTGAAGTTGTTGTTGGCGGTTGCTCTTCGTTATTATCGTTTCATTTCGTTGTGACGAAATCAAAATTCGTTCAGTTTAGTCGCGCGAGAAATGTCTAGCGAGATGGATGTACGTCGTTTAATTGCCGAAGTACAGAAACGTCCCCAGCTGTGGGATGTGCGCATGGCTGAGTATAAAGACCGTACGAATACGTTACATTTGTGGAACGAAATTGCGGAAATAATTGGAGTCGATGGTGAGTGCTGTTGTTGCTGTTGTTATTGTTGGTGGTGAAGTGGGGGTGGGATGCAACGCAAATGCTGTTTAAATTAATGAAAAAATCTTTGTTCAAGGTCAAATTTATTGATTTGTTTTTTTGTGTGATAATATTTTGGTGATAATATTTTAGTGATATTTGTTGTGACGTTTTTTTACTTCATTATCTTTATTTATAAATGTTTGTTTTTGTATATTATTGACATACATATGTATGTGTGTATATTTGTGTACATTAGGGTGCCCGTTTGTGTTTGTATATTATTGATATATGTACGTATGTATATTTGTGTACATTAGGGTGTCTGTTATTTACCAAGTTTCTTTTTGCATCGATGAGCTTAATATACTTGTGTTTTTTCTAAAAAAAAATTAACGTAAGCTTTTGATTTTATTTTAGCCCAGTATAGCTACTCACTTCACTTCATTTTATTTTGCTTAATTTATTTTTTACTCAAAAACTAGTAGAGTTATAGAAAAAATAGCTTAGGTTTTTACGTTTATAATTTTATGGGCTTTTAAGAAAAAAATAAAATACACTGAAAAAATTGATTTCTTGAGGATTTTTTACAACACATATTTTTTCAGTGTATTTTATTATTTTCTACAAAGCTTTATAGAACACTGAATAAAAAAGATTAATACCATGTTTCCCGTAAGTTCATTAGTTTTCGAGTAAAAAATAAATAAAATAAAAAGCTTGAGTGTTTTTTTCTGAGTCAAAAATTTTATTTTTTCTTTTCAACACCACAAAGTCAAACAAAGTTGCAAAGCAATAGTAGTATTCTTTAATTTTAGAGTTTTTGGAAAAGTTAAGATGAGTTTCTAATATACATCTAAGTACTCTCAAGAAAAAATGGCAATATAAATTTCAAAATATAAGTTTGGGTTTAAAGCCGCAAGCTTTAATGTTGAAAAAAGAAAATAAAATATTGTTTCTTTATTGTTTGTTTTTTAACATTTTAAAGTTGTTAATTATAATTCTAAGTATTCATATTTATTTTATATATTTATATTTACTTTAAGTCAATGTGAAATTTTTTTTAAACAGTTTCTATGAATTTGTAAATACGAAACCCGTCAGACTATCCCAAAAATCTTCAATTCGGGATATAAGAGACACTCTAAAATACAATCGAGTATATATCAAATTAAATAATTTTATCATACATACTCGTTTTATATGCAAATTAAATTGTCTAGTAATGATATTATAAAAATTTAGTTGTTAGAGATAACTTTATTCTAAGACAGTTAACAGACTTAATAAAACTGGTTTGCGGCGACGACCAGTTTGAGTATCTACTTCATACACCGTGACCTATTTTTAAGTTTTTATTCAAATATCTTAAAATTAAAAAATTATCATGTTATGTATATTGCAAATAAAATAACAAAACTCAAAATAGGAAACGGTGACAAAAAAAATTACTTTTGGGACTTGAAGATCAAACAATTTCTTTAGTTAACTATTTGCTGATTCGTTATCTCCAGACAAAAAAAAAAAACTCTTATACAGATCACTTCTTCGATAACCTAAAAAATTTGGGTCAAACTTAATTTTCAATCAATCCTGAGACTAATATACAGCTCTTATACAAATATATTCTCAACCATTTGTTGCAAACATTTTCTCGGTAATTTCTACATAGTTTTCAAGTCATATGTATTACCTATGGTTATACCTGAATAAAAGATTTAATGAGAGTATGTGAAAAATCACAAAAAAAATAAACGCGAAAAATTAGGTATTAAATATAAAGAGAAAATCTGTCCACAAACTATAAGACTTTCATAGTAATGGTCGTCGAAAAAGCTGGCAAAAATTTTTTTGTAAAAGAGATATCAAATTGCCGATTTTTTCTTAGGAAATAACCCTGAGTTCTGATGTTTTGTGTACTGAATATTTTTTTGGGCAATTTTGTCTCTTACTCTTACAAAATAATCTTTTTATTTTCGTTTGATCTTTCAATTTTATTTGGATCCAATTTTATTTTGGGCGATAGTACTTTTTTTGGCGATCTGATTAGGTATTGGGTCGAACTTTTAAAAATTTTTTGAAAAATTTAGCTCCAAAATCAACAGTAAAAATTAATTTTACCGCGAAGAAAAAATCGCACAAAACTTTATATTTCGTGTCGTTCTAGGGCCTTTTCTTATAATTTTTTTTTTTTGTCAAAATTTATTTATCACGCTTATTCCTTTGAATTTTCTTCACCTTCCAGTTGAACACTGCAAACGCAAATGGAAAAATCTACGCGATGCCTTTCGCGCCGAAGTACGACGCACTGAACGCCGCATCGCTCGACTGAAGTCACTTGGACAATGGGATCCACTACGACGCACTGCCAGTAAATGGGTCTTCTTTGAACCGATGAGTTTTATCAATGAGAGTAAACGCACAAGCTACTCAACCAACGCTGCCGCCAATACCAATCCGACACTTATAAACGAAGCAGAAGGCAACAGTGGCTCCTTAGATCTAAACTACGATCCAGCATTTCACTCATTCTGCGACATCAAAATGGAAACGCATCACACAACAGATGACGATGATGATGACGATGAGGAGGATGATAAACTTTTTGAAGAATTCAATGCTGTCGCTACACCACAGGCGGCACGTCGTCTTTCTGATTCCATTGCCACTGCTGCCGCTGCAGCTGAAGTTACCACAGCGCAAATGTCGCCCATCGATTTTGCCAACAGTACGCAGTGTAAGTGCACAAAACGCTCTGATGATCAGGTTCACTTTTTGGAGGATCTTGAGCGTGAGGAAAAGAAATTAATACAATCCACACGTAAAGAGATTACGCGCGCTAACAGCGTTGGTCATGTGGGCGATGCGGATTATAATTTTCTTGTCTCATTTTTGCCACAAATGAAAAAAATGTCCGAATTGCAAAATTTACAATTTCGCGCCAAAATGAGTGAATTGCTGCTGACGACGATGTCGACGCCGTCACCATGTCTGCCCACAACGGCGGTTCCGGCTATCGGTTATATGCATGTACCGGTAACACCAAAACTGGAACAACACGAAGCGTTGCAGCAATTGCAGTTGTTGCAAACATTGATTGGAGGGGGTGGTGGTGGAAGTGGTAATGGTAATGGAACTCATGTTGATGCTGACCAGCAGCAGGCGAAAGCAATTGAAATGAAAAATGGTTCAGCCACAGGAGAGACTACGAGTACTGCCAACCGGCAATTGGTCTTAAGTGACAATTGCATTTGAATTTATGTATTAATCCATAATCACATACATATATATTTATAAGATTTTTTTCCATTGTATTGTCTTTTTTACTTAAAAAAATATAAATAAAATTATTCATTTAAATAAATTGATTTGGAGTTTTGATTGAATCGGGAGTTGTGAGGGTTCAAGAAATATTTTTCGTAAGAAGAAATACATAAGATCACGCTGATCGGAGATTAACTTAATCAATGTTGTTCGATACTTTTCACCACTTTTGATGTTTTCGATACTTTTTCGATGTTTTTACTATACAACTTTTTTGCTAATTTTCGGTACTATTATATCGCACCGTCAGAACAAGAGGGCGCATCTCAAAATTTTAAGTTTCGAGAAAATGTAGATTAAAGAACTCTAAAATTTTCCACTGAATTTGAAGACAGCCATATTTATAGCTATGACAGTCTTGACCTGAAATACTACAAACTTATTTCACAAATCTATAGAGTAACATTGACATATTTGGAGATGTGGCAGTGTTGTAATTATTTTGATTGAAAATATTTTTGGTCTATAAGAACTATACCGCCTTGTTTTGATTTGCTACTGTAAAAACTTAAAAAGAAAATATTTTAAAATATCTTTTTCGATTTAAGGCTTTGTTGTGTTAATTGTTTTTTCTTTAATTTAATGACAAAATGTTAACATTTTGAAATGAGGCGCTGTTGCTTTGTTAAGAAAAAATACAGAACAAAATATCCCTTAACTAAAAATGCATTTTAGAAGTTATTAATTGAGCTAGAAATATGGTGGTAAGACTAAAATTAAGATCACATAATGAGCTATATAGAAGTATACATAACTCGAAAACTCGTTATTTTGATTTCGGCCCTTTTGTTTTGACGGTGCGATATGTAATCGAATTTTATCGACTTTTCTGTACTTTTATCGACTTTTTCGATACCTTTCGGATTTTATCGATATGCGATACTTTCTTACTTTGCTCGACTTCTCGATACTAAATAGTAAAATTGAAGAAATCGAAACATATCGAATTATGTTACACGAAGTATCAATAAAGTCCATAAAACTCGAAATGGATCTAAAAATTCGACAAATTTGAAATGTATCAAGTCGTATCGAAAAAATATAAACTGTTAAAAAATATCGAAAAGGTCAATAAAAACGTTAGACTTGAAATAAATTGAAAAATTCAATTGTTTCAACATCAGTTCCCACTGGTGTTCGGAAACGTTTGCAGTAGGGACAATGCAAAAATCCGATAAAAACAGTTCTTCGTTTCTTTTTGCAAGCTCCTCCAAGTAAAATATGTTAAGATATTTTGAAAGCATAAACTCTAAAATAAATGGTGACATAATTTACAGACCAGACCAGGCCACTCCAACGACTGCTGACGCATCCAAGTTGACATTGGAGTCAGTTGCATTTTTGTTTTGCTGCATGGCGTGTGGATATTCGTTTTTCTTTTTGTGTCGAACATATGAACTTGTCAGTTCACTTTTACGGTTCTTGAAAAAAGTTTAAGGTGTGTTCTTGAGCTTGACTGCATTTTGCAAACAGAATAGCAACAACTACAACAAAAACCCATGAAAACATATTGCAACGAATGACATGTACAACATGTACGAATTGCTGTAAGCCATACATTAAATGGACCATAGAAATTATGCTGCACGGGGGTGTTGCTGGTAGGTGGCAACACCTTTGCGAACATAGGCTGAGTTTATGATTGCAATAATCAGAACACAAAAGCAACTGGTTATTGTGATTTCAATTTTAATTGTAACTGTGAACTCTACGACTGAGTGATATTCTTGCATTGAATTGTGGCCGATTGATTTACATTTTGAAGGGAACATTTTGTTGTACAACTTTTAGTGATTAGTTACACTGGTCGACAATTTTGATAAATTAAAGTCACTGTTTTTAAGCCGAAGTTGTGAGAAAATCAATTTAAAAGTAATGCATTGATCACTACCAAAATAATGGATTAAGCAAAATGTTTGCATTATATTAATAGCAAAATGTATTGTTTAAATAATGGGAAATAGAAGGTAGCCAGGGGAAAAAAGCGCGCAAAGGGATCCCAAAGGATAGGATAATAATTTTTATTTTTGATTCTATGATCAAGAGCATAAAACATCATGTAAATTGAGTTTCATCGTGGAAACGATCGCTAGAACAGGAAACACGTAAATTGAGGAAATGTTGGAGAGAACTTCACTCTCCAGTTCTGAGCCACTTTCGATTCTATAAGCAAATGAATACCACATACACATATGTATAAGGAATCTTGAGTTAGATGAAAATTTGGTTTCGTGGAAAAAAAAATTAAAACTGAAGCCCTGGGTCTTCAACAGTGCTGCAGTTTCTCTGACTAAAATGCGCTTCTTTGAAATGCTTGCGGCTCCAGAGCCAAAAGAACTCTAGTGAAAATGTTCAACTGCACAAATCAATCAATGGGAGAGCGTCAGAAAAATTTTAGATCATGACCAGTACCACCCGCGGATTCTCCAAGGGCCCATTTTTGGAAATCATAAAAAGCTTGCACCATTTGACGAAGACTAGACGAAAAACATTTTAAGACATGATTTGGGGTCAGTTTGTGTTACCGGGGAAACGTCAAAAATTTATTATTTGACAATATCAGGGGTGACCTTGAACCCGTAAGATAATTTTTTTTTCGTAAATAGCTTTACTGCTCCAATCGAATGTGATATGTCATTAAAAAAGTTTGAAAATGAACAACGGCGCCCCCGAGTTCTCTCAGGGCGCTTACTATCAACTTTTTCCCATAAATTTGTGCAGTAAAATTTGTTTAAGAAAAATTGTCTGAAAATGTTACCTAAGGAAGCCACCGATCGTGTACAAAAATTGTTTTTATCCAGCCCATTTTTGCATTAAGTATTCTTTAAATGGATCATTGCGGCGTCCGGGGGTGCACTCGTCATGTATTGGTTAAGTTGTCTCCATTGATTCATGCAAAAAATCTTTTTTTTTATATATAAAGCTCAAATGCACTTAGTCTTGCTCAGTAAAAATTTTGTACAGACAATTTTCGAATAGATTGAAAAGTTTAGCTGGTCTGCTCCTGTTCATGTCCAAAATATATTTTCGACTATTTCCTATTCTATTTTTCACCATTTCAATTATCCCCTCTGTTTCTAATAACTAATGCAATTTTTTTGCATTACCCACTATCTTGGTAATGATTAATATATTTTGTTTAAATTTGTTATTAAAAAATATAGCTTCCACACTCAGCGCAAAATGGCATCGTAAATTAGGAAGTTTTGTTTTTAAAACCATGAATTTTAATGCTGAAAAAAAGTAAAAATAACATTTTTTCTGTTTATTTTAAACACAAAAAACTTTAAGCATATTTTGAATTTGTAAATATTGAAAATAACATTTTTTAACTTTAATTCAATCGTAAAAACTTCAAATTGCATTTTGAAGTTGCAAAGGATTTTTATTTAACATTAAACACTTTGTCACTTTGATTCATATATAAAGTCAGGGCCGTGTTTAATCATAGGCTGCAGCCTAGGGGCCCGCACTACAAAATTTCCGATCGTAGACATGACCCTGTATGAAGTCGCTTTAAATCAATGTGGATTCTTCTTAGATCCAAATCAAAAATTTAAGCATTTTCAGCTTTAGCGCTAAGTCTTAAGCATTTATGATTGAATAATAAATGAATTCATTTATTTTTTCCCTGTGTGTTTTATTGATTATTTCATTGAAAAAACCATTCTGAGATCAATTTATAAAAAGAGATATCCGCGATGTTTTAGGCACTCATTTCGAAAAGTTTGTTTTTGTTTCTATAAGTAGCTACCTTTACTACTCTTTGGAAAAATAAATTGTTTGCAGCAATCAAAAAGAATGTTTTAAAATGGACCATCTCCAAAGCCCATTAATGAATTAAACTTGTCTTATAACTACAGCTTTGGTAACGCTGATGATATCCAAAAATTACTTAAGACTTTTCCTGTTGCATGAAATTTATTTTTACAAAAAGTAGCCAAGACAGCTACTTATAGGAGGAAACTTTTTTTTTAATGAAGGCATAAAATATGACGTATATCCTCATTTTTGCAATGTTTTTTTTTTATTTTTTTGGACTCATTTTTCTTTTATTTTAAAGAAAATTTAATTACTGCGCATTTGGCTTGAATGCTTGTCGCACTGTGTCATAAAAAATGTTGTCTGTTAAATGAAATTTTTTCTTAACGTATTCCGATTAAATACATAAACACACGTTTTCTGACGAACGTGACCATTTCATGTGTTACGAATTTTTAGAAAACTTTTTTTTTCCTTTATATTGACAGCAATTGATTCAATGCCTTTTTTGTTGACAGTGAAAAATTCCGACAATGTGCACATTCCTTTCCATTTTATTGTGAAAAAAAAACTGTGATTTTCCTAATTGATTTTGTACTGCACGTGCATGTCATTTCCAAGTTCTGTAGGCATTCCTATGTAAATATCGAGAAAAAAGAACTTCAATAATTTATTGCATCTGTTAATGCAAACGTTTCCAGTCGGCAGTTTGCTCAACAGGTAATCTTTTTGCATTTTCGCACTTTTATGGTAAATATTGGCCTTTTTTTTGCTCAGCCAAAGAAGTGGCGGCAACTTAAATGAGACAAAGCTGCTGCTGCTGCTATATACAGCAAGGTGCAAAGCGCAGAGTTTATTACTTTGCCGTTGCTGTTGTTGTTGCGTTTTCTGGTACCTGTTACTATGCCACATTTGGGAAAAATGCAAATTTTCTTTTGCCTGCCTGGTTATTTCTATCTTTTTCCACTGTCTTCTATAAATATTTGCTAGGAGTCTTTTTTTTTTGTTTTTGTATTTCTTTGTCAACATTTTGGTTTTTTCCGACTTTCACGTTGTAATACCTGTAGTCTACATGTGCATTAGGACCAACCAACCAACGGATGCTCAGGTGTTAAAATTCACATAGCACTGGTAATGGATTCTTTTATGCATCGCGTCATTCTTGGTATTTCCCAAATTCAATTCATGCACGTGCATTCCATATGCAATTGGTTGATTTAGCTGTTCCATGCTTTTGTATGCTACATCAAGTGATAATCCTTTAAATTCATTGAGTGCTTTGATGAAATAGTGCTGCGACTAATGAAGACATCAACATGGTCGTTAAATAGAAAAGAAAATAAGTTCATGGTGAATTTTTAGCTGGAAGAATTATGAATAAGTGGGTGGATTAAATTCGTCGCTTTTCAGGAAAGAAAAGGGCACAGCTTAAAAGAAAGTTACGAAAGAATTGCATTGGAACTTTTCAAGGCAGGTGGTGGAAAATAAATACATAAGACAGACATTTGTTTTGACATTTAGTCCGAACTGTGGCGTTAGCGTGCAGTTTGAAGTTCCATTTTTTCGGAACAATAGGTCCGTCAAAATGTTTCGTTCACTTTCGATCAGTTACGTAAGTACATATATTACGTATTCTCGAATTTACTCGTTACGTCTCATCACATTTATTTTGGTTTAGTTTTTACATCTGCCTACCGAAAGTATTGAAAACGGAAGCTTTCTCTCAAAATTTTTTGCATAAAACAAATTCTGTATGAAGCAGATTGTAGGAAAATAGAGCTATTTAATTTAATCTAAGGGTCTCTTTAGAAGAAATTCAAATCTATGAGCTATATAGTGATGTGAATATAGTTCAAATGGTTGACATTTTTCGACTGTTTTGTTTCGGATACATCAAACAAATGAAGAACTGGGGAAATCTTTAATCCGAAAGTTAGATATGAAAAAGCTTCCTTTTAGAAGCTAAATGACCTCTTACACCAATCATGTGCCTTCGTCTGCAAAGCTGGGTATAAGCCGCTTGGAAACGAGATAGATGAAAGGCTATTGAGGTTAAGGACATGAACGTATATAATAGCTTGGTAGCAACATAAGTCAAAGAAAATAATTTATAAGTTTTTTCTTAGTAGGTATGACACACTCCAGACATATAGTATTGTAAGCAATTTTCAGTGCTAATACGGTGCGAGCAGTCAAACAGCAAAGCACATTATGAGCAAGTACCCTTTTCAGCGGAAGAGAGACCTTAAGCGTCTGATGCCTTAAATTTAATTTAAAAATAACCTCGATGAATAGCTATACTCATTGTAGGCAGTAATGCTCAATGCTTTTTACAAATGGATGGCCGCTTTGTAGGCAGCTTGCCTACATCTCTATATACAATGTGTAGCAACGTAAAGGCAGATTGCCTTAAAACATCACTTACTAAGTGCCTGTATAGTTTACCGAGTCGCCTACATATCCACATACAAAGTATGCAGTCAACAGGCAAGACCCCTTACATCTCCATATACAAATCAGACAGCAAACAGACAGACTGCCTACAACTCCATATACAATGCAGGCAGCCAACAAACAGACTGCCTACAACTCTATATACAAAGCAAGCAGCCAGCAAGCGGACTGCCTACAGCTCCATATACAAAGCAGGCAGCCAGCAAACAAATAAACAAAATATCAAAGTAACAATTTCATTCGTGAAACATACAACACAAAGGATATAGCTTTTCATCATTGAGGTTCTTACCAGACAGACTGCCTACAACTCCATATACAATGCAGGCAGCCAACAAACAGACTGCCTACAACTCTATATTCAAAGCAAGCAGCCAGCAAGCGGACTGCCTACAGCTCCATATACAAAGCAGGCAACCAGCAAACAAATAAACAAAATATCAAAGTAACAATTTCATTTGTGAAACATACAACACAAAGGATATAGCTTTTCATACAGGAAAATTCAGAGTACTTCATCGATTTGCCGCTGTGTTCTTACCTCAAGACGAAATTTTTTTTTAAATCTCAATTTTTTTTTTTGAGGAATGTGATCGTTTTTATTTGAATGAAAAAATCCCCAAAAACAATAACTGAAAATATTTTGATTGCCCAAAAGCAATAACATCCTTCAAAACCTATAAATACCACAAAGTCAAGTTGCTTATCCAACCTGTTTTGAAAAACACAAAGAACGAAAACAAAAGAATAGCAAAGTGGTAATAAAATTCCGTATTATTTACTTAACGCCATAATTAATGATTGAACAACAACAAAAAGAATCCTAGCTGCAGGCAATCCCTTGAAACAGCAACAAAAACAAAATTTAATTGCGTGCAGCAGAATGCATTTAAAAAGATGGACACGTCATGGTTTGGCAATGCGGTTGGCCTTAAAAAGTCGAAGTCGAAGTAAAAAATCAGGAAAAAAAAGCATAATGAACCTATGTATGTGAAGGAACACTTGCTACCTGACTGAAAATTGCCAACAAATGACGCGACGATTGAATCATCGATCAAAATGAGACATGAAATCCTTTTCATTTACGCAATTTTCAACTCAACTGATGTTGATGATGATGACGATGACTCAACATTGTAACCATTAGCTATGTTGTAGGTTTCTTCGACAGCTAAATGCAGGTGTCAATTGAAATCATAAGGAATTTTACAAAACATGCAACAGGATTCACACAACGATTTTTCAATACTTTCCTACGTTGGTAATATTACGACAGACTATGAACGGGTTGAGAGAAGAACGAAAAGGTCTTAAGAAATTTATCGACCCAGTTGAAAAGTATGTATGAACTTGATTAGCAATGTTGAACGAAATCAAATTTATTATTTACTAAAATATTTAGGAACTTGAACTGAAAGAATAAATTGAATTACTTATATGAGGAATTCTTCAAACTTTCTGGTTTTAGACTCAGGTACCGGAAATTTTAAGCTACGTGCACATATCTGAATCTTTTATTCATCCACATTTTGAACGTTTCTTAAAAGGATGAGCCCTGGGGCGCCACAAATTTTGAGTATGAACACCCCATCTCTCCCTTAACCGGAGAAAAGGAAACTCATCCCATTGAAAAAAAAAAAATCATTTTTATTTTTGAAATATCCCGCCAAAAACCCTGACAAGCCGCATTTCCTGGCACTTTGTCCGGTTCCATCCCAACGGGCAATCTCTTACGGCAGCGTCAGCGGAATATTTTGCCCTCCAACAAACCTAATTTGCAAGCAAGCGACATTTTTATTTTATTCAAATGGGGTGAAGTCTACTAATATCCCAAAACACTATAAAAGTTTAATGCCTGAATAAAGGTCTTATAAGTTTCTAGAAATGTTCATTCCAGGGAAACATCAGACCCCTGATGTTTCACTTTTTCAGTACTTTCGCGCTTTGAAAAATTTGACAAGTGAATGAATTACGCTCGACCTCCAAAAAGTATATTCCAACTTTAAATTCAGTATATTCGTGAAAAGTGCAAATGCCGTGTCTAATGTTTCCGCGGAGTTAATTTTTGAGATTTCAAAGTCTCCAGACGAAAAGTCTTTTAAAAATGACAACTTATGAAAATTGTTTTATTGTGATTCACCACTATGCTCTCCTTGAGTTTGCTTAAGTCCTACTATAGAACTCTACGCATTACTTAGGGAACGTCCATTAATTACGTTAGGTGTTTGTTTTAAAATTCGGAGAGTTCTGGTTCGGGAGATTTGGTGAGTTCTGGGGGGCACCAACCCCTGCCTTCCATGAGACTTGCCTTATAATTTTTAGATGTAATCTGCTATAATAATGTATACTCTCTGTATTGAAAAGTTGGCGTGAGATTTTCGTTAATCCCCTCTCGCCCTTGGTGAGATTTGGTGAGACTTTGCCGGACCCCCTCCCCCACTATTTTGACTCACGTAATTTATGGGCGGCCTCTTATAGCAAGTAGTTTTTACCAGCGGTCAGCGTTCATGCTTTTTTAGATATAAGAATCGTATTTCTAATCAAATTCTACAGGATCAAGTACACATTAAGGCACAAGCCATCTCCAACACACTTATGTTTGTTAATACTTTTTCGATTATTGATCTAATAGAGCTTTAGACCGTAAATCGTGTCAGGATTAATATTATTCAAAACTTTTTTAATATCTGGGAAAGCAAACTTGATAAGTTTCTGATTGAAGAGTTTATTGTACCGCCTTTGTTATAAATGTTTCGAGGTATAGACAATAGACATAGATTGCTAAATACAAGAATAGACTTACTAACCCAAAATCTTTTACTTTTAAGTGCAAATTCTTATTCAAAATTTCGAAATTATTCCAATTTTTGTATGTTTCCATGCTTTACAATAACATCTTTGAATACAACTCGAAAACAATTTCCTATTTGGATCTTCCAACTGGTTGATCAGTTTATTCAATGAGTTTTTTTTTTTTAAGTACAGAGTAAGCGATATCAAAGACAAAATGAAAATCATTTTCAAATAAACACCAAGATATCAAATGCAAACAATGAGACAACAACAACACCAACAGTGACGAAGGCTGATCATCAATGATCATCAAAAAGAGCCATCGGATCAGCCGTGATTCAGAGACCAGACAAATAACTTGAAAAGAATTTAAGCAGGAAAACATTGAATTACTGTAAGAATGATGCTGGTGGTGGTAGTGTGGAGACACCTCTTAACCTGTTATTGCCGTCATTGTTGTTGTTACTATGGTACATCTTACAGCTGAGTCTTGATCTACAGCAAACGAACTAAAGATCAACAATAAAGGTCTTAGGAATTTTTTTTTTCCCTTTTTCTTTTAATTTTCATAGATTTATTCTGAGCGCGACTTGATGGGCAAGACACATGTGTTTACTGCTGCTGCTTTTGTTGTTGTACTTGTTGTTGTTGATGTTGACTATATCTCTTTTGAGCGGCGATAATTCGTGGAATCGCGTCAATTGATTTACTCAGGTGCGTTGCTTAAGATCATTTTATTTGTTGCTGTTGCCGATGTTCAATGCTGGTTGCTGTTTTACTGGTGTCTGCTTGGTTGGTCCAACGCATTTACAACAGTCATCGTCACCACCACCACTAGCACCGATCGGTCGTTTGGTCGTTTAGGTTACCATTTTAATGATATTCCATGTGAACAATTTCAGTTAGTTTCTCAGGTGTTTAGGCCACAATGAATGTTTTATAAATAACTAGGCAAAAGGAATTATAGTCGGTCAAGTGATTTACTTATATACAATAGATAGTGTTGGTGATTTGAAATGTTTGCTAAGTTTGTAGAATATTTTTCCATGAATAGATAGCGGTAGAGATAGGCCAATAGCAGAAGAGATGTCGTTAAAGTGACACGCACTTAGGGTGCTATAGTGAAGTAAAGTTGAGTTGGCAATAAAATTTTATACAAATAATTAACTATGTACTGTTTACTTTGTGTATGTCCTAAAAAATGTGGCTTACGATGCAAAATCGTTCATTATGATTTTATCTTATTAAATATCATTGCTCCCATAAATAAATCTCATGATATTATGTTGACCTAACACTATCTCTATGCCTTCATTAGAGTTCAATCAATTTCCATATCGAATTTCATCGAAATCGTTCCATTAGTTAAGCTGTAAAAATATATTTACTATTAGGGGCGTGGCACCGTTAACTTAAAAAAATCATAATATTTTGATGCCTTTACCCTATCTCTATCTCTCTCTCAGGGTGCAATTCATTAAAATCAGCCGTGGCAGCCATTAGACGGGTGGTGCCATGCCCACTTAAATATTACGAAGTTACCCTGCTTTAGAGTTCAGCTTATCTTCATATCAAATTCCATCAAAATGATTCTATTATTTTTGATGTGAAAACGCCTATTAGGGGCGTGGCATCGACCACTAAAAATAAATATCTTGACTCTGGAATCAATTTATCTCTTAGCCGAATTTCATAAAAATTGATGTAATAGCTCAGTCGCGGCAGCACTTTTTCAATTAGAAAGGCGGTGCCATGCCCTCTTAAAGATTAAAAAGCTACTCTTCTTTAGATGCCAATCTATCTCAATATCGAATTTCATCGAAATCAGTTCATTCGCTTAGCCGTGGAAACAAAACATATTTTCCTGTTAGAGGTGTGGCACCGCCTAGTATTAGAAAAATTTTTACATTCTGTCACTGCCCCTTTTCCCAACCTTTCAAAAAAATAAATCGAATATGTTGTGCTATGGCAATTAAAACGGGATGGAATCGTTTTGCCACTCCCTATTTATATAAAGGTACTTTATACTCCTTCTAAATGTAAATCTACAATAAAATACATTATTTTGTTCACTATACACTAAAAGTTCTGTAAGAAAATGTGACTGTGCTGAAAAATCTACGCTACCTCTCATATCAACAGCAAAAATCATACCAAAAACTTAGCTTCAGTACTCTAACCCGCAGGTTGTAGCGTATTAACGGAAAGATCTGAACTTATAGCCATGATCATGATTACCACAACATTATGCCGCCACATGCACCAAACCCAGCCGCATGTATGTTGGCATTTTAAGCATACAAACAGGCAGACACCTGAAGGTTAAAGCCAAAGGTTTACACCATTTTAACCATTAAGCGTTTTTTTTTTCTTTTCCTCCAACACCATAAAAATAAACCAAAATCTGGGCAGATACTTAAGACAAAAATAAAAAAAATAAATGGAAATAAGAAATCGTGAAAATGAAATCAATCCAAAGTTTCGTGTATCAATAGCGAGAAAAAAGCCTGTTTTTAGTACTTTTGCTTGTAACTTGTAACGTTTTTTCGATTAACCGTCAATAAAATTCCATTGTTAACTGGTTGATCTTGGTATGTAACATGAACGTTAATAATCTTGGTGCAATCGGAACTTGGTACACAAATGTTAATTGTGTATTTTTATAACGTGCGGTAATCGAGTAAATGATGCTTTTTGAGGCGCATGTATGCGGCAGTGATGAAGCAATTTTGAAAATCATGGTCATAACTTTGAAGATTTTTGATAGACTCACGTCGAAAAAATCCCCATATGATTAATGTATATTTTGTTGGTTCAAAATTAAAGTTATTTACTTGCTTCACAGGAACATTAATATTCATATAACAATCGCCTTTCATTTCCCAACAGCCTCAGTATGCAAAACATCTAACCCACCAATAAAGTTTACCTAAATCTAATGTAACCTGACACCCAAATTACGCGCCATGATTCTATCTGTTTTAGCTACCATTTGGTAACAACAACAGCTGTCACTCACCGCGTTACTCCGGCGCGTATAGCGTAACTAAGCTACTGAAGTAGTTTCATCGTCTTCTTCAAAATGAAATGAAATTGATTCGGGAAGCTTAAATTGCAATAGCAGCAGCAACAGCAACAAAACAACAACACTCACAGCCATAGCATCCTCAAAGTTGCTGCAACATTTCTTGCCATATGTTGCTAGCTGCTGTTGCTGCTGCTGCTGGAACAACAGTTTCCCAGACAATCATGCTGTCAACTCAACTCGCACTTGGCACTGCTCGTTGCCATAATCAACAACAGGAGTTGCTGTTGTTGTTGTTGTTTTTGCTATCTTAACTTGGCATTTTTCTTGTTAATTGAAATTGGTGGCAGCAGCAGCAGCAGCATGGTAAGCATTATTAACTAAGGTGCAGTAATTTTGAACTGCGCGATGAGCGCACAATTTCAGTTGTTGTAAGCAACAGAGATTTTCTCACCAGCGCACAGAGCACAAAAACAGCAGCCAAAAACTTGCAACAGCAGCTGTTGTTGCTGATTTCCTGCAATTTTTCGTTGAAATTCACTTAACCCATAGCTGCTTGCTCTGACCTCTGTTAGGCGCAGTCACAGGCTCAGTTGGATCGTGGAGTTGCACATTCGTTTCATTTGTATTTCGCGTCTTTTCGCTGTTTGTTCTTTCTGGGTTCAAAACTCTTGAAATGCTAATTAAGATTGGTTTTTGATCCAATTTAGGTACTAAGGTGAATGTTCCTACGGCAGTCTGCATAGTGGGGAACATTCTTTTTTTTTTAGTGAAATGCGGTATCGGAGGGGTATCAATGTAATGGACATGGATAGCCCAATTCTTTTTTCCATCTTTAAGTATTTAGAACTTTTCGAGTTCATTAGAAAGCCTGAATTCTTTAGTTTTTTAGCTGTTTTTACAAATATTTCCACCTTCACAATTTGGCCAAAATCTTTCCCAATTTTTCTTAATTCTTTGCAAAACTTTGGATGCAAAAAAAATAAGAAAAAGATTCAAGAAATGTCAAAAATTTCATCAAATTCGGAAACGTTGGTGTCATTATTGTTCAGTAAGTTTGCTATATTGTCATGAAAAATTTTATCAATATTGGTTCTAAAAACGCAAGCAAAGAAATTACTCCCGGTGAGCTCGCCGATATTTACATATAGCACTTGCAACATCGTTCGTATCGCCAGCAAAGCTTTCAACGCAGCGGAGCGCTCGCACGAAGTGTGTATGTGATATCAAAAGATTTACAAAAACAAATGCGCACACGGGAAAAAAATGTGGGATTTCGGCGAGAGTGTTTATATTTTGCTATGATTCTTAACTGGTCAATGCAAAAAATAAAATATAGTATGCTTGCAAATTCTTAAACGTCGGCAAACTAAGCTTACTGATGATACCGTGTAGCAGTGGTTGAAAGTAGGATAAGCACTTGTAATTTGTTTGTGTTTTTTTACACAACAAGAACTGAACGAGTAGCTTAGTAAAAAATATAATATTGTCAAGAAAAAGTTGACACCGTAACAACGCTTGCAAATTGTAGAAATTTACTAAATACACTGAAATTTCAATTTTTACTTCACTAAAAATTCACATGATTTCTTGAATGAAAGAACTGAATTGGCCGCCATTATCACGTGATTTGACACCACTATTTCTTGTCACAACGTGTGTAGTTTCTGACTTGTCTGACTGATTTTTTTATAATTGCCATTTTTGCCATTTTTGATTATTCTTCACAAATCCCGAGTTGTTGCTTGCAATGTTAATTGAAAAGTTGAGAATGAGAGCGAGAGAGTAAAAATTAAATATTCTGTTGTTTCTCTTCCATAAATATTCCACTGCATTGCCATGGAAAAAACTTAACGCACGCACACAAACTTGCCATTTAACGATTTATCTGCTAGAATTCTTGTTTCTTTTTGTGTATTTAATTTTTTTAGCAACTTTGAAACTTTAGTAACTTAAAATTTAATCAAAATATCGTGATAATTTTTACTAGAAATTAAGATCAAACGCCTAGGAAATAAATCTAAATAAGACTGATTAAGATTGATCAAGTAATTTGTACGTGATGCGCAAACAAAGAAACAACTATCATTTTATTTATGTAGATTAAAATACTTGTATCTCGCTTAAATTAAGTTTTTGACCAAATAACCGTGAGAGTAAAGGCATTAAGGAAATATTTGACCCCTGAATTTTATGCAAAGCAGTAAAGGTTGAATCTTAGTTTTAGGAATATTTAGCATTAATCTTCGGAATAAAAAACATAAAAGAAAGAGTAATTAAACTCTAAACTATTTTGTTCAACACATCGAGATCTAAGATATGTAATCACCAAGTATGTACGTATTGTCTTAAGCCTCATGTCAATTTATTCAAAATTGAAGCTTTGAAAATCAATGTATCGAAAACCAAACGAGATACAACAATTTCTTCCTTAAGTATATTTTCAGTCGATGGAACTCTGGAGTAAATAATTAAATAATAATTGGAGTTTCGAAAAGTAAAAAAATTAAAGCATAGTACATATATGTTTATATGATTTACATTTTGCAAATTTGAGGAAAAAAACATTTGAACGGTCAGTACTTTTTAAGAAGTTTCAGGAAAAATTCTTTAAAATGCATAACTTTCACAGAAAATACAGCATACAATTTATATAGAAAGCAATATAGTAAATTTAACCTTGAATATCTTTAAACCGATTGAAATCACATAATCAATGCATATTGCTAACTTTTGTTCTTGTGACTTTTGACTCAGTATGTCACAAAGTGAAAATTAAATGAAAACCAAATTATTTTGGTTTTAAATACCCCCTATAACTTATTGACGTTGATTCCAGAGGTGTGTTAGAAAAAAAAAAACATTTATTTGCATTTTAAGCAAAAATTATTAATTAATTTCTTAGTTGCTCATATGTATGCCGCCCTTTTAGTACAAGCGTATCGATACTTTCTTTCATCATATACAATACTATCGAGTTTTCAAAGCTCGATATCATAGCTCCAACAAGTTTTCTTTCTTTTTTCTTTAGTTTCTTGTTGAAATTGTTACATATCACCCGCTAAGGTTCATTGCGCATTCCACTGGCGTCTGCTGTGTCTGCATACCAGGGATTTTAGGGCTGTTGTTGCAATGTTGCCGCCACAGTAATGCAAATTGTTGTTCACTGATGAATTAACAAAAAGCAAAAATCGTGACTTATGTTTTCGGCAGCTGCGCGCACCAGTGTTGCCATGTTTATACGTTCGTTAGTAGCTTACGTTTTTTACTTAGTTTGTGCTGTTTTCCCGGCTTTCTTGTGGTGCTGCTGTAGCCCCCATTTTATTGTCAACATTGCTGCCGCATTTTTCCATTCATTTGCAGTCAATTTTCGAGTTTTTTTCTTTTTGGATTTTCTATTTTGATATGCAAAATGTGCAATCAAAACAGACACTAATTTAGTTTCGTTTTGATCGATTTTTTTCTTTGCGGGTGTTGTTATGGATAGTAGCAGGAGATTTTGCTTGTTGCGCATGCGCGCACGCCTTGCGTTCATTACAATTTAATTCCTGGTTGCTAGTGCTCCATTTGCATAAATCGTTGTTGGCCAAATTGGTGACAGAGAGCGAGTGTCTGTGTGTGTGTGTCTGTGTGTGCGTCTATAAGCGTGCTTGGCGTGATATGGCCCAGCAATTTGATATGGTTTTAATGATATCATTAACATGCGTTTATGTCGTGTTGTGCGTCGTGTTTTGAGTTCAATTAAGTCCATTTCGTGTATGGCGTTCATATTTCAAATGCATGGATTTTCACTTTCTTTTTTTATGAAATTCAGACAAAAAAAATTGTGAAGGCGAAATCAACCAGAGAGTAATTCACGAAAAAACTTTTGAAAAAAAATCTTTGGCCAAATTTATCTCATCTTATATTTCTTACCGCAAAAAAAAATGGCCTCAGGATTCCGACAACCAAAAACCAATGGAAAATTAACCCAAGTACTCAAAATTGATTGAAATTTTTAAAAAAATTCGAATTATCGAGCCAATGATGTAATATTTCAAGCAAAAGCCACCTATTTTTCACCTTATACTCGTACTATTCAAGTTATAACAACACCAAAAATATTAACAACCAAAAACACCAAATCTTTTGAACACCTGCAAGCTGCTTAACCCATGAAAACAAAGCCAAAAAATAAAATCGAAAAAAAGCCGCAATAACTTCCGCAAGAGATCAACTTAAAAATGAAGATTTACTTTTTGCAGCGAACTACACCAGAGCAGCCATAAAAGTAGCTCCAACAACAGCAACGTACAACACTAGTAACAACAACAACAGTAACAATTTTTATAACCAATTTCCAATGAATGTGTGATAAATTCTTTGACGAATGCGTAAACTGTCAGTTTTATTGTCTGTTTATGGTCAAGCGATTCACAATTTTATTGCTCTACCGGGAGACATTTAGGCCATCAACGGAAAAACGTTTAAACGGTATACCAAAAGTCAATAGTCAAGCGAGTCATTTTAAATTGCCTTCGCGGCAATCGCATATTTCATATTCATCATAATATAACAATAGCTATTCGGATATTGAGCCAAACATCAGTTCGACTTCAGTGACGAATTCCCCTGAAGCACATGACAGCGCATATGATGAGGTTGACTTTGTAGTGACTTTACAAAGATTAGCCAGATGAATTCATTTGATATTCGTGCAGTTCGTTCAGCACAGACACTGACTGATATGTGAACCATGAAGTGAACTCTGTTGTTGGCGATTTATTGTCTGACAGTGGCACTGTAAGAAATCGATACGGAACACAAAGTAAAGTACACTCCATGAATGGAACATTTTTTTAAACATAGTTTATTAATCACATATAATTTTATTAAGAAATTTAGCAAGTTTAATTTATCTCATTTGAAATTATATGTCACATTTAAGCGCGTTAAAGGGGAGGGGTGTCATAAACCCCCGAAAAAGTTTTCATAAAATTTATTCTCAAAGAAAAGTATAGGTTACTGGATGGCCTCAATTAAACTACAATTTCTTATATCTTAAAACTCAATAAGCAGCGTCGGGCCTGAACAAAGATTCTGTGGTTTTATACTCCGAATTAAACTGCGTTAAACTCTGGTATTTGATTTGATTTAGTTTTTGTGACATTTTCTATTGATCCGTTACCATTTTTATCGGTTAAGTTTTTATACCATTTAGTTAATAGCACGCACTTGAATGTAAGCAGATACCATTCATACTTTTGGCAGGAAGTAAAGGATAGGTGAACTTCCTGAAAGCTTTTAAGCAATACTATAGAGCTCGCTAAGGTTGTGGTTACGAGTCGCTTCCTCTAAATCTTCCGAAAGACCAGGAGCCCAAGCTCTTTAAACATCTCTGCAACTGTTTTTAACATATTTATGGATTTCCCGAAGCAGATTTTCTGTATGGTGCTGCTCTTGGCTGGCCTTAGTTTGTCAGATTTTGTTACTCAATCATTAAGATGTACGAGTACGATGTCATCGCTGAATCAATGCGAGCTTTCCAGTTGTACAAACATAACAAAAAATATTCAGATATTTTCGAGCTTTTCTGTTATTCGAGCTAAATCGGTTCGCAAGCATCACATGCTTTTTGTTTGTGTAATTTTGTTTTCAACGAAAGTACTCAAGTTAACCAATTTCAGTATGCTATCGTCACAAGCTTTTTGCTTGTGTAATTTTGTCTTGTCTTTTGTCAGATCGTTCAGTTTTTTTCGTTACTTGAGACAAACACTTTCGGTTTGCACTCGTTGTATGCTTTTTGTTTGTGTGACTTTGTTTTCCAGTCACTTACTTTTCATCTCTTGTTTTTGTTTTTTTATTGCTTTTGTTTGTATGCAATTACCGTGCCGCAACTATTTATTAAAATTTCATTAGTTTTTTTTTTTGCAAAATATTTTTCAGTTCTTTAGCCAAACTGATGTTGTTGAAGCCAACTTCCGAAGCCAATTTTTGTGTGCATCTAATATAATAAGTGAAACTATCTTAAGGTTTGACTTTTGAACTGTTTCATTCCAAAATCAGCATCGGACAGTGCTTTTTGTAGTGGGCAAACGTCAAACAAACTGCATCGCCAAATTTTCCTAATGCAAAAGTGTTCGATTTAAAACTCTGCACCACTGGATTAACGCAATTTAACTTTATGCCTGGGCACAGATGTGCGCCATTTTGCTTTGTTGGCCAAAACCATGGTTTTGACAGAGTAGAGCTCAAGCTGCAGTTCTACCCTCCGCAACTTCTGTCGGAGCATGTGTTTGTAGTATTATTGTTATTTTTCTAATTCTGGAATAGAATCTTGCTGTGATAATTCTGGAGGAGAGCAACTGCCACTCTATAAGCGATTGTTCAATTCAAAAAGAAATTCATCGCCGTTGTCAACCGCCCGAGTTTGTAAGCCCTATGGGAATGATATATTCCCCCATAACCAGGGCCGAAATTCATTTCAATATTCTCCATTCACAAAATATTTTACAATGTTTACAAACTTTCGGCCAATGTTTGCCGCCCTAGGCACGTGCCTACTCTGCCAGTAAGATTAATCCAGGCCTGCCCATAACCGTCGAGCGGCATTCACTGAGCAACAGATGTCAGCAAATGAAGACGAATGCATTGGAAGAGGATTTCCGCGTTCAGTATCCGATTCATGAAGTCTCCTTCATTGCTCAAAGATTTTACTATCGCGACTATTCGTTTACAGACTGGATCCATGAAAGCTGTTGGTAAATATTTTAACGTTTCGAATTCCCATTAAAAAAAAATGTTTCAAATAATTAATTTTTCCGTGTGAATGTTTACCTAAGTGTAGGCGAGTAATAGAATTAGCAAGTAGCGCTGCCGTTCGCTGATGTCACTCGCTTGCAAACTGTGGTTAACTTCACTCATTTGGTTGAGACATTTTTTCAGCTTTTGGATGATTACAGTCCGCTAAGGCTTTACTGACTGTCGGCACGTTCAAACTTGTTACTATGAATGTGAAGATCTGATCTTTTGTTCGTTCAAGTTAAAGTTCCTGCATGGGAAAAAAAAAACAAAAACTCTTCTGACGAAATTCGTGATTTTTGTTGTTGTAAGGCTTTTTTTTTCCACAGCTCGCACTGTTTGAACTTTGAAGTTATTTAATTTTCCGCATCAAATAAGAGAGAAAAAATGGAAGACTTTTAAGCCATTCAGTTTTTTTGTGTATTTCTTTCTTTGCCTAAAGTCAAGCCGCGAACGCCCCAACCGCAATTTCTTCAGTTCATTTCTTCGTCTTTAGTTAACTTGGTTTTAATTTTACTCTTTTTTTTTCATTCTTTGTTTTGGAGGGTCTTTTCGTGTTCGAATGTGTGTGGCTTGAACACCTGCAACAAATCTGTAGCCAAGAAAAAACATCAAAACGCAGCTTAAAACTCTTTGTTTTTCAAGTCATTTGTTTGTTAACCCACTGTGAAGACGGGTTTTTTATTTGACGAATTTTTATTTTAAAAGTTGGTGGGTTGATGTATGGTTTTTTGTTGATGTGAATCTTTTTTTTTTTTATTATTATTGTTACGTTTCCATTTCAACCTTCCTCATAATTTTTATTTAATTTTGATTTTTTGTTGTTTCGGCTTTTTTTTTTTTATTAAATTTTTTTGACGTCTCGTTTTACCATGAACATGAAATGGAACCTTGTCATTAAGATTTTTTATTTACTCGAGGAGTTTTACTGTTGCAGTAATTTAAAAATAAAAATAGTTTAGTTTTTTTTATGCCGATAGATAGGGAAACTATGTTCGAAAGTGAAATACAACTCAATATTTTGATACATTGGCTGGTTGATAGATTGAAAATTTGTCTCATTGTATGATTTAAAGATTGGAAATTTGATGATTAAAAAAATTGTAAGATTTCCTGATTGGAACATTGTTAGACTTGCTTTATTAAATTTTGTCCAGTTGTTTCATCGACAGTACGGAACGATCTTTTCCACTCAAGTCTGAAGTCTTGCAATACTGCTTTGGAAATTTTGAAATTTTTTTTCTCTTTGAATTTACTAGACATATGCCCTTCTTCGGTGACGTATAATATTTGTGCCCAGGTTGCTGCTTAAAATCTGCTTTGACGTTACTTCCGTCATTTATAATGCAGCAATATCGGAGCCATCGACTGCTTTTCATCAGAATCGTCTGGTACTTTTTGAACTTTATATGTCTTCAGATTGCTTTTTTCCTTTATCCTTTGTACATTTCGATGTACCTGCTCGAGCGATTAAAAAGACCCTTCAACTTCGCCACTACACTTGAGTTGGAAAATTCTGGTTTTTTGCCAGAACCTTTTTTTCGTGAAAAAGAATGACCCATCTTATAATTAGAAATAACCGTCAAAACAGTTCTATCTGTTGCACCAACTATTTTTGATATGGCTGAATATAGGGTGTTTTTTTAGAGGTTTGTTTTTCGAATAGAGATAAAACTGGCATTTTATGGTCAAATCTGGCAACTCTAATGTCATTTATGTTCAGTTTGGTTTGCCATTTCATCATGAACAGGTTGACAAAAGAACAACGCTTGCAAATCGTGCAAATTTATTTCGAAAATAATGGTTCAGTTCGCGAAGTTTACCGCAAGCTCCGTCCATTTTATGGTCGACATAATCGTCCATCAGAGCAATTAATTCGGTTAACCATGGGTCGTTTTCGCACTACGTTTACTCTATGTGATAATACGCATCCGCAGAGACGTCGAACAGTGCGCACCGAAGAAACAATTGCCGCTGTAGAGCAAAATGTTGAAGAGGACCCGAATGAATCGATTCGCCACCGTGCACAGCAATTGGAGCTTTGTCCATCAACTTTATGGAAGATTTTGCGCAAAGATCTTGGCTTGCGACCTTACAAGATCCAGCTTGTGCAAGAATTAAAGCCGCGAGACCATGCAATGCGTCGTGATTTTGGTGTATGGGCCGAAAATGAAATTGATCTCGATGCTGATTTTCATCGCAAAATTTTGTTCAGTGATGAGGCTCATTTTTGGTTGAATGGCTACGTCAACAAGCAAAATTGCCGCATTTGGAGTGAAGAGAATCCACATGAGACCCTTGAGACGCCATTACATCCACAAAAACTGACTGTTTGGTGTGCTCTACGGGCTGGTGGAGTCATTGGGCCATACTTCTTCCGAAATAATGCTGGAGAGTCAGTTACCGTTAATGGAGACCGGTATAGAGCCATGATAACCGACTATTTTGTTCCCGAATTGGATGGCATGAATGTGGATGAGTTGTGGTTCCAACAAGACGGCGCTACATGCCACACAGCGCACGTCACAATCAATTTATTGAAGGAAACATTCATGAGCGCATAATTTCGCGGAATGGACCTGTCAATTGGCCACCAAGATCGTGTGATTTGACACCATTGGATTATTTTCTTTGGGGATATGTGAAGTCGCTCGTCTACGCCAACAAACCAGAAACGTTAGGGGACTTGGAAGCCAACATTCGTGGCGTTATTGCCGACATACGGCCCCATATGCTCGAAAAAGTGGTTCAAAATTGGACCTGTAGAATTGGCTTTATTCGAGCCAGCCGCGGCGGCCACATGCCCGAAATCATATTTAAACATTAATGGCATAAAATTATCCTCCCAATAAAGCCAAATTGATGGACATTAAAACGATTTTCTTGTGTTTTATTTCAATTCGAAGCTCTATACCTCTAAAAAAAACACCCTATATTTTAACTCTGGATTTTGCAGGTATGTGCACAAAATGAGTTCGCGGACTTTTTGGTTGCTTCCTAGACATTAAAAGTACTATCACCAAGTGTTACACATCATATTAAACGTCACTTTATATAGAACAAATATTGTGTCTTTTAAGACCTTTAAGGTTATCAGGTAGTGTAAAATCAAACAAAATAAGTCCACAAGTTTTTTTCTGGGACAGTCCTTACAACGCCCATATCATGCGAAATCGAAAGTTGATCCGGCACTGTAATTCCGATTTTCTTAATATTTTATTTATTGGTCAAAAAACTATTCTAAGAAATTTATTTTTGGGTCGAAAGAAGGAAGACTGCAAAGTAAAATTTATTGCTCCATAATTTCCTAACTAATTCTTTTCAATCTAAGTTTCCTACCTTAATGATTTTAACCCATAAACAGAATAATTGATAAATTTTTTTATCAGCTCAATGTGCATTATATCAATTTGGCAGTTTTTTATACAACCTTATGTTACCTATGACAACAAATTCCAAGTTCTAAAATACCAATAAATTGCACACAATAATTTATTCCCTATAATTTGCATACAGGAATTCAAGTATCCGCCTTTAAATTATAATTTATATGGTAAATTTCCTCACTCCAAGTGTTCACTTATTCCAAACGCATTAATTCCTCATCAAATGAATTTTGTGCTTTGCTTTCGCAACAAAGTTGCCAAATTGCAGCTTCCTCTCAAAATTGGTCAAATTACAAGTGAAATCAACAATTAGGAATCAACTTAACAACAAAATTGTTTTCAATGTTGCAACAGCAACACTGGCATTTAACCTCATTTTCCAGTCAATAAAAATTCAAATTTACAGCCAAACAACGATTCCAAGCAACAGCGAACGTGACGTTTTTGTGACATTTTTGGCAAATATTTATTATGCAGCAATTACGTCAATTGCAGTTGTTTTTGTAAATTCAAGTCGTTGATTTTTTGTTTGTTTGGCCCAAGGGTGTACGAAGTTGAAACAACTCCAAAAATTTTAAAGGATCGCAGTGTAAAAAAAAATTGCACAACAAAAAAAGGGTTCTTAGCATCTCAATAAATTATGTGGTCCATTAATAAACATCAACAATACAACAGCAGCAGTAACAACAGCAACAACTACAACAAGCAACAAGAAACGGTGGCAACCTTAATTTAACTTAAATTTAATGATCATTGCAACTGCGCATGCGCAACCGCTTGTTGGCTGCGCAACATATTGCGGTGTCCCTATAAATTAAACACCCAATTATTTGGATTCTTTCACCCAAAATGCATCTGATGCAGTGCAATGGCAGCTTCCATTGTGTTGTTGCTGCTGCTGCAAGTCAGGAATCATCTTTTTTTTTTGCTTTTTTTTTATGGCCCAGCTTTAGTTGTCAAATGTCGAAATTGCAGCTGCTACCAAGTTGCTGCTTTTTTTTTATTATTGCTGTTGTTGCTATGGCTGTTGCCAAATTACATTTAAGCAGATTCTGCTTAAATATTTAAAAAATGACCGACACTGATTTGGCTTATTTACCAATTTTATCATCCACTGGTTTTTGCTACCTTTCTTTTTTTTTTGGTATTGCGGCGCCCTCTGTAATTTTCCGCCAGCAGCAATTTTCATGTTATGCACAATTTCCTGTCAAGAACTTTTAGCCCAGTAGCTTGAGCTGCGCATTGAAATTTCGCTGATTCGCTGTGACTTTTTGCATAGTGCGCGAAATAACTAAAAAATGTAATGATATGTTAGTGAATTTGAAATTATTTTAGAAATACATAAGTAAGTTTAAAAGTACCAAAAAGTATAGAATAACATCATTGGCGATAAAAGTCAAAGAGTATCAAAAACTCAACAATATTCCAAAAGTATTGAAGAAGTGTTGCACAGTTCCGAAAAAATTCGTAAATGTTGAAAAGTCTTGAAATATATTTAATTGTATTGAAAGTCAATTTCGAAATATAAGTACTCTTGTAATTATAATAATCTGTTGTAACCTTTAAAATTAGACTTCCGACGATCATTTAGTTCTTGACCTATCAATTCGATGTTTTGAGTGCTCAAAAAGTTACTTGTTTTAACCGATTTGTGAAAGCTCACATTATTGTGGTGGAGAATGATTCCTCTGTTCGGTGTTGCTTTCACTTAAGAAGTATTCTGGTTGTGTACCATTTGTAATTAACAGTTCTACGTTGGTCTAATGCCACAGTGGTGACATGTCCGGTTTTTCGATAAAAACATTCGATCATTTGCTTCGAAATACTTCAAGAGCGACCAACTTTAGTATGTTTTTATCACCTTGAAATAAAAACATAGCTGACTGTTGTTTAGATCCCATAGTTCGCCACCAATCACGATTTTTAAGACGTCATTAAAAGCTCCACCATCGAATTTTTCCAATATTTATTTGCACCAATCAACACGATCTTTTTTTGTGAACTATTGACAAATTATTCAGTATCCTACACGAAGAAATCTCTTTGACGGGCAAATGCTCATGCAGCAGGGGCCTCGAAAGACCTGTTGGACGTGTTGAGAACTCCAAACGCATGAGATTTCCCCATGTGGAATTCAACACAGGAAATTTTAATTTAACACCGAAACTTTTCGCGAATTTTTTTCATCAAAGACTCACCCTTTTCGATCGTGTTACGAATTTGGGGTCCATATTCGATACAATGCGTTGTACAACATATTGGAGCGTCTGCACCTTGCATAAAAGTTAAAGCAAATATACCCTTTATTGTAAATTTGTTCATATTAACTCCCTTAATGATCAAAAAACAAAATAAAAAATATTCAATGAATTATTATTAAAACCATGTATTTATGAATAAAAACATTGAAAAACAACTACAATGACTAGAACAACAACAACAATTATAAGACGATTCTCATTATAAAAAATATAAATTTACAATCTCAGGCGCGATTTTTAATAAAAAATATCCAGTTCTTTCGTCGCTGATAATCCGATTTAGGACAGATTCAGCAAAGTTTTTCAGATCCCTTGAAACTTTTGTGCATGGGAAGATTCTGACGTTGATCAAATAATCACTTTTTATAAAGAAGATTTCAAAAAAGATAATTTACTGAGTGATCGAAATATGTTTCTTGATTTGGCAAGCAGAAATGAAACTAAATTGAAAAGTTTAGGATATGTAGTAGATTTTTTACAGAAACATATCTGGCATAAGGACCTCTTTCCAGAACTCGTTCGATTTGTGAAATTATTAATGACTGTTTCTGCATTCTCTTGCAACAATGAGAGGAGTTTTTCGACTCTTAAGAGACTGTAATTGTTTGTGCGTTCAACGATGGGTCAATAACGTTTGAATCATGTTGTGATTTTACATATTTTATGGCTCATAAAATAAACATTGAAAGAACGTTAGATGAATTGTAAAAAATTCAAAAAGGACAATTGTGTTTGCCTTATCAAAAGATGTTTTTTCTGAATAAATAAACGATTTTTTATGTACACAATAATCACTGAGAACGTAATTGTATATATTCTACATTAATTTTTCATAATCATGATTCTGTTAGGTTATCGATTTTCGAACGGCCCTCCCACGACTCACCAAATTCCCGCTTTTAGAAAGTTATGGCGCCCCATTCATGCAGTATAGAAGTGGAACTAATGTCTAAGCATGCCCATTATTACTGATAAGTTACATTACGATCTAGCATTAATCTTTTATGAAATTCGTTCTGGAAAGACGACCATGTTTGAATTTATCAGATCATTGAAATATGGTGGCCTGGTATGGTACTTTATTACCAAAAGTGGAAGAGAGTTGATCAACACATTATTGCTGAGTTAATCCACGTCGGAAGTCATAAAAAATAAAAGTACGAACATTTTTTCGATTTACTTCAAACTTTTTGGCCCAGATGAACTTTTAATGTCAATGCAAAAAACTGAAATATCCCACCTACGTCAAAACCTTCTGAGCACATAACGGGCGTCTATAAATTGCGTGAGTAAAAATAGGGGGGAAGTCTCACCAAATGGGAGATGGGGTCAATAAAAATCTCAAGTCAACTTTTTAATGCAGAGGCTTACATTATTATAGCCGATTACATTTAAAAATTATAAAGAAAGTCTCACGGAAGGGACGGGGGTCCCGTCAGAACTCACCAAGGGGAGGGGGGTCCGAATTTTCAAAAAAACACCTCACGTAATTAATGGACGGCCCCATACATATATCATTGAAAACTGATAGCTTAACTAAAGAAATATCAAAGTTTAAAAATCTGGTGTAATTAGCTTATTTAGCTTGTTTTTAAAAAACAGAACTTGAGTCCTTAAGTTCTGACAGCCCCAGACTTTTATTGATCTTATAATAGAAGCTTTTAGCTCAATTTTGACAAGCAAAATTTTTTTATTTTTGCAATTGATATCTTTATTAAACTTTTTACTTGATTTAAAGTTCTAAGCTAAATAGCTAAGATGACTTATAACTGTAGTAGCTAAACTCTCTTATTATTCTACTAAAGATTTTATATGTTTTTGGAGAAAATAGCAATAGTCTTAAACTTGATTGGTGTTCCAGGGAAATTGAATAAGAAATGTTACGATTATGTTTTTTTTTTTTGGTTGCGGAACAATTTTGATAACTTTTTCCTGCCAGTTTTTAGTTGATTATACATATATCTTTGATTTGTAAATAATTTTTGCATCGCAAATAAAAAATTTCAGTTTTTTGAGTCTGATTCGGTTTTGAAAATCAATAGGTATACCATACCATATAGATATACCTACATTACTTTATAAATTTTTGGAATCAGTGGGCCAAGGTCTCCAAAAAAAGTGAATTTAGAAATCTTCATCTTTTTAATGCATGCTTTCGTCATTTGAACAATCTTTCATAAAACTAACGAAAGTTCTTGAGCTTAGATTTCGATTCCAATTTATTAACCATTTCGTACACTGTATTTCCCAAAAAAAAAAAAGTTCAATGTAACATCGCCAAAACGTAGCATAAATCTTAGTTCTCATACGCGTGTGTATGTTAAACTTTTCGCCGGCCGCGTAATTCGACTGATCACAGCAGATCGGTCATGTTTTTGTGCCGCAATTGTTATCATGTGTCTAAATGCATTGCAACTCTCGTCAATTGGTCACATGCGAAACTGCGCTTCGCACCAAAAGCTGCTTTTGGTGTCCAACTTGCGATGCACATAAACTTGTGACTGAAATCATCCTTCCTTATCTTCGTCTCTACTTTAAACGTGAAATAAATTGGCTTGGTTTTTTTTTTTGCTGTCGTACTTTTTGCTGATTTTATAGTCCTCGCCACGATGCGTACTTAAGTGTAATTATGGCCACGACCTCTTTTTTTTCGAGTTCTCTTATTCACCTCAACCTCTGGAGCTGTTGTGTTCAAATTTTATTGCTGTACAAAGGCGATATTTTTAGCACAATCTCGCAAGTGTCTGCAGCAGATTGAAAATCGTCACTTGCACAGCTACCACGAGTCTTCTCTTTCATTGCACTTGATGGCTGGTGATTACAAGGCAATAAGGTAAAAGCGGTCTCATGATTTCAGTACCATAGGGCATTACTACTCGTACTTAAATTTGGACATTTTTATTGATCTTTACAGTTTTATTGCGATCATATGGCTAAAGTGCTTTCGCGAACACATTTGCTGTTGTTCGTCCAATTTTATTGGCGTAATTGCAGTTGACATAAAAAATAATTGCTATATGAAGAGTCAAATTTTCGGTGCACTCATGTCATTAGCAAAAGCTATAAAAGTTGCCTGTGGGGAAGACATGGTGCCACAGAATATGTTTTGGCAGCAGCAAAGATTTTATTAGCAAGTAATAAATGTCATCAGTGAATTTTCTGATAGAAAAAAAACTTGAATTTACTTTGGAAACTTTCTTCTAAAAATGTTGACAAACTATTGAATTTAAATTTTACTCTGAGCACTGAGCATGATCACTGATCTTCTTATCAAACATAAAGAAAAGCACCTTAATGGGTTCAAACAACTCAGGTGACTATAAACAGTCATTAAAAAAGAATGGTACCACGCAATTAATAAATTTTTTTTTTATCTGCCCCTACCTATATTAGGTAAACATAACATGCGCATTACGTGCGCTATCTCCATCTATTTTTCATATTCCGCTTTCGACCGGAGTATCTGTGTCTTTCTCTATGCCTTTACTGTCTGTCTCTGTTTAGTATTTAAAGATATCAACGCTTATCAAATAAACATTTGTCATTTTCCAGTTTCCAGAGTAAAACAACACCGTAGAGACCACACCGTCAGCGGTTTGGTTGGTGTATTGCCACCAAAAGGAACAGACAGCAACTTGTTGTCTCAAAATCTTTAAAATTATTACACTGACATTTTTAGTTATCTTCAGCATGTTTTCTTTCTATTTTCTTAAACTTTTTTTTTCACCGCTTATCATAACAAACATCAAGTGCAGCCAGTTGTGCGTTAGGTTAAGTTTTTGTTGTTAACCCATTCTCAACAGCAAAGTTTTTAGAAGTGGGGCTATAGAAATTAATTCATTGAAAAAAAAAAAGTACAGTGGTGTACCTGCACTAAAGTTGCTGTATAAATACCAGAGTCAATAAGGTTTCCGAAGAAAGCCCCGAAAAAACATCGTCGTGACAAAAAGGAATAGAACCTCAAAAATAATGGAACAAAAAAAAAGCCCCACTCAACATTTTGCACGGCGCAAATTTCTGATGGGGAGCAATAACAATGCTAGGGAGCTTAACGTCGCCAGAATATTACTAGCCAGAATGTACATTGGGAACATTTATAGCCGGAATAATGGTGGTGAATAAAATGTACACAGAGTTCAGGAAACTCTTGCAGAGAAAAAGGTTTTTCTGAATTTTATTCAACCCCCAACATTATAAAAAGTATTTGACAAAGAAATTTCGGGAAATATCAAATATTCTCTATATTACTCTATGTATAGAACACATCAACCAAAATAAAGCAGCGGACGTACATATCGTAATTGCAAAAAGGTTAAAAGCCAGCATAGATTACAGGAAGATTTTTAGAAATTTATTAAAAAGGTCTAACATACAAATCTTTATAAGCTCTAGTACGGTAGATAAGCTGGAAAATTTCAATTAACGATAATTCAAAAAAAAAAAAGTTTTCGATATAACTCAAAGTGAGTTTAGAAAGGAAAAGTTAAACTATTCAACTATATAAGTTATAAAAAATATGCAGAAAAAGTTCGTATCCCCAAAATATATACACCAAGTTTGACCAAAATCTAAGATTTTGATTTATATAAGCCAATATATCTCGACATCTGATTGACATCTAATTTGCTTAAGGGATACAAAAAAGTTTGTACTGGCCAGTATTATAACGGCTGTCTGCAAAAGTTTTCAACCTTAAAGTTGCATCCCTCTAAAAAATTCATGGTGCTACTTATTCGAGATACCTGGCAATTTTCCTAGAAAATAAAAAAAAAAATTCGTTTGTTATATGTGGGAGAATTACACCGCGAATTAAATTTCTTATCAAAATTTGTTACGCCGTGTGAATATACTGCTTATCTCTTTTAAAATACACTACTCTTTTTTTCTCCAAAATGTCATAAATTGAAATTTTCTAGTCATCCTGCCATACTAGAACTAATATAGATCTGTATTTGGGCCTGATAAATAAATGTTAACTTACGATATTTCAGGGAAATAAAAATATATTTTCATAATTCAAAGTGAGTTTTGAAGTAGAAGAGCTCTACTTTCACATATCATAACAAATTTTGATGAAAAAATTATTTCGCAGTGTAATATACTGACGAATATAAAAAATTATACTTCTTATAAAAGTTGCCCGGGGCATTTTCATTGTTTTGCAAGAAAATGGTCAGTGAGGTGTAATGTAGGTTTTGAATGGTTTGCTTTTATGGGAGGTGCCATGTCCTCATATCGAATATTATCTTATCTTTAACATGAGCTTATTAGAACTATTCCTAGTATTGATGTAGTATTTGGTTGCACAACCTCAAATATCTCATTCTGTATTATTTTCTAAAGTTTTTACTCACATCGCAGATGCCACGCCCTCAATTCAAGGTTATGTTAGGTTATGGTGGTGGATTGGAAGCCCCACATAGACACTAATCAGTAAAATTAGTTGATTGGTTAATGTTAAAAGTATTGGTCCGCCTGGCGAAATCATATATTCTATGGAGTTTTAATTTAGCAACATCGTGCAATGAGAATAAGACAGCATGTCCAAGTGATCTAAGCCTTGTCCGAGCGAGTGCAGGGCAGTCGCAGAGCAAGTGCTCTAGCGTTTCTTCTGTATTTGGTTCCATGCAGTTCCTGCATAAACCATTTTCAGTTATTCTCATTTTAAGTGCATGATGGCCTATAAGGCAGTGTCCAGTTGTAACCCCTGTCACGAGACGACAGTTATTCCTGAATAAAGATAATAAGAATTCTGTTTTGGCTCTATTCGTATTAGGTCAAAATATTTTTGTTATTGAGCTAGTTTCCAGCTGTACCCAACGTGAGGTAGCTATTGTTGACAAGTAGATGTCTGCTTTTGAGTTAAAGTATTGTATTGGTGCTGCGATATTTAAAGGCAATGCATCCATAAACGCTCCTAGTTTCGCTTGTTCGTCCGCCATCACGTTACCCTCAATTCAAAATGTGTCAACTTTTCTCTGATACTAGGCCGAAGTATTTATTTATGTAAAATTTGGTTCAATTACTGTAAGCAATTCTCTCAGTACATCGTTTAAAAGTTTTCATTCTTTGGTTTGTGCCATGGCTACTTGCAAAAATTTCCCCAGTTATTTTTTTTTTTAAATATTTTTCTCAAGAGCTTGTCTAAGTTATTCCTCGTATTTGTGAGAATTTTGGATACCCTATATTAAATAACTCTCTTAATATAGCATCTTGATGGTATTATTTGTGAGGGCGGCAGGCGTGTCCGTAAATTTCAATCCTAAGTACTTTGTTTGAAGGTGGAATCTGTGTAATGAATTTCGTTCACAAATCTTGGTTCGTTTTCCCATAATGGTGGTGTCCAGATGGTGATCGTGATCAGGAATATATCCACTTTTTTATACCTGCCACGCCCATTTCTATGCGTTACAAGCGGAATAACAAAGTGAATATACCCTGAGTGTAGAGTATAAAGATATTTCGTACTTTAAGTGATATTTAGTTAAGTAAAACCTTCCCGAATTCGGTTCATCTATACATCTGTATCGCTGATAAATTAATTAATGCTTCAGCTATCAATCCACTACTGATCGCGACAATTACCCAATAGATAAATAGTTACTAAATATCATAGCCGCGAAAACAAATTGGGTGTTTCTGTCGTTCGTCCTCAATGATATTTAAAAACTGTAACTTATTTTCCCAATATTTCGAATATCTCCGCTACATTACGTTTTTCGAGTACATATTTTGGTACCAATAACACGCTTCACTGCACAGCCATTACTGTTTTCATGGCTCGTTGATTAAACGCTGTTGTTGTTGTTGTTCTTATTGTTCTTACCTTATCTCCTTCTTTCCATCCAATATTATATTCTGTTGTTGTTGTTGTGATCATTGATCGTTAACACATTTTGGTGATTTAGCAATTTTTCACATTTAGGAATTTTCCCACAGGATCATTTTTTCTTTCTTTTTCTTAGTTTTTTGTTTTGTTTGGGTTACCACGCCGCCACTTGTTGCCATTAAGTAATTAAAGAGATTTGTAAATTCATGCTGTCTCTATGTATTTCTTTCAACTATTTACTGTGAAACAAACCATAAATTTTGTAACCATAACTGAAACTTAGAAAATGTGATCTCGTACCTTCCAACATTTGGTCATCAATGTCTTCTTATGCATAGCAGCAGCAGCAGCATCTTTTGTAAACTGAGCTGTTGAAAACGTCGCAAACAAATGCACGTGTTCAGCGAATGTCAGAACATGTTGTTAGTGCGCTCGGTTGACATTCTTGGAAACATGGCCTTTGTGCTACACCGACCGCCGACATCAGTGGAACACCATCATCGTTTGAATTTCGAGTTGATGGTGAATGTCAATGCGTTACTTGGAAAGATAATGAAAGAGAGTGATATTTGAACGCGTCTTATGTAGGGTCACTTAATGGCTTTGATATGGTAAATTTCGGTTGGTTGGAAAACTTATTATAGAAAGAAATATATCTTTGATAAGCAGAAATGGCATGATTTTGCCACATATGGAGAAATGGAAACTACCTGTTGACGTTAACTTCTTGGAAGTGATAGAACTAAACATTTCGAGAAAAAGATCATTTAAAATAAATGGCTCCAATTAGAAGTGTAAAATTGCTCAAAAATGAAAGAATACTTCAAGCTGAATTTATCGAAAAATGGCCAAAAATTGTTTTCATTATTTTAGTGATGAAAAGTTTCATGCAGCTTCGAAGGCTCGCAAAAAGTCGAGTAAATGGTATTCGAAAAAGTGTCGCGTATATAAGTCTATCTAAGCTGAGGAATGCTAATAAGCTTCGTATTACTTCAAAAAATGTCAGCTTTCAACAAGTCAGGCTTTCATTTCAATGATCTCAGGGAACTTTTAAGATTTATCAATCAAAAATCAAGAGGTTCGAGGCTTCGACTTTTGTCGAGTAAGCTTCGCGCTGTGGGGTCAGTACAACTGATTCTTTTGTCACAGCTTATGGACCTCTTTGGGTCTTGCAATGTACAATCAAAACTGATAAGATTTTCAGCGGAAGTTTCTTAAGTATTCAATCAATTCTCTAGAAAAGATGGAGAAAAAATGGGTGGTATATATCCTTATAGATTATTAACTTTGTGACACATATGATTGACGTTTGAATGATGTTCCCTGAAATTACTTCTGAGGAGGCAAAAAGTTTGAGCAGCTCCTCTCGAATCATGCTGCTCTTCCTAAAAGTAGATTAAGACGGTTGGGATATTTTCAGTGATCTAGCTGACTTAGTCAACACTAGGATATATAATCCTCTCCTTTTCATTCAAGAGTTCAGTGGGTGTGTTTGAAAAGTAGTCAAACCAAACGTAACCTAATCGTTTAAGAAATTTTTTCGTATAGAAAAATGGGTCAGACACTAACAGAAAATATCCTTCAAGAAACTATTTTCTAAAATAAATATCAAATTTAAGCCTAATTTTCTTGTACGTACGTACAATATACGATACCACTTTTATACCAAAAGATTTTTTGTGAAAGCTCTTCCCTTTTGTGAACTTAATTTTGCAGCAATTTCTGTTCCATTTTCTTTCTTAAAAATTTAGGGTGACTTGATCCGCTAGAATGAAAATTCCAAACATTCCAATTACCCTCAGCATTTAAACTATGGTTCAATGACTTAACTTGCATTAATTTCTGGGAATCATCATCAATAAAAATAAAGTAACGCCTTCAAAACTTCCATAATTTTGTGTATTTCTTTTCGTTAAAAGCAGCAAGCAACAAGTGTTCACCGCCACGGTATCTGGAATAATTAAGAAAATCAAAACAAAATCCTGAAAAATAAACGACGTCTCAAATTCAACCACAATGCGGGTTTTACAATGAATGATTCATACAAACAGCAGAGCTTGCGGCACAGACGACGCATCATCTGTAAACCAATCACAGCTAAAACTCATAAATGACCTTCCAAGAATTTATTGCATTTAAGAAAAAATTAAAAATATTTTTAAAGAAAAAAAAAACTACTTTTTTAAGACCCAGAACAAAGCCTGCATACTAATGGAATAAAAAAAAAAAAAAATACACAAAAAATTCTTAAAGAAATGCCATGTCATATGGAGCAGGAATGAAACCAAAAGAACTGGTTGTTCTGGTAATCAGATATGAAAAGCGTTGCAACCGCGCAATCATGATCACTTCCTCATTTGCCAGTGATTTTTAATGAACCACGAAATTTAACAAATCTATTCCTCATTAATCCTGTCAGTTTTGTGGTTGAACTCGCTACGTTGCGTTAGCATATACATAACTGGATTGGAGCATTTCAGAAGGATATGACAGAAAAAAATATGTAATATTTGTATGTTGATTTTGTAAAGTACGGGGCGTGGTTGTGCACTAAAGCGTTTCACATTTGTAAAGAGGAAAGCATATTACTAAATGTTAATGTATTCTCTTTTTCATTGATTTCTTTTGGTGAATCAGAATTATAATCAATCAGAAGGATTTGGTAACCCTAGAATTTATGTGCCTAGAGTTATTGCGCCAATCTTTGGGACAAGGTCGATAAGTATAATTAATTTCTCATAAATACAATTTGTTTCGCTTAAATAAAGCTTTCGCACTTGTATCAAAAATGGTCCGTTTTTCAATTATCTCGTTTTTGTATCGTGTTTTAAAAATAGCTTTCACACTGTCGTATTTCAAAAATAAACAAAAATGGGGACTTATGCCCAGAGCAATATGTTTATTTTTGACATAATGTCAATTACGTTAACATTTTATTTTCTGGGGAGAGTGTAAATAAACACAACAAATTTAATATGCATTATTTTTATTAAGATTTTTTTTTTGGAATTCTTAAATTTCCTTTAACAATCAAGAAAAATGCACAAAATTTTATTAGAATTGATTGCATTCAATGGGATGGCACTAAATTAATTTACCCTGGTCTCATGTAGTTACCATTAAGCCTAAATATTGCATGCAACAGAAATTCATACAAGTATAGGGGTCGGGTCCATGTGGCCTTTGTGTTGCGCCCAATTTTTTTTCCATGCTTTATTTGTGCCAACTGTAAGCAGAAAATTTAAATTGGATTCCAACATGGAATCCACACGCAGTTATTCGTATAGCGTTTACTTAATGAAGAATTAAATGAATTTGAGATGCTGAACACACAATAATTTTATATGAATTGGAATCATCCTCTGTGTTATGAACGACTTTGCATGTCGATTTTAACTTGGATATTAAAGTTAGTTTGGGATAATGATGGCAGTTTAATTAAATCAAATTGGTTGCACGTGCGGCAATGAGGGTACCACACACACATACACGCACATCACATTGAGTTGGCGTATTACCCAGCAAACATTTTTGATCGCGATAGATATCTGCCAAGACAAAGATTTACATTTGATGTCATATGTAGATTTAAGATTTAAAAATTCCTAAAAAGCCCCAATTTAATTCTTCTAGAAAGTTCATGGGCTACAGCAGTGGTGGGCACGTAGTGTTCCTAACCGCCCTCATTGCCCGCACAAGCAAGCGTAAAAAAATTCGCAGAATTTCAACGCTATCGAAAAAACAGCGTTGACTTGAATTCAAATGAAAACAAAAACGAAACACAAAGGCATAAGCGACGGCATTGCATTTTGTCTTGAGGAATGTAGCAATTGTTTTTGTTTGTAGTGCAACTTGGGTTTTTTTTTGTGCTGTTGGCGAATTTGGAAATGACAGCAAAAAAACTTTAAAATGTTGCTTGTTGTTGCTTCATGCTGTTGTTTAGCTTTTTTGTTAGATTTCCATGCCCACCACTGGAAGACTTAACAATTTTCCAAATATTTGCTAAATAAAATCAAGAGATTTTTTAAAAAAAAATTATTCAGTCAAAAATTATTATTTTTTGTTCAATAATATTTGAAGTTTTCGTTATTTATTTTTTATACCAAAAATTATCGAAATTTTCGATGCCTTACGACTTTTTCGATGTTTTCGTTGTTTCCACACTTTTTATGGTATTCGATAAGTTTCAACTTTTTCATTACTTTTCGATAGAGGTTATGTTTTTCGATTAAAAACTTTTCGACGTTTTTCAACAAGCCTCCTCGACTCATTCGACGTTTTCAAGTTTTTTTCATAGGTTGTGACTTTAATCAATTTCTTCAATGTTTTTCATTATATTCCAACCTACAACGACTCCTTCGAGAATTTTCGATTGTAAACAATTTATTCGATTCATTTCGATAAGTTTCGACTATTTCAATGTCATGCGATAAGCTCAAATTGCAAACTAATCGAATAACACCAAAACAATCGATAACACTAGTTTACAAGAAAAAAGATCTGGTTTCTCATACACTTTTTTCGATGTATTTAGGGGCGTAGATTCCAAAAATGGCAACCATTTTTTTTTCTTAAGAATTGTTTTCGAGATATCCCCAAAAAACCCCTTTTTCGGCACTTTTTTCATTTATTTGACTATATCTCCATTATTTTTTTTTCGACTCAAAAACGACTTTCAGCTTTCGAAAGATATTTGTATTTCCTTTCTAACGATATGCTTTTTGTTTGAATTGGATAATATTTGATGGAGTTACAAGAGCTCAAAGTTCAAAAAAACTGAGTTTTTTGGTCTTTTTTAAAAATCACTAAATTTCAATTGCTCCATTTGAATGAAAAATTTTTTCTTTTTCATATTTTTAAAATTTTTAATGAAAGACTATTGTTTTGCAAATATTTTAAGTATAATTTTGCGAAAATCGGACAAAAAATGTAGAAGTTATTCGAAAAACACTAAAAAACTTGCAATAAAATTAAACAAAAATTCATACGTTTTTTACTTAAAAAGAAACGGAGAATAAAGAAAATCACCACACACAAACACAATCGTATGTATTTTCGTTTAATTTTATTGCAAGTTGCTTACTGTTTTTTCGAATAACTTCTACAGTTTTTGTCCGATTTTCGTAAAATTATACTTAAAATATTTGGAAAAGAATAGTTTTTCATTAAAAATTTTAAAAATATGAAAAAGAAAAAATTTTTCATTCAAATGGAGCAATTGAAATTTAGTGATTTTTAAAAAAGACCAAAAAAGTCAGTTTTTTTGAACTTTGAGCGCTTGTAACGCCATCAAATATTAGCCGATTTAAACAAAAAGCATATCGTTAGAAAGAAAATACAAATAGCTTTCGAAAACTGAAAGTTGTTTTTGAGCCGAAAAACAATTCATGGAGATATAGTCAAATAAATGAAAAAAGTGCCGAAAAAGGGGATTTTTGGGGATATCTCGAAAACTATTCTTAAGAAAAAAAAATGGTTGCCATTTTTGGAATCTACGCCCCGAAATACATCAAAAAAAAATCTATGAGAAACCAGATCTCGAGATCAAGCCCAAATTTGTAAACTAGTGTAATATTTGAATATTTTAGAAAAACAAAGAAAAAGTCGAAATTAGTCCAAAAATATCGAAAGACTCAATATTAGTCGAGAAACATCTCAAATATCGATAAAGATGGAGAAACATCAAATTGTGGATAGTCGAAATTCATCAAAAAGTATCGAAAAAACTATCGAAAACCTGTAGAATGTCGATAAAAAACAAAATTTGTCGAAAAACATCATTGAAATTGAGGGAAGTTGTACCAACCGACAAGTCCATAACAAGTCGAAAACTTAAGAAAAACATCGAAGTCTTAAAAAAAAATTATGTGGAAATAAAAAAATCATCATAGCAATTTGTTTGAAAGTGGCGACATCAATATTTTATATATACACTCAGAAAAATGTAAGTAACCGATTTTCCGCTTCCCATCAATAATTTAAATGCTCTCCTACAGAATTCTAATAAAATTTACTATGGCACCTTTTAGATAAGCCTACAAACAATTGCATATAAAATTTACCCTTAAGTGATAACCTTTCACCCATTTGTTAATCTTCAAGGGAACTCAACACCACATCTTCTCATTATTTTTAATAATTTCAAGATATCAACTTACACTTCTTATCATTACGCTGTAATTGTAGTTTATGGCACAAGAAATAAATTAAATTAAAAATAATTTTCAAATATGTAATAACTATACTTATAAATATGAAACTAAAATTATGAGCACATAAAAATTACCAATCAACCAACCAACTTGAAATACAAACAAGCATCCACTATATACAGGCATCCAATTACAAGAACCTTTTTAGTGTTAAAACGATACCAAAGTATTTAAACTGCGCCACAAACGACAAATCAGGAAGAAAAAAACCGTGCAGTGCAACATGGGTCGTAAATGTCCAAGGGGCACTTAAAACTTGAGAGAAAAAAAAATGGAAAAACATAAGAATTAAAATGAGTAACAAACCATGGGAACAACTACAATTGGTGCTTTTACTGCGTTTTTTTTTTTTTTTGGCTCACCAGAAAAGGAAAATATATAAAATCAACCAAACGACGTGTCGGTGCAACATGGGTCATTTTATTTTTGATAAAAGTCATGCCAGTTATGATGTTAAAAACGTGACTTTTACACAACCATTACAGCGATGGACTTAAGATTGAATATTTAAAAGAATGTTGCACTGTGGTGTAGAAAACATGAATAAAAAAACATGATAAAAAAAAATGGGTGGTTGGAACACTTACTAGATGTGAAACTTAGTCGTAAACTAAAAGAAAATTATAAAAGAAAACAAATAAGTAATTGAGTCAATGAAACTCAAAAATTGTATGGATACTATCGACCAAATCGGTATAATAAGAGAATATCGAATTATATTGAAAAACATCGAAAGCTTTAGTACTTTAAGCTAATGACACAATCAACTAATTACATTATCAATGCTGCACCATCAAGGAGTTTCGTTCACTACCTCTCGAAAAAATTCACCTGTGTTGCTTAGATTGTGAACATAACAGCAAATAGTGACTCATTCGATTCTTATACCGCACAGACTCATCGCATATTGCTTGCATGAGAAATGGAAAGTGAGAACTTTTTGATTTTGTTTTGCTATCCAAGTTGAACTAGGCGTGAAAAACATGCCCTGAAAATTTTTTTTTTTACCGAAGTGCTCTTAATCAGTCGTTAATTTCGATCACTACCAGATTTTAATCTGCTATTAGCAAAGGGAGTAACTTGCCTTATATCAAAAAACTAAAATGATAGCTATGTCCGCGACGTTCGCGCATCACGCAAAAACTTCTGGATCAATTTCGATCAAACTTGTAAAGTTTTATTCCTTCAACACTTCGTCTAAATCTCCAATAATAATAATTACAAAATTTCGATTTTAGTATCAAGTTATTGAAGTTTTGAAATTGCTTCAAAAAATTATTTGCGCAAATAGAAACAAGCATGCAAATCATTTTATGGCAAATGTATTTGTGTGTGAGCTCTTTTTCCATGGAGTCATTATATAAATTAAAGTCATTAGGGAGAGGATATTGAAACCATTTTGAAAGCGTGAGATTCAGTCGATCTTCAAAACGAAACTCAATAGATTATAATAAATTTCAATGTGAGTAGAGGAATTGTTGATGAGAGTGCAAATCTTTCTATGACTTCACCATTATGATTTTTCCTTAGAATTCGGGTTAGTTTTCAAAAAATCAAATCAAAGGAATATTGAAGGAAAGCAGTGCTGAGAGAGAGAGAGAGAGAGAGAAACAACATAATAATATGTATCGTTAATATAGTAAGCCACGCGAAAGAAGTCAACAAGGCTGCCAATTGACCTGAACTGACCCGGGGAAGTCCGGAATTTCATGTCAAGTCCGGGGTCCTGGCACGAATTCAAAAATTTCTGATGCTTGTGGCACGAACCTCAAAGTTTTGTTGAAAGAGATAAAAAAAAATTCAAAAAGAGGTCAACTTTTTTCCATAAAAAAATTTTACTTTTGACCATTTCAGGAAAAATAATTTTAAATTTTTTTTTTTTTTTGATAATGCCGGGAATCGATTCTTTTCGATTTGGCAACCTTGTAATACCATTAATTAGTTTTTATGACATTGCAGCACCAGACTCAAGATACGCTTTCTAGTTAAATGACACACCAATTTGTGTTTTGTTTGGTAATACAAAAAGTTTCGTAAAATTCTGTAATGTTCTACAAAACTGCACGAAGCTTCAGGAAAATGTGTACGCAAATTAAATACGCGTTGAAATAAACAAAAATAAATAACCAGAATCGCATTTAGAACAAAGTGCTAAAATAAGTGTCTAATAGGAAATGAATAGTAAAATAGTGGCTTAAGCGAGTCCGTAGTAGCGAGAAAAGTGGCAAACGAGTGTGAACCAAATACTAAATACGATCAAGGCTGTCAAACTGCATCAGAATATTCTTGAAAGTTTCCAACTGCTATATAAAGGACCCCATACGAATGGCGTGTATTCATGTCAAAAGATAAATAGTGCTGTTGTGAACAGTCTTGTGAACTATTCTCAGCAATAAATAAAGCAATTATTTTTTAAGCATTAAAAAGTGTGTTTTTTGATTGCAACATTTTTGATAATTAAATAATGACACATTATTATGTCCAATTTTTTAAGCTGCTACCCACACTGTGCAAAATTTTAAATTCAGTCATATACCATATCCCAATTTATGTAAAAAATCAAAAGTATTTAAGTAAAAGAAAGGCGACTTTACTTGAAATTTGATAGCAACACTTGCAAGTCGCTGCTACACTTTCATATTTACTGCATCACTCGAGTAGTTTGTGAGTCGTCGTTTCGCTCTGCAAGTGGACAAACACAAGTGTTTCATTTGGTATGTTTATATTCACTTCACTTGTTTGTTTCTTGGCGACATTTCGCTTATCATACAAAACGCACAGCGGACTAGCATTCATAATCGCCGCACTGAGACAACAAGACAAATCCCAGCTATTCATGGAAATTTTAAACGTTGAATTTTGTAATTCCACAATATGTTGACTGTTCTTGTTGCTGTTGGTGTTGCTGTTGTTGATACCATATCAAAACTGCGATGACCTAATGAGAAGTTCATCGTAAATTCAGGGACACTTGGACGCACAAGTAAATATTTGTTTGTCTGATTGTTGTTGGTCATAACTTTCATATGTTGGTATACCATATACATAGGTCTTTTTATATTGAGTCTTGAAGTCAGAGCACCCAGCTGACGATAAGAAGTGCTGTAATGTTTTGCTTGTTGGATTAATGATAATTTTTTTTTTTTTTTGATTTATTGCGGTCAACATACGACGTGTTTTTGGTGAGAAAGTTCAACAGCAAAAAAGTAAATTAAAATTCTGAATTATCAATGAATATTTGTCAATTTACTGCATGCAAATAATGGAAAGTTTCCAAACCAAACCATGTAAATAAAATAAACCACTTAAGTCTCACAATATTCACTATATGTATGCAAAGACAATTATCTCATCTCTTATGGACTTCAAAGCTCTCCACCGCAACACATGTTTAATTAGTAGCCGTGAAATCTTGTTTATGCCGGCCGCAATCCATGCATCCCCAACCAATTTAAAAACGAAAAAACAAAACGCCCCCTGGCGACAATACCGCAGCAGCAGCATCTAACTTGGTTTGTTAGTTGAACTACGTTACCAGCATGAAGTTCATTAGCTGCAAACTTTATTGCAATTAGCTGCATTGGCTTAAAGGAAAAACAACCGAGCCAAGTTAACTAACAAACTTATTAATGATCGCTAGAGGAGCTAACTACAGACGTAAGCAGAATGTAAGCTGTTAATTAATTGAAAATAATAGACAAAAGCAGCTGTTCTATTATTAGTTGGTCATCATTAGAGTTAACACTGTTGGCACTCGCAATATACAACTTGTAGCGGCCAACGATAGCAGAAGCACCGACAACAACTCTTCTAATCTACAGCGAGTAGCAACAGCTGCTGCTTTTCTTAACTGACCTTTTGAACTGTATCATTCAATCGCCCATAAATATCAGTGAGATGTACGATACGAGCGTGGTGGAAGCAACAATGTCGCCAAACATGTTTGCCACAATGCAGCACCGTATAGAGGAGAGGATCACATGAACAAAATCGACATGACTAGAATGTTGTAGGCAGCGTTTTATGAAGCCTGATTGTAAACCTCTAAGCCTACACTAATGAATGTGTTCTTTTGTTAGACGTTTGAGATTCTTTGATCCTCTTAAGCATTACGATGTTATCACCTTGTGGCATGATGTTGTAAGAACAGAGTTGCCTTTAGAAAATTATGTCTCTACAGTCTCTTACAGTCTCTAACATATAAGCAAACAAACACGTAAGCTCAATGTCTCTCTTTATGTTATTCATCATTATTCAATCAATATATGAATACATCAATAAAGCAATATTATTAATATATCAAAATATCAATTTGTCTTATATCAAATATCAATACATCAATATGACAATATGACAATATCTAAATACATTAAGATGTCAATATATTAATGAATCAAAATATCAATGTATTAAAATATCAGTTCATTAATGTATATCAACATATTAAGATATCAATGTTTCAATATACGAATTTATCAATACATCAACATATTAATTTATCAATATACACTAATGCATCAAAATTTCAATATGTTAATGTATCAAGATATCATACGAAAAGCAGATATAATTAGTAACGTAGAGTAGTAGACAGAGAGTAGTTCTTTCGAACCCCGTTATTGATTTTATAAAAAAAAAGTACCTTTCGATGTAGTATAATCTCATATATCTCGAAAAACAGTGATTTTTTCATTTTTAAGTTAGAATATCTCGATAACCATCATCCGAGAAATTCTGACCTCGCTTCAAAAATTTTCGGAAAAGTGTATTCGGGTTTCAGAATCAGATGTTTGACCAAATTTTATAGAATTGTTTCTTTACATTACTCTTGATTTATTTTATTTCGAAATGATAAGGTCCCTTTTTCCTTCAACATTTACATAACATATTCACCCCTATCATGAATATCCGGACGAAAACGTTTCTCTCGGATTTTGTTTTGTTTCTCGAGAGGAGTATTTTGCGATCATAAATAATTGCGGATTGGAAAACTTCATATCCAGTCAGTGCTGCCAAAATTTTCTCAATTACTTCCATTCAGTCCAAAATCACAGTTGCATTTTTCATATTTGACATTAGCTTATCAGTAATTTTGCATATTTGACATTAGCTTATCTGTCAGCTCAACAATTTTATAAATAAAAATGAAGTGAATTTATCTATATTACAAAAAGAATCACCTAAAATATAGTATAGCATAGCTTGATAGTTTGCCTTCTACTCCTTTTCATGAAGACTTTTACTGTATCCGAATTGGATTCCATTTACTGCACCAATATAAATAATTGCTTTTTTGTTGTGTTGCTAGATCTTGTAAATATGTTAAAAAATCTTTTCATCAAATAAAATTACAAAATATTGCTAGCATTGACTCTTTACTCATTAAAGTTGTTCCTCCAATGCCACCTTTATGTTATCCAAAAACTGTTCACATGCACTCGGCAGCCTTAAAAATTTCCCATGCTACCAGCAACTAAAAAAAAACCTTAAGCGCACTATTTATCTGCGGCACTGACCAGTCTAAAACTATCGATTCATTAAGCTTATGGCCAATTTGCTGTAAAGTCAAAAGTTCGTTATTTGTTGGCTGCCAAAGAAGTTGACTTACAGTTTGACCTTAAAATTATTGCGTGGTGCACATCATTTACGCTGACATACTTCCTCGTAAGTGCAAAAAGTTAAAATGTCAGCTTAAAAATATGAAATACAACACTTCTTCTCCTGGTTGGAATATGTCCATTAATGATTTTATGCTTTGCAAGCGCCATGTCAGCTCAAATTACCTTCAATTCACAGAAAGAACATGATTGCCTTTAATGTACTCGTACTTACCCACTATGTACATCAATAAATTTCTAATGAGCTCCTTTTATTGATTCCCAATTGTTTTTAGTCAGTCAATCAATCAGTCAGTCAGTTGTAGGCCTTGTTAGAATTTGATGGGCATTGCGTGCGTTTGTTTGATTTTTCATTTGTTGTCCAAAAGACAGAAATAACTGACATTAAACTGAGCACAAGTCAAAGCGTCTGTTGCCCAACCCCAAAGGAGTTGACTTCAATTATTTTATATGGTTTTCACCTACGGTTTTAGGTTAATGATTTCAATTGTTTCATTTATAATTTTCCTATATATATGTGAAAAATGTATCGATATAAAGTGTGGCATATTGGAAATATATACTCACAAATTAAAATAAAATGATATTAATATTTTTCATTAGATTTTTAATTTAATAGTGAATATGTTTATCAAAAAAAAGTTATTAATATCTTACGTAAAATATTCGGTTTTTATGAAAATTTTTGATACTTTTCTTGATATCGTAGCATAAGTTCTTACTCATGTAATTTATTTATCTTTAATAAAGCTTTCGTTCACCTCTAAGTAAATTAATTTTATTGACTGCATTAAAAGTTTTTGATTGACAACAGACGTTAAGTTATAGTTATCAATTTGACGAATATGTATGGAATATATTAATGACGTTAATTTTCTCACTAGGCGATTAACTTTCGAAAAGTAATTATTTGTCTTTTAAAAAAATGGTTTTATTCAACAATTGTGTTGAAGCAGGTGTATGTGGAATTACACAAAAGAAAAATATTTACTTTTCTGATTTTTGGGGTAATATAATTATTGTTTTAAGCTGTTCAACAAAATGTTTTGAAGCATGTTCTGGGCATTTAATTTTAAGAGAAAAATGTGTACATAATAAAAAAAAAAAACAAATATTGAGATGTCAATTTCTTCATTTTTCAATATCATAACTTAAGCAAGGCTGGTTTGTAAGTGTTTTGCAAAATATTCTCTAAAAAATTCTTATTAACAAAGGAAAATAATTAATTTAAAAATTGAATTTGTTTTTAATCGACTGAATATTATTAATTAATTGAAAATTATTTAATCGAACTTGCAGTCATTTGCAGAAACCAATATTCATGTGAAATTTCACAAATCGGCTTATGCTTTATAAACAAACATGACAAAGATAACAAATGGAACAATTTAACCTGGTAATTGGTGACATATGTTTAGGCTATTACCACTATGTATATATGTATATTAGAGCGGTTCAAAATAAAAACTTTTTGATTTTTTCACGATGTGTTAGCGGATTACAATAGCCTTATATGCCTGGATAAAGCCCATTACTAGGATTAAGGTTAATATTGAAAACTGGATTAGCGCCATCTGTTTTAAGTAGACAAGCCATTTTCAAAAATGCTGATTTAAAAAATGGTGCAAGTTACAGAGGTTATCAAACTTCCCAACAAGCTGGGTATGGGTTTCGAGCAACTATCGATCGGGGAATTCAAACACATGATTAGTTTTTCTTCTTTCTTTCTTATAAAAAAATTGAAAATTGACCGGAAAAAAGTAAAAAAGTACCGATTTTCTACTTTCTAGTTGGAACACCTCAAATATTATTTTACCGCGGATCCCGTGTTACATCATTTTTAATGTAATGTTATTTGCTTGAAAGAATGTCGTAAACCGCATATAATTTTCTTATTTCGAACCCGAGATGTCTGCATTTTTCTACATTAACCCTTTGACGACCATTGGTACACCGGTGACCCTTTTATCTTCGAGCTTTTCCTGAAAGAACTATGAAATGGATTTTCATCATCAAGGTATCATTCAATAGAGAATGAATGTGGCTTGCAGAAAGTACCTAATTTATAAAGGAATATTCATTCCTTTACCAACCAGACCACCCCATAGTCGAAAAATCTTAACTTTTTCTCCCCCATATTCTTGCTGGAATATTTTGAAGGTGGGTAGAGCTACAGGGTCAAAATTTTTGGAAAGGCAACCTTCTTCTTTCCAACGAAAAAGAAGAATAAACATAGTTCACTTCGAGCACCCACGCGACCAACCGATCTGATGGGACCCTTATGTCCCAATTATCAAAGACATATTTTAGTTTAGTTGACGAGTTGATTTATTTGAAAAAAAAATAAATTTGGTTACATTTTTGATCAATACTTTGAATTTTATTTTTTATGTTAAATTTCGAAGCCATTTCTGTCTTTGGTGAAGCAAAACGGTTTTTTGCAAAAGGCACAAATATAATTTGTTCGACGGTCTTGTTTGGAGCAGACAATACATCTCTTAAGTACGTAGCAGTTCACTTTTGCAGAGATAATGACCGGACAGAGTAGCGACCTCCGCAAGTTTAAATCGCTTAGGTCCCTCTCTTACAACTACTGATGACGGTCTTTGGCGGTTGGTGAATGAATTGATTATTTGAATAACCAGCTACGCGCGGAATTCCAATGCAGATATAGAAAATGGATCATTATTTGAAGTATAGATTTTGTTGTAAAAGCCATATCTTCTTCGTCCAATTCGAATACCCGTTCATTGTCATCGCTATCCTCGGCATTTATCAATTGAATGATTCCTTCCTCTGTGAGGTAGAATCTGCGTTATCTCGGGATTTTGTGACTGCAGAAGTCGAACGATAACAATATTACTAAAGCACATATAAAAAAAGACATGAAACTTACGAAAATTTGATAAAATTCCACACAAATTGTTAAGCAATAATATTTGTCACTCCTTTCGATACACTCTCGTGTCAACAACTATTTTTCCCGCCAAAAGTGACACTCAGTACTCGTTATGAATGCATTCCAGAATGCGTTTGAATACTGCAAAACCGTTGCATGCATTTTTACCCTTGACGACCATTGGGACATATAGGTCCCACGATTTTTCACACCTTTGCTGGTAAAATAATTTATATTTTGTAATACTTTTGTTTAGTAATTTGGGGTCGCTAAACACGAATCCGGTGTTGGATTTGAAAATTTTTCAGGGGTTCAGGGGCGGTTGTCAAAGGGTTAACAGAACTGGCATAATTTGTTCATAAAGTATAAGCCGATTTGTGAAATTTCACATTAATATTGGTTTCTGCAAATGACTGTAAATTCGATTAAATAATTTTCAATTGATTAATAACTATTTTATTTAATATTATTCATAACTTTTATGTATTTACAGTAATTTACAGATAGTTTGTGCGAATTTGTGGAAATTGTCATCAATTTTGTCCGAAAGGCGTTTTTTACACAAAATATGAACAAGCAAGAACAAACATATGAACTGCATATAACAATTAGCTCCACTTTTCTATTATTTTTATATTTTTACACTCTAACTTATCGATTTTGTTCCAAAATTTTTCAAAAATTAAGCTTGACACCATAAAATATTAAGATTACTTTTTGACACACCATATAAAGGGTGTTTTTTTTAGAGGTTTGGTTTTCGAATAGAGATAAAACTGGCATTTTATGGTCAAATCTGGCAACTCTAATGTCATTTATGTTCAGTTTGGTTTGCCATTTCATCATGAACAGGTTGACAAAAGAACAACGCTTGCAAATTGTGCAAATTTATTTCGAAAATAATGGTTTAGTTCGCGAAGTTTACCGCAAGCTCCGTCCATTTTATGGTCGACATAATCGTCCATCAGAGCAATTAATTCGGTTAACCATGGGTCGTTTTCGCACTACGTTTACTCTATGTGATAATACGCATCCGCAGAGACGTCGAACAGTGCGCACCAAAGAAACAATTGCCGCTGTAGAGCAACATGTTGAAGAGGACCCGAATGAATCGATTCGCCACCGTGCACAGCAATTGGAGCTTTGTCCATCAACTTTATGGAAGATTTTGCGCAAAGATCTTGGCTTGCGACCTTACAAGATCCAGCTTGTGCAAGAATTAAAGCCGCGAGACCATGCAATGCGTCGTGATTTTGGTGTATGGGCCGAAAATTAGATTGATCTCGATGCTGATTTTCATCGCAAAATTTTGTTCAGTGATGAGGCTCATTTTTGGTTGAATGGCTACGTCAACAAGCAAAATTGCCACATTTGGAGTGAAGAGAATCTACATGAGACCCTTGAGACGCCATTACATCCACAAAAACTGACTGTTTGGTGTGCTCTATGGGCTGGTGGAGTCATTGGGCCATACTTCTTCCGAAATAATGCTGGAGAGTCAGTTACCGTTAATGGAGACCGGTATAGAGCCATGATAACCGACTATTTTGTTCCCGAATTGGATGGCATGAATGTGGATGAGTTGTGGTTCCAACAAGACGGCGCTACATGCCACACAGCGCACGTCACAATCAATTTATTGAAGGAAACATTCGATGAGCGCATAATTTCGCGGAATGGACCTGTCAATTGGCCACCAAGATCGTGTGATTTGACACCATTGGATTATTTTCTTTGGGGATATGTGAAGTCGCTCGTCTACGCCAACAAACCAGAAACGTTAGGGGACTTGGAAGCCAACATTCGTGGCGTTATTGCCGACATACGGCCCCATATGCTCGAAAAAGTGGTTCAAAATTGGACCTGTAGAATTGGCTTTATTCGAGCCAGTCGCGGCGGCCTCATGCCCGAAATCATATTTAAACATTAATGGCACAAAATTATCCTTCCAATAAAGCCAAAATGATGGACATTAAAACGATTTTCTTATGTTTTATTTCAATTCGAAGCTCTATACCTCTAAAAAAAACACCCTGTACAATAAATGGGCGCTGCAATGTGTTATTGTATTTTGCTCCACTTTTTGTTTGATGAAGTTAATCGCTTTTTGCAGTGAACGGCTCAATCGGTGATGCCAGTTCGTACGTAATTTACCTGTTACTTTATAACTGAAAATAAATTAAAAAATCTGATATGGTTTTGTTTATTCGAACTCGATGTAATTTGATATTGAAACTTGAAATTGAAATAAACTTTAAAAATTTGTTTTTTTAGGATGTTTTAAGGGATTATTTTTGACATTGTTTTAGTGATAATTTTGGTAAGATTTTCAATTGGACTCTGGAAAATCTTACATTTTTTCTTATTTTAACGGTGATTCTCCAAAAAAAAAAATATCAATTGAAACAATCAGCTTTCAAATTGTCACTAATTTATGTTCGCATAATATTTTGGATATTTTTCTCTTCGTGAACGAATAATTTCTTACTGTCTTAAGATTCAATTAATGCAAATTCTTACTGGAAAAGAATTTTCCTTTTTTTCTCAAGCAGCAAGCTCAAAACCTTAAAAGAAAACTTTTTTCTAAGAAACCCCTTAAGGTCAACTAAAAATCCCATAAAGGAATTCAAAAAAACGTACAATGGTTTAATAATATAAATTCTAGCAGTAATTTGCCAAATTGCTGTAAATTAAAATAGAATCTATTCAGATAAATCTTGTTGCTAAGAACCTCAAAAATATAATGTTACTTATTCGTCATACTATAGATTAAATCAAATAGTCATCAATCATCCTTATGTCAATTAAAACCAGTTAATATAGTCAGCACTTGAGTTTGTGCAGAAAAAAGGTTTGAATTAAGTTTTCTTTGAAAATCATTCATGTATTCGGTATGCTTAGTTTATCGGTCTACTCGTAACATTATGTATGTTAAAGGCACTGTATACAATAAATAGTAAAATAAATTTAAAATTGTACATTGTTAATAGGAAAAATTCAAAATGCGATATCTCTGAGAAAAAACAAATATATTTGAAAGAAGAAGCCTTGTAATTTAAGAAGCCAACCTTTAATTTTGGTGAAGCAAGAAATCCACAAGGCTACATAACCTCAAAAATGGGCAAAAACGGTGTTTTTTGCACTTTTGTGTTAGGATATCTCGAACCAGAGCTGATAGAGCATTTCCAAGGCCAGATTTGGATTCAGCGAATCAAAGGCCTTCGGAAATTTTTAGTCTGGTTTCTGGGTCTGAATGCTGTTTAAATTTTGTCGGCCTGTGTTATTTTTCGGTATCTCAAAAAATATTTTCAAAGATATAAGACAAAAGCCATACATTGTTACGATAAAAAACTTTGCTAAAAAGACAGACACCGTCCTTTATAGAGGTCAAATAGTATACCGTTAAGTCAAAGTATTTGATTTTTCTATCATCTACAAGGTTGCCCATATTCGAAGCGCCCATTTTATTTTTACCCTAAAAAATCGATTGTAGTGCGGCTTGTGTGTGGTGGCGCGCCGTCTCGTTGAAACCAGTAGTGCCCCATACGCTTTCGACGAATAATTGGCATGAAAAAATTGGTTATCATATCGCGATAACGCTCTTGATTAACAGTAACCGTGTGGCCATTATCATCTTCGAAAAAGAACGGCCCAATGACCATTTTAGCACAAACGCCGCACCAAACAGAGACTTTTGCATCGTGAAGAGGTACCTCTTGAATCTCTTGTGGATTTTCAGTGGCATAAATACGGCAATTTTGTTTGTTTACCGTTCCGTTCAACTGGAAATGAGCTTCATCGGTCACGTTGAGTTTTCACTATTGACTTGTTTTTTTGAATGTAAATTTCAACAATTTTAGAGCGTTCGCGTTGTGTGTACTGTTCCATGGTAAAAATCTGCTTGGAATGACGCTTCAAAGCGCGGTATGTCATTAGACAATTTGACATCGCTGTCAAAAGTTATAGTGTTGCCTGATGAGCGCTTCGATTATGGGCAACCCTTTATATCAAGTCACCATATCAAAGAAAAAATCCTGTAGCATACAAATGATTCGACCAAACCGTGTGTAACACTCTTGTGATATTTAACACTCAACAACATTTGCTGAGTCATCCAAGCAGCACTAATTTTCCTTCATTTCAACTTGTTGCAAATGCAAACAAAATTCAACAAAACACATAAAAATTGTGAACACCAAAAGCTGCAGCAGCAACAGAAATCACAGTAGTTGTCTTAAAAATTTATGCGAAAACATTTCAATTTGTACATTTGGATAGTAAATTTATGCCTCAAACTCTAGCTACAGAACGCATAAAAAGTTGTCGACGCTGCAGTCAGCCAGCGGACAGACGGACGGACACACCTTACAGCGCACAGCAGCTTAAATGCCGAAAATATTGTACGCAGCAAGTGACAAGCATGACAGCAGCTTAGTTGTAATGGTTAAGATCGCGCGACTTGTCGCATGAAAAAGGTGATCACGCTGATCGGCGATGGTGATGCCAAGCGGTGGGGAAGTGAAGGGCGACGATAAGTGTATGCGCAAGCGGACATACGTGTGTCAGATGACGGTCAGTGTACCAAAATTGCCTAGTAGATATTGAAGTCCAGTGTGTGTTGCTACATGACGTGTACGCAGTTGCAGCACGACACTGGCAATTTTAATTGCAGCAGCAGCAGCAAAAAAAGTCAATGCTGCATTAAATATGTGGCATCCATTAGCTTTGAAATTTAAGGCATTTATTATTTTAATAAAAACTGTGCTATGTGCACTGTGAAAAATTGTTTTGCTACAAAAAATTTATTCTTTTCACGGTGTACAGTTTTTCGATATCTACTAAAAAGTCAACTTTACTACGCAGCAGCAGCAGGTTGCAGTTGTACAAACATCTGTCAAATTTAATAAAATTTTAATGAGTTATATACCGTAACAAGTCACATTTTGGTAGCTATCTGGCAGGTTTTGCATATATGGTAGTCACCAAAACAAACATAAACAAGCCAACAACCAAATTAAGTTCAGCGCAGTTGTATTTGCAATAAAATTAGCGATTTTTTTTGAAAGCGATGACTAATGAATTTTCCAGTTGCTCACAATTTGCTTGGCACATCATATCATGGAAATTATGCAAAAAATCTCCAACTGCAATTTGACTTTCTCCATCATAAAGTTTTGCTTTTTATTACACTTGAGGTAAATTAAAATATGTGCCCTTTGACAACGCAAAAATCTTCATTTTTCATTTCCTCAAAGAAGCTCAAACTTCAAATTCGAATATTTTTGTGCAGACTATCAACGGTTTGATTAATTGTTTGCGAACCTCAGCGTTTCGTGCCATTCGTTCACTTGACACTTGACTTGACATTTAACCAGTCGACTAACCGACCACAAGTTGAGTCAATGCAATATGAATTGCATTAGGGTGGATTTTCTGGCTGTGAGTTTATCATTCGTTAGAGATTGAAAAATTGAATGATTAATCGATTGATCGTTTGTTAGATTATTACTTACCTAATGCAGCTACTATGCCTTGCAAGATCATGACCTAAACTAAAGAAGCTATCCATTTTTCTCAATTTTATACTCAACACAGAGTGATCTGCTGTATAGTCCACTGTATCCACTCGAATCTGCTGGTTGTGCATTTAAGATTTTTGTTTGCCGTTGTCTTCCCTTCACTCAGCTCATTATGTTCAAGTCATTGCAGTTGTCGGATTTTCACCTATTAAGCTACATCCAAAACATGGTACAGCTCATGAATATCTCGGTTGAATCTTCTTTTCCTCGATTTCATTCAGATGAAAACATTGTTTTTAAATATAATACCAGCAGTTGTCCGCTATATTGTTCGTAGAGTCCGTATCTAAGTAATTTCGCAGATTTCTGAAAATTCTCTATTCTTTATCTTGACATCTCGCCTTCTATTTCTTCACCATTTCACAAAATATATTTCACATCTCTATACTCCTCTATTACTCTATCTTCCTTTCGCTTTATTCATTTATAATTGTCACTCTTCCTCTTTCATGCCTTTGTTCATCATCACATTGTATCCCTACAATAAAATTGGAAAACATTCCACTTTTTCTTGTGTGCTTTATCTTGTCACGGAACATAGGACCAATATAAAACTCTTCCAACTAGCACGATCAGCAGCGAGTGCTTTCAATTCTCTCCAATATTTCCTGTATTCACTTATTTCCTGGCCTAGCGTAAGTTTTCACAATGATTTCGGAAGTTTTCTAATGTATGTCGGCAGACTTCAATGAAATATTTCCGCAACGAGAATGTTAATCGGACTTGGACGACATCTGGTGAGCAATTCGACGTTAGAAATGGTCCTAGGCCATCAAAAAATTACTGCTATATTATTTCAAAGTTATGTTTGAAATTATCCAGTCCCGCTCAATTTTTATAGCTCTGTCATTTTGTATATTTTTGACGTTAACGTAGCTTTAACTTCCATACCACGCCCATTTGCTTACATAATCGCATCTAGGGAGGAGGGTTCTTCGTAGGGGGTGAATTTTTCCGCGGTGAAATAAAAATTTCTTAGGTAGGGGCGATAAATTACCGCTTCGTCAAAATGTGCACGCTACTGCTGTTCAGATATCATCAAATTTTCATTCTGGGGGACTCTTTAGATATGATAATATAAAGTCTTAGCTTTAAGGTTCATAGGTCCCTTAAACACTTTGTATCCTTTTTCTTAGTTTCATAACATTCCACTGAAGAACTATTTGGGTATGCTTACTTTAAGTTTTTACTTCTTTAAGAGGTGCCAAGCCCACTTTTGCTATTCTGTTTATTTTTGCTCAAATACTGCCTTTCTCACCTTTTTATAAAGTTTCATCATATGTGGTAGAAAAACTTCTTGTGATAATTTAAGTTTCATGCTCTTATTGGAGGTGCCACGCCCTCTTACACAATCCCACAAATAATGTCTGTATCGATTCATACTCTTGTATAAAGTTTTAATACGTTACGGTTAAAGAATTCTTGAGATATGATAACTTTTAGTTTTTACTTCTATGGGAGGTGCCACTACCATTCGTCGAATTTTAATCAATTTTCATCTGGGTAACGTCAACAACACTTTGGATCGCCTTAAAAATGTTCATTATAAAGCGAACCAATTGATATCATAAATTTGAGATTTAGCTCATTGCGCTCACAATCCCGCCCACTTTTCATTCTTAAAAGATATGGATATTATACAAGTATGAGGATAACTATATCAATTTTTTTATTTTTGGAGAAAATAGCTTAGCTCCAACGTTGATTCTTATTCAGTCAATGATGAGAAACACTTATTTTTATGAGGCAAGAGCTAATTTTTGTTTTTTCTGACTTGAATTTCAAAAAATCCTATATAAGTAAATGTATATATACCATGTATATATATCATATGTTTCTGGGGAGAATAGCTTGAACTGGACGTTAATTTCTAGTCCGTCATTCAGAAAAAAATGTATTTTGTACTGACAACGTTTTTTTAAGAAGTGCCATAAAAGTTCAGGATTCGAATTTGAGCAAATCACCCATAGCCGATCACATGTTCCGAATTTTTTTTCTGGTAGGGCCATGGGCTTTAAGTTCCACAAAATCATTCTTAAGTGGATATGGACATTTTTCGATTATAACATATTAATAACTTAATGTTTCTGGTCCAAGAATGAGAGGCATATTTATGTAGAAAAGGTTAAGCTTTAAACCTTTATGGACGTAGTACATTATTTTGCCCACATTACAAAAAGATGATATGTTCAAAATCTTACGCTTAATCAGAATAAAGAGTTTTACGTGTAGAGATTAGTGGGTTAATGGCTGTTAAGATTGTTTTCAAATTTCTTAAGATCCACCTTGTTCACAATTTGCTGTTGTTGTTGGTGGTTTTTTTGTTTTCAATTTTACACAGTTTTCATCATTTGCATTGCGCGCTGTCTTTCAAAATCCGTCACTCACTCACTCGCTCACTTGCTATCGCTGCCTTGTCGCTTATGGCTGAAATTTCAGAATTTAATGATGTGCCGCTCGCCTGTCACGTGTGCATAAATCACAAATTTTACGTAAATTAAAAAATCATAATTCATATGCGCTTGCGCAGCTCACGCTATGTACTCTACCGCACATGGCTAAATGTCAGCTTTGCAATTGCGCGTTGCCAGCGTTTGAATATTAATTATTTTTAGCTGAGCTGACACTTGACTGGGCCAGCAGTGGAACCTTTCACCTGTTTTTCTGACTTTGTTACCAAAGTTTTTTTTCTTTTGAGAATGTGGGGGCGTTTGGTTAATAGGTTGCTGACATGATTGTGATAAGTGATGACTTGCAAGAAAAATAAACTGTAGAAACAGCAAAGTATGTAGAATCCTTGAAAATTAGTGGGATTTAACTTAAAAAAATTATGTAAAAATTACAAGTTTGCAGCTTAAGTCTTTCATTTAATGTTGCCAACACATCACTAGTAAAGAAGTTTAAGTACTGCAATTAGCGATACTTTAATGAGCTTGTTAATTGATAAAACAAATTGCAAATGATCTCTGCAGGTATCTAAAATGAGCATACAATCTTTAAAGTTCTTTTGCAAATAGACACAGACTCCTTCACTTTACAGCCTTCTGCTGCTGCTTTCAATTCGTTTCAATTTCAATTTGTACCATAAATTAAGCACTAAAACTTACAACAATTTACAACAATCCTGTAATTATCTTTTTAAAAATTACACAATAAAAATTAAATGCGCTCCTTAAACAACCGACATGGGGGCCTAACCAGATGTCAGCTCATGGACCGCAGTCATTTAAGCTACCGCGCTGCACTTGTATTGTAATTTCCTTTCAATTACAACACCAGCACTTGTTGTTGCTGGCTTAGTAGCAATAGCAACATTAAAATGTCTCGCAACAAAATACCAAACTTCATTCTATGTAAAACACAGCATTTATTTAAGCGATAAAATCTAATCCAATAAATTTGCGCAGTAAACATTGAGTGTGGTGCACCATCATAGATGTTGTGCAGATAAAAAGGAGCGACAAGTACGAGTAAATACTTTATCTGTGTGTGTTTGTGTGGCTATGTTAGTCACTAAAGCAACAACAGCCGCAATTGTCCAAAGGAATTTGAATATGAAAAAAGGAGACCAAAAGAATTTCTATCGCTACCCATTGATGCTGCTGTAATTGAATATGACCACCATTGCAGCGTGCAAAAGCAGCAACATGTTGATATTTCACTAGGAAGAATTGTTTTCTTCAGTCCAAAGATAAGTTTTTATAGCTAGATAGATACATTGTACACTCCAAAAATATTTCTCGACAGTCTAACTATTGGTGAAGATTACGTCAAAGTTCATGCATTACTTTTTAAAATCGAACCAAACATACAGACAGTCAATGTACCGATGTGAAGAAGTAAAGAAAATCAGTGTATTTTTATCAGTGTAACAAGGGCTGGATTAAGGTTACTGGCCAGGAGATGGCAGACTTCACTTATGTTTTATTTTTGTAATACCATTTGGCAAATGTAAAATCTCATTATATGGCGGCAAATTTCCTTATTTAAGTTCAACAAGTTTACCGATTGCATAAAAAATATGTTCCCGTGGGGCTCCATTTACTTTTTTACATATCTTTGTTTTAGATGGTCATATCTAATTTATATTAAGGGTATTCCTCTAAACGCGAAAACTCGAAAGTTTTCGAACTTGCTTTCGGGAACACCCCTGTCAATGTAAACGCGTAAATGATTGAGCAATGGCAATTTGACAGTTTGATCAGTGTTGCCGTATTGCAGTGTTTTAGTCAAAACGTCCACTAATTCAGTTATTGCTGATTTTGTTGAAAAATAATCAAATTTTTCATCAAATTCTTTGTCAAATAAAATAGAATCCTTAAAATGCCGCAAAAAAGTGAAAAAAAAAATAATAAATTAATTCAATTCATTCAAAAGAAGAATTTCAAATTGGCAGCAAATGGTTTCGACAAACGGCAACAATGATACACTTTCCGAATTTTCGAGACTATTTGCTCAACTAATTTTCCTCGAAAGTTGCACAAACTTTTCTGCATACAAATTATTTTCGAGGCTCGAAAATGTGCTTATTTTTCGCAGTTTACATAATTTTTGAGGCTTTTTCGCATTTTCACGAATACCCTCATTAAGTTACATTCTTTACGCCCGTCCTAAATCAACGCGAAAGCGATCGTTATACCAGGAAATACCTGAATCAGATAAAAATTATTGAAGAGGATTGAAGGAACTCACTCTAGATCATGCACGATGGAGAGTTTTTGTAGAGGGAGGCGATCTGTTGTGTGTTTAGATAAGAAACGCAGAGAGATTTTGAACCAAAGTTTTGCCAAAGTTTGAAAGGCACATCTAGCTTTAGAGATATAATTTTCGGAAGTGCAGACTAAGCTTTTTTCTTGTCGAAATCTGACTTATTTTTATCCAGTGTTTGTTCGAATTATCCCTAGTATTTGTATGATATATGATCACATTATCATAAATAACTCCATTAGTATTGCGTTTTGGCTTGTATGGGAGACGCCACGCCCTCTTGTCGATAATCGTTATATTCCGAACCACTCCTAGTATTTATTTAAAATTTTATTAAATGATCTTTAAAAACTCGGCCAGTAGCATTTTATGAATCTTGCGTGTATGAGAGGTGCCACGCCATCTTTTCAGAATTTCTCAATTTACGTTCAAAGCTTGTAAAATTTGGTTGAATTACTTTAAATTAAAATTTATGTATTACGCTCAAAATGTTTGCTTGTATGGTGGTGCCACGCCCTCTCTCAGAAGTGTTTTTAAATATTTTCTCATATGGAAGGTATGATGCCCCCTTTTCAAAATTCGTCTAGTTTATCACACGGATCTTTGCATTGCATTAGCACTTTAAAGCTTTTGATGGTACAGCAGATGCCACGCCCACTTTTTATTTAGTATATGTTTGAACTATTACTAGTATTTGTAAGAAATTATGTTACATTGCCTTAAATAAATCTCCCCGTACAGCATTTAAAAGGTTTTTCTTGCATGGGGTGTACCACGCCCAACTGTCAAAATGTGCTCACGTTTTGTTTGGTAATAGTTGCATTATTTCATGTATTTGTTGTAAGTTGGGTTGTATTATATCTCAGTTAAATGCGTTTCCGTCAACCGATTTAACCCATTGTTAATTCTACGAGCTATAATTGGAGATATAGCTAGCTAGCAAAGCTTCATTAAGCTATCTCGCTTCGTTTTACTATAGTCGCAATTCTCACAGGCAGACGGACAGACACATGACAATATCGACTCACAAAGTGACGCCGATCAAGAACGTATACACTTTTCTATACCTAACACTCCCCCATATCTGCATTAAAAACGTAATGACAAAGTGAATATACCCTGTATTTAGAGTATAACAAACTTTGTTTTACTAAAAAACACAACAACAAATTTGAATTTGAGTCCAAAACCAAAATAGAAACTGAACCAAAAGTCGTGCCTAGATGTGACGACCACCTGCGGCTTTTTATTGGTGTTCGTGTTCATGCGGAAACACATCCACTTAAATTATGATTGTCTCCCAAGTCTAAAGTTTAAAATAGCGACTACAACATCGGCAACTACGACGATGACGACGCTGTTGGTGGACGCACACACGGTTGAATGCAGCGCGCACTAGTTGCGCACTGCTGCTGCCACATAGATCGCAACGACGATGTTGCTGCTGCTGCTCATAATGAATTGATTGTTGTCGTGCTGTTGTGTTTTCAGTTTTCAGTTTTTGTCCCCTGCAAGTGCAGCAGTGCCTATGCAAAGCACTTGTTTTCTTGCATTGTTGTTGTTTCTATTGCTCTTGTAATAATTTGTTGCTGAGCGGCAGGAGGAGCAGCAACATGCAGGCAAGCACTTTTTAAACGCTTGTTAATGGCGCTGACCCCATCACAAAAGATTTGTGAATTTGATGCGATAGCAGCGCTCAGAAAAAACTTAAACGCTGTGCGAGTTGGCGCTCAGTGTAGCTGCAGCAAACAACATGGGACTGGTGTTTTCTGTCAATAGAGATTTGTTTTAGATTTTCATGTTACTGGCAAATAAATTGTAACAATATATCAAGTGAAATCGTGAGAATTATTTAGAGATATAGGATGGTACTTTTTTCTGGACTCAGTTTATAGTTTAATGTAAAAATTAAACTAGGACTGCGTTAATTTAAAGAAGTCTTAATAGTGATTTACAAATAGCTGATAAATGTCTATATTGCAAGTTCCTTGGCTATTATTATCATTTTTCAAAGACTTTAATTTTTCGATCAGGGATAAAAAAATGTTTCCATTCATAATGGGAAACTATTTCGTATTTTCAGTAAAGCAGCATATTTCAACAAATGACTTCTGTTCAAACTCACTAATTTTCATACCTCTAACACTTTTAACACTTGAGTTTTATTTATGCCTGAAGTTCATTTCCCAAGTCTTTCGTTTTAATGCTTTGATATTTAAAAAATTTGTGTAGTAGAGCTTTTGAAATTTTTACAAATTATTTTAATCATAAATGACTTAGTTTTTTATTAAAACAATTTGACTTAAAACTATTAACTTCTGAAGTATCCTAAGGCTCTACTCAACAGCAAGAAAAAAAAACAGCCTGCTGCATAGCAAATGACACAAAATAAATGAGTCTTACACTTTTAATATCTCCTTAAGGATGTTGCATGCATTGAGTATGGGTGCATGCATATCAAGCACAGAGGTAGCCTGTTAAATGCCTGTGAGACACTAACTTGATGTAATTTTTATTATCAATTTTTCTGATTTTCTTTATATTTTGTTGCCAACACTTTGCGGTAACACGCAAGCAACCAACAAACAGCAACTGTAGCATGTGCTGCGCGGATAGGAACGCCCTCTACTGGAATTCAATTATGAAAAAAACTTCATCAATCGTTGCTGTTGGCAAAAATGAAGTTGAAAAATTTTAAAATTAAAAAAATCATAAATACAATGCAATAAAAATAGTCCAATATTTATGGAGTTTTTAAGAGGTTCAGAATGCATGGTTCTTCACATACGAGATTTTCGAATTTTCAATTGTTTGGGGATCGTCTTATAGTATAAATAGTATCAGAAGACCGATCATTGTTCGGTTTTGAGGTTGAAAAAGTCGAAAAAATATGGAATATGGAAAGTTAAATGCATGCCGCTTATTTCGTGTAAAGCAATGATGACGTTCCGACGAAAAAAGAAATCAGCGAATAAGAATTATCGAACTATAGCATGGAAACCGTGCATTTCGCCACATGGGGAAATTAATATCAAAACAAAAGGCGCTGAGAGCGTGGTGTGTAAATAAGTACCGCTCTCACACATTATGCTTTGAACACAATAAGAGCGGTGGCGGTAAAGCGGCGACGAATATACGCTGTCAAAAATTATAACATACTTGATGATGTGAAGTTGAACAGAATTGCGGCTTACGACTGGTGACCTGCCGACGATTCGCCATCGATTTAGAATTAATTCTATTTTTACGTCGGATTAGTGTTGCATTTCTTTGTCATTCTCTTTGCCAATAGGATTTTCTCAGCAAAAGTTATTGTTTACAAATTTTGTTTTTGTCACTCTCTTTTCCCTATACGATTCTCTCACAAGAAATCAGACGTGAAAAGCAGTCGTCCGCCGCAATTGTGTTCATTAAAACGATTTTACGTCGCGTTTTTTTTTTTTTTTGACAGCGTATATTCGTCGCCGCTTTACCGCCACAGCTCTAATTGTGTTCAAAGCATTACTCGGATACTTATCAGCAGTGGTGCTCACTACCACAACCAAAAGCTCTCACTGTAAGCATGTGTTGATGACTTGTTTATCAATTCTGATATACGTGCACGATTTCTTACGCTCTTTACCACTCTTTAAAGTCCTGCTTGTTCACATTTTTGCTCGCTCTCTGGGCAACACCGCTTATCACCAGAGCTGGGCACCACTACACGTGTGTTTCTCTTAAATGTTCTTCAATGCATGTGTAGTTGTGCTTTGTTCGCTTTTCAAAGCAAACTGAATTAAATTTTACGCTCTCTGCTTTATATACGTATATGAAAAGATATTCTCATTCTGCCGCAGTACCGCGCGCGGTACGTTTTGCCCAGCCACGCTTATCACACTTTATATTGTAAACTATAAGCTCTACAAAAACATTTCTAAGCAAATCTTATACAATATTTAATGTTCTACAAAACTGAAACATAATGGAATAATTATCAAAAATCTGAAAATAAAAAAGTTTCAGACGCTGCTTTTCCATAAGCCCGGAAGTTTTCGAGATATTTGACTAAAACGATTTTTCAAAAAAGTGACTGAAATTGAGTTTCTCCATTTAAGCCATTCAAAATTAATACAGTGAGAGAATCATGAAGCAATTTCCAATTCAAAAATCCCGTGTGGAGATCAATGCAAGAAAAAAATTCCCCAAAAAATCACCTCAGTAAAAACCCTTGCAAACTCTTAACGTGCCGCATGTATGGAACTCTCTGCATATGCAGCATATAACTCTCAATGGCATGCTGAGTGTCTGTCTGTTTGTCTGTTGGCCTGTCTGTCTGCTCAGCAATGACTAACTACTAACTAACTTGGTCATTGGCCGGCTTAAGTCTGTGATTTCTTTGGCATCGTCTATTGTGGGCGTTGCATCGTCGTGTTGTGTCGCTTGGTGTTTTATTCATTTTTTTTTTTTGTTCAATTCAATTTCAATTTATTTATTTAATACGGCAAATGTTTGATTTTGTTTTGCTTTTTATTTGACAGCATTTTGTGTAATTTTTGGTCATTTTCGGTGCGATTAGATTTTATGGTATCCTTAGTTGTTGCTGTTGCTGCTGCTGCTGCCGCTGCATATTGTTGCTCTCGAAAGGTTTACGACCTGTTAATGTGCAATTGGTGAGCTGCTGCTGATACGCAATTTGACTCGGTTACTTTAGATGAAAAAATAAAAAATGAAACACCTAATAAATAAAATTTATGTTCGTACGATTTTGGTGTTGAATTTCGTATTAAAAAAATTGTAGCCGTGGGCGCATATATTGCTGTAAAAAGTTTGTTAGCTTAAATTTATGCTTGACAAATTTTTTTCGCAAGGTATTGAAAGTGTTATTTTAATGAGGTCTATTAAGGAGACTTCATGAAGTATGAAGATAAAAAAGATTTTTAAATTATTTCTCACCTGTGTTAGGTTTAGGTAATGCAATATTTTGGTGCAAAAATTATCGCTTAGAAAAAGCCTATAAGAATTGAAACTTTTACATTTAGTTTGCATTTATTTAAGGACTTCTCAATTGAAATATTGACAACCAAAGCAGATAGGAATTTTAAGATTTTTTCATCATTTCGTCATTTTTAGAGAAAAAACTAAGAATAATTTGAATTGAAATAAAAAATTGATTTCGGACATCATCTGAGATGGCTCCGGTATAACGAAAATCCTGGTTTTTGGCTTACTTACTTGGGTGGCCATAACAACCCGTTACCGGGTTACGGCCGACCTCAAAAGCTCTCTCCAGGCGCCTCTGCTTTGCGCACGCCTACTTACTCTATGCAAAAACTCTTCTTCATTCTTACCACAATAGTAGCTCTAGAAATAATCGAATTACTTAAGCTCTATAGCAAAGTTTTCCGCAACCTACGTCAGCTGCAAATGCGACTTTCTTTTCTATTTAATTTTTTTTTCGCTTAATAATTCTCACGCAAACTGCGTAAAATTCTACATCAGCTGCGACACGTGTGATTTTTCTCAAGTTTTTCTTTAAACAATAAAATCAAAAATCCTGCTGTGCTTTACAAATCCAACCAGTTTTCTCTAAACTCTATTGTTTAATTTTTTAAATGTTGAATTTGCATTTAAAAGCGAAAAAAGAAACTGCATATAAAAACCGACAAAAAGCTGATGATGAAAAAGTTGTACGCGCCTGCGCAAGGGTTGAAATGAAAACTGCAAGCTGCGTGTTGCCCCTTGCGTGTTATTGCTTAGAAGTTGATTTCTAATTCAATGCGCTCTGAACAGTACAGTATTCTATTGAGATTGCGAATTTCCCACGATTAATGAGAAATTTCTCTTTTTTTTTTTGCAACTGCGTCGCGTCAGCTGCATGCAACAGAAATTCGCGCATTTTACGAAATTTTTTTTTTTTCCTTTACAGAGTTTTTGAGAACGCATTGCTAACAAATGCTAAATCAAAATCAGCAAAGATGTCAACAGCAAGGCAGCAGTTGCAAAGCGTTGTTCCCTGGCGCCACTTTTTCTGCTGCTGCCTCAATTAGGGGTTGTGATTGATGATGTTCTTCATGATGTTTGACTGCCACTTTTAGTAGGTTTTGCATTTTTATTGACATTATAATGTCACGTGAGTAAATATTTTTGTTTCTTCCCTCTGGGTTTTTCTTTTCACGCAGGGAAATTGTGTGTGCGTGTGTGATATTTTTTTGGTTTATTTTTTTTTTTGTTTTTTTTTTTCTCTGTAATGGAATTTTATTTTAATGATCCTCAATGATCATTTAGTGATTATCGTTATGTTACCGCCTTTCGTTTTTAATAAAGAACCCGCAGAATTGTAAGTAACAATTGTAAGAATTGAGCGTAACGAAATCGCTCATGGTTTCATGGGTAAGGAATTTTATTTGCCTGGTTAGAATTACACATATTTTTACATACACATATCGGATACAAATGCATTAGAGTGGCCCAAAATTCAAGAGTATTAAAATGTGTGACTTTTCTGAAGCTTCGCATCTTAACACAAAAGGCCCCTATTATTAGAAAGTAGCATCGTTTTCGTTTAAACATTTTAAATTTTTTTTTTTTGATTTCTAAAATATTTGCTTTTATTAAATCATATGTAAATGGTTCTTAAAATTAGTCAAAAAAAAAAAACACAGAAAACAATTGTTTTATCTTAATGTGATTTTTTAAAAAAAAAAAAAAAATTACGTCATAGAAAAAAAAATTATTATATTAACAAAAAAAAAATTTTTTTTGAATATTTTGACCAACTTTTTAATTTGTTTTAGTCGACTGAGTATTATTAATTATTCGAATTTTAATTGAATTTACAGTCAATTGCAGTAACCAATATTCATGTGAAATTTCATAAATCGAAAATTCGAAATAATAAAAGCCACATCATAGCAAAGTCTTTAAACCGACGGTTTAGCAAAAGCTATGCAGCAAACGAGAAATGACAATAAAAATACAACAGATGGCGCTAAAAATGCATATAAATGTGCACTTTGTACATGTCGTTCAGCAGAACCTCCATGGCTCAGTGTTAAGAGCGGCTGTCCACATATAATTCATGGAATGGTTGGGGGTTCTAATCACATTACAAATTAACCAAAAACTGGTCTGATGAGGCTATGTACATATGAATATGTGTATATATGTGGTAATAGCCGAAACATATGTCACCAATTACCAGGTAAAATTGTTCCATTTGTTGTCTTTGCCATGTTTGTTTATAAAGCATTAACCGATTTGTGAAAATTCACATGAATATTGGTTACTGCAATTGACTGTAAATTCAATTAAAATTCAATTAATTTTGACCAACTTTTTACTCAATGCAATTTTTACTGAAAATTGATAGCTTGGAAAAAAAAAATATAAAATATGAAATTTTGACTAAATTATTTTTATCGCAAACTAAAAGCCCTAGAGAACAAATTTCTACACAAAATATCTCTATTTTATCCCATAGCACACAAATTTGTAAAAAAAAATATAACTTTGTTTTGGAAAATTACAGTTGATCACAAATTGACCTTGAAACTTGGTTCAAGGTCACTGTTATTTAATACCCTAGTAGCCATATAACTTTAGCGCAAAATATTTATCACTGTCTTACTTTATTCTCAACATATTGGCCTGAGGAAATTAAAAAGGAAGACACTGTACATAAGACTTTTCCAAGTGAAAATTAAGGTCATAGTGAGAAACTTTTTTAATCAAACGTTTTTTGAGAAAAATGCTGTCAAAGTAGTAGTGACTCTAGTGTTTCTTAACTATCGGAAAATATTCTTACAATTAAATTTTTGTTAAATTTCATAATTTTACCTCAAAGACGGTACTTCAGTTATTTAGTTGTCATTATTTTTTCAGAAGTTATAGCCATTTTAAAATTTATTCCCATGAAAGAAAGTACTCTGTCATGTTCTTTTTATGGCAAGTAAAGATTACTCATACGACTGGTTGTCCATTACGAAAATGGTAAATTTTAGCACTTTTACGAGTATGTGAAACTTTTAAATTTTTGGGTAACTGAACTAAATTTTACAATCTTATAACAGTGGCTAATGGATTCACTTAAAAATAAAAATCACTGAGATTGCTTTTTAACAGCATTTTTTTCACAAGAATCATTTGTTCAGAAGAATTTTTCGAAGTGTATTTCGGTTTTCCATCTAAAATTCAATAAAAAAAATAGAAGTGTAATATAATTTGTGCAAAAAAAAATCTTATATTTATGTAATTATTTAATATGAAAACTCCTAAAAAGTGCGAGTAGCAGTGATAAAAATAACAGAGTTTAGCTACTACAGCTATTAAGCCTCCTTAGCTATTAAGCTTGAAGATTTAAATCGAGTAAAAAGCTTCGTGACAATGACCTCGTAATGGAATTTTTTTTCTCAAAACTTTGGCTTTCACTTACATTTTCAATCATCTTTCTACGTGATTTCAATCAAGAACTGAAGAACTTTGACAAAAAAATAAATTTAAAAAGGTTACACTATAGGTACTGTACAAATTTTTATGCAGAAATTGTTAATTTTGTCGATCAAATTGAAACGAAATGGCACAAATAAATGAGATTATGTTTGTTTGAATGAAAAATAGCTCAAACTGGAAGGGGATCCTACCCACCGCCTGCACTTTGACTTATTTATGGCATGAGAATTGGGCATGCCCGGTGCTGGTTTCCACCCACTTTAACAAAAGTTTATTAAAAAATAAAAATTGGAGCTCTTTTATAAGACTTCGTCAAACTACCAGTATTTTTAAGGAAATTTAAACACTTAATGCTCGCGTCCCAACAAACTTAAACGTAGGCGTGTAGAGGGACTAACTTCACTAACTTTTCCCACCTACATTTTAGAATATAAATAAGCATTTCCTCAGAGTTTGTAACAATGAAAACGCAATATGTGTGACGTACTTACTATGTATGAACAGCATAACAGTAAAATTCTGTTTAAATGGCAATACAACGTGTAGACTTTGGTATTTTAAAAGTTCATAAAAATATTAAAAAATTTTTGTTCACACGCTTCACACTGACCCTTGTGCATCCATCAAGCCGCATCCACAAAACACAGCAGCAAACGGTAGTAATCTCTGTGCCATTGTTTTTACGATCTCTTCTTGCAACGACCAGCAAATTTGCGCACATGTCACCCACTAAGGTTTGACATTTTGCCAGCGAGCGTTGCTAAGGCATTGCATGTAACTTCACTTGCGTTAAACGCGTGATCCATCTTTTTAGCCACATTTCATCCTTCGTAGGCAGAATGTGCCTGTTGACTTTTAGCTGCTTTATTATTTTTAATTGGACTGATCTCAGCGTGATGATATTACTGTGCCAGTTCTAGGCAATGGCATCATTGTTTTTTTTTTTTGTCTTCTACGTTTTCGATCTTCAATCAGGTTGCTTGCTTTGTGTACTGTGCGCCTGCACCTTGTGTAAAAGTTTTGTATATGTGGGTAAGTGGTGCTGCAACATTGGCAACTGGCAAAAACGTGACAATGCGTTGACAGCGCCAAACACGCACGCGTTTTACTATTAAACGCGGTCAATTCTTTTGAATTTATGACTGTCTTTTGATTAAAAATTATGTACATTTCTTTTTAAATATATTTTTCTCTTATAGGATGATTTAATGAAATGTTAACTATGAAAGAAATTTTCATCAAGCATTTAGCATAAGTAGTTAGATGATGTGTTTTGGATAACTTGGATCCTCGTTTTTTTATATATGAACATTTTTAATGGAGCGTACTAAGGATCTTAACAAATCATTCAACGTTATCGCAGAGTTTTTATTTTTCATCGTCATCACTGTTGTCGCACATATTAGGCGGAGAGCCGGCTGTAGAAAAGTCGAGTGTATAAGATTACAGGATGAGATGTATGCCAAATTATAGAGCTCAATGAGCCTAAATAGAATATCTAGGGTTGCCTTGCCAAAGCCTGTCCCGATGGCCGAAAATGCCCGAATTTTAGCCAATTTTGTTGTTCTAATTAAAACTGTAGTACATAACAGCTTGAAATGTATGCCAAATGATAGAACTCGAAGAGGCCTAAATATAGTACCTGAGATTGTATTGTTGAATCCTGTCGCAAACATGGGTTTTCACCGGTTTTTTGGGTCAATTTTCATTAATGAAGATAGCAGCTTTAAATTCGTGCCAAATGATAGATATCGAAGAGCCTAAATAGAATATATAGGGTTGCCTTGTCGAATTATGTCCTAAACATTATTTGACACCCGTTTTTGGGGTCAACTTTTCTATTGAAACAAGTTCGAACATTATTTATATATTCTAACACACGTGATCTTCACTTCATCATTTTTGATCGTCATCGGTGCTCCACTCTAGTAATGGTCTACCTTTCGCATGAACATTGGACCAAGTTCCACGATAAATCAAAATATTTGTGGTCTTGTGAACGACCTATGTCAGGTTTACCAGACGTTTAGATAAAAAATTTGTCATGCACAATACAAATGTGTGTGCATTTTTCCACAATTTGAATGTCGGTTACAATAAAAATATTACAAAAAACTACGATGCACGGGCATAAGCCCACCTTTTCATTCTCGTATATCAACGTAATTTTGGGACAAGCAATGAGACGCTCTCTAATGAATCGATTTAAATTTTGTCGCGGGGTAGGTTACGTCTACTCAACTCGTAATCGCTGCATCTAAAATACTCGTGGCTCAAAATTTGACACACAAGAGGTGCTACATTGATTTGGATTACATATATGACCTTAGGTTAGGTAGGAGTGGCAGTCAGTTACAAAAAACCGACTCACTTAGACCAAGTTTGGTCCATTGTGATACCACAGGGTACTTGACTATACCCTCTCATTGAACCATCCAGATTTCGTTATGAAACTAAATAACTGACCTATGCTAACATGTCTAAGGTCCTCCAGGTCATCAAACAAAAACGAGCCAAGTGTTTTGTGGCGTTTTCTAGCAAGTGCAGGGCAGGAACAAAGAAAATGTTTAATGTTTTCCTCCTCCTCCACATCCCCACAACTTCTACAGTAGTCAAAAGACCGAATACCTAATCTCTCCGCATGTCTGCCGATAAGCCAGTGGCCAGTTATTACTGCAACAACTGACGAGACACTGTGCCTAGTGCGGGATATCAGTTCTAGAGATCGCTTAGCGTTCCATTCCGGCCAGATTTGCCTTGTTATATTGCAAGTTAACCCTTGGGTCCATCTTATGTTAGCCTTTTTTATCATGTCTTCTTTAAGCAGTAACTTGCAGGTAGCAAGTGGCATGCCAACACCTTCCTTGTCTTGAGGAATTTGTGCAGTAGTCCCCTGCCTAGCAAGTTCATCAGCTTTGCAATTGCCATCAATGTTCCTATGCCCAGGCACCCAGATGAGGTGAATGTTAAAATGCTGAGCCATCTCATTTAGAGACGAGCGGCATTGTTGGGCCACTAGTGAGTTTAGGAAGACTGATTCTAAGGATTTAATAGCAGCTTGACTGTCTGAATAAATATTAATACCCTTCTTGGATACCACATTTATTCTCAGCCAGGATGCTACTTCTTCTATTGCTATAACCTCTGCCTGAAAAACACTACAATGGTCTGGTAACCTCGCAGCAATACTTATCTTCAGTTCCTTAGAGTAAATACCATAACCCACTTGGTTATTTAACTTGGAGCCATCCGTGTAGAAATTAATATGGTTCCTTCTCCCCGGGATTCCTCCCTTCCAGTCATCCCTAGATGGGATATGGGTTACGTAATCTCTCTTGAATGAGATTACTGGAATAGTGTAGTCCAATTTAGAGGGTACGGAATTCAAGCTATTAAGGATAGTTGAGTGTCCTGTACTTCCCTCGGACCAGCAAGCAGTTTCCCTGAGTCTAATGGCGGTACATGCTGCCATTCGTTTACCAAACAGGTCAAGGGGAACGAGATGAAAGAGGACCTCCAAGGCATCAGTCGGTGTGGTCCTCAGTGCACCACTGATGCACATGGAAGCAGCTCTTTGAACCTTCTGCAATTGTCTGTAATAGGTGACCTTGTCTAAGACAGGCCACCACAACACAATGCCATATAACAGAATCGGTCGAATTACCGCTGTGTAGAGCCAATGAATAATACGAGGTGATAGCCCCCATCTTCTCCCCACAGCTTTTTTACAAGAGTATAGTGCTACAGTTGCTTTCCTAACTCTCTCAACAACATTTATTTTCCAACTTAATTTCCTATCCAATATCAGACCAAGATACCTTGCACTACTTTTTAAGACAAGTCTAACGCCCTTTAGCAAAGGTGGTACTATAATTGGAAGTTTGTGACTCCTAGTAAAGAGTACTAGTTCAGTTTTGTTCGGATTTACGCCTAAATCAGCCTCATCTGCCCATGAGACGAGTCTGTTTAAAGCATTCTGAAGAATTTCACACAGTGTGTTTGGGAATTTACCACATGCAATTAATGCTACATCGTCGGCATAGGCAATAGCTTTACAGCCCAGCCTTTTCAGTGACATGAGCATCTTATTTATTGCCAGATTCCACAGTAGAGGAGATAGCACTCCACCCTGCGGCGTTCCTCTGCGGACAAACCTATTAGCTTCAGAAATGCCAAGATTTGAGGTAATGGCTCTGTTTGTCAGTAGCTTTTTAATCAGCTCAACTATGGAACTGTTGATACCCAGTTTCTGCAGTTCATTAATAATAATACCTGGGTCAACGTTGTTAAAAGCTCCTTCAATATCCAGGAACGCCGCCAGGGCGAATTCCTTACATGCAAAGGATTTTTCAATGCTGCTCACTAGTGTGTGAAGTGCGGTTTCTATAGATCTGCCTTTCGTGTAAGCATGTTGAGAAGTAGACAGCAGTTCAGGTTTGATACTGCTGCGAACATAGATTTCTATGAGTCTTTCCAAAGTTTTTAAAAGAAAAGAGGAAAGACTTATTGGTCTAAAATCCCTTGGATTTATGTAAGAGCTCTTCCCAGCCTTTGGAATGAAAATGACTTTAGTCATCCTCCAGGTTAGAGGAATATAGGAAAGGTTAAGACAGCCCTTGAAAATAGCTGTCAACCAAGGTATAATTAAGCGAGCAGATTGTTGCAGCTCAATTGGTGTCACACCATCAGGTCCTGGTGATTTATAGGGTTTGAAGCTATTTATCGCCCATCGAATTTTGGTTTCCGAAACAATGTCCCCGAGAATAATTGAGGACATCTGAGGTTGAACATTCAATTCCTCTGGTTCATGCAATGAGTTACCAGGGAAGTGAGTATCTAGTAAGAGGTCTAAGGTCTCTTCGCTAGATGTTGTCCAGGAGCCGTCAGGCTTTTTTAAAAGACCTAGAGTAGTGGGCGAGGTAGATAAAATCTTCCTTAGCCTAGATGCTTCTGAAATCTCTTCAATGTTTCCACAGAAGTTCCTCCACGAGTTACGTTTAGCTTTTCTTAACGAACTCTTGTAAATTTTGAGAATAGATTTATAATCATTCCAGTCATTGTCCAAACCTGATTTTTTGGCTTTGTTAAATAAATTCCTACTTCTTCGTCGAAGAACCTGAATTTCATTTGACCACCATGGGGGTTTCTTCTTTCCTCGAGGTTTACTTACAGGACAAGAAATCTCCAGGGATTTATTTAACCCTCCCGTTAAGTTTTGAACCAGCCTGTCTATGTCGTGGATAGTTGACGGCTCTACGGGGGTTGAGATAGGCAGATACTCTGCTATTTTCCTGTTATATATTCCCCAGTTTGTCCTTTTTACATTTCGGTGAATAATCGGTTCTGGGGGGTTAACAGTGAGAACAAATTCTATATAACGATGATCTGAAAAGGAGTGCTCGCTTGAGACTCTCCAGTCAACGATACAATCAAAAACAAAGTCCGAGACCAATGTTATATCCAAGACTTCTTCCCTGTTCCTTACTATAAAGGTTGGCTCACAGCCTTTGTTGCAGATAAGTAAGTTAGTGTTTAAAATGTATTCTAGAAGTGACTCACCTCGATCATTATCATCTGTGCTACCCCAGACAGTGTGATGCGCATTTACGTCACTGCCTATGATTAGCCCGGTTTTGTTTAAGCGGGCCTGCTCTACAGCCGCCTTTAAATATGTCGGTGGTAAACCACTCGCCATGTCGTGAGCCATGTAACACGATGCTAACCAAAAGCCTCCAGCTTTTATCTCCAGGCTAGCAACGACTGTATCTAGGTCACTGTAATTAGAATGCAAAAACAAGTTAAGATTAGTCTTTGCCAAAATGCACGCTCTGGGGTTACCTTCCACATTTGCCACCAGTAGCTTATAGCCAGGCGTCCTCAGACCACAGACTCTCCCGGCATGAACCCAGGGTTCCTGTATGAGGACTACATCATCTCCGCTTTTACTTAAGCGGATCAGTAAGCCGGCGGACGCCGCTTTTGAGTGGTGGAGATTAATTTGGAGGACCCTCATCGGATTCCAAATCATCTCCCCTCTCTACGACTGTTATGTCCGCCTCGTCTTCATCATCCTCTTCTAAAAGAAGAGCTTCTTCCAGGAGGCCCCCTACCTCCAACGACCTATCGGAATCCACGGATTCGGCTTCTTCAATGGACGCCTCAGGTTGACCGCTTGGAGTGCAGTTGTCCCCCTCTGGCTCTACCTCTTCATCCCCAACCTCCATCTCCACTGGCACTGGTGGTGCAGTGGCGATGGTCTCCGGGGAGGGAGAGATAGCACCTTTGGAGGCCAGCTCTTCGTCCTTACGGTAAACCTTGAGCGTCACCTTGTTGAAACCATACTTGACGACCCCCTTAGTTGCCGCCAGTAACTCCACGGATTCCTTGTTTAACAGGACCATGGCCTGCATGGATGGTCCGACTGGTGCTTCTAGCTTCCCAATCTTCCAGTTTTGAGTTGGAAGATTGGGATTGCATAGTCGGAGCATCCGCAGAACTGCGTCCTCACCCGACGGTGTGCTCGGTAGCCAAACGCGAGCCCGGGGCCTGGTAGGAATTTCATCCTTCTCCACAGCCTCCAGTCTCGCGCCTGGATACACCTCACCTAGCCTACTCACAGCTACCTTGTACAATTTGGCAGACCGTTCATCATCACAGGAGATGAGTTTAAAAAGGCCCTGATGCCAGCCTGCCTCCTCACATGATGGCACAGGACCAGGAAACTCCTCTAATATCTGGAAGAGGGTATTTGCCAAGGCAGCGTCTACCCACTTCCATTTATCCCGAGGAATTGCCCCGTCCTCCGCCGCCCTGTCAAGCACAGCCAAAACTCTCCCCTTACAACCTTTTACAACGTCACTAAAAGACAGAGATTTACCAGTAGTCTTTTGACGTTTAGACTCCAACATCTCGTCCTGGGATCTCTGCCTTTTAGGTAGTTTTTCTAAAACGGCCTGTTCATGGCCTTTTTGTTCAAGGACTCTCTTCGCCCATCGAAGGGAGTCCTTGTCCTCCTTGGACAGAGAGCTGGGATCAGCAGCTTCCATACGACGACGAATTCTATTCGCCGCCTGCTTGTCCGCGATTTTCATTTTAGAGGGTCTAAGACCCTTAAAACCCTCCCCTAAAGGATTCTGTTCCTTCTTGGACTCCCCAGCCGACTTTAACTGGCTTAGCCGTGAGGCTGTGGCCGATGCCGAACTGGTTTGTCCTCGATTTGACAGCGAAGATCCCCCCTCATGTCTGGATTCCCCAGCCGACTTTAACTGACCATGCCGTGAGGCGGTGGTCGATGCCGAACTGGTTGGTCCAGAAATGGGCATTAAAGCCCCCCCTTTTTTTGAAGGGTTGGTAGGGTTGGACGTGAAGTCCAACGCCCTTACCTTCCCTCATATATGACCTTACTTTCAAAGTAATTATAGTCAGATTTTTTCTTTGGTGAAGTAGCTTTTTTGATGCTATTTGATAGATAAATTTTTCAATACGATGCGATATACTTTTAGCGACCTTTTCGGTACATTTCGATGCAATTAGACTCCATTCGATTGTATTGTACTCTAATATTCTATTCGATATCTTTGGACTCTTATCGACTGATTTTATATATTTTAACAATTAATATACTTTTCGAAATGATTTGGTGCTTAAAATTTTTATCGATTTTTTAATAATATTCGCCACTATGTGACTTCAATCAACTGCTCGATATTTTTTGGCGTTCGATAGTTTAAGGCTTTAAACGATTTTTTTTAATGCTTTTCAACGCTTTTAGACTTTGATCAAAAAATTTCTACTTTTTCCATACTATTAGGTATTTAATTTATATACACGTATGATTGTATTGACTATATCATTTTGTATCGAACTTTTGTATTTTTATCGAATTTCATCGATTACGTTCGATACTCTTCGACTTAATCGACTTTTTGAAAAATGTTTGATTCTTTTTGGCAATTATCGATACTTTTCGACTTTTTTTATGACTTTTCGATACTGCGCGAAACAATTATATGTTTCAGACTTTTATAAATTTTTACATATTAATCGATATTAATCGATATTTCATATACCTATCGATACTTGCTGATTTCTATCGAATTTTGGAAGCTTATCAACAGTTTTGCCATATACCTATTTTTTGAAATTTTCTCGACATTTTTCGGCTAATCCGACACTTCAGCTTTGTTAAAATACTAAGTCAATGCCTACAACTTTTTCACAAATGTTCCAAGCTTACGCTGAAATCAATGAAAGAGATTATTTTCAAAGGCTTTCAAGGGAATGACCATGTTGTTTCTTAAGAAAAACATGGTCACTTTTATGCTTTATGCGAATTTGTTTCGAATTCGTTTTTTGTTCATAAAAAGGATCCGTAAAAATAATTTTATTTAATTATCAAATTATTTAATATGCAAATTGTGAGACTTTATTACATATAATTTTATTTTATTATCAAATTTAATTTTTACTTACGATTTATAAATTTCCAGAGTCAGTCTCGAACCCATTTTCCCAGCGATTCATAGTCCTGCGCTCTACCTACTAGGGTACCTGTCATATATTATAATATATGTCAAAGGCGAATGATATCTTTCTCTCATTTGATCCGTTTTATTTACAAAAAACGAATTCGTTTCGAATTCGAAACGGACTTCAAATACGAACTTGTCTCAAATTCGTATTTTGTTCATAAAACAAATCAAATTTTTTTGGCAAAATTTTCAAAGAAATATTTTCAAAAAAAATTGTGTCTTAATCGACTTCAAAATTTTTAAAAAACGGATTCGTATTTGAAGTGTGTTACGGATTCGAACCGTTTTTGTGCACATTGGGTTATTACAGATTTCAAAGGAAAAACCTTAAGTAGTTGAGTAATAAAAACATGGTCCGATGCTCAATGAATAAATCGAACCATATGATCTATCGTGGAACGAAGAGCAATTTTTGGTTGTCATTTCTTAAATAATATTAATTGCCTGAAACATATCCTTTTACGAAAGTTTTTTTGTTTATAACACTTTTCATAAAAAATAAACGTCTAATAGCTAAGTTGGAAAAATAAGACAATTAAGCAAGGACAACAGCTTTAGTTGTTTTTTCGCATAAATTTAAGGCCAATTTAATTTGAAATTTTTTCGAACGATTTTCGCTTGGGCGCTTTTTTTTTGCCTACATTCACCTTTTTCGTATTATAAATTGCAAATAAAAAAACGAATAAAATTCTATTTCAGGAATCCAGAGATTCTTTTGCTTTTAAAATACATGGCACCAAATATGCCCCCAACAGTGCGTGTTGTAATTTTTCTTTTTTTTCTAATTTCTACTGCAACGTAAAACACACCCAACTTTTTCGTTGACTTTTTCGAGCCTACAAAATAAAATGTTTAATATCAAAGCGTTTAAATTGCTGTCGTTGTTGTTACAATTGCTATTAATGTTGTTGTACATAGTTGCAGTTCTTGTCGTTGTGGTGTTGTTTTTAGTTGTGTCCAGGCGCCTCCATTGAAAAATCGCTTAGTGTCCGCGCACAGCAGGAGTTTTCATACCTTTGAGCCGGGTGCGCCAACCAACGCGCCTGCGCGTGCCTTAAAAAAAATAAAAATAAAAACATAAAAAATCGCAAATAAATTGAAGCTTTCGTTCAGTCGGTCAGTCAGTCTACCACGTAAAAGATGCCGTAGACAAACATTCGCTTAGCAATTGATAATAGGCTGGGGATTTTAAGCCAGATTTATTGTTGTTGTTGTTGTTGTTGTACACCAATAATTCCTGGTTTGATATCGCGGTAGACAAATTGGAGCAAAATCGTACTCAGCTGCATACAATTATATGCAGCAGCAGCAGCAGCAACAATAAAACAAAAATAGCAGTGGCTGTAAAATTTAGTGCAGTTTTATATGGGCAATTCTATGAAGAGTGTAATCTCTGCAGAAAATTGGTTGGTCTTTTCTTTCCATCGCGACCGCGCGTTGTTTTCTTTTTGTATTTGACAACTCAATTCTACTTTTTTTTAATAGCTAAAAGTGTGCAATGGAATTTTATTTTACTTTAACAACTAAAAGTATGCAACGGAATTTCTGTTTTCCACTTACATTTGTTTTGTTTTGTTTATTCTTGACTTGAACCACGTTCACGGTTGCATTTTATTTGACCACTAAATTCTACCTTTCTTTAACAACTAAAAGTATGCAATGGAATTTTTATTTTCTTCTAAGAATTTGTTTTCCTTTGCTCTTTTATTTTTCTTCTTTAGATGTGTATTTATTCTGTGTGGGATTGTTGTGAAAGTGCGAAAAAGCTACATGACTTAAAGATTCAAACCATATAGCTAAAAAGACATATAGCAGTAATAGCTAAATTCTACAATTATAGTTTACACTACTTGTGAAATGTCCCTGCTACAATTGAGCTACTCGCAATTAATTGCCTCCTCAATATTTCGCCTATATCGGTCAGCTGGCCATTTTGCATTTCATTATGGTATATCCTTTGTTTTTTATTTCACAGTGCATTTGTAGTGTGGGGCATGAGGCGTATCATTCTCTGCGCCTGCTGACAATGATCAAATCGATTTGGTTGTTTTTTTTTACAATAATAAATTTTACCCCAATTAATATCAAATTACCTTGCCGTATTGCGTTACGTATTAGAAAAAAACAAAAAAAAAACTTAACCAAAATGAAAATAAATTGAAACCTATGAAAATTGCTTGTAATATGAATTTTTGCGATAAATTTCGTTTAGATTTTCCTTCTAGGCCTGGAACATAGCAGTAGCAGCTGTGTGCTAAAGAAAAATTGCAGCTTTCGCAAAAGTTTTGCGCATTCTTCCCAGCTAAAAATGTGCAGCAGAGGCGGCGGCGGCTGTGGCAGTGAATGTGATAAATATTGAGTTATGGTTTTTCAAATTAAATTTTTCATGCAATATTAGACGCGATAAAATTACAGGCAGTTGCAAAATAAGCTCTTACTACATTGAAAATCTTGAGAAATGGCCGCAATTATATGCTTAAGATATATAGCAATATATTGGATACTTAGTATTTCAGTTATTAATTGTTATGCAAATTTGTGTGAAAGAATTGATGTAAATCATATATTTACATTTATATAGCAGGCAAGTTTGTCGCTTAAGTCTTTCGTTTTATCATGGGAAAATAATGATACTAATAATTTGAAATAACGAAATTTTTATTTATGTTATTATTTTACACTTCATTGTGCCTTAGTTAATACCATACTTTGGTTGATCACGCGGAAAAAGTTTTGCAGTTTTCATGCTAAATTCATCTGAATTTGAGAAAATTCCGGAAGAAAACATTTTTTTTTTTTTTGTTTCAATAAGGCTAAAAAGTTGCTGGTATATGATAGAAATGGAGATGATGCAAGGCGAGCTCATACTCAAATACTCAAAACTAAACAGCTCGATGAGCCACCAGTAAATATTAATATTATGAGCACCAAAATTTTTCTATCATGAACCTGCAACTTTTTAACTTGTTTGAAATAAAAAAAAAATGAGTCACCCTAATATACTTACATAAAATCATGAATGGGCTAGTTCACACGATGAAGTATTTTAGAGATCCCGTCCTGACAACACTCATAAATATCGCTTTCCATTCACATGGCTCAGCATGCTGTCAGTAAAGTGTAAAGTATTCACATCCTTTAATATTTCAGATTTCTAAAATACCAAGATTCCGAACCGAAAATGTCATTAGCGCAAAGCATTATCCTTGACATATTTTAATTTTTTTAAGTTCTCTGCTTTAAAACGTTGCATTTTTTCCTCAACCATAGCACTTGGCTTTATGTTTTACATTACTGCTTTTGTACTTAACGCTTTTTATTATCCAAGCTTTTAGAAAACTTTTATAACAGAAAAATCCAAACTTTTTGAAATCCAAGCAACATTTTGACCAAACGGTTGTCTTACACGTTAACATGATCAAACATTGATCTTGTCCAACCATGTTGTGCAACATGTTGCATCGTGTGAACTGGCCTATTGACTCAAATATCGAAATGAACACAAAAATAATGTTGAACATATAAAAACATGATCAATTTAGGAATTTCGATTGGCACGAGCTCATTAAAATCCATTTTAATGCCAGCAACAACAACAGGTTTTTCTATGTACAATTTGACTTGCAAGTCAACACACAAAAAAATTAAAGAAATATCGGATGAAAATCGGACAGCAAACGCACAACAGCTGGAATTCGAAACGGCGACTACAAACAGCAAAAAAGAAAAAACGTCAACTACAAAAGTCTGACTTAAATTACAATAAAACAGATCAAAGTGGGTGACAGGTCATATTTAACACAATAATTATTAGATTTATATGTTTAGCAAGAAATAAAATAAGACAAAACCAAAAAAAAATATGCGAACAAACATTTTGAGGGGTGTGGGAGGCGGGGGGTTTGCTTGAACATTGTATGGGGTCCATTTTTTGTACATTTAATCAACGCAAACAGCAGCGGCATGAAAAAGAAAAATGTAACATTTGATCATAAGTCATAAATCACTCATCGGGCACACATGTGTGTGCTGAAGTACAATTTTTTCTTAACGGATAATGCCAAGGTGAGGCCAGCAGCAGTCATAGCAGCAAATGACATGAGCACATAAGCGTTAAAATAATCGATCATGTTGAATGTTGGATATGAAAAAAAAAAAAAACTTACAAGCGATTTCGTTTTCAAATACCAAACAATAGAAACATGAGGGTATAAGCCAAAATAAAATAAATTTCAGTTGGCTAGGTTGAAGCTTTTTATACCCTACATACGGTGCTACAATCAACAGTTGGCTTTGGCCGTCTCGAACGGTAAGAGTCGATCTGCTTTTCTCGGGTCTTCCCCAGGAGTTGGCGCAGTGTGAATATCTAGTCAATGGCGGAATTATATGGTCCAACTACTTTCGGTAGTTGGCGTAGATTTTGAAAGTAGTTCTTCAAAAAGCTTTGTATCATATACCAACTTTTAATATTGAAATCTACAATGTACATGATTGTTATACATTTCATGCATACAATGCTTCATTGCTAATGCTCTACTAGGTGTGGCAAACAAAGTTAACATTCACTTCATTATCGACTATAGGGTGTAAATATTTAAGAAAGCCTTTAACATGAATCAATTTAAATCCTCTGACCAATACAGTTACTCGCCACAGCGCAACCTCCCAACCGCGTTAATGAAACATGATCGCACCGAGCCAATTGTGGCGATTAATCAATCATTTGAACGCGATTGTGATTGCGATCACAATCCCGTGTCGACTTATTGTCTGTTCACATGTGGTGAGATAACCACCCTTTCCTTACTGTACCTACCATAAAGTGGGAGTTGACCACACACTCACAGCTGTTTGCTGTTTATTGTTCTTTACGATTTATTGGATCTTATTACTTGATCAGTAAATAATACGCGTACTCGTAGTTTAATGTTTTGTGCGCGATCGCACATTTGTTGTTGCGGCATTCAATGAACATTTTGCACACCTGCACATCGTCGTCATTGTCGTGAGCTTTGTTTTAAGAATTCACCAAGGAATTGTTACACGTGTGCGTTCTTACAATTGCAATTCAGTGGTTGAATGTCCACAGCCTCCCTGTCAGGGGCGGATTTGAAGGTTTTGCCGCACTAGGCCTATGAGGAAAATGCTGCACTTTTTCTGAAAAATATTTTCCAACGTTTTCAAATTTTTGGAGCAAAAAACCAAAAGACACTCACTTTTATTCATCAAGCGCGAAAAAGACAATCAATGCATTGAAAATTTCGCCACCGCTAGAATCTGCCGCTCTAGGTCTAGGCCTAATCGGCTTATAGGGCAATCCGCCACTGTTTCCTGCTTTTCTTTTTTCGACTGACACTCTCGCGCGCCTCTATTAAATCAATGCAGCTGCTCAATAACTCAGCTGCTTCTTCCTTAAATGGTCAATTTAGTTGTTGTCGGTTTTGCTGCAGTTGATGCCAAAAATGGAGCGCAAATGTTTGACAAGTTTACGCTAAAGTTGCTTTTAGTCGGCGTGTGAATCAGGTTGAGTGTTTAACACCTGCTAAGATTAGAGAGAGAGAGAGAGATAGGGAGGGGGGAATAATCAAATTACAAATTAAAAAAGTAGTTACGGCATCGTGTTGTGTCAAAGCTAAATAGACTGCGATCATTCAAGTTATACAACATACGATTAACACAACATATTATGACACTTTGTGAATTCCCTAAATATTCTGTTAATAAAATGTTCACTAAGATGCATTTATGCCTACAGCTAAAGAAACTAAGAATGAAAATCCTTTTTTCTACGAATCAACATTGAACCTACCTGCAACCTGCTTGTTGGTAGCCCTCATTTATTTGAAAATTAAGTATTTTGAAATGTTTTGTTTTTCTATTAAAATAAAATATAGTTCAGAAAAAAGTTCCATATAAAATATGAGGGTAAAGTGTGCTCAAATTCGGGAACTGTTAAAGGTTTTTCCCAGAGGCCGTAACAATTATGAATTTTTTCAGAGTAATTTTGGATTTCTATCCTTTTAGATTCAAAATATAAAATATTTTGAACTTTCGTTTTTTCTACTACACTTTTTCTGTATTTTGGACTAGTTTAAAATTTTTCTATAAGTATACCAGATTTCGTTTAATGAAATAACTACAAAAACAACATTAGGTGCTCGGTGATGCGCTATACCGGGTTAAAATGTGTGTTGTTTTTGGTTCAAATTTTCTTTTCACAAAATAAAGAAAAGAATCTTGGAAATATATTGAAAATACTATAACAGTCCAAAGTAATTATCGATAATCATCGAAAAAGTTGATAATAGTCGAAAATTGAAATATGTATCATGTATCGAAAAAAATCTAATAATATCAAATCCAAAAATATCAAATTGTATTGAAGAACATCGGGAAGTGTCGAAAGCCAATAGAAAAGCCGAGGAGTATCGCAGTATCTTAGGATTTCACATAAGCAATAGCAGTGCAGAGTTAGAACTAAAAAAAGTCTATTTACGAGTTCATAGGTAGGTACAAAAAAAATTAATAGACCTAAGAGGCCCCACGCTGATAAAAATAGAAAATGACGAATATATTTTATCTAAAAATATAAAAATCCATAGTAACAATTATTTTTAAACTATAAATATAAAAATCCAAAGTATCGATTATTTTTGATCGAAAAATCCAAAATTACGATTATTTTTGGTAGAAAAAATAAAAATCTAAAATTACGATTATTTTTGGTTGAAAAAAATTAAAATCCAAAAATCCGATTAATTTTGATCGAAAAAATAAAAATCCAAAATTACGATTATTTTCCCACTAGGCATTTTTGCATTTATTAGGCTCTTCAAGAGTTCTATATAACCATTCTTTAAGAGCAGAACTCTTGGAAATATTCGCTAAAGAGGTTTTAAAACACAGAATAAATGCTACTTAAGACCAAAAGGGCACCTTCTATGGGGACCTTCAAGAGGTTTATGTAAGAGTTAGCTATGACGTTTTCAAAACCTATTCAAGAGTTTAATGAATTAATACACCTAGAGGTCTATAAATATTTTGTGCTCTTGGAAATATTTATACACAATTTTTTTTCGAACGGAATTTTAATTAGGTTTATTTTATTTTGACGAAGTTTTAATAAAGATTTTGTTTTTGGTATACATATTTTTTGCAGTATTACAAAGTTAAATAGATAAAAAGAGAATAGCAAATGGAATTATAAAATGGCAATATGAAAATGATGCAACGAATAATTATGATTTTCGGCACAATTATTGACCAAAATTTACGTGCGAGCAAAGATTTATCGTGAAGTTTGGGGTTTTGCTTCGAAAAACTTAGCGCGCTTCTGAAATATTACATATTAGAAAAATAAAATATTTGGGCTAAAATTAATTTTTAGGTTTTTCTTTAATATTTATGTCTCAAAATACGTTTAAGTGATTTTTTATGTAAAAGCAAATTGAAATAAAATGATTTACTGCACAAAAAATCATTATTTAGGCAAAAAAAAAAAGAAACGCATTTATTTTTTTGTTGTTGTTGCTATTTCGTCGGCATGTGTATTAAAAAAGATGGCCGACGACGCCAAGTTTTTAAAATTCCTCGATAAGTGGCATATAAAACTTAAGGATTATCTCTAAAGCTTCATAAGAGGTACTTTAAACTTAAGGATTATATTAAGGGCTTAATAAAACTTGACAGTTTTAATTTGCTAAAATTGTTTATTTAAAATAATTTTGTGTCCATTGTTAGGGTTACCATATGAACAAGTGGCAAATTAAGAAAGAGATGTTTTATGAGCTATTTTCTTTATAGAAATACGAATTATAACCCAAATTCGAATAAACATATTTTGGGCCATCTTGCGTTTATTTTTGTTTTCTCAATTTAGTTTTGGAATTTGTGCCTCATATTTTTTTTAAACAAATTTAGCAGTGGGTGATAATTAATTTGTATACGCTTTATTTTGATTAGTGATACCAATCTACAAAATTTTGTAGCAATTTCGTAAGTCATAGATGTTTCATTTGAAAATGCTGTGTGTAAGTAATAAAAATGGTCGGTCGCCTGCCCATACACTGGTTGTCCAATAGAGATCTGCGTTAGCGTATTTAAATCAGCTTTTAAGTCATTTGCCACATTTCAACTCAACGTAAGTTTTTATGATTTGAATCAAAATTCAAATCAAAATAAAAATAAAAAAGCAGCAAGAGAGGTGGTCGCTGCAACCGCAAATTAAATTATCAACACAATACAAGCGCAAGTATTAGGGCAAATCGTACGTTTTCATGCTTCCTTTTACTCTTAATTCGATTTTGTCTGTTGCGAAGCGTACTATGGAAGAGGCTAAGTTTAATTCAACTCCAAATTTTTATAAAACCATACTTTTCTTATGTAATTTTAAATTTTAGGAATGAATATGTAATCAAAAATCTCGGTCATATGTAGTTTCGGAGATAAAACTGCCGAAAGTTGCGGATATAGCTTTTGTATAAATCAATATAAGGTAGAAACCCCTAGACTTACATATATCCAAATTATGTGTGTCGTATGGAAGATAGTTTAATGAGCTACAATATTGGTTAAAAAATCATTCAAATTTGACATACAATTTTGGAGATGTGATGAGTTTTCTGAAACATTTAAAAATATTTTTTTAAGCATCTGTTATTTTTTTAATGAATGTTAATAACCTACTGGACGCTGGCGTTAATGTGCGCTTTGTTGTTGTTTGCTTGTGCGTTCCGTATATTTTTTCATAAGAAAAACGACATTGTAGTTTTATATCGTATGTTGTGTTCTCAGCGTACCACAAATCATAAGCAAACGACGCTAAATCATTTCGTTACATCGTCCTGTTTCGTGCTACTGTTACTGATGTGCTGCAGAATGTCAAACTTGATTTAGAAATGTCAATAAATCCAATAGTTTGACGTAACAGCAAGCGCATTTACGCAGATCTCTATTGTCCAATGCCAAGATCTGGATAATTAAAGAGGGCGAAAAACGTGTTTTGCTTAATATCTCGGAAAGTAAGCTGCAACAGAAAAATATATTAAGGCCAATGTTCTAGAGAAGATGAAAACACATCGATTTCATATCAAAAAAAATCTTCGTATCACAAGATTTGACCCTCCTTTCATAGCCTTATAATTTCCAACCACCATCGCGATTTTCGAACAAAAAAAAGTATTTTGGCGAAAAATGTTTTAATGGAAACTTTTAAGCTAATATTACTTGCTTCCGAAAACTAAATTTTTCGCCCTAAATAATTATTTCTGTTCAAAATTAAAGTATTTATTGTAAGTTTTAATCAAAGTTGGGTCACTTGTCACATGGAAATTTTTCGAGCATGAAATCGATGTGTTTTGATCTGATCCTCTACAACACTGACCTCAATATATTTTTCTGTTTGTGGCTTACTTTCCGAGTTCTTGAGTAAAACTTGTTTCTCGGCTTCTTTAGTTGATCAAATCTTGGCATTGGACAACCAGTGCACGGATAGGCCGCAATTTTTATGACGTACATCACTAGCATTGTCGAATGAAATAATGTTTAACTTTGCAAAAATGTGAAAACGGAGTAAACAAGTCAAAAAAACGATACTACTTTTGGGGACTTGAATCAAGAATTTATCAAATTCCAAAACTTTAATTTTTAAGAAAATGTTTAAGTTATAAGTTATTTACTATTTTTATAAGAGTACTGGCCATTTAAATTTTTTTATTGAATTGCGGACGTTTGGTAACCCTACTTTTCGATAAAAAGTTTTATGGAGCTCTTGTGAAGAGTTCTATAAATAAATGAAACCAAATAAAGTTTTATAAAGCTCTTGCGAAGAGTTCTATAAATGCATGAAACCAAAAAAAGTTTTATAGAGCTCTTGGAAAGAGTTCGATAAATACATTAACTCATACAAAGTTTTATAGAGATCTTGAAAAAATTTAAAGAGGTATTTAAGTGAAAGTACAGTTATTCTGATAACGCACTGAGCACAAGCTATGTAATGAATCATTGGGCAACAACTACAATTGTCATTTTAAGCTATATGCAGCCATTTTGAAAACTAGTTCAATTTTAAATACGATTTAAGAAGCTCTTCATTAAATGTTGATATTTAAAGAGGTATTTTACAAGTTCACGTAAGAGTTGAAGCTTATATTGGCACTTATATAGCACTTAAAAACTCAGAAATTGAAGAGCTCAATAAAATGTATGGCTCTTAAAGTAAAAAATAAATTTTATTTATTAAAAAGCTTTTATCAAACATTTTTTAAAGATCTTGATAAATATTAAAATGTTTGAATACAAAAATATTTATAAGCGTTTTATGAAGATCTTCCGAATCCTTCTTAAGACCTTATAAATACCTTAGCTCTCCTTAAAAAAGAAACTTTTACAGACGATTTAAGAACCTCTCACAAGACGTTGTTAAAACTTTGATAAATACTTTTAAAATTTTGAGTATTTTTTGTATTTGTAAACATCTTAATTGGGAGTTTTGAAATGCTTTATAAATAATTTTGATCGCAAGATTTAATTTTATTTTTTTAAGAGGCGAATAAATACTCTGGTATAAGTTAAGAGCCCTATAAATGTTTATTAAATGCTTTCGAAAATTCACAAGAGCTGTGGATTATTTTAATGCCCAGTGGGTTTGGTATAAAAAATAAAAATCCAAAATTACGATTATTTTTTATCGAAAAAAATTAAAATTAATATTATTTTTGAATTTTATAATAAAATTTATATCATTTATCCACGCTTCTCATTAAAAGAAACTCATCTGCATACATATATGTATAAACTCACATTTCACCTCGATCATTGTGATTTTTTGACCTCATTTATTGAAAATAGCGATTATTTACGTGCTCTGATTTTTACATTAATTTAGACTCGACCACTTCTTAAAGTTATAATTGCACTCGTGCCTCCCGACGAATGTTAAACAGGTGCGATCTATTAAAAGTAGACACTTTGTCTTAAAAACTAACCTACTTAATTATAAAATTCCACACTGTTACTCTCCAACTTAATCCACTAAGAGCCGAAAGCAACACGAAACACTAATTAACTAACGTAATAAAGTCAAAGCAACACATTCTTCGCATACTGCGTTGAATTAACTTTACAGCCAAAAAAATTAAAAAATTCAACGAAAAGTGTTACTCAGCTGCACACAGCATTTTTACACATCAAAAATGCGACACAAAAAACGAGAGACCCCATCAACTTAATGCGCTTGCATTCATAGCTGCACGTGTGCAGCCAAAATTGCAGCAGCTTCCGGCAAGTCAGAGCATAAGAAAAAAAATTCCCATAGTAACTAACTAAATTAAACTAAGCTGTTACAGCTAAAAAATTACATTTCGAAAAACCAGCACTGATTAACAACAGTACACACACAAGTTTTTTGGCAGCGTACACTAAGAAAAATTGCCATAAGGTGATTTTTCTCAAAAAAGCACGCTAAGAGCTAAGCAATACAGATGCAGCTTAAGTTATGCGAATAGATAGAAGAACTGCCATTCTGCACACTAAAGAAGGAACTTTCAAGTATTGTGACTGTACATATCTTTCTCTTAGTGTAATTTATCTACATAGCTTGTAGTAGCAGCGCTTTGGCGTGTTTGCTTTAGGTTTTATACCGCGCCGTTGATGAATATCAGACCGTTAGCTGTTAATCAACGCATCAATCATTCAAGCAGTCGTTACACACAAAACAAAAACCAAAATGTTGGTCAACCAAAGAAAAATAGTGAGGACTAAAAAAAATATTTTGCTCGATAAATTTGATTAGCGCTTCCGCTACGTGTTCAGCTCAGAGACAACTTGATCGATGCCAAGATCGTTACGACATTTTAAAGGATCATTGATTGGACGTGTTGAATGCCAAATTGACGAAGTGCGACAGCTTGAATTGAACAACATTTGATTGAAAGTGCTTCCTTGAAGCACCATTTTGCAGACACCTGAGAGCCAACGAGGATCAGACTCAAGAGAGCTTGGCCAATGACTAGCCAATATTCGAAGCGAAAAACCATTTAACAAGAGTCTTCACTAAACAATCAACATGTCAAAGTATTGGCAACACTAAAGTTTTTTTATGTTTCTGCTGGCATGCAGATTCGTCAGTTAATCGATTTCACGATCGTTCTAGGAGTTGCTCTCTTGCGCTTATTTGACTATCATGGCAGCTGACTACACAGTGTGGTTTCATTGAAACAAAAGCTCTGGCTTTTTGTTTTTTTTTTTCTTTTTTTGGATGGATGGATTTATCGCTGACGTATTTGACTGAATTTTTCTTGCTTTCCTGCTTTTGTTTCAATTGATCGATTTCAGTGATCGTGGTCTTCGTCGACTTCAACTTTGTTTGTGGACGTGTGTGTGTTAAGGCCGCACAGCTGCATAAGCAGCAACTTTAATGTGGGTACCACTTACAGCACAATCACAAGAACAATAACTACAACAACAACAAGAGAGTCTACAATAGCCACCTTTACCATACAATTGACTGATCGTGGAAAAGTCGTGACCTACGATCAACGAACCTTTCATTCAAAACTTTTGACTCGACTCCCTCAATTCAACTTAGAGGTATGTGATTTTAACTTCAGTTTCAATTTAACTCAAGTGTAGGGGCTTCTTTGGCTCTCATATTTGTAACGTTGCCTTCTCTTACTTAATGTAAAAGACTGTTGCTCTTCATTTGAACGAGTGTATGTGTGGTTCCCTCCATTATGTTGAGCTCATGACCCAAAGCTATGAAAATTTAACGAAACTGCAATCACGAAGAACAAATTAAAAATGAAAGAAGATGGAGAAACCAGAAACTTCAAGAACTATAATTGTAGCTCTACAAAGCTGTGGGAGTTTCAAAATAGCGCCCGCAAGGGGCTCTGTAAGGTGTGGGTACATCATGCAAAAGTTTAACTACTTTTGGTGTTAATGATGCCCATTCTTTTGTGAAATTAGAAAATTCTTGATTACCTAGGAACGTAAAACGAAAAAAGTAATGATGGCTTAATGGACACAATGCGTGAGTTCGTTAAGTAGATAACTTAAAAAATTATCCAAGCACATCTTCAGAATCTAAAAGTTAAATTACTGAATTAATTGGCATACTCTTTGTAATTAGATTTTCAGACAGTTCAGATATCTATTTTATGTTGCGGTACTCACTCCTTACATTATTCTCAACATATGTAAAATAATTCACTTATATTTATGCTTCAATCACATTGATAATTTGACCACAAAAATGCAAATAGAAAATTTAAATGCATTTCCTTGGAAACCCCCTATGTTTTGTTCCACTTAAGTGTATTCATTAAATAAATCAAATGCCATGTGAAAATCACATGATGAAAATTCCATGCTTTAAGTTCCCTTATTATTCATACAGTAATCCCCCACAGTGAATCTAAATTTTTCTACGGGCTTGCTGTCCACATTCATGGGAAAAGTTTGTTAGAGCGTTACATGCGTTTCATTGAATTAACAAAGAAAATTGTCATGTCTATTGACCAAAGAAGTCAACGAAGCAAATCTGTTTAGATTTGACTATAAAGAGCGAACAGCTCGGCAAGCATAGCTGGGAAATTTTCGCTTTTGAGCAGCAAATCGACTTTGGTGAAGTATGGAGTATATAAACCTAATTATTACGGACGTACCTAATCACTATCAAAAACGGGATATTCTTTTGACATGATATTCGGAAGAATATCCACTAATAAACATAAATATCACATACGTTTTTATTTATTTTGCTATTTAAAATTAAATTTTAACATTGAAATTAGGTACAATCCATCAACCAGTGGAAAAGTGAAAATTCAAAGCCATTAACTAGCTTATGTTATAAGGCTTCCACACTAGCATCAAAAATAGCTTTAATCCTGTTAAACTAGCATAATCCTGTTTTTCCTAAAATTAAGATTTTGTCTCACACTAGCTGACTGCGTTTGACGTCAGCTGTTTTGTAAAGACCCAGTGTCCCAAAAGGATCCGTTTTCTCGTATATTTTATCCGAAATGGGTTCCGATACAAATCCGTTTCGAACTCATTTTCGTATGAAATTCCTCTAGAAAAAAAACGAGTGTGCTTTAGACCACACAACTGAGGTATATACTTCTTTAGCACCAATGAAATGTCGAAAATAGAAACTTACGAGCTTTATCTATCGGTTGGAACAAAAAAAAATTTTATTTTGATCCACCCTAAAATTTTTTTTTGCTCCAATCGATTATGAAAGGTCGAAAATAGCTTTCGGATTTCACTTATAGTGGCCTTGGAACTTGAAAAGGAACTAAATGGTCGAAAACGGTCCTTTTCTGAGTCCGGAGCCACCTTAAATGATGTCCAAAATCCATTTTCAACCTTTCCCTAATACTTATAGAAAAAAACTTTTTCAAAAATAGGTCAAAAACAGTCCTTCCAGGGTCCGGAGTCACTCTAAATGATGTCCAAAATCCATGTTCGACCTTTCCCCATTAATTACAGAAAATACAAAATTTTCGAAAATTTGTCGAAAACGGGGCCCATCCGGAGCCATCCTAAATGATGTCCGAAATCCAGTTTCGACCTTTCCCTATTAATTACAAGAAGAAAAAATTTCCGAAAATAGGTCCAAAACGGTCCTTTCCAGGGTCCAGAGCCACCTTAAATGATGTCCAAGATCCAGTTTCGACCTTTCCCCATTAATTACAGGAAAAAAAAATTATGAAAATGGGTCTAAAACGGTGCTTTCCAAGGTCCGGAGCCACCCTGAGTGAAGCAGCATTGAGTTAAATTAAATGCATGCGTAAACACCCAATTTTTATAAAACCTAAAATTATGCCACACTTAATGTTCAAATTCGCTCATTTCCGTAACATGTTTTGTTTGCTCATTTCCGTAACGCATTCACCAGCTTACCCCCATGTCAACGCGCGTATAGAAGTATATACTTCAAAAACGGAAGGATCGTCTGCTTTGTCGGATTCGTCTCGAACTCGGAACGCACTTCATATACGGATCCGTTCTGGATTCGTTCTTTGTAAATAAAACGTTTTCGTTTGAAATTCCTCTCGAAAAGCGGAAGGATCGTCCGCTTTGTCGGATCCGTCTCGAACCCGAAAAGGACTTCATGTATGGCCATTTTATGTTAGGCCACTTTGTCCGTTTGCTTACTTTATGTTTCTTTGTTCTCACATGAGAAAAATTAGCTCCCTTGAAGCACTGATCACTGCTAATAATTTACTATCCATAAGTGTTGAAATTGGGTATTAACCATCTATGAAAAAGTTCACAATAAATACCATTTTAGGAAACTGACTGCTTATTATTTGTGACAACAAGCGTTGGAAGCAGATACTAACTGGTACAAATCAACACTGATCAGTTGACATCAGTGATCATAAATGTTAAAAATGGTCACTTATAGACACATATCAAATCACTAATAGACTAAATTATGAACACTAATGAAAATTCCTTAAAGGTTCCATTTTTTATAGCTAAAACAACAAATCTCTTGGACTTCAACGTGGGCTTCTGGGAATATCCTACGATATGAAATTTTACTTATTTATTAATTGTTATGCACAAAGTTACAACTTGATCCTTGGTTTAAGTAGAGGCTCATCTTAATGCCTCCGCCGTGCATTGGGACATGGCAACAGGTTGAGATAATGCAACTCCACACTGAGCTTAAGCTCCACGCACTAGCAGGCCTACCGCACAGGACACACCCATATATTGTCAGGTTGGAACCGAAGTCGCAGGATCTACTGACAACCCGTGGTACCATATAGTACAGACATTTTATCTTTGCTCAGGCTAATTATAAAGTACTCCCATTTTATTCATCTTACAAACCCTCGGGGGGTTGTAACCCCTCAAACAAATTTACAATTTGTAAGTCGAGGCATCGCGTTTCGAAAAAAACAATTAGATTTTCGTGTAAGATCACTAATTTTGAGGCATCTTAAGTTATGATATGCTTGCACCGCTAGAGATCATGCATGCACCATACTAGTTACCCAAGGATGATAACTAAGTACTTAGCTCCCTTAGTAAATTGTTTGTGTTCCACTTAGCCAGAGCTGCCTTGTGAGTGAGGCAAATGCCCCATATTTATTGTGTCTAGATTTTGTAAGTATATTAAAAAATTAACTTTGTTTTCTTTCAGTGAGGGATTGAGAAGTTAGGATCTCGTTTTTTACACATCAATCCAAAAAATGTAAAAAAAATTCTACGCATAACGTAAAAAAAACTACTTACATTCACCACAGACCCCCTTATTCTCACGGTACGGCTCTGCTCTTAACTGTACTATGGTTGCATGATAAAAAAAAAAAAAACAAAACCTTCTTCAACGCACAATAAGTAGCTGTTAGTTCTGATGACTTTTCATAATCATTCAAATCATTTCACACCCTTCTTCATTTCCGGACTACTCACATTACCTTCTGGAATTTCTAAAACCAACAAATTTTCACCTTTCAAAAGCATAACCATTTAATGCCAGGTGACCACAGCTGTATCACTTCTTATTTTGCATATGGTACTCAAGAAATTGAACTGAGCGACACGAAAGAGACCTAAATAAATTGTAAGAAAGGGTTGCGCAATATAACAAGACATTTCTTTGATTCTACGAGTGTTGAGAAAAAGGTTCTATGAAGAAAAGAAAAAAAAAATTAAGGAAGAAATATAAAAGAATAAAAAATAAAATTCACAGCCACAATGTGAAAGGAATCACGCTAGACTGACTTCAATTGCGCCAAATGTCCAAGCGGAACCGCGGTGTATGCAACAACAACAACAATAGCAACAACGACAGCAACATCAAGAGCGAACGCATTTGCGCAGCTGTGCAAAATCGTCGTAAGAAAATCACAGCTGCGACTGCGCATGTGTGAAAGCGTTCAGTCGCACAATTTTTTTGATTTTTTGTATTTCTATCAAAAAGGGAATGAAATCACACACAACATTGGAGACAATTATTTGCACAAATTGCCCTTATATGGTGGTGGTGTTTTAAGCCTCTGGAGGTTTTACCCAATGCCTATTAACAGTCGCAGTCACAACAACTGCCAAATGAATGGCCTGCAACAACTTAACAACTAAAAGTCATCAACAACTTGGCAGTCAATTAGTTAAAGCCCACCAAAATTTTGCGGTATCGTAATAACTACGATAAACAATTCGAAAGCAATTGTTTTATGCTTTTTGTTATGGATGCCTTTATTCAATGAAATTGTTTAAGGCTTTGAATAACTTTCCCATTGATCAGAGCCGTGCATATATCATCGAACACTTTGCCACCGAAGTAATGATGACATGGCAAGACTACTCATAAGGTGCTGCTCATATTCTATTTCTTCCAAGCTCTGCAGTTCCTATAGTAGTTCCGGTTGGGTACACTGCGCCGATTGCACTGTGACATATAAGAGTCCCAGTGATAAATTGACCCTTTTTTTTGTGGAACCGTAAAGAATTCATGTCCATTTTTTGTTTTAAAGTCCACCATCACGATTCGGGAACTATGCATATGGACGTAAGACACCACCTCCGATTAATAATTCTGACCCTATTACTTTTACGCAGTTTTGTCTCTATATCTTTCTCAGAATGGTACTTCCCATCATACAATATTCAGTGAATAATGTGTAGTTGCGGACCGCACTGTTTTTTATATGTCCATTTACAGACGTAGATAATATTCACCACTTTTTTCATACTTTTCTTCCCGTTTCTCTATTAAGAAAGCTTTGAGTTCTTCAGAAATTTAAGTGCTGATTCATTTTAATTCAATCTTTACATTACTAAGCAATCATTCTATATCTCCGAAGGTAGCCAGTACAAAATTCTTAAAGCTAATGGCCATCTCTATTGTGCTGAACACCTTCTGTAACGCTTGTCAATGGATCTACTATTCCAATAGGCGTGCTATATATTCTTGAAATTATCAATTTCAAGCTTATTCCTAACATGTAGGTTGACTTTCCATTGTTTAGGTACTAAAAGTCAATCGGCTTGTAGACCTTCCAATCTATGTTGCCTTAACTTTCCGGCCTCATTGAGAATTTTATTTTAGAATATTTTCTTGTACTTATGTTCAGATAACTTTCATTTGTCTGATTGGTTTATTTCGGTTATAGATCTTTCTAATGTAGGGTGATTCACAGTGGCGCACATTGAACAATTTTCGAAGAACTATCTGTCGTCACCTATTTCTGGGATAACAAATGAATCTTTCGCCATACATCACCCCTTCTATATGTTTCTCTATTTTCTATACATGTAATTCTTTGTTTCTCTGTATGATTATTCCATTTGGCCAAATGGATATTTTTTTTGTCCAGCTGATTTATTTATCTGTGAAGAAAATGTTTCGTTTAATATTTTTATTTCTGCATAGCATTCTCTTCTGTTCTTCAAAATCAAGATTTTTTATTACTCAAACAAAAGATGGACTCAGTCAGAAGCGCAAAAAATTGTGACCTTGGGTGACGTATTTCTTTTTTTTATCTCTCACTTAGATTCCAAACATCTACCTCAGTATTTGCGCCACAAGTCACATCTTGACTTCCGCATATGCCATTATTCATTTTAGACTGCCTTGTTGACGATATTCATTCAACAACCCTTAAAATCGCACTATGTATTTGAATTAAAGTTGAATTCATAACTTTAGTTTTTTTTTTTTTTGTTTTTCGAATCAACAATTTTGTTGACAACTGTTATTTACGCCTGGTTGCGCCATCTCCGTTATGGCAATCCATTTTGTTTCATTGCCTGTTATTTGGTTACTCAGTGGTTTTCACATGGGCACAGGTGTTTTTCGTTTTTTTTTTCGAAATGATCAAATTTTAAAGATATTCAAAAACTTTTAATGTAAGTTATGTAGTACATCGGAAAAAAAGGTTTATGCTCTTACCGCTTCATCGACTTACTGGCGTGGGAGTTAGGTGTTATGAGAATTTATCACTAAGTGCGGTTGAATAATTCTGCACGGTTCTTTTAAAAGCAGGGTTAGCCTTTAGTTTATTTCAAATAAAACGTATTTATGAATGGTCTAGACTTTCATCTTAAACTGCTCCATCAAGTTTTATAGCCTCTGTTCTAATCATTTACTCAGCGTTTACATACAGAAAATGTTTCCGAAAATTCTTCTTGTTTGGTGGCAAGAGAAGAAAAACGAAAGGGACGAGGTAAAGAATTTGTCGTTTATTGCAAACGCAAAACAAAAATCTTAAAAAAGAATAGACAAGAATATGTCTCACAGAATTTCCAAGTGTAAACGTTTACTTAGAGACTGGCTAATGTTTGTTTATAAAGTCGGCCAATCAAAATAAAAAACAGGAATCTATTAACTACTTCATATGACCATCCAGTTTGCTCCAAATAAAATAACAAAAATAGAAATGGATTGGGCATACATTGTACAAATCAGCAACGGAAATTTTTTGCGGCGCTACCTTCCAGACTATTATAATTAATTAAGTGTTTCCAAAAAAGCGAAAATGATAATATTTTAAGGAAAATTTTATTGATTACGGCACTTCGGGAAAAATTATGTTCTATAAATCGTTATCCTATGTATCGTATCGTCCGTCCTCAAATAAAAATCTTTTAATCAGGGCTGTCGCTGTCACTTCAATCGCAGTTTTTCACTGCATTTTAAAGTACGACACTGCGACACTGCATCTTTTATGAAAACACTGCATTTTCAGAAAAAAAAATGTTGCAAAAGTAATCTGGTAAAAAATTTCCAAATTATAAATTTTCACAATAACACCTGGATTATTTACACTTTATAGTTGACAACACTGAACTTTTAATTAATCTTACTTTAACATTATTGAAATTTCATCAGCTTTTGACATTTTGTTTTAACTTTTCTTTTCAACTCTTTTCGTGCAAAGTAATGAACGAGCTAAAAAGTACATTTCAACTCTCCATTCAGTACATTTCCACATTTGGAAAAATTTTTAGCGGTTTTTTAATTTTTGACACCAAAACTTAAAATGGGCATAACTTCGTAAACTTCTTTTTTAAATCAAATCGGGGAAATATGGGTCCCCTTATATACTTTGAAAAACAACATATTTAATCGGCAACCAATTCCGTAACATAAAACATCCGACTGCATGGTTTGAAATGGATTTGGTCCTTTATCTTATAACACTGCGAAATTCACTACACTTTTGTTTTTAAAACGCTGCGAACACTTCGATTTTCCAGAATTTTTAGGACTTTTCACTGCGGTCAAAAATTCTAAAACGACAGCCCTGCTTTTGATCTATTGACACTTCCGGAAAAATTATGGAAATTTGTATTTAATTTTGTCTGTGCAAAAAAAGTTCTATGTGCGCAAAAATTATGGGAAAATTTTAAGTTTTTATAGCACAATACAGTTTTACTTATTGAGCACACTGTTTTTATAGCTTATTTGGTTTGTGCAAACAATTTATGGTTTCCAGCAAATGTTTTTATAGCTTGATTTGGTGGTTGCTTAGAATGCTACAACAGCGCTATCTGCTGTGAAATGTAGAGAGCGGCCACCTAACAGTTTTGCAGCAAACTAGAATTAGTGTTGCTGTACGTGCTTACTCAAATGGTAAACGGTTATTTTATTTTTTTTTTCATTTTATCAGTAAATAATCAACAAGCGCTGGGGTGGCACAAAAAAGTTATTGTTGTCACTAGAAAAAGTTTTAAATTAACGCTATGCTCGAGAGAATCAGCTTCGAAAATGTTCTATACTTTAAAAATAAAATTAATTTCGAAATGTCAATAAGCGGATGACATAATGATGATGTATAAACAATTTCCTGCTGATCTAGTGATGCCGAAATGTCTCACCCAATAAAACGTACGGTATGACCGTACGTTTAGCTTGAATGTTCATTACTTATTGTCAGTATCTAGCCAGTGGCGTACCGTTAACATTCGGCTCCTGGGGCGAGTAGGTTTGGTTCTCAACAACTCTAGCAAAATTAGATATATTGGCCCATAAGTGGTTAGGACTGTAAACTTATAGCTCACAGTGCGTGGGTTCAATACTCGTAAATGCAAATGTTTTTTTTTTTTTATTGATATCAATGAAAATAAATGTTACTTTAAAACCTGGTTGTAAATATTTAAGACCACGTTGTCCTGCTTTTAAATTTAAAACGTGCTTTTGGAAAAAAAATCATTTTTACTGACGAGAATCGATCCCGCGCACTGTGAGCTATGAGTTCAGTTTTTTTATTACTCCTTTTATTCACTGTGTCTACAATATTTTGTGTCAATAACGCAGGATAATCTATTTTTTTTAAATTTTCTCATAATTTAACCAATTAACAGCCATTGTACCTGCATAACATTTAAATACTTAGCTGCAAATTCAATCAGAAATAAAATTTTGCAAAGGTTACTGCGCAATTTCATCATAAGCACTATTGTTTTTCAATATTTTGCTTTGTTTTGATACTTCCTTTTCAATTTTGCATATTTTGAGGAGATTAGTGTTTATAAGGCTATTGAAAATTAAAAATTAAAATTAAATTAAAACAGTTTACACTTTATTTGCAAAACACTTGTGTTTTCCTAGTTTTATCGAGTTGAATCGAAAAATTATAAGAAATTTAAAGAATGCTCATATATTCTGCCATTCTACCCGCTTGGGGACAGGGTCAAAAACCTAGTGATGCCGAAATGTCTCACCCAATAAAACGTACGGTATGACCGTACGTTTAGCTTGAATGTTCATTACTTATTGTCAGTATCTAGCCAGTGGCGTACCGTTAACATTCGGCTCCTGGGGCGAGTAGGTTTGGTTCTCAACAACTCTAGCAAAATTAGATATATTGGCCCATAAGTGGTTAGGACTGTAAACTTATAGCTCACAGTGCGTGGGTTCAATACTCGTAAATGCAAATGTTTTTTTTTTTTTTTATTGATATCAATGAAAATAAATGTTACTTTAAAACCTGGTTGTAAATATTTAAGACCACGTTGTCCTGCTTTTAAATTTAAAACGTGCTTTTGGAAAAAAAATCATTTTTACTGACGAGAATCGAACCCGCGCACTGTGAGCTATGAGTTCAGTTTTTTTATTACTCCTTTTATTCACTGTGTCTACAATATTTTGTGTCAATAACGCAGGATAATCTATTTTTTTTAAATTTTCTCATAATTTAACCAATTAACAGCCATTGTACCTGCATAACATTTAAATACTTAGCTGCAAATTCAATCAGAAATAAAATTTTGCAAAGGTTACTGCGCAATTTCATCATAAGCACTATTGTTTTTCAATATTTTGCTTTGTTTTGATACTTCCTTTTCAATTTTGCATATTTTGAGGAGATTAGTGTTTATAAGGCTATTGAAAATTAAAAATTAAAATTAAATTAAAACAGTTTACACTTTATTTGCAAAAGACTTGTGTTTTCCTAGTTTTATCGAGTTGAATCGAAAAATTATAAGAAATTTAAAGAATGCTCATATATTCTGCCATTCTACCCGCTTGGGGACAGGGTCAAAAACCTACTGATTAAAATTTGTCAACCCTATATATTCTATTTAGGCTCTTCGATCTCCATCATTTGGCACAAATTTCAAGCTGTTATCTTCATTAATGAAAATTGACCAAAAAAACCGGTGAAAATCCATGTTTGGGATAGGATTCAGCAATGCAATCTTGGGTATTATATTTAGGCCTCTTCGAGTTTTATCATTTGGCATACATTTTGAGCTATTATGTACTACAGTTTTAATTAGAACAACAAAATTGGCTAAAATTCGGGCATTTTCGGCCATCGGGACAGGCTTTGGCAAGGCAACCCTAAATATTCTATTTAGGCTCGTCGAGCTCTATCATTTAGCATGCATCCCATCCAGTAATCTTATACACCGACTTTTCTACAGTCGGTTCTTGGACTATTATACATACATGTGTAAAATTTAACATCTTGCTGATATTTTTAATGTTTAAGTATGGATGTTACTTCTTCAATCACGCCTTAATGGCTAAACGGATTTCCATTGAACTCGGTGGATAAATAGAATATGTCCTGGAATAGAACATAGGGTAATTTTCACAAAAAAAAGATCAGAAAAAAAACATTCATGGTTTCTTAAACTTCAAATTGGCTCCTATTACTTGCGCAAATAGAAACCGAAGCATTATTGTTGTTGTTTTCAACACTTGAAAGCTATCATCCATAGCAAGGCATTCACACGAAATCCCACCAAGCCGGTTTTTCGAAAGTTAAAACTGTTTATGTGTGCGTTTTGTTGTTGATTGTTCTGGTTTGTTTTGAAAAAAAAAATCAAATCAAAACAAAGAAAAACAGAAGAAAATCATTGCAATACAATGGAACATTTATGGGAGAGAAATACAATGAGACTTACATTAGATTCAACCAGCGCTCAGAGCGTACCGTTTAGCCGCTTTGTAGCCTACGAATAAAATAACAAAAATGTGTAAGGTTAGTAAAATAAATAATTAAATTGTTTGATTGATTTTAAAATAATTACTTTCGTTTTTAAAGCTAAATTAAATAGAAATTGCGTATTAACGTGCTTGGCACATACCTTAACATTATCAAGTGGAATATAGGAATAGACTTTAAGACATGCCGGGTAAGCGAAAGTCAAATCTTTCTAAAAGATCAAATAAAGCACGGGCTGTAAGAGCACGTATAGCGCAGCAGACATGTCTTCAGGCAACTCTGCGAAGGCTTGAAAAGGCGGAGCTTCAGGCAACTTACAGATCATCTGAAACGCCAGAGCAGTCGCAAGTACGGCGTCATAAACACGCTAAATATATGGCATTGCGGAGAGCTGCTGTAAAGGCTGCACAGCGACGACAAGCTGTCGTTAGGAATAAGGTAAGAAATTCTAAGATTCACGCGAGCTGGGACATGTGTATGAATATGTCTAAGTATATGAATATTCCATTATTTCCCGAAAAAAATGTGACATCCATATTTCTGAAATTGATTCGCCGCGGGTTCTTAACTTATGACGATTAATATAAAAGATATCTATATCTCCGATATTAGCTGTCTCATTTAACTCTTGATTCCAAACACACTTTAAACATTTAAATGAATATCAAAAAAATAGAGTTTAATATAAAAAGAACTGCAGTACTGAAGTCAGACAAATTACAAAATTTCAAGAATGTTGCGCGAGCAATAATCGTAATCAGAATTGCAAAATGTTTTTCATGGACACTATTACGCCTATTTGGCACGTTTTATCATCAAATCGAAATTTGATAAGACTTATTTTACGAACCACTCTAGTGTATATGCATTTTCATCTTTTTATTACACTAATCGACAAATCTTGAAAAAGTTTCAAAAATCGAACTTAATAAAATTTTCGACATGCAGCTCTTGAGATATTGTCATTTAACTGTCTTAACAGTATCAAAAAAAAGAATATGATTTCACTTTACTTTAAGTAAACAGTGTATTAAGTAATCGATGTTAATATACTGTTTATTAAATTAAAGCGAATAAACTACTTATAATTGCTTAATACATACATTAGTTTTTAACCAGCTTCATACTTAAGCCACAGTCAATTGTATAACAAAATTTTTTGGGTTTTTTTTCAAACTAAAATCAGATTATAAATTTTAAGAGTGGGATAGCAAGTAATGCGTAAATGAAAAGTAACTAAATTCGACTGTATTTAATTTATATGTTTCGGCACGCGCGAGTTTTCACAAAGTGACGAGCGTTACGAAGCGTGTCGATTATATTAACATACATAAATTAGATACCACAGTCTTTAGTTGCTTATCATTTACGCATTTCTCGCACTTAAGTGTGTTCTTGTATTTTAAAGTAAAATTTTTTTGGAAAGTCCTTATAGCCCAAGAGCCCAAAAGATTACAGGATGGGATGTACGGGAAAGATAGTGAGCCATTATGGTGAAACTAACGAACCAGGGTTGCCTTGCCAAATACTTTAAAATATATGGCGAATGAAAGAACTCGAAGAGACCTAAATATAATATAAAGGTTGTATTGTTAAATCCTGTCCGCATCATGGGTTGCTACCTGTTTTTAGATCAATTTTTAATAATATATATTTATGCTTGAAATGTGCGCCAAACGATAGAGCTTAAAGAGCCTAAATAGAAAATATAGGGTTTCTGTGTTGAATCCGGTCTTAAACATGAGTTGCAGGTGGGACAGGAGTAGACAAGGCAACTCTATATATTCTATTTAGGCTCTTCGAGCTCTATCGTTTGACACAAATGTCAAGCTGTTTCTTCATTAATGAAAATTGACCCAGAAAACCGGTAGCAACCCATGTTTGGGGCATGATTCAACATTGCAACCTTTAATAATATATTTAGGTCACTTCGAGTTCTATCATTTGTCATTTTGAGGTATATACCGCGGATTACATCTATTATATTATATAAATTGAGCTACGAATTACCACACATACATATTATTCAAACTTTTTTTCACTCTCTTTTATTTCACGTTATTTCTATTTTGATTAAAAACCATCCCACCGTTATTTAGGCCCCAAAATTATTTTTGGCCTCAGTCTTCTCATAACGGCCCTGTATCCCACTGGCATTGTTTTTCGAAAAAAATGTAAGGCAAAATAAAAATTCAAACTATTAAATATGTCATTGTTTCATTAAAAAGTTATATTTATATAAAACGTACGATTTCATTGATTGTAAGTAATTTTTTTTTTTTGTTGCTGAGTTTATATTGCGACCGCTAAAAAAATGCCTTGTCCCCACGTACATTAAATTTTTTGCCGAGTTTACTTTGTCACTGCTTAATTAAATTTTTCAACGATAACACACAGCTTTATAAATTTCACAATGCAAATTTCTTACATTCCATATTTTTTACAGTTCAAAAATTTCTGAGTGTTTCAATTGAATAACGCCCATAAACAACTTACTTTAGCGTACTTCGCTTCAATTTTGATGAGCTTCTTGTTAAAAATACTTTTAATATAGTTCTAGTTTTAAGCAAGGCCGTAACCAGAAAATTAATTGGGGGCATATGTTGTTTGAGGATTAAAAAAAAGTTAGAAATGTTTACTCATTAAAAGGGAGACATAGTTAAAATTGCATTTAAAGGACAAAAACATGAAAAGTTACACAAAAAAAAAATAAGTCTTTGAATTGAAATTGTTCCACCTTGAATATTAATTCAAGATAGTCTTAACTTCAACCTTCTTAACCATGGTTGAAGGTTGTGCTCCAAAAACAAAAATCGAAAAAGTTGCCGGCTAAAATGACAATTTCTGTGGAAATGCACATATAAAGTGTTATCCAAAAAAAGTAATTTAATTTTGATATTATCAATTTTCAAAAATTGAAATAAGCTATGCACCACATTTTTGAGAAACTTGTGTGATATATATTGCTATCAAGTTTTGAACTTGTATTATATGAAGTTTTTGCGAAAACTAAATTCGACGGCCTCTCAATTGACTCGAAATAGGAAAAAATAATTTTACGATTTTTTTCAAATTCTTATCATTAACCCATGTTGTCCCTATTTTAATGTAACATTTGGTCTAAGCCGCCACTTTTAGTTATTGACGTATGTATATCGTAAAAATGTTCGAATGCAAACCTAGAAACACTTATGGAAATGATTTAAATTAAATAAATGATTTTTACATTATAGCCTTTAATAGTTAATTAAAATAAATACCTCATACAAAAACACACCATTTTAATCATTATTTCTGTATATAATGCGCTAAGAAAAGCAATTAGTTAGTAACAAATAAAGTATTGAATTGAATGAAATTAATTGGGCGTTCATTAATATTTTAATAAAATTGTAGATTACTGATATAATTTTTAGAGAAAATAATGGTTATTTAAAAAAATTGGTGAAAGTTTTTTAAAAATCTTCATATCTCAGAATATATGAAACTGATTTCAAACTTTTTTTATAGACCGTAAAATTACGTTCCATGTGACATCAATATACTTAAAATCTATTCAGACATTCCAAACCTATATTGATTTTTAGGAAAGCCATAATGCAATTTTCATGGCTATATTTCGAAAACTAGATTTTTTTATTATTTTTAGTTAAAAACCACGTCAAAATGAGTTTAAAAAAATGGCGGCTAAGGCCAAATTTCATATTAAAGTAGGGTCAGCATGGGTTAAATATAATAATTTGAAAAAATTCCTAAAATTTTTATATCCTATTTCGAACCAATTGAGAGGGCGTCCCCAGTTTTTTTTTTTTTTTTTTGTTAAGAACTAAAAGTGGTGGCTTAACCAAATTTCACATTGAAATATAGTCAGTAAGGGTTAAAGATAAAAATTTTTTCTATTTTAAACAAATTGAGGAAGCAATTTTTTCGGTAAGGTGGCAACTCTAAAAATTTGAGCCGTCCATTCCCCACTCCCCTTGGTGAGATTTTGTGAGTTCTGACAGGAACGCCCCCCCACCCTCCCCCCTCTACCTTCCGTGAGACCTGTCGTATAATTTTTAAATGTAGTATACTATAATAATGTATAGTCTCTGCATTAAAAAGTTGACGTGAGATTTTTATTGACCCCCTCCCCCATTTGGTGAGACTTGATGAGATTTTTTCGGACCCCCTTCCCCCCCCCCCCCTATTTTGACAAACGTGGTTTATGGACGTCCCCTATGAAACAAGTCAATGTTGTGATTAGTAAATACTTTTATTAATATAAGCATATACACGAAAGAACAATGCGTTATCATTGATAAAATTCACTACAAAAATGAGGAATTTTCGGGAAGAAGTTTGCCACCACAAAAAAAAATATTTTTCATGATCTTGTAAGGACATACATTTTGTTACATGGTACCACTGCGAATCGTCAATAACAAGGCGTTCACAGTTTATAGTATTTGTTGTAAAACACAGATCGTGAATACTGCTAGTGTATTTTATTTAAATCTTAAAAATACCGTTCTTATCGTTATCCATTTACTTAGTTCCCATGAAAACGGTATAAGCAGTAGGGTACAAAAAAGTCTAATTCCGAAGTCCAACGTTCGATTTTTGCAAAATCCAAATGTGCTTTCCAACAGCGATTGCAACGCTTTAGATACATTTACCCAAAAGCTTCGTTTGGTTGCATTGCTGCGCAATACTAACCCACATCCAAGCGCAGGCAAAGCTTCGAAGTTGTTTACTTGCTGTGAAATATACTTTGTTTTCGACTTCACATGACTCAAACAATGACGATGGTTTTCAACGATTCTCGTTGTACGGTTTTGCGCATCAGACTTTAACAGCAAAAACGGGTAGCGAGGGAAGAAAGCAGTAAAACGGTTTTGGATGAACGAACGTGCGAATGTCTGTATGAAGGCAAGACGATTTTTCGAATACGTGCTCGCTGACTCAATCAGTAGATCTTCATAAGTACAACCAACATTCTTGGTCTGTTTTTTTATTTTTCGTGAAATTTTATGCAGTCCACGATTTTTTCTCATTCCCTTTGTGACAGTTTTCGCCATTATTATCTCGGTTTTGACTATGCCTGTCTGCCTGCCAGCCCGGTTGTTTTGGATTTGCCTTGCCTCGCTCGGCCTATGCTTGTGGTCGGTCTTGTGCGCTTTCGATTTTCACTTTATGAACGTACGATAGCTCGAAGACTTCTTGAACTATAATCATCAAAAACAACAACAACAACAACACCATCAACAGCAACAACATCAACGTTTTCGTTTTGCTGTGGCGTCATTTATATCGCTATCGTTGCTGCTGTTGTCGTTTCCACTGTAGTGGTTTTCCATGACAGCACCATCTTGTGGGGAGAACTTTTTTTTTTTGTATTTGTTGTATTTCTCGTGCGATCGTTTGCAAAGCGAACGAGCAGCGCTAACGACTACGGCGGTTTTCAGAGCAGTTTTAGTTACTCCGGCAACATGAATCAGGTAGGTCGCAATTTAGCGTTGGATTGTCGAAAAAATCTTGCGCAAATGCGGGAGAGCAAGTACAATTGAGCTCTCTCTCGCTTTTGATTGTTTCCATGGTTTTCGAGGGCTTTATTTAATGGGTTTTAAATTACTATAGAATTGAATTTTTCATTAATTGTAATTGACTTCCCCTCCTTCTTTTTATTTTCGTTTCTATAGAAAAACTACACTTTCCACGAAGAGTCTATGCACCGTGACTATAAAACGCGAAATATACTAAGCCTGGAGGAACGTGTTCAAGTTATACTCGACTATGAGCAAAATCCGGTCTATCAGCGCATTGCTGAAAAGTACAACTGCAGCTCCAAGCAAATTAAAAATATACTGAACAACAAAGAGGCCGTTTTACTCTATCATGCAAATCGCATGGCCGATGGTTCCACAACAAATGAACGTCGTCAGCGTCAACAGAAGATCGCATTTCTGGGCAAAGTGATCTATGAGTATATACAGCGTGCTGTTTACCATGGCTTTCATTTGAATGTTGCGAATGTTCGTCAGAAAGCCCTCGAGGTCAAAGAATCCATTGCCATTATGAATTTTTATCCGAACAATGCATGGATGCAGAATTTTAAAATGCAATATAACATACCGGAATTTGAATTAATGACGTTGCGCCAGTCGATGTTTTTAAGCGAAGCCAAAGAGGAGTCATTCAAAGCTGTTGATATTATACAGTACATGAGTCAGCGTGAAAAACAGCTGGAGAAGATGCAATTGCAACATCAACGTATGAATGGGACGTTTCATGACAGCTATAATAATGATCAAAACGAAGCGTTAGACGAATATGGTGAACCCACAGTCACTTATGAACAGGAAAATGATGATGACATTAATGACTATGCTGAGGATGATGGCCAATTGAACTCTTTATCCCATGAAGATAGTAAGCAGTCTTCATCACATTTATATGGCAAAAGAGGTGCTACATCTTCTTCCAATGGTATTGTCAGCTTACTTGATGATGACGATTTGGACAACACCAAGTTGAATCCACCGATGAAAAGACAAAAGCTCAATTCCAGCAGCATACATTTACCAGAAATAAATAATCCACAGGAAGCACTGCGCTACCTGAAGGTTTTAGAAGATTACGCCATGTTAGGTGAAAATTATAGAGCAATCGGTTTAATTGAACAACTGGAGCAGGTTTTCAAGAATCCACCAAAGAGCGAAGATTTTGTGGCATAAGGTAAAACGAAAAGACATGTTTACAAACTATCATAAGTACTTTATTTTATTTTTAATTATTATTTATAATTTGTATACGAGTGTAAAGAAAAGTGCCACATTGTTTTAAATGTAGAGCGGGCTTGAAACAAAATTCTATGTCAATAATATATTTTTGCGTTGATTTATTGTAAGTGAATTGTTAAGTTACTTTAAGACATATGAAATATCTGTAATATAATATTACAAATTATCAAAATGAAATATAAATATTTTTTGTTTTATATATCTTCATGTGGTTTTATTTTATTTATTTTTGGAATATAAGAACCACAATAGTCATCATATAGTCACCCGATTTGGGGAATTCATATAAGTATATAAGTTTTGGAGAAAAAGCATTCAATTCTAATATTTTTACATGTTTTTTCGAACACCTAAAACATGTTCCCTTTGTTTCAAAATTTGGTAATAGTTAACAAATGGTTTAGTTGAAGCAGACGAAATAAATACTTAGTACTAGTTAACTTGTCTTATAGTTGAACAATGTTATGGAATGAATCTGAAATTTGGTATTAGTAGTTCCTTATCATTTCTTAGTCGCAGAAAGTTAGTACTAATATAGTTTATATCGTCCTGAACCAGATACGAGCATTAAGGCAGCTCAAATTTAGGTCATTAATATTTTAGGTACGAGTAGTATGTACATTAGGGTGGTTCTTAGAAAAAAAAAAAAAAGGACGCCCCCTCAATTTGTTCGAAATAGAATTAAAAATTTTAGGAACTTTTTTCAAATTTTTAACTTTAACCCTTACCGACCCTATTTAAATGTGAAATTTGGCCTAAGTAGCCACTTTTAGGGTTTGATTCTTAGGGAGAAAAAAAAATTGGGGACGCCCTCTCAATTGGTCTGAAAAAGGATAAATAAATTTTAGAAATTTTTTCAAATTTTTATCTTTAACCCTTGCTGACCTTATTTCAATATGTAATTTGATATTTAATTTATGTGCTTCAGCTCTCGGCAACGTTTTCACGTATGGCAGTACGGCTGAACGGCCTGCACGAACACGCTTTGATAATTTCACATTTGCCACAGACTCAGCTTTTTGAAATTTATGCACCACATTCAAAATTGTTATTCAACACCATAAAAATCACAGAGGGCGGCGATATGCATTTCTTTTTGAACAGAATTTCCATAATTGGCTTCGATAATTTTAACACGTTGTGCCACATATCGATGACTTAAATTGGTAATGACCGTATATGCCAGATGTCAATATGAAACAATTTTTAATTTTTTGATAGTTAGATTTTATTCGCCAGTATAATGATGAAATAGCCATTAGCCCACCCCTTAAATAAAACCTTCACCATCAGAGCGGCTGCAGAATTTTTTTCCCCATTATGTGACAGAAAGCATTGAAAATTAGATGTTTCAAGTTTATAAAAAAAGGAAAAACTATAAGTCATATTTTCCTAAATTTCCAAAATTTCCTAAACCTAACAAAATAAAAAAAAATATAATATTCTACAAATTTACTATTTTTACGAATTTTTATCACAAAAATCGTCCCATTCCTGGCTATTTCAGAAATTTTTGAATTCCTCCCAGATCCCCGGCTTTGTCATGAAATTCCAATCATTAAATTTAATCAGCCAAGCGAAGAATTTAAAAAACTTTGAATTTGTTTTCAATAAATCAGAAAATCTTATTTTTTGTGCAAATAGATATTTTTAGTTAAAATAAAATCAGTTTTGAAGATTTTGACAGCAAAACTGTTAATTTCGCTGAATTCAATAAAAAGATGTGGATAATTTAAGCAGCGTACAAAACTTAAAATTTTCTTTAGAACAGCAACAAATTTCGAAAGTCGGAAAATTTCTAGTCCATTTAGTAAATTTTGCGTCAAAATTTATTTTATAAAAGAGAAGAATTGGCCAAAAAACGCCCGAAAAACTTTATACAAATCACAATTCCCTTTTCTTTTTGGGTGTTATTTCCTATAGCCCCTTCTAGATTAGAATATTTTTGATCAGCTGTTTACATAGAAATAACTTTGTATATAATGTTTTAGAGTTGTATATCACAGGGCAAATCGATTTAATAGAACTAAATTAGGCTTTCTTTGTTTCAAAATATTTCTTAAAAACTTATCGACAGTTTACTATTCAAATTATCCGAAATTTTATCCATATTCAAGCAATTCGAAATAAATATATACATAATTCAGCAAAAATAAAAAAATATAAAAAAGGAAAATATAATTCAATTATAACGATTTTTGTACACTTCTTTTTACCCTATTCGGTATTTATAGAAACCAATTCTGATTGCATCCCACTACGCCATGAAATTATCTATTCCGTTCATAAAAAATATCAATTACTTCAATTGAGCTCTAGAATCGGCATTACCTGTTAATTTAAAAAAAAAAATATGAAACCAATTAAAAACAAAACAAATTAAAATTAAAATATTCTTGTCTATACAATCTCAAAAATTCATTCCACGGATACATCAAACCCCGTTCCCCTCACCAAATCACATTATTATTATTATTAAATTTACCGTCTTTGCCTATATCTTATTTTTGTTGTGAAAATACATAAAATTCCAGCTTAATTTGTTGCACTGTGTAATTATCAACAATCAAGCAAGAAGCCAGACAGCTACTCTCACAATACTCTCATATAACAGGTTTCTCTTTAGTATCTAAAACACGCTGTTTTTTCTTATTTCGTTTCATATAAGAGCCAACCTTGCTCGCACACTCCGCAACGCGTTTAGGAAACCTGTTTTTTGAACATGTGGACTTTAACTAACACTAAGGCACAGCAGAGACAAACACCAGGGTAAATAATAAAAATAACGCGTCTAAAGAGAAACGCTGAGCAGTTAAAGAGAAAACGGGTTTTTCGAAAACTCGTCTGTCAATCGTTCGGGTGTCAATGGATTTCTATAGCGTTTGCCTTAGTTTTGCTTTGTCAGCGCATACGTGTGGACTCATATTCGTTGGATACCTTAAATCGTTTCAGAAATTTATAGGTAAACTTCTAAGAGTGCAGCAGGGGCGAAGGCGGTGCTGCACTAACAAGTCAAACGGCAAAGCTGTTTGCGTAACAACCAGCTAGAAAGAAAACAGGGCCTTTTCAAGCAGCAAATGTTGATGCTTCTACGCTTCGTGCTAAATAAAATTCATCGATCTGCAACAGTCCAAACAAGTTTTTTCGTTACAATTCGACTATTCGATTGTATAGCGAATGCGATTACTTGAGTCATTGCACTGGAACGAGAACTTGCTCAGCATATCAGTTAGCCCGGCTTTTTATCAGATCGTGCCGTGACAATCAACGTTTTAATCAAGCTTGGTGTATTTCCGGTTTTATTGTTTTGTTTTTTTTTTTTTTAATTTGCTTGCCAGCTATTTTATAAACATGGATAAGGTAAGTGATAAATTTTTATTTTATGTAGTACACTGAACCAAATTTGTACTTGTCAGATAAGAAAAGCTACTTATATACTATGAAAATTTCATAGAAAGCTACCCAAAGAAATATTTCTTATAATCTAAGAAAAAGTATTCATAAAGTTACATATCGATAGTTTTTTAACAAAATTTTCTTATATTGCAAGAAATGTTTCATATAATTTATTATATTCTTATGATACAAGTAGCTGTTCTTAAGGTATAAGAAACATTACATAAAATTATTTTAAGAAACCTTTCTTAGAATATAAGCAACTTTTTAAGTACATAAGTAACGTTACATAAAACTATTTTATGTGGTGTTTCTTAGCCTATAAGAAACTTTTCATACATTACTTTTCTCTTTATTCAATTAAAAAGAAAACGCACTTAAGTTCGCAGAAACAAAAGTTTATTTTTGTAAATTATTCCGAATGTTATAATTTATTATATTAACATATTCATTGGCTCTTTTAATACAGTGGTAATTTTATAGAAATTATAATTTAAGTTATTGAAAACTATTTCAATAAATATAACAGAGTAATTAATGAAGTAAATTCCAATATAATAACAGAGTAATATAAAAAAGTGTACATAATTGTTTTAGTTTTTTTTATAACTCAACTCAAATTTGTGTAAGTCGTGTAAGATCGGCTTCAAAACAAACCAAGACAAACAAACATAATTTATATGAAATAAAATGATAATTTATGAACTGTTGAGTTCACTTAATAATATGCTCGCCTTTCCGGAAGTCCTTGAAGTCTTACACGACATATTATAGAAATACATTTCTATGAATTTCCAGAAATGGCTTGATGCATCAGGGTATTTGAGGTCAAAAATATGGTAGCATTTGTAGCATACATCGAAGCATCGGAGAAAATGATCGAAGGCGAACTTTTGACCATCCAAATATAAAAAAAACTGTTGAAAAGAACTGTAGTCAGATTCACCAACTGCCAGGATAAAAGGTTGTATGCTTTGCTTCTTTTCCTTTAAAAAACTTATGTGCTGTTCAATCTGCTGATTGGTTTGGCCCACAAAACATACGGATTCCTGTGAATCGTTTATGGTATGTCTCTTCACAGATTTCTTACCAGTACTGTCTGTTTGCATCACTTTACCGGTTGGGTACAGGTACGTGTGCAGAAAAAAGAGCGTGGTGAATATATATGATGTTTCCCCTTTGAAATAATAAAAACATAAGAAGTGCATTAGTATACGAGTATATATTTAAAAACATATTTATGTACATATTGGTCCTGAAAATAAATAAATACCTTTTTCAACTGACTGCATGGGTAGTTTCTCAAATTGCATAAGATTTGGTCCTCCTTTGGCCGCATTCAGGTTTTTGAAGAAATTGTATAGCTTCTCCATTTTTGCCTCCCATACTTCCAGAAAATCGTCAGCATTTAAATTTATAAATTTAAAGTCGATATCAATCTGTACTTAAAAATATTATTAGATCGAACTCAATTTGCTCGTTCATCTTACTTACAAGTCTGTATCCAGATGGTTTTCCATATTCGGGCCACATCTTCAAAGTCTCAGCTATAGTTTTACATTCATTAATTATTGTATTGTGCCTGTACTTCGATGACGCACTCCAAAGTTCATTATATTGTTCTGCATCAAGGTTGTCAAATTTTAGTCGTTTTATTACTTGCTTTGCCTCGTCATCAGGGGATGCTACAAAAAAAGAAAATCTAATTTTATTTAATGATTTTTACGAAGCAATTACAATATCAACCTTCAGATAGACTCCGTTTGTTATCAAATTCCAGATTTTTCTTTTCTAGTACTTTAATCGAGTGCTTCATATTGCAAAATCGACTGTATATTTTTCCTCTCCTGTCGTTTCTATAATATTCTAGTTTTTCACTAGGAAACATTTGCAGAATCTCTTGCTCCAATTTATAGCTCATTTTCAAGGTTAGCACTCCTGTGCTATTAAGAAAGTAGTTGGCAATAGCATTTATTAGTATATTTCGGTGGTCACCATTCAATAAGTTGTTCGCTTCATAAAACTTTTGAACAGTCAATGCTTTGCGATCGTAAGTAAGGATTTGCAAAAGAGATAGTTCAGTACCATCTGGAGATGATGGGCTTGAACATGGGCTTGACAGCGCTGATGTAGAGTCACATGAATCTTGGCGTGGAGAAACTACAAATTCAAATGGGCAATTTATCGACTCCCTCCATTTTTCGTAGTGATGCTCAAATAAGGCTCGGTCGCCTATTTTCCAATTTTTCGTTAAATCCTTTATATGCTGATGCTTCAATATTTTTAAAACGTCTACAGTAATTTTTTCCTCTGAAATTCAATATTTATGAGCAACTCAATATTTAAAATGCATTGTATCAAGAAGTTTACCTGAGAACATTGTATACATATGATCCAAACTCCAACTTTCGAGTAACAAAAATAATACTTGGTCGACTATTACCGGTTGAGTTGAGGTGTTCATGATAAATGATGTAAGATTTACAGTATCACTGTTCTCGTCAAAAAGGATGACTTCTTCCGACATTTTTCTTCTTTTTCTTTTTATTATATTATTAAGTTATGAAACAGTTTAAGTTATAAAGCCTTATGGTAATATTTATATATTGTATGTATCCTGATTTAGCGTCGTTAATTTTTAATAAGCATGAAAATACTCCTTGAGACGAACCATGTGCAGCCCTCTTACTGTTTTTATCAATGATACTGGAGGCCCAACAACGTCTTCAAATTTGATTATAGAGAAATTGGAAAGCGATTGCAGACAAACTTCAAATGACTTGTAATGCGGCCTATATAATATTTTTTGTACCTCCTGACAAAAAAGAAAAGTTTCGTCAGTTAAAACTACTATGTGTAGAATAACAAATATTTTGTAGTCTTCTGCCACCACCCCAATGTAGTCGCCCTTGTGATATTGTGTCTTTTTATAAAAAATGCTATTATATAATTTAAAATCGGTTTGTGCTCGATTTAGCATAGTTTGGATGATATCCTTGAAATCTGATTTTTTTAGTTCTTTGGCATTAAACTCGAATTTTTTGAAGTTTGTTTTCTCATTTAGTAAATAATTTGCCAGATGAAGCTGATATTTTTTGCATATCGATAAACAAACATTTTTTCTTGATGTTATTGCTCGAGAGTACATTTTGAAGCCTCTGTGTTTTGCTTCATAACGAAAGCACCAGAAATTTCGTATTGGACCACTTGAGAGAATAACAGTTCATATCAATTATATCAATAAGACTTAATAGAAATTGCCATACCTTGTCGTTAGGTGGTACTAAATCACCCACCATAAGAGGAAAAAGTATTGAAAAAGTAAGAATTTCACTTGCAGACATTTTCAGGTGTTTTTTTGTCAAGTGAGCAAGAGAAATCTCGGAAGAAATATTTCCAACCTCTAAATGACCATACTCAAACGTTTGCTTGCGTTTATTAAGCTCGTCAAGAGAAAAATACTCCATATGTTTAATGAAATATAAAAGGGCACTGCAAAAATCGTAGTGGCATATCCCTTCCAGGACATCATGCATAGCATCAACTGCCATATTCTCAAGGACACAGAATGAGGGAATCCTGTCAAAAACACACTTTTCAACAATACCAGTAAGCTTAGGGTTATTTGAAATCAAATCGTCGCTATATGAATTTTCAGAACGCAGTATTTCTGTTTTCTCATGACATAGCCATTTGCTTGTGTTTATGTCAACCTTACAAAATCTACAAAACGTTCCTTTGAATGATTTATTAAAACCCAGTACACCATTTAATGCCAAGTTATCTCCCAGTACTAAAACAAGAATAGGATTAACATGGTATTGGAAGTTGACGGTGTTTAATTGTATTCCGTCTACTTCAAGGCTCAACATTTGATCAATTAAGTTTTCTAAGCACGAACTATTGCCGTGTTTCTTAAAATCTTGAGTTTTTATAACTGCAGCCAGAAAAATACTGTTTAGATTATTTTGTTCTAAAGGAGAACATGGAAACGAGTAATAAATGTTTGAAATTGAATCTTTTGATGCATGAGATTCCAGAGGATTATTCACTTCTACATCATCAATGTACAGAAAGTATGGTATCAGTATCTTATTCGGATAAAAATCATTTTTTTTCTTCCATAAAGGTCCTTGCACAATGTTGGTGAAATTCTTACTTTTCTTTAGTTCCTCTATATTAAGTAACATACGTGAAATAAGATCATTTTTTTCGAGAATCATTTTCATTGAATGTTTCAATGGCATTGCTACCATTTTGGAACAGTTTTGACCGAACTTCAATTCACCCCTCTGTAAAACCCAAGCGTCAGTTTCTTCAATAGAACTCTCCTCTAAATCATCAACAAAACCATTTGTCTTTAATTTTTGAAATAGTAAATATTCAGACTTGTATGATTCGAACATATTTAAACATTTATGTTCGAACTTTAAGAAATCTCGTTTTATTTCTAAATGACGATCAAGTTTCTCATTTACAATTTTTTTCAGTGCATCTAGCATTGGTTTCACTATTAGGGCCTCCACTGACTGTTTTATGTCGAACACATCTTTTCGTGTAAAGTTGGATTTTGCATGAAGCTGAAGCAAAAATTTCAACACATAGTCATCTAAATTAAAAGAAATTGGAGTCGATTCAGTTTCTACACTTTCGGGAGCAATATCGGGATCAACACTACATTCATTTTCTATGTTTATATATGAAAATCTTAAATTCGCAGCTTTTTTTTCTGTTATTATTTCTGTTGATTTTGTTGCTTCTGGTGCTGAAGATTTCGGCAGATTTGGCACGTGCCTCTTAAGATGGCGCTTGTAGGAAGCGGAGCGCCCGAAAAGTTGACCGCACTTTAGGCAACGGTAATTAGCATATTCTTTCAGCTTATGAAATATTTTTAAGTGGATTAATAATAATTCGACGCTTTTAAGCATTTTTCCGCACATAAAACACTTTAACATTGTTGTTTGCACTATTAATTACCTTTCTGTAGTTAGGAATCAAATTTCAAGCAAATTTATTTGTAACTATTTATTTGAAAATTTGAAATAGAATGATGTAAATTATTCAATTTTTTATTTGACAACTTTAGCATATAAGAAAAATTTCTTAGACTATAAGCAAATGTTTTTAAACTTATGCTGAAATACAAACATTTCTTAAAGTTTAAGAAAAAAATCCTAGATCATAAGTAACTTTTTATTATGCTTGGACCAAAAATTTCTCAAAAACGTGATTTCTTACATTCTAAGAAAACTTTCTTATAACCTAAGGAGGATTCTACTCAATAACTTTATGAATTGCATACTTAAATTTATAAGAAACAATTCTTATGATAAATTTAGTTTTATGGAACGTTTCTTCGTTTATATGAAATTTTCTTTATTGTATAAGAAAAATTACATAAATAATTTGAAGAAACTTTTTCTTAAAAATTTATGTACATTTTTGGTTCAGTGTATGTAGTAGCATTAAACTAAAAGCCATAAATGGGGTCAATTAAGATAGCATAATTAAGTTCAAAAAAATATCTGGATTGGATTGGAAAAGCAAGTGATTTTATATAACAAAATTGTAACTTTTTTTTTTCTGATCTAATTTTTTATTATTTGTTTGAGTTGAAGCATAAGGAAAATTTTAATTTTCTTATATACCATGTGTATATTTACTGGTTGTAAAAGTCTATACTGGAATGAGATGGTCATGAGATGTGCTCATTATGGACTTTCCAAAATTCATTGCCGTTTCTCGACTTATTCAAAATTTTTCAAACTTTAAACATTCGGTTTTTTCAACATTTTCCGAACATAACCCACATTTTTCGGCTTTATCAACATTTTATGATTTATTCAACAAATTTCAAGTTTTTTAGCTTCTCTCAACATTTTCGGCTTTTTCAATATTTTTGCCTTTTTCAATGAGGGTATTCCTCTAAACACGAAGATGCCTCGAAAACTGTGTAAATGCGTTAACTGAGAACATTTTCGAGCCTCGAAAATCATTTGTGTGGAGCAAAGTTTACGCAAGCCTCAAAATCTTTCGAGGCCAATTTGATGAGAAAGTAGTCTCGAGAAAAGTCGGAAAGTGAATCAGTGTTGCTGTTTGTCGAAACAATTTACTGAGAATTTGAAATTTCCTTAGAAATTTAACATAACTACTTAAATATACCTATTAACAGCTCGATTCTCAGAATTTTTGTTTGTTTTCCTATTTGTGTATTTTTTTTCTCATCCAACACTTCCAATTTTTTAGCATTTGTTGCCTTCTTCAACAATTTTCGACTTATTCAAAAAGTGTCGACTTTTTCAACAACTTTCCACTTATTGAACATTTTTCTGCTCTTTCAACAAACATATTTCGAAACTATCAACATTTATGAAATTTGCCTTTTTCTACATTCGTTATCGACCATTAAATATTGAAATTAAATATAGGGCACATATTTGTGGGCAGAATTTCGGACATTTTTTAATGAAATTTTTATGAATTGAGTTTATACAAAATTTGAACAAAATCTTGCGGACATAGTGGAAGATCAGTAACAGCAGCTAAAAAACGCAATAGATTCCAAAGTTGATGTCGTATAATTAAGACACACTGAACGCTCAGCATGTCATAACCACAATAACAAAACTTCAAGCCTATACATATATTTCGAATATGAAAAATTTCGTATAGCAATATGTACATGCTCGTACATACATATGTATGCTCCTTTGTGTTATTTTTATTTGATCAAAAATTAAATAATGGAAATATTGTATTGAGAAAAACATAGTATATGTTTGTGTGTCAATTTTATTATTGTTAAGAAGAAGAAAAACTAAACTCACTCAGTTAAAGAGGCCTACCAGCTTTACTTCGACTTACAGTTGGAGTAAAATATCAAGTGGGCGCCATCAGCTAGATGTGTTACAAACTGTAGTTTATTAAGGCGGAAGAAGTCTCTTTATTTTTTCAAAACAGGTTACTTTTTAGTCATTCAGGGTAAAAAGTTGATATTTTCCTAAACTTCCTCCATCATCTGATGATTGTCTTAATTGAAACTGATAATATCTTTTCTTATTTCAGCAAGAACCGCAAGGCGTTACTCAGACACGTGTTCGAAACATACTCACACTGGAAGAGCGAGTTCGCGCCATAAATGCCTATGATCGCAAACCGATGTACACTAAAGTTGCCAGCATGTTCCATTGCAGTTGGGAACAAATTAAAAATATCGTACAAAACCGTAAAGCAATAATGGACTTCTATGAAGCAACAAAAAAATTAAATGCTAACTCAGATCCTGATCAGGAATTGATAAGACAACGAAAGATTAACTTCTTGGGCAATTGCTTGTATGAATATATACAGAGAGCACAATATCACAAAAAAGCTGACCTCACTGAGGAAATAATACGTGTGAAAGCAATTGAATTCCGTGAACTAATACAAATTGAAAACTTTTCACCAGTTAAAGCATGGTTAAATCATTTTAAAGCCACCTTTAATATCTCGCTATCTCAGAGACAGATTACGCTTACACGTACACCACCTGCTTCGTTAGATTTAAAGGACATTATGACGTACTGTAGTCGTTACAAAGCAACAACAGACAAGCATAATCAGCCACAAGCAGGACAAAATTTGTATAAATTAGCCACAACAATAGCGATCAGTACGGCCAATGATGCAACGCTGGAGGAGATAAGACAACGACGTCAGCGCAAGATTAATTTTTTGATGAAAGCACTTTATGAGTACATTCAGCGATCACAGTTCCATCATAGAATGACATTTAACGAAGATCATTTGCGGAAAATAGCCTGCGAATTGAAAGATATGCTTAAAATTGATAATTTCTATCCAAATAAGGCGTGGTTCAACCATTTCAAAAGTATATATGATTTTAGCACGTCACAGCGGACAATAGTTTTTACGCGTACACCACCATTCTCGCTGGATCTTAAGGACATACTAAGCTATTGCAGTCGACATGATTCCAAAAATCAGCCAACTCCAGCACCGACTAAACATTTACCTCTTAAAATTGTCCATGATGATGACGTTAAAGTAGAAAAATCCCAAGCTTTGGAACAGGGCAAAACAATGGAGCACGCAAAAATACGTGTCATTAATCATACGCAACTAGCTGCTGTTAAAACGATAGAAATTCCAGATGATGACCTAGAAGTTGACGTTAAGCCAAATTTGGCAGAGCTTGAAGTTGCAAAAGAAGAAGCCGATGAGGATATAGAGCCGCCACCTTTAAAGAAACCAAAAATTGAAAAAGTTGATGACGATAACATAGAAAAGCCTATAAATAGTCCTGGTCACTGGTCGGAACATAGTGAAGAGGATGAAGAGGAGTTGCCAAAAAAAATCAGAAACTATACAGATGCCCTTAAGCTACTAAAACCTTTGGAAGAATTCGCTATGCTGGAAGAGAACTATCGCGTTATTGGCTTGGTGTCACAACTTGAGGAGATTTTCAAGAATCCGCCGAAAAGTTAAAGTTTTTTTTTTTTTTTTCATTTATTGCATTGTTTTAAATGCAATTAGATAGTTGTTTATACTAAGTTTTATTGAAATTTTTAAGATGTATTCTTTTTGGTTTTAAAATATCAAATAAAATTCTAGATTTTTAAAAACACAAATTATCAAATTATTAAAGTTTAGCTTATGCCAATGCGATTTGAAAACGATTGAATAATAAGGTTTAATTAAAAAAAAGTAGAAGAGGGCCTAAAGCAATATTGTCGCTAATTACCAAATTTCCAGACCGATGAGAGCGCTCTTAACGTAAACAGTATTTCAAAATATTTTGTATGGACATTATATAAATAAAAAATAGGTTTTAGCCCTTCTAGTCTTCATATTATCTACTGCATATACTTTTTCGCACTCTGCACTTACAAGCCCCAATGACGTCATGGAAAAACACGAAAAAATCTTGGTGCATAGAAACGCAAATACAAAGAAAACAGCGCATGAAAATTCAGTAGATTTAATTTTTAATCGCACGACTGTATTCGTTAAAAAATTTAACATTTCGCCTCGAAACGGTTGCCACATGTCCATTTTTTTCGGGTCAAATTTTATACAAAATGTACCACATTTGGCGGATTTATATGTTTTTAATAATTTTAATTAATACCATATCAAAAATTCAAATACTTATTTTGTACTTTTTTATATCTGTGAAAAGTTTTAACTCAACGCCAAATACATATCCCGAAAATAGATAAAAAAATAAAGAAATGTGCAGCTGTGATCAAGAAAATAGTAGTGCGATGTCATTTATGAATTGAAATAAAATATTTCGAACAAATTACATTTTGTTTCTATTCTTTTAAAATATAGTTACTTGATAAATACACAAAATAAACACATGATACTTTTTAAGTTTGCTATTATATGGAGTAATCTGTAATTTCGAGTGATCAAAATAATAGTAGTGTTCAACTTCATTGCTTCCGGAGATTAGATATTTACTCTAATTAAAAAAATATGTTTGTTAAAAATAAGTTTTATTATTTTTGCATAATACTGCAATGATTTTATCAAGTTTTTACATGTATGTAAGTGGGCCGTGGAAAGCATTCTACGATAGAGCAATGTAAAATTATTATATCTGTATACCTATTAGGGTTATTCAAATTTTTATTTTTTCAAACGGGCTTATAATGATACTTATACATGATACTTCATGAGTTCATGATATCAAAACTGGTGGCTAATTGAACTTTTTAGTTTTCCATAGGAATTAGATGAGAAATAATATTTTACTAGACAGTTTCGTCTATATCTCGTGAAAAAAAAAATTGAACACAAACGGCACCAAGCCCTTTGAAAAGAGAATAAAAGTCGTTTATTCGTGAAGATAACACTTCGTCAGCTTATGAGCTTTCAAAGTTCTTTTGAAGATTGAGAATAAAATCCATCTCTTTTTTTTTGTAAGAAATTGTATTTTCTTTTTGAAATTTTGGCCGATTTTTTCTTTAACCATTTTAACGGTTAAGTTAAGAAAACTTAATTATTACAGTTTTGAAATTTTTGCATACTAACCCTTTTTTTTCACCGAAAAACAAAAAAAAAAATATTCAATAAATTTTTCTGAAAACTGATATTTATTGACAAAAAACCGGCTAAAGCAACGATATCAAAAGCCGTGTTTTATTCGCTTTGGTTAAACCTAAAAGTGAACAAAACGCATAAGTTTAACCTTTTATAGTTCTCTATTTGACCAATAGGTGGCATGACAGTGTTTGACAGAAATTCTATTTTAAAATCAGAGCCGCCTTTATGGTCGTGTGGTTGAACGGGGCATATCACGATAAGGGGCCTTACGTATCAGTACATATTTTTTTTTTCAAATTCTTGCTATCAAATGATTTCAAACTGTTTTTATAGTGTCGCAGACGCTAATACCAAAGTTTTCTTTTCGTTTTCTGTTGTTTCATCACTGTTTTTATTTTTATTATGTGTTTCTATTTCAATATTTGGGCCTAGCACTGACTGGGTGCCCAAGGCCTAAGAACGCTTCTTCAAAATTCCAGCAAAGTTGCTACATATTTTTGATTATTTTAGGCTTATGCCTATGATGCTTCAAACTTTAGCATAGACAAAAAAAGCTGAATCAATTGAACCAGAAATTGAGTTGGTTCACATATTTGTATGAGATTTTGGTTTAACCAAAGCGAATAAAACACGGCTAATAACAACAACATTGTTAAGCATGTGGTGCTATTTTTCATAAAAAAAAGCTGAATTTGTACAGAAATACAATTATAAAATTGAAAAAGTCTTCATTCCATTCTTCACTACTAAGAGGCAGTCATGACTACGGTGTCAATCAGATATTAATGTTCAGGTACCGTTTGAACCACCGATTGTACTAAAATTTTACTTAATTACAAATTGCACTAAATTAAATAAAAATGTATCGGTTTTGGTACAATTGTTCCAAAGTGGCAACCTATACCAAAAGGGGTCGAACAATTCTCTCATTATGCTCATTAAGCGCGTTACTCTTAAATTTTCACAATTTCTCCTTTTAAACTCGTGCCTTCCTAAAAAATTATCAACTTCTGCTGGCGCGCTCACTAACCTTGTTTTTCAGCATGTCAACACATTGAAGCAAAGACACACACCACTGAAAATAACGCGCCAAAAGAGCAACAGCGTGCTATTCAAGAGAACTTACATTCTCTCATGGTGAAATGAACTCAGCGTGCTTACAATTTTTGAAACTCGAATTCGAGCACATGCTCGTTTCCTTTAGTTTTACTTCTTCAGTACACATGGTACGGTTATTTGTGAGTTTAATTTTGTCTACGAAAGTTTTTTGCCCATTTGTTAGCAAGAGGCCTGTGCGGCAGATATCAGCGAAGTGAATTGTGCAAACGAAATGAAATAATCTTCGTCTACCGGTGCAAACAAATAACAGCTGTTTGTGTTGTTTCAAAAGAAAAGAAGAAAATATCGGACGGACTTTTTGCTGTTTACTACATGCGGAATGGTACATACATATTTTGTTAGTGTGTGACGTAAAAGCAAAGGCGCGTAAAAAACTAAACACCTGTTCATTTGATCGTTCTCGGATTGGAAGTAGAAAGAGATGCCTGATGACGTATCAGCCACAAACAAAGCCGATTATTTGAAATTGTTCAACACTAGCTGCTTTATAGGAGTCCAAGGAAACCATCGAAGAATTAAAGTCCAACCAGAAATATAGCCGAGGAAGGTTCCATTTTTAATCTTGTAAGTTTTTTAATTAACAGTTAGCGACCAATTTAATGTACACTGTCGGACAAAATAAGGCGCCGTCCATAAATTACGTGAGTTAAAATAGGGGGTCGGGCAAAATCTCTCCAAGGGGGACATGGAGTCTACGAAAATCTCACGTCGTCTTTTTAATGTAGAGAGTATGCAGTGACCGAATAAAGTCTAGATACACCCCCACTTTTTGCGAGATCGGGAATCCGAAAACATAATGGACAAATGTAACGATGCAGTTTTGTTTGAAACTCTTTTTTAATGATAGTGAGCAAAAAAAAAAAGTTCTTCAATATAAATTTAAAAAGTTATCTGAAAAAAACACAAAAAAACGAGTGACTACGCAACTTATGCCTTGATCTAGTGATTAATATTTTATAGAAAACGGTGAAGTACCGTTTTTTTATACATATTTGGTATAATGTACTTAATTGTGGTTTGGACGTGATATTTGATTGATATAACAACTCCGCCAAAAAAAAATTCCAAATGATAAGAGAAATTTTGTTGTTAAATTTGGAAAAGAAATGAAAAAGTATTAATACTGTAGTGAATTTTTAAAATATTGGACTTAAGTCGATCAAAAGTTCATACGATCATTAAAAATTATGAAAATATTGATTCCATTGAAAACAAGCCTCATAGTTTGCCGCTCAAAAGGACCTATCCCGCAGAGATGTCAGCTTGATTTTAAAAGAAGTTGGCAAAAACCCAAAAGTCAGTGCCCCAAAGTTGGTCGAATGCATAGCTAGCGCATCAGATCAGTGTGTGCATCCACGCACGATTGAGAAAACTTCGAACAGCTACTGTTTCCATAGTAGAACACCACGCAAAAAACCTCTCATTTCTGAGGAAGAACCGCAAAATTCGCTTGGAGTTTGCCAAAGAACGTAAAGGAAAAAAACCGATTTCTGGAAGCAAGTCTTATTTTTTGATGAATCCAAATTCAACTTATTTAATGGAAGAGCTATAGTTGGGAGATAGAAAGATACGGCAATGGACTTAAAGAATTAAATAGTGGATATACAGAGTTGGCAGTAAAATATAAAATACAAATATCTGTTCCAAGAAAAATTGTTGAAAATATAAGATTTTGGTAATTACTGCAACTTGTGCTGAAAATATGCGGAACAGAAGGTGTGCACATGATGACAGACAAATTGTAAACCTGGCCAAAAAATGTCCTTTGAATTAAGCAAGAGCATTTATACACAAAAAGTGCCTTTCCTTTACCCGCAATTATAAAGAAACGGCTTGAGTTTGCAAATAAGTACATTAACATGCCAGAATTCTTTTGGAATCGAATTCCAACCCTAGCAAAGGCTTATATCAAAAATCGTCGCTCACTCAGTTTAATACGGAGGAGGTCTCTATGAGGTGATATTTTCGGCAATCATTATAAAATTGATTGTAAAATGATATTTGAAGAATATATATAGAAATAAGTGATAATAGACTAGCAGGACAATGATTCTTCAGATCCTAATCCGATTGAGCATTAATGGACCATTTTAGATAATAGAACTCCATTTAACTGCTGTACTGGTATAAAAACATAAACATTGTACTATATTTTGTCTGACAGTGTACAAACATATGTATGTATGTATGTGTGTACAATGTTTATTTTAAAACACGTGAAAGTCTGTGATATGTATGGTCTTATGCATCACATCAGCATAGCCAGAAATTCTGATTCTGACAAGATTTGGCGGCCAGAATGACAAGGTCACAAACGTTAAAATCGTTTTTTCAGAGAGTCTACGGGTGAGACACAAATCAATTGAATTATTCCGATATAATAACATATATCGTCTAACTAATATACTACCGCTTATCTTAAAATTTTAGTATGTTGTACAGTAACGCATACTGATTAAGAATATAAGTATATGTAGGTATGTTTATATGTTGAGCGCGGAAACGCCTGCTTCATATTTTTATTTTGAGCTTGAATCCCGCTTACATCTTAAGGTATATCCAACACCGGCTTCGACAGCCTCAGTAATTCTCTATAAATATTAGAGCTCACTCTCTCTATGTCCATTATCGGCTCGGCTTCGCTAGCACCGGTGCTAGACATAGCATAGAGAACCGCTCACTTACCCTAACTTTTATGTAAAATTACTATGGCTAGCAAAGTTGGTTGCCCACTTACCCTAACTTTTATGTATTATATAATATTGTGTTAGATGTCTAAAAAAAAAAAATCTGAAGCCGATTAGAGCTGGTCCTGAATCCCGTAAAGGATATCTAGAATATCCGTCCCTATTAATGTCTCATTGATCAATGCTTAAAATCAACTTTCTCTTTGAAAACTAATAGCTTTGTCAAAACAAATTGTGTCTAAATGAAAATAAAAAACCAATTTTTAAATAAATAATTTTAGGAAATTGCTTTTAAAAAAATTGTGTCCCGTAAATGACCTCAAATTTTCTGAAAAATGAGAGGGTAAATATTTAAGGTTTGCTACAAAGCAAAAAGAGAGAAAATATTCTGAGCCTTTTATTCAAATAATTCTCATTTAAATTAAGTCATTTTTCACGGAGTTATAGACTTCAAACATAGGCCGAATTCTTGTATATTGTAAATGTTTCTGTCATTTTCTTAAGGTGTATGTGACTCAGACACTATTAATGTTGATCGACTAAAATATATTTTTTTATTTTTTAGATTATACCAAAGTGATAAAATTCAAACGTGCTCATTGGAAAATTGGAAAGTGCTCATCGCAGAAGTTCATATAATACAAGCCTTCGAAAACAATATAGGTTTCAGAAAATTGACCGAATTATTTGGCTGCAGCTAAAATACATATAAAAACATCGTGAAATCATAATGGAACATAACGATTCTAGCATTGATCGAAAAATAAATTTTCTGAACAAATGCTTATTCGAGTACATACAACGAGTAAAAGTACATAATAGGATTGATATACCTGATACATTTATTTGCAATGGAATTTCAAAATATTCTTGAAATTAAAAAATTCCTCCCAGATGAGATTTGGTTCAATAATTTTAAAACGGCTTATAACTTGTCAATAACCCCTGATCAAATCTTAATGAAATATAATCCACCCACTTCATTGAATGTACATCATATAATAGAGCACTTCAAAGCTAATGAAATGAAATGTACTGCAATTGAGGCGACCAAACAAACTCTTCAAGAAAAAACTCAACTGCTTATGAAAGCTATAAATGAGTATATTAACCGGGCGGAGTATTATCTAAATATACCTATGGATGAACATCACTTACTTAAAGTAGCTCAAAATTTGGCAAACATTATTGAAATTGAAAACTTTTATCCAGATAAACAGTGGCTTTTGATATTTAAAAATCAATATGTATTTACCAAATTGAAGAAAACGATTGTGCTTCGGGACATTCCCCCTGCATCAATGGACTTAGGAAAAATAATAAAATACTGCAAAGAACATGATCACCAAGTCCCAGCAAAATTAGATTTCGCTAATTCAGTTACAATTTGTCCAAATAAAGCAAAGACTTATGAAAGGCATAAAAAGAATAAAATCGTAAAAGAAACGGAAGAGAAAGGAATTGTTGAGAAAACAAGAAAAAAAATACAACTTAATCCGGTAGAAAATAATATTTGTTTACGACAACTTGTCAGTGCTGACGAACCACACAAGGATGGAGGAGTTTTTATCGAAATTGAGGAATACAATGAAAATATCGTTATTCAAAAATCAAAATTTGTAATCCGAAAAGCAGATGAAAAGGGACTAAAAGTAAATAAAGTAATCCATATTTTTACAAGTTTATTTGTAATTTATGGCGCACTTCTAAAAATAAATACTAATGTGGTGTCATTCTCTAAAAACTTTTGCTCACGCAATTATATATCAGTAATTCATTAACAGTTTTAGTTTCGTTGATTCAGTACATAAAAAATATTATTTTCCTTATTTTTTATAGTCTTAAGTACAAATATATATAAGTATTGTCTCGAAACCTAAATGTATGTACCCGATATGTATAGTAAGCAAAACCAATGTCAAAAAGCGTAAATAAGAATATGGTGTCTAATGCCAAGCTAAGATTTTCATACACATACTGAATCTTCTTTGAAGAACCCTCAACTTTTTAGTGGGATCGGTTGACACTTACATTTTTTTTTCCATTTATCAATTATCTGTTTACTAACAGAACCATGTTTCTTGACGTGAGATTAAATTAACTCTTTGTTGCGCCGAACAGTCAAAGAGACAGGGCTCCGTTTGAGCCTTGAGACTAAAGTAGATCCACATGAGACTCCATTCAATTGATACGTTACGTTACGTTATTGCTGATACAACTGGACCACACTTCTAAATGAAAAAAATATATTGCATACAAATTCTATAGTAATCTTAATGTAATCAGATTTCCTTTATATTACAGGTGGATCCTAACATGAAAATGCCACGTAAACAATTTATCGAAAAAGTGCAAACGCCAAAAGCTGTCGATAATACAACAACTGAAACAGAAGTATCTCAATCGCAATCGTCAATATTGTCTAAGACATTAGACTTTCTTAGCAAATGCGTAGTCGAGTATCTTATCCGAGCACAATTGTACCATAAGCTCCAAATAACAGATACAATTATTTATACCATTGCAAAAAAATTTAAAAACGTTCTACAAATCCAAAACTTTTTCCCAGATAAGCAATGGTTAGAGATTTTCAAAATTTCTTATAACACTTCACTCAGTTCATTATTGAAACATAATATACCCAAATCAATAGATTCACTGAACATTATCAACTATTGTAAGACTCAAGAAGATGAAATCACCGCCAGAAAACCGAAACACGAAGTTTCAGAAGAAATATATGAGATTGAAAAACCTACAAGTATGCCTCCTCATACATTAGTCTTAGAGGAAATATCACAAAACTTTAGTAAGAAAAATTACCAGGTGCCAGATGAAGATAATGAAGCATCGAACTTAAATTGCCAAAATGAAGCTGTTCAGCAAATTAACCGGGATCCAGAAGAAGAAAATAAAACAATCAACTTAAATGACAAAAAAAACAATGAAAAGGAAACTGTACAGGTAAAACAAAAACCGTTTATTAGTAAGAATTAAAGCTCTTAATAGTATTGATGCTAACGAATATGAAATCCATGTAGAAAATAAAGAATCGTAACATAAAGAATATCAAAAAGACTGGTGGAAGGGCCGAAATTACTTTGGGCCTTATATCTGTTTATGTTTCTATCACTATTCCTTTTTTTTCCTCCTCAAAATAAATATTTCGAAAAGAGCACACATTTTATGGTGTAGTTTTATCTCGTATCCAGGATCGAGAATCCAGGATGTTTGAATCCATGAAGTAATTTGACAACCTCTTTAATATTAAGTCCAAGTCATAGATGTTAAAACATTATAAAATTATTTGAAATCATCAAATAAAATGAAAAGCATAAGCTTCACAAATCTCTCAAAGACTCCAATTTTTGGTCAAAAAAAGAATAACGAACATGCTAATATGTCATCAGAGTTTCATCGTAGATTTTGATATATGTATGTACATATCTATCAGATTTTCTTTTATATTTCAGGTGAGTCTCAAGGTAAAAATGCTTTGGGAACAGGATCTCATCAATAAAGTGCAAATGATAAGAATCTTTGATAATATAAAACATAAAAATTATGTTGCTAACATCTTTAACTGCACTTCACAGATGGTAGATACCATAATAACTCAACGATCGTCCATAATGGAGTCCTACGAAAAAAGCAATAACCCGAAAATAACAAGGATGAAGGAAATTGACTTACTGAGCAACTGTGTATTCGAATACATTTTTCGAAAAAAATTGTACCATCAAATCGTCGAGACAAATCAAAGATTATATACCATGGCAAACAAATTCCAAGGTGTTCTACAAATCAAAAATTTTATTCCAGATAAAGAATGGTTAAGGGCTTTTAAATATTCTTATAGTTTTGTAATAACTCAAACGCGTAGGACATTTATACATAACTTTCCCGAACCAATGGGTTTGTTGCATATTATCGATTATTGTAAGGATCAATATGAAATCGATTCCATGAGAAGTGCAAAATGTGAAGAATTCAAGATTATACGTTATGAAAAGCTAAAACTTCTAATGAACGCACTTTGCGAGTGCATCCGACGTGCTGAATGTAAAAACGCTTTTATTAGCGAAGAACAAAGGCTTAAAATTACACAAGAACTTACTAACATCCTTGATATTCAATACTTATTTCGGAATACAACATTGTACTCCAATTTTAAAAAACGATTTCATTTGAGAAGATCACTCGAGTGTACAGTGGATCTGACAGAGATACCGCCAGATTCATTCGATTTAGAGGAAATATTGAAATTCTGTATTAAACAAAACTACAATTATTCTGAAAAAGTTTGTAAAGCAATGGGTTTAAATTCTAGTTTCAGGGTATTCAATCTCGAAGATTGCTTGAATGGCAAACGTAAATCTGTCTGTAAAAAATCTGTTCAGGAAAAACAAAGTAAACGTATGCTATTTGAATTAGAGGAGAGCAAAGAACGTGTTCTAGAAGAACATATTAAAGATATACCGCAAATGTATTCACTGGCTGGTTCCAAACCAGAGAAATTACATAACGCTATAAAACCAAATGTTCTTATGCGTTTACCCAAAGAAGTTAATTGTGAAAGCTATGCTTTAAGTCTTATAGAAGCCTTACAAAATTTTGCACTTTTAAAAGAAAACTATCGCGCTATAGGTTTGTTATCGCAGCTAGAAAATGACATTCAAAGAGCTAATCGCGTTTATGGAATAGGAAATGGACCAAAAACAATAGAACATGAGAAGATGCCACGGCAAGTTGACACAATGGAACAAGCGTTGTTAGTGTTGAAGTCTTTAGAAGTTTTTGCAACTGCGAAAGGACAGAAATCGATTTTAAGCTTAGTAAATAAGCTTAAATCAGTTTTTATTGATTCATAAGGACTTAAAGTAATTTACAATGTTGAAGATTGCATTGTTGTAAGTGCCATTTATGCTATTTATTAAATTAAAGTTATTTTTCGTAAGTTACATTTTGTACTTATTGTTACAGCTGTATCTTATGCTTAGACATATAAGTGAATAAATTAAATTTGAATTCAATTTAATAAAGTGAAAATAAAAGTTGCAAAACAAGTCATATGCTATATGCATATCGCTATAAAAAGAAACATAAGAGCTTACCCTTAATTGTAAAATCTACCACCTCAAATTTTCTTTCGGCACATTGTTCTTGGTACCAAAATAGACTGAAAACAATAAAATTATTAGTAAAATCTGCTGATATCCAATATTTGAAATATTAAATTTTCTAATGACTTCAATTTTATAATATCGTCATGATTAATATAACACTTATAAAACATACATATATAGGTAATTCACGTACTAATCTTATGTCGTACCATTACTTTAAATTTCAGGGTGTCCACCGGGAAGGTATACTACTATGTTTTGCCACTATTTAGTTAAATATTGGTTTTGACAGTTCATATTTGGCAGTAATGTTAAGGCGTGGCAAATTTATTATGTAAAAATATTCGATAAACCAACGTATCTTAGTTGTTAAAACACTGTGGACTTGTCTCCACGGTCTCCAGACAAAACAAAATATACTCAAAAAAAAAATATAATTTATCTTTAAAATCGATCTCACAAAAATCCTTATAGATTCATACTATTTAGTATGGAGTATAGAGCTTGAATTCTTACGCTCTTTGGCAATTCGCAGTCCAACAGACATTTCAGAGCCTCAACTAGTCCAGTCTTGAATGAAAGTTTTTATATCCTTTGTGGGTTTTGTTCTATCTTGTATGGCTTCATATATGTTTTTTACTTTGAGTCGGTTTTTTATGTGTGACCATATTTATGTACTTGCGGGCATGGAAGATACTCTATACTGAAGTGCATTGGCTGAAAAGTAATGCTCACGCTCATGCACTCTTGGTCACGCTAGAATTCCATACAACAAAAAAATTTGAAACGCTTTTTATGACATTGCGCCCAAATTTCACAAAAATAGAAGCAGTAGAAAAAGGTGTGTAAATTTTAACAAGAGGCGTTGCACCTCACATACAACCATAAGCTTAAAAAAAACTCTATACTACTAAGTAAATGTTGCCAAATTCAATATGGAAACCAGCCAGCAGGTTGTGTAGCGCAAAAAGCTTTTTTAATAAAGATGTAGGGGCTGTTCATATATCAAGTACCACTGTTTTTCGATATTTTTACTCCCAAACACTCCCTCCCCCCCCCCCCCCCCCCACAACCTGTCACATAATCCCAAAACCAACCACAAACTGTGATATTTCCCGAAGCCCTCTCCCACATAAGGAAGTTGTGCAATATTCAGGGTGTCCTATAAATAGTGGATAATCTTTTAACAGCGGATGGGCGATCCCAAGGCCGATCAGAAAAAGTAATATCATGTATAGTAAATGTTGTAGCGTTTTCGAGAAAATTGGCATAATATTCTTGAATAGTTCTGATATCAGATGTGATTTAAAACTAACAAGTATTTACAGGTGACTACAGTAATTCTTTAAGAAAATAGATGTTGGAATTAAAGTTTTTGTTTAGCTCTAAATTTTTTTCAAACTTTCAGTTGCTGTGGTGTAAAAAAAATGTATGAAAAGCTGAGTGGCCAACTTTGCTTAAAGTAGGTTAACCACATAGAGGGCAATATTTCTACCCAGGCCATTTCGCAATTATTAATTACATTTTTTAAGGCGCGTGCAACATTCTATGCCTGCATTACAGGTAGACGTTGAAATGGGGTGGTACATAAGATCATAAATTTATATTACATAATTACGGTTATGACAGCTGTTGTTGTAAACACGACGTAATTGAGAGTTCGGATGAATTATTTTTTAATAAAATTCGAAATTGACCTGATTTTTTTTAAATTAAAATTCTATACAACCAGCTACATTGCCACTAGAATAGCAATATCTTTGTGACCATAAAAGTTATAGCTTATGTTTTTACCATTTTAGAATCTGTATTAAACAGACAAATTTTAAGCAAGTTGGATACTCAGCTTGTGATAGATCATTGTGCTTTTGTCGAAAAAGTTGACAACTGACAGTTCAAGAGGGTTATTAAAAATGAAGCGCTACTTGAGAAACAATTCTGCATGTCGTGTAATTTCCCGTTGAACTTTTTTCTTTGAGTTCTTTTAAGTCCAAGGCTTATGCCGAAAAGCCCACGACCAAACACACCTTGGAGTAGGACATTGAGCGCTGTATCAGCAAAATTGAGTCACATTTATGCAAAATGGTTATGGAAAATTTTGACAAAAGAGATCCTATGTTCCAGCAATGTCGTGGAAACTATTTGCCAAATATGCTATTCCATACATACATTTTTTAAAATGTATACTTATGAAGCAATAAAAAATCTACAATTCTGAATTAAAAATCTGTATTTTCTATAAAAACTAATTCTTCCGTGAATTTTGGTACACCCTTAATGTATGTACAGGAAAAGAGCCAAATATGAAACCACTCTTTTTTTTTAAATGTAGCAAAATGAAAATGACAAAACTTTACATAAAATAACTTGCCAGTTGTTAAACCTGTTATCTGCTTGACAACAGCAATTTGGATAAATGGCAAGAAACTGGGGTGGTGTCGCAGTTCATACCTTAATTCATTTAATTTTGCAATCGTGTGCCAACATCGGCACACCTATTGCTTTTTCTGGTCGCTTCATAGAATCGCAGCACCTATCTCGCGATTTTATATGCAAATAAATGTTCATGTAAAATACATCTCATACGTTATGTTAACATCTTGGCGAGGTCATACAACAAAATACCATAGGTTTTATGTTTTCTAGAATTGATGCCTTTATTAGACGTCCTGTACGTGCAGCATATCCGTTTTGACTAAAACAGAAATGCTTATAGGCGCCGACTATGGAAGGCAAGGCACTTTTTGTTCCCCAAAAAATATTTGGACGGGCATTGCCCCCGAATAATTTGCACAGTATGTGCAAAACAATTGCACGGGGAGAAAAAATAGCTTGAGTCAATCTGAAATCAAGCTCGGTTCAGCCTGACAGAATAATGTTGCGTTTTTAACGTTGGATTAGTCTGTCTGTTACGCTGGATCAGCCTGGCGTTACTAGGTAGACAACTTCACTTCGAACCAGCCTGGGAATTAAGGAAGACACTGAAAGAACCTTATGGTACTACTTATATAGGATAAGTACTTTGCCATTTCCCTCCCATGAAATGTCACTCGAAATTTGTGTCCCCCCTAATATTTTTTAGAAGTCTTCGCCTCTGGCCGACCTGATAAAATAGCCATTGTGAAAATATGTGAACCTAAATTTGTACAAAATTAAAACGGAAGCAAAGTAAGAGCAACAACAACGCAATGTTGCTTAAAACAGAATCAGGTGCTGACCTTTTGCTGTATTGTTTCTTGGTTTTTTTCTTATAATTTTTCTGAACGTGAGCAAATAATTATGCATAGTTATGATTACAAAAAGAATACAAAATATACGAAAAGAAAACAATTTTTGATAAGATGTATTGTATATAAGAGCAATTCATATTTGCGTGAGAGTCTGATTAAAACATTTCAGCTCTAGCTGGGCATCTAGTCACTAAACCCATGATTGCTTTCAATGAAACATATGAGTCGTTCTAGGCAGCGCTGTATAAAGGTAGAGCTCAAGGGGACTATAGCCCCCAACCTGTGCTGGATTATTGTATTTGCTGGGGGTTTGGGTAGGGCTAAGACTCGGGCCACAAGCTCAAAAGTTCCGAGGTGACAATAGGTGGTCCAAATGATGTTTTTTATTTTGAAATTGAAAGTTTCTTATAGTGTTTAATTTAGTTCAATAATATTTGAACATGATTTCAAGCATATGAGAATATAATTCAGAGGTATAAAATCACATGATCAGCCGCCAAAACTAATGTCACTACTTCTGGAAATCTTTTTTAATTCAAAGCTTACATTTTTGTGAATATTGTAAGTCTTCGGTATTTCAATGCACTGTTCCAGCGCCAAAGGTTCCATGATGAAATAGCAAACCTTGCTGAGCATAAGTGATGCCAGCGCTACCAGATTTTATAAACTTTTTGGTGTTTGATTCGAATTGAAAATGATGTCACTATACTTTTTTATGTTATTTACCGCATACCCTTTTTTTATGTTCCCAGCCCCAGTTGCGAACGACGATAAATCGTTTAAAATGGATTTTCAGTCAACCTTTACTTCACGGCCACGATTTTCTATACGGTATCAGATTTCAATGCTTTGTTGGTAAAGCTACAAATACTTAGTGAATAAGTGGAGCGGAAAGAATTGATAATTTAGCGTAAAGTTTACTACGATAGTCGGTTTCTTACGCTGTAAAATCCGTTTGGAAAATAAAACACTGATTTTAGAAATAGAACTTAATAGTTTGGAGTGTAAAACGTTCCATGATATGATAAAAAACGGAAGTTTTATCATGGCTTAATAACTCTGTTCACATTTCTTAAAAGTAATCCAAATAATTTTGAAAACTGTCCGTATTTCTGCACAAGCGCGTGTTTCTGGAATTTCTTAAAACGATTTTTTGAGGAATATTTATTGATTATTTCATCTTTTATCGTAACATTTAATTATGAGCATAGTTAAAGGCTCGTTATTAGCCGTGTTTTATTCGCTTTGGTTAAACCTAAAAATGAATAAAACGCATAAGTTTAACCTATTATAATTCTGCATTTGCCCAACAGGTGGCATGACAGTGTTTGACAGAAACTCTATTTCAAAACCAGAGCCGGCTTAATGGTCGTGTGGTTGAACGGGGCCTAGCGCGGTAAGGGGCCTCATGTATCAGTACATAATTTTTGTTTTTCAAATTATTGCTGTCAAATCATTTCAAACTGTTTTTATAGTGTCTGTTGTTTCATCACTGTTTTTATTTTTATTATGTGTTTCTACTTTAATATTTCGGCCTAGCACTGACTGGATGCACGGCCTCGCGTTACTTTAGAACGCTTCTTTAAAATTCCAGCACAGTTGCCATATATGTATTTTTGATTATTTTAGGTTTGTGTCTATGATGCTTCAAACCTTAGCAAAGACAAAAAAAGTTCAACCAATTGAACTGGAAATTGAGCTGGTTCATGCATTTGTATGAAATTTTGGTTTAACCAAACCCAATAAAACACGGCTATTATCCAGATCTCTATTTGGTAATTGAATAGCTGTACAAAAGGAAACCTCAAAATCATAACTTATTACACTGAACGACTCTCAAAATTTTTACTGTATGTTTGAGCATTATAGATTATTATTATTTTAAGTTAAATTCCTAATGTATAGGTAGCTAAATATCCGCTTTTTTTGTAAAGACGAGTAATGCCCACTTGTTCAATTCTGCCTACTAAGTATATTGCCTTACAAATGTTTTTGTCGCCAATCGTTCTCGTACCAAGTTTAGTATAAAAGATGCCAAACCCACTAAGTAGTTTTGTATTGCCAACTTTTTTTCATTGTATGCTTATGTCATTGTATGTCAATGCCGTCCGCTCTTTGTCTGATGATTGTATGTATTATGTGGCACCAAAACTTCCGATATCGAGTTTGGCTAAACTGATTTTAATACCGCATTCAAACGAGTTTTTTGAACTTCTCGCTTGTAGGATAGACGCACTCTTATTTGATTTATATTCAATAGCAAACAAAATTTTGTATAGAATTATTTTTCTCCCCTAATGTTTTGCGTGCTTTTATGTAGAAATGTAGGCAGTCTGTCTACTTTGTATATGGAGATGTAGGAGGCAACTTTGTATATAGAGTTGTACACAAGTCAATAAACTGTGCAGGCATTTTTTAAGTGATGACTTAGGCATTGTACCTTTCATTTGTTACACATTGTATGAGGAAATGTAGGCAAACTGCCTACAAAGCGAACATCGCTTAAGCTGTGGCTAGAATTGCGAGTATTACGTACTGTCAGCGAAAAGTGTTACTGTTAATCGGTGTTGTTTATGACATTTTTGCCACTGAGTATAGCCTATTTTAATGCATATTTCAACGATAATTTTTTGAAATTGGTTATGAGTGATAGATTTTGAAATAAAAGACATTTCTTTTTAATTAGTGGCCGGTGACATGGAGTTGACAGTCATCAAGTTGACTATCGTGTTTTTTCGTTTATCACACAATGTTGGTCATTTGCAATCTTCTTCTAACTAAACTAAGCTAACATCGTTTTAATTTGAACTAAGTTTAACCATAGAACGAGTTTTTTAAAGTGAGTTTAGCTTAAACTCAGCTCATTTGATTTTGCTATGGCATCAGCCGACCGCCGCTGCAGTTGAAAGAAAAGTTGTATCCTTTATCCTTGATAGCGAATTCGATGAATTGGTAACATTAGTCAGTAGACATTGGGCGCCCGAGCCGAACACGTAATTTGCCGCCCCCCCCCCACCAAAAATATATCCGGTTCTTCAGGTTGTAAAAATGTTCCTACTAAAAAAAAAGGTCCACTTTTTGTCCTCTCCCTACCAAAATGAGATATATTTAAATACTCACTGAATCATCAACACATTCCCACGAATTATTTTTCATTTACGAAAAAAAAATGTTCGCAACATTTAATTACGAGGACCGTTTTTCCGCCCTCCAAGTGATTGCACCCGGGGCGACCACCCCCCTAGGTATGCTACTGCATTAGTCATAGCCAATAGCGTGATGGAGCAAAATTGAAACTATTTATATCTATTACAACAACGCAGTGATGACTACTCGTCTGAGCTAAACAGCCGCACATGAAATAAGGTGGTACCGATGCAGAGTAATGGAAATGGAAAATACAACTGATTGGACTGAAAATGAATTAATGCTTGAAGATTGCGAATCCAAAGAAGATTTAAAATTGTGGCAAATTTGAAAAAATTGTTGCTGATAGTTATTACGAGCGTTCAAAAGAAACAATACAACAATAACTGTCACACCTGCAGATGCTTCATAGTATAAATGGTTTGTGGTGAGAAAGGTAAATAATAAATAAGGCAATGTGTTGCACTACTCAACTCGCACTTGGCCATCAATCTTAAAGTGAAAATAAAATTTATCTTCGTTTTTAGTAAAAATAAGCAATTTTATTTATTTCATTTAAATTTTACTTTGAAGCAACTATCATAATCCTATGGAATTCGAACTTATTTTAGTTTTTCCACTATTTTGCTGTCATGCTAGATCCATAAGTTAATTCGAACCGATTTAAACGCCAAAGCATTTATTCTGAGTTTAAACTACGTTGAAAGTCGACTGAAAGCTGAGTTTGAACTTAATTTAATCCAGAAACTGAGTTGAACTTCCAATGAAAAATTTATCCTTACAAAAGTAAAAATGAGGTTTCCTTTGGCAACGTTAATTTCCCAACACAATAAGAAATGTATCGAGCTAAAACTTATTAAACGAATTATGATCGCTTAACACGTATTCACTATAGATTATATGATAGAAAAACGCTCAATGCAATATGACAACTTGAAATCGAACAAAATTCACTGCAAATTTTTTTTTTTTATTTCAAAACCAATCTATCCAATATAGCTGCTTTGTTTAAGTCAAATCGCCATTTTTTTTATATTGTAAACTTATTTGAAAAGGATGCCTTAAACCAGCGGTGGGCATAGAAATCTAACAAAAGAGCAAAACAACAACACCAAGCAACAACAAACGAAATTTTAAAGTTTTTTTTTACTTTCATTTCCAAATTTGCCATTAGCACAAAAAAAACCAAATTGCACTACAAACAAAAACAATTGCTACATTAGTCAAGACACAATGCGGAGCTGTCTTTTATGCCTTTGTGTTTTGTTTTTGTTTTCATTTGAATTCAAGTCAACGCTGTGCGTCGAAAAACGGTGAGAGCAAATAGAGCCACTATGTGCCCTTCACTGCCTTAAACCAAGGATGCACAGCTCGAAGATCGGTTGGCCTTCCAGCTCCTACAAAAATAACAAAAAAATATCAAGCTCTTCCCGAGGTCTTTTCGTTATTCGAGCTAAGCATATGAACACAATTGGAAGTTGAAGCGATTTTACCTATACGTTAGAGCAAGATACGCAATAGAGCTTTTTTGATGTTCCATTTCGCATCTTGCTTTAACATAACATGCTCTAACATACATACTGTTTTAGTTCTTTCTCGCTATCGCAACAAGTTCCAATTATGTTCATTCGTTAAGCAATTTCGGTTCGCTATCTTCGCGTGCTTTTTGCTTGTGTAATTTAGTCTTCAAGGCAAATACTCAAGTTAAATAACTTCGGTTCGCTATCTCCGCGGGCTTTTTGTTTGTGTAAATTGGTCTTTAACGCATTTACTGAAGTTAAACGATTTCAGTTCGCAGTCGCTGCATACTTTTTGTTTGTGTGATTTTGTTTTCAAGTCACTTGCTCCTTCAGCTTTTGCTTTTTGTTTTTTTTTTATATCTTTTGTTTGTATGCAATTAAATGATTTTCGTCAGCACAAGTTTTATTATTGCAAAACATTTTTGAGATTTTTTAGCCAAAATAATACGAAGCAGATTTTTGTGTGCATCTCTACCTTAAGTCAAAAAGCAGTCTTATTGGATCGATCGTCTCTTAAATGGAAAAATCTGCAGTTTATTCGTGTCTAGTGGATAATAAATCTTTGTAAAACCAAGTTTCAACCAGCTACAGCTCATATTGAGTTGAAAATGTAGAAGTTGAATGCCTACTTTGCGGTCACATTGAATCGAGCGATTTTTTTTTTTTTATCAAACACTTTGTGTGTTTTGAAAGCTTTTATCAAGGAATACTCCACTTGAATTGTAAACTCCGTTCCATCGGAAGCGTCTATTTTATTTCAGCGGATAGTGATCAGAGGAAAATTTCATCAGATTATGAAGATTTTGTCATTCTAGTCTACACAAAGGTATGACCTTAAAGTTGTGCTAAATTAATTTATGTTCAGGCATCCACCGCAGTACAACTCTGTTAAACCCTACCAAAGTAGGGTTTAAAGATTCAATGCTACTACTAATTTTTATTGATTTTATTTCGTAGGAGTTCAATGTTTTTAATACCGTCTGGTATGGTTTTTCTTCGCTTTTGGTACCTATGGCCTAAAGCATGCCTCGAAAGACTGAAAATATCAAAGCAGAACTGAAATTTTAGTGCAGAATACCATCTTAGAGCCATCAATATAACATTTTTGGTCATTTTATCGATGGTTTGAATATGAAGCATATACTCTTGAACTATTAGTTTTCGATCAATATTAGGTATTTCATTAAGAATTCTAAGGTGGCCCAAATACTTTCCTTTTTTCGCTGTTAATTTCTTAATATGAACCGGAGAGATACATCCCGTTCAGTATTTCTGTTATACCTAGGCACACTAGCCCTTGAACTTTAGACAGGTGTATTGCAACAGATTTCTGCTGGATCTTGGGCCACCAAGCATGCCCGGATTAAGAAATTTTCCGCCCCTAGGCACGTGTCTACTCTGCCTGTAAGGTTAATCCAGGCCTGCCACCAAGCAATATCGAAGTTGAGATGGGACAGATCATCACCTTTTGTAGCATGTAGAAAATCATTTTCATGATCAGAGCCCATTAGCATTTGGAGCTCGTGGTGAAAAAGATTGGATTCAAGTCAATTTCTAAATATTTAACTTCGGAATAAAGTTCAATGGGGACTTTGTTTAGGAATATAGTTTTAGTAGCAGGTACTATAATGATTTTATTTTCTTCACTTAGGCATCATTTTCAAATAGTTGAGAGAGCGCATGACATAGTTTTAGTTGTAATGCGAATATTATATATTTATTATATGTGTTAAAGTCTGGGAAAAGCACATTATCTTGCCAGAGATGAAAATTAAGTTTTGGTCATATTCTTATGGAGGAAAGTATATGAAATTGTTGGTTTTTTAACCAAAACAACCCAAAATTTTATACTCTTGAGTGTGACTTTTAAGCTAGATATGTACATAAATGCAAATGGATACTATATGGCAGAATAGCAAGTTTCATAATTTAGAAAAATCGCTAATTTTCACATTAAACCACAATTTTTGCTATGATGAAAATTGTTAGTTCACAAAATAAGGTAACTTTCCAGAAATTGGATGACGCCTTAAATTTTTTAATCTTATTCTTTTGTTTAGATCAAGTTAGATCCGGTAGTAAAAGTAAAATAAAACAACACAAATCGATATGCACAAGGTATGATGTTATAAATATGACTCACATCTAGGTAGATTACTACTACAACGCCATACCAAGTAATTTATTTTAAAATTGTATGACTAAATACGATTACAAGTCGGAAGCTGACTTACTACCTAAAAATTTCTCAGAATTCAATAATCAACTGTATTTCTGAAAGGTAATATAAAAATCATTATTTTGCACATGCTATAATAAAACGCTTAAAAACAGGGTCTAACATGACCGCTTGTAGTGTATTACCTATGATTTCTAAAACAACTGAGGTATAATTTATTATACATGCTTTATATTATAAAAGCAATCTTCTGCCCGAAGGTAAAGATTACCATCTCTTTGTGCTGCCTCAAAATCAAAGGATATTAATTTCCTTGAGTTCTTCGTGCACACAATTCATTATACTCGTACATTTTCAACCCCTAAAATATACGGCGAACATAAAACGTCGATATTCTCTATACAAGTAGCTACAAGCTTCGAACGTACTAATGATATGCCATATTTTTTATAACTTATTCAGCAATGACCCACCAAAACCGAACCAAACTACATAAAATTCTACTGAACCGAACCAAAAATATACGTGCGATATTATGCAAAATGATAAAAAAAGCACTTTTCACAAACTTTACCCTTTTCGAGATGATACGAGCATTTTTACTGCGCCACAGAAAATATATGGCCTCGGCATGTAGTATGTACACCAAAAATAGCGCAATGGCACTACCAAACCCAACATTGTCGAACCGAGAACCGAAACGAGAAAGTCACCTTCTACATAGCAATAAAAAGCGAAAAAACAAAAAAAAACACATCATGGGTAGCGCTGTGTACAGCTGCAGAAATGTGTATACGGGTAGTAAAACTTGCCAATGTTTGCTTGTGGATGTACGTCAGTATATGGAATACGTACATAAGCCAGACAAAGTTATCATCAAGCCTCAGGAAAAAAAAAAGACATCATTACAGAGTACATACTCGTACCATACTCGACTCGCAAACGCATTTTGTATGTCAAAGTTTCGGACGCAAAAAGGTTTTCAAAAAGTTGAATGATGGATGGATGGATTCAAGTGGATTATAGTCGAAAATATTTGGAAGGGTGGGGAGGGATAACACATAAAGCGGGTGGGTTTTTCACATTGAACACAAAACTATTCGACGAGTATAGCAGCGGCAACAACAACAGCAACGAAAATAAAATCTCAATTGAAAAATCTATCAATCCATCTAAACTAAACTCATCCAAGCATATACCATTACGTCGAATATCTATCTGCTATACAGCTACGATGAAATACTCATAAAACGAACGAACGAAACCAAGCGACCCAATAATAAATCCGAAGATATAAACTTGAACAAGTATAATAGATAGACATGCCAAAAAAAAAAAAGAAAAAAAAAACAAGAAAAAATACCATTTACCATCGCCCCAAATGAAGCAGATTTGAAAGTATTCCAAGTAGTCGTCGAGTCAGAAGTATCTACTGCGCCAATGCTGCTAATGGCATTTTCAGATGGGCGCTTACCATAGAACCCAGACAAACCGAACTGTACGAACAAATCACACGATTATACGAACTACGCTACGTGGGGAGACCAATCAACCAACCGACCGACCGTCTGACACACAATACGTGAGACCGTCAGATAGTACGTTGGTGGGTTGGTTGGTTGAGTGCTTGGTTTGGTGCCTGGCAACGTTTCTACCTTAAACGATGAGTATTAATACCAAAAGCGAACAAACTGAACCCAAGCAACCACTTGGCATAGCATCAATTCACAGAATACAAAGACGACGTACATATAGCATTAATATATACGCTACCTACACGCTAGCTATGGAACGATAATGATGATAGCGATGAAGATGATAATGACGTTGACTTATTGTACTCTGTATGTATAGATTGTACCGAGTATAGAGTACATATAGCGTGTATGACACTATGGCAATGTAGAGTGATAGGCGTTCGGATGAACAGGCTGTTGGGTAGTTGTGATATCGTATATTGAAGTGTTTCTGAAACTTAGGGTCGTGACTAAGTGGGTCGTGATCGTCTTTATGAAAATGGCGATTGTACTACAGTGATATTATGTGGATACACGTGTAGAAAAAACTTGTATATATTTACTTCTGATTAAATTTGCATTTAATATTCAAGCAGCCGAAGACACAATTTGTCCATTGTTAACTTTGTCTGAAGATGATGAAATATTTTTGAATGTACAATGCCATTGTAGTTGTTTACTTTTTTGCGACGGTAAAAAACATAAGAGTATACAATGGGCATATGTACAATGAATTCGTAGTGTTTCTTTTTTTAATTAGAGAAGGAGTTAGACCAACTTTATGAAATATATATAGTTTATGAATATCAACTGACTCGACTCGGGTTTCGACATTGCAATGCATATAGCTCCAAAACGGCTGGGCGGACCACTATCAAACTTGGCACGAAGTATGAGCATAATATAAGCTTTTTTTTAATGCACTTAAAAAATTTTTTTTTGTAACATTGTAAAAAATGATAAGGGTAAATATTTCTCATTTTTTTCAGTGTATTTTTTTTATTTTTAAAATCCAATTATGAGGTAAAAAAGGCCAATAAATGAAGTATAAAATCCAGTAGTTAATTCATTTTACCAGACTTTTTTAAGCTAAATAATGGCATTTGAAGAAGTACATACATACCTTACGAGATATATACAGGTACAACATATTGAAATATATCTGAAATTGGAAACATGAACCCCATTTCCCCTGTCGAAATTTCACGCGAAGCGGTGAAATACCCGATAAACTAAAATTAATTTAAAATTAAAATAAAAATTTCAATTTAAAAAAAGATCGCGTTACTGTATTGATGTGGATTCACAAACGACATGTTAAACCAAACCACTCAGCCAACGCCAGTATTTTTGTGTCTACTCTTAAAAAAATCTGACTAACTACAAATCATAGAAGTCTTCTATTTTTTAACTTCACAAAAAGTAAGCAACTTCAAATACATCTAGTTTTTTCATCTTCGCAAAAAAGTAAACAACTCAGACTCAAAAATTGATTCAAAATTCTGTGTGACAACACAAGCATACGTATTTGGGTCATTTCTTAATTTTAATTTTGCATGCAATCACCTTTGAGCTGTGATTTAAAGACTAACTAAGCAGCAATCTGATCAATAGGCACTGACTAGTGTTGTTTAACATAAAATTTACGCTCAAATATTTAGACAACGTCCGAATAATAATTTCAATAATTCCAAAAATTACATCTAAATGCTCGTAGAGTAGATTCTCTTTAATAAAGTTGTAAACCTGTCAGGCAAGAAATTGGAGAAAATTCAAACAAATTATAGAAGATTCTGTCAAGTGTTGCCACGTTTTTCTTTTCGGCCCCAGCATAAGGTTCAATTATTTTAATAAAATATTAGAGAATTATTTAAAATTTATATTAAAATGAAGTCAAATTGAATCAAAATAAGTATTCAAAATATTTAATTGCCTTAACCAAATCCCCTCTATACCTTTAAATAATATGATGTTTGACTCAATAAGCAACTACAAATTTGACAAAGTTTATTTGTTTTGAATAAATATTTTTATAAACTGTCAACCAATTATATTTGTTTGAGAAAACCATTATTTTTTTAAGTGTAGTTATTTAGATGACTTTCGTGTGTATTTTTAGTTCATTTGCTTATTATTTTTGAGTGAAGTTTTGAAATTATTTTGGGTGATTTCTTTTTTTTTTTTTTTTTTTGTTTACTTATTAAGTGGATTTTTTCTTATTTCGATATTACAACATGCGAACGCCGCAGCCAAAAATTATATACAAAAATTGGCAGAATGGAAAAAATAACTTAATTCTAACCCTCTTTCCACACCTTTAAGTTTAGAGCTAGGTTTTCTTTGAAATATAGATAAAATCTCTTATCTTTTACAGCAATGTATTATGTATGTACTTCGAGTATGATATCTTATGAAGAGAAAATTTTTCTATCAGCGAAAGCACAAAAGTATTTTTCCATGTTTGAAAGATATAAAGATATGACTGAATATAATAATGGGTATTCATCTAAACGCGCAAAACTCTCGCAGACTGTTCATTTGTGTACCCTCTCAAACGAACTGTGAAAAATCATATGGAATGTTTTTTGAACACACTAGAAAAGTTTGCATACAATTTTTTACAAATTACTAGCAAAGATATCTCGTGAAAAAAAAAATCTTGGACGATCGGGACCAAAACCATGAGAAAGAGCATAAACTTTTCTCACAAAATAACATTTTTTTTTCTCATACTTATAAATATTCCTAAACCCTAAAAGCTAATACACTGACGAAATATTGTCTTCACGAAAAAAATATTTAGATACTTTTTTAAGGAAAATTGTATGTTCTGTCCAATAGGTTTGGTCCCATTTGTGTAAGATTTTTTTTCACGAGATATACACGGAACTGTCAAATGAAGCACTCGTTCGCATAAAAATCGTATGAAAAACTAAAAAGCTCGATGAGCTATCTGTAAATATTAATATTTCAGAATTTTTCTTTCATGTACCTGCGATTATTAAAAGTGTTTGGAAAAAAAAATTGAATCACCCTAGTATGCATACATGCCTCATGAGACCAGTTTTGGTTAATTTTGAACCCCGACTGGTGAATACATTATATTTGAGCGGCCACTCTAACACTTGAGCTACTGGAACTCTGACCTTGAGGTGTACAAAGTGCGCGTATTTACTTATGTCATTCCTCACACAATGCGATAACTATCATTTCTCGATTGTTCTTTACTTTTGTTATATCTGAAAAATTAAACATTATGAACTTACAGTCATTTTAGCAAAGAACAATATTGTAAATTTTACTTATTGATCAATGCTATTTTTTATTCAACAAACATGACAAAGATAACAAATGGAACAATTTAACCTGGTAATTGGTGACATATGTTTCGGCTATTACCACATAGCCTCATCAGACCAGTTTTTGGTTAATGTTGTACATGGAGTCGATCCCCTGACCGTACATGCATTTCAATTGCATATCTGTCGACGGCCGCTCTAACAACTGAGCTACTGAGGAACTGACCTTGAACTGTACAAATTGCGTATATCCATTTATTATCTCTTGTCACTTTCTCGCTTGTTGTCACAGCTGCTAAGCCATTGGCTTAGAGACTTGCTATGATTTTATTTTTCGAAAAAGCCAATGGCTTAGCAGCTATGACAACAAGCGAGAAAGTGACAAGAGATAATAAATGGATATACGCAATTTGTACAGTTCAAGGTCAGTTCCTCAGTAGCTCAGTTGTTAGAGCGGCCGTCGATAGATATGCAATTGAAATGCATGTACGGTCAGGGGATCGACTCCATGTACAACATTAACCAAAAACTGGTCTGATGAGGCTATGTGGTAATAGCCGAAACATATGTCACCAATTACCAGGTTAAATTGTTCCATTTGTTTGTTATCTTTGTCATGTTTGTTGAATAAAAAATAGCATTGATCAATAAGTAAAATTTACAATATTGGTCTTTGCTAAAATGACTGTAAGTTCATAATGTTTAATTATAAAAAAAATAATCAGTCGCAAAAATCAACTTTCTTATATCTGAAAAAGTTACGATTTTCACTTTCTTCAAAAATAGGCACTGCCAGCAGATGAAGAGGTAACTCATCGTAATGTATAGGGGTCATTCTAATAAAAAAAAATTCTCTAAAAAAATTATATTAAAGTATCTACTACTAAAGTTGGGAGCTTATAACAAACTTGGACCTTTCAAAACAGGCATTTTTAGCACATCATAAACTTTTTTTTTTTTTTTTTTTTTTTTTTCAAAAAATTCGCTAACTATCGAAATTTGAGCTCGTTCAAATCTGAAAATTGATTTTTTTAGTCTTACTTAGAACTTTTTACAATCACAATTGATCGAAATTTGGTCTAAGTGAGTCGGTTCGCAACTGACTGCCACTCCTAGAACTTTCTAATTACATATACTATATATGTCGTTTCATACACTTTTAAATTTCTAAGCAAAGTCGAGTCCGAAGTATTATTTAATTGTGTGAGGATATTCTCAAAAATAAATAAAAAATCTTGTGTGAATCAGAGATGTGCAATGAGTGGCTCGTTATTATTTACCATTCGCTTATTCATTGACATTGCGTGCTTTTATTCGACAACACATGAAACGAGCGCTGCATTGCATTGCCTTTTAATTTCATTGCCATTGCTTGCCTTTGCTTTCTTTGAACATACTCGAAAGTCAAGCACTATTCACTCAAAGCTCATTCATTCGTTTCTATTTTTCTATGCAGCGAATGCTATGGCTATGCAACGAATGCTATGGTTATGCAACGAATGCTATTGCGCAGCATCGAATACCTCATACGATATGAGCTCATGCTATTGTAGTGTAGAACTTTGCTTGCCATTGTTTGTGATTGTTGAGTTTCTTCTAAAAGACGAAATAATTTCTTATTTTAAAGCATGGAAAATATACAAATCAAGGAAAATATAATAAAAAAGTTCATGTTGCGTAATAACATTCGTAACATAGTCGTAGCATTCGTTGCATAGCCATAGAGTTCGTTGCATTACAATAGAAACGAATGATTGAGCTTTGAGTGAATAGTGAGTGTCTTTTGTAGCGTGTTCGTTGCCTTCAAAGAAAACAAAGTCAAGCAACGGCAATGCGATAAGTAAGTAGTGCACGTCAGCATTCGCATTCGCTTTGAGTGAGCAGTGTTTTCATTCGTTTCACACGTGTGATGCATAGTGTTGATTCACAATTCGTTTTTTGTGAGTGTTTCACAACTGCGTATGAATCCATTCGTGCACATCTCTGGTGTGAATCCTTAGTTTTGTAGTATGAAAAGTTGTCAAAGCTCGATGCAAAAGTCTGTTCAGTGTATTGAAAAAATATGGTATAAAGAAGACTTTTGATATCAGCGAAAAATCGCAATGTCCGTACTTCTTGATCAATTTGAACTGATTTAGTGCTTCTGAAGTTTTTTTTAACGTTTAAAAAAAGTTCAGATTTAACGTTTAAAAAAAAGTTATTTGAAGGCATTTGTAAATAAAATAGAGAGAATTGTGCATATTTTGGTGATCAATTTTTTATGAAGATTTCAAATTGTTTGGGTTATGATTATTTTAGTAATTATTTACATTACGATTTTTTTATATGTTCTGACATACTGTTCATACTTTTCCAGTAATAATAAGCAAGCATTGAAATTTCAATTTAGAAATTTAAACAAAAAAAAATGTTATACATATTTCTAACAACTCAACTGAAAATTATCACAAAAACTACAACGAAAAAAGTTCCACAAAATTCATGGACAAATGTTTTTTGTTAACAAACAAATTGTTATGGTATATTCCAGTATTGATTTCGTTTTAAAAATTTTTAATTTAATTTCAGTGATAAATTCCTTATTTTAATGATTTTAATAAATAAAGCATAAACCGAAATACCTACAAGCAGGATAATTACCCACGAACTGACAACTCTGATTGGACACATGTATGTTCATCAAACATATGTTTCTTCTGGTAAAAATTTAACCAGTAAAAACTAGCATATTCTCTCAAAATTATCGGTCACTTTACTCTCACGTTTCTGGCTATTATGTGTAAGCGAGAGCCTTTCGGAGAAAATTGATGATAGTATGTAAAAACTTGTACAAATTAACTGTTATCAAACGGACTTAGTAAAACAACCAAAACTCTTTTTCGAAATTAAATAACACACAAAAGCTGACTGAATTAGCAGTAAAAAATATATAAAATTCGAAAATACGGCAGTAACAAAATAATTAAAAATTTCTATCAGAAAAAAAATAATCTTACATTATATATCATTTAATACTGAAATTTTAATAAAAATTTTTTTTTACAGTGTTGTTTGTTAATTAAAATTAATTAATCATTGGTGGCATTAAAATTTTAGCTTGAATCAAATGTGTTGTGATGTAGAATCCAGCGCTGATATCTTTATTTTTAATTCACTATTAACTTCAGAGCAATTGTTTATCAAAATTATCGTTTTTTAAAGGGTAACAATTGAAATATTTTTGACCATTTCACTTGCATCATACATATGTATATTATGCTCTCAGAAGATTGTAACAACAAATCCCCAACGACAGACTGAAACTGAAGTGGTAGTGTAAATACTGGCTGTAGTGCAATAAAACCAAAAAAACAAAAACTTTGGTCATCATAGAGTAGAAAAGTTTAAGAAACACTTATCAATTGGCACCGAAACATTGGGGGCCAAAGTGATGGTAAATGCGAGCTGTAGCGCAACAGAGCGTAGGGAAAGTTCAGGTTAAGTTAGAACGGAAAATACCATCGTAGTATACAAAATTTGACTCGTAAATGCTATATATGCCATGCCAGATAGATATTCAGATAGCAGCTATGTTGGATAGATATCAGCGACGAACGAGCACAGCACAGCACAGTGAGAAATAGAAAAGACACAGTCGGAGACGGAGAAAAACTCATTCAAGTCCCCATGGTGCTGCCAAAGGCAAAACATAAACATAGATGCCGATGCCAAATAAATGCTCAAGCGAGCGGAGGGGAGCGAGCACGAACATCGTGGTAAAGCTGGCAATTGCTGCAAGAACAGATGAAATATAAGACGTGCAGTGTGGACGGACAAACGGATGGAAGGTTGAATGTTTCTTCAGCGTCGTCATCGTCATTGTAGTTGTTCGACGTTCAGTGAACACGAAGTAACGAACGTAGGGCAATAGCGAAAGAACATTGTGGTTGGAGAAAGGATAAGGATACCTTTTTGTAGCAATGACTTAATAAATTTTCAGAAAATCCCTCAAAAAAAGGTTCAAAACTCCAAGTTAAGTTCAATGAAAACAACACAAGAACTGAACAATCACAAATGATATGAACTCAGAAGGTTGATATGGTGTGGGAGCATTAGCGACGGTATGCGCAAGGGGAAAGCAAAAATGTATCAGAGACCAAAAATTGGCAAGGGACGAACATCTGATGACGTTGACCAAGACTAATGATTATAATGATTTTATATGGGTTGTATACGATAGGCAAACATAAAGGCGAGAATAGTATGCATATTCAGTGTGATAGAGATAGAGAGAAAGAGAGAGAGAACGGCAACGACTAAAATTAAATGTACGTTTGCTCGGAATAATAAACGAATGAACGAACTAAAAGCAACGAACGGTCGAGACCCAAAAAAACAACCACCATAACGCCTATTGTAAGTCCCCAGCCGAGAGGCGTCAGGTTGGGAAATATTTTTTTTTTTTAATGACATCGGTATTTCGGTATACAGAAAATATCATATTATACGACAACAACAGCAAAAACAACAACAACAACATCGGTTCTGTAGATTGTATGTGAGTGTATGTGCACAAAGCCTCAAGCCCATAATAATACTCCGGTTCTTTCTGTTCAGTTCTGCTGTCGGTGCTGTTGTTGTTGCTGCTGTGCGTCATGCACAACGCTTTGAGTAGTGAGTGGTTGATTGTACCAAAGTAGGTAGGCGAGCCAGCTCGTAGTTGGAATTATATTTTTTCCCTCCATTTCTGTTTCTGTTTTACTTTTTTTTTATATAAATTCAACATCATCTTTACTTGTGCCCATAATACTATACCTACTTTTATATATGGAAACGAGAACGTAAAACTTGTTCGTTCAGTTCAGCTATACGGTCGGTCGGTCGGTCGATTGTTTGGTCTTTCAGCTGTTTTTCATTTATTCGACGCCATCCCAGCCTTGTTGCAGTACAATTCGGTCGGTTCAGTTGTTCATCGTTTATAGACGGGCAACAGCACAACTGTCGTGAGTTGTATTATGAGGGTCGTTTGTGAGTTGTTGTCGTTTTGGGTTTCGTCGTTCACTTTTGGATTATAGAGGTATCTACTACGAACACACACAGGCACACCGAGTGAGTGGTGGTACGTACACATACAGCATACTCGTACTATACAGCAAGCAAACTGCAAATTGTGTGTTTGCTTTCTACAACTGACGCTGGCTGGCGGCTGGCTGATATAATGTAATCCGTACGTCCGTACTCTTGTTGTTTGTGCTCGTCAGCGCCATGTTGGGTTTTCTATGGGAGCGCGACGAGTAGTAGTATTATATTTGGGCACACGAGGCAAGTGTTTCATTTTGTGTTGAGCAGTCGTGTTGAACGTTTGTGTTACCTCTCGAAAAAATCGTTGACCGATACGGGTACTGGAGAGGTCTGACAGTGTCTATTTTTAAGCAACGGGTATTACGGAGGAATTTTGACACGAAATACAAAAAAAAAGTGATTACGAAGGCGAATAAAACGGAAAAAAAGAGAGACGGAGAAGAAGTAGCAAAATTACGTGCTAGCAACAAAGCTAAGGAGGTATACATACATACACAGTATAGTTGAGTACGGGGTCTTGAGAATTTCGAACAAGGTAATTATAATTGAGAAAAAAAAACATTTATAAATAATTAATTTGACGGCGCATTTGTTATTGCTGTGTGATATTTGATGTTGTTGGTTAGCAAGTTCTTGTATACTTTTGGGTTTGGATGATAACATATCGAAAATAATATGTGAGCAATGAAAAATTACCGTTACTTAAGAAGAGAACTTGAAGCATAAGTTGATAAAAATAAACCGGTATCAGCATATTTTTGGATCATTTTGCGATAAACAAATTTTTGATTACGGCACTTTAAAAAAGAGGAACAACATAAAAGAAATTAAAGGAAATAGCAATAAATAAATATTTTTCGGGATTTTCGAACATCTTGTACAATGCCGTTGTCTAATTAAGAAATTAAATTAGAAAGTTTCAAAGTTTAATTGAAAATATATTATGTTAACAACACTTTAAAAACAATTGACAATCTTTTAATAATAGTGGATGATTTTTAAAAACAATCAAGACATAAATAATATATAATTTTAAATACCGGCAAACGTTTTTTTCAAATTCAAATTTACTTTAATTCAAATATTTTTTCGAAGTTTATGGTAATAAAATAATAACGCATGTGTATACATCGAGTGGTTGCGGATAATTTTTTTAAAAGATTTTTTCGAGTTTATTTATAATAATAGAAAATTCTCACTTCATATTAAAAAAGTGATTATTAAGCATTTAACTATTCATTTCTTTCCGAGTTCCACACGGTAAATGAATGTTTTGATTAAAAAAAATAAAATTTTGACACAAAATTTTTTATTTTAGCCCAGTGTAACTTGTCACGCTTGAGCTCTCCAAGTTTTTGATTTTTATTTTTTTTTTTTTTTTGAAAAATTGACTTACAAAAAGAAATGCTTGAACTTTTTGTGCTTCATCTTTTGAAATAAAAAAAAAAAAACACACTGAAAAAAATATATATTCTAAGAATCTCATAATAATAAAAGAAATATAAAAACAATATTAAGTGGCCGGTGGGATGCCACACTGAGCAAATAAATATACACTGAGAGAAAATATATTTTCTTAAAATCTCATAATAATAAAATAAGGCAGTGGGACGCTATATTGAGCAAAAAAAAAAAATACACTGAAAAAAAAATCTTTTCCTAAAATTTCATAATACGTTAAACAACAACAACAACAACGTTAAGTGGTCAGTGGCACGCTTTCCCCAAGTATACTGAGCAAAATTAAAAATTTTTTAATGTTAAAAATTTTATTATATTTTAGCAAAAAATATTAATGAAAGAAACTTGGAAAATAACGTACAGTCTAGCACAGTTATTCTCCAAGTTTCTGAAATCTAGGAGCTCGGAATACGTAGTATGTTTGTGTTAAAAAAAAAGTTATACCAAAAGAATGTATAATATAGCCCAGTGTTCACGTTTGATATTTTATTTATTTTTTACTCAAGAGCTGATTGACTTACAGAAAATTTGGTCTTTTTTTCATAGTTTTATGAGGCTTTTGAAGCAAAGTAAAATACACTGAAAGAATATTTTTTAAAAAAATGGTGATGTAAATTTTTTTCTGTGTATTTTTTGTATTTAAGCCCGTGAAATGAAATACTAACATTTTTCTGTAAGTCAGCTATTAAGTACAAAAAAATCGTGCTAGTAAATTTTTTTTTTATGTGCATTAGACCATCGAATCTGAATCATTTTTGGAAGGCAATTAAAAAAAAAAAAATTTTACCGAAAATAGAGGTCGCGCATCTACATTTTTCGTCATATCATCGGCATTTACAGTCCGATCTTAAATTATGATATATCAATGTTTTTGTCTCAAGTAGACAAATTTTTTGCTCTAAAGGCCATTGACATCAAGGACTTCGTTCTAGTATAGGGTGTTTTTTTTAGAGGTATAGAGCTTCGAATTGAAATAAAACACAAGAAAATCGTTTTAATGTCCATCAATTTGGCTTTATTGGAAGGATAATTTTATGCCATTAATGTTTAAATATGATTTCGGGCTTGTGGCCGCCGCGGCTGGCTCGAATAAAGCCAATTCTACAGGTCCAATTTTGAACCACTTTTTCGAGCATATGGGGCCGTATGTCGGCAATAACGCCACGAATGTTGGCTTCCAAGTCCCCTAACGTTTCTGGTTTGTTGGCGTAGACGAGCGACTTCACATATCCCCAAAGAAAATAATCCAATGGTGTCAAATCACACGATCTTGGTGGCCAATTGACAGGTCCATTCCGCGAAATTATGCGCTCATCGAATGTTTCCTTCAATAAATTGATTGTGACGTGCGCTGTGTGGCATGTAGCGCCGTCTTGTTGAAACCACATTTCATCCACATTCATGCCATCCAATTCGGGAACAAAATAGTCGGTTATCATGGCTCTATACCGGTCTCCATTAACGGTAACTGACTCTCCAGCATTATTTCGGAAGAAGTATGGCCCAATGACTCCACCAGCCCATAGAGCACACCAAACAGTCAGTTTTTGTGGATGTAATGGCGTCTCAAGGGTCTCATGTGGATTCTCTTCACTCCAAATGCGGCAATTTTGCTTGTTGACGTAGCCATTCAACCAAAAATGAGCCTCATCACTGAACAAAATTTTGCGATGAAAATCAGCATCGAGATCAATCTCATTTTCGGCCCATACACCAAAATCACGACGCATTGCATGGTCTCGCGGCTTTAATTCTTGCACAAGCTGGATCTTGTAAGGTCGCAAGCCAAGATCTTTGCGCAAAATCTTCCATAAAGTTGATGGACAAAGCTCCAATTGCTGTGCACGGTGGCGAATCGATTCATTCGGGTCCTCTTCAACATTTTGCTCTACAGCGGCAATTGTTTCTTCGGTGCGCACTGTTCGACGTCTCTGCGGATGCGTATTATCACATAGAGTAAACGTAGTGCGAAAACGACCCATGGTTAACCCTATTAATTGCTCTGATGGACGATTATGTCGACCATAAAATGGACGGAGCTTGCGGTAAACTTCGCGAACTGAACCATTATTTTCGAAATAAATTTGCACGATTTGCAAGCGTTGTTCTTTTGTCAACTTATTCATGATGAAATGGCAAACCAAACTGAACATAAATGACATTAGAGTTGCCAGATTTGACCATAAAATGCCAGTTTTATCTCTATTCGAAAAACAAACCTCTAAAAAAAACACCCTGTACTTACCCACCAGATCTCAGTTCTTATCATCTTAATGTGACACTCTAGTGCCAGAAAATCAAAGCTTGCAAAAAATCATTAAACTTTTCCAACGAAAGTATTTCGATTATTTCATTAGAACTATTTTAAAAAATGTTTTTAATTTTTTGCCGAACATAAGGGTTCCCTTATTAAATTTTTCGTCATATCTCTGGTATTTAGAGTTGGATCTTTAAACATGATGTCTCGAAGTTTTTGTCTCGAGGAGACCATTTTTTTGTTCTAAAGGTCATTGACATACCGATCTCCTTAATAAAAGAAACTTGGAATATGACGAAGAGTCTAATGTACATACACATACAAACATTAGACTGTCTTTAAAATCCCAAGTTTTTTTGATCGAGGGTTTTGGTACATTTATGTTTAAAAACACTACTTAAAAGTTAGTTTTTCAAATCCATTCGAATAATTTATTCGGCACCCAATTGCTTGCCGATTAAATAATTGGCGATCAATTAAATAATCGATAGCCAATAAAATAGTTCAGCATCGACTAGAATAATTTGGTGTTATTTCATGATTAAATAATATATAGAACGCAAAAAATTAATACTTTGTGGAATTATTTCGATAAGAAAGATAAGGAAAATAAAAAGAAGACTATGGTGATTTATAGCAAGCTATAAATATCTTCGAATTCCGTTTCAATTAAAAGTCGGGCACTTATTTCATTGTAGGTATGTGCAGTAACAACTAACATGAGGCTCAAAGCCCATATTAGGGCAAGCCCTAATACTTTTTTCAAACTTTGTTGATAGTGTTTAAAAGTTTGGAAAAATTTTAAAATTTTATCAAAATTTTTAATATGTTAAGCATATATATATATATATTAATATATAAGCAGCTTATTTTGAAAGTGGGGCAAGTACCTCTTCGTCGAGAAAAAACAAATTAAGTAATTTGCAATGTATAAAATTTATTTAATGTTTTTTCTCAACTCAAAGGGACTTGCCACACTTTCAAAAAATTCGAAACAAATAACATATCAATTTTTTAAAGTTTTTTTTATCATGTGGCACAACAAATAGTTTCCGATCTTTATTTCGAACTTTATGTTAGTAATAATAAAATTAATTCACATGGGACTCGAACTTCCATTAAAATTGCGAGATACAAAGTTCAAACATTATTTCTAACTTCATGATAAGCAATTTTGATTAGAAGATCTAAAAACGGAAGCAATACAAATGTTAAAAGAAATTTTTTTCGATAGTCTCAAAATTTGTCGATACTGCTTTGCTAAGTAAAATATTTTTTTTTTTTTCATTTCAAATTTTTAACTTTTTTTTTTAATTAAATAAAATTATTAAAATTGTTTAAAAACCATGTACAATAGACCATGTGTTTCTCGAACGACTTGAAAAATTTTTAATAAAGCAATCAATCAAAATTTGAAACTTGTACACTTTAAATGTTTGTATATACATACATTTGAGGCATTCTATGCCAATTCGGGCATTTTGCTTTTGCATCTAGTATTCTACAAAATTTTCTTAAATTTTTCTTATCCTTTGTTTTTTTTTTCAGGAAAAAAAAATATTAATATAATATTTAAGAGATTTAAAAATAAATCATAATTTTGAACAATGTCTGTACTTATCGATTTTCTAGAAAATTTTTTGTAAAAAACTGAATTTATTCAATTAATTTTAAGTCTATTCTTATAATGTGCAAATAATGGGATAAATTTTTTTTTTTCATATTTTCAATGTTAATTTTTTTAGTTATCCACGTTGAGATATATGTAGCTTAATTTTCCTATACTTTATTTATGACTGTTTTATTTTATAAGAAAATTTTGTATAAGAAAGTTTTGAAGAAAATCGATTAGTACATATGTACATTGCTAAAAAAATTACGATTTACTTTTGAAATTTGAAAATATCATAAATAATATCGTTTTAAAAAAAAAATTAACGATATACTTTATAAAAAGTACGCTCAAAAATGAAAATTCTAAAACAAAAAAACATGCAATCTGACCGACTCTTAGCTGAGTTATGAATAGTTAAAAAAAAAAACTTTAAAAAACGTTAGTTTCCAAAAATTTATATCTCTTAAATAGCTTGATAAAAAAATTTTTTAAATTATGGGGAACCAACCAATACTAAATGAAAAAAGTTTTCAAAAATCCGGGAGGTGTAAAAGCAAAATGGTGTCGATTTGGTGTGGAATGCCCTATATACTTATGTACATTCGAACATACATGAATACATGAAATGTTGCATAGCATAAGAACCATGTGGTTAAATTTTAACCTCTTTTGAACCGTTTGCATCCCCACGTAGTTTGATAATTCCTTACCCACTCATGGCTTCAAAGTTCGTTTTCACCAGGTTGGATTACTAAGTGAAGGCTTTTATGCAAATTACCAATTTGAAAATTGTCAGCCGAGTGAATTAAAAATGTGCCTCCCAAATCATCATCAGCCAAGTCACAAATTTGTGCGAGGGTTTTTTTTTTTAGTTTTTGATATCGGTGGAAAAAAGATTAAGGGAAAAAAAAAACGTTCACAAACCTCCTATTGAAAAAACGATTAGGAACATCTGGTTGCAAAGCATCATCAATATTTTTTTTTTTTTTTTCATTTACAATTTATTAAAAAATATTTTAGTTGTAAGCAATTATTAAGCTTATTATTTACAAATTTATTGATAAAATATCATTAAAATACAGAAAATAAAAAAAAAACCTGTCTGCTTCCGCCATTATGAAATTAGCGAATTAGATGAAAAAGTGAAAAAAAATTATTCCATTTAAAAATGCCGCAACATGCCCAGGCGTTTCGGCTGTAGCCCAAATCCAACACTGGGTTCAATCCCCAGCAGTTACAAAAATCATCAGAGTTTTTTAACGACCAGACTTTTGGCAGGTTAACACCAAAGTTTTTAAAATGAGAAAGATTTAATAGCATAGAGGTGTAAAAAGCAAGACGAAGACTCTGCAAGCAGCATAATTTGATTATTGAATATCTGAAATTTCCGAAAATTCGAACCAGAAACACAAAAACTTTTGTGACTTTGTGGAATATGTATTGGTTTAACATAATTTGAATAACTTTTAATTACAAAAAAAAAAAGTAAAACATCTTAAAATTAATTTTGGTTTTCGAGCATATCGAACGCCCACCTTCTGTTACACAATTCATGATGCGACACCAAATTTGCAAGTGCACAGTTTGGATTGCGAAAGCGATGTGCAAAATACAAAAAATGAATCATTTGTGGCTCTTTACAACAAATACATCGTTTTTCTTAAGAAAACGTGGTTTTTTCATACGAAATATGCACGGGATTTTTATTATTGTTATTGTTGCATCTTCAGAAAAAAAAAAAACAAAAAAATTAGAAGCGAACGAACAAGGAAACAACAATGCGAACATTGAGGACAGCTTTTCTCGTTTCGTTTAAAAAGTGTACTTTTATTTCTACACTCATGTTGTTTGATTCTTAGAATTGGCTTTTGATTTATTGCAGTTTTTATGTTTGCTATTGAGATTGAATTTATACTGGGGTTTTTTTCTGTTGTTGTAATTGTGTTTTTTGTTGCTTTTGTTGTAAGTTGCTCCTGCTTCCAAAAATTTTCCCACACATTCATTGAAACAAAAGTCACTTACAACAAGAATAACAATTACAACAAAGCGTTACGCACAATTTGTATTATTGTTATTGTTGTATCATTCAGAAAATAACCGAAGCGACAAAACATTGAGGACAGCTCGTCTTATTTCGTTTTATCAGTGTTCTGTCATTTGATTGATTCTTGGAATTGGCTTTTGGTTTATTGCAGATTTTTTTTTTATATCGAAATCGAATTTATGGTGGCGTTATTTCTGTTATTGTAAGTAGCTCCTGCTTCCAAAATTTTGCCCATCTATGGAGTAGATAACGCAACTAAATTTAGATTTTCTTTTTTTCACCATAGACTCTAAATTAAAAGCAAATGTTTAATTACTATATGGTGAAAAATAAAAATGCATTAATAATATAAGAACTAACAATTTACTAACAATTGAAAACCATATGGTAATTAAATTTTAATTTCAATATAAAAACATATGCAAGTTCCGATTAAAGAAATCAAGAGCTGTTTCAATTTTTACGCGCAGAAACTCATGCATACCATATAACTATATACAATACGAAAATGTGTATCTGTTGCGACAAAGCAGATTTATAAATTTCCAGACAGTCAAAGCAAACATTTCTGAACCCCAGCGCTAAGGAGTGCCATTAATTTTCTCTGAACTAATAATATACGCATATACCGACGAATCAAAAATATCGAATACAGAAAAAGTTTCACTCATACACATTGGCGTCGTACGCTGTAGAAGTGGAAAAAACCCATTCAAAGCGGCGCTGATGCCCACGAAATATCCGTATAAGCGGAAACAACGAAGACGGACAAGTCTCTAAAGGTATTAAACTCGTATATAGCACTCCATACTTAAAACTTGAGGTGCGGTGATGCATTTACAATAAAGTTAGGTAGAGCAGCAGAAGAAGACATGAAAGTGTACATAGCGCACACAGGCAGATGTGAAGCATGAAGAAAAAAATTGACTGATAATCTCAAGGCGATTTACCCCAGCGTACCTGTGAGGATTAATGTTTGTAACTAAGTGGAACAATTTTTTTTTTTTTACTTTGCAGAACAAATGTTGTGTGAAAAGGTGACTAGAAAAGCAAGAAAGGTACATATCTTAGAAAATCAAAATAAATATAACCAGTATTGTGAAAATTTCGAGTAGTAGTCTGATTTAAAATTTTGCATGAATTACACGTTTAACAACTTTATGTGCTAATTGAAGCTAAGAAAAATTTAACGCAAATTTTGTATATCTATTGTTAAATGATATATTTTTCATGAAAGTGATGTATTTCGATTAGCATTCAACAAGGTATGTTTATTGAATTTTTCTAGAAAATAAAGTTATAACGTCATTTTTGTGGTGCCTACGTAAATCGTCAGATATTTCTGTGTAACATTAAACCAAAAAAATAAAAAAAAAACTTTCAATTTGTATACATACATATGAACATACTTGGATATTGGGAAAATATCAAATAACTTACAAAAGTAGAATATGATGACCCACAAGTGATATCTACAAAATAAATACACATTCATACTGACAAGTATGTTGTAGATATGTACGTTGGTATATACAAAAAAAAAGTCATGTATCATACAAATACGTGGTCTTATAAGGGAAAAAACTCTATAACAAGTATGCGACGGTAGAGAATTATCATGGGTCTCCATTAAAAAATAAGATTATCTTATAATAAAATGAAAACATTTACGTTGAGTGCTTTATATTTCTGTAAAAGTTTCAAAAGTGGGCGTATGCCAAAAAATTCTCAGTTGTTTTATTAAATTATAAATTTATGTTGAAATATGCCTAGAAATTCTTGAAACATTCTTGTTCCATAAATATTTTATTATTGCTTTATATATATTTTGTGGGGGTGGATTTGTTTTTTGATTGTAATTTATTTGTCAGCCATATTGTCACCACTTGCTTTCAAGTAAGGAGTACATACTTGTGCGAAATTTTGGAAAACTATATTAGCCAATAGTATTAGTGACAAAGTGCGAATATTTCTACCAGTAGACATTTGGAAGTTTTAAATCTTCCACATTTATTGACGAAAAGTTTTACGTGAGCAAACTTCAGCGCAATTAATAAGCGAACCTCTTAACACTCTTCTCGGAGATAAGTCACAACAAAAAATAAAAATCATTGATTTTGAATCACTCATGCAATCATTTGGCGATTTTTTATAAGATTGCATGATTTTTTCCTACTGACGCTGAAGTTGTAACTCCTCTAGAAGAGTTACATATCGTTACCTTAATATAGAAAGGCCCTATCTTACATTTTTATTATTTTACAGGAGAACGAAAAAACTTAATAAAAATTAAAGTTTTTTTTTGAGTAATGGCTTTTTTTATTTCCTTGTATTTGATTTATTTTCAATCGTAGCTCACACATTTTTTTGCCATTGGTGTATTAGTAGGTGACCTACCGAAATCTATAAAAATCTCGATTTTGAAAAAAATTTTAGTTAGGGCCTTTCTATATTAAGGTAACGACATATTGCATTTTTAAGTTTTTTTTTTTTAAATTTCAAATAATTCAACGCATTATAATTCGATGTTACTTTTTGTTATTTGCATTGTGCGATTGATCTACGACGATTGTGCTAATGTTGCAAGGCTGTTTCTCTGTCCTTATGTTGAGCATAGTTTTGTGTGATTATTTTTAATTATAAATTATGAAACATCACAAAAAAAAATATAATATATCAGTATAAGTAACGCGGATAAAATGAAACAGTAATTCATTCAAAGTCCGGTGACGTAATAGATTTTTTTAATTTTCTTCTTCAAAAACAATCGTTTAAGAATATTCCTTATGTTTCATAATCAAATTGCTAACTCCGGAAAGTTTCTCCCGAACAAACTATCGTCTGGAATCAGAATAAGAGCTCACTCCTATCGTGAAATATTTATATTATTTATAGTTCATCATCAGCCGTAGAAACCACTGTGCTTTAAGTACCCGATATATTTTCGTGAGCCGATTAAAAGCAGCTGAAGGAATTTTCAAACTAATTTCGTAGTCTTTTTATATATGTTCGTTCAGAGCAAGTGGCTCCTTTGCTGTAGTATACACATTTTTTTGCCATTTGTTGATCGCTCATCATAATTCAATACAAATTGATTTGATTTTTCGAATTCAAGTAAACATCGTACCTATCGTTCAGATTTCCAACTTTTGATGCAAACTTCTGTCTCCAGTTTTGAATTATAGCACATGTTTTCTCAAAGTACCATCCAGTTTCCATTGATACTCCATTACAACACCTGTTTCTTCCCTTGTTTTATATTAAACTTATAAGTGCTGCAACAATCCGATAAATCTTTAGAATGAGGTGCTCAGTTTTTTTATTTTGTCGTTACCAAATTGACATTTTTTGAAGATATGAGTTTCTTGTATAACGCTCTTAGTAAAGAGCTGTCGACGCGTTTTACCGCAGGTTTTCCTGCATCAAACTAGTTTGTATACTAAGTCTCGTGCGTGTAAACGAGAAGACAGCATGTCTTGCAAACTATATCCTGTGCTTTTATTGAATTCTCAATGATTCGATTATTTCAAACTAGACTTGAACGGAAGGAAAAGTATGCACGGTATATTAAATCATGTGATTCCTTCCCAACAAGCATTAATATTGGTGAAGGGCTGGAGCTCAAGTAGTGCTCCAGTCCTTTTTTCCAAAGTTGGAGCTCCACGTCACATACACTTGAGATCTGTGCCATTCTCCAAGAAAAAGACCATTGGTTCTCCTGTGGAGATAAAGTTGGATAATCACTTGACTTCTGATGCATTTCTCCAAGCGAACTCCAACACAGTATTTTATTTTGAAAAGCTTTAGTGAAAAATTAATCATTTATCAAACTGATTTCTAGTTCGATTCCAAGGTGTTGGAGTTGACTTGGATAAATAGGTTGGAGATCAAGTGGAGGTTGAACCATATTTCTCTCACGTTGGAGAAAAAAATTTATCGTGCTTATTGGGTTGGCATATGTTGCGATATTGCCTTCTTAACTCGAATAGAATATATAGTTCTATAGTCGAATAGAACATATGTTTCTGACAATGACGTTATTATTTTGGAAATTTTAAATTTCTCTAATCTGCTCGATAAAAAAACAGTGCAAAAAATTTAAGTTAGAACACTGCACTAGCTTGCTCTAGATTATTCTTAAGCACTCAACGAACAGACACTACTTTGATCTTCTAGATGTGAGATAAAGATTTCACAGACAAAAAACTAAATTTGCTGAAACACCACATTCTAAAGAATTATTGTGCGACCTCGGCACGCACATTTTTTTAAATTTATTTTTAAGTGATATATCACTGGACCATTCTTATTTCAGCTATTGTTCATGACTCTAATCGGCGCCTATATTTCGCACTTTGCCTTATAATGTACTTAAGGATCAGGTGATTGCCGAAAACCGAATGCTTAGTCTACAAACTGGAAAAACCTCGCCCGAAATGGATTTTGAGCGAAACAGTAAGTATGATTTCATAATTTACTTTGCTCTTAAGTCCTATGGGCATCTTCATTTAAACAAATACATTTCTCGACACAAAAATATTTGAATTTTATGTTTTTAAAACTGATATTATTCATTTTATGCACCCAAAGTTAATATTTTTTTGATTAATAAGAAAAGTACATAACTATTATCGGTTTTTATAACATTCAATTTGAATACTCGCTTACCACATTCTTGGGGCCTCACATCGTTGGAAAGAAAAACTTTTGACTATTGCTGCTCTGTTCAAATTTTATCCTGAATGAATCCATATACATAGACTTCATGACTTATTATTTGAGTTCATGAAACAATTATAATTTTTCCGAAAATTGAAAGATTCAAGCCAACCTCATCATATGATTTTGGTCGTCTATTTATTTATTATCTTAATATTGGTACAAATTTGTAAGGTATTTCTTAAGACATTTCTTATCTCATTGCACAATTCTTCGTCTTATACATTCGCTATTGTTTCCAGAATGTTCCCCTCTACACATTATTCTATAAACACATAGCATTTTTTAGCCAGTGAATTATTTGGGATTAAGCTATGTAGTAGGTGACACTCCCTCAAGTAATATACTGCGCGCGGAACTCGTGCTTTCATACCATTTCACGTAGTTTAATATAGTGCCACTAAGTTATTCTGGTGACTTATAACTACGCGTAATTATATGAAAACATGATTCTCCCAACATATATAGGTACGCGGAAATACTCAGGAGGATATCCCCTACAAGATACATATGTTAGACTCAAAAAAAAAATCGAAGGTGCTGTGCACTTTCTGTGTAATTATCCATTTTTTATGTTATATTCTATAATCAGAAATTAATTTAATTAACTATGATTTTATTGTTGCTGTATTTACATTATTTTGTTTCAGTTAACTAAGTTAAGTACTTTGTAACCCAATATCAAAATGCTGAGAGAACTTTATTAGATTTGATTGCATCAGCGAAAAGATAAATTTCGAGATATAACTTCAGAAATCAACAACAATTTTAGAAGCGATCTGATACTGCTAAAAAAAGCGAAGTAATGGAGGCGGATGAAGTCGAAAATTTGAAGCCCGAAGTAGTTATTAAAATAAAAGATACAACAATAACTGAAGAATTGTCTTCAGTTACCATCAAGGAAACAAATTGCAAAGGTAAGTTAATGTAGATTATAAGTAAGCTTCAAAACTCAGAAACACATTAACGTCAGTTGTATCTTTGTGGATTGAATTTCCTTGAATTCTTCGTTTAATACTTATGGTTCATGTTTCGAAAATTTTTCGTCTGCGATGTGTCAAATTGTCAAAGTGTCAAACACAAAAGTTGTATCTTCTGAAAATTAGAAATCAGTACTCGTATTAAGTTGCCTTTCTAATACCTATTTGCTATGTTTTAACTTTGACTTAGTTTGGACAATCGCCTACTTACACTTTCCAGAATTTTTAATTTTCGACAAAATTGGGAAGGTCATGTTTTCTTACTTCCATATATCATTTATTTTGTGCTAATTAATATTCGTTACTTAAGTCAACTACCCGTTATTCAATTAATCTTCAACACCAAACTAACGCTTTTTCTTTTGTTTTCTTTTCATCTTTGCAGGTCAGCTGATTTTTGACGCCACTTATAAATTTTACCGCGCACACTAGCAAAACAACAGAAGAATAAGTTCAATTTATTTGAACTGCCCGTGATGCCTACAATTCGGCGCTGCTGCATCGTTGGATGCCTCTCTAATTCGCGTCAGGCACCCAATTTACAGTTTTTTCAATTCCCACGCCCCGAGAATCCATTTCACCAAATTTGGAAGCAAGCGTGTCACGCCTCACTAAGTCGCATTTTGCCATTTAAGAAACCAGTTGTATGTGCGCTTCATTTCACAGCCAGCGCGATTGGTGGACGACGACTGACATCGAGTGCAGTGCCCTCAATACGGCTTGAAGTGCCCACAGATCTGAAAGCGGTAGAACAACAAGCGATCTTGGAAGAGATTGAGCGGAGTCGCAAATGCGCCTACATCAACGCCGTCGTATACGAATGGCTGGTGCGCGCCAACTTAAATCCACAGCTGCGCGGTTCCATTACGCATGGCATGATCAAAGAGAAAGCCGATACGGCAAAGCAAGTAATCGGTGCACCATCTTTCACAGCTGACAATCGCTGGTTGAATCGTTTCCGCGAATCTCACCTCACTGGTTTTGCACACAAATTGGCAACAAATCAACTGCATCCGTCTGGACCATCACTTTGGATACCTGACATTGTGCAGGACTTACAGCATATGTTTCCGCCTACCAGCGCCGATCGTTCATTCCAATTTGAAAATGTGCCCGAGGAATATTATGGCTACATGCAGCAATATGGTGAGTACGAAGATGATGATGAGCCAGAGCAAAAAAATCTTCCGGATCAGAAACCGCTGCATCAACAGCAATCAATGAATCACCAACAGCAGCAGCATCATCACTACCAGCAACAGATTCAAGAACAGAAAACGATGCAACAGCAGTCATTGAATCATCACCAACAGCAGCAGCAGCATCACTATCAGCAACATCACCAACAACAATCAATATCACCGCACCACCAAGATGGGTATGAACAACACAATTACAACTACGATGATTTTTACTATGAACGTCAGCAACACCATCAACAACGTCAACAACAGCAGCAGCAGCTGCACCATCAGCAGCCTGCCAATGATTATAACAATATGCAACGCCCACCATCACGTGCCACACCGCCAGCACAACAACAGCGTATGAAATCTGTAAGCCCATACTCCCCCAGTTCAGCTAAGCGGCCGCGTGTCACGGAAGATGATGATGTCTCCATTGTAAATAACCCAGTCAAAGAAATTGAAGATCTGACCGAACAAATTGAAGATCTGACAGATGGTCCAGCAGAAAATGACATCGGGAATGGAAATAGCAATGCCAGCAGCATTGGTAATGGCAGTGGCAAGAGCACCGGCAATAGCACACCTACTAATGGTAATTCGACACCTACGCAACAACCGCCACAGCAGCACATTGTTAATGGTAATAGCAACGGCAATGGTAATGACAGTATTACTAATGGTCACGTATCACCCGCACCCACGCCCACGCCAAAACCAGTAAAAGACTTGACAAACTACTCACAAGCGTTGGAATACCTGAAACCATTAGAAGATTTTGCGCTTTGCAAAGAAAATTTCCGCGCTATCGGTTTGCTATCGCAGCTGGAAATGGTCTTTCGCAAGACCGATCGTAGAATGAACGAAATGATGAAACAGGATTAGAATGTAGCGCTGTACACCGAGAAGTTCAAACTGTAAATAGTATTTTGAAACCCTTAACAAAACTATTAGATTTAAACTTATTTTAGTAGTATTATTAAAGAAACCACTATGTAAAACACACATTTTTAGAGACTTAAAAGGCGTTTACATAATCTGAACCAAGCTTGGTTATTTGCCAAATTAATTTCATTTCCAATTGCCATAGAAAAACATTGTAATGATTCATAAAATTTATGGAGAAAATTAGTAATAAGCAAACTATTAAAACTGCATGTAGACACGGCTAACCGCACAATTTTTTTGAGCGTAAAATTTGGAAAAACTGTTAAATGCGAGAGTCTTTAATGACCAATAGAGTAACATTAAACACGAATTCTCAGATGTTTTAAGAAGATAAAAAATCAATTTAAATTCTAGTGTTAAACATATAAGTTTTGTAATTACAACATTTGTGCAATTAGCCATTGGTATATAATAACAAAAAAATATTGAGATTTTACAAGCGATGTAAATGATTGGAATGACAATATAGTTGCAAAAAATCAAGTTTGAATAAGCGATTGTAGACGCCATAGTTATTACGAATACTATCAGTTTTTACTTGAAGTATATATATTATTTTAAAGCTAAGAATCAAATATATTCATAGTTAAATTATTTTAAACTTTAATTTTTTTTGTAGAATTCTACCAAAACAATAATAAAATATGAATTTTTGAATTGTATTTAACTTGTTTTTATCCTTGGAAATTCGCAATTACTGTATGATGCTGGTTTTAGGAAAAAGCCATTACTTTTTCAAATAGTACTCTATGCTGCATAGGTAATAAATTATACAAGAAGTTAGAGTTTTTAAAAAAGTTACAATTTCTCAAAGATCTACAAAAATCGATTTTTTGCTCGGACCAAACTAATGTTTTCTTTTTTCTCTTGTAAAGTTTGTTTTACTTATGAACTGAAGTTAAGAATTGTAACGAGGTTATCAAACTATTGCAGCGTTTTTCAGGCGGATTTTATAGACAAAGCAGAAATAGCATTCTTGAAAAAAAGAACAAAAGCCTTTACCAAGAACTAATCATCATTTGGTCTAAGTTAGTCGATTCTTAAACTGACCTCTAATCTTACCTAACCATACCGTGGGTGGTAATTGAATTCTACTGCTTGCTTGGAGACAATTTTAAACAAACTTTTATATAAAATATTTTTTTAAATTATCGTTCATTAAACCATTTTAGAATCGGAATCGCTATACAATTTACTCGACAAACGATCAGTTCCGACTATCGTTGAATAGCGTTAAGGCTACTAAGGCTTTTCGACGAAATGGGATAAAAATACATTTTTTATGAAATTCAACATATAAGAATCGAATATTAGAAAATTCACTTTCTGCACTCGGAAAAAAATATTGTTTACCACGTATGATATAGATGGAACTAAGTATTTCAAGAGTTTGTGGGAAATAATGACATTTTTGCAACGAAAACTTTTAATTTTATTCGCATGTGAGTACAATTAAAAGTTTTTGGTACAAAAAATTTGTCAATTTTTTTATGCTCATGGATTATTTAAATTGTTGTTTGAATTACAATATATATTTGCAAATAACCATAATACATATTAGACCAAAATGCAGTGCTTTCTCAATTGTTATATTTATAAATTAAATAAATCTATTTCTAAACATTTATGCATCTATGTACTTTCAAACAAAATAAGTTCTGTTGTTTTATGATGACTTTCACTGAAGAAGTTTTAAATGAGAACAGGCTCTTTAATGCCCACGATGTAAGTATGCCATTAGATGCTATTACATAAATTATTAGTATAGCAATCCAATAGTTGATACGTCTATGTTTAATTTTTCCTATTTGCCAGAATATATCAAATTTAGTGTTTATAAAACTTGGATCATTTTTTATTGAGACGAGACTGACTTTTATGAGTACTGGTAGTGGTACCAACTGCCATGCGTGAGTGCTCATCCTTCTTTTCCATACCGAAGTTAAACTGACAACTATTTGAGTAACATCAAACTGATCTATTAACATGAATTAAAGTCAATTTCAACTACAACATTTTTCACAGCAGCGTCTTGCATCCACATACTCCTCAGCCTCAGAGATAGCTTCGAGTAGTGCAATTTTAACATCACGTTGTTTTGTTTTACTCAGCTGCCTGGTTTCCTCGAACATTTCTTCAAAAAAAGTTTTTAATTCCATTCCATTTGATATTGAATTATGCTGAGTGTTGGTCAAGCGACAAAGGCATTTCACCTTTAACTCTGCAGCTGGTGTTGACTTCAGTATAGGTGCTGCTGTTTTGGATGAGGTTGTTGCTATAGCAACATTATCACCAACAATTTGCTTTAATGGATTCTTGGCAACTTTTTTCGCTGGCATAGATGTTATCGTAGAGTTTCCAATAATATTGCGTTTCTTACGAAATTTTGTATTTATTATTATTGGCTTTATTGGTGGTGCAACTGATGTAGATGCTTCGTTATATGTTGGCGTTCTTGTAGATGCAGGATGGACCGTTTCATCGAATTCATATATTACAAAGCTATTACCAACTGGAGTGCAATCATATATTTCTTCCTCAGACTTCACCTGTATGTGTGTTGCTGTTGTCGTTGGTGATGCTGTGCTGATGCCCTTGTTGGCTTCAATGGGCTCGTGTTTAATATATGTTGTTGTTGATTCAGTCATTTAGAAGCTTTTGGTTTCATCAGTACCTTTACTTAATGTATATATTTAATCGAGCCTTTAGATGTCCATTACTACGAGCAAAATCTTTTAAAAAAATTTCGTAATTAGTTACATTTGTTAACATATTGTTAGTGCGAAGGATGAGTCACGTATTACTTTCCGTGACTAGGGAGGTCAACGACTTTATAACAGAGTATGACATGGGCATAGAGATAGGAGTTAGCTTTTATGTTTCCTTACTTTCTTGCGTTCATTTTAATTTATTCTCATGACTGAAATTTGTCGTGAAATTGAGTTTAGCCATGGAAAAATTTGTAGTAATAATGACTATAATATTGATATTTTTAAGGAGCATGGCCAGTAAAACCTTTAAATTGCTATACCAGGTCGAGTAAATTTGGTGTAGCGCCTCCTATGAAAACAGTGTGAGTTTGACAAGAAGGCGTGGTACATCCCATACAAGCAAAAACTTTAAAATATCATCCTGAGATTCTTAAAATGCTATTTCCTCTAAAAAAAAGTCGGAGAGTTGTTCCTAAAGTAGACCCTATTTTCATGAAATTTATATTTTCCGTAAGTTTTCAAAATTTTTGTATAAAAAAACGGCATGAGCTATAAAACTAAATCGTCTAAATCGTAAGTCCGCCCTGAAAGCAATAGTACATTTAATTGGTCTAGTGTCAATGATAGATAACTTTAGGGTTGGGCAAATAAAAAATATTATCGAAATATGGATGATCGATATTTGGAAATAGCATCGAAATATATCGAGAAAAAAACATCGGATACATCGATAATCGAAAACCGATATTTTTGCTGAAAAAATTATATTCTTACCTTTTCAAGGTTACATTTATTTGAGTATAACAAAAAAAAACTCTTATGTTCTTAGGCTGGGACCACAAGAGTGGTTTTTCAACGCGCATTAGCTAACGTCATTACACAAACACAAAAGAAGATCCATTATATGCGACGCAATCAATTGGATACAGAGCAACCTTTAAACAAAAATATCGAAACTCGATGGTCGAATAATAAAATCGAGTTTCGAGATATCAAAACAATAAAATATCGCCGATAACTATCGAAACAAATATCGGAAATGTCGATATATTTTGCGGTTTTTAATTTAAAATTTAACCAATTTCAGTAAAAATTTTAATTCTGAACTTGTACCCCTCTGGTTCTAGGTCCGTCAAATATTGCCCATATTCTTGTAATCTAATAAGGCCTTCCCAAAATAGTTAATGCAATTCATATGAATGCACATTCGATATATCAGTAGGTCAATGTTTATATATTTGTTTTTAGCAACACTTACTTACCTAAGGCCCATGAAGCTTTTAAGTTTTTTAAATTTTATGGCAGAAATTTGATAGCAAAACAAAACGAAAATTCAGTGCAGTGCAGAAAACTCTCAACACCCTATGCTCACGTAAGTAACTAACTTTTGTTATAGCACGTGGCTATCGAAATTCTGAAGTGCTGAATGAATTGAAAATGAATGCAGGTTCGAAATTCATTTTAACGTTTGTTGCGTGTGAATTTGTTCATTTTATTGTACATCAAAAAGCTTATTCAGCAAAAGCGCAACAAAGCACAGAACAACGTAAAATAAAAAAAAACTTTAAGCTCCACAGCATTTTTATTTTAATCTTTTTTATTTTAATCGCAGTAAATTGATTTATTTACTCACTCAAAAAGAAAATGCTAAGTTGTGGTTACTGCAATGTGGTATACTACATATAAATTTGAAATTTTAATCAAAATGTTTTTTAATATTTTTCCATTGAATAAAAACAAAGTTTAAAATTTTATTTTTAGAAACATCTGCACTAATAAACTAAATTCGTACATTATCTGCGCTACAGAGAGCGAATAAATAATTTAATAATTAATCTGATGGAGATGGAAAGAGATACTTTTTTTATTTAAATCGCAAAGAGAGCGAAGAGAATATAAGGGCGGTTGAGTGCGAGTTTAATTTTGAGGTCGACCGACCGGCCGGTGATAAGAATTGCTAGACATGCGCAATTGCATTCGTTGATTTTTTGTTGTGTTGAGACGTTTGTTTGTTGCTTTGGCAACAAAACGAACGAGCACAGTATGACATTGTCGAAAACTAAATGAGGCAAACGTGCGCAGCAAATGTCTTTAGTCACTGTGAGCAAAGACTGCAATAAAACACAGTGCGAAATTTTTTATAAAAATATTTTATAATATCGATTTTGATTGTAATAACTTAGCACATATTAAGGTTTAAAAAAATGGTGACCAAATGCTTCAAGATTGTTTTGTTCTGGTAATATTGTTACATTGAGTCTAAAATAAGCTGGTACATAATCATGTAGGCAGCACTTTTATTCGGTAAATGCGGGGAACTTCCAAAATTTAGGTGCTGGCATATCATGTGTACTCGTATGGTTTATTTTGAGTGCATTTTAAAATTTTCAGTGTGCAAATAATTGCAAAAAAACTCAAATAATGGGTTGATGACAACATTGTTATTCTAAAAAAGAAAATTAATAAAAAAAATTACTCAGCGAAGGCAAAACCATTGTATTTATAAGAGAAATTCATGGTGTTTCAAACGGCATGATAACTAATGTTAAAAATTGGTCACTTTACGCCGAAAGTAGAGATAGACATAAAAAAAGCCAGCGAGAGACAATATAAACTGATCGCAAAGATTGTTAAACAGCCTCCATTTATATCCTCTACGCAAATCAGAAATGAGTTGAAACTTCCAATAACACTTCTACCATAAGAAAACGTTGAATCACCTTTAATCTGAAGACACGAAGCCCAAGGAAAGTATCTTTGTTGAAAGGTGTGCATTTGAAACGGAGACTTCAGCTCGCCAGATTATTTTTGAAGGAAACTCAGACCGTTTGGTGCAACATATTATGAACGAATGAGACAAAAGTTGTACAATTGGACCACGGTAGACAAAAAAAAAATACGCAACACGTCCTCCTAAGCAAGAATTCAATGTGAAGGCCTCAAACTGATGAAACTGAAACTGATGCTGTGTGAATGTTTTTCGTGGAATGGCGTTGGACCTCTAACCATGATAGTTGGCACTACGGATGCCAGTTACTATTTTGAAGATATACTAGAAGCCGTTATGTTGCCTTATGCAAATATTCTGGAACTTTAACTCTCCCCCGTCTAATTTACCTAGTAACAGGCCTAGACTACTACATTGTGCTCGTTATAAATTTCAGATCGCTGAATTCAAATTATGTGTCCACAGTGCGTTAGTTCCTATTGAAAGAAAGTATGAGAACTCTGTCTTAAGAATTACTACATAACAATTCACTAGGACCTTCTAAGATCTACCATTTTTATTTTTAACACCAATGGTTGAGCTAAAGATTTTTAAAACATTATATTAAACAGACTATTAAATACGTGATAGAATTTAGGGAAGTTCAAATATCTTGAATATATATGTGAAAATTATTTTTCGACTGCAATTTAAACTGACCGTTTATTTGAGATACGGTCGATTCCGTGTCACTATCAAAATCCTTCATCAAACTAAAATTTTGTAGCAAGAAGCAGATAGATAATAGCAAGTTTGGCGTACAAGGAATATAACTTTTGATCTTGTGTAAAGTGGCTGTTTAGGAACTGTTAATTAAATTTAAAAAAATTATTCGTCAAAATTTATTTGGTCGCCTTCAAAATAGGCCCCACCATTTGCAATAAATACAACTCTCTTATAGATTTTTCGTATGCTGATTGAGAAATAGCCTTCAGCTTCTTGAGCGAATTTGCTTTGATGGCTTCAACCTTCTCATCCTCGAAGGGGCAATTTTAGCTTCGGGAACTGGAAAAAGCGGGACCATAACAGGTGCATAAGATGCTTGATCGATGATATTCGTTGAAGCTTGTAGCTTAAGACTCTAGCACAATGATGGTTTTATGCGATGCTGCATTGCCATAATGCAAAATCTATGTGTTGTGCTACCATAAATGAAGTCCTTTTCGGCGGTCAGTCTCACGCAAGCAAATCATTACGCCTAAATAATATTAAGCACATGACTGAAAGGAGCTCAGAGTACAAAATCGCGGTGATCGAAGAAAACTTAATCCCGGATACTTTTTACACATAATGTATGTTTTTATGTCTAGACTTCCACTTATTTGCGCCGACAATCATATTGGATGCTTTCATACGGAAAAACACAGAGTATTTTACTTCAGTCAAAGTTTTTTAAGAGAAAGAAGTAGACATTTTTCAACAAAAATATATCTTAGGAAACTTACTTAAAGCTTTCCAAAACTTACAGGAATGTTTTCACATCAAAACCTCTGAACTCCTTTACGAGTAAGGAATACATAAAATAAAGTAAGTGGACTAAGGCAATATCATCAATTTGATATTTATGTAAATCATTTCTAAGAAAAACTTTTACAGTGTACTATCACGTTGAGTTCTTGTGCTTAGGGGCCGTTCATAAATTACGTAAGACGTTTAGGGGGGGGGGGGGGGTCGGCGGATTCTTACTACATCTTACGAGAGGGGGGGACGGGGTGAATGATCATCTTACGTAAGATTTAAAATGCGTATTCATACATTATAGTTGTATTAACGCATCGTCATTTGTGACAGTAATGAAATATATTTGAATTATCGACAGTCACGAAAGATTCAGAAATATCGATTACAATCGATTTAAGTAATCGACTCTGAACGGGACAACTTCTCTTCTGTTTATGTAATGAAATATATGTATGTTGTTTATACGCAGGGTGGACTTGTAACACCGTCTCACAAGTTTGCTATTATTCAGGCATTTACACGCAGATACGTCGACTTTGAAATTTTGTTGATGTTGTCCCGGTTCTTTACCACCCCCTTGCACTTGTCGTCTTCAACTAGAAGATTCGCTTTCGATTCCTTCTTCAACAGGAGACCAAAACAGCAATCAGTTTTGTCCTCTATTTCTTCGCTTAGCGTTAAATTACGATTGGTCAAAAGTACATCCATTTTGTCCTTCGCTTGCAAACGTCTTAGCTGATCGAGTTTGTAATATTTGTGACCAGTACTTTGCCTCGAAAAAAGCTACTGTAATGCACAAAAAACTACATGGAAAAGACGGTAGTCGCACTCACATGATTCAACTAGTTTCAATTTTGAAACGTGGAAAGGGGAAAAGCCTTTGCATTTTAAAACAATCGGAGATTTGTCAAGTTGCAGAGTGGCATGACAACGAGGATATTGATGTTAAAGAGTTTGAATGTGAATCAGAAAATTCAACAGACGAATCGGGTGTGCCAATTGTAGGTTCACTATCAGACTGGTTGAAAAGCGCATGGACTAACGATGACTTACGATGACTTTTTTTATTCATCTTGAAAAACAAATGTGTAGTTTGTAATTTCGTAATATTTATTTAATATGTAACATATGTATATTAAAACTAAATATACATAGTAATATAGTACATCACATGAAAAATACATTTTTTGACTATTCAATTCAATTCAATTTTTATTTTACTTCTGTTTATGAACTATATGTTGTAACAGAAGGAGGTTTGGTTTCTTATTAAATTATACAAACAATAAATATTTCTTATAATACGTATAAATTCAAAAAATTCACAGGCATAGAAAAAAAAAAAAAAAAAGAATAAGTCAGAGCAGAAGGCTATAGTATGCTATTGTATAAATAAGTGACTGTTTCAAATAATTAATGTTTTTAACAAAATGACATTGAGTTATTCATTTAGGATGAAAGATCTAAGCCTTAGACTATTGACTATGAAATAATATATTGCTCTAATAGTATCAGAGTCTGTGCAGGTGAAAATTTGTATCTTGTTATCCCCGAAAGTATATATTAAGTTACCTAGGTGGTGATTTCGAAAGGCAGAGTAGATAGGACATTCAAACATAAAGTGTTCAAGGGTTTCATTTTTATGCAGGTTACATATTGAACAAGTATTAGTTAAATTTAATCGGTACGATTGGCCATTAATGCAAAATCTGGTTAAGTATTTAGATGACAATCTTAATTGTGCGATAATTTTTGCCATATAAAATTGGTTTCGTTTGAAAAGATAGGGGGCAGTAGTATCTTCAAGTGACCTGAGAATTCTAGAGTTCATTGTGCTTAAGGTTGATGCTTTTAAAACATCTAGGAATTTCAAATGGCGTTGAAAACGCTCAAGAGCTATGACTCGGTTTTCTATCCAAGCTTCAGCAGTTAGTGAATGCCATAAATGTGTCATATTTACTTTCTGTAAGAAGGTATTAAATTGAGAAACCCAGTTTAATTCAATATTTACATTTCCATTAAGATGAAGATAAACTAATCGAAGGAGACACAGTCTAGGATAACGGCTTTGTTCCATTTGCAAAATCCGAATAACAAAATCAAAGGTTCGAATGAATATTTTAAAGGAAAGCTTGAGTATTCCCAGTTCCAGCCTAAAAGGAGCATTTGGAGTAGCTTTTGGTAATGAGAGTAGACGTTTGTAATATGAAGATTGTATGATTTCAATATCATCACAATATCTCAAACTCCACACCTCAGCTGCATATAAAAGAGTTGACAAAATAATACTGTCGAACAATTTTACCCTTCCTTCCCATGAGTCCGACTTAAATTTGCTTAGTGTTTGCAGAGCAGTACCTAAAGCAATTTTCCCTTTTTTTAGAGCAGCTTCCGCTGCGCATCTACCTAAGGACGAACTTGAAACCGTTACACCTAAATAAGAATAAGATTTAACTATCGATATTAATTGATTGTTGTATGTAAAATTTGCTGATGTAGCTCTTCCCCCTTTTCTAAAGTGAACGATTTTAGTTTTTTCAGTGTTGACAACAAGCTTGTTTTTATTGCAATAGTTTTCAAGGGTTAGCAAAATTTTCCGTAGTACTACTGGGGACCTCGCTAATACTACAGCATCATCTGCAAAGAGAAGAATAAGAATATCATTTATACCATCTATGTTTAGGCCTTCAATGTTTTCTCTTCTTAGTTCTTTTTCAAAATCTGCTATAAATAAAATAAACAGAAGAGGACTAAGAATTTCACCTTGGAGTACACCTTCAGTGACAGAGATTGGATCTGAATTTCCGCTCGCAAGTCTGATAGTAAAAGAGGCTCGGTCATAGATAGAGTTTAAAATTTTAAGGATTCGGGTGCTCATACCCAATGCATACAATTTTTGCCAAAGTAACATATGGTCTATGGAGTCAAAAGCTCTTCTAAAATCGATGAATAGCCCATAAGCTGAGCTTTTTGCAAGGCGAAGGTGTGCTTGAAGTGCGGCTTGTAGGGTAAATATATGTTCGACGCAAGATCTTTTGTTTCTAAAACCATTTTGAGATTCGGGGATTAATTTTTCCCGTTCAGCCCAAATAAGGAGGCGGTCATATAAAATATGGGTAAAAATTTTTAGTATGGTATTGCACAAGGCAATACCTCTATAATTTTCAGGGAGCATAGTATCACCCTTTTTGTGGAACATCACGAGGATAGACCGCGACCATGCTTCTGGAGTAGAACCGCTAAGAAGAATATTATTGAAGAGTGTGTGGAGAATGGAATGCCATTGGTCCGGTAAATTTTTGAAGAATTCTGCGCTAATCAGATCGGCTCCTGGTGCTTTATCATTCTTTAATTTTTTAATAGCAATCCAAATTTCCTGTAAAGTTATTTCGGAATCAAGTATTGGGTTGCTGGAAACACTTAGGATTAGTTCAGTATTAATACGCGGCGGAAAGATTTGGTCATAAAAACTTTTCCAAACCGTGGGTGCAATTGGATTTGGTAAAAATGGTTTTTGCATACACGATTTTATTAAGCTCCAGAACTCTTTGGCATTCTTTATATTGAAGAACTTATTTTTAATATCTATTTCATATTGGGCTCTTTTTGATTTTACCAGGTTTTTATAATTCAGTTGTAAATTTAGGTAGATTGTTTTACTATCATGGTCAAAGGACAGTCTCTTACATCTTTTTAATGATTTGTTCAATTCATTTTTAGCCTTTTTTAATACTGTATCGAACCAAGGTTTATTTTGAGGATATGCTGACCTTTCTGATTTTATTTTAATCATATTTAAATCTTTTGCTGTTTTGGTTATGGTGTCAATAATAAATTTATTTTGCTGGTCGACCGAAAGTAAAGTGTATGCTTCATTAGAAGCTGACACATTTAGAGATTGATTCATGAGTATTGAATATGCATCCGCATTTGCGAGGTTCCATTTTAGTGTTAAACTTTTGTCGGGCCTTTGACTACTTTGGCCTTGTATAGTACTACGGGTTAAGAATTCTAAATTAAGAGAGACTGGAAAATGGTCGGAGCCAGTAGCTAATGTTAGTATCTTCAGATCTTTGACAAAAGGAATTGTAGAAACATTAATCCACACTAGATCAATGACACTTACACCGTTTCTATTTGAAAAAGTAAAATTGCCTGGGCTATCTCCGACGGTGCGTCCATTTAGAAGCACAAAACCGAAATTGTCCATAAACTCTAGTAAATTTCTACCACGCTTATTAAGAATTAAATCTAAGGAGTTTCTCTCATTTAATAGATTCGAATCTAATTCTGAGAGGAACTCCAGAGTATTTTCGGATCCTACTCTAGCATTGAAATCACCTCCTATTATTATTGGGATACCAGCAAATTTGGCAATTAACTCACCCAATAGAGGTTCAAGTAACTCTAAAGCAATATTAATATCGTAGGAAGGCTTTATATAGAGGATACCAAGCACAAATTTGAAATTTTTAATAGTATTGAAGCTAAACAACCATAAATTAGATTTATCTATTTCTATGCTGTCTATAATTTGTTTATCAGTTAAAGATATTATACCACCGCTGGCTCTGCCCGAAGCCCTTTCCTTTGTAGCAAACGATGACAGCGCGTTGTATTTTGACCACGGGAGAGCATTGCTTTGTAAAGTCGATGTAGACCAGGTTTCATAGATACCAATTATATGGGCTTCAGTTAGTGATGGTTCATTAAATAGGTTTGGGAGCCCGTAGACATTCCAGAAGACAATATTTAAGTTGATGTAGCTATTTGAATGCTGAATGTTTTTGGATGAACTTACATATTCTTTTTCAAAATTACTTAAATTAGATACGATTTTTAGTTTTTTGGCATTTCGTGCAGAGTATTGTAGTCAGTTGTGATATTTTTATATTCTTTGTCGTAGAGCGTATTAAGGATGCCTTCAGCGTTTTGTTCACCACACATTAACTTATTTTCTTGGTTCCACCAGAACCAATTACCAGCGATTTTGAGCCTGTCATCCCTCATGATTATTTTGTGACGGGAGCTTATTGAATTTAGGTGATTACGGAACTTAAGCATAGTTGCTTTTTTCTGGAGGCGTTCTGTACTGAGATCTTTGTCAATATAAATTCCCGACCCAGCTAGTTTTGAGGTGTTTTGAAGCACCATGTGGGCGCTGGCTTCTGACTCAAATTCGGCTACTACTACCATTTTTAAGTTGCGGGTGTAAATTTTTCTAGCTGATTTTATTATTATATTTGATGGCAGTTGAAGTTTCTCACGGCAAATTTTTTCAACTTCGATGAGTGGCTTTGTATTTATTTCGAGCCCCTTAAAAATTAAATTTTTACATTTTAGCTGGTTTTCTAGCAGTGTGATGCGCTTACGGTCGAAATCCCTTTCAGCTTTTAGAGTATTAATTTCTTGTTCCAGCATTTTGTTTTGTTGCTTAAGTTCACTCATGTTTTCAGACAACCCATTTAACTTTTGCATGATCATGCTGTTAGAGGCCTCAAAGATTTTCATCAAATCAGAGACACTCATCTCACCAACTTTTTGTTTGTGTGTGTCATGAGTGACTGGCAGGTCGGGTGAAATGTCAGCCAGAGACCTTTTTGGAGTAGCATTACTTGTTTCTTGAAGAGTTCTTGAAAAAGGTGTATTATTTGCCATTTTAGCTTCTTTTTGTACTGCGGAATTTTTTGGAGTTGTTTTTGTGGGTGTACGTTGCATACTTTAAGGTTTTAGTTTTCCTATGTGACGATGGTTCTTGTCTGTGATAAAAGCTTTGCTTACGTATCTTCTGTCACACGATCTGTGTCGATAATAAAGTCTTTGCTGTCTGTCGTTGTTTTTATGTATTTCTTTTATTGTTTTGATTTTACTTGTGGTTAAATATGACAGGTCTGTCATGTAGGCAAAAAGTGGTACTTCTTTAATTTACGGAGCACCAGTCCATTTGATGAAATCCAAAGATAAGCCACTCACCTCACACGCCACAGACGTAGTAACATTCAATGCCTTAGCGAAAGCAGGTAGCTGTTTAGTGTATCACCTCAGTTACAGTTGATAATATGTACTTTTAAACGACAAATTCAAGCTTTAGTTTCTCCACTAATTATTGGACGTATTAACGACAAGTGTTGCCAGACCGAACTCCCATTTTTTGACTAGTTTCACCTTAATTATGAATCTTACGTAAGATTTCGGAGGGGGGAGGGAGGGGGGTAGTGAGAATCTTACTAAATCTTACTCGGGGGAGGGGGGGGGGGTCAAAAAGTCATGAAATTGTCTTACGTAATTTATGAACGGCCCCTTATCAAATAACACTCGCCGTTGTCGTCTTTCAACCCTGCTCTGCTCCAGAAATACATGGACGGCGATTCTGTCGGAAAATTTGTGCAGATGCGCAACGAAAGTAGCAAACGCAATGCCAACAACAGCAAATGCTTATAAAATTCAACGCATTGTATACTATTCGTGCATATGTATGTATGTACACGTAAAATATAAATGAAATATGTATGATTTGTTTCAAAAATAAAACTAAACTGGCGCATTAACAGCAGAGAGTGGCACAACATGAGAACACAAGCATCCGGAGCCACCACCCTCTCACCGATTAACAGAGCATTGAGAAACCATCCGTCACAGTTTCTTATCGCATGCTACCAAACCAAACAGCCAAATCGAGTCGAGAGCACAAGTGACGCCCCGGCACCGGCGCAACTGCGTTTCCAACGGCTCGTTCGCTCATGTACGTTGGGCAGCGATACTGTGCTACTCTCGGCCTCTCCGCTACGCTTATTTTGCTCCGGACTACGGACCTCGCGAGTCGCGACTAACGGTCTTGGTTCTAAATGATTCTCGGTGCACGTAATGTTCTAGTAGAGTTTTGGCTGTCGCTGTCGTTCGCTCATCGTTTGCCAGATTATTTTTTTGAAATTTTGTGGGTTCATCGAGTGCTCCGCTGGCACTACCACCGAGTACCCCCACAAGCACGCACGCATACATACACAACATAGAATACATGTACATGTGTACATATATACAAGGGCGCTGGGAACGCCGTCGCAAATGAACTTAAAACGTGAAGTCGAAAGCAAAAAAAAAAGCACTTGCACATTTGGAAGATAAAGAAAACTGAAATGTTTCAACTGAAATAAAAACAAAAATTAAAAAACAAAACGACTTGCAAGAAATCAAATCGTTATAAAATTTATTCAAGCAATCGACTAGACAAACGGACAGACAGGGTACAGGCAAAATCGCGAAAAGTGCGAAGATTGCAAAGCTTATCGGTTGCGCTCGCTGAAAAACAACAAAATACGCAGCTGCTGTTAAACTTGACAACAACAAGGAATTTTCACAATTCACAATGGTAAGTGAGGTTGGGTTTTGGGGGTGGTTGGCAGTAATGAGAAGTTAGAGCAAGGATAAGGATTCAGTTGCTTTCATCTTAAGGGTTACGGTTAGACTTTTGGACATATCAACAAATTGGGTGAGGTATAAATTGTAATTGCTTCAAGCACTTCGTGCCAAAAGGTCATCAAATTACACCGGTCGACAAAAAAAGAAAAAATTATAAAAATATTTTAATATGTCATGCGTAAATATTTACATTAAAAAACTGTAAACATTTAGTTCAAAGTTTGCTTTAGTAGTCTCAAGAAAAGTAATAAAAAAATACCAACCAACTGATTCCGAAAATGACCACTATTTTTTCAAAAACTATTCAAACATTTTAGAAGAAAAAAGTTAAAAATATGTACATATTTAAGCTCAAATGTCAACGTTCTTGAAACTTATTATATGTACCACATTTACTTTTAGACACAAAGATTTTAAATGGAACGTGATATATAGCCATGACAAATAAATAGCACACTTTTCCTTAAGTTTAAAAAAATTAATTTTATTGAAAGGAACTTATCTTTCCAGAACAAATGAGATATGTACATAAATTTATCTCAGTGCAATTGAAATAAAAATTAAAAAACTTTGAAATGACTCACATAGCCCTAATGAGTTGTTCATATATGTACATACATATGTAAATAACACTAGTACTAGAATTTGAAAATTTAACAAAATCTACTAATAAATGTTTAATGGCATTTAATACTTTGCACTAGATCCTTTATTTTGTATTACCACTTCTCATCTTTGGCTCAAGCTCTCCACAAGCCTTTGACATCTCTTCTTAGGAAAGGAAAGAACACCAAATTTCCATGGGCTGCAGTACACAATTGTCAACTTTTTTTATATCTTTATTTGAAAGTTTTGATGATCTTGACCATTTGTTTAGGGTCATCATCTTACATAAAGGCCCATTTTATTGGCACCGTCTCAAAAACGAATGGTTCCATCACATTGGTTAATACATTTTAATATCGGGATCGGTTCATTTTTTTTTTTTATATTAATTCAATTTGTCCAACGCCATGCCATGCAAATGAAGCCCATGTTATAATACTGCCTTCAGTACGATTTACTGTTTTCCTGGTGTACATGGTGAGATATAGATAAGAGAAGTTGCAAATATCGTTCTTTTTTAAGTTAAAAACCCTTGAACTGAATTATTCAAAATGGATTTTATTTATAAAATAATTTATTAAGCTATAAAATTATTATATTAATATTTAAAGCCGGTTCGGTAAAAATTTTATAAAATTCGTTGGACATAACATTACAAATATCAGATCTATTTGAGGGGCCCCAAAGAGAATTGCTAGGCCACTGTGAAACGAACGTCGGATTTGGATTCAGTGAAGCAAAATCCATTTTGAGTACATGAGGAAAAATAAAAGAAACATTTTAAAAAAAATTTTCCAAGTACAAATTTTTCTATACTCAAGGGCTTTAAGAAATAGTTTTTTAGGGCTTATAAATACCGATAATAATATTTTTAATTATAACTATATCTTCCTTCACCCTTTCTCAAGTGTTCTTAAATAGATCTTGATTTTTCAAAAGAAAATCAAAAGTTCAGCATCCCTGTCCTCTCCTTATACCCTCAGCAAAAGTTTCCACACTAATTCAACTTACTAATTTATTTAATTTCATTCCACAGAGCCAACCAGAAAAGATACTCTTCGACAATCGCATCAAACGAAAAAATGTCTTAGCGTTGAATGAGAAAGTTGCTGCCATACGCGAATTTGAAAAGACACCCGTCTACAAACATGTGGGGCGTAGTTTCAACTGTAGCCCGGATCAGATAAAACGCATCATACAGCAGAAAGATGAAATACTCAAGGCATGGGAACAGCGGACGCGTCGATGCAATGAAGTCAAATCACTGGAAATGAAGTCAGTGCGAGTTTCAATGCTCGGAAAATCAGTATACGAATGGATACGTCGTATGATGTACTATAAGGATTTTATTATCACAGATGGTCTTATACAAAAAATGGCGTTGCAATTTAAGAGCGCGCTTGGTATACAAGTGTTCTTTCCACATCAAGATTGGTGTGACAAATTTCGGCAAATTTATAAAATCATCGATAATGATACAAAAAAACTTAAGATCGCTTACGCAGAAGGTCATTCGGTACAAATAAAAGATATTATTAGAGATATACTGGGAGCGATTACACCGAATGGTGACGAAACAGCTGTAAAGAATACCACAGTTGAAATTGAAGATGATGATGAGGAGTCTGATGACGAAGATGATGATGACAACGATGATAGCGAAGAGGAAGAAAAATACGAACCGCCACAACAGTTGAAACGTCAAGTGGCCAAAAAACATATAGGACCGCCATTACTACCACCACTTGCAGCTTTGTCGCAAAAACGTCATTTAGTAACAATGCAATTGCCGATAGGTGTACAAAGAAACGGTGCCACAATATCACAAAAGGTGCTCGTGGCTACTCCTATAACGCCAGGTTCAACGGGGCCTGGCGCTTCACCAATGACAATGACTATCATACCGCTGGCATCGGTAGCGCAGACACTGAATTATCCAAAACCACAATTGCCCATAGCAGAGAAACCCATCGTGCCCACACCAAAAGTCGAAATCAAACACGAAATAGTCGAAGAAGAAGTTCGCATCAAAAAAGAGTGCATTTCAGATGATGAAGAAAATACGATAATGGAAAATGTTGCAACGCACTATAATGAGCATGAAAAGGAGAATGCAAATGTTTCGCCAAAGCCCAAAAATCGGACGCTAAATAAGGACTCAACTACAAATAAACCAATGGAAACAGAACTTTCTGAAGAAGAAGACAATTTAGCATTAGCTCAATTGCAAAAAGAACTTGCAACAAAGACGCATGTTGCTATACCTACACAAAGCAACTCCAATTGGATGACATCAATACCCTTGCAGATACAAAACGAAACAGAAAGAAACTCAAATTCACCACATTCTCTGCCTGCCATGCCACCTCTTACACGTGCTCCAACAGTAAATACCGAAAAGCCATCGTCGTTGAGTCCAGCGTCAACGTTAGTATCAACCACAAGAAAACGTCATGCAAATCATGACTCACCATCATTGCCACCAATACGCACATGCGCAGAAGCACGCAAATACCTCAAGCTGCTTGAAGATTTCGCCCTTGTCAGAGAAAATTTTAGACTTATCGGATTAATCACGCGAGCCGACGAGGTATTACGTGAATTGGACGGCGATGAGGATGTCGATATAGAGTAAAAGGGCCGAAGAAAAAACCAAAATATATGATTTGGATGATATTGAAACTTCTGGTATATTGATTGAGAATGGTATACTCAATATTGCCAGCTAAATAACTAACTCAATACAACTTTGGATATTAAAGGTACCAAAATTCTTAGTGTATAAGTACGAATGTATAAATATGTAAATATTTTAATTACCTACTAAGTAGTTAGTGCTAAGGTTGTAAGAAAGTCAACTACTAGATTTACTTTCGATAAGAAACACTTGTTATGTTATTTGTTAAAGCAAAAATCGCAATATTTTCAGTTTTTCTTAGTTTTTACGAAGAAACATTTCATATTTACAAAATAAATACTTTAATAAAAAAAAAAAACTAACAACAATAAAGAAAGTCTTTGTTCTTATCAGGAAACTATACAATATACTATACGCTCTTTCATATCTCATTTGGAACTGTATGTACTTATTATGTAAACAATAATCATACTTGGTGTATTTTTTTAGTCTGTATATCTATTCTCCACCGTTGAGCACAAAGTTTCCAACCATGTACAGCTACTGCGCATGTCTGCCCTGTCATCAGCACTTCAGTTATCATCATAGCTCGGAGCAAAATTTTCGCAGTTCTCTCTGTTTAAAGTGATTTCTGCCAAGTTTTCTCACACAGTGTGCTCTTTCTTGGTTGATACTGAAAATAAGTATTTATAGCAATTCGTATTTTGGGTCTATGCTGCAAAAGACCACTCTTCCTGCAGTTAATACTACTCGTACTTTATTTTATTTACAGCTCGAAATTGATGCTACCAAATTTTCTATCAAGTTATAGTTTTTGATAAAAACAGCACTGCATTTTGCATAATAGTCTTTTAAGTATTTTCTGGATTTTGTTCGATTTGATATTAATGTGTATATGTTCATAAATCTATATATAATTATATTTAAAGGGGCCATTAAGACATACATTAATTTGTAAAAATGCACGTTTGACACAGTCTTAAGTCCATACCTAGCCAAAATATTAACTTACAACGGAACCTATCGGCAGTTAACACTTAAAAAGTAATGTTAAGTTACTGCCATTTACCTAAGTATGGCATAGTCTAACAACTGTTGAACTTTTTGGTGAGATTCTTGATGAATAATATTTCTACCTTGAGTGATTATTGTTTCGAAGAGCTGGCATCTAGTTATCTATTAGTTCGTCAACTTGAAGAGAGATGGTATTTGTTTATTTACTCGAAAACTGAGGCATAAATCAAAAATTATATAAAGTTGTAGATAAGATTAAACACTTCGACTTCCTGCTCTAATACTATATGACTTCACCCACTACTTACTATTTTAAAATTTTGAATAGAAACTAATCTTTTGAGCAAAAATATTTATTCTGGCGTAATGCGTGATTTTTAGAATAATTATTTTTGTATGACTTTCAGTAATGGTACGGGTATATTGTTTACACCTGCTCTACAATTGCAATGATAGCTATTTTAGTCTAAAAAGACACAAGTCTAAACAGTTCGAGCATCGAGAATAACATCTTTATCAATTGCTTTCACGGCGTCTTCTGAACATTACCAAACTAATTTCAATCATCAAATATTCTGTTGCAGATTTGAAAGTGTTGACATTGTCTTAAATCAATTGCGATTTACCGATGGAAAAAAACTGATAAGACAAAAAAATTTTGGATTGATGTATGTTTGTATGAAAGTGCTGCTGGCGAGCATGAATTCTTTTTATTAATCAAATTTTTCATTTGTGTTTTAAGTCTCCCATTCTAAAATGGAGCATTGAGAGAGCTTTTTTGAATAATGAACATTGTTAAAAATAAATTAAAAAATTGGCTTTAAGGTACACTCATTAAAAAGAATTTTACAAAATTCATATTGACGACGAATTGCTAGAAGAAGACGAATTTTTATTGTTCGGTTAGTATATACCTATGTATGTACACTAGAGTGTTTGCTTTGAAAATTTTGTGGATTGATTTTATTTCTTCATATGTTTTAGCATGGGGCTTAAAAATAATTGTGACAAAATTCGAACCTCCTAGCTCAAACCTGAAAGCGGCGCGGACACAGTTTGTATCCGATTTCGATTAAATTTTACGAACGATCCGGCTTACTAAGACGCAGAAAAAATCTGCCTTAGGTGCCAATATTTAGCATTGCTGAGCATGCGAACAAAATGCACCCGAAGGATGGTGGAAAAAGAATTTGGTGAAAGATAATGTTATGAATATATATATCTAAAAAAAAATTGTTTTTTAAATTTTCAAAGTTTTCATCTGAAACCCTGCTTTAGAGTTCGGTTTTACAAGGCACTGCACGTTCAGTTTAGATTTGAGAGAGGCTATGACTTTTAACAGTCAAAGATTTCTGAACAAAACCAAACGATAATCTTTTCATCCTCAATAAAATCTACAAAAATAGCAACTAACATGAACGTTCTACCAGTACGTGAATCTATCTAACATCATCTAAAAGCATTTAAGAGAATTTATCGTTTCCCTATGCACCTATATTAGCTAATATGGCAATAAATGCTCAAGAACGAAAATACCTCCTATCGTTATCATTATGCTTATGCTTGACAGTTTATGATTTACCTGAACTTTGTTATATTGAAACAAACACAGCTCTTTTTAGAATTAATTATTGTTTTTAGTACTTATAATTTAGGAATGCAGGTATTTAAAATAAGTAATATACATAGTCATTTTTTATATACAAATTCAGTTATCTTAAAGACATATACTTTAAACAAAAGTTCAAATAACATTTAAAACAATGTTGAAAACCTCTTAAAAATAGTCTGTTTTAGTTTTGCGCTAAGCTTTTTCGTTTCTCAGCTCGCTGATAGATTGCGTTCAGCTGTGAAAGTAAATTAATAGCTTTGAAATCCTCTTCCAAAATAGCGAACTCTTCCAATGGACGTAACATGTCTAATGCTGCAGAATAATCCTCAACGTGTGTATGTTGCTGTTTTTTGTTGGATTGCGCTTTTTCGCTACCTACTCGTATCTTTGCACTTTTCAGAAATTTATCATTATCACTGCTATCTTCTTCGAAAAAATGCGCATATGTGGTAGTTGATGCTCTCTTACGACATTTGATATCATTTTGACTATCTTTTGAGTTCTTATCATCTTCTACCGTTGAATTATTTTTTTCATCCTCAGTTTTAGAGTTGCCAAACGGTTTCTCTTCTATATCTTTGATAGTTGCTGTAATATTATCTTTACTATTGCTTTTATCATCATCACATTCATAATCACCATAATTAATAGTAGGTCCTTCTTCGTTATCAGTGATGTCATCATAAGTCCCATCAGCATCATCACCGTTACCATCAAACTCTTCATCACTAGCGGCACCAAAATCCATAATTTCACCAGCTTCATTATCTTTATCCGAAATTTCACTACGAGCATCAGTATCATTATAATCAGTTTCATTACCCATAGCGCTTGTATCATCTTGCTGTTTGGCCGTAGAACCGATTTCATTTTTTTTCTTGCAAGCACTATCAACATCTTTGCCCTTCTTTTGTATTTGATTTGCTTGCTGCAGCTCATTATTGCAGTAATCTATGATATCTTCAGGATTCAATGATGTTGGTGGCTCTTCTGTTATCACAATATTATCCAAATGTGTGAGATCTAAGTGATATGCATGTTTAAAGTCTGTAATCCATGCTTTATTCGGATAGAAACTATCGATTTTTAAAATTTGACGAAAAACTAATGCCTGATCTCTTACGACCTCATCGGTGAGTAAACATGACATATGATAAAATGCACGTTTAATAAATTCGTACATGGCTTTTCCCAGAAAATTGATTTTCTTTTGACGCACCGTACGGGGGTTATCATCTGTGGTAACCGTCTGACAGAGTGCATAATACTGTAGTATGGCGTCACGATTGAGTACAACATTTTTTATTTGCTCCCAACTACATTTAAATGTAGAAGCAATGCGCTGATATACTGGATTACGATCATACATCTGTATAGCCTGTACACGCTCCTCAAGACTGAGTATCTTACGCGGACGATTACGAAATTTTCGACGCTCTTGAAGATATTTGCTGGGCTGAAATTGACAGTAGTATATTACAATAACTAATTTATGAACAACTTATAGATATATATGAGAATTTTTCATCTCTACTCTCCATATGGAGAGTTTTTCTAAAATAAAACAAAAAAAAAAAACCCAAACTCTGAGGCAATTCATAGGCAATTCAAGTTCAAGTTGAGAGAAAATCATTAAAAGAATAACTGACCAAAAAAAAAATATATAAAGAATCATCTAAAACTTGTTAAAATTCTAACATGACATATACATACATATAAGATAACATAACTGAAAAGTGCGATATTCTAACTACCCCTTTAAAGCGGCGATAATTCATTACCTACCTACAACACATTCGTTTTAGAATTACATATCAAACAATATGATAGGCCTTTTACTGAATCATAAAACTATATTCGACTACTAGGCACTTTTATTTTGGAAACTCAATTACATTTAAAAGCACTTAATTTCACTTAACAACAGCAATTTCAATGCCACCAAAAACTATTCTGAAAGCCGTTTATCACCTTCACTGAACAAAAAACGCATTTGCACTCCTTTTCTTCGGGTTATCATCGATTAATAGCAGATCATGCTTACCCAAGCAAATAGATGTAAGTATATAGGGGTTTTCAATAGGGACGGCTAGATAAAAGTTCAAAATTGAATAAAACAAGTCGAGTGTGAGATATGAACAACTTTTTTTGTTTTATTTGAATGGCCTATTGATGACATTATTTGTGGAATATGACATCGTTAATCTTTAACACCAATTTAAGGAATAAGCCATGCACTTCTGTATTATGAACTTTTTGGATCTTTATCTTTTCACTGAATTTTTGAGTGCAATTTCAATTGGTTTGGATTGTATTCCCCTATATGGTAATCTCTCTGTACTTGAAATAATTTATTTTTTGCTTTTAATATAAGTCCTTTGTTTTGATTGTTAAATACAAAAAAAAACTGATTCTGAATATTTGATTTTGGTTAAATTTTAAAAGCCTTCTGTTATTTTTGAAAGTTCATGAAGGCTTAATAATTTTACTCTACGAAACATTATGTATTCTCTTCAATGTATCCGGACGTCACAAGACTATATATGCTTTTGTTTCTTGTTTTTTTCCGATTTAAGAAATTTTGGTTGCAAGATTTATTTCCATAATACACTACTCATATATTTGTTTTTGTTCTTTCTGGTGTATTAAATGCTCTATTGTAAAAGATTTCTTATTTTTTATTGTTCGTATGTTGTTATATATGTACCTACATACGCTATGGTTGTAGTATTTATTACACTTGATCTGGTACACTGGAGAGATAATGCATAGAACAATTAAAAATGGAATGCTTCAGTAGCTTAAACTATGTCCCACATCAAATCATTTTGAATTCCCTTCATTTTTCACTACAGTAAAACATTTCTCGATGTTTTCACCCTAAAATATAAGTACGTTAAGTCGCCCTGTGCAATCACATAATGTACTTGAATTCAGTCATTCGACCTTTATGGAAAATATTACAACACATTTGGTCTCACTAAGAAACCAGAAACTATATTGCAGCAACTAAGCCCTTCGCAAACCAAATAACAGCAAACTTTACTTTTAGTATCCCACCAAAGAATTTTTATCATGGAAATATCATATTTCAATTGCCGAGACGATGGCTTCAATCGCGCGCGAGCACATATTCTGATGGCAGGTGATAGCGCTTTTTCGCGAGAAACTTTCCTGGCTTAACGACTTTATTATGTCATCGGACTCGGAATGAATTATTGTTTCATTTCATCCGATTTTATTTAATGGTTATTTTTTTGTGACGTTGTAGAATTTATAATTGAACATGATAACACAAAACTATGCTTAACATAACATGAAAACAGAGGATCAGCCTGGCCAAATTGGCATCGTTCTGTGCTTCTAGCCATATACATATGTATCTACATTTGATATCGTATATGTACAATGCAAAAAGTAACATCGATTCATGATTCGTATATGTATATGAAAAAAAAAAAACAAAAACACAATTTAACTCTTCTAAAAATTCATCGCCAGAAGGATTGAATTGTATAATCTTATAACGGGTAATTTATTTAGAGATATTGAATGAATTTCAGATATCGCGTGAGTCGTGTTAAGCTGTCACGATATTTTTGTTCAGTATTGTTTGACATTCATCATGAAAAGACTTACATCCCAAAAACTTTTGGAAATTGTAAAAATTCACTATATTCACAAGAATTTCATCCTTAAATTGTTTTGAAATTCACATGATTTTTTAAAATAATGAAACATCCATAGACTTTTTCCTTTGGGGTTACGTAAAATTCAAAGTCTATATGGACAAGCCGGCTACGATTGGTGAATCGGAAATCAACATTACTCGCGGAATGAGGAATGGTTCTTTTACATAATAATAAATATTACCCGATAAAATTTAACTTTTTCGTTTTTTTTATAATTTTGTAGAAACAGTACCTCTAAATGAATCACCCAAATAAACGAATGGATTCAAAATCAATTTTTTTCCAGAAGAGTGGCAAGAGATTCGCTTATAAATTGCTCATAAGTTTGATCGCGTAGAATTCTTCTAGAAGAGTCATAATTTCATCGCCATAAATGTAGAAGACTTAAAATTCTTTTACGTGTTTGCTGGGGTAATCTAATGCCTACGAGTACATATACCATATTACACTTTTAACAGTGGCCGTATATAGTGTTCATTTTTTGTCGAGAATGTATTAAGTATTAAGCTAGATCTACAATGTTCCTACACTTGAATTCCATAGTCAATGTTTATTGAGCATTTTTATTTAGAATATTTTTAGTAATTTATTCATGATAAAGTTTTATTAACAGACATATCAAAATTCAGCTAAGGACAAGCGGTTCAAAAGGGCTAAGCATTTCTCTAATTACCAAAATACATTTCTTTACTCGATACAAAAATTAGCTCCGGATGTGAAATCAATCAGAAGGTTCATGCTGATAGAACAAAAATTCAAGTACATAGAATAATAATCTCATTTCCTTTGTTAAGCAACCCAACTTTTGCAATTCCGCTTTTATCTGCAACGCTAACTACGCATAACATAAGAGTATTTTCCACACATTCGAGTAAACAGAGTAAAAAATTTCCACTCACCTTTTTCATCATGAAAACACACCACTGTTGGAACCAGTCTCTTCTCTCAGAAATTCAATTTAATGCGCAAATATTTTTGTGCAACTTCCCGACACCGAATGCAAAACACGTTGAAAGACCAGGGAATACAGGACGCGACTGAAAACAGAAAATAGAAAAGCAGCTTCAACAAGCTTGCAAGTAAAACTCGTTGTTGTTACAAAGTTGCTCGGAATCCAACCGGCCTGTGTGGACTCTGTACAGCAGCAGCTACGAAGAACAGACAGAACGTGACTGTGTACAACAAAAAAGAGCTGCCACGAAGAAGAGGGGCACCATTGTGTGATACAGCGTACAGGGTATGCTGAAACACATAGGTCGGTCGCCGTATGGTAAGCAAAAGCAACAATGGAAACGCAGTTGGATATTGACGGTAGAGTCCCTTGGTTCTTTGCAAGGTAAAAACAAACCATGCTACAAATGCAATTTTTACTGTATGTGGAAGCAGGCTGTTGCACGCTGCTACAGCAAGGATATGCAATTGAGTTCAACTATGCACGTGTACATTCATATGTACCTCCCACTGCAATTTGAGTGGGCGGTGCTATAGCGCTAAACTATACGGATACATTTAATGCTTAGACTGGCTGTGAATGTGGATTCTTTATTGCAGTGTAAGACTTAGGGCAATTATCTCAGAAAGAGCTTAACTCCGGTGGCTGGCTTAAGTTTTTCGAACTTTGAACCCTTACACTTAACTTAAAATTTCATATGATTTAACTGAAATTTTCTCAAGTGAAGCTTTCTCTGAAATTAAATTTGAGCAAGATTAGTAAGGCAGACTTGGCCTTAGTTTTAAAATCAATAACTATACAATGGCCGTAACCTGACAACGGGTTGTTATGGCCATCTAAGTAAGTAACTATACAATGAACGATTTCATGTGAAGTAATTACTCCGGTTCAGAAATTTGAAATAAGCCTTTATTTAAAATAGTTTTGTGCGCAATAATTATTACAAAAATTACTCAAATCAAATGTAAAATTGAGATAGAGAAAATTATCTTATGAGATTTTTTATATGTTTGAACTAAGATATCGGCATTTGGAATAGTTCATTAGAGACGTAATTTCTTAAGCTATCCGACGGTATAAGAATCACAAATAGCTGCTTTTGTAAAAATCACTTCTTTAATTCCATCATTTACGAAGTTTTCAAAGCGACTAAAACTAAAGATAAGATTTCAATATGGAGCTAAAAATAATTGCTTTCCAAGTGCTTTAATTTATGATTTCTATTCTACTATGTATTCTGCCTTTTAACTCCATTAGTAGTGCAAAGCCGGAACAAAAGTGCTATAACGTTTTCGATCCCTAGCTTTTTGTGCTGTGCCGTGATGTACCAGTATTTTTTTAGAGTATTGTACCTTCCGATAGGTCAATGGTGGTGTCATTTATGAAAATATTTGCACCATAAAAATGATTTCAAATTGTGGAATTTTACAAAATTCACAAAAATTTCGATATTAAATTCACAAAATTTCTTGAAATACTAAAATCAATTAGTCGACAAGAGCGCCTCTGGATTATTTCTTATAGAAATATGATAAGTCTCTGGTTCATGTGATTAAGCTAGCGATGTAAGACAATTTGGATGTCAACTTTCACCATATTATTGCCCCAGGTTCACAAAAAAGTGATCGACCTCCAGATTACGCTATAAGTGGACCAGTCTCGCCACTCATACCCGAAATCATCTTCAAATGCAAAATAGCATATGTATATGTAATTGTCTAACAAATAAAGCAGCAATTCCGATGATTTGGACGTTTCAATTAGAAACTACGACATTTTGAAAAAAACATACGATATATTAAAGCATACACATGAGGTCTGACCATGTTCATCAAAGTTTAGTGACACTCGTAATACTCGACTGTCTGATATTTTCTAAGTTTATTTAATCGAGCAGCTAGGTGCATTTATATTTTTGCTTGAAGCAAAGAAAACTTTTGACGATCAAAAATTGTATTATAAGCCCTTTCAGGAAAAAAAAAATTATTCACTGATAAAAAAAATTGTATAGCTTGACTTTTTTGTAATAATTTCTTTGAGCGTACTCTATTTGTTTTATTAAAAGCCGATGAAGTAGTGAATAAAAATTTTGAAACTATTTCTTTGTATATGTATGTTTACTAGTTTTTTGAAAAAAAAAAATTATCGTTAGGTGCAGACACCATACTACTTATAAATATATTAGGCGTAAAAAAAAACACATTTTTAACGTCAAAAACTAGGAAAATGGCGGAAAGTTTTCTTTGGGAAAAATCATGTTAGGCATTTTTTTCAGTGTACCTATTTTTTTTTTATTTCAAGCTAACAAAACACAGATAAATCAAGCGACTCGATTAAAGAAAATGACGGACAGTCTAATGTTTTGTATATCCAAGAGTTCAACAATAGCTCCATAGTCTTCTTTGCTGTTACATAAATTTGAGTTTTTAGGGTTCTTTGAAGAGGAATCGGAAATAGCATTTTAAGAACAATATTGTTCGTTTTATAGGTGTTTCTAAACGACTCAAACTCTTTCTGCTATCAGCCACTTATATTATCACTAATGCGTCCGAATTTGAGAGTTCAAACTTCGCTCAAATCACCATTGATTCTGACAGACACTTGACAGCAAAATAGTAGAAAAATTTCAAGTTCAAATTACCACACGATTTGCCCTTGCCATCGGGAACCACACTATTTCTAGCACCTATATGTGTGAATGTAATTGCTGTAGCCAACGCCGCATTAAGACTTTGCGGGGCCTGAGGCTAAAAACTGTAAAGATACCTCTTAAAACTCAACATGAAAATATTTTATGATAAAATAAAAAAAAAGTAATTTTGCACAAAAATATTAAATTGCATATATGTAGGGTCCTACATGCATAAATATTTATAATATATGCATATGTAAATGTCTCCAGTATATGTATTTAACATCATTTTACTTTTTCATCTATGATTATTTCGAAAAAGTTATTCAAGAGACATAAATTCATCAGAAAAATTGCATGTTTTTTGTGTCAGAATTTTTGTTTTCGAAATTTTTAGATATAACAATGATATTTTCAAGTTTCAAAAATATACATACACACATATGTATATGTATCTACTGATCGATTTTTTTCTAAACTTTTAGGTCTAGTCAAATAATGTGCAAGTGATGAGATCAATTTTTTTTTTAAGCTTATATTTAGATGCGGCATGTTGAATAACAATGGCGTATTTTTCCAATAAAATAATATAATAATAAAAAAATTATAGGAAAGTTAAGGTTTTAATATCTTTTTCGAATTATAAATAATTTTAAAATTATGAATGGTGGCTTAAACCTTATACGAAGATTTTTCAAATGAGGCGATTTGTATTGCTTTAAATTTAGCTTATTGGCAAGAGTGAAATAAAACAGCAATTTCAAAGACGAATGACAAAAAAAAAAAATAATTCTGATAGTCCATCTGAAAGAGATATTCAGTCTAATTCTGGCACCAGAAGCGGAAAGGGCGTATCTCAAAAAAATCGAGATAATTGATGTTCTGTTTATGTCAATCTGTTGAAATATCTGTAAAATTGAGATAGCGTAAGTTCTCTTAGGAGATTTTTCATATGTTTGGAGTAGTTTATTGCAGTGTTGAAGTTTTGTAGTTGCGCCAAAGAAAAAACGAATAGAAATTATAACAGCAATTTTTATTTTTTTGCTTGCTATCACAATTACTATTCGATTATCAATTTTTTCGCAATGCTTTGGGGCTACTACAAGCTTTTACATTTCAAATTCACATCAGAAGCGCCAAAATTTGTTGAAATCAAATGGCGCATATCTAAATGCTGTGCTTTTCATTTTGATAACAGTTTTTCAACATGAGAAAAGCTATTTTTAGTCAGTTCAAGCACAATCACTGACGACCTCGAACGATTAATTCATAAATCTCTTCTTGTTAGTGAGGTTTCAGCAAAGCCAGATGATGCCACCTTAAAGAAGGTTTCCATGATAAAGGTTCGCAACAGAACATTTAATAAATTTCTTTCCAATGTTTCATTTATAATAATTTAACAGAATATTTTCGAAAATCGAAAGCGGCTGTAGTTATATGGCCAGCCTGCTCTAACTTTAACAATACCATATGTTAGTAAATCGAATGCCTCATGGCAAATATTTCTTTCAAATGAATAATTTTCTCTTAACAGCTTGGGTTTTTTCTTGACAGAACAAAATAACGATTTTTTTTCTCTCACACTTTTTGTGTTTAACAGCTTGCGTCATTTTCATTGTTGTGCGCTTCATGCACAAGCACATAAAAAACAAAGCAATGAATGAATGGGAAGTGAGCATTTGCTTGATTCAGTTGATTGTTAGCTCTCTAGCTAAGCAGATGACAAGCATAGCGGGTAGGGTGAATTCGTTCGTTCGTTCGTTGAGAGAGTAAACAAGCATATCTGCCGCCAGCAAGCAAGCCTTGAATATTTAACTAAAACATACTCAACATTACTGTACTAAATGGCTAGAAATCGTGAATTTTGGACAAAGTTTTTTTTCCTGTATGAAGGTTTGCCTGCCCTCTGGGATTCCCGTTCTCCTTTGTATAAAATACGTGCAGCAAAAATAGCGGGATATGATATTTTGGTTGAAAAATTGCGTGAAATCGAGCCGAATGCCGATCGTGAAGATGTACTCCGAAAGATCAATATATTTCGTACAAATTTTCGACGTGAAATATCCCGTATTAACATGAGCAATAAAATGGGCAAGCAGTACAAGACAACGTTGTGGTACTTTGAATTGCTCAGCTTTTTAAAGACTCAAGAAAATCGCAGGGAACGAAAAACTACACCGGATGGCGAAAAGTGCATATTGGTAAGTAAAGAACTAGCATTACAATTTTACGAATATGAAATTGTGGTGCCAGATTACGGGAAATTTCTAGATTAGTGAAGAATTTCAATTGGGATTTTTTCCCCCTTCTGCGAGAAAAAATCAGAAAGGTCCATTTGAAAGCAATAAATGCGACCTCCATATTGATTGAATCTATAAATATTTCTTTGCTGTCATAGCAAAAATTTGCCATTGTTTGCTGTAATGTGGTGATTTTTGCAAGTATTCAGCTTCAAATGTTACTAAGATTTTTTTTGTACACAAATGTGTTGATGAATTCTAGAAATAATAGTCACAAATAGATCATTCGTCGGAAAGTTATGTTTTCAGTTCTTATACAATCATTTTGAAAGACAAATCTTTCTAAGAACATACCGTGAAGACCTTAAACTAATTTCTTTAATTTAAGTTTAATAAATTTATTCATTGAACTTAGGTAATTTTGACATTTGCTAATTAGCTCTCAAAAAATGTGTCATTTTTAAAAAACTTAATTTATATTATTTGCGTAAGTGTAGAAAAATTAAAAAATATTTTTTATTTCTTTAATGCATAGTTTGCATGATTTAGCTTTGATAAAAACAGCTGTGGTCAAATTTTACATTTTATCATTTCTTTCTCCTAAACTATCAAATTTCAATAAAATCGCTTTGAGTAAAAAGTTCTTTGAATTGGTCATTCAAAAATAATATAGTTTATTTTATTGTAACGATTTCTCTATGACATCATAACTTTTTTTTATTGCCTTAATGATATATAAAAAGAGTACTTTTAGTGTTTTTTTTTTTTTGACAATTTTTAAGATCTGTTTACCACCAGCAATTTTTTATGAAAATTACTCTTTGACGAAAAAAAAATATGACGTCATAAAAAAAATTGTTGAACAAAAAATAAATTTTTTTTTTAATATTGACTGATTCTAAGAACTGTTTGCTCAGCTTACTGAAAATTGATAGTTTTGGAGAAAAATGTGATAAAAGGGAAAATTTTGACCATAACTATTTTCATCCATAACGCAAGAATTAAAAATTTTTAAATTCAAAAATATTCTCAATTATCCAAGCTACATATTGATGATGTTATCTTGATTTTTGCAAAGACGCTTACGGCTTTTTTTAGTTCTGAGTTCATGCTTCAAATTGAACCCTTGTACGTATTTTTTTAGGGTTTCAAATTTTGACGGCGGCAATGATCCGGTTGACCTGGAATGTCCCATATACATTTCAAAAAGCTAATAATTTCAATATAAAGCTAATCTCGTATTCGATCTATATTTTTCATATAATTTACACAGCCTAAAAGACGTCTCACAGGACTAGGCTCTTCATCTTTTGTAGTAAAGCAACCACGCTCACAATCAACAAATAGTGTGCAAGAATCGTTGGATTACGAAGACGAAGGAACAACCTATGGCATTGATGATGATGAAAATGTTAGTGCACCATCAGAAGTAATCACAAATGAGCCCAACACTACCGACAACCTAGCGTCGAAAGAGAAACATTTTCAAAGAGAATTTCAATCTTTTTCTGTTGAACGAAAAACAGAACCAAAATTAGAGCCACATGAAAATGATGAATTTGTTGACGATATTGATGACATTATGCAAGCAGGAGATGAAGAAGATATGAATATGATGCATCAGGAATGTATTGCTGAAAGTGATAACGAAACTGTGGAATGGTCAGAAAATGTAGAAGTACCTACGATAGCAGCAATGGAAGAAAATCAGCATTTACATCAAACTCAGTATGAAACAAATTCAAAGACAACATCAAGGGAACCGCATCGAATTAGAAAACGCTCGCAGGTACAAAGACAACAACCTACTATGAGTTGGAGACGATATGTAGCTAGTGAAGCTTCCGAAATATTGGCGAAATCATGGGCCGTACAATATGATGAAATGTCTGATGACCAAAAGATTTACGCTAGAAAAGCTATTGCAGATATATTATTTGAAGGATGTATTGGAAATTTAGGAAGAACTATATCCCATCAACAAGAGCAACACAAAGACATGCAGCAGTCATCTTCACCACCCCACGAGAATGCAGTACATGTTGCAGGTGCTGTTATGGTTAATGGAAGGTCACTACTAAAGCAGCAACAATTGACACAACAATATCACGATGTTGGCAACGAATTTGAGGAATGTTATGTTTTTGATGATGGACGTGCTGTAAAAATTCAGGATTGGGCTGCCAAAATGAAATAATTCATGAGCTTTTTAAGTATTTGATTAATTTTTATATAAGTTTTTATTTAATTTTTGTATAAATGAATAACTTGAAATTATTTTAAGAATTAGCATAAACAAATAAAAATACGATGAATTTATTTATTTATCATCTCTGGTTTTTTTTCTCGCTTTTTTTAAAATTCATTTTGCTCTTACTCTCAATTCATTTTTGCTGATAAAGTTCATTATGTCAGAGAGCTTTTTTGCTATCTCGCAATTTGAAAGTGAAATACATTTGAGTAAATTCAGTGCTTGAAAAACCTTTGATTCATTGAGTGTGTTGTTTCTTGAATAACTTTTATTACGTCGTGTTGCCAGACTAATTCGTTTTAAAAAAAATTATGCGAAACCAAGGAAAAGATCCAAAAATTATTATTCTTATCCATAATGTTCGCAATAATCCAGAACTGTATGATTATCGACTACCAGGTCATCATGATGATAAGTTGAAGGATGAAATTTGGTCCGAAATTGCAAAAAATTGTAACATGCAAAACTGTGAGAAATATTTTAAGAATTAATTTTTGATTGATCGTATTATGTTTTTCTTTTTCCTTGCAATACAGCTTCGGAGGCCGAAACTACATGGAAAAATCTGCATAGTTCTTTTACTGGTTTCTATCGTAACGAACTTATACGACTTGTACACGCCAACTACAATGCAGATATAATTGCCACATTACCCAACGAAACTCAAGCGCCAGAAGAGAAATTGTTTGGTAATCGACCTTGGTGTTACTACAGCGATATGCGTTTCATAGCACCATTTCGTATAAAGGGTATAGATCCAACGCTAGATCGATTAATAGAATTGGCAAAGCCTGTAGTGATGCATTCAGAAGACTTGACTCCAAAAACAAAACGACATTCTCCTGTAGAATGGATTGAAGCACCATCGATGAGCTCTCATAATGAAACAACATCTGATAACACTGCAAATCAACAATCTTTAGTAGGAATGGATATCCCAGCAATTGAAACAAAAGATTTATCTTTTGATGAGATATGCTTACGTAGCTTTTTTGATTCATTATACCGTTCCACAAATGCTTTACCAAAGTCATTGCAACGTAAAGTTAAACGCGAAATGTTGATGATTATGAATAATGCGGAAGCAGAATCCGAAAAATGGAATGGTGAGCTTAGTTCCGCTTAAATGTTTTGAGCCAAAGTTTATAAAATAATGAACAATGTACCTAGCTTAAGAGATTTGGGGTAAATGAAGCAAAATTTTCTTATGGATTATGAGCAAAAAGAAAAAAGAAAACGTCCTAATTTTTCAATATTTGAACGATGAACAAAACATACAAAAAGCGTAGGGCCTCTCTTAAATTGCTTAGCTTGGGGTTATCCGTAAGCAAAAGGTACTTTAAGCAAATTTTCGAAATACGGTCGTGTGGAAGAACAGCTTAACTTTAATTCACAGACTTTGGGCAAAGACGGTAGAAACCTTAGAAGACTGCATTCTCAATAAAAATTATTTTATACGGGATTATTACCAAAATTTCACTCAAGGAATGAATGTGATTTAACGGAGTAGAACGAGGTCTGATGTCTTCGCGGGAACGAAATTCTGGGATTTCAAAGTCCTGATGAACTAAGCCTTTGGAATTTTTTTGTGAGATTTTTTCAGTTAAGGTGTGGGAATTTCAATATTTTTTCTTATTTTTAAGGATGGGGCAGGGTCTGAGTGCTACATTTTAAGCATAAGTTTAAGAATGTTTTTTAGTGATATGATGATAATATTATAAATTATTTTTTTAAAAAAACATAGAAGTACAATATTTTAAGAGTACTCTGTGAAAATTTCATGAAAAATATTGCAAAATAAGCCATTGATAGCAAATTTGCGCGGATGCCTCAAAAAGAAAAGGTGGTTTGCGGTGGACATCATAACTCATCATTGGATCATCTCAAATCAAAAAATCAGAAAAATTGGGTTAGTTCATAAGTTTTTCGAGGTAGTGACATCGTGTTTTTTTTATTAGACGATTTTTAAGATTTTGGTATAACTTTGAAGCCAAAAAAAACGAATTTTTTAAAAAAAATAATACAAAAATCTATATATGTATATATTTGTTATTAAAAAAAATTTCGACGTCACTACCTGGAATTTCATGTATTAAAAGAGTGTGCCGAATTTCAAGGGAATCGAACAAGTAGTTTTTTAGTTACAGTGATCAACTTATATTCGAGAAAACACATTTAAAGTTTTAACAGTTTTTTTTATACTTACACAGTTTTGTTCCAATCAACCTCAAATTTTAACAAGATACTATTTAAGAGTTGTACTATCGAATAAAAAAATAATGGAAAAACATTTTTTCAGACCATGCCCCAAAAGGCAATTTCTCTAAAAAAAATACTGGCATCACTGATATAAATAAGAACAATAATTTCTTGAACACAATTACGACGGACTACAGGATATCCGTGTTACGTTTTTTTTAATCGCCCCTACGGCAACCACATTGCCGCCCCATTTATTGCAATGCTACGGAAACATTTTTTTTTTATATACTTATCTTTTTTTTGCTTTCTTGTTTTTAAAAAATTTTAATTAAAAATCAAAAATGCATCTGTTCCTCAATCAAAACTTGTCGCCTCTACGCCATGGCGTTCCTGTCATTGGCGGTAATGCGGCCCTGTTCGAAACTACGTACATTGGCCCTCGGATAACTTCTGTTGCTTATAAAAATGTATTAAACTTATACTATTTTTGTTTTAACTCTTTCATTTTACTGCCTTTTCCTATGGAAATTATTTGGCTAAAATAATAATAATAAATAAATGCTTCCATTTTTCACAAAATTGAAAAAATATGAATTTGTTTAGCTAAATGAAGATGGCATTGATTAATAGTGTTTATGTGTTAATTTAGCACATAAAGCTTAAAGCTTTTTCAGAATGAACTCAATTTGCCACGTTTGTGTTCAAAAATTCATTGCTGAATGAATTAATTCTTCGAAATTCATTATTCTCGATGGGAACTGATTGTGAGAATAAAAATAACACAGGTTAAGTGAATTTAGTGCAAATCGATTCTTTAGTCGCTGCGGTAAGTGGATTTTGTTTTAAATAAAATTATTTATTTATTTGTGTGCTCTATAAAATTATTTATTTATTTGTGTGCTCTTTTACCCTTTGTGTTTCTCTTGTATAGGGTAAATAATTATGCATAACAAGCAGATAGAACCAAAAGTGATGCGCTTACTAAAATGTGTTAAAGTACATCCCGAACTTTACTCTCTACATTGTGGATTTACTACACGTACACATAAACAAACAACTTGGGATCAAATCGCAAAAGCCTCTGGATTTCTGAAAAGTGAGTAAAACTTTTTTAATGTGCATCAGTGTAAAATAGTTAGAGATGCAACCGATACGCTTAACGATATATCGATACCGGCAATATTTATTTGCCAATACACCGATACATAAAAAAAAATTGAACTTATACCTTAAGTCTCAAAGAGTCAAAATCAATTAAAAAAACTCGTCTACACTACCACATATACTCACGATAGATATGCCAAGTGGATAAAAACTGTCAAAGCTGATGATTCCATAATTAAAGCGGCCCTCACACGATCAATATTACTGACAGTATTTTGCATACTGACAGTATTACTGATCGTATGAGGTGAGTACTGATGTACTGTCAGTATAGAAAAACGATACTGATGACTGATGGAAAAATCGGATAATACTGACGAAGTTGTTAAATTGTGACAGTAATACTGATGGTGTGAGGTGAATTCTGACAGTTCATCAGTATTATTTGCAAAGCGATGGAATGTGAAACCAATAAATGTTCAAGCGAGCTTGAAGTACGCGAAAGGCAATTAAGTGCTTTTATTGTCCAATATAAAAGCTTAAAATGCTTATGGGATGTGCGTTCCAAGGACTATTCCAATAGGGACAAAAAAAATCCGCATACAATGACCTTTTAGTGGTCTATAAATTAATAAAGCCGGACGCTGGTACAGAAGACGTTAAAAAAAAAATAATACTTTGCGAAGTAATTTTCGCATAGTATCAAGTCGGTAAGTTGATCCAGCATAAAACTGCGACAACAGTTACTACAAAATTTGTTGTCTCCAATACAGAATATGCCTTTAAGTCTATCAATCAAGAAGGCATCACTTCGGTGGCCAGAAAAAGTGGAGACTGTGCGGTAGTTGCAATACAGAAAAAAGTAACCGAGAAATTGATAGATCCGGCGACGGTAACGCAATTGTTTAGAATAACGAAAAATATTGATTGTGTTATGACCGGACGTATTGGTAAGTTATTTAAATTTTTATATGAAATAATCATCGGTATACATTTATATTTCAGCTGATAGTCGCTCACAGGTACAAAAGGCGCTTTATGAAGCTGCCAACTGGCGCTATAAATTTGGCTATGAGATGCCAGTTGATGTGCTTTGCAGACGTATTGCTGATATCAGTCAGGTGTACACACAAAATGCAGAAATGAGACCGTTGGGCTGCAGTGAGTGAAAAATATTAAAAGCTTAAATTGTAATTTTATTTGCTTTAAACATAATGCAGGTATGGTCTTAATTGCTCATGACGATGAAAATGGCCCTTGTGTCTATAAAACTGATCCAGCTGGCTACTATTGCGGTTTTCGTGCTGTTTCGATTGGTGTTAAGCAAACCGAAGCCAACAGTTGGCTAGAAAAGAAATATAAAAAAGATTTGTCCGAAGAGAAGGCTATTCAATTAGCAATTACTTGTCTATCAAACGTTCTAGCTGTGGACTTCAAGCCGAATGGCATTGAAATTGGTGTAGTCAGCAAAGATAAACCGGAATTTATTATTTTGGATGAGAAAGAGATTGAGGAGCACTTAACAAAGATCGCCGAAAAAGATTAAGTGTAAACGACATGCATTGGAAACCCATATTTTAATTGAAGTAAACTTCAAAATACATTTCGCTATGTTTAGTTGTAAACGATTTTTTTCTTTGGATGAAGGCGAGGTTTTTGTAAACAATGTAAGTTCTGTTTTGGATAGCTAAAATGAAATTGGAAATTTTAATAAATTCAGTTCCCACTTTCTTAAATAAAGTTGCTCTGACGCTGAAAATTTTTCTTAAGGGTGGGAAAAATTGTCAAAAAACTTAATGAGTTAAGTTAAAATTTTATTTTTATTTATTTAAGATGAGTTAGATGAAGTAGTCTTCGAGCTTTAAATTTATATGCCTTTTTTTTGGCCAAAAATCACCCAAAACAAGGAAAAACGGAAAACAACCCAAAAAACTTATATCATAAACCTCTACTTACATATGACCAATCCTCCAATAACCAAAATGAAAACGAATGTCCCATTAAAACTTAAATAATCGCAAAGATAATTTTGAAGTTGCATTTTTTTTTTTGCTCGCTTAATTGTTGAGGTTGTCTTGTTATTTCATGCATTACAGAATGCTGGATGCAGATAATTCAACAAAAATTTACATCAATAACGTGAGGGACCATTTGCATGTAGATAAAAAATTATAAAGCTTTAACACAATTTGTTTTTAGATATCGCAAATTTTCTGACTCAGTGCTCGCAGTTGCATTTTTTATGCTAGCTACTGTAAATCCAAATTGTATAGTCTTTTTGATGGCAAGTTTTTCCACCTCAAAATCTTAAAACAATCTCTGTGCTGAAATTAAAATACCCTATAGTTGCATATAAAGGTAACATATCCATGACTGATAGCAAATAGGAATCTTTTTTTTACTTTTCATTTTTTGATAACATTTTACTTCAATAAAATATTGTACATTTAATTCACTGGTAACGGTCATCTAATAGGTTTGTAGAAAAGACCTGTTTTAATGCAAATAAATGACACGATTTCTTGTTATGAACTTTTCCTCCATAACGAGATACAAAGGCATTAACGTCAAACTTTCGCTTGCAGCCCAGGTAGTTCATGTAACGTACTTTGCCGAAAATTGGACGCTCTGCCCAACCTTGATCATGAATGCCGCCAATTGACCACATACAACCTGAAAATTTAAATAAGAAAATGCACATATTGTTATATGTATTTAATACTTTTTTTTTTTTTTTTTAATTAATACTTACCCACATAACCATTCGGACCATTTTTCCTTCACGTACCAACTGCAATTGTGCTGAGTTCGAAAGGTCATCGTGAGTGCGTGATTGTTCAAACTCTTCGAGTGTATAAATTGGTATACGTTTATCTTTACGATGTTCATTAAGAGTTTTGAAGGCCCACTCATGTATACCTTTGAGATTATCGTAGTTTTTATTGTAATAACAAAAATTATCAGCCAATTCACGTCGTACAATGGCCTCCTCACAGAAAGCCTCAACAGATTCCTTGTGCTTGGACCTATATCGCTTTGCTTCGAGAAAGCAACGTTGCACAGAAATTTGTCCTAAGAGAAAAAGTTATGCAAATTAATGAAAATTTTGTGTACTAGACAAAAAACCTAGTAAAATTTTGATCTTATTTTTTTATTATTAATTTATTTTGGCGTTACAGGTGGCAGGGTGTTACTCTAATTTGACCAAAGTTTATTATGTTAAAAGGACAATTTATATTGAATCGAAGATATTGGCATATTTGATTGAATTGATTAATACAAAGTGTAAATGTTTAAGTTTAAGGTATTAAGAATTTGGAAAAGATTAGGTTCTTTACAAATAATTTATACTTAACACGAACCGTAGAAAATTAGTACAATTTTTCCAACATGCATTTAACTCTATTCGGATGCACGTTTGGAATAGTTACATTTTAAATGGATAACCGTATTTTCTTAAAATAAAATTATTACCAAAGGATCTAAGTATTTTTGGAAGCATTTACGACGATAAGAAAGGCTATATAAACACACAGCTTACCAAAATGGAACCACGGCGATAAATTTGACAACGCATTACAAGTCGGGTCATTACGTTTATCGTTGAAAATACACAAGCGTTTAGAGAAAAAACTCTCTAGCTGCGTACATGCAGCAGCGTACCCTGGTTTTGCCCAATCCACAGCATCTACAGACATATTACATTCTAATGATGCGTATGCCTTGGGCCAATCCACTTCTGGCGGCAATTGCTTTGCTGCAAACTTGTGCTTTACCAACGGTGGAAAATCCGTAAGAAATTCATCCAATTTTGAGTTAATTTTATTGCATATTGTACGTGCTGCATACTCTTGCTTGTCGGAAGTAACCCAAACTGGGACTACATTATGCGCATCAACTTGTGTTAATGGAACTTCTGGTGGCAGCGCAAGTTTAACATCCTCGACCCATTTCAGTGGTACACGAAGCGGTGCAAAATCGCAAACCACTGCACCAATGTTATGTTGGCGCACGAACTCGGGTATACGCTGTGCTGCTGGACCAAATAATGGAAAGGGATTTGCAGCGCGCGACATTCGTGTTCCACTTCTTCCAAGCCACCGAGCATGAACTTATAGTGACGAATGGTTGCATTCAAAAAGCGCGGCACTAATGAAAAAGCTACTATCAATGGCAACGCCAACTTCTGTGCAAATAGAAATGCCCAGTTATCCTGTACACGTACATCACGTGACATCCAATATAGAATGCCATAGAATTTTCGTCCATTATAAGAACAAATAAATTGATATTCTTTGACAGTTAACACTGCTGTTCATTGATGTTCGCACCTTCACCAGTTGAATGTCAAAAAAACTGATTACTGACAATAAACAATACTGACCGTGTGAGTGGTACACTGACAGTAATGTAAATACTGTCAGTAATCATACTGTCAGTAATATTGATCGTGTGAGGGCCGCTTAACAGAAAGTAAAAAAAGAGAGAAAAAATACACTACTTAAAACAACAATTAAGACTAACAAACAGACGGCACAACAAAGGTAAGAATAGAAAAAACAATAACTTTAACAAAAGAAGAACTTATGGACGATAACTTTTTATGAATATCGGTATCGACGATAAATTTTTATGAATATCGGTATCAGTATCGTATCGGCTAAAACGCGTATTGTTGCAACCCTAAAAATAATATGAATGGGAAGAAATTGTTTTATTAAAATGATATAAATTGACTGGATCTAGAATAGCTACAGCAATAAATGATATGTCAAATTAAAGTACTCATCGAACAGAGTGCCCGAGATCGGTTAACCAAAAGCTGAGATATAAGCGTGGAAAGATTTCCTATTTTATAATTTTTTTCAAGTATTGCACTAATTAACTACCAAAGCTTTGCCATAGCGAGGAGAAAAAATCTACCTCTTTTTCATTGTAATTGTTATTGTTTCATAATTAAGCGTTGTTGTTACTTAAATATTAAAAGCAATAGCAAACTACAATGAATGAGAGTAGTACATTTTTGTCTCCTCGCTATGGCAAAGCTTTGGCAGTTAATCAGTGCAATACTTGAAAAAATTTAAAAACTAGGAAATCTTTCCACGCTTATATCTCAGCTTTTGTTTAATTGATCTCGAAGCTGATAGTTTTCGAGCGCTCTGCTCTTTGAGTACTTTAATTTGGTATTTCATTTATTGATGTAGCTATTCTAGATCCCGTCAACCAAGCCTTATCTTCGAGGATAAGACTATACTAAGAAAAAATACGACTAAAAAATAGTGTCGTTTTTTGCGTTTCATTATACACACCAAATTTTAAGTCACATCCGCGCTAAAGAAGTTTCACTTTAAAAATCATTTATCTATCCTTTTTAGCGGAGGATGCTAAATGCCGTTGGCGTGGTCTACTCGTTTATTTCCGACAAATACTTGAAGCTGTCGCAAAAAAGAAGCTGCGGCGTTATATACCAAATACAGGTAATCCAAATGATAAATTCGTGCAACTAAGCGACTGGCGTTACTATGAGTACATCAAGTTTATGGAGCCGTATATGAATATATCCATAATACCAGATCAAAAAGTTAAAAAACATATTGAATGTATACCAGTTAATTCAAGAGTACAAAAACAACTAGAGCAAATAAGTTCATCGATAACAATAACTCCAATACCGGCAATTGCAAAAGTAGATGCAATTGCATCAACGTCATCGCTATCTGCGCCAGATCATGAACAACAACCTGTAACATTCAAAACCACTGATTTTCAGCTATTTCCAATAACTTCAACAGGAAGTTCTTCATGTGCGACTACTTCCTCACACTCAGCAACAGCGGGACCCAATAAAAATCCAATTAAACTTAAAATCGGTGAAGTCGTAGTAGAAATACAGGTGGATAATAAATCCAAAGAAACGCGTGTTAGTGTGAAGAACCAGTATCAGCCTTGGAATGCGGCAGATAAAGCTAATGCTACAACAATAGCAACTTTACCTTTGGAAAATCAACCTACAGCAAAATTTGATGAACTATCTGCCAACGATCAAAATTTGAAGAGCTTCTTTGATGCCATGCTGAAATCAACGCAAAAATTGCCAATATATCATCAGGAGCGTATCAAACGAAAATTACTTAGCTTTATTAAAAATAATAAAAGTCTTTGAAATCATAATTGTGTTTTTAGTCAGTAAAGATTTTTACCGTGTATAAAGTGGATCAAGGTCGATTTTTACACCTGTTTTTAAATCGAAATTCTTGTGAAAAATCTAAGTTTTCAACTTTGTAAAATGGCTGCATTATTCATCCACCTTGGTTTAAGTGATTTCAAAAGAGCTTTATGGACATGACAAAACCCATAGAAGCAAAATATTTTATTGATCATATCAAGTAAATCGATAAAACGAACCACCACTTCGGATGATAATTCTTAAAATATTTTCAATTTCGTACATTGACATATACTTTTGTACATGCGATTACAATTGTCATTCCCAATCCCAATTTTCTAATAAAAAACAAAAATTTTTATAATTTTTTTGATTACCATACAAATATTTTTTTGATGAGCAAAAAAAGGTCCTCGCCGAAGAAAAACACTAGCAATATGATAACAATATTTGAAATATACTTCAACATTTTCCATTCAGAAAATATTTTACAAAGCAAACTTCAAAAGTAGTGAAAAGTATAAAATTTCAACTGAAACTAGTACATTTCAGGACAAAAGTATCAAAGTATTTTTGCATTACAATAGTAGTACATTACATTACAAAAGTAGTATATTTACTACTAAAGTATGTCCTCTGGTAACCCTAGCTATATATATTTTAAATTTTTAGAGACTTGTTGCTTTTGGCACAATTATTTAAATTCGACTTTAACAAATGTACCTTCTGAACGCGTTGTGACGCTTGTGATTTCTTAAAATGAAGTTACAGACCACGCGTCGCCGCATTGCCGCGGCACGCTTCTATTAAAAAGTTGGATTGAGTTAAGCCCAATTTCCATGTGATCTTATCTTATCCCATAACAGGGATATCAAATCATATTTTTGTAAGAAAGAAAAAGCATGCGAACAGAACCTAATGCGCTTGGAGAATGCGAGAGTGAATAGCATACATTTGCTATCTTAATAGCATGTGATGTCCTCCCTGATATTTGATAAAATAAGATAAGATAAGATCACATGGAAATTGGGCTTTACAAAGTACAACGCGTAGAAAGTCAAAAAGCGTATGACGCAAAAAGTTGAGCAACTTTCAACTTTTCATAGTCATTCATAATTGTCAAAACAAAAAAAAATAGTTCGCTACGACAAAGTCTTAAATAAATAATAATGATGTTTTCTCTTATTTATTTACATTGAATTTTAAAATTAGTGTTAGCTACATGCTATTTTAAGCATTTATTTTACTTAAATTCTAAATTATTTTTGACATTTAAACGCCGACGAACTTGTACAAATACCGAACTACTACACCAACGTACTACACGAAAGAAAAGAGAAAAGAAAATGTAAAGTCAAATAAGTGGAATCATGACTTACTTCATGATTTAACTAACATGTTAAGAAGAAAAAAACCAAACAAAAGTCACAAACATCTTTTCTCTGGTTGTTTTGATTATGATATTGTCAATTTGCGCAGGAGATGTCTATACTCTCCCAGTGTTGCGTTTTAAAATTTTAACAACATGCTCCAATCATTAGTAGAACGAGGACCGCAGGGTAATTGGAAATATTATATGATGCTCTTACCTATACTCCAGTAAGTATGATATTGAATGCAACATTTTTACTTAACTTACTAAATGTCAACAAATCCTCGGAGAGGAGGAGAAAAAGTCGAAATCTATCGGCCACCAATATTAAAAGCGAACGAACATGCTCAGCTAACTTAAGCGCTTTCATAAATTATAGCGCCTATATTGGAGGACCCAATGTACGCGGTCACGCGGCGTCGGGTAATGGCAGTTTTCTAAATTATAATTCACGTATTCATATAGAGCCAATATAATTCCATAATTTCTAAATAATTTTTCGCAAGTATTGCGAAGTTCATATTCATTTTACTTTGAAATACGGCCAATATACGCGTACGCGGCGTAGTGCGAGAAATTTCAATATGTCAACAAAGTTACACGCGCACTGGGAAAACGTAAAAATCAAGTCTACTTTTTACGCGATTACAAGTGGCACGTTCGTGCTCGTCGTAGCATTACCGCTTACATTGGCCATCCACTCTTGTTAAAATTCCAATATGGCAACAAGTTCACAAGTGCAAAAATTGCAATTCGAATCTGCTTAATTAACTTTTTAATGCCGCTTGTCGCAGCGTAATGAAAATTGAACGACTGTGCTGATTATTTAAATTCTGCGAATATTCGTTATAATTTGAGTTGGGCTATATGTAGAAAAAAAAGACATTCAAACCCGCTGCTGCATTTAAAGTTATACCATTTTTCACTGCAAAATTTTTGAAGCGATTTACACAATTAACGTTGCCAACTGCTTGAAGCTCTACAAAATACTTACAGCGCATAGGTTGGCTAAACGGGACCGATGAGTTTCTAAGTTCGCACGCAAAATTTAGTTACTTTTGGTTTAGAGCTGGGAAAAATTGTTTAAAAAAACATCGATGTTTTCGATGTATTTTGGTAACAAAATCGAGTGTCATCGATAACATCGAAATTTCACCCCTCTATTATTGATTGATTAATAACATTTATTTTGATAATAATAGTATTAATGGTGTAGGTTGTAAATAATATTTTAAATATTTTATTTGATATGTTAGGGCATTGCAAAGCGCGCATGGCTTAGGTAGTTAGTAATAAAGAAATTAATTTTACATTCGTATATAATTCACATTTTGGCGCAAAAAAAAACAGTTTTTCAGCCATCTCGGGACAAAGAGAAGCTCTCTTTTTGGATATAATCTTTCTTTCGGAGTAAACAGATATCGCAAGGCCACTCTTCTTGATGCATCACAATTTGTATAGTTATTCCAGTATTGAATTATGTCCGTTTCCTCACTTAACAAAGGCTTTTCGAGAAAAAAAAATGAAAAAAAAGTGAAGCTCGGATCTAGTTTCGGAGATATAGACATCGAAAGTTGCGGACATAGTTTTTGGAAAAATGATTATAAGTTGGGAAGCGCAGGATAGAAAATAGTAAGTAAGAGTGTCGTAAGAAAGGTATTTCAATGGCCTACAATAATGAAGCGTTAAGTTTTGAAATTTGACCTATAGTTTTGGAGATCTGACGAATTTTCTGAAATTATGACCAATTTTTTTTTAAAAAACCTTATTTTTTTCTAAAAAGTGTTAATAACCTAAAACTTTTTTAGCGCATTAAAATAGCTTAATTTTTTCTCTTTAAAATGGTATATTATAATTAGTTGTAAATTTTTATATAGTTATGTATACCCTTTTAAAGAAAAATAAAAAAATTTATTCAATGATTAATAGATTTCGATTTTAATCGTTTGGGCTCAAGACTATCGATAGTAAGCGATGTTGAAAAACACCGATGGTCATCGATATTAATCGGTTTTTCCCCAGCCCTATTTTGGTTGGTGAATTCGATTGAAAATATTTTAAGGTGAGGAGTCTGCACTTTGATTAAAAATATAATTCACATATAACAATAACTAAATATGGCATATAGGCTAAATTAACAGAAAAAGTTACCAAAGGCTTGCTCTAGATAATCATATGAATGAAGAACGATGACGTCAAGTGAAGAGGAACTGGAATATGACCCGATAATTGCTTTCTATTTAAAAATATCACAGTAAGTATGAGGAGTACAAACAGAAATAAAAATACACCGACAAAAATTTGCTTTACTTATTTTTATTTTTAATTCATAGGTCTAATGAAGACGGTGTAGGTACTCCACTTTTTAGCGAAACAATGCTACGTTTATCATTTAAGGAAGTATTTGGCGCAACGGTAAGATGGCATCCTATAAATAGTCGGAGCTGGATGGGAATCGAAAGCGAATCAAATTCTTCAAAAATTACAATTCCTAAAAATGTTTCCTTTGACGATTCCGTTAAAGAAAGAAATGTGGATGTTTGCTCCCTTCCAAGGTATTGGAAATCGGAATCAAAATTTTATTTGGAATTGAAAAACTATAATGTATAAGAAACTAGTTTCTTTAAGGTATTGAGAAAACGAGTTCAATTAGCAATTTTATTAAACAAATCCTTGCACCAACCGATACCGAAAAGTTAAAAAGGAATATTGGATATTGGACATTACCAAAAAAGCCCGATTTCGGACAATAAACATTTTACCAATCGTTGGGGAAACTAAAATCAGTTTCGGAGCCCGTTATTTGCATATGTTGATTATTTTCACGTTCAGTGTAAAATCGTTTCTTGAGATGTCTAAAATTAGTTTGCAACTTTTTCGTGTCAACTGGCGCAAACATCTGTTTTAGGAAAATGGCCAATTGATATCAATTTTTCATTTGTTTATAGAATCAATGGAATCAGGAATCATTCCTTTTGCCGTGGAATTAAGCAAAGTCAATACCGAATTCCAACTCCAACGAATTAAATTAAAATTTTTCAATTCCGAATTTTGATTTCTGTAATGTATTCGACCAAGATTCATTCCTTTTGCCATGTAGTTGAAAAAGTAGGTTCCAAATTTGAAAAATAATAGAATCGACAAAAGAATCATTCCTTTTATCACGAAATTGGAAAAGTTAATTCGAAATTCAAATTTCTAGGAATTGTTTATGCAATTTTCTCTGTAGTTGCAATTGCAATCGAAAAGTATACATTACTACCCAGCTCTACTTACAATGTATCTTTTACTTACTTACTATAGAAAGTGCGATTGAATGTTTGCTAGGTAATGACAAGGAAAAATTGCGTCACCTCCAATTTTTTGGTCATAGTCAATATATTTTTTAGCGAATACTTCCGAATAATTTTATATATTTTGTTACGAAATTTATGTTTGCAGTTTTCAGTGTCTTTACTATCATAGGTAGTTTTTTAATTATTTCCCTTATATATACCCACATAACTAAACTTTATATCTCTTATCTCTTTACAGCGTCCTATTAATTCAGAGGAACTTAGTTTATATCGGAAACTATTGCTACTTTATTATTCAATAAATTACCCTGAATTGACTGATCTAAAAGCAATAATGACTTGCTTCGATGAACACATGATACTTCGAAGCCTGCAAAATAATGAAAAAATTTTGACGAAATGGGCACAATTTTACAATGAAACATTATCGTCAGCTGTATGTAGAGAAGCATCACACCAAATGCTTTACGAATATACCATTCGATATATCAATTTATTTGGGCACATAACTAAGGAGCAAATAAAGATAAAAGCCGGAGATATACGCAAATTTCTAGGTTGTCAACTTCATGTATCCAGACGTTTTTTAAATTCTTTTAATTCAATGCTTAAAAACAAATTGCAGCAGGCACAAAATCAAAATTATGACAAATTGACTGGAGAGGATTTGAAATTGAAAAATATATATCATAGTATTAAACATAAACTAAATTATTTTATTGTGAAAGAAATGTCCGAGGTAGTGTTCACTTCTGAAGATGAGGAACCGCTAAGAAAAAAAACTATAAAAACTGGATCTAAGGTAATCAGTCTAAGCATAGAAGTCGAAGAGCCAAACGTCAATGAGTTTCACACTTATACAGAGGATGAAATTAAATTAAATTATTTTGCTCTGAAAGATGGATCCGAAGTAGTGATAACTACTGAAGATGCGGAGCCACAAAGTAAAAAATCTACGAAAACGGAATCTTGCGTAATTAATACAAGCATAGAAGTCCTGCAGCCAAACGTCAATAAGAGTGAAAGTATAGAGGACGAAATAGAGACATCAAAAACTTCTTGCGATAAATTCCTTGTTTATGAAAATATCGACAATGAAATCAGTTATATCGAAGTCAATGATGAGGACGATATTAAGCACGAAAATAATAAAGAACAGTCACAGGAAATTTCCCAAGAGTTCGATGAAGCTAGTGCTGAGAGCGTTGAACATACAGATGGAATTGACGAAGTGAATGATCATAGTGGCAATGCGGATAATAACGCTGAAAGTCAGCACGTAGTGGATTATAATACTGCAATTGAATATCTAACAGCATTACAGGCATACGCGGTAGCTAATGAACATTCTGAAGCCATTGAATTGCTTAATAGTGTTGATACTATTTTTCGAAAAAAAAGCTATGAGGAATTATTCAGTTATTTTGTTTAGTAATCGTTAATTTTTTTGTTTTTCTTTTTAAGAAAATTTTACAGATTTATAAAAAATTTATAATATATTTATTAATAAATTTTTTTTACAGTGTACAAAAGTGTAATTTTTTCATCTGTTCGGAAGGTTTTTCTGCTGTATTCTATGCTCCAAAGTAAATTCAGCTGAATTTATTTCAATACGTTAAAAATTTCCAAAAAACCTTAGTGCATGTGCAACAAAAATAGAACCGCTTTGATTACTAAATATCAGGGTTTCAAGACGAGGATTTGGACAAAAATTTTGGAAGTATCTAAAAAGTTATTCGACATTGGAGATTGTTCTGGGTCACCAAATTTTCAGAATTTTGTAGCAAAGCGTTGGTTATTAACCACGTTGCACAGCCGCATTGCAGAACTGGCTCCACACTCCACTCAAATATTTTGAGCTTCGTTGAAGTTGACAGGAGCAAAGATTACCAGACATAACGAAGCTGAGTGAAGGTTGGTTTTTAGCATAGGTTTTTTTATTGGTCCCACCATCAAGTGCTATGACGTTTCCCCAAAAAGTGAAATTATTCACCTTGATTAAACTACTGCTGGCACTGGTTGGGTGGATGGACATGGTTTTAGACAAGGTCAATTTAATGCAACGAATAGTATAGTCTAGTTACCCGTCTACTGAGGGCATCGTTCAGCTATATCATAAAAAAGAATGATGATAGCAGACAATCTTAGCACAAACTCAAGAGGGACCCATAAGGATCAGAAAGTTTCTCGTTATGTAAGACTTTTCAGGAACAGGCATGCCACTTATCACTCATCTGCTCCACAATAATCGAAGGATATTTTTCAACAAATACACGATATGGGCGAAAACTAAAGCACATGAATTAGGCAAATACCTAAAGTACGCTGATATGCATCCTTGGGTAGATATCCGTAGCTGTTGTCATTTTCATTGTAGCAGCATTAATGCCAAATCGATTGAGGCAAACACGATCATCATGAATTAACGCACCTTTAAGCCAAATAAAACATTTAACTTGTAGCCTGCATCATGCCACATGCAGCTTCTACAATGCTTGGTACAGCTAAATAACGTGTTAAGTAAAATGTTTCACATACGCAACAGCAGCGAAATCAACGCCGTCATTGCTATTTCTGTCGCTGTCGCTGCCTCTGTCGTCAACGCATTTGTTATGCCAAATGATTAATGAATATAATTTGTTGAACAGCGTGATTAGTTGCAATAGTTATGCGCAGCCAGTACAACATTAAAGAACTACAACGAGAATTGCACCAGCAACAGCAACAAATGCCCATACCTAGTTGCTGAGTGTAGCAATAAAGTAGCAGCAATCAAAGCGCTTATGTTTGTTGCAAATTATTTGCAATGGTTTGTTGATTTGAGAAAATGTTTTGCCATTTAAAATGAAGACGTGTCGTTGTAAGTTAACAATACAATTTGTTATGTTGACAACTAATTTCGTTAACTGAACAATTTACGATGATGTGTGTTTGTTTTGCGTTTTTTTTTATTAAATTTATTTATATAGAGTTTTTAAGAAGTATCGTTCAACTATTACTCTAGAGAGGGAAAGCTTTTTTCAGGTTTTATACTCCTGTCTTTAAAAAAAGGAAAGAATCAGTAACTTGAACCAAAGAATTATATAATAAGGAACGAGATTCCCAGTTTGGAAAGAATTCGATCGTAAACTTTTCTTTATCTAATATTATTTAATTCATTTATTCATTTTAATGTAGGTTACCACATTTTGGAACTAGAAGCTGAATCATATGTAAGGATGTATTAGAACTGTTTTTAAAAAAACAAAATATTTCACCAATCAGGCTTTAAATGTTAATTTATATTTCATTACTATACAGCTCTTGAGGTACATATATCAGTTAAAAAGTCTAAAAAAGACTAACGTCTACTACTTAACCTTTTAAGTAAATAGAGAACGTGCTCATTTTGCAAGATACGAGGGGAAGTAGATTTAAAATGCTTATTCATAAGCATACGCCGTAAGGCAGAAGGTAAGCAGATTTAGAGATTTTTCGTTTATTGGTTCCATTGTCTTTATGGGAAATTTGTTTCATGCAACTTTTCATACGAATATAAAGTGAAAATTTTACAAGCAATCAAGCTACTAGATATTTAGGGGTAGTATAAGGGGAAGATTTACTCTTAACGAGAAGATCGCATCACTTATGAATCAGATAACAAAAGTTAAAATGGATATCCTACGTTGGATAAAAATTAACAATATGGCGTAAAAAGTCACGAAGTATGAGCGGGATCTTGTCGAAAACTTAAGGGGACACTATTTTCCGGTCCAATAACGGTCAATTTAAAGCAGCTATAAATGTTGCAGAGCAACTTTAAACATCCCATTTTAAAGGTTCCGATGTCGGTCAGACGAGACTTAACCCGCATATCTACATTGCTTCATCTGAAGCTGAGATATTTCAGAAAAATCCAATTAAATGAACTTTGACCTGTGATATTCCGAAACGGAGAAAATTATTTTTATTTACTTTAAGACATTTCAAGTTCAAAGTATCTTCAGCGACGAAGCTTTGCAATCTGAAAAATTTATTCCACGAAAACATCAGACCATGTTTTCCGCAACAATTTCGTGTGTGGTTAAATTTTTCCGTGAAATGAACATTTTTAATGTCGTCCCTGGTGTCTCCTCTAAAATGAGCATTGAAACAAATAGACTTAGCACGTTTTCACGCCGGCTATTGAAAATTATTCTACGACAGTTTTGTAATCCGTTACAACTTCTTTAAATTGACCATTTTTGGATCAAAAAATTATAATCCCAATTTTTAAAAACCACCTTTTAAGTTAAGATACGTTGAAAGTGCTCGTCAGAAGTATAAAAAGAAGACGGCGATCTAAAATAATTGTTATAAATATATCCAAGAACTAGAAAAATCACATAATAACAGCTAAAGCAACTAGACCAATAACAACAAAACTCATCGAACAGGTGGAAACATAAAAAATTGCACCTGTCGCATAACAAATTTTCCCCATATGAAAATCAGCCCCATTATCAATGAATGTTTCATACGTTAAGTGAATGACTGAGAGCAGCAGCAGCATCAACAAGTTGAACAAAATACGTTACACAAAATAGGGGGATGCACATGCGCACATGATATTCATACAGACAGACGCTTACATTGAAAAGGATGCGCAAACAACTTTTCGCAGATTAATGATGTTTAAATACTATGAGGCACTAAAGGGAATGGGTAAGATATGGGTTGAGAGGTGTTTTTGAGGGGGGCTTTAAAATATAAATAAAATCCCAGCAACATCAACTATAAAAGAGGTATAAAGTGAGTGGTAAATGATATCAAGAAATTTGAAATGTTGCACCTATGTTGCCTGTTAAAAGCAGCAGCAACAACAACAACAACTACCGGCAACACCAACCGTCAACATCTGCAAATTCATTGAACATCTGCCTAGAATGGAATGCTAACATACTTCTACTACAACAACAATAACAACAACAACAACGGCAATTGCAATAACAACCCACCACCACTATTCGTCGTCGTCGTCGTCGTCGTCAGTTAACAAATAATGCAACAAGTGTGGCTAAGATTGTTATTGCTCTTGTTGTTTTTGTTGTTGTTGTTATTGCTGTATTACATGTAATGTTGTGGAGTTACGTTAAGTGATGTGACTAAATATGATTCAACGCTGAGACGCCAGGTGGTAATGTTCCCAACTACAACAGTGACAGCAACAGCAGCGGCAAACTAGTTGTTGTTGATTAACTGAGGATGAGATTGTCAATTTGTCAATATATGCGCACACATATCAAGGTGCTATGAATTACATAATTGGTGAGAATTGCTTCCTCTTTCTGTGGCCAAAAACAAAAGCAAAAACAAAATTAATTTTAGCGTAAAGTTAAAACAAATCGCCCAAAAAACTCGCAGTAGAAAGAATTTTAAATTCTGTACGGATTCTTTTTAGAAAAAATATACCCAAAATCTGATATCCCTTCTACGAAAAATCTTATGACACTTTACCTTTTAAATGTTTGAGGCAATTTTTTTTTTTTTTTTTTTTTTGAAAAATGTCGCAAAATAAAAGAATCACACAAAAAAATATAAACATAGAAGTTATAGCCATTTAAAAATTATTTACTAAATAATTAATAAACAACGTGTCGTATGAGTAACCTTTTTTCTCATAACAAATTCAAAATATCTATCAAGGCCAAGGGTACTACTTAATTGATATGTATGGAGATCTTTATAATAAATTTCAATTTACAATATTTCGAAGAAAAAGAACGATATCGACATATTTCTAAGTGTATGTTGAAGAGAAGAAAAGAAGAAAAAGTAGTTCTCTTAGACCCAATTAATGGTTTCTTAAATAAAAATTACTTTTCGATGTAATATAACCTCAAATACCTTAGAAAACTGTGATATTCGCACTTTAAGGTTAGAATATCTCGAAAACCGAAACCATCAGAAAAATTCTAAATTAATCATAAAAAGGACTAATTGAGAAGTTTTTAAGAACGTTTTGGGAAATTCTAAATGTTTACTATATAGATGTTTAGCTCTCATTTAAAGTCAGTAAATCATTTGACGCACTTTTGAAAACTTTTTTGATAAGCTCATAATGCACTAAACTTTAGCAAAACTCTGAGCCCATTCAGAAGAATTTTTAAGTAAATTGAAAAGTTTTCCTAGTTTGCAAAACTTTATTGAAATTATAGCTGATCCTAAAATAACATTTTAAGCATGTAAAAAAAAAAAATCAATATAACGATGTATCCATTGATTGCGATTTTAATTAAAATCAATGCCTTTATAATGAACTGCACGATCAGCAACGCTCATATTTAATCAAGGCAAATATTAAGGAGTCTGCAAACGAATCTAATCTCACGCAAAACAACATCCAATGATTAAAGAAGACTTTTAACTGAAGCAGCCACTGCAGCTGACCTCACATGATTATCCTGAGTTCAACAGCAAACTCGTGTGCACCGCAAAAACAGAGCAAAATAACAAAAAAAAAAAAAATAAATGCAACCTACACTCACTACAATTGTAGTGCAGTGAAAAGCAAGAGCTTCCCTTAACAAAATTTCAAACTTACAAAACTCCTACAAAAACATTACACATTATCTTCTTTTGCTGCAATATTTAAAGTAAAGTCGGGTTGAATGGAGTATAAAAAGCGTGTTTTGAGTGAAAATTATGCGGAAAATATTCGACTGTAAAATGTGGTTGTTTTTCTCAAAAAACACATAATGACAGAAGAAAAGCAGTCAGAAGTAGCGCATTTCAAAATGCCTTATCTCGATAACGAAATTACTCAGCCATCGGAAACCAATTTCAACGCTAAATATCTGGAAAACTAAGGTGGATATAAGAAAAATTTAAGATATCTTTGGAAAGCTTAGAGGTTAGCATATCTGCCTTTTACACAAATGGCTCGAGAAAAAAATCGTTGACTGCTGAAGGACCAAATAGACTACACAGACCGTCTGCGCAAATATGTCGTTTTTCATGTCGTAGCGACAAGAGTTCATTTCCATATCAGGGAACTTGTTGTGAAATCGCTATCTCTATCCGTTCATTAAAGATCAATCTATCTACACACCAAATTTCACCAAAATCGGTCAATTAGTTTAGCTGTGGAAACATATATTCTGATTAGGGGCGTGGAATTGCCCACCAAATTGCCCTCAGTACCAAATTTAATCGAAATCGGTCAAAAAAGATATTTTCCTATTAGAAGCGGCACCACGCCCAGTTAAAAGAACAAGATATACTAGATGTATTTGATAGCCTCCCTTAGGCTTCAATCTATCTCCATAACAATTACCATCGAAATCGGCCAATTAGTTTAATCGTATTAATCGTTTAAATGTAACTTCTTATTGGAGGCGTGGCACCTCTTCATAGCCTATCCAACAAAAAGAGGTCACGTGATAATTGTCCTATGACAGTTAAAAAGCACTGGCACTGTTTTATAACTTATTTATATATACAATAGATAAAGCAGAGCTATGTGAGTATAAAAATGTGATGTTCAAAACGGCTCAAGCCTAACTTACTTTTGGAAACTTGCCAGAATATATGAACAACAATCATGCATGTTTTGTTCTATGGAAAGTAGTGGTTCAGTATCAAACTATCCATATGCAAAACTGAACTCAAATTTGCTCTATGTTTTTGATGAAAATCACTGACCACAGATAGTCGAACAACTGGAAAAGACAGACAGCAAAACTCAAAAATATAGACTTTTACATTAACTGGTAGGAGGAGGATCAGTAATCGCTAACAATACACAGATAAGTTCAGTTAGGTTTGTATGGCCTAACTATAGGTACTGTTTATATACGCCAGTATTACTACATATATTTATTATGATTGCTTTGAAAGCTCTCGCAGCTGTGCTAAGCAGTGCTGTGCAACATTATGATCTTTACTCGATCTGACTTTGTTGGTGATCGCAGGCAATGCTTTTTATCTGCTGCAAAAGATTTTACTTTTTAGTATTTTTTTTTTTTTGTTTTGCATTACTAGCCAACATCACGAGCAAACATTAAATGGGCTTTTCACTTCACGATTGTTTTTTTCCTCAATACAGATGCGCTGCGATCGGTTTTATTTTTACTGATCTTATGGTTCTCATTGTCCATTATTGTTACTGTGGCGCTTGCCACAAACTTTTATGTTTTTATTTTTTAGCTATGCTCTTACTTGGGCAACTTGATTTTTATTTGTTCAAATTACAATAATTTGAGGTTCGTTTCATACCCGGCGGCGTTTGTGGTAAAATGATCGCAAGTGTTGTAATTTCGAACGTGGAAATTCAACTTATGAAAATGTTTGTGTGCACTTATATGTATGAATGAATGAAGTTTGCTGCAGGTTTGCCAGGATAATTTAATATCTAAGCACATAAGAATTGTTTAACTAAACACAAAACCTCCTTTTGTCTTTATAGGCTTGACTGAAACTAAGTAAATTGAACGCTTGATCCATTTAATACATTTTTTGAGACAATGTTATAGATTTGGCTTTACACTGCTTACGATCTTTATACGAATGTTATTATAGGTTTCTATAACTTTGGGATGTAAACATTTTCCTTAATATTAGTATTTTTACCTCAAATTTAAGAATTTTACTTAAACTAAGTAAATAAGTCTTTTGAAATGAGTTCACAAATATAATGCAATGTTTTGTTCGTTGTAAATATTACTTAAAGAAGACTCCCCGTAAAAGTTCGCGTTTCACTATTTTTCGGTCCAAAAGCCTGTTTTAAATGCCAAAATCTCTGCTTAATTTTTTGGTCAGACAACGTTAAGCCTACCTCTTTTTTTTTTTAAATGTGCTATAAAATTCTTTAATGAAATATAGCACCATAGACAAAAATGTAGTCTTGCTGTCGACAAGTTTCAGAATTTCAAAAAAACTATCAGCTTTTGCGGATTCTATAATTGAGGCTTTAAACCCTTAAGTAGGTGCATGGCGTAAGAACAATTTTGAAAAAAGTTGATTTTAAGCTGTGTTAATGGAAGATTTATGAAGAATGAATATTTTTATTACTTTTTAAAAGCATATTGTATGTTTGGTTTTAATTAATAAGAGCTGATTAATTTAATCATTGTTTTTATAACTATTTAACCACATATTATAATCAAAAAAAAAAAAATTTGGAGTCTATATTGACCCCATGAGTCCACTTAAGTCAAATTTAAGGCTTAAGATTTTTTATTTGCAAGCAAGTTTTCAACGATCATGGGTCGAGATATTATAGAAAGTGTGACCTTAATGTAAAAATAGCAGCAAAATTTTAAGTTTTTTTTGGAGTCATCCTTAGGTGTTATTTTTTGGGCTTAAGTTTAATTTAGCTCCCATTCGCCAACTTTTATTAAACCAAACTTTTCGTATTTGGTTTTCAACTCTTAGAATAAATATGGAATCAAAAAGTGTCGCTCGGATCTGGCTTCGGAGATATAGCCATCGGATATAGCTTTTGTAAAAATTATTATAAGTTGGAAAGTTCTTTTCATAAGAATTCATTGAACAAATTTTTTTGTATCCGGAAAAAATAAGTGTTAATATGCAAAAAATTAGAGAAGCGCTTTTTATAATTTTATTTTGTTGCTTTTAGCCCCCTAGAAAGAAAAAAAAATGGGCAATGGGAACTAAAGTAAACCTGTTCCATTTTTGGCGGCTACATAGATAAATAATTGAAACGGAAACACTTACCAATTAGAACCTTCAAAAAGCTTTCAATGCACTGCCGAAGACTCCGCAGTGAAATACTTTCAAAGCACTGCAATACACACATATGAAAAAAAAACAACACAGCACTGTAGCAGCGATTGCAAACACTCACACACACACTATGAAACCATTTGCAAGGAATGATTTTTAATAAAAAACTCACTAAGATTTCGAAATAGAAACATTAATTTTATGCAAATCTTACATTTTTTCATAAAATGAAGATATTTTCAATAAATTTAGCCCTTTTATTTACAATAAAAAAGACAAAACACTGCACTCTCACTGGCGGCTCTGCAGACGACGCCACTTCAAACATTTTTGAATTTTCACGCAATTTTATTAAAATCTTTTATTAAATTAATCACAAAAACCATGCTTCACATCGATTTTAATACTTTTCGAGTTTTTTTCTAAATATTATTGAAGAAAATGCAAAATTAAGTTTACGAAATAAACGCGCAATTCGCAAAGTAAATAAATACTAAAAAGTGACAGCTGGTAGGGTTGCCAACCTCTTCATCGGAACTAATACGACTTTAAGCATTTTTTTTTTAAAATTTTTTATTGACAATGACGTATGTATGTATTAAGTTAATAAATGTGGGATTTTATACATAACAGTGAAATTTATTTGGCTTGAATGTACTTTAGCTCACAATCGAAAATGATTATTAAACCAAACTTTTCTTATGGGATTTATAATTCTAAGAATAAATTTGTAATCAAAGAGTATCGCACGGACTTAGTTTCGGAGATATTGCCATCGGAAGCTGTGTTTATATCTTTTCTAAAAATCCCTATAAGTCAGCAATCTCTGTATTGATTTTCTAAATATAGGTTTTATATTAGAGGTAATTTAATGAGCAATAAAATTGGTGCAAAATTTTTTTAAATATATAGTTTTCGAGATATGACGACTTTTCTGAAATTTTTACCGTTTTTTGTTCAAAGATCCGTTATTTTTTCCAAAAAATGTGTTATTAACCTATAGTCTTATTAACATACGAAGAAAGCTCAATTCATTTCCCTTTAAATGAAGTAACTTTTGTAGAAGGTTAACCCTATGTTACCGGAAACCAAAAAAAAAAAAATCGTTCAATATATTTTCTTGAAAATGTTGAATTTACGGTTAATTACCACAACAATTACTACTACTATTACAACAAAAACATTACTTTAGCATTTGGTTATTTTTTTCACTAGAAATGGCTGAATTTATATAAAAAGATTAAGAATAAATTAATTAAACTTTGTTTTATTCAGCAATAAGAAGATTATCACTAGCCGTGTTTTATTCGTTGTGGTTAAACCAAAATTTCATACAATTGCGTGAACCAGCTCAATTTCTAGTTCAATTGATTGAATTTTTTAAGTCTTTGCTAAATTTTAAAATTAGATGTCGCACATAGCAAGTAGCTGTAGACACAAATCTAAAATAATCAAATATATGATATTATGGCAACTTTGCTTGAATTAACAGATCCGGTTTTAGGTGACGCTAGGCTCCATGCATCCAGTAGGTGCTAGGTCCAAATATTAAAACTGAGACACATAACAAAAACAGTGATGAAACAACAGACATTGATCGTTGCTTTGGCTCTGATTTCATTTTTTTTAATACAACGTCAAATAGTTTTGTTCTTCGACTTCTATCGTCGACTTCTTTTTAAAAGCACGAAAAACGAAATAAAAATTTGATAGTAATATTTCAAAAAAAAAAAAAAAATTATGTACTTCCGCGTAAGGCCCTGTTCAAGCGCACGAGTTCGCTAGCCATAAAGCCAGCTCTGATTTTAAAACAGAAGTTCTGTCAAACACTGTCATGCCACCTAGTGGTCAAAGGCAGCATTATAAAAGGTTAAACTTTGCGTATTATTCACTTTTAAGTTAAACCAAAGCGAATAAAACACGGCTATTATAAAAATTCGCAAGCGATGTTAGCGACATTCTACAGAGAACCGCGAAGTCGGTGCTGGACATATGGACATTGGAGGATGCAAATCTTGAAACAAAAAAAATTGTCAAAATTCTATTTTTCTTGTACATCTTATTCTGTAATGCATCACAATTTTAATACACAATAGTTCTTAAAACTAAACTCTTTAATAAAATAAACATGAGTACTAAAGGCAATTTTATTATAAATTCATAACATTGATCGTACGTACCTACATAAATGCGATCAGTTAGAAATTCAAGATCACTACTATCAGATTATTACCTCTTTTCAAATATTCCTGACGCAGTTTCCTCTTCATTCAAATGAATTTTATTGAGAGAAGAAAAAAAAAAGTTTCTGCTTTGTTGCGATCAGCCACAACTCCAAGCAATCATTTTGTGGGCGTTACAGGAGGCGTTTGATAAAAAAGTAAATGCATAAACTGTTATGCTCTTTATTTGGTTACAGTACATATTTTTCCTTTTCCACACTCAAATGGTTTGGTATTGTTCTGAAGGTTGTTATTGTTGGTGTTGTTATTGTAGCTATTGCTGTCAGTTGGGTGGGCTTTAAGCGATCTGCCAATTTATTTATTTTTTTTCGTATTTTTTCTTTGGGTTTATTATTTGTGCGCACTGCGCCAGCGCTGTTTCCTTTTTTGGCTTTAATAGGTGTTGCCTTTTAAGGTATTGGTAATTTTTTCTTTTTGTTACCAATATCTGTTGTTTGCCTTATCTGTTTCACATATGCACTCTTACATTGTAGTGCTGTAACTTTGTAACTTTATTACTTTGGTGGCATTTGAGTAATGTTTTGATTAGAGTTTTAAATCGAAATTGTTAAGTGCTTTATTATTGCAAACAATGTGGTACTACTTCTTTATAAATATAATATATTCTTATAAGTCAGTAGGGCTGAACTCAAAGGTAAACTTATATAAGAATATTTTTATTTTAGATTTTAGTATGCGACACCCTATTGTTTTAATCTGGACCGCTTAAGAATCTTATATGATTTAAGAAAGTGTTTTCTTTTTTTAATTTTTGAGTGATCGCTACCGCTAATGTCTAAATTATGTCCAAAACCAGCTTCGTTAGCCACAGTAACTCCACAGAAAAGTTAGGATAAATGGGCGGCCTTCGACCGCAGCTCAGGATTTACATCCTCCAGTGTGTTTAATACCGATTCAGTCTATATTATATTCAACACCGGGTCAGGACTTAGATTCTCCAGTATGTTCAACACTGGCTTCGCTGGCCACAATAATTTCACGGAAAAGTTAGGACAAGTTGGCGGCTTTCGATCGCAGCTCAGAATTTACATCCTCCAGTGTGTTCAACACCGGCTTCGTAGCTGCCTTCGGCCACTGGTCAGTCTTTAGTCATACACACCGAAACTGGAAGTCATAAGGCCCGAATTGAAAGTTATAATGCCCAGATTTGCCAACACCAAACTTTGTCATACAATTTTAATATCGGAGCTAACCTCATAGGTAAGATGTATTGGAAAAAAACTGACACATTAATAAATCGTTGACAAAATGGACGACGTAAGACAAGTCGAATTAAAGCTGTTTTCCAACTAGTTATGGAAGGAGATTCCCGGCAATATATTTTTAATTATCTAGGCCAAATAGGTCAATAAATCGGAAAGTAACCTTTACTGGAATTGTCCTTAACGGATATAAATTTGGGAAAATTAGCTCAAAAATGGCCCAGAAATGGAAAAACTATATATTCTTGAGTAAATTTTGTGACACCAAATATAATATATATTGAAATTTTGCATGAATTTTGTTATACCAGTTAAATATAATGTAGGCAAAAATATACCAAAATTAAAAATCCGTTGAAATAGAAAAGAAACCAATAAAAGTATTTTAAATCCAGTTTACCAACGTCAGAAAAGAAGATGAGCAAAAAACCAGATGGCAGAATTAATATGCAAATTTCACTTGAGTTTTGAATAATATCGCATATTCAAATTAAGATATAGACAGCGCTCAAAGTCAAGCCACTAATAATACGTACATGTAATCATTTATAAAAAATTACAAATGTCATATCAAAAGAAAAAATACTCAATTAAGTTTTCTTCAACCGTTTAGGATTGACTTGATTTTTCAACGGCAGCGGACTGTTATCAATCTTACATGCCCCTTCATACCGTCCACCCTCCCCGCAAATGAACGCAAATTTAATCGAACTGTCTGCGATATTAATTGCGAGTAATTAATTTCTTGATTAACGCAGTGATGCGTTCCAAAGTGCAAGTGCAGCAGCAGCTCCTGTGTTGATTAAGTAGCCATCCAACAATCAGGCATTCAAGTCAGGCCAAACCAGCTGGACAACAGTGACAGTGACAGCTACAACGACAACGACAACGACAACAACAGCAGCCAACAAACACAACTATACCAGTCATTATCAAGCAACGACATCTCGTAATTCGCAAAGAATGATGAGTTCAAAAATGTGGTGGGACATTTTTCTCTTCTCTGCTTTTTTTGGTCTTGGTTAAACCCCATTTTAAGTAAATAAAAAAATATTGAGCTGCTGCATTGATGCAAGACGACAGAAGCGCAAACCAAAGTCAGAGTGGGTCGTTCGTGCTAAATATGGACTAATGCGTCCATGTCAAATCTGGGCTTAAAATTGATGATTCCAATTAACAAACAAGTCGTAAGCGTACATTTAGCAGATTTCACTTCTTTTCTGTTTCGTTTTTGGCTTCGGGAGCTTAAGTCGTCAGTGATAGTGGGCAACGGAAACAGCAACAGCTGCTGGTAATTAGGTGATTTTCAAATTGGCAAAACATGTTCAAACATGCCAAAAATCTCGCGCAACTGACTTTGTCATTCCTTGAGGTATTTTTTTTTATTTTCATCTTTCTTTCGCCATCGCTTCCTTTCAAGTGTTTTTTTAGTTTTTTTAATTGATGGCTTGGATTTACATTTGGCAATCTTTTGGGCAAGGTATGTTAATTTTGTGGCGATTCATTAAAGCCAAACTTTTACTGAAGAGTAGGTGAAATCTTTCTGTGCTTTTGCCAAAAGTTGGCAAAATATTGCATTGCAGCAATTAATTTAAAAGATGCGAGTAAGGGTCGTTTTTATCAATTTTTAGTCAAACCTTACTTGGAATTAAAAAAAAAAAATAAATGGAAATTATATTTCAAGTTGCTGATTTTGGAGATGTAAGAAAACCATTGATGTTAACTTTATTTTGGAACGTAATAGTCATATGCACTCTACGAGACATTTGCATGACTGTTAGAACCACGTAGCAAAAAATTATTTGCAAGAGTGACATCTAGTGTTGGCATTAGCTAGAAAAAACTTGGATATTATAACTTTGTTCCAGACTTGCCTATCGATAATAGACCAGCCCGTCATTAGCCTACCAAATGCAAGACTTATTTTCAGTCTGACAAATCCAAATTTGGAGACGTATGCTTCATCCCTAAAATGTTTAAGTTTTTAACTGATATTATGTAGCATAGTCTGACTTTTTCGAACAATTACACATTATTGAATTTGCCAAACCAGGCTTCAGTGGGTACTTCAATGGGTCCGGAGCCATTTATCGATATCAGTTTCGTGAAAATCACTCGTAGGATCATTGATTTTATAAGCACTGCCCGTACAAGGAGGTGGTCTATTCTTGATTTCTGATTGGAAAATATTTTGTGAACGGAACCTCAAGAAAAGTAGCAAAATTTCTTCTCACCTGGGAAAAGGACTCCCGACTACTTTTAGGCCTAACCTTTTGACATAATACATGTGAGCAGCACTTGTCTACCATGTGTGTCATCACCGATCCAACATGTCAATCATGCCTTTGGTATGACGGAGCCTTATAGAACTACCTCTGTAGTTGTCCGGCTTTCGGAAGATCGTGGAAATGGATTTTGAGTAGCGATGTCTTGAGAATGAGTTCTGTTCATCTTCCGATACTTCTGTAATTTCTTAAAGAAACGAAAAACTTCGAGGAAGAGCAACTTCTGTTCTATTTCTATTAGTTTATTTTCTATCTTTTTTATATTTCTATTGACGTCTGTTTCCTCCATCAGGTCTTAGTACAATGGTCTTTGGAATGAGTGTTATGGAAAAATGTATTTTTAAATTTAATTACACACAATTCGTAGTTTTGGAGTGATCCATTCTTATTTGGACTTTGTATCAAATTGAAGATGAAATCCTAAACGTATCGATTTGAATCAAATAGTACTGAACAGTCGATAATTGTTTTGAAAACTCGAACAATATGAGCATCAATTCGAAAGTTTTTGAAAATTGTTAATAATATCGAAAGGTATCAATAGTTGATTAAGTCATAAATGTCCATATAAAGAACCTAAAAATCTAAGAGTTGGGAAAGTATAGATTAAAGCTTGTATAAGTTTTAAGATTAGGGAGAAGTAAAAATATTCGAAAAACCAGAAAATTTTCAAAGGCTCTAGTCTTTTCCTTTTTTTTTATACATAAGTGTACTATAATGTTTCTAGGTTGTACTGCGTTGCCATGTTTTCGTTGGTGAGTTCTGTGGTAAGAATTTCATTAGTAAGTGATTGAAAGTACTTACGTTGTATGCAATTCCAGTTTCCATACCATTAAAACTCACTCTGATATTAGTTCGTTTAATTTCATACTTCAATTAAATGTAGAGTAGAATCAGATTAAGAACATGCAGGACATGTCTTCATTCCTGTGATACAAGAGAATGTAATACTATGAACTTTTTCTCAGCTATTTTAGGTTGTAAGGAGATTCACTCGCTTATTCCATACCCCTGCCACGCAAGAAATAGTTGGGAAAAACTATTATCAGGTACATGTTACGCATTATAAGGGGGCATATGACCCAGTATTATTGTGCGATGGGTCGATTGATGTATATATCTCACTGTTAGCTTGCACGTAGTGTTTGTTTCCATTACGAGATTTCCATAATTTCGTGTCAAGGAATTTTACTTCATTCGACAAGTTACAGCCTTATTTTGAATGGATCAATAATTGACCTTAACTTAGCATGCTATATTTTCGTTATGTATAGTTCTAGTTGAGTTCTTTCGGACAAATTGTGATCGAATTTTCTTTGCTGATTATGAAAATGTCATCAGCATTACAAACGCATATTGCTATGCACAGATGATCTTATACTCTTTATAGGTATAATGTTACTATATGATACCCCAAAACTAAAAGAATATTTCGCATTTAAACTTTTTTGTTTTGGATCGCAATGTTCATTGATAAAATCAACTTAACTTTATATATTGCAAGCATATTCCTGAATCACCTGCAACGAAATTCCAACGAATAAATACAAGCAGATATTTTTTAAATGATACGCATACGCAGTTGCATTAAGTCTACATAAGAAATCATGTCATTCCGAGCATATTTTCAACTGATTTCAAGTGCATCTTATTTGTAAAAAAAATACTCATATCATGAATCTGCTTCACATGCTAAGCTCCCAAAAAAAAAACAAACTTGACTTTCCCAGTCCCACACATTTTTTGGTTTCTCACAGTGGACGTCGTGTGAAAAATATTTCAAAAATTTAACATCGCGCCAATTTAAGGTCGGTCGGCTGGTCGAAAGTCGGCAAGCGGCAATCGGGGTTCTTTTCATTTCATTTCATTTTAATAATCGCTACTGTTATTCCGCCACACTGTTGTAGTAGCAGCAGCAAATGCCGCTTCGAGTGGCAACATAATTGCCTTTAGAACAAAACTTCACATGTTCGCTGCGCTGATTTGTTGATTTTTATTAATACAAATGCTCTGCTCAGCCGAATTCAATCTGCATTCCATTCCAGAGTAGTGAAACAATTGAGCCCTGCTCGAATTATAGCTTTAGAATGATATATATAAATCTGGTTAAGCGGCGTTGGCGTCGTCATCATAGTCGCCGTCATTGTTGGTTTAATAAAGTTCTCACATTATAATTCGTCACGCCAGCACACACATTCATCAATTTCTGTTAATATGAGTGTGAATTTGAATTGTGCGTATCGACCCAGTACGAAAATAGAATGAGATGTATCGATGATATGTGGTAAGGGCGTTTGACTATTAAGGTGGCAAAATTGGGTTTGATTCCATCCAACAGTACAATATATTATTCATCATAATGTCAGCCTGATTCTATGGCTTGAAAAAACAAAAACTTTTCTTTTAAATTTTAATTTTTTCTGTAAAATATTATTTCCGGAAACAAGCCGGAAACAATAACGATCGAGAAAAATCAAACGAGACAATATGAGATTTCTTATACGCCAGAGCAAGATACGCAACAGAAAAAATCATGTCATCTCATTTTTTTCTCTCGCACTCGCATCTCGCATTCATTGTGTTTAGAACTTAACTTCTCACCTTTGACATTGACGGCAAAGCTTCGCGCTGCTGCATATTAACTTTTCCTCCCTCGTGCAATCGCTGTAGCTTTGGACTATCGACATTTTAGTGCTTGGGTTCTTCTCTCGAAAGATCAGAGTAATTTTGGACAAGGGATTCACTTTAACTAGTGTGCTGTATTGAACCGAGAGTTGCACAATAAGCAGAGTAGCGGAATATAGTCTTCTGTATGGAACAGTGTATTTTGGCTGGAAAATTAAATTTCGCACATTTGATCCTCTATGCGAGGAAGATGTATGAAGAAGACCATTCAATCAAAGAATTTATGAGTTCAAAAGCCATCGACTGCCTTGGCTCGGACACAGCAGGAGAATAATAGACAATGATTCAAAAGAATTTTTAGTTCAATCAACGTTTCACAGACCGTATAATCAACAGGACTAATAAATTCTACTGAATTTTCCTGGGATTGAGATAGATAATATTGGCGGTCATTTAGTATCATTAGTTATAAAAGTTTACCGGATCTTACAGACAGGAGTCATAAAAATTAATTCGTTTCTCGCAGACACAATGTCATTATCACTGAGTTAAGATAAAAATCCAAGATCTCATCAGATCATCGAATCAAAACTTCATTTGACATTTCTCTCAGCTGTTTTTCAATGCTTTCATTTCTCGCTGGGTGTATCTTCTGAAGCCACATTGCCAACGGTCGTGATCTGCTCACTAATGACGGCAAACAAATTAACCCACCGTTTTTTTTTTTCAGCAATGAGATATTCGAGAATCAAGAACCACCAAACGCATTCCATTTAACAGAAGAGAAACAAAAAAAAAAAAACACCCTCATCATGCAACGGTGCGCAAATATTTTCACAGCCGCGGCTGTTTTAGTTCTCGTGTGATTTTTTTAATTCGATGAGAACCGAGAATTCGTCTCAGAGAATTTTCAAAAAATTTTCGTAATTCCAGCTTGCTAAATACATTGAAAATTCTCACATGCTCGGTGACCCTTTGCTGCTGATGGTGATGGTACTAAGTAATAACAAAGGGTGTCTCAGTGGCGCATGATCAATGTGATGGTTATCATTTTAACTATGCAAAGGGCGATTGCCGATTTGTTGGTGCAGCTTAACATTCAATCTGTCATTATTTGTTTTGGGTCCGTCGTATGAAGCTTTTACTATTTTGATATCAGGATACAAACCCTAATAGACTTTGATATACTGCGGCACCTGAGCAACATTCTTTGTTACAATACCTCGCTGCTGCGCATTGTGTTCAAGTCAAATTTCAATTCACCCTGAACACATTATGAACGCGACAGCCACTATCTGATGATGAACTTCATTGGGGTGTTCTGGCAACGCGTGTCTCTTTTGCCTCATTTTCGATTTATTCTCCTTTCAATATCACGTCGTGTGTGTCACGTGCGCGTGGGAATGTCGCACTCCTCCTCGATAGTAGGGAGGGTTTTAATGCCCGGATTAAGTGTAAACATTACTTTGTGTCGCTTTTATCTACCGTTGCTTAGTTTTTGTTATTGTTGTATCCGTTTTCCGTATCCGCTTGTGAGAAATGCTTTGTTTTGACATAGTTTTCTCATTGGAATTAAGTCAGCTGTCGCCGTCTCGCTGTGTGTGTCGGCGACTAGCGCGCGGTTTTAACTTTTTTTTTTTGTTGGCTGGCTGGCAGTTCCCAGCGCAATAAATGCAGTTTTCATATGTGGAAATTATTTAATGAGTGATAGAATATTGAAGATTACTGGCATTAATTTATTATAGCAGTAAAATTGTAAAATCAATACAAACACAAACAGTAATATTATTGACATTGGTATTTAAAAGTCATGGTACTCGTATACTTGAAGGTGGAGTAATTTTCAAGTACCGGTATTTGACTTAATTGCTGAGCTTAAGCTTTGTGTTGTTGCTAACTTCAATATAATTCAAAAAAAAAAAACTCAAAAATACTAAGGGAATAGACAACGAAACTAAGAACTGGTGAAGCAAGGAACTCTGTTAAATTTTCAATTCGAGAAACTACCTCCTCAGGAGCAACCGCACCTTGTGAGAGCCCTCTTCCACTCATAAGAAAAAAATATTTTAATTAATAAAGCTTACTAAATATATTTGTGGCATTCACACTAGTCTCGTTAGTTTGATAATTCTTTGGTTGGCAATTCGGTAAAGTTTTAAGTTGTGAAGACCATGTGCTTGTTATGCTTTACTAATTTTGAAGTAACAGCTGATTTTGTGTTTTAAATCGCAGAACTTTTTTATTTTGGCAACGAACTAAAACGGAAAACAAAATTTGAAGAGTTAATAGCTATTGCCAACCAACAGAAAACTATCAGGCATAACACCTATAGTTCGATAGTTTCCCAAAAAAAGATCACATAAAAAAATAACGAATAATGACTAACAAATTAACGAGGCCGGTGTGAATACCACTATTGTGACTGCGGCATTGGACAACATGTTTATGTGTAATATCTGACGACTGGTGCAAAAACTGTCATAAGCCTGAAGAAGAGGAGAAAATAAAACATCTAATATGTTTCTGCCCCGCCATAGCAAGAATGAAATTGAGGTATTTCGGTCAACTTTTTTTCTTTGAAGGGAGTTACAAAAATCACCAAGTGACATAGATTCGCCATAACGATAGGTATCATCATATTGTACGAGAATATGCTACAGAATTTGTAGTATTAATATGATCCCCTGTGGTCTATGTAAAGCATAATTACTGCCACTATATGAGCCGTCAATAAATTACGTGAGTCAAAATAGGGGTTCCGTCAAAATCTCATCAAACCTCACGTCGAATTTTTAATGCAGAGAGTATATACTATTATAGATTACATGTAAAAATTATAAGGAAAGTCTCACGGAAGGGAGGGGGGAGTCCCGTCTTACCAAGGGAGGAGGGGGGTCCGAATTTTCAAAAAAACACCTCACGTAATTTATGGACGTCCCCTAATCTAGCATAGGCTGAGGCCATCGACTACTTGATACGCTATCCTGTAAAGTCCTTCCGGAAAAAAGTTTTGTTTAATGGAACAACAGTACAACGATATCACATTTTGAATAATACATAATCAAGAATCTTAAAACTTTTAATACCAATATTGGAAACGACTAAGACTTAAAATTACCAAGCCTTTTAATTCGAATATTTCCTTATATTTGTAACCTTTCATCTTTCTTAATAGTAAACTTTCTCACAGCTGTTATTTTAATATATCGTCATAAATCTGATTAACTTAATTCAAAGCCGCAATTATCAAATTACAATAATTCACACAAGCGAATTTTCTCTTTGATAAAGAAGCGGGGGCTTATCATTTTATTATACTCTCTCTCTCTTTGTCGCTCTCAAACTCACGACCACAATGATTTCCCCTCGCCAGAGTACAGCTTAAAACTCTACGCAAAATTTCTCCTGAATTGGAAAGGGGAAACTTTACACTTCACGTTTCTTACTCCTGAATAACCCCTGATTTCTCCTTAACTTCTCCTTATTTCCCCACACAGCTTCGGCTTTAAGTCGAACTTCCCCAGTGTAGAGTTACAGAAATTGAGAAATGTGCATTAAATTGAGCGTTGAAGAGAGAATGCAAACAATTAATTCTCATTCAAGTTCCTGCACTTCGTTCATTCATACGAGCCGGCTGACTTTTGTAACCCACAGACGAACAGACCACACGATGCCGACTTCGATCTTTGCGGTACTAAACATAATAATTACCATATCCAATGATCATCAACATAGTATTGAGGAAGGCATGTGATGAGGTGCGCCAAAAGCCGACGACAGCAGCAACAACAACAACGAATAACGATGCCACTTGAAGTGCATAAAAATTCACTGTAATCATGCGGAAATGATCGCAACGACCTTTTGGCGGCGGCAAGATCTTGTACATTACAATTGCCAATTGTAGAATATTGTTGTATTGTGGTGGCGCATTGATGTTTGCAATGACGATGATGATGATGATGTCGATATTATTGTGACTTTTGCTTGGGGCTCTAGATCGACTCTCATCATTTGGGGTTTCATTAAGTGCATTGAGTTGGAACGACCTTTTGATCCGATTCAGAAATTCAATTGTTGATTTAACATTACCATGCCAGAACCTTTCTCTTCTGCCTTCAATTGCAATATGCAATTGTGGGATTAATCAACACAGCAGTTCACCATTGCGTTTGATGAGAGGTTGAAAGCTGTAGTTGCCGTCACATTGATTCACCGCCAAGGTGAACCGCAACTCAATTTTACGAATGTTCGTTTATGGGCAACAAATTGAAATTTTCACGCGTTCCTGCACATGTTGGGTATTTCGGTTTCTTTCTGCTTTTTTTTTTTTCTTTTTTGATGGCTCTGTTTCGGTGTGTACGCGCTGGTAATAATTTGGGTCGCAATGAGTAGTGGATGATGCGCATAGTCTTTGGGCGCTTGATGAGATATGCACGTGAATGGCTTGAGTTTTTTGTCTTCATCTTTTATCTTCGCTACACGAGTGGATGTTAATGTGGAGCATTCGATTTGATCTGTAGTTAGAAGATCAGCTCAGGGTGAGCTCGAGAAGATTGCTTTATTGTTTGACTTGTAATGTCGAATTGCAATGATAATATGGATTTGTAATCAGGTTTTTGAATGTTTTGTACATGCACATGAATCAAATATTACGGAAATAATTCGTGATTTCGATTTGAAAATAATGATTATATTGTGGCTTGCTTAATAATTACCACAATATCAGACAACATCATCGATTTTGATATTTAGCACTGGACTAAGCCGCGATTTATTTAGTTCAATTTCAAGTGCTAGTGATTAGCTGATATGAGACCAAGTCCATCTCAAACCATGCACGCGGACTATTTCATGTTACGGAATTATGTTGTTTTTCAAAGGATATAAGGGGACCCATGTTTCCCCGATTTGATTAAAAAAAATTTTTATGAATTTATGGCCATATTAAGTTATTCCCATTTTAGGCTGAAAATTATTTCAAAAAAGCGGCATTTCCATCCAAATCAAAACAATTAACTTTTGTCTTTTGATTCTTATAGAACTTCTTATTCTCTGGTAGAATCTTCAAAAAAATTTTAAAATGGTTGAAAATCGGCAGAGTTATAGCAATTTTATGAGAAAAAACAAAGCTAATTTTCTGAAAAACCCCACCTTTTTTTCGCTTAAAATTTTGTTTTTGACTTATACTAATGTAAGAACGAGATGATATGAGTTTAATGCGCGCTTAAAGACATTTGAAGCGAGGAAAATTTTTTTTCCAAAAAAAAAAAAAAAATATTTAAATTTTTGTTTCAACCTTGCCAGCCATCTCTGATACTACTACTTTTAGCTTATTTTTAATAAGAACATCATTTGGTACCGTTCTTTCTCTTAAAAATGAGTTTTCAAGTGGTAATCTGCGATGTTTCCTCGCAAAGTTACAGCCATTTCAAAAAGACATGAATTTGATCAGATTGCAGTTCTAGCCAGGGTTTCCATGCAGTCCACCATAATCTTTTTAATGCTTTTTGAATTCGGTTTATTTTCTTTTTTTTTCATATGTATTCCATTAGGTCTGATCCAATATCAGTGTTCTTTTTGTCTCTCACATAAATGAGGTTGTTACTAAGTTTTGTTCCAATAACAATAAACATGTAGAAAGTTTTGCTACCATATGTAAATTTATTAAAACACAGGTAAGACTGTAGTCGTCTTCACACTTTATGCACAGAGTTCAACCAAAAGTTCTCCATTCTCATCTCCGAAGTTGTTTTTACCCGATTCTGTTGTGATCATAACCATTCTGAAATCGTCCATCACTACTCTGAGCTCTAACGTCATCAGTTCTGACGAGGTCCAGTTTAGCTGAAAGCGAGTTTAATGTGGTCTGCAGCAGCTTTTATGGCACAATATTCAAGCCGATATTAAGTTTCATATGTTACCTTTAAACATAGAAAGATTATACATTATGCTCTTTATATGCATTTCGCATTTTCGATCATAACATGGTGAACGTGGTCTGTCCGCATTGATTCCATCTCATTTCGCTCAGAACAAGGAAAGACAGTTTCATTTTATCGAGGTATTTACATGGTTCTTCTAGTTTATCAACTTGGTAATTTATATATCATGTTTCAAATATTCTTCGAGCATTTCAGTCTCGTCGTCTAGGAGTATTCTGCTCAAAAGTGAATGTCAAACTCTCATGATCCGAATTTGATAGATCGGGAAGCTTCATAGTTAAAAATGTCAATACCAAATGTCATATATCAGCTGTTTAGTTTTGACAGCGAAAATGTGTTGCCAGATTAAAATCGTAGCCTAGAATTGAATGGTTTCCATTTATATTGAAGTCATACTGTGCTTATCGCAATACTCCTTAGCTTTGTTAAGACCTTTCTTTAACTTTTCGGCATCACTTTTGACTTTTTCACGCGCTCTTTATGTTTATTCTGCAATGGCTCACCAACGATTCTCATAACCAATCATATTATCTTCAGCCCTCACCTTGCTATAGACCACCCGCAAATAAAATGTGGTTACTCTTTTTCCTTTCTTGTGGGAAATTTTCTGTTATTCAATGTATTTTCAACTTAATGCTGATCCATAGAAAACAATATTTTAACAAAGCAGGAATCAAGCAATTTTGAAAGGCTTTATCTCGAGATTCATAGCTTGATTTTCAGTATTTTGCTGAGAATAGCAAACTAAAATGCTTAATTTTCTTAGGCTATTTTTAGACCTAAAAAAAACTGTGATAATAATCGATTTTTCAGATTTCGACATCAAAGATTTCTTGAAAATTTTCTTCGATATTTAAGCATATAATTTAAACAAATTAAAATCCAATTGAATTTGAGCTCCGTTAAAGTATAAAAATATCATGATGGTGAAACTCGATTGTGTCAATTGACTTGCACAATTTTCAGTTAAAAACTTTATTCCAAAATAACAACAAAATATGAAAAACCTGATCAATCGCTGTTATTATTATCATTTTTTTTGTTTAACTTGCTGACAAGAAGACAAGAGAAAAACCGACAGACAAACAGAAATAATTTGACCAAATTGAGATCTCAATTTCATGGATTAAATTTCAGCGTTGATCTTTTCGTTACAAAAAAAAAAGAAACATAAAATTTGCATACAGCTTTTGAACTGACAACCGATAAATAAAGGTTCAACCAAATATCAAAGACAATAACCAACAACAACAACAACACGAACTGCATTTTCCCATGACCTCGAAAGAAGTAATTTAAAACGCGCTCGCGCAGATCCAACAATCGGAAAGCGAGCAGTGTGCATTGCAGTGTTGTCAACGTGACGTTGAAATTAAATTAACTGGACTGGTGTGCACCGCCGCTACGTTCGTGCAAACAATCTCAATCCACCAATTGACCAAGAGTCAAACGAGGGGCATCCACCAGAAAACAATATCAGCTGCAGCTTCAATTGCAGCAGAGATTGGGTTGCACCGTGACGCATGTGGCTGCTTGCAACTGCACCTTTGCCTTTGTGCTCAGTGGGCTATTCTTTGGCTTTTCACATTACGACAGAGCTATATTGACGAGCACCGGGTGTAAATTGCTTACCATTTAGCCTTAATAATGCAGTACAAGTGGCAGCAATATGTTGTCGTTGTTGATCTCTAAGTGGTGTGGTGTGGTGTGGTGTGGTGTGGTGTGGTGTGGTGAATGTACCGCATCGTACGTTTGTACACATCAGCGATGAGTGCAATTTGTTTTCGTGATTCTTATTAATTTATAGCCATGAGCGACAGTTTTCCATAATGAAGTGGTTGTAACATTTGTAATTTGAAAAGAAAACATGACTGACAAAATTCTCTACAGCTATTGTGCTCCTTGGCTCGTTGTTATATGCTGTTCCACTATGTTTCGATATTTGACTTATCACTTTCTAGGTACTTCTCTGGTGCTACTACTCTGGTGCTTCTTCTTTATCTGCATCCCACCAAAGCGCTGATAGACAAGTTTCTCTAGTATCTTTCCTGTTTGTGTAGTTCATCTGGTAGTGACTTTTCATAATCTCAGTTGTGAAAGGAGTATAGTTGATAGACGAATGTAGTTCGTAATTTGAAACAAATCGGAGCCCCAAATCCTCACCATCTAATATTCGTAGTTTGGTATGTCTTGAGTTTATGTTTGCCTATCTATATTCTATGTATTCATCCTTTTCACTTTGTTGGTTCTGGGTGCAGGTGAGAAGGCAAGGCATCATATCAATTCATTGATGGTTTTGTTGTTCTCGCATATTTTAAGATTTGGGAGCATCGGTCTTGTAGATATTGTTTCAGTTTTCGCAGAGTTGATACGTAATTCCAGAGATGCTGACTGATCGCTGAGTTGTGCAAGGTCGCGAAATCATCGACATAAGGCAGTCCTTTCGGGTAACTTCAATCGTCCTATTGAATCTCATGACTTCCAGTAAGAGTACGGGTGACTGTTTGCATGACTTTTGTATTTGGTTCGATTTGGAGAATGAGGTTGGTTTTCTGAACGTTGCGGTAATTAAATCTCTTCTGCACACCTTAATTATGTCAATGACCTTGATAGAAACATTTCTTGTTTCCAGGCGCTAGTTGACTCTCTTCATATGCAATTGAAGCAGTAGTAAATTCAACGAAGCATATACAAAGAAGTATGGCATCAACTACAGTAGTACTGCAGTTCGACTTGAATAGTTTGGTTTTTAAAGTTGAGCTTAACTTATAGTTAGAGAGCCGGTGATCGAAACACTTATATGCTTTTATCGCGTGGCAGAGTTTGAAAATCATACGATTCTAAGTTATATCAATAGTACGAACAATCTCTGCCATTGCGTTGTTTTTGTGTTATTAATTGAGAACCCATTAAAATTGTAAAAAAGGTTCCAAAAACAATTCTAATGCGTCTGCCTTTGATTTAAAAAATTTTTTTATGCACAAATACAGATGAATATAAGAGACAGACGTGTTTTTTTTTTTTGCTACGTTTAAGAGTAATTAAATTTTTGATGCACAGAAATTTAAGTGATTTTATCGTCAGGCAGATTGCGATAATTATAAAGATAATGCCATAAGAAACGTGCGAAACAGCCTCTGCCACTTAGTAATGACTGCATTTAAAAATTACAATATTACAAACTTGTATAAAAAAAATTCAGTAAGACATTATTTTATCGCGTCTGCCTATTAGCTGACTGTTTTTTTACATATAAGAACATAGAAACAGAAAGGGCAGACGATTCCACCTCTGATTTTTTGAAGTCAGATGTCTTTAAGCACAAAAACGAGGTTAAACTCCATAATTTTTTTCAATTCATTAATTTTTGTTTTTTTCGAAATATCGTAAATTGAAATTTGTTATACAGTTCTAAGGACTGTCCCAGAAAAAACTTGCACTTTTATTTTTTAAGATTATACTCTACCTGATAATCTTATAGGTCTAAATAGACAAAATATTTATTCCATATAAAGTGACGTTTGATATGATGTATAACACTTGAAGATAGCAATTCTAACGACAAAGATGTCTAGCAAGTAAGAAAAAGTTCGCAAACTGATTTTGTCCACATACCTGCAAAATCCAGGGTTAAAATATTCAGCTATAGCAAAAACAGTTGGTGCATCAGAAAGAACTGTCAAAACGGTTATTTCTAATTATAAGAAGGGTCTACCTGTTTCACGAAAAAAGGGTTCAGGCAGAAAACCAGAATTTTCTAACCCAAAGGTAGCGGCGAAGGTGAAGCGCCTTTTTAAGCAGAATCCCAACACCTCAGTGCGAGATATGGCGGATAGAGCAGGTACATCAAAATCTACTGTGCAAAGGATAAAGGAAAAAAGTAAGCTGAAGACATATAGAGTTCAAAAAGTACCAGACTGTTCTGATGAAAAGCAGTTGGTTGCTCAGATGCAAGCCCGAAAATTGTATGAAAGGTACCTGACTAAATTTGACTGCTGTGTTATGGACGACGAAACTTACGTTAAAGCAGATTTTAAGCAGCTACCTGGGCACGAATATTATACATCACCGAAGAAGGGGAATGTGCCTAGTAAATTCATAGAAAAAAAAATTTCGAAATTTCCGAAGCAATATATGGTTTGGCAGGCCATATGCAACTGTGGCCTCAGAAGCAGCTTCTTTGTTACGCAAGGCACAATCAATTCCAAAGTTTATATAGACGAGTGCCTCGAAAAACGTCTTCTACCATTTATTCGTGGACATGAGGGTACCGTGATATTCTGGCCAGATTTAGCAACCTCTCATTACTCTAAAGCTACGATGGAATGGTATGCAAGTAAAAAGATAAATTTTATACCAAAAATAGCAAATCCGCCTAACTGCCCAGAGCTTCGCCCAATTGAAAGATATTGGGCTCTAATGAAAAGAGATCTTCGAAAGATTGGCAGGACTGCAAAAAATTTTCAAGACTTCAGACTTAAGTGGAAAAGATCGTACCGTACTGTCGATGAAACAACTGTCCAAAATTTAATGAAGGGCCTTAAAAAAAAAGTAAGAAATTTTTATAGAAAAAACAAAATTGTTAATTAGTTTTTAGATATTTATATTCTGAACACTAGCCATTATTAATAAAAAAATAAAAAAAACCAAAAAAATTGCTGGTTATTTTTTTATAACTAAAAAACAAAGTGCAAGTTTTTTCTGGGACAGTCCTTACATTATAGTAGTTCCATTACGGCAGCATAACTGGAACATTTAAATTTACTATGTATGTATGTATATCTCGGAGAAAAAAAAATTATATCAATATACATAGTTCATAGGGGTTTTGAACAGAAAAGGTTAAGCTTTTCAACTTTATAATTAAATATATTCGGAAAAGTCTGGTTTCCCTAACATTAATATACGAATTTGACCAAACTCACCGATTTCGACATAAACAACACCATATATGTATCTTGGAAAGTAGAAACTTACACGTCTGTCTCTTGTATTTTCAGCTTCTAGGGGTAATACGAAATTCTGGAAGAAAATGATAAAATTTTTCAACAGAGTTTTATTTACATATTTAGAATGTATGCTATTAAAAAGGCAGCAGTTGGACGTCTGCATTTTATACTTTCGTTTTATACTGTGCCCTTAACATAATATATTAAAGGCAGACGCGATAAAATAATTAAAAAGAGTTTTCGTTTTTGCAATTTTAAAATTCATCTTTTAGAAAAAAAGGGCGCTATCTTCACTTTGTCCTTGGTTTTTTTAATTCGCATAAATGAGAACATTACATATCATTACCAACGACGACAAAATCATATACCTAAAATGTTTACTGGCTCCCTGGCTGACTATTATTGTTGTGATACGTTTAAGAAAAGTGTTCACTGGCACAACTACTTCTATAACCTCTTTCTAAGTTTTTGTTTTCAAACCATCGTAGAGTATTGAATTTATAGTGGCTCTGTTCCCTCCGTTCGAATATTGATATCAAAAATAAATGAAAATGTCAAAATTTTTTTTTTTTTTCAGAATTCAGGTGATTGCCGAAATTGTATTACTTGAAAGAAAAACAACCTAAGCACTTACACTTGAAGCAGTGAACCTATTGCATCTAAGTCAAAACAAGTTAGTGGAGATATACTTTTTACGTCGGCATATAAGTTCACTTTCACTTATTCATCTCCGATATTTCAAGCTAGAGTTCTGAACTTATCATCATAGCTATAATAGTAAAATAAATTACTCCTCACGAAATATCAAAAATTTTCTTCCAACAATCTAGACAATTTAGAGATATTTTTTTAACGAAATATCGTCACACAGCAGTAGTTTAAGTGTCTAATATCACACGCCGCAAGAATTAATGTGTCCACAAAACAGTAGCGTGTTACATGAGACTCAATGTTTGCTGTTCAACCGTAAAAATAACAACTTAAGACTTGATCTACTTAACATCTCAATTAAACATCATTGGCTTTCTCACACACAACTCATAAATAAACAAACAAATGAATAGAGGAGACGACACCTTGTGTTGCCTCCATCCTTTTTGTCAATGAGGATTTCCTGTTTTTTATTGTTGCCCGCATACAATTTGTTGTCTAACAAATCGAACAATAGCCACCATTTCTTTAGAGCAAGTGGATTCTGTGTGAATGTGTGGATCTTATAGAATTCAATGAATGCTTTCATTCAATGGATGGCATATATTTTGAGCAAACAACAAACTCGCCGAAGTAAAAAGACTTCTAATTCTTTACTTTATTAGCTAACAAAGACCACGATGTTACAGATGATAGTGGGAAACACTTGAGTTGCCAGTTCGTTATGCTCTACAAGGGTTCTCTTTTTTTGTGATCTTTTCATTCAATGTTTTGTGTGATCTTGTGGGAACGGCGAGAATTAATGAAGTTCGCAATTTCTGTGCGAAACATAGAAAAATATTCATTACTTATGAAGCAAAAGCCACAATAAAGATGATATTTTTATTTGTGGGAAATCGTTATACAATTTGTTTTCAATGGAATAAGAATTAATTTTTAGAAGAGAAAGTGGTTGTATATATTGCGGGCTATAGAAACAAAGCCGACAAATTTCAAAAATGTTTGACAAATTAAACTAACAAGGCCATCATCCTTAATTTTCGAGATGAAATTGAAATTAAGGTTTTTGACAACATCCAGGTGAATGAGAGTTTTTCAGGAACATATTGGAAATTTTCAAAGAAATTAAAAGAAATTTATTTCGAATAAAGCTTTTGCTATGTGTAAGACCCCATATTGCCACCATAGTAACCTAGCACTAATGTTGTCAACAAGTTAACTATTTAACGATCTTTTATCTGCAGCTTGCTTAGCAGCAAACTTAACTGAAATGCGCATATTCCAGCCTTCTTCTCTTAACTCAGTTTTAACCCAACATAAGTGAGATTCAGCTCTTGTTACGCGTCCATGCTGACAATTTGTTGCTACCACAAAGGCTGCTGTTCTTTTGATTAGAATTTTTACGGAAGACAACATTCTCAATGGTTGCCAACATAGCGTGAGAACTTACGAGTTGTAGTACCTCGAATGGTTGATTAGATAATAAAATTTTAATTAAAAACTTTGATTGTTAATGAATAAGAAAAGTGCTTATCATTGCTATGAAAAGCCTTTGCGGTTTTAAATTTCAATTTGTGGTAGAAATGTAAAATTTACAAAGGCCACAGTCTCAGCAAAATAAAAATAGTATTTGCACAAGGTTCAGCGCACTTTGCATGATCACTGACAACTTTAGACCACAATATCTCAGTTTAATGATTTTAATTTAAATTTTTTATTGAATAACTATATATATTACTTAAGGCCAATAAAAAACTCTGATAAACATTCAAATGGCACAATTAATTGAGCATCAATTATCAATTAAGTCATAAATTATAATATGAACTTTGATATACTCGTAACTACAAGACGTTAAAGCATTAAGAAAATTGCAATTTCGAAAGCTATAAAGTTCCCATTAAAAGTTTAAGATACCAAACTTACTATTAGATAACTTGCTACCGTAAAAGCAGGTAGCTATGTTTACAAGACATTTTTAGCCATTTCATATCAAAATCAAATTTAAGTTGTTGGCTAGGGATAGCAATTTTGAAAACTCGAAACTGGTTTCAATAGATCATTTTAAGGGTGTTTTTGAGTACTTTAACTCTTGGTAATCAGAGTCTTGTGTAAAACCTGAGATGTACCATAAGCAGAAATGTTGTATGCAGTAGCGTACGGTTGACATTCGGCGGCCCGGTGCAAAATTGTAATTAGCCGCACCCTAGCTACAAAATTCACCTTAAAAAATTTTGATTTATTAGAAAAGGTCATAGCTTGGGGCGTTCAAGCATTACGCAACGCAATTTTTGAAGATTTTTGAACACCCGTCCCGCCCATGTAACGCGCCGTAACGTTTTCCTCCCCCCCCCCACAATCAGGTCAGACCTTCTTACAGGCATTTGCTATTAAAAATGGGCGAAATCGGTTCATGGACACGCCTACCGCCCATACTTTATGTATATTTGCCCAATCCCATTTTGAAAAAAATGCAGCGATTTTGATGAGATTTGGTGTACATATGAACTAAATTAGGATTAGGCTAGGTTTCAAGTTTCCAAAGATTCGCGTGGCACAGCCCTAATACCATTCGGCATCAGCTGAATTTGTAATTTTTTTTTTCGGCTTAAACATGGTACAACGATATAAGATTTCTTAACTTGGTTTTCGTTTTCAGCGAACTTTTAGACTCCAGAAACATCATTTGCAAAATTTATGCTTAAGAATATTCAGAATCTTCGTTGTAGTAACAACTTTTTAAATATTTTTTTAAAACTTAAAGAGCTTAAAATATACTTAAATAAAAAAGTTTGTTTTATTTTCAACTACATATTCTATATCACATTTACGGTAACATTCCAAAGTAAGCAAATTGCAATCATGACAACTTTAACTCAACACCCCAATGGAGGTTAACAGCACGCACCTCAGGCAAATGTCAATACCAAACTGTGTATTAAATGCAATTATTATGAGCAAAGTTATTCGATTTCAAGTAGAAATTAATGGCGAATGCATACATAAATCAAAAATTCATTTGAAAATAAATAATAACTTTAACTGAATAGGCAAATTTCAAACATCAAACAAATGTCGCACATCTGCAACCTAAAAAAAAAATGTTTTATTAATATTTTCAAAATGCAAACAAGCTGCTTAAATTCAAACTACTTTAAGTTGGGCGCCAAAAAATACTACACTCCTACATAATTTAACGCATTTTAACACTTCTACTTGTGAGATGCTGTAAGGTTTTTTTTCGCATTTGAGCACGACGCACTGTAGGTCAGAATGCAGTTTTCTATTGCAAATACAGCCCCGCAATTCTGAATTTTCACTCTGTTTAATGGAAGTGACATAATGGGTCCGAAGGGTGATTTTGCGCTGAATACGAATTTGTGCTCAGCAATTACTTAACATATCTTGTTTTCGAGATAAATGGGGTTGAAACCCCTAAAAATTTCGTTTCTTACTGTTTTGCAGAAAAAATAGCATGGCAGCTCAGCGCGCTGGAAACTTCACTAATATTATAAATTTAAAAATATATATGAATGATATATCTATGTCTTTATACCAAACTGACCGTAAGTTCCATTGAAGCAGGGGGACAATTGAAGATTGGGTCGATGGGGTGAAGTCGTATGTAATCGAAACAGAGGAAGGTATGACCCCACAATATCGTTACAATCCTTACAGCTCTTAAAATCATTTGTTCATTCCTATGATAGCTTCACTTACTTTTATTACAGCACTTACTTTGCCTCTCCGCCACTGACCCATACTTTAAATCAGTGATGGGCACATTGTGGCTCTATTTGCTCTCATTGCTCTTACCGTTATTTGACGCACAAGCAAGCGAAAAAAAAATTCGTAGAATTTCAACGCTATCGAGGCACAGCGTTGACTTGAATTCAAATGAAAGCAAAAACAAAACACAAAGGCATAAACGACGGCGCCGCATTGTGTCTTGACGAAGGTAGCAATTGTTTTTGTTTGTAGTGCAATTTGATTTTTTTTTTGTGTAAAAAAAAAACTTTAAAATTTCGTTTGTTGTTGCTTGATGTTGTTTTTTTGCTCTTTCGTTAGATTTCTATGCCCACCGCTGCTTTAAATCTATCTCTACTTCAAAGGCAGATGTGATTAAAATATCCTAGGCATTATTTTAAAAGGAAAAAATTCAGCTTTGTCACGCTATGCTTTTCTCGGAAATGACTAACATTTTTAATGGTTTCAATCTCATGTTTCTTAAAGACTTCACGTGATGAGTAAATTCTGAGCTTAGATTTGTGTTAAGTACAAAAAAGCTTTCAGAATCACTTTAAGAGAGGAAATATACAAAACTGTGAAGTCTTTTTCCAGTAGCTACCTGTACGGTTTTCAAAAGTATTCCTATTTTTTTTTTTTTAAATTCATTTATAAGAAAATTTAAATCAAAATAAAAATTCCGGACATTATTTTTGAGGAAAAAATAAAGGTTTTCAGTTCATTATTTCAAAAAAATTATTTTCTTTATTTTTGCTCATTTTTGCCGCATTTCCGACCCATTATGTGGCGTCATGCCGTAGCTAAATTAAAAATGCGCAACTCAATAACGGATGCACGTGTTTATTTATGCATAAATAAGGTAAAAATTACAAAAATTGAAAAAAAAAACTTCAACATCATGGCCTTTAAATTGGCAACAACAACAGGAGTGAGGAATAAAGTTTCTCATTTGCAGTTAAAAAAAATATATAAAAACCCCACGCATTTATCTCTCTCATGCTATGAAAATTGGATTTTTATGATGAAATTTTATGGGTTTGACTCTTATCAAAGCGTGCAGTGTAGCACACAGCGCATTCAAAATATTTATTCGAAAAATAATAAAAAAAAACAAAAAATTTAAAATTTATTGCAAATTTATAGTGGATTGCAAATGATACTATTAAAATATTTATTAAATTTTCGTAAAAAAAAATCATATGTAATTAAAAAGTTAACGAATTTTTTTAAGAAGCAGCGGTATTTTTATTGGTTTTTAATCGACTTAACTTTAATTATATATTGGTAACTTTATGAGTATTAAATTCGATTTTATAGTCATTTTTTATGGTTAGACAAATCAACAGTTTTTTTGAAAGTAAACTACGAAAAATACTAAATAATTAATATGTATTTAATCTTGTAAAAATGTAAAAGGACTTATGACACATTCGATATCTATCCCATTCGAAAAGTTTTACTTTGTATTGCAACTCTTAAGCCTAAACCAAAATAGACCAGACGAGACGTAACGAGTAAGTTCGAGTGTATGTAAACCAATGTTGATAGCCAAAATGAACCTACGTAATTGATCGAAAGTGAACGAAACATTTTGACGAGACGTAACAGTTCCGTAAGAACAGAACTTCAAAACGTTGCTACTCGTCATAACAGCTTTTTCAGTTCGTTGGCTACCGTAACATTTTGGGTTAAATGTCAAAACAGACGAAACTCTTACGTCTCGTCAAAATGTTTCGTTCACTTTCGATCAATTACGTAGGTTCATTTTGGCTATCAACAGTGGTTTACATACACTCGAACTTACTCGTTATGTCTCGTCTATTTTGGCCTTAGAAGAGAGCGATTCCAAAAGTGACATGTGAGATGCTTCACAAGTTAAAATATTAATTTAAAAAATTCTTGGTCATTCCAGCATTATACATTTTACTGAGAAATCAACTCTGTAAAAAGTTATATAAGAGGCCTCGCGTCTAAATTTATCCTCATACTAATTTATAGCCACAACAGTGTGCAAAAAAGAAGGTTATGAATATGAATTCCAAATGTCGTTTACCGGTAGAAAGGTAGTTTTTAGCATTATGATCTTTACTAAAAGGCAAATTCCATGTGCTCTATGTAAGAGTCGCCACATATCAAAATATTAGCTGCGTTTTATTTTCCATCCGCTGCTAGTTATCCTTAGCTAGTAACGATAATTGTATGAGAACAACAAAATCGCAAACTTAACGAGTAAAATTATATTTGCTTAAACACCAGGTATACCCAGCAGATTTGTATTTTGTCTATTGTGCATTTTGAAATGAAAAGAAGTATAGCTAAGTATTTCGCAGAAAAACAATTGTTTAACAACAAAAAACGAGTACTCGTGTGAACAACGAGTAGGGAACTTGAGTGTTTTTTCGCACATAGATAGCGACTTAACGAATAAAACACAACTATTATATGGGTTAGTTGCTGAGTAAAGCCTTAAGGGCCAACTAAACCATGCACGCTTTGACTGCAGTCAACTTCTGCAAGTGTGCGAATACACACAAATCGTGTATCAAAGCTACAACGTACTTAACAAAAAGTTTCGTTCAATTTCCACAAATGTCATTTGCTTAAGGAAAGAGCGAAACTGAACGCACTTTCTGTACGGAATCAGCTGTTTATGCATTGTATACATAACAAAAAATGTTTGCAATGGAACTTGAAGTGGGAAATACTTTTGTTGAGAAATTAATAGAAAATGTGAAAAAGAAGATAATTAAACAGTAAAATAGACGCATTTTATTGTAATCGAAATGTAAAGGAAAGGGCTTGGAGTGAAGTTGCAGAAATATGCATTTTAATGTACACACACACAATACATACAACAATTTGATTGATAATTCAATGATGCCACGCGCTGCATTTGCTAATACTTTTCCCCACAATCTACACGCATAGTACAAAATGAGCAATTTTGTTTTCTAATTTTTTTCTTAAAATTAGTACCTAAATACAATATCTGGATTACATATTTATTGCTTTAAGTATTTAAATAAATGTCATTGAATAACATTTTGTGAATGAATTCAATTTATTTAGGAAATATAAGAAATAAAATTTATGCAATTGTGGGAATATTTCACACGCTTGCAACTATGGCTACATCGCTTCTTAAGTTCAACGAAGTACAACATAGCCACTAAAAAGTCTTCTCTGAGTTTCTTAAGTATTTGACAGGCTTTTCGTTCAAATTTGACAGTAGGTTACGCTAGGCGATGCATGGTTTAGTTGGGCCTTTAACCAAAATAGACGTGACGGTAGCAATTGAACGAACGTTTGCACTCGTTTCGTCTGTTTTGACATTTAACCCAAAATGTTACGGTAGCCAACGAACCGAAAAAGCTGTTATGACGAGTAGCAACGTTTTGAAGTTCGGTTCTTACGGAACTCTTACGTCTCGTCAAAATGTTTCGTTCACTTTCGATCAATTACGTAGATTCATTTTGGCTATCAACATTGGTTTCCATACACTCGAACTTACTCGTTATGTCTCGTTTCGTCTATTTTGGTTTAGGCTTTAGCATTTTTGGAATTTTAACAGGTATTTTGCCACATTTCCTGATTTTAAGTAGCATAGGAAATATTTTGACCAATAGGGTAGAAGATAATAATTTTTTTGTCAGCTAAGGTTTGATATTCAGTTAGCAGCTCATATGTGCTAATGATCGAAAATTTAGTAAAACTAATGAGGTGAATACGAGTAGCTGTGGCTTTTTTTATAATGAAAAATTAAATATACGAGCTTATAGTATTTTTCGGTTTTCGACCTGTTTTTGAACAAAACAATACAGTTTAATTTTGACTTTAATCACATGAGTATAGTGACACTAAGTACTCAGTTTTTGACAGCATATTATGAATTATAAAATGTTGGAGACTGAGGGGAAAAATTACTATTACTATTATTACTATATTAACCTATGACCCTGGAATAGGAACATTGGAAACTAAGAAAAAAGAAACTTTATCGCATTAAAAAATTTGTTGAGGAACTTTGTCATAAACACCAACTAGATAAGAGCTGAGCATGTTTGAGAAGCTGAACGCGTCACCCCCCTCTAAAAATAATGTTTCTATATGAGAATATGGTGATAAGAGGAATAGATGATAGGAAAAAGTTTTCCAACTTTGCTCATAAAGCTTATCGCTATTTTTTGACAGTTTTCGAATTTCGAAGACTTCTCAATACTTTTTGATATTTTTTAAGCCTAATTTGTTTCCTAAGTTCTTTTAGCTATTTTTCGTACTTTTTCAATATCATTTGTTACTTTCAGATTTGAATTAACACCTTTTGATACCTTTAGATTTTTAGCGATATTTCTCAATTATATATAATACTTTTCTACCCTTGTCGTCTTTTATCGTCTTTATTATTTTCGAAAATGGAATTTGCAATGTTTTCTGATTTATATCAAATTCTTGATATTATTCGATTTTCGACTCTCCGATATTTTTAAGTTTTGACCGTCTTATTGATACTAAAATTATAGTTTCAATTATTCTCGATAGATCAACATTTGGTCTAAGTGAGTTGGTTCGCAACTGACGGCTCTTTTACCTATTATCGATAATATTATTCTAAGCTTTTTCGATGCTTTCCGACTAATACTTTACTTACTTTGATGCTGTTCGATAGTTTTCAAATTTTAAATTTTTTCACGGCTTTTATCGATTTTTCAATACCATTCGATAGTTGTTGGAAACGGTCGAGTTTGTTCGATGTATTGAAAATTTTTTGATAAGTATCCTATAGTATCGAAAATATATAAATATCGAAGTGTAGATAAAAGTCGAAAAATATTAAAAATAGACTTCAATAGATTTTCTGATACTTTTTGATATTTTTCGACTTATGTACATATATTGACTGAACGATACAATTCGATGCTTTGTAACAACTTTTGACTATTCATCTATTATCAAAGTTTTAGTATTTTAAGATAATTTAGACGACATTCTAAGCTTTTCGATAGATATCGACTCATTTTTACGATATTATTCTATGTTTTCTTAAACTGATATATTTTTATTTTATTTTCGATGCTGTTTATAACTTTTTTCTATACTATTTAACTTACGATATTATTAGATGTTTTTCAACTTTTTGGTAACATTCTAAGCTTTTCGATACTTCCAATTTTTATGAATTTTCATCGACTTTTAAATAACAATGCAACTCTTACTTTTAACGCATTTCGATTTTATGCGATATTTTTCGAGTTTTTCGGACTTCTATCGACTTTCAGCTATTAGCAATCAAAGTATATGCAACATCGAAACACAATCATGTAATCACGTCACGCCCCGAGTGCTTGCACTGCCAGATTATTTTTATTTGTCGACTGGCCCAATAAATTTGTTTTATTTTTAGTTGAAATACATTTTTTTTTATTTCTTGTAAATATGTACCACTATCCATATCTAAATTTATCAAAATTCTTTAAAGAATACGTTGTTCTGTACCTTGATCACATACTCATGCACATGAAACGTGCAAGGGCTTGTTTCAAGCCCCCTTCGCATGTCTATCACTAAACTATTGGTAAAGATCGCAGATTGTCTGCCGCCTTCTCCCACAAAACTGTCGACAAACTGAAAACTAAATGAAAAATATAAACTTCTGAAGCAGTCGCTTGCACTCCCGCTGCGACTTCATCAGTGGTAGCTCCCAGTTGCGAACTTCCAACGCCATCGAGACTGCTGCCAAATGCTCATATTTTAACAACAATTGAATTAAGAGGCTCCACCGATCATTGGAACGATCACATTTGTTGCAGAAATTATGCATGGCTCCATGCGCTACCCAATTAAGTTGGTACCTATGGATACCGAACTTTCAGCTAGACAGCTTGTGGTATATGATTAGAATCATCAACGTTGTGGTTGCTGTCGTTTTTGTCATACATAGGAACGTGTGTTCGTATTTGGCGAACACAGTGCTGTCAGATTGAAAGATTTTGTTCCTCTATCGGTGAGTTTTCATTGCCCAAAAAAAAAAAACTTACGATGAAAATTCATTCCAAACATCGAAATCTTCAGATCAAAAGTCCCTTGTAAAACTTAGCCCTTGAATCGAAGATTTTTCTCAGAATTGAAAGTTCTAGCAGAAATTTTCTGAACATATAATAGTAAAAATCTGGCACCACAACGTAAAAATATCAGGCAGCTCAATAGTACCTAGTAGCTCTAATGAACCTAACCACAGCAGCTGATGATGCGGCTGATTAATGTCAGTTGATGTCGTTGTCGTCGTCCTCAACGTCTACGTCTGACGACGTTTACTGAATTAGGAATTAGAAACTTAAGCATGTTTGGCAACAGCAGGAGCAGCAACGGCAACTCTAACAACTTAACTAACAACCGCCACAACGTTAACTAGAATCACAATTTCCAACTTCAACGTAATCTTTAGGCTGTAGCTCCAGCTGCAGCTGAAGCCAAATGAAAACCAATGGGAATTGCAATCGTCGTCGCATTTAATGTGAAAATTCTTAGGCTAATGTTCTGCGAATTGTGGTAAGCTGCCGCAGCGCGGTGGCGATTTAACCAAGTTATTCTTAACCAATCCAATTGACTTTTACTTTCCCCATTTGTGGTCACGACAAGGAGCCACAATAATGAAGGAAACAGCGGTCTTTCCATTGCGATCAAAAGACGTAACGACTTTAGTGACCAAAAATGGCAATGGTAAGAATACAACTTGTTGGCTTGGTGTGCGGAATGTTGCAAAAAGGATTATTGCTGATATATTCGTATTATGGTATACCATGACATGCGGTGTATAAAGTCTTATATGGAAAATATGACCAATTTCACTTAATTGGTAGCTGTAAGGGCCATGAAATGTTGGAAAGAAAAACAGCAGCAAGTTGGTATGGGTGCAAAATGACGGTAAGGAAAACTGTTGGTATATGCAATGAGTATATTAAAAAGCAAATAAATATTGTAAAAAAGTTTGAAGATATATGGTACTCGTAAATTTCTCAAATCAAAGCACGAAAATTCCCGTAACTATTTCAGGGACCATATCAGATGTGAATTTTTTAAATAAATATCGCTGCGTAATCGTTATAAGCTGATCTGTAATTTTACAGTCAAAAATTATAATCATTTGGGGATTTAATATTTTAGATCGGAAACATTTTTGGATCTTATTTCTTAGATTAAAAAGATCCGTCATTTTGGATTTCCGTTTTTTTAATCGAGAGTTGAGCCATTTGTTTTCGATAGTTTTCAATTTTTGCCGATTTATTCAACAATTCTAATTTTGTATCGATTTTTTAGGCTAAGTTTCAACTTTTTCGAGTTTTTTCGGATGGTTTTGATTTTTTCGATGTTGTCTTCGAAATCTTTCAAATGCTTCGAAGTTATGCGAGAAGTATCCAATATTCACAATTCAATGCCGTTAAAAATTGGGACTGAATGGTGTCGGGGTTAGTTGTGGTCTTAAGTCAATAATACAAAATAAAACATAAAACAAAAAATAAAAAAAAGTTATCGAACAGTATTGGGTATCACCGTAAAAGTCAAAAAGTATAGAATTGTATCGAGAAATTTGACATAAGTTGAAAAACATCGAAGAAACGATTTAGTCCAAAACTATCGAAAATCATTGAGGAATGTCAAAGCTTATCGAGAAACATCGTATCCATCGAGAAACTATCGAAAAACGATAAAAATCGAAAATTATTGAAAAATTTTGGGGAAAGTCGAAACTTGTCGAAATACATCGACCAAGTTGATAAAAGTCGAAAACATACGATGAACATTGGAAAAATTAAACTTATGAAAAGCATCGAAAGAGTCGGACAGCATCGAGCAGTTTCAAAAACTTCCGAATACATTTATCGAATTGTATTAAAGAGCATCAAAAAAGTCAAAGAGTCTCCAAAAAAAGTCGAATAGAATCGAAAAACATCAAAAATTTGCCTGACACCATCGATACATATGGGGCAATTCACTCCAAATCGGACTCAATTTTACTTTTGCATCTCTAATTTTTTGAAAGTTTTTTTCTTTTAGTACTGGTTGGGAGAATTTATATTCCAAAACTTTTTTTCAATTTACTTATCAAGCTATTTAAGAGACATAAATTTTTGGAATAAAGAGTTTTTTTTAAATGCTCATAATTGAGCGAATAACACAGGCCGACAGCATCTCAGACCCAGAAACCAGACTATATATTTCCGAAGGTTTTTTTATGTGCTGAATCCAAATGGATTTTCCTTGGAAATGCTCTATCAGCTCAGGTTTTTGAGACATCCTAGCCTAAAAGAGCAAAAAACATCGTTTTTGTCCATTTTGGAGGTTATGTAGCCTTGAGGATTTTTTATTTCACTAAAATTAAAGGTTGGTTTCTTTAATTACAAGTCTTTTTCTTTGAAACAGCGTTGAGTTTGCTCAAATATCTTCTTTTTTTTTTCAACTATATCATGTCTATGTTATCTCAATCGATTTTCAGGTACATGAAAATTTACAAACAGGAGAACTTAAAAATGCGATATCTCAGAGGAAAAAAAAAACATATTTCAGCAAACTTAACGCTATTTGAAAGAAAAAGACTCTTACTTGAAGAAGCCAACCTTTAATTTTTGATGAAATAAAAAATCCGCAAGGCTACATAACTTCAAAAATGGGCAAAAACTATGTTTTTTGCACTTTTAGGTTAGGATAGCTCATTTTTGAGGCCAGATTTGGATTCAGCGCATCAAAAATCTTCGGAAATATATAGTCTGGTTTCTGGGTCTGAATGTTGATTAAATTTTGTAGGCCTGTGTAATCGACCAAATAACATTTCATTAGTTTTTAAACGTACTTTTCATAAAATATATAGAAAATTTTTTTAAAACGATAATACTATGAAGATTCTATTTTAGTTTATAAAAATAAATTTTACGATTTCACGGCGAAGTTTTAGACAAAATGAACTTCCGGTCCAATTTTCTGCAAGATGTAAGAGTAAAGAGAGTCAGTACTTCCCTTAATATGCATACGTAAGTATATATACTTAATAGTTGAAATGAGAGGATACCAAGAGAGTTTGGGTAAACAAGTAGCCTAAACGAAATTTTGAAGAAGTTATTAACACAGATCTTGGAAATATATATTATTATTCCGGGGAAGTTGAAAAAACTATGGGCTCGTCCCGAGCTACAGAAATGTTAAAAAATTTCTAAATATTAAAAGCTCCTTCATACATTCATTAAAACTTTCACCGTACTTACATAGTAAGAACTCAACTTGATTTCCTAAGGTGTGAGCGAACATTGGATTGCCACGCCCACTTTTTGCTAATGTTTAATTTGTAGAAAGAGCTTTTACTTTTCAAGTGCCTATGAGTAGTGTTGATTTATCAGGCTCTAGTAACTTGTGGTATAACATCAGATGTTTATTTAATAAGAGTTCACCGACGAAGGCTTACAAATGTTGAACGAAAGCTAATTAAAATAAAAACATCCACATCAAATGGCTACGGTATTACAAAGGATGGCATTAAATTATGCAAAGCCCTGAACTTCTTTACACTTGCAAGACTTTGGAGCTATTCACATCACATTATATGACGACTCGATGCTCACTGGCAACATTTTCTTTTCTAGTTCCAAGGTCACTGTAACTTTTTGCTACCTTCTCAATTGCAATACCCTCACACCGTAGACGGGCAGTTCGTTCACGCATTCTTTGTCGTTCGCTTGATACATGTTAAATAATCAATTGTCATGAATAACATTTTCCAATGAATATCATGAATAAAAACAAAAAGGGAGATAGATGCCCTTAGGGCATACAAATACGACAGCAATGGCAGCAGAAGATGCTTCTGCAGCATCATCATCATCTTCGTCGTGGTCATCATTATGGTTATCAACTATTCAAACACGTGCAGCTGCGTTTTTTACCACTCTATGCTTCGCGGCATAATTCGCTTAATAAACCATGAATCACTGTCCCCATTGTCGCCGCACCGATACCAAGTGTTCAATGCAATTCAGATTTTTTAAGGCCTCCATGTAGTACTTGGACTCTCGACTTGGACTCTCGCATGTTGCCGTCGCCGCCGCCGCTTATTGACTGCGACAAAGGACAACAACATTGATTTTGTCACGACTCAAACACTTAAATGGGAATTGCTTGGGTTTTTTCTTCACTATTGTTTGATGTTGTTGCTGTAGTGAGGAAAAAAAAAGGGTTTTTCAGTTGTTGTTATTGTTTTTTCTCTGTTTAATTCATTCTCATATCCCCTGCCAGAAGATGCGTTGTTACTTGGAAGTTGCGTTACATGCGCTAATGTTTTGTTGACCATTTTCATCCATCGTTCTTTGGGGGCTATCAACATTCTCAGGTGCGCCAAGTGTGTGCTCAACCGCAAGTCAACAGTTGAGCAGCTACGAAGAGATTGTTTTCGCTTGTTGTTGTTGTTGTTATTCTAAACATGGATGCAGTCAAGTGGGTTTTGGTCCTTATTGATTTTTTGTTTTCTTTCTTCTACTGTAAGGCCAAGGGCAACGTTTACCTTTAAACTTATGATGAAAACTTCTCACGCTCATTTGCGAGGATAAACAAAGTGAGTTAAAGGAGAAGAAGAAGAAGAAAAACCAACAGTTTTCAGGTTAAGAAGGGCATGTACATGAGTGTATAATGGTTATATTTTGCATTATGCTGCCAAGTAGTAAGTGCATATTAGGAAAATTATATTGTAGGTATATGCCCATTTTGTAAAGTGGGGGCGCCATAATTTATAATACAAGCGCCGTAAGGTAGTGTATTTGGTATTAAGTTGTTGTAGCTTTCTAAGCATCTAAATCTAAATTTATTAATAAAAAGTTGTGGCCACATTTGTCTAATAGCTACAGAGGAATCAACTTCCAGCCTCTGACCAACTGTAGAAGAAAAACTCATCGATTTACAAAGTACTTTAAGACTATGCAGAGAATTCCACCATCCTTATGAAGGTAAGATATCAAGGAACTCTATACCATTACCTCGAGAAAGCTTAGGTATAAGGAAACCCATTTGAGCCTTAGTTCTCTAAGAACTAAAGTCATAATATTTACAAAAAAAAAAGCAAGAGGACCCATCGCTCTATTGTGAAAAGTTTGCCTTTGTGAATACTGCACAGGACAATCAGAAGATGTCTACGGAATATTTTTGGGTAAGCTGAGTTTTTTCATGGACCTCTAATTTGCCTTCATAGTTAACGTATAAAAAGTTATCATCAATATCGCAAACGCTAAAAAAGTTAGTCAAGGTCAAAGGTCACGAAAATCGGGTTTTCCCAAATATCTAGTAAACTTTTAGCAATTTTAGCTACTTAAAATTTGCTCCTTAGCTAATTTTACACAAAAAAAAAGGTCCTGAGCAAAGTTTTTGTAAGACCAATAGTTCTCGAGTTATACGGCTGTGAAAAATAGAAGTAAGTCGCGTACTCCACTACATGTGACGTACAGTAGCTTATACGAGGTTTGATCAAAAAATTAAGTAAATTTTCATTTTGCTTAAATAATCTTACTTCCACTTTGTACTCTTCAAATTAATGTCCTTCAATTATAATACACTTATGCCAGCACTTTTGCAAAGGACCTAAAAAACAAATTTTACATAGCTAAAGTTGCTGTACAACCAATAGCTTACGAGATATTTGCGAAAAACGATTTTTATGACCTTTAACCTTGTATAAATTTCTTAGCGTATGCTTAGTGCATTCTTATTTAACAGTTTGCGTTGTACTAAGTATTTGAAAATATATGAGCTCTTTGGTGGGTTAGAAGTTCACAGAACAGTCGGCAACCTATCTACATGAATTGCCTCTCCTTTGAATCCGTTCTAGCAGGAATATTTGAGATTTTTGTTGGCATTTGACAATGCAACATATGTTGGCCAAGAGTTGGTTAATATATGGTGAACGTTACTGTACAGATGGATATTTGTTAGTTGAATTACCTTCTCCCCTGTTGTGTTGCTTTGTTATCGCCTCTCTATTAGACGAAGTTCAAAGTCCCTTCAATGAAGGACAAATGCGTACAGATTTCGGAATTGTCTTTAAGGACTATATGCAATAAAGTGAAGACAGTTTAACACTCAATTTTAAATTAAATCTTACTAGGCTTACAGCTTCTAACTCTCAAAAGTGAAGCCTTTCAAAATTCTAGCTACCAAGTAGTTTTCAAGATATAGTGTTTCAGAGTTTTTGTCTTGGTGGTGCTGTGTCTACTAGAAACCTCTATGCAGAACTTAGCCGAAGTCGCTTAAGCCTTGAAAAGGTAGCAACAAACAGACAAATACACCTTCGCACCTATAATTTTTGTAAGGTTACAGACATATGCGTAAAAACTAGGTTGCTCATTTCATAGAGGGGGCTGTCACCCTTACTTCTCCTCTCCAAAAAAAGAAGAATATTATGTGAAGAATATTATTTTTTCATAAGGATTGTTTCAAACTTCATTAAAATTCTTTGCTCGGCTTTCTCAAACAGACGGACTGAACTTTGTTTTAGGGGGCCGTGCCCCATGTTTCTGATATAGGACGGAATAAGTCCGCAAATTGTTCACATTGATACAGCGTTTTATCAGTACTTTAAAATAAAGCTTCACTGCAATATCAAAAGCTAATTTTTTTACTATAGTGTATGCCTTAAAAATAAATCATGAAGCAACCCCTGGATTGAAATTTTTTTTTCTAAATTTTCCTAAATTTTCGCTTCCTTAATTTTCCGAAGAAAAAAAAACCAAATTTCTAAGTTTCGGTTCAAATACGCCTAAGCTGTTTAGTCAATTAAAAAATAACTTAAACAGCAATAACTGAAAATTTTATTAGCACCCAGCGGCAAATCGAAGGATTACTCTGATTTTTCATGTATGAAAAGCAATACCCTTTGTGTTGTATGTTTCCTAAATAAAATTGTTACTGTGATATTTTGTTTATTTGCTTGCTGGCTGCCTGCTTTGGAGCTGTAGGCAGTCTGTTTGCTTTGTATATGGAAATGTAAGGGATCTTGCCTGTATGCTGCATGCTTTGTATGTAAAGATGTAGGCAACTCGCTAAACTATACAAGCATTTAGTAAGCGATGTTTTAAGGCAATCTGCCTTTCGTTTATTACACATTCTCTATGGAGATGTAGGCAAGCTGCCTACAAAGCGGCCATCCCTTTGTAAAAAGAATTAACAGTTGTGGCTGGAGTTGTGAGCATTACTGCCGACAATGAGTGTACATAACTATTCATCGATCTTGTGTATAACATATTTGCCGCTGGGAACATATCAAACCAACTTAGGATAACTCTATTTATTCGGTTATTCAGTAAAACCAGTAGACATTGTTTATTATATTTTTCAGAATCAGCGCGGAAATTCACATAAAAGTTACTATCAAATCAATCAGCACAAAACTTTTTTTTTAATATACAGAAACTATCGTAATTCATATTCAAATCGGAAGTAATTTTGAAATGTTCCACGATCGCATCAATGGAGCGTCAAATTAAGTCTTTTTATAATTTCTGTAGTTCCAAAATTCATTATGCCTATTTTTCTACTAACTGGCTTACAAATTTTATCATACATACTTGCAAGCAGCTATATACATATAATTCTGAAAATCAATCACCACCATGCCCCGAAAAAATCTCTTTACCACGAAATAAAATTGTAGCAACAAATCGTTTTATAATTTCCATCAAATGTTGCACCATTAATTTTACTCCCCGCCGCAGTTACAATTTGCAATATTAATGCAACACTTAACCGTAGCTCCTTGTGCACTCCTTAAAAGTGAATCGATGATGACGACGACATCGACGACGCCGACGACGAGTGACTACCATGTGCTCATAAGTAGTCTATGCTAGCACACAGAAGCTACAATTTCAAACGTTTGTCTGCCTCGCTTGGCAGCCCAATGGTTTGATAGGTACGAGCGAGTACTGCAAGCTGCAGACGGCAAATTCCGATCCACACAACGCTACGTACGCTACTTCTTCCCGCTTTACTAGCTAATAATTTAAAGTGTTGGCCTATTATTTTCACCTGTCAGCCCACAAATCTTTAAATGGTTATTTGTGAGTTTAGTCGTAACGGCAGCAACAGCGGCAGCTACTCGTTTGGCTTCTTGGTACTAAGCGTTTTTCGTTAACTTGGTTATGTTTCTCTCTACTTGGTTTTTTTTCTTTTTTCGCATTAGTGCAGTCAATTGGTTTTTAATCGATGGTCGTCAAGTTGTGTAATTTATACTTTTATTTAAATATGTGGTTACGCTTGATCTGTAATATTATTTGTTGGAGTGTAGTACCGATGTTTAGTTTAATGTGGGAATTTTTAACCGATTATTAAAGTTCATATGTATCTGAGGCAGGGTAGTGCCAAATGAAGTTACTGAAGAAGAATGAAAATATGTGTAGCATAATTTTTGAGTTCGATGAAAATCTTAAGGGTTGATTGCTTATGAGCCTTATATGAAAAACCAACTTCTGACCGGCACACCCCAGAAGTCTTCACTCTGTTCTTATGTAAACTTAGCACTATTTGCCATTCTTTTCGATTTTAGTTGGTATCTTAGCTAACCCTATTACAACAAAGAGAATATGCGATATTTTGTCAGGCATTAAGTACCATATCGAACAAAACGTTACGGTACTAGAAAGCTACTGAAGCAACAGTTTCTAAGAAAAACTCATCACAAATTCTCAAAGTTATCGATAATTTTCAGTTCGCCTCTGATTGGCTGAGTTCATCTTTCTATGTTGCCAGTTTATTTTGTTCTGATATTTTCATCCTTCTTTTTTTATTAAATGATAGTTTCGAATATAAAAAAATTCGGAAATGTTTCGTATTATACGAAAAGTTTTTTTTTTTTGATACCCATCAGATGTACCAAATTTGAATTCAAAATGTTGCCCATCCATGTCCTAGAGGATCTGCTGAAAATTTTTCTAATGGTTTGACATTTCAAACCTCAAATGTTCCAATGGAAAATGTTTATTCAATCAGTTAGAGCTATAATTACTTATATCAGTGATGGCCACGTAGTGTCCCTGTCCGCCCTCATTGCCAGAACCGTTATTCGACGCACAAGCAAGCGAAAAAAAATTCCCCGAATTTTAACGCTATCGAGGCATAGCGTTGAGTTGAGTTCATATGTAAACAAAAACAACAGACGAAGGGATTAGCGCTGCGCCGCATTGTGTCTTGACGAATGTGGCAATTGTTTTTGCTTGTAGTGCAATTTGGTTTTTTTGCTGTTGGCGAATTTGGAAATGAGCTTAAAAGTTTAAAGTTTAAATTTCGTTGTTGTTGCTTGATGTTGTTGTTTCGCCCATTTGTTAGATTTCCATGCCCACCACTGACTTATATCATTTAATTTAGTTTTCTCGAACGTAGACATTAACAAACAAGCAGTGATGTCCTTGGGAGCTGATTAAAAGAGTTAAAGCTTAGCTCCATCTGATTAAAAAATCAATATCAAAATGTGCTATTCCAAATTCCAAGAATCCAAAAGAATCAATCGCATATAAATACAACTGAGAAGCGGCTAAACTTGACTTGCAATAAAAAACGATCGCTAGTTTTTCCTGTATTGTTGCTATTGTTCATTTATAGTTTCTCGACCTATAGTTTTGGCAGAGGCAACATTCGTTGATAAGAGATGCATGAGGAGGTATGAAGCTTAAACTTCTTTTAAGAATGAAATTGCAAAATGAGCAAAACTAAAAAGAAGAAAAGCTTACGATTTTTACAATTAATCACAACATCATCAGCCAACTATAAAGTGGCAACAGCTGGTTACATTTAACACAACTCCTTAATTTATTTGCATTTTGTTTTTCAAAATTAAATTCAACTAGGTATGTCAATGAATGTAATAAATTTCAAGTTTTTGCTTTTTTTTAAATCTGGTCAATTTAAGTTTAATCGATGGTAACGCAACATAAATATAAGCACTTAAAACACTTTGCTACCCAATAGGAATAATATCTAGTATGTGTCATTACTCAATGAGCCCAATGAACCAATGAGCGCAGCTAACGTCAAATAAAGACGTCTTGATAAAAACACGATAATGCCAGTGTAAAGCTATTTTTGAAAACCTTTTACAAAAACGAGATAAGTCAAACATGGGCTATTTTTGATGCCAGTGTGAACATAAGGGTCAACATGCTAAATAAGATGACAAAATTAGGTCGAAAAAGTGTTCAAAGTTCTATCTAGTAATAAAATCCTAGGCTTGACTTAGTGTCTAGTCAGTTAATGTTGTGGTAATTGGTAATTGCTGGAATACGACACAAAACACTTTCCATGGGAGTAGCATAAGTACATATTTCTTCCACTCTGGACTACGAGACTAGTTGCTATACAAAAATACACATAATGGTAAAAACATTTTAAGCGATGTACATTTAATTTTATATAGTTGACTTTGATGGCAATGTAAATTTCTGGAGTACATATATTGTATAGCACAAGTTTCAATCTGTAGGGCCGGAAGAATACAATTGGTTGCAGAGATCTTAAGACAATAATATAACAGCAATAAGAACCTTTCAAACGAGATGTATATCAGTGATGTCAAAAATAAAGTCAGCGTTTTTCAATAGCAACTGCTATAGTGCATGGAATAGCCTTGTTTTGACATATTTTGAGCTGTGAGGCCTCAATATATTGAATTTTATACTATATAAAAGTTATAGAACTAGCAAATACCTTTAAAATGAGATATGTCTCACAGACATTAGTTTTTGTCTGCCTATGCTTAGAATTTTGATTTGGGTCATTCTCCAAATTTTCGATGCTTTTGAAAAAGCTATCAAGTTCAATTTTGCGGCTATTGTTTCTATATTTTCCAGAAAGTTGCTTAAAGAACTGATAACCTGATTTGAGTACCCGTGCACCAGAGTTAAAAGTTGCTTATTTTACTGTTTGTCAACCACTATTCGAATGTGGGGTCGATTTTAAATAAATGACGGTCAATGATTAAATTTAAAATATGATTTTGATACCAGTGATTTGAAATATGGTGGCTAAATGCTTTGAGAGCACTAGTGACTTGAATTCCTACTGGGAATTTACGATTTAGTGTTGTCAACCAAATAAAACTGAGCACATGAATAGAGCCAGAAATAAGTAATACGTTAAACATCCGTCAGCAACTTTTTTGGTGCGAGAATGACAATTTTCTTATTTATCGCTATGGCGTATTTTGCGTGCAGAATCTGATAAGCGCACAAGCGCAAGCGGTTACATGAGCAACTGTAAGCGAGTATACGAACAGATCGCAATTATTTGTATAGATCGTTAACGCCTTCTACAAGGTAGACTCTCACGTTCTGGCTGTATGCACAAGGTTGCCAGATTTCTGTTGTACAAAACATTTCTCCAACGTATTGAACACTTGTACTTCAGCGATGTGCGGAAGCAAAATTGTTGAAAAATAAGTTAGATAACAATTTAAATTTACTATGGGGAAGAAAAGTGAAAGCGACCAGAGATAAAAATATGTGCATGAACTTTTTCAAAGTATTTCAAGAATAAGTGGCAACAAACCATCACATCGTGCAAATTGTCACCTAACGCTTTTTCGCTTGACGCACTTCATCATTTCGACACCACACGTAAATTTACATTAGCATCCACCTTAGCACCTCTAAAATCCGCTCGAAAAGGCAACGAATATTCGAATTTTCATCGGTTACGTGTGAAACGCATAAATCAGCCTACTGCACGCTCGCATTTGCGCAGACGCATTGCAATTCCGCGTCTCAACTAACGCGGCAGCGTCGCGCTGTGTATTCATTATCGCCACTTGCATCGCTTAAATTGCATTTCTGCAATTCATCTTTTTTGCTGTGAGCAAAGCGATTTTTTTTCACAGATTTCAAGCGTTTAATTAATTTTATTTGCACACGAAAGAATCGGAATTTTTCAATATGCGAGCAAAAAATTAAATAAATAAAAACCATAAATAAAATGTTCAAATTCGACAACCGGCTGCAGTGCAAATAAGATATATCTGTTTGGGTTTTTTTGTTTTTTATTGATGAGAAATATTTTGAGGTAATAACTTTTGCTGTTGTTTGCTCAGAAAGTTAGCGTTTTTGATTATCATTTGATGGGCTTTTTATTATATAATACGGGTCTCTGTGTGGAAGTGCTAGAAAATAGTGAGAGAGCGCAATTCTGAATTTCCTCTGAATTTGATTTATGCGAGTATTTTATTAGATATTTACAGCCATATCAGGGCTTACTAATTTAAAGGTACTAATTTATGTACAAGATGAATTTTGGATGCTCAAGTCGATCAAATGACATTCGAACTTGAACTTGAAACGCCGATTTTAAAGCACAGCACACTCATAAAGATAATAAAAAACAAAATTTTGACGCCAGGATCTGTACGTCATATCAACCCATTTATTCCCAGTGGGCAATCGAGAAGCAGTTTCCAAGGAGAGTAGGTTAAGTATATCGAAATAAATATTTAATTAAAAAAAAATTTTATTTAGCATTCACTAGGATTTGAACCTGGGCATACCGTGTTGTTATATAAGCAGTTTAACGACATCAGCCAAGCATATTGCTATTTTTTGACTGTCTAAAAGTATAATATTTGAATTATCAAGTGCCAACTATAGAAGTCGAAAACTCATTTGTTTTACTATACGCGTAGCCTGTTTTCTTCTGCTCTCTCATCGGCAATTTTATTTATTTTATTGAGTTTCGATTTTAAAATCAATTTACTCTCATGCTCTCGAAATGGCTTCAATTATTTAAACCATGGAAAAAACAAAACCACACATACACAAGCACATTAACTTACCATTGAACGGCTTGCTATGCTTGCATGATTGTTTCAATTTGCGCAAATAATTTTTTTTAAATAAAATTTTCAGACTTTAATAAGTTGATAATAAAATAGGAATATCGTGATAGTTTTTATTGAGGATTAAAACCAAGCATCTGAGGAACAAAGCTTAGAAAGTTTGATCAAAATCCATCCAATAATTTCTGGCTACGATAATCCCAAAGTGTTGACGCAATGCAATTGTTAAGTTGTATAAAAATTATTAACCAAAGTATTTGATTTATGCACTAATATGAATATGAAGTAGGGGCGGCAACAAGGCCAGCGCCTGCCCTGCTTATGAAGTCAAACGACTACACAACTAAATACAAATAAAAGCACACACTTACACACACTCACACACACATTCAAGTAGTACTCAATACACGTAATCAACACCCGGCAGGGATCATCCGTTTACAAGACGTTTTCACAAATTCTCAGGTGTTGCTCAGGTGTCGGCGTTTAAATCCTATGGCGATGTTTGATGTGCAGCAACAAAACAACAGCAGCAACAGCAACAACAACACCAACAATAAAACAGACAATAAAAGCGCTGATTCACACTATTTGAAATTCACAAAACGTTCAACAGATCAAGTAAAACTGCTGCTTCTTGTTCTTGGGATTCAACTCTATGTACTTATTACTATTCCTTAGTGTTGTTGTTTCAACTCCTTAGAATTCTTCCCTATGGGCACATTCCAAGTATTGGCGAAAGCAACAACAACAATAGCATTAACTACAAAATATTAAGCATTCAGATTCTGGCAGCGCTTTGATCATTTCCAAGAATCACATCACTTTTGTGAGAAGGTGGGAAAAAATGGTGATCAGTTGGATGCGACTGGAATAGGGTAAAGTAAGCAATATCGTACTTTTAACTTAAAAAAAAACTGCGTTTTATGTAAAATAACATTGAAATTTGAAAACTACATAAATTTTTATAGTGTGCAGCGTGCCAATCTCAAACATTTCGTTGTGTAACCCAGATTTGTAGGGGCACATACGCTGAATATCTTTTTTCTTACCTTGTGGTACAATTTTAAGATCATTTCGAAATCAAACTGATATTATTTTTATGTAAAATAACGTACTATGAGATTTTAGAAATAAACAGAACGGAAATTTTGCATTGCGGTATGATACAGCTCAAGATGTCCTTTGAAAACCAAATCAAAAGCTGCAAATGGAACTAACTCATGGATCACTTAAGACACCTACTTGCTCTTAATCTTACACCTAAAGCTTCACACAAGCTTTTTGAGATTAAATATGGGCGAAATCACTTCACGGACACGCCTATCGTCCATACAAGTAAGTTAAGAGTTATTTGCTTTAGGTGTAACCAAATTTCTTGAAAATATTAAGAAAAAATATTAAGGCAAGCTCTGCACATAAAGTTCACGAATTTCTACGAGAAGGCGTGGCACTTCCCTTGCAAACGAAAACTACAAAACGCTATACTGAGGGAATTATCTAAGTTAAGGGAACGATATTTCACATAAATGCAAGAAATGGTTTGGTCTAGTCTTAAAAAAAAAAATTTCCAAATTTCAAAAGAGGGCGTGGGACCTCCCATATAAGCATAAGCTTTAAAATGATACACATTTTTTGATTATTTTTGAAATTTTCGCAAAATAAACCTTAAAAAAGAATTTTTTTTTGTAATTTGTTGCAACAAAATTGGTGTTTTGCCCTTTCTGACAGGTCGCGCAATGAGTTTGATTTGGTAAAAGTCTCTCACAGGAAATCTCTTTTTTTCTCATATGTGAGGTGTGGCACCACCCCTTTTATCATTGAAACTTACTTTTGCCCGTACCTTTTATATAGCATATGTAGCAAGTCTCAATCATCTACATCAAATAGTTGAGGAGATATGATGAAATAAATTTTTCAATTCAATTAGGGCGTGGCATTGTCTATATTTCCAAATCAAAATATGTTAAGAACCTTTTACAAATCATAAAAAACATATGTACAAAATATAATTCATCTGCGTCAAATAGTTGCTGAGATATAAAAAGTTGACATTTCCTCATTGAGGCGTGGCAACGCCCGTTTTTTCATTGAAACTTACTTTTAGTCGTAATTTTTGTAATGTGCCACTTCTCATTTGTTTGCGTCAAATAGTTGATGAGATTTGATGAATTTTGTTTTCCTTTTATATGGGGGGCGTGGCATTGCCCAATTTATCCAAACCAAGATATGCTTAGAACTTTCTTCAAACCATGTGTACTTAATCTTTCGGCGATCAGTTGAACGCCCATTTTCGATTGCTATTTTCTCATCTGATCAATTGGAGAGAGTAAAAAAAACAAAAATTTTGACAGTTTGATAGTTGGAATGTCATTTTTATCAGTGCACTCACACCCTATGCGAGCCAGTAATGAGGTCTCTTTTTAAAGCGCAGTAGTAACGATGACGAAACTGATTATGGTATAAATTTTTGGTTGATTTGAAAGCAATGAAGAAATCTCTATAGCGAATACGCGGTGTAATAATTTTTGATTTTTTCCTGCCCTCGAGTGATAATCAATTTTTTTTTTTAGTGCTGCTTCCATCTTCCTTCTCTTCTGGACTTTCATGCATTAAATTTACACACCTTTAGTTTAAGTTGATTCGATTTGCTTGGTCAGGATGCGACGACGCCACTGCCGCCAGCTCGTTAGGCACATGAGTTATGATGTGTTGTGCACAGTGCAGTTTTGCTCAGTGCAATGTGCAGCGGGTTTGTTTAATTTTACAACAACAACAAAAACAACAATTAACTATTTAATTTTGTGCCATGATGTATGGGAGTTTTATGATGGAAATTTTAAGTTGGATTTTTATTTATGGTCGTTGTTGTTTTGACGAGGTGTTATTTTGATGGTTTTTCGTACGTTGACTAATTAAAATTCTTTCATATAAATTTTGTATTCATCAACAGCAACAGGATATTAATGGGTATTAATTTTCGTAAGACATTTTAAGGTAGAAATCTGCAGTTATCGTAAAAGCAAAAAACATCATTAAATGCAATTTTTCAAGCCTTATAATTAAAAATCTATGTACTAGTGGACAACGTTTTGATATGCGACTTTGAAGATAATTTAATTATCACCAGACGAATATTTTTCCAATCATCGGTGCCTGTTGGTTTCACTTTAATGCACTTTCACAGATGATGAGTGGCAGCCGCATAACCTCAAATAGACCACAGAAATTTATGTTGTTAGTAAATTTTAATCCTTTCATTATGGTGCTTATCCAAATAGAAAAACGAAGAATAAGAAAAACGGCCACCCAAAATATTTTAATCTATTTCTTGCTAAGGCGGAGCATAGAAGGTGTTTCATGGTTTTTTTTTTTTTTTTTGTTAGTTTCATAGCAATTTCTACACCACTCGTTGAATACTATGCCCAACCTAAAAGCATGATGCCCAATAAGATAGTGGCCAGTTTCAACCCTGATCATTAAGCTGCATTCATTCCGAGTAAATATTGTGTATCCCTTTTATAGTGAAAAAGCAATCCTACCTCTTATCCGCTACTGAGAGTAGCCCTCTATCTTGTAATAGATAATATTGTAGGAAGGATGCCGAGGCTTTCATGAATTATGCGTCTGACAGAGCAACTTGCTTTGCTAGTAGATATGTCTTTTCAATCTCTGTAATTTCGTAACGCTGAAGGAATACTGTGTACACAATGCATTAAAGCACCCTAAGACTGTTCTTGATTTGTTGTTATTCGACTTAATGGCTTTTAGAGGGTGTCTACGGAAAAAGAGGATTTCTTTGTTATGGGTACTTTCATCATAATAAACTGCAGCTTTATGAATCGCTGTAATTTCGGCCTGAAAAATGCTGCAATCTGCCGATAGTTTCAATGATTAGCTTTTGTTCATTTTGGAGATATATTGCATGATTATATAAAAAAGTTAATCGATAAAAGGAAGCTCTTATGTAATCTGAAGTGCTGAGAAATCTGGAGTACTTAACACACTTGATGTTAACAAGAGACTATAAACGACTGTCTGCCTTTTTTCGATAATTTTAGTATCATATCGTACGAGTATTTAATCGACCTTTAGATATTCTTAATTTTTTTCAACCTTTATTCTCTTTTCAGTGCCCTGCACAATTCTGCAGTGTTTTTCGATACTATTTGATAGTTTCCGGTATACATCGTAGCAATTTTTTATCGATATTACTCAATGCTTTTTGATTTTTTGATACTTGTTGAAATAATTCGAATACTTCTAACTTTAACAACTTTTTGATACTATTTAATAGTTTCTATACTTTTCTAAATATTCAATATTATTTGATACTTTTAGATATTTATCGACTTTTCGATACTTTTGTATTCTATTCGATATTTTGCGACACTTTTGGAGAGTACTTGAGAAAGTTTGTTACATTTTTCTACTAAATACTGTTCCATAGTTTCCGATTTTCCAATAATTTTTGATGAATAAAATGTTTTGATAATTTTCACCAATTTGCATCTTCTATTGACTTTTTGATTTAACTTTGCGATAATTTATCTATATAAATGAAATGATAGCGGTTTTCGATGTTCGCATATCACGCAAAAACTGCTTGATCAATTTCAATCAAATTTGTTTAGGGTTATTTCTTAGACGCTTGGTCTCAAAATACAGTTAAAATTATCACGATATTCTTATTTGACACATCGATACTTCCTTTTTTTTATAGTTTTTAGATTTTTGCTACTATTCGCTGTTATTGATCGTCCTTTAACTATAAGTTATTAACATAACTTTTTAATGCGACACTGCACTAACTTCCGACACTATTGTTTTAAATGAATGATGGCAAGTATTATGCGATTAAGAAATTAATCCATAAAAAGCATCAATCAAAAAAAAAACTCTTAATTTTGAGTAAAATCACTATATGTTGTGTAGTCGCGTATGAAAAAAAGCCTTAGAAAATAAAAGTAGAAAATTATTTTTTCCATCCCGAACTATTAATAGAAAAAAATACATTGGAGATAAAGAAAATGGAATCAATAAAAAAATACTTTTTCTTACGAATTCCTTGGCTTGGAGCAAAACAGTATGAAGGTCTTGACGAAAGCCAAATTTTGTACATATCCTAAATATAAGTAGAAAGCCTAAATTAATTTCGTTGGATAAGAATTTTGAAACTGAAATTTTATTAAAGCCACATTTGTCCTGAAGTACTTCTATGAGACACGCTCTTGTTAAAATTACTGTAGATTAAATTGGGTCGCGCTGTTTGAGTGTGAAAACAGGTAAAAATTTCGGTTGAATTCAAACTAATCTTTTATCAAGAAATAAAAACATACAATTAGCACTTGAATATATAGAAAAGGACATTTAAAAGAATGAAAGAAAGAAACCGAAAGCTGCTTGGCAAATAGAAAAACAAAGATGAAAACGAATTATTGATTAGGGTCGTTTCTTCACAGGAAGCTGTGTGCAGATGCACACATACTTACTCATGCACACAAATTGGACAAGCGTATAATTAAAGGTTTTAATGAATGATGTTGTGGTTAATATTTTCAAGGATAATTCCGCCGATCATGGCTGCGCATTTATTATTGTAAACAAGTTAAGTGGGCAACGTTAAATGCGCAGATTTTGGAATTGAAATCCTTAAAGGAGACTGACTGAACTCATTATGATGATTGCTTTTGTCTGCCGTGGAAGGCGTTAATTCTTATTGCCCTATATAGAAAGAAAATTATATAGACGTTAATGTGAAATAACACAATATAGTGGTGTTGAATTTGTTAGAATTTTGGTGAGCATGCAAGGAACATCATTAAAGTTTGACAAATTGCGTCTGAATTTCATGTAGTTTAGCCGTTAACTTGTAATTTTGTTAAGATTTTAACACGGCAGGTGTTAAGTCAAATTAATGGTTATGCACACAGTCAAATTGATTGCATGTCTTAGGAAAGTTAATGAAAAATGAGCTCTAAATACTGTGGAATATTTTATAATGCAATTTTTTCAATCAACCTTTTTTTCTGTTGACGCATATCAAGATCTTGGTTATTTATTTGCATCACGCAATTGTTGCAGCATTTTTTTTTTTTTTCGTTTTATTCTTGTTGGCACAACAACTTCACTAACGAACTAATGACAATAGTTTTGACACGCCTGTGATTTGCATTTCATATGCGACAGCCCGTGTGTACTTTAAGGCTATAAAAATAGATTTCGTTCAACTGAAAGAGGGAAAAAAAACAACAAAACCGTAAAAAGGAATAAAATTCGTATTGAAATAAATTGTCCATGTGATTCATATCAATTGCAATGTGGGCGTGTCACGACTATTTAATAACAACGAAAAATTAAATCACTGCCAAACACAGTTGCAACTATTTACAACGCTAATAAATAATGTTGGCCTTAGGCCACATGCCACACAACAGCTACAGCGACAACAGTTACAGCGACAACAACAATAGTGGTAAAAAAAGACAACTGCAACAATTGCTCCAATTTTGACATATAAATTTGTTTGCACAAAAGCCTAAAGCCTTCAAAAAAAAAAACCACATTGATACATGAATTTAGGTGACTCCTTTACATGGTGTATGGTTAACGCATAGCAGTAGCCTTGAACTTTTAATTTTGAAAAAAATAATAGTAGATATTTTATTTAAATAAATAAAACTTAATTTAGTGATAACTTAAATGTTTTCTAGTGTCATTTGGCAAGTAGAACATTTATTGGCACAATGCAAAACGAAAGACTTAAGCAGCAAACTTGATTTTTTAATATAAAGGCTTTAGCTGAAATTAGTCGTAGTTAGTGGTGTTTTATTATTTCAAAAAGGTTTTTTTAATTAAATATTAAAGTTTGGCTTTGTAGCTATATCGCTTTTAGGGCTGAATTATCTATGTACATACGATCTAGAAAAACCTAGTTGCTTAGTGGGTTACGTAATAACAGAGAAATCACTAGACCTACGCAATCATATTTATACTATAGATCAGTGATGGGCACATAGTGGCTCTATTTGCTCTCATTGCTCTCACCGTTGTTCGACGCACAAGCAAGCGGAAAAAAATTCGCAGAATTTCAACGCTGTCGAGGCACAGCGTTGACTTGAATTCAAATGAAAACAAAAACAAAACACAAAGGCATAGACGACGGTGCCGCATTGTGTCTTGACAAATGCAGCAATTGCTTTTGTTTGTAGTGCAATTTGGCTTTTTTTGTGCTGATGGCAAATTTGGAATAGAAAGTAAAAAAAAGTTTAAAATTTCGTTTATTGTTGCTGGACGTTTTTGTTTTGCTCTTTTGTTAGATTTCTATGCCCACCGCTGCTATAGATAGTCAAGAAACTAAAAAAAGTTTATATTATACTGATGCCACGCCCCTAATAAAGACTGGGTACAAATTTAAAAAATATGGGCAAAAGTTGGTTTCAATAAAAAATGGGCGGTTCCACACCTCCCATGTGAGAAAAAATAACATATCTCACATCGGATTTTCATATTTTTTTAAAAAAATATTTCTTATGGACTGTGCTGTGGGAGATCCTTAGCCAAGATTGGTTCAGAAATAAATGGGCGATACCACGCCCTTTATATAAGAAATAATTCAAATTTATCATATCTCAACAACTATTCCGCGCAGATGACTGTGACTTGGTACATACATATGTATAAAGTATATGTAAAAGATGCGGACGAAACTAAGTTTCAATAGTAAAAATGGGAAATGCCACGCCTGTCATATAAGAGAAAATTGAATTTTGTTTTCAATCTTCAATTTACGGACTTTAAGTTTGAATTGTTATTATCAATGTTCAATTATATACAAAAAGTAGTTCGTTTTCTTCATTCAAATAACCTGCATTTTTCCGCGTTTGGTCATTGGCACGGCCATTTTTTGCCTATCCCACAATCGCGCCAACAACTGACTTATGTAGGGATTTTCACCAAATCCAACTCATCACTCCAGGCAAGGGCAGAGCAACGCCTGGTGGACTTGCTAGTTGAACTATTTATATTAATATATAATTTAATTTCGCTAGAATCCTTTGATGGTTCGCTTGTAGCGCAAAAAGGATGATTAAAGATTCCTTTGAATTTTGTTTCGAATTTCAGTAAATTTTTAGAATTTTTAAAAGACAAGCTCTGAGGAAAAAATCAAAAAGAGGTCCAGAGCAAGTTCTTTTAAATTAACAAATTTGAATCTTATTTTTGACACCGATGACTTGTACCTCATTTTTTAAATATTTTTAGTGAAATAATTTTTGTTCAGAAACTAAAGCCATAAGTTTCATACAAGAAGCCCTCGAAATATATATAAAAAAGGGTTCTTATTTTATGCAACTTATGGTTAAAGCGACCATTCTAAAATATTTAACTGACACTATTGATTTGTATTTATTTTAATTTATTTAATTACAACAACATCGTTGCTTAAGTCTTTCATTTCTTAAGAAGTTCTTTTAAAAAAAAACTTAACAAAGAAATATTTAAAAAATGTTTACTTCTCTTTGAAATTAAAGAAAAAATCGAACAACAGTGGCACTTAACATAAAAATGTTTGCCACATTCCTGCGTCATTCTTGTTGAAATTAAATTTCCAACTAATTGATGACAATGACAGCTGCTTTGAATATTAAATAGTCCAACAATAACAACAGTTAACAGCATTATTGGTTAAAGAATCACGTACAGAGCCAACAACATCAACAACTGTCAATAAGGCAAGAACAAACAACAAATGATTGGTAACACATTTAGCGGAGTTAAAGGCAATGCAGAAAAACAATTTTAACTGAAATTCCTGCAATGTTTTTGCTTTGTCCACTTTCCATGATGCAGCAGTGTAAAGGATCAAATGCAAGAAAATTTAGTATTAAGCAAAAAATGAGAATATATGGACTTCTCTTCTGAAATCTTTTTTGATATTGTTTCAAAAATGTTCCCAAGTATTTGAAATTTTTAAGAGTGACCAGTTTAAATCACGGAGGCAAATTTTAGAAATCGGATCAGAATTCAGAAGTTTTGTTTCTTCAAAGGAATCAATTGCTTCAAAAGAAGTCGAACTACTTATTTTAAGAAACGGTTTGCAGCACTCATTAAGTCCCAGCTGTTGATTTTTCGACCAGTAACTTTTGCATTTTTTCCAGGTGCGCCAGAGTGGTATCGCCTAAGTGCTTAGTTAATATGTTAGTTTGGATCTTTGCCAGCATACGTTATTTTTTATTTGGCGTTATTCGGTTATTTAACTGTTTTTTCTTGCCTTGGAGCGGAGGCATTCTCGCTGAAAGTTCTGTAAAAATTTTTGCAATCAGGTGAAAATAATTTCTCTCAAATGTAACTACTATTCAGGGTATATTTGATGTTAAAAATGCTACAGGTGCAATACGTCAGAAATGATTTTCGTTCATATCACAAAATATTACATTTTTTGATATCGTTTGTGGCCAGTGGTCGATAAATTGGCAACTCACCTGAGCCTAAGCCTGAGTAGATAAAAAAAATTAAAAATCAAAGCTCAGACCTACGATCCAAATGTAGCCTCTGGATGAAATTTCATCGATTTTGGTCTTGTAATTTCGGCTTGAGACTTAATGGGTTAATGGCGCGCCTGAGTTCCTATAAGGCATAATAACATCAAGAAGGTCTTAAGAATGACGTTCTCTTTAATTTCACGGCATTTTTCTTGTTTTGACAACAGCGTCCCTAAAGAGGTATCCACACCTAAGTATCACGGTAGTCGAGCGTCGATTTTATTGAAAGTCAACTAGAGGTTGAGAACACCGAATTAAGCAGACAAGAGTCCATATTTTACAAAATATATATTAGAGTAATTACATATGTATATCAAAAGTTATTTTGATCTAAATTTACCGCCATCATAACATATAATGTCATCAAATTCGGATATTGGCTTAAGAGCAATTAGCTAAAGACTGATTTATAATTATTTTATAGAGCTAACTGTTCAGTAGAGTGTGCGATAAGACCAAAAAATTATAAAAACAAAAAAAAAACAATTAACAGCTGAAGTTGGTCATAGTTTCATCTAATGCTGTGTGGAATCCTCAGTGACCCTTGATTTGATAGGTGAGAATTTCTATTTTCACAGATTTGTTGAGAACCGAAGCAAAAAGTGCAAAACCAAAATTCTTTTTTCTGTTGTGTCTTTGTTTTTGTAACTCATTTGATATTACACTTTTCTTGATTTAAAGCTACATTGACCATTTTGGTGTCAATCGATCGATACGGGTTAAGTTAGAGGCTCATAAGTAAGGTAAAAGCAAACCATTTTGCAAACAAATATGTCTCTGCCTTACTTCACATTATTCATAATTCTTTACGATTTTTCGACTGATTACCAATTTCTGAAAATTATGTGAAATATCGAAAACCGCAATGTGGTCACTCTAATTATGTTCGGTGGTCAATTAAATACGCAGACAATTAATTAATTCTTTGCAATTTTACTGTTCGGACAAGTCAGTGCTTATGTTACCATTTTATTATTGTTACCCGCTACTAATGCCATCATCACTGTAGATGGTTTGCAATATGCAATTCAGACTGCTGCTGCTGCTACTGCTACTGTTGCTGTGCTCAACATTTTTTGTTGGCAACTCTTTAAACTACTGAATGTGAGCTTTTAGTGTGAGTACTCAGAATTGCTTAATTGTTTATGTTAACAATTGCATTTGTGCGGTTCCATATTCGTTCACACTGTTTGCTGCTACCAACTGTTGTTGCTATCGCTATGTTGTCATTGCTGCTGCCTGACTGTTCTTTGCTTGTCAATAAGAAACGCTTTTGTTCATGCTGCTGACATGGGAATCATGTTGTACAAAGTATTTTTTTTTTTTTGTTTTTTCATATGGTCACTTGGCAAATTATTTGACTTTGAGTTGTTGGCTGAATTGTTTTAATGGTTGTCACCCGTTTTGGTTGCATGCAGTTTTTGTTGATTTCCAATGCGAAACTAAATGTTGCATAGGAAATGATGTGGATTTTAATTAGAATTTTTGGGAACAAAAAAGGAACTTTTACAGTTTTGGTTATAGTCAAGCGAAATATGAATTTTTTTTTTCTGAAATTTTTATTCATTTTAATGGTCTCAACAACTTGACAGATAAAGATGACTTATAGTTTTTCTAACTCTGCAGAAAGATCGCCCCCCATTCCTTTCTTGAAATAAAACTTCGTAAAAAAAAATTCAAAATACAAAAATTATTCAACTCTCACAAGTTTCAAACAAAAGACTTAAGCCACAAACTTGACCAAGGATTTATTCAAAGAAATTAACATATGCCAAAGAAAAAAAGTTCTTTGAAAAAACTAACAGTAATTGCAAAAGAGGGTGTGCTAAACCAGTATCAAACTCACCTTAAATAAAGTTCACGAAGTTTAGACTTATTACAACACAATTCTTGAAATCTGCCATTCTCGCTAGCAGGCAAAGATTATGAACATGCAATTAAATACCATATAATTAAATGCAACCAACTTAATTTCCTTAAATTTTATTAAAATGCTTGTCATGATATTTTTATAATTAATTAATTAATTAATGAAAAGCAACAACTTTAAAAAAACACAACCCTATAATTATGTTACTGTCGCGACAGGTATGTTCGATATGTGTCCAACGTGTGTTTGCGAATAACTTAATTAAAATACTCGCACACATAATGATACCGATCAGCCAGCCAATGCCCTTTGCATTAATTTTGCTGCTGCTGACCTGTTGATACAAAAATTTGTTCTAATTACCACAAGAATGCAATTAATTAGCATTAATTCAACGCCTTAGGTGTAAAATTACGCGCCTATGCTTAGTTACTATCGAAGGAAAGCTATAGATTAATTTTTAAATGACACAGCATATGCGTTGATAAATTGTAGTGGGCAATTTCATGGAAAAATTTTTTTTACAAAATTTATTTTAACAAGAATATCGTGATAATTTTAACTGTATTTTGAGACCAAGCGTCTAAAGAATAAAACTAAACAAATTTAATCAAAATTGGTTCAGTAGTTTTTGAATTATTAGCGAACATCGAAAGCAGCTATCATTTTATTTATATAGATTATTTTAGACGACAGCGTTAGATCCATTTTGTAGGTGATAGAAAATGCTGTTGAAATTGAAGAAGAAAATGTATATATATGATTCAATACAAAGCGTAGGCTAAGGACTTGTTGTGTTCCCAAAGATATAGTTCAGAGGCGTTTTTGGCCTGTCGCGAGAATCATTATGGCAAGTAATTTGTTTGCTGAACGTTTTTTCAATAAATTGATTGTATCACACTCACATTTATGCCGCTCAATTAGAGAATTTATTTTTTTATTATGATCTTATTGCGTTGTCCATTAAATTTAACGAGCTGGCCAGTCTCATCCAGCTCAAAGAACACACCAAACAGTAAATAAATTCGATGATCATTCGGCTTCAATTCATCCACAAGTTAGATCTTTTAAAAATGTAGTATATTTCCACAAAATTTTCTACAAACTGAGCGGACGTGGACCCAAACACTGCGCAGAATAAGAATCAACTGATTCGAGTCTCCCTCAACACTAATCCAAAAGCATGTTTGAGGACTTAAGTCTGTCCATGGCTTGCTCAATAATCCGACGAAATGAGATTTTAGAGCGGCCACTAAATACTCGAACCATTTTTTGACTTTCTATGACTGAACTTGAATTTTCAAGCAAGTGGTGGTGTCAACCATTCCATGATGAAATGACAAACCATGCTATATTTGATGCCAGTGTTGCCAAATTATCTTTTTGACATTAGTCCCTTTATATACATACCTTTGTATACTGATTTTACTTGTATTTACAAGTCTTATAAAAAAAAGTGACACAAATATTGCACTATTAGTTAACATAAGGTCTGAAATTGCTTCAAATCTTCCACAACTTGGAATTATGATACTTAATAACTAATGGAGCATCTTATTAACGAAAATAATTTCAGTGACAAAAAAATTTGACGTTCGAATTGAAAAATAACAACTGCAACGAAAACAATCAGTTTCACACTGAGAGTACCATAAGAATGAAATGGCAAGCTTCGAATATTAATGTAAGAGCGAAACAACTATGCTATGGCAAAAGAAGAGCGAACAACTTGAGAGCAGCACTGCTAAATGGAAAAATCGGTAAATTTTAGGATTGTACGAAAATATTGAAGGGTTTTGTATGAGCGAGCAATAGCTAATAGTGAAATCGGGTGTGCTTATACTGAAAGCTAGTACAGTCGATGCTTGCTTTTGATAACATAATTTCGTTAGCATAAGTGTGAAGTTTTTATTTTGTTCTTGCTGTTCTATGCCGATAATTTCATAAATATTTTGAACTATTTCCGAGTTTAAGCATTGTAATTGGATCGTAGTCCAAAGATTGTATTAATAAGAAGTTAAGCAATATATCATGTGACTGCATCATATTTTGATTTGTGGTGACTTTGATGAAGAGATGCTGATTACAATCCTTACTTAGAAAAAGTTGTACAACAAATATTTTTCGAAATGAAAAGTATTCGCACTTTGAAATACCTAGTCTGTCCTAAATTCTACATCAATTCACATGCAATGATTCTGCATGGAAGTACACCAAAACTATTAAGCGAGAGAATTCCTAAACCAATTAAATAGAAATTCCAACACAAGTCACGTGACAATAACTCAAAATGGAGCCACAAGTAAAATTCATATGCAAATCTAAGACTTGTTGACATGGAAGTGTTTTACATTTAAAGCAGCCACACCCACTTAATAATAGTTGTAAAATACAATGACAATACTGCACATAGCAGCGTAGTAAGACTAGTAGTAACAACAACAATAGCAGCAGCAAAGTGACACAACTTAACGGTTAAACGGTTCTAAGGCGCCAAAATTTAAATTAAACATGGGCGTAGCGCACATGTACATACATGCAATTTGAAAGCCAATTACAACAACAGCAAATAAATATTAATATTGCCAGCAATGACAATTTTGTAACATGACAATGACAGCAACAACAATAATTGCACCAACTACGAAATGTTTTTGTTTTTTTCTTTATCCAGACTCACAGCGACTGCCAGCGACATGCAATTAACCTAATGGGACACAAGTTAAATTAATTAGTCACATGCAACAGCAGAGCAGAACAGAAATTGCAGCAAATCTCAGCAATATGTGATTTAAATTGTTCTGCCGAGCAACAATAACAACCCTAATGACAACAGCAGCAATTGTTTGGTAGAAATGAAACAAACGCCTATCGCAATATCTTGTCTTACTTGACTTGACATGACTTGATTTATTTTAGCCGCCTTCAGGAAAAAAAAAAAACAAAATCATTGTATAGGTCCTACCAAAATATTGAAAACTCATTTCCGTGAGTTGTGCTTGTAGATTTGTCTGATAAGAGCAATTGCAACAAAGTGCTGTCATTGCTGCTGTCGTTGATAAGCTTTTCGTTTTATGTTGTTGACTTTCTGTTGCTACTTGGCAGGCAATCGTTGATAATTTTAAATTGTCGGTTGTGTGGATTTGTGCATGGCGCTTTCAATATTGAGCTTGACGTGTAGGCAAAATAAAAAAAAATTGAATGATTTAGCGTTAGTGGGCGTGGCGCCTCCCATACAAGTAAAACACTTTAAATGACATATCAATCGAACTAAATAATTTTGGTCTAAGAATGCTGCACCAATGTTACAATGTTTATAAAAAGCTATTTCTATATTAAATTAGATTGTACTAGTTGATGTGTCACCGCCCTAAGTTTTTTGACATATCTCGCAAATTAAACAAGATATTGAGATAAAATTGATTAGGTGAATGCCGATCATAAATATATTTTACTAAGCCAACAGTAGAAGACATTGGAAAAGCAGGGGTGGTATTATTCGACTTTCTTATTTCTTTCTCCACTATACTAAGTATATTAACATTTTTCGACTTTTTCAACCTTCTAAGCAAATTCATGTTTTTTCAACTTTTTCAACGTCTTTTAACTTTTTTCATTATTTTCCATATTTCTTTCAATGTTTCTTTAAGTTTTTCAGCCTCTTTCAACTTTTTTTAAAATTTTCCATATTTTTTCAAATTCTTCAGCATTTAACAACTGTTTCAACATTTTTCAACCTATTTCAACCTGTTTCAACCTTCTTCAACATTTTTCTTTTTTTTAACCTTTTTCAACATTTTTCAGCTTTTTAAACTATTTTAAATATTTTAAAAATGTTTCGACTTATTCAATCTCTTTAACTTTTTTCAAAATTTTCCATATTTTTTTGACTTATTCAACAGCGCGCTGCTGCCGAGGAAGTCATTGGTTTTCGACGCCCACAACCTCGAAACCAATGGTATGACCAGGAGTGTCGCGATGCGACTGCTGAAAAAAACGCCGCATACAAGAAGACGCTGCAGTCAGCCGTAACGCGAGCCGTGCGAGAAAACTACCGCGAAAAGAGGAAGGAAGAGAGGCGCATTTTCAGACGTAAAAAAAGGGAGCAGGAAAAGCGTGAGCGTGAGGAACTTGAGGTGTACCAGGGCAAGAAGGATGCACGAAAATTCTATCAACAAGTTAAGCGTCTAACTCAAGGTATCAAGCCCGGAGCATCCACTTGTAGAGACGAAAATGGAAATCTGGTTACAGATACACAAAGTGTACTAAGGTTATGGTGGCAGCATTTCTCCAACTTGCTTACGGGCGATGATTCCACCAATTCCGCCCAGAGAGAATGCAGTACGATACCACCAATCGATGATAACGCAGTTGAAGTACCATCACCTAGCCATGAAGAGGTTCGAGTTGCTATCCAGCGACTCAAAAACAACAAAGCAGCGGGTGCTGACGGCCTGCCAGCTGAGTTGTTTAAAGCTGGTGGCGATGAATTGATAAGGTGCATGCATCAACTCATCAGCAAAATATGGCTAGCGGAAAGCATGCCCGACGATTGGAATCTCAGCGTGCTTTGTCCTGTAATAAAGAAAGGAGACCCGACAATCTGCGCCAACTACAGGGGTATCAGTCTTATTTCCATCGCATATAAGATCCTCTCGAGCGTATTGTGTGAAAGATTGAAGCCGTATACAGAAACGCTGATCGGATCCTATCATTGTGGCTTTAGACCTGGTAAGTCCACCATAGAAAAGATTTTTACACTACGCCAAATCCTGGAGAAAACCCATGAATATCAAATCGACACTCACCATCTCTCGTCGATTATAAAGCTGCGTTCGATAGCCCAGTGCGGGATTGCCTATACGCAACAATGTCTGAGTTCAGTACACCTGCAACGTTGATAAGGCTCTGCAGGATGACGTTGAGCAATACGTGTAGCTCCGTCAAGGTAGGGAATGACCTCTCCGGAACTTTTAATACCGAGCGAGGTTTCAGACAAGGCGACCCGCTCTCGTGCGATCTCTTCAATTTCGTTATGGAGGGGATGTACGAAAAGCCGGTGTGCATCATAATGGTGTTCAGCTCCTTGCGTACGCTGATGATATTGATATTATCGGTCGGAGTAAGAGAGATGTTACTGCTGCTTTCACTGCTATTGAAAAGGAATCAGCCAAAGTGGGTTTGACGGTAAACGAGGGCAAGACGAAATACATGATGTCTAATAACAACAACAAGAGAGCACGGGATCTAGACTCTCATGTTACAGCGGGCAACTGTAAATTAGAAGTTGTCAAGGAATTCATTTACCTTGGCACTGCCGTAACCAGCAACAATGATGTCAGTCTGGAGATTAAGCGGTGAATAACAATTGCTAATAGGTGCTACTACGGTCTCAGTAAGCAATTACGTTGCAGAGCTCTCTCTCGATCGACAAAGTTAACACTCTACAAGACGCTCATTCTACCTGTACTTCTTTATGGCGCTGAGGCATGGGTGGTTTCGACAACAGACGCAGCCGCTCTTGGGGTGTTCGAGAGGAAAGTTATCCGCAAAATCTTTGGTCCTGTTCGAGTTGGCGACGACTATCGCATTCGAATGAACCACGAGCTGTATGAGCTCTACGCCGACATTGACATAGTTAAGTGTATAATAATACAGCGACTACGCTGGCTGGGTCATGTCCATCGTATGGATAAAGAAGCTCCAGCGAAAAAGGTATTCGAAGGGAAGGTCCCCGGTCAACGACGAAGAAGGAGACCATGCCTCCGGTGGATAGACCAAGCTGAGGAAGCCCTAACCGCGCTTGGCATTAACGATTGGAGAAGGCGCGCGCAAAACAGAGGCGCCTGGCAAGAGCTAATGAGGTCGGCCGTAACCTGACAACGGGTTGTTAAGGCCATCTAAGTAAGTAAGTCAGTATTCAACATCTATCAACATTCTTCATCATATATTTTCATGTTTCCATATATTTTCAACTTTTTCAGTGATTTTCAATTGTTTCAATACTGTTTAATCTCTTTCAACATTTCCCATTTTTTTTTTCGACTTTTCCAGATTGTTGGCTTTTTTTCACATCTTTCAACCTTTTTCAATATTATTCCATCTTTTTCGACTTCTTCAACATTCTTCGACATTTTTGGCTTTTAACCTTATAAATATTTTTTCAAAATTTAAACTTTTTGCAACATTTTTCTAATTTTTTTCGACCGAACAAACATCGGTCTCCAGTTACTGGCGTTTATATTAAACAGATTGAAACTAGATTATAAAATTTTACTATTGATTTTACTTTTGAACAAAAACTTGACGTAGCTGATCATTTTTACCGGGTTATTAAAGTAGAGTATAAATGTTATTAACTAAAAAGAAGTTTCAGAAGATAATAAAAACTAAAATATGCAATGCCATCGATGGCATTTCTCGCATTTCGAAAATTTCATCAAATGAACTCCTGCATAAAGCAATTCCGATAAACTCAACAATGGAATTGACTAAATATGCAATGAACCACTGCTAAAGTTTTCTTTAAGTCAACCATGTCAGTTTCTTTCTATTTTTGTTTAATTTATCATATCCAAAATAAGCGTCTTTCGTATAAAATCCAAACTTTTAAAAAAAAGTCTGTAAAACGTTTGAAAAATAATAACCTAAGTTATAAGTTAAGTTAAGTTAAGTCACTGTAAAAATTTTCTTTATGAAAGCTTTGCTGGGTTACTTTATCATACTATTGCATCAAAAAACTCAATAAAGAAATTCAAATTTTTTAAGGAATTTCAAGAATGAATGCTTTGTCAGCTTTTCAAAATATCCATCCGAATATTCACTAAGGATCTTAAAAAAAAACTTAAGCAAGTTAACCTAAAGGTGCTTTAATAACCATTTAATGTTCTTAAAAAAAAAAATTACAAATTAACATAAAAATTTAATATGCAAAAATATTAAGTTATATCATAAGCTTAAGATTACATTAACTATGAGCATAAAAAACAATGGTCTTGCAAAAAAATTAAATACTCTACACTGCATTAACCTTACTTCACCTTCTACTTGTCTAGTTATGGTTGAAACCATTTCTGTTATTTACATATGGGATATTGGGAAGCAGTATCTTATGTATCTCCCAGTATAGTGATTTGAATATTTTGGTTTTATAGATGTTGCCTTTTTTTAAACTTTTGTACATAGCTTTTCCGAATCAGCGCTAAAATTTGAATACAATTCAGTTACATTGCCTTAAATAACTCACTCTTTTTTGGCACGCTCTCTTGTAGAAATGCACCCACTTTTAGGCTGGCGCTAGTCCGAATCATTTTATCAGTATCAGTTTTGAATTTGTTAACATTATCATATAACTCTATCAGTATAACGTTTTGAAGTTTTTGTATCAATGGGTACTTCACTTCAACAACTCTCTCAGTATTGTGTGTCGAAATTTTTGCTTATCTAACCCCGCCCATTTTTAGGCAATTTTCAAAACCATTTTCAGCTCTTTCGGAAAATTTTGTTGTGTTATCTATAGTATAACGTTTGAAAATTTTGATAAAGAAATGAATTGCGACGCCCTCTTGCTTTATTCCACTCACTTTTTTCTGGTATATCTTTATGTCATTTCCAGTACTTTCTTTAATAACGCCTAGTGGGGTGTTTTAAAGATATTGTTGCTTAACCATATGCGGGGCATGTCATTGAAAAAAATTCATTTAATTTCAATTCTATGAGCTTCGATTTAAAAAGTTACCAGTGTGCTTAATTTGATCCAATTGTCCTGAATCGTTTCCCAGTAAACAGGCAGATTTATTTCAAATCATCAACTACCCATATACCACCTACAAAAAACTATAAGACCAGCAAAATCGGTGACCACCAGGCTCAACTCATTTAGCTTTGACAAACGGAAGAACAAAGTGTGCATATACAGCGTGTAGGGTATAAAAATAAAATAGCTAAAAAAGGATCATAAAATATGCACAAAAACCTACACAAACTTTTAACTTTAATCGAAATAAAATTTTACAATACATTTCCAAGGAAATGCGCCACCACCAATTAAAACCACTCAAAAATAATCGTAAAACGAAATGTATTTCCTACGTTGATCTCAATTTAAATTCGAATTCGAACACCTTTATAGTGGCGGCATAAAGGTGCTAAGACAAGGTGAAAAAACTGCAATATTAAAGGCATAGCAACTGCCTTGAAATCACCAAAATCTCGCGAATTAAGAAAATCAACTTCAGAACATGACAGCATTTTTAATAAACGAAAGAAAAAAAAACTTCTTTCCAACATACTGGTGCCATAAAAGACAAACTGTGGCGACACCTGCCGCTGTCACTTGGAACTAACATGTATTGCCACTCAAATCATAAAAAATGTTTAAAAAGAAAAAAAAATGAGCCAAAAATTTAAGCCCAAAAATGAGCATCCAATAAAAGCAACCGAAACCAATCAGCAAGCTGCCAAAATTTTATAATAACTGGCAGATTGTTCTCGAGAACCTTTAAATATTTTTCTGCTCATTAAACTCAGGCTCACAAAAAGGAAGCTGTCTAGATTTACGCAAAAAAACAAAAATCTGAATTCCAGTGTTATAAAGGTCTTAAATTGCCTTAATTAAGCTGCAGCAGCCGCTTTTGAAAAGACGTTGCTGCTTTCTGAGGTCTCCTTTATATTGATTCTTTTCAGCTTTCTTTAAGACTAATTTATGCAGACAACCCACGCAGTTTGATATCAGCGCATTTACTTAATGTTTTTTTGGGAAGGTAGGCACATATTTGCCAAAAATTAAAATGTTTTTTTTTTTTCTTTTTGGGTATATTTTGTTTACTTCATTTTAGTTGGCTTTGAAGAATTCACTTGCGTTGATAGCGCGCATCTTAATTTGGCATTGCCCCGAGGATTCCACTTATTATTCAAAGGATGCCCAGCAAGCAGCAGGTTGTATTATACATTTTTTAGGCAATAATTTGCTTTTTTGCATTAATATCTAATGAATTGAATATTTTTTTGAGTTAAATTTGCAATGCACAGTGGGACTAAATTATTGGTATGTGAAAGCAATGGGGCTTCAATGCATCACAAATTTTTCAGGGCTTTTAGATTAAATCATAGGGTATCTCTTATACCTCGCTACGTGCCGACTGGTTTGACTAAGCGTACACGCATTACTTAAATAGCTCTCTGTGTTCATTATGTTTGTAACGTAGATGCCACGCCCTCTTTAAAAATTCGTAACATTTTATTTGATGTTCGACAAACCATTTCTTGTATTGGTGTAAAATTTGGTTTCATTACCTTTTATAACTCTCTCAGTATAGAGTTTTAAAGTTTTTCTCATATAAAAAATGCCACGCCTACTTGTATAAATTCTTTTAGTTCTTGCTCAGAGTTTTTCCGAATCATTCTCTCTGTTTGTTCCAAATTTAGTTTCATTAACTTAAGTTCCCTCAGTATAGCGTTTTGAAGTTTTTGCTTAACTGAGATGTGCCACGCCCTCTTCTCGAAATTGTTAAATATTTGTCCTCAGCTTGCCATAGTTTTTCCTAGTATTTTTGAGAAATTTAGTTTCACTTCGTTACATAAATCTCCCAATGTAGCGTTTAAAATGTTCTACTTTTATGGACTGCAGGCATGTCCGTGAACAGATTTGACCCATTTTCAGTCTAAAGAAGCTTGTTTGAAGTTGTGGCATGTATGTTGAATTTCATTCAATTATCTTTCTTCATTTTGGAGTAATAGTGATTTCCATGGATGAATCGTAATAAGTAACAAAAAAAAAAAAAACAACTGAAAAAGAGTTTACTCTTTGAATTTATAATCCAAATACAATGGATCCTTTTTTATCACAAATATGTTGTTTTAAGACAAAATTATTAAAATCGGTTTAGTACATTTTGCGCCAAATCGTTACAAGCCATTTTTATGTGAGCAGTTTTATATAAATAGCCTATTGTGTGGACATTGCAAAGTTTAAAAAAGATATGGTTGTGTAAAGTGAATTGAAGTGATTTACTTCCAGCCAAAACGAATTTCTTTTTCGAAAGTTGAAAATTCTACAGCATTGGCTTACATATCCCAACAATCAAGAGAGGATTGAACCAGATTGAGAACTTTATTCAATTCAATACGGTTTTGAATACTGAATCGAAATGGAAAATCTTAAAATGAAATCGTTAGAAAATATGGTCAAAATTAGACTCTGGAGTTTTGATGGTGTGGAAATGAACGCGTTATCGAATTGAATGGCTTGAATCATATGAAGAATATAAGCTTAATCTAATTGAAATTAGATTAGTTAACTTTATTTTTAAATTGTTTTCTGAGTTCAATTGTTCTTGGTTATTAGACTTTCAATCAAAAGAAGGACAACGCTCGAACTAAGAAGAATATAACTTTGGTTAGAAATTCGAGCCTACTTTGCTTTATCTAATTATCTATCTATGAATATCGGTATTGGTGCTGAAGCCGCGTATGACCAAGCCAAACGACACTTTTTGAAACTGAAGTTTTATAGATAAGTTCACATGCATCTCCTAGAACTATAGGTGTGAGTGGCATAAAATTGGAAATTTTCTTGTCTTGAAGATATAACTTTTTTCTAAAAACCAGTCATAAGGCGATTTGCATGAATTCACTTTCAAACTTCATTCCACTGTGCTACCATTCATTTTATTTTTCATAAAACAGCCACATTTACAAAAATTTGTTCTCCCATCCTTGTAGCCTCATCATTTGCACAAATTGTGTAGGCCACAAAGAACCAACAGCATGTGAAATGCAAGCCCCATGTTTGAAGCTGAGTGCGTTTGCGTGTTCAGCGCTGTGGCTGTTTTATTTGTTATCAATAAAAAGAACGCCAACAACAAGAGCCATCGAAAAGAACGCAGATTTTAAATACTCAGGTGTCCAAAAACCTACAAAAAGCAAAACGAAAGCTTGAAATGGCGCCACACCCTGCTGTGAAGTATCTACCACTTTTAGCTGATGATTTTTTGGATAAAAATAAAGAATAGCAAAAAGATCACGAGCAATATGTGGGTTGATGGCATTAAAGGATGCTGCTTAGGTTACAGGATGTGTAAGAAAAGTGCCACAATACTATCCAAGTATAAAATGAACGTAAGAAGAAGAAATCGGTACTACCTCGCTTAGCATTTGAGATATCACAATATTTTCACCACTTTGAAAGTAACAATTTTTGATTAAAACATTAACATAACTTTGCTAAATTTTATTGCAAAATATATTGTTTATATTTTATCAAAATAAAAATTCACCACAAACAAGCAAGAATTCATTCTTCATTATGCGCTTGATCACCAATCTTTTCTGGACTTTTTTCATCAACCTTATCAGCACGTAGAGTTCTTTCGATTTCCTTCGGCGTCGTATCTTTTGACTGCTCTATTTCATAAACATCTGATTTATGTACTGCTTTCTGGTCATCATGTGCTGTTAATCTTTCGTTGATCTGGTCCTTGACACAAAGTCTATATTCATCCATTACGGAGAAACATTTACCCATTTGCATGCTGTTATTTTCCAAACACTCTGTGATACGTTGTGTCAGCTCATGACAAGGATTTTTACTTATTGATCCAAGAATTTCTTTAGATTTTTCATAAATTTTATCGAATTCCATTTCCATTTGTTTGCATGAACTGAAAAATTAGGATAAAGTAATTTTGGCCACAAATTTTATATATTTTCAAAAACTTACAGCTCCTGTGTATCCATCACTCGTACAGGAGGCTCAATTAGAGTTTGAGCTTTTTTTGGTTGCTCTAACACTACCGCTGGCTCGATTATGCTTGGTTTGTTGCCCATTTGCTTTTCAGTAGTGTTGGCTAACTCTTAAGGTTGATATAAAATATATTGGTGTTAGCTTTTTTTCTAAACTTGAAAATTTTGACTTTTCACAAAATTAAATACAAAAACTACAAATTAAACATTTCATGAAGTTTCGATTTTGACTTTTTTGTTTCGAATGAAAATTCTGCGTTTTTTGAGTTTGTTGGAATGAGGACATGTCAATTTGAAAACAAAGTCCTTAGCAAACAGTTCATATGAAATAGTAGCTTAAGCCAAAGCTAAGTGAAAATTACAAAAATTTTAAATTTAAAGAACCCACAACTCTTGCTTTTGTACCTTTTCGAAAAGAGGTTGTGTTGCATTAATTTGTAGATTAGGGTTAAAAACTGATTTCGGACATTACCCAAACATTTTGAGAAAATACTTTACTTGAGCCAATCGATTGAAAAAAAAATTATGCAAATTTTTTAATATCAATTAGGGTGTCCCGAACATTTGAAGTGGATGTGTGTGTGCATGAACAGCTTGCAAACATTTTTACTGCATCATTTGATAGGAAAAGTTTTTTCGGCTTACGATTTTTCTCTAACCAACGTTTTTCCCTACAATTCTAATGGGTTTTTCTCCTTTATCGATAATAATTTCTTTTTAAAAATGGGCTTTGGACATCATTTTGTGTAATTTTTATTAGCATATACATAAATAAAAGTCAGGCAGCCGCTTATTCATATCATTTTGGCATAATAATTTCAGGCATAAAAAGATCAATAATGTGCGAGCTGGGTATTCACTCATTTGGGAATCAAATTTTTCCAAAATTAAAATTCTAATGAATTGAAATTTAGAATTGGCTTTTTCGATTTCATGGCGAAAGTAATGATTCTTTTGTTGATTCCATTACAGGAATCAAAATTTGAAACAACAATGTCTTGATTCAAAATTTGCTTAAAAATTTTTGGCGGTATCGGGATGGTAAGAAACTCAAAATTATGAAAAATTTTAAAAACAAATACAACTGACCCTTTTTCTCTGTTTGCACTATTCGATTCGAACTGGTCGAAAAAAGAAGAGGAGCCAAACTTTGCATCTTTTTTCCAAAAACAATTATATGCACCAATAGATGAGGACACGTTTAAAATGGTTTTTAACATCACTTGAATTGCTCTGATATACCGAAGACTCCATTGTTTGTACATTTTCAGTCAATCCACATCTATTGATGCAAAAAAAATGTTTAAAAAGTAAAGCCAAATGTCCGTTGTTGGTAAAACTCATTTCACAACTTTGTCCATCGATTATTGTAAAACCATTGCTTGTGATGATTTGTGCAAGCATTTGCCTTGGAAAAATTTTAAATTGAAATCAATTTTAAAATTACTCAAAGAATCAAATTCCTTATTACAATTCCTTGAAATGGAATCAAAGTTTACTAATGCCATATTTAGATTCTTATAATGAATCATTCTTTTTAGTGGAATTAAAATCAAAAAGAATTCATTACTGATTATGAGAGTAAAACATGTAAATATTTTCGATATTTTATAGAATTTCATATGGTCTGGTTTGCAGGATTGTAGCCACACTCAGTAATAGATGGAGCGGCAACAGACTTACTTACATCATTCAAACACAGCTAAATACTAATGAACAGATATTAATGATTCGAACGGAGTCCAGTGCGGTAAGGGTACATTTTATCTGATAAAGAACTGGGCTCATATTGTTAATCGTTTACATTCATTTGTTAATAAATTTAATTTTTTGTCGCAAACTTTGGTCAAATTAAGTAAATAAATGATAGAAACAAGAACAACAAGTTTTTTTTTTTTTTGAAAATGTTAGGAATAAAGTCCAGATTAATTAAAAATCCCAGCAAAAACACTTTTTCTTAAAAATATAATTTGCTTAAGACAGTAATTTTTTGAGATCATTTTATTTTATATTACTCCATTTTTACATAATTTTTGACGCTGAATTCAAGTCTGGTATAACATTATTTTCTATCATGTACAGTTTTTGAGAAGTCAGGTGAAATGCATCAATCCAACTGCACTGACCATTTTTGGGTGACCAGGAAACCAATTACTTTGCATCATTTCTGAGTATACAGAAATGAAGTATTAAACTTTGTTTTCAAATTGAATTTTATTTTTCCTTCGCATATTTTGTTTCGCACATATAGTCAGTATTAGTGCTCTATATGTGTGTATTTTGTTAGGTACAACCTATTAAAAAAATTCAAAGCAAAATCCAGGATTAAAATATTCAGCTATAGCAAAAATAGTTGGTGCATCAGAAAGAACTGTCAAAACGGTTATTTCTAATTATAAGAAGGGTCTACCTGTTTCACGAAAAAAGGGTTCAGGCAGAAAACCAGAATTTTCTAACCCAAAGGTAGCGGCGAAGGTGAAGCGCCTTTTTAAGCAGAATCCCAACACCTCAGTGCGAGATATGGCGGATAGAGCAGGTACATCAAAATCTACTGTGCAAAGGATAAAGGAAAAAAGTAAGCTGAAGACATATAGAGTTCAAAAAGTTCCAGATCGTTCTGATGAAAAGCAGTTGGTTGCTCATATACGAGCCCGAAAATTGTATAAAAGGTACCTGACTAAATTTGATTACTGCGTTATGAACGACGGAAGCTACGTCAAAGCAGATTTTAACCCACTATCTGGGCACAAATATTATACATCACCGAAGAAGCGGCATATGCCTAGTAAATTTAAAGATAAAAAAATTTCATAATTTTCGAAGCAATATATGGTTTGGCAGGTCATATGTACCTGTGACCTCAGAAGAAGCTTCTTTGTTACGCAAGGCACAATCAATTCAAAAGTTTATGTAGACGAGTGCCTCGAAAAACGTGTTCTACCATTTATTCGTGCACATGAAGGTACAGTGATTCTCTGGCCCGATTTAACAACCTCTCATTACTCTAAAGCTATGATGAAATGGTATCAAAGTAAAAAGATCAATTTTGTACCAAAAATAGCGAATCCACCCAACTGCCCAGAGCTTCGCCCAATTCGGAGATATTGGGCTCTAATGAAAAGAAATCTTCTTAAGAGTGGTAAGACTACAAAAGACTTACAAGACTTTAGACTTAAGTGAAAAAGATCGTTCCGTACTGTCGATGAAACACCTGTACAAAATGTAATAAAGGGCCTTAAGAACAACGTCAGAAATTTTTATAGAAAAAACAAAATTGTTAATTAGTTTTTAGATATTTATATTCTGAACACTAGCCATTATTAATAAAAAAATAAAAAAAACCAAAAAAATTGCTGGGTATTTTTTTATAACTAAAAAACAAAGTGCAAGTTTTTTCTGGGACAGTCCTTATGTATGAGATAACACGTTCACCAAACTTGATTTTTAATAAATCGATTGTGACATTCGCTGTATGGCTTGTGGCGCCGTCCTGTTGGAACCACATATTGTCCAAGCTCATATCATCCAAGTTGGGCCAAAAATATTCGGTTATCATTAAGCGGTAGCGATTCCCATTCACAGTAACGTGCCGGTCTTGATCATCACGGAAAAAGTACGGCCCAATGACGCCGCCGGCCCATAAACCACACCAAACCGTAATTTTTTCGGGATGCATTGTTGACTCATGGAGTACGTGTGGATTGCAGCCTGACCAATAACGCATATTTTACTTATTGACGAAGCCATTCAGCCAGAAATGAGCTTCATCGCTGAAGATGATTTTTCGATGACAATCCGGATCATTTTCAAGTTGTTGCTCAGCCCAATTCACGAACATACGACGATTCTGGTGGTCAAGCGGCTTCAGTTTTTGCGTCAATTTGATCTTGTAAGGATGTAGGCCAAGATCTTTTCGCAAAATTCGCCACAACGACGTCACAGAGATGCCCAACGCTTTAGAGCGACGTGTGAGAGACTGATTTGGGTCTTCCTCAATTGATGCGCTAGCGGCAGCAATATTCTCAACACTACGGGCACTTTTTTGTCTCATTGGCACGGGAACAATTTTTACTGTGCCTGTAGATTCAAATCTTTACACTAGACGCTCAATTGTTGATCTGACATGACGATTATGACGATCATAAATTGGACGTAGCGCTCTTAAAGTTGAGGTCACTGACTCCGATTTTCGTTAGTAAATTTTAACAATTTCGACTCGTTGTTGGATCGTATATCTTTCCATGATGAAATGGCAAACCTTACTGAAGTGAAATGTCAAAAGAGCGGGAAAAAATATGGCGTCGTTTGCTGTCCCTATTGTCTACTTTTGTAGCGTCCCTATTGAAAAACCCTTTATATGCTAAATATCTAAATATAATATATTGCTACATAGATATTTCGATATATACCAATATCGTCACTTGCTTACATTATATGTCGTTGGTACAACAAACAACACTTAAACTTTCTATTCAGGATACAAAAATATCAACCAAAATTTGTTTATTATTAATAAATATTTTATTAAATCTATCAACCAAATATGTTCATTTGAAGGAGTCATAATTTTATTCAGTGTAGCTATAAGAATAATGTTCGACAAAAAAAACACTTACAACACCAACAACAACGACAACAAGAGCAATGATGATAATGCAAGAACAACTTTAATCACAATGTCGGCAATAAATAAATTAAAAGTCCATACAAAATGACAAGAAGAACAAAATAGAAGGCAATGTTACTATTCTTTTTTCATACATAATATTTAAGACCAAGTTCAAGAGCAGTAGCAGCAGCAACAGCAACAGCTACCACAAAAGAACATGGCAAGAGTCAAAAGACCAACAAAATAAAAAAAGGAGTAGTAGAAGAATATTGTTTATTAATGGCTAAGGAAGTACAAGAAATTGAAGTCGGCATTTAAAGCGAGATTAAAAGTCTGCAAACGTAAAGCTATTGAAAAGTCAGTTAAATTGTACATGTGACAGCAACAACAGCACCAGCAACATAAACCAAAGATTAAAGTCGTGCAGCAGCAGCAGCTCTTAACAAAATGAGTTAAGTGTCATCTTTTAAGGATCAAGAAACTACATTATTGTTTTTAATTAAATTCTATGATGGAAAACAAAATTATTAAGAACATAACATTTCAAATGCAATAAAATGAAAATAATTTATTACATTTTTATTGCGCATCGCAGTCAAAGGAACAACAACAAAAAAACCAAATGAAAAAATCAGTTAAAATTGGGAACGATTCATTAGCGCGCACATGAAGTCAATTGCCAATTTTCTTATGAACGAGTAGTCAGATTAGTTCCTTTTTAACTTTTTTCTTTGATATCTTAAGGTAGAGAGATCAGATCATCATCAACGTAAAAAGGTTACACGTTCAACTGTCTATAATTAATGACCAACAAGCACGCAGAAATTAGCCATGGTAAGATGTTGTACATGCAGGAGCAAAATGCTCTAAACAACAGCAGCAGCACTGTGTTCAATTCAAAATAGCGCAAGTCGCATTAAAAACAAAAATAATTTTTTCTCTTGTTAAATTGACGTGACGCTTACTAAATGTCAAGTGTAGCCGTATTTTTTTGTTTCAAAAATGGACCAAGACGATTATGATTTTTAAAATAAAAATCATTTCATAATCGTTATTTGTGTTTTTCTATCAAAAAAAAAGGCGTAATTTCTGTTTTCGACTCTTTTCGCACATGATTACCGAGCCGTGCGTTATAGGTTGTTTTGGAAACATTTATTAAAAAAGTATATATTCTTAACTTCATAGAGAAAGTTCAAAATTGAGCCTTGATAAGCAACTCCGTATTTTCAGTTGGTAGCTTGAGACCGTGATAACTATCGTTAAGCTTCGTCGGTATTTCTGGCTGTTATAACTGCTGTAATGTCGTCTGCATAAGAGTCCAAATGGGTGTCGTCTGGCAACTCACTTCCCAGTATCTTATCGCAGCAAACGTTTCACAGGTCTGAGCAAACGATAGAGTCCTGTACCGTATGGAGGTTATATGCTTACAGCGAGCACCACTGCTAGTATCGTATACCAATGTTCTGTTCTTTAGATAGCTACGTATCATCCTCCTCTGATATTGTGGAACTTGAAATCGGTTACCTAGTAGTATTTTTTTATGTGATCACTTCCCTTGTACCTATATCACTATTCTTTTGAAATTCCACAAGTATGGCAACCCTCTAAAACACAGTAATAAGAAAAATCCCAGCCTTAAGGTTGTAAGCAAAAAAGAAAAAATTTAAATAAAACTTTTGCTTAATTGCCTCAATCTTTGGGGCTTTTATGTCTGCTCCATCATCAGTAAGAAGGCAATTTGGTGGACTCGCAATCAGACGCGCTAAACGTTTTTTTTTTTCTCCTTAATTTCGCTCGTTAGCTGACTTAACTTTCATTGGCCAGTCGAATCAGGCAGATCGTTTACTTAGGTTTTAATTGCCGTGTTGTTCAAAAAGTTTTGTTAACTCCAATGCGCTTTTATGGGTTTTTTTTTTCTTTCCTGTGTGATGCTTTGTGTCTGACTTACGACATTGATGCACGTGCTAAATTAGGGTTATTCGCTTTATTTTTCTTTAATAATTTGTTGTTTGCCTCCATTTTATGAATCCTGTAATTTGCTGATGAGCCAACATTTAACATCATTTTTTGGGATATTAAATGGGTGTCATTTGACTTTAGGTGAATTAACTTTTGAAAGTTTCGCGGTACTACACACATGCAGACATACATACTTATACAGTGCTGTTGATGAGTTTTTAATTTCAGTTTTATGTTGTCTGTTATATTGTTGTGTAGCTAATATACCTTTAGAAAATAATATAAATTAACTTTACTGTCTTTCTAGTATAGGAAATAAGCCAGATCAATGGCTACATAAACAATTTCTTGATAAGAAAGTTCAAATACCATATGTGGTACATCTTTCTTATGTCATTAATAGTATGTTCCATTAATTAAAGCAATGGGCTTTCGGATCACAATTTTATTTTACGTTAAAATTTGGATATCTCAGCGGCAAATTGATGAAGTACTCTGATTTTTCACCTTTTGTGTTGTATGTTTCACAAATGAAATTGTTACTGTGATATTTTGTTTATTTGCTTGCTGGCTGCCTGCTTTGTATATGGAGCTGTAGGCAGTCTGCTTACTGGCTACCTGCATTGTATATGCAGCTGTAGGCAGTCTGTCTGTTTGCTGTCTGATTTGTATATAGAGATGTAAGGGGTCTTGCCTGTTGGCTGCCTACAAAGCGGCCATTCCTTTGTAAAAAGTATTTACAGTTGTGGCTGGAGCTGTGAGCATTACTGCCTTCAACGAGTATAACTATTCATCGATGTTGTGTATAACATATTTGCCGCTAAGATGTTAATCTTCAGACTCTTTTTAGTAAACCCGAAATTTTTTTTTCTAGCGCAAGATTTTTTTAGACACGCGTTCTTCCACAAAAGGTAATAGATTTTGGTCTTTTAGAAAATTTCTCCAAAGTAAAATTTCACAAAACCAATGATAAGTCTAAGCGTGTTGCTTTGTTTATATTGTTCTTTGGAATTTACTTGTATACTTCTGAGTTTTGGAGAGTTTAGAAATAATGAAGTATCAAAAAATAATGAATATAATCGTAACCTAACCTAAATTTGGAAAAAACGTATTTACACACAAGTTCTTGTTACTCTTAGGTCCATTTCAATTTTTGGTTGGGGCTATGATCATTACGGAAAACGGACGTCATCCCCAAACAATAAATATCCATTTGTGATTATAGCCGATAAAAGTCGAAAAATTATTGAAAAAATCGGAACAAAACTCAGAGAGTATTTAAACGAAAAACATCGCAAAAGTCCATAGTATGCGAAAGATTTCAAAGGGTATAGAAAATCATCAAAACTTCGATTAATATCTGAAAGTATGGAGCAGTATCTAAGTCAATTCGAACCAAAATATATCGAAAGTAACAAGTATGTGAAACAACATCAAAAGTATTCATTTTTGAAAATCAAATTTCATCATCAATATAAACGGCAATGACTTTACAATCAACAATTTGTATGCCTTCTTCTCATACAAAGCATTCTCTGGATCCTATCATTGTTATTGTTGGTAAAGAACTATTCTGTCGTCTTTTATAGTGTGGCGCCTTCCAGTCTGATGAACACCTGCACACCAACGTTCATCGATCCATTGCTTATCTGCTTAAGGAAAAAGTTTGCCGCTGCCGTTTAAAATTGCGCCTTCGCGTTGGCAACCTAGTGAAGCTTGATTAGAGAGCCAAGTTAACTGCCGCATTTGTACCACAACAAAACCTCTTACTTTCCCATAGCACACCAGATATCTACGTAGAGTACAATACATAGTTTTATTTTAAGAAAATAAACCAACTACATCCCACAACAATTGTTAGAGGTGCACTATGGTACAAATGGTCAAAAATAAAGTAAAGTTTTTTTTTTTATTCTGAAAATTTTGTGGCTCAGGATCATCTCTAATGTCGGATTGCTCACTACATGCTGTCAAGATCCAATTTTCATTTAAATAAATGGCGAAAGTGGAAATGAATTGGGCACATGTTGCGAAAATCACCAACTGAAGTCTGCCGGCTAGCATTGGAGTGGAATCCTCAGCGCACCAGAAAGCCACCGCAGAAAATACGTGAATAACTTAAATGTTGTAGAAAATTGAATGCATTCGATACTGATCGTGAACATTGAAAGAGTTTTGTAGAGGCCCTTTGCTCCGTAAGAAGATAAAAGTCGCCAAGATGAGTCTCTAAAAGTTCGTTATCTTCCTTTCTCCACTGAGAACCTTTAAAAAGATACTTCTTTATATAAAATAACTGAAAAATTTGTGCGATTGTTCAAGATTATTTGGGATATTTTTCTTAAATTTTTTGGCCTTTTCTTTTTAAGGAAAATAAACTTACAACTTTACTTATATGGAATCTAACACGACATCTCTAGTCACTTAATGGAAAAGTTTATTAAGATTTTTAAATTTTCAGCGCACATTTGACACTGTGCAGCGCATTCTAAGTTGCATCGCAATACTTACTGCAAATACTAGATGCTCGTCTAGAACTATGCTGCTCACATTCATAGTTCTAAAGAAACATGTTACCAATGCAGCTGCGATCCTGGTTGCGATTGCGATCACTTTTGCAAATGTCGCTGCGTCCGCTATGGGTTTGTTAATTTTCACAGCAGCAAACAAACAGAAAAAAAAGAAAGAAAGGAATACCCTTTTCTTCTACCATGCAGCTGAAATTGCAGCTTAAATCAGTTGTTGTTGCTGTTGTGCCCGCAGACCCACGCACTTGTCTATGCGGCGACAAAGGAACTCAATTTGCGCTCGCACTCCTTGCGTTGGAGGAGGCAAATCAGCACGTAGATCAGAACCAAGAACGAACTTTTATTTCAACGATCATCTACTACATAGTCTGGATTAGTCGTCTGTTTCTAAAGTTTTGTCTATAAAAAGCGTCTTGTCTAGTCGAAAGTCTGCTTGTTAAGATATCTGTAGGTTGTTCGCATTGTTGTTTTGTGCACTCACTACCACCACATGGCATCACAATTATTTGCCTTATTGCAACGTGAAATTCATATGGCAAGCAAGCAAGCAAGATCGAGTGCCAGAATTACAGGCAGCCGGCCAGACATAGGCATTTGTTTGGTATCCTTGTTATGTTGGGATGGGGAAGAGAGTTGACTATAACATGTTGTAGTATCAAGATGGCAACAAGTCGTTGCTTGTTGGAAAAATTGTTTACGCTTGAAATTCATATAGCATTGGCGGCCCTCATGGAAGCAGCGCAAAACTATTTTGTGGAGAATGCCTAAGAGTTAAGTCAACAAGTTCGATAATGTCAGGCATAACCAGATATATCTCAAAATTATGGTTTTTTTGTAAGAATTTCTGCTACTAAAGACTGAATAAGTGAACACTGGTATGCAATAAGATGTCAACCTAATTGCAATTACTTATGGAATAATAACATTTTTGTTTACTCGTCGTAGAACAAATGCTACTCGTATGAAAAGGATGAAGAAATTTGCTCAATTTTAATGTCTTAATAAACAAATATTGTCCAGGTGCCTTGAAAGACAGGTACTCATTACTATATAGAATTGGATAAAAATTTTAGATATTTTTTACAAAATATATAATAAATAAATATTCTTACGAAATTCCTGTCTCTTAGACGATAATTTCGATCTCTTACACTTTTCTGAGTTCGATCACTGGATTGTGTAACAATTAAAAACACACAAACTTATTTAGTTATAAAATGGTTTATTTAAATCACAATTGTTTATCTCATTAACATTCAAATATTAATCTAACACTTTATAGACAACTGTTTTACTTTATAACGGAACACACTGTATTACTTTCAAAATAAACTGTTCTGTTTCACTGTTTGAATTCAACTGTTCTGCTTCACTGTTTTAATTCAACTGTGCTCGAAAACTCAGATGACACCCTTTTATACTGCAGGCATCACTTTCTCGAATAATCCACTACTTCCTAGATGGCGTGTAATCTACCATTATCCATAATTAACCAGAATGTTGCTATTATGCTCTAGATGGCGTTGAACGACGGTGATAATTTCTCTCGGTTATCGACTTTTATAGTGTACTGCGGCGTCTGTTCGGTTTATTATTTTTAGTACAAAAACTGCACTTTTTCCGCTAGATGGTGTAAAAGTATTTATACAGCCAGTGATGCTAGCTAGTATCGTTTAGTTTTCTTTTATTGGTTTTTATTTCGAGAATTTTCTGGCCTAAACCAAATTTCGCTACAATATATTACTTTCAAAATATACTTCATGTCATTTTGAACTAACATCATTCTTACTATAGAGGTAGTGCTTAAAGTGGGCGTTTTTGGCTATTACTTAAATAATATACAAAATGTACCATATGTTTTGAAATTATGCCAATGAGAAAGAAAAAATGTCTCATAGTACAGTCTTCAAACAAAAGACTTAAGCGATAAACTTCATGTTTTTAGCACAAATTGTTAAACTCTAATTATAAATAGATTATCGTTTTTTTTCAAGCTTTAAGTCACAAAACAATTGCGTACTCAATTGATGCTGTCATTTGTAATTTTCATTAAAATCATTTATAAATGAACGCCCATCACAGAAAGCGTCACAAGTGCAACAACTGCCATTAAATGCAAAACCAATTTGGTATTCAAAATTTCTTAACAAGTCATACAAATGCCAAATAAAGCCACATCTTAAATAAAATCTCAATAGACAAACAACAACAACAACAACAGCAACAACTAAATCAGAACTTAATCGCCCAACATCAGATTACGCACAATTATAGCGATTGCATTGATTTCAATATCAACGCTAAAAAAGCATAGAGCATTTTTCATAGTTACAAACCAAATGGCGCCGCGCTGTATATTAAAAACGATTGCCTTGACACTGATCGCATGCCGCATGTGTGATGCAGCAAAAATATAAATATTAATGGGAGCAGTTTAAATAACGCACTACTTGTGTAGTTTGGTAAGCCACCTTTTTGCCTTTGGTCATAATTTCAGAAATAAAATGCAAATTGTTACCAAGTGTTTGTTAAAAGTAATGGGATATTGTTTGCCTTTGCTTTACTTTACTTTTTATATCATTGCATGCAATTGAAATAACATTTGAATATAGTGCGTAATCTTTTGGTTAATGAATTTTGAAAATAAATAAATTTTTTCACAGTATAATCGAATTATATATACATATGTATTTGAGCATTTCTTAAGCCATAATTATTGGGAGTGCGGTAAAGCTATTTTGTTTTATCAAAGCTGCTTTCTTATGAATTGAATGAACATGTGAAATCTATCCAGAATATTAAAGAAATATTTTGCATTTGTATTTTAATTTACGTGAACCTCAATTTTGAAAAAAAAAAATGCTATTTTCACTACAAAGAAAACAAAATAAGGGTCGTTCTGAACTTTTTGGGCTAAGTCCTGTAAAACACGAGTGAATAAGAAAATTGCGCTCTGTGAAAGAGAAAAAATGTAAAAAGTACAGGAACGGATAAAACCATTTTAGCACGAGAATGTTCGTCGTAAGTTTTTGAATGTAGTTGGAACAAAAATTGAATTTTCTAAGTCCAGCAGACAATAAATAAATATCTTAAACGTACAAAGGTTATTCTTTTGCAAATATTTTAAGTATAATTTTGCGGAAATCGGACAAAAAATTTAGAAGTTATTTGAAAAAGCAGTAAAAGACTTGAAATAAAATTAAAGGAAAATGGATGAACACCGTAATCGATATCAACTTCCAATATCAAAACCAAAATTGAAAATTGGACAATTATTTGAACTACTGCTTATTCTCAAAACCTTAAAACTCTTTTGATGTCCAAAATTTAATTCCTGATAAATATCAAATTCTCCTTTCTGTAGTTGCAATAAAATCTGCAGGCAAAAAAAAAAAAAAAAAGTCTGACTACATTCAAAAATCAATTAATTTTAAAATGCATCAAAAAAATACTCAAAAGTCACGCATGCTAAAGCTGCTGCTGTAACATCTTCGTAACATGACCCTAATGCCAGCAGCAGTAGCAGCAGCAACATACACTGAAGATACTGGTTGCTGGTGGTTTTATTGCCAATAATGACATCATTGCCGTCATCGGTCTTATCATGTCTTCATTTTTGGGGTGTCAAATTTAATGTACGCTTTTTTTTCTTTAATAACTTATTTTTTTTTTATTTTGGTATTGACGCATGCGCAAAATATGAAAATTAATCTGTACCAAAAAATTATAAATGAAACCAAATCTGTAGCACCTGCAGCTGCCTGTTTTTTTTTATTCTCAACATGATGCAAACTTTGTCATGTAGTGCGCGTAAAGGTGCCAATAAATGATTAGATGTTCAGATCTTAATTTTTTTCAACCTTTTTTGTTTGGCTTAAGGATTATGCTGGGGCAGTCTTGGTTCTTGGTTGACACCAAACAAAAAAAAAATATGATATTAATAACAACGTATGTCTTAATTAGTGCATGCCAAAGGAAAAATGAAGGTTTAAGTAATTTTATATATGGTTGCCGAAATTTTAGTTCTTAAAGAAAAACACATAATTTCGAACGGTTGCCAAAAGGTTTTATATTACATTGAGTTTTTTATGATCAAGAAATTATTAATCGTAATTGAGATTAAAAAAAGAGTTTCAGTTTCGAAAAATATTTCAAAGCCGAAAATTCAAACAACTCAAAAAAAAAATTGAGAAAGGAAGATAAATGTTTAGTAGTCGAAAAATTATAAAAAAGTCGAAAATGCTAAAAAAATAAAAAATTCGAAAATGCTAAAAAACATCGAAAAATATTATCAGTCGAAAGATGTTGAGTATAATCAAAAAATTGTTGAAAAAAATGGAAATTGGTGATATGTTGAAAAATGTCGAAAATTGACGAAAGGTATCAAAGAAGTCTGAAAAAGTATAAAATGTTAAGCAAGCGCTATCGTTCCATGTTATATTGCAGCATACTCAGTCCAGTTTAGATTTGTTCTTATTCGCACCAGTTCACTCGTCAAAAATTTTAATTTTCCGAAAACATTTCTTTACTTTTTTTTTTTCTTCATACAAATTATTTTCAAAGTGTGCTATTTCTTTGTCCGTTGCTGAACACACTTTTAAACGATTATTCGATTGTATGGAGAATCACTTAAAATACTAACGCATATTACAAAAAAAAAATATATATAATATTCCCCAAAAATTATACCCAATCGGGAATGAAAATTGTCAAAAGCACGGAAAGAAAATTTATTCAATATTGATAAGATAATTTCCCAGAAACTAAAACTAATGGCTGACCGAAAAATACGGCAATTTTGGATTTGAGCAACTTTTTGTTTTTTATCGAGCGATTACACTTGGAGCGCATTTTCTTAGGAAACTACGCTCAAAAGCTTATATCACTTTTACTGAAGATTTTCCAAATGTTTTGATAAGTACCATACGTATAGAGTATATTAGCGTTGTCCTTCCGCTCATAATGATTAGGAGGGAGCTCTTGATTAGCGTCACACCCAGTGTCGACTTAGCTATGAAATTATGGATATCACGATTATGGAAAAACAAAAATATTTGACAGCGATTACTTTTCCAATTGTACCTCATAAGGTTTAAAATGGGCGAAATCGGTTCATGGAAAAAAAAGCTGGTGAATGTGCAACCATTCGTGACGTGATGTGTAAACTTAATGATGTTTAGTTACGTTTATCGGAAGACTCGAAGAATGTCTGTCATAGACCATAATTTAGTCAGATATATGAAATGTATAAATTGGCGTTATTTTTTACGCTGGACGTATATTTATGACGTCAGTCATTGTTATTTACAGAGATAAAAACTTTCGGAACTTCGGAAACTTTTTTTATGAAAAGCACATTTTACTGGCTAAATTTTATTTCAATACGTGCATTGTTTTGAAATTTTTTTTGATATAGTTCCCACCGCAATTATTGGGCGATTTAATTTATTCTGCAATTCTACTTTATTCAGTGCTTAAGTTTTCTAATCTTCATCCTTAGACTTATAGCAGTTGAAACAAACAAGCAAAAAATATATCTCAATGTATACATATATGAAATTATTAGCGCAAACAAAAGACTTAGGAAACGAACTTCACCTTGAGTATGGTATCTTAATAAAAAAAACTCTAACAGTCCTTTGTGCAAAACTTACTTAAGCTAAGTAATATTGCAGCTCGTCCTTCATCCAAAGTTACCAACAATCACATCGCTAACAACTACAACAATAAATTCCACTACAACAGCAACAACACTTTTAAAACCTTATCTAGCAGGTGTTCCTCTCATCACAGCGGCAGCAGCAGAAAAGCGTATGATTTTCTCAAGGAAATTAATTACATTCAATAAAAGTCAATGAATGAATGAATGGCAACACGATAGTTTAGCCGCATTACACAAGCAAAAGTCTTAAATTATTTATAGGCGCAAAAGCAAAAGCGGTAATTAATAGCAAGAAAATAAAACAGAGATGGTGAGCGGAAAATCAAGTACGAAAAACAACAACTACTACTGTGATGGCTTTTTTTAGATTGATGTATATGTATATAGAAAGACTTAAGGTAAGTGCACTTAATGCCGTCAAACTAAAAAAATAATTAATTTTAATTTCCCCAGTAAATCCCTTGCATTAGTTGACTAGTCTTTTTTAAAACTTTTTAGAAAAGTAATGGCAAAAAAGGCTTATAAAGCTAAGTTGTTAGCAGGGGATATAAAAGAAAAAGGGTATATTTTAACGATTTTTTATTAAAAACAAAAATGAACATATTTAAAGGTCTAACGCCACATTAAGAGGCAGATGCTGGTCTAGTTTATGGAATCCTTTGGCCACACTGTGCGCCGGTGTGAATACCTCCATAGTATTTTTCGGCATCAACTCGCCATTTTCGATTAGAAAATGCTATAGGTTGGCCTGCAACTTTTTGGCCGACGCTTAGTATTATAGAAAATAATTAATAAGCATCAACGAAAAATCAATATGTATCGGAAAGTTACTTCAGTAGTAGAAAAAGCAATGAGTCTATCGAAAAGAATCGATAATAGCCTATATGCATTCAAAAATTATAGGAGTTTTGGAAAGAAAAGTATAGAGTATTATCCACCAGTATAGAAAATTATCGTGAAGTATCGGATATGATTGAAAAGCATTTAAGTTCTCATTTTTGGCACTCACTTCAACTCCTTAATTCAAAATTCATAGGAATGCAGTCATATCTTATACTCAGAGAGTCTATTTCCATATATTCATGCCCATATTAGGCAATACTACCCTAACAGTCTCTTATTTTTTTTCTCCTTTTCATTAAATTTATTATAATAATTTATGCTGTTGTTGTACACAAAGGGGAGTCAAATGTGTTGCAAGTGCAAAAAGCCGATATTACACAATTAATCCATGTGTGTCTTTGACGAAGTGCGCAAAGAACAAAAAAAGTTAAAAAAAAGCAAAAAATTACTGCTCGCACCTGGCGGAACTGTCAAGTCATAATTTGCACTTTAATGGTTGGCGCAATATAAAAATAAGGGACAAACGACAACCGCATAGAAAAAATCGTAGCAGAAGTAAAGAGGCTAAAATCATTGACATATAATTATGAAAGTAATGGGTTGATCGTCTCCCAACATATTGAAAGATGCTGAGCAAGCACACTGTACAACATTTACTTATAAATAGTAAAGAAGGGTTAATAATATTAAGCAACATAATTTGTATGTTCGTTTATCAGCAAAATTATGAAAAGGCGATGGCAATAGATAAGACTCACGAGCAGAAGGAATACTAGGGAAACCTGTCGGTCAGGACGCTGGTGGAACCCATGGGCTGTAAGATGCAGAGAAAGAGAAAAAATATTGGTTTTCATTTCAGTCAAATGTATGCTATGTACATATAATGTTTTGAATTCAAATAGTGCGGAAAACTCGACCATGTTATTTTAAGATCGGACCATATCTTGCGCCTCAAGTTTTAATCTGAAAACTTGATATTTTAAATGAGAGTTTTTGGTACATTAGCTGCCTGTTAAAGACCAGACAGAACATAGGAATGATATTTGTAGAGTGTAACAACGTACTGTAGAATTGAATTTCTTCCGTGAACTTGCAGCCGCTAGAGCACATTATGCACACTACGCATTGGCTTGACCCAGAGCCTATTATGAGAAAGTGGCTGCATTTCGTCCTACCCAAGCAACTTAACATACAATATGAAGGATGTTATGTCTCAGTCGGAGTCGTCGTCAAATCTGAAAAAGTTCACGAACAAATTCTTTCACAACATGTTGAGAGAGAAAAGTTTAACTAATTAATTCACCAATATCATGCTTACAGTTTCGATCTCTTGATGATACCTCTGTGGCAAGATTAGATTAATGAATACGGATTTATATAGAGCAAGAAAAAGGAGAAAGCATAGCGTAGAGTCAATGATCAAAGTATGTACATATAAACAAAGGAGCGAACGAACAATCACAATATCCAGAAAGCCAGCTATGCAAGAAAGTGAGCACTTCGCTGAAACGGACAGCGGTCGTTGGGTCAAAATATCAGAATAGCAGATAAAAAGTCCAGGCGGATTACCTGTGTGGGTTAGTAACTTTTCTGCACTATCAAAAATTCGTTCCGAAAAAAAATCTAACCTTGACTATCCCTATCAATACTTAATCGATAAAATCAGTATATCAATGTTTTGTTAAACAAAAATAAAATTATTGACCTATAAATTTTTATTTTAGCTCAGTATGATGTGTAGCCTGTCCATTATTTTCAACGTTCTTTGATCGATACGGACTATTTGAACGAAATCAAAAGTTTTTCATAACCTGTAGCGTTAATTCTTTGAGCTACATGGGAGTTTTAACTTTTTAACTACCTCTAGCAGTTGCAAAATATAATAATTTAAATTTTAAAAACAAATACTGAATTACTTACCCATTTATACTCTAAACTGCTACAAAATGTCCGCAATTCCGGAGCAAAACATTTAAAAAGCACTGAGATAACCTTCAAAAAAACAACAGTATATAATTGCACTGTAGCAGCGACTGCAGCTCACTTACAAAAAAAAACGCATAGCAGATGCTACACTTTAGCAGCAACTGTAATACACTCACACTATAAAACAATTGACACACTCGCTAAGATTTCGAAAAAGGAATTTCAATTTTTAACACATCTTGCACTTTTTTATGAAATGAAAATATTTTCAATGAAATTAACTTTTCAATTTACTGAATTTCAATAGTCTGAACTAATTCAGCTTTTACTACTGCACTTCCACTGGCGGTTTTGTCGTCGCCGCCGCTTTTGGCATTTTGGTATTTTAGCACTTTCACACAATTTCATGAAAATGTTTTATTAAATTTACCACAAAGACATCGTGAAGACATCGATTTCAATACTTTTCGAAGTTTTTTTCTTAAATATTATTAAAATAGATGCAAAATTACATTTAAGAAATTACCGCGTGTTTTGCAAATGCAATTAATACTAAAAAGTGACAGTTGTTGGCGTTGCCACCTTCTTTATAGGAACTATGACTGTAATGTATGGCTTTATACTAAACAGGGACGATATTATTTTCAACTGTGTTCATTTAAAACCTTCAAATAGATCCGTGATTTTTTTTAAAGACCTTAGGCGGCACCTATTCGTTCGTTTAATACATTCCAGGTAAAATTCATTGAATGTCAAATATAACGAGGCTTTCCACCCATTTATCTACTTTCGTGTCTTAAAGCTCTCCTTGAGCCGGAAGGAAGCCACAAGAAGGTGATTATCGAGCCCGAAATCAGTGCTTTTCTGACCCGTACGTCAAAAATGGTCTTCTTGCAGAGTCATTAAAAATAAAAATGAAAGAAACCAAATAGATTATTTCACAATGATTTTTCCTTACGGATTCATAATAGATAGGAGGAGCATTCCTTGAACAGTGAGCTACCATCATAAAGCGAAACATCACAAAGTGAGCAAACAGGCACTGCGAAAAAAAATTCTGTTGACCAATTTAATAACAGAATAGGAAAATTGTACAGCAAACTATTAGGCGTATAAGGAGCGCCGCAACATTCTCAAAACAACAGCTGAAAGTAATTAAAAACAAGATATTCAATGTAAGTATTTGTAGGTAGCTCTAGTGCGTTTAGAAGAACATCCGGTAGGGTCTGCACCAATACTGTTGTTACTGGCAAAACTATAAAGTAGTTTTCATCACTATAGTTAAAGGAAACCCCAAACGCTGCCTCATCGCCTTTAGCACATTTTTGATTTAATTATAAGTATTTGTGTATGTGACCGTCAACGTAGCGCAAACTTTGTATCTTTAGCTGCTGTTATAGTTGCAGCAACTGGTCAGAGTTGTAAAAGAGTACAATATTTTGTTCCTTATTAATTGGTCATAGTCTGAACTAATTCAGCTTTTACTACTCTTAAAATGCGATACCAAGTTATAAAATGTCTCTCATTGAAATCGACTGACTTTTACTTTTGATTCGTTACAGCTAGGTTCCAAAAAAAGAGAGACGGAAGCAGCCGTCAAACAGTTACTAACGTCCTGTGGCTGTTCTTATGAAAACTGCCGATATTTTGCATTTTCTGAGATCATTTTCGTAGATTATTTATAACTTAAATTAGTTTAGGCCTATCAAGTTGACTGAAAGTGAACTTGTTCCTTGTTTCTCTAATGCGAATGTAATGTTTGACAGCTCTTGCGAAAATCTACTGTACAATGTGAAAATGACAGACAATTGTTGACGAAATAAATTCACTGTCAGCATGTGTACAATATAGCTTGCATGTTTATTGCTTTTTATGCCTTCGATAGGCACTGCCTCTACTTATAATAATCATCATAATTATTATCATCATCGTCGTCGTTGTTGTCGTTAACCTGTTGAACGTCGTCATCTCACTTGTGATGATGTTATTAAGGCCTTTAAAGAAATCCGTTTTTTTTTTTTTTTTTGTAACTTGCTTGTCTTACACAAAATGCTTTTTTGATAAACTTGTTACACGATCGATCGACATAGTACCTTCATATGGAATTTGTGATAGGCGTCTTATCTGCACAAATGAACAGGCAGCCAGGCGCAAGTTGGTGGTAGGTAGGTAGGTAGATAGGCTTCCGGTGCATGCAGATAGCGTGATAAAACTAATTGCTGCGGCAGCTGAATTGAATATTAAAAATAATTAAAGTTGTTTGCATCAAATACAACAAAGGAAGCTGTTTGAAAATGCCTCCAGAAGATGTGAAGTTGTGAGTTGTTGTCTTGAAGAGTAAAGGATTCTGCTGTTATAGTTTTTTCAGTTTTTGGGGATCAGTAAAAGCTCACCACTTAGGTGAAGACGCGTTTTGGGTGACTGCATATTTTCTATTGTGTTTATCTCTTCTAGGGCCTCTAAAATACTCTGCCATCATGCGCGGTCATTAGCGAGAAAATTACGGTTTTTAGACCATAACTCTGTAACGGCTATTTTTAGGCCATAATTCTGTAACGGCTGTGTCGATTTGAAAAATGATGACGTCATATAATAGGTAATTAAATTGGCTATAATTATGAGGAACGCCAGTGTCGCCGTTTCCGAGATATTTCGTTTTTGGTCATAATTCTGTAACGGCTGCGTTGATTTGAGTTATTTTGAATTGATTTGCAAGTCTGAGTTTATAGTTTGCCTTTTAATATCTGGTACAGAGGTCACTAGAAACCCAAGAGCCAAGTGGTAAACGTCCCCACAGCTGCCAAGTGAGGATTTACGATTATATTTACGGCTCCTTGTCTCGCAAGTCACTGGAAATTGTAGCTAAAATTCAAGCTAAAAATGGTCTTGTTTAATTTACTAAACTCAATTAATGAATGAACCCATTTTCACTTAAAATTTTATAGCAATACTTATTTAGTTATAAAAATATGTACATTCAATTACTATTATGTTACATAACAATAACCGCGCTTAAGCTAAAACTTATAAATACATTTGAACTTTTTACTATGATGCTAGGCAACATTTATCACATTTTAATTTTACACCTAAAAACAACTGGCGTCCATCGTATATATTGCTCATTTCTAACTGGACAGCCTCTATGATAAGTTTGTAGGCCATATGCCACGCGCAATCGTCCTCATTTGTTTTATGTGCATTAATAACTCTGCAAAAATAGTTTATTTAATTTTTAATATGTGTACATAATTGAACTTTAATTATATTTACTTGCACAAGTACATCAAAGGGTCGTACAGTTTATCTATTTGCTTGGCACGTACAAATTCCCTTGCATGTTCGCTAATTAAATCAACATCGTAATTTTCAGGTGAAATGCTGCTTTGCACCCAACCAAGCAATAACTCTATACAATCTGTTTGAGCAAATATATTATCAACAGCTATCTCTACAACCACTTCGGTAGCATCAATTAGTTTTGTTGGCGTAGTTGGTCTATTACCTACCACTTTAGCGTGCTCCTCTTGTTTTTCCATTTGCATTACAATTTCTTCTCTTATATCAGGTGGTAATGCTTGTAGAAACTCTTCGTCAACTTGTATTTTTGGCTCCTTTAACGCTAGCAGCTTTTGTTCGCGTTTTTGTTGTGCTGCCTTTGAAGTAGATGGAAGAAAATCACTCTCATTTAATTCATAGATATTACTTGTAGGCTTTACTGTACTGCTTTTTGTATCAGCTTGAGGAGCTACAGGTTGTATAATCGTTCGTTCACGCAAAATTTCAGCACGTATATCATGCGGTAGTTCCGCAAAAACCGTAGGGTCGACATCGTCAGGGCATTGTGAGTTTGTTATGGTGCCGATGGTGGTAGGGATAGTTGCGATTTTTTTTGCAGCAGCGTTTTGTAGCATACCAATAACATTACTATTGGTATGCTCAGAAGTTTTTTTTGTACCAACTGGACGTTCACGCGTTCGCTTGGTTCCTTTTGTTGGTGATTTAGTTGCTGTTGTAATTTTTAATTGCTCATCATCATTTAATTTTGGCATTGCTGCTTCAGTAGCTTGCTCTATAAAGAGAATTTAAGAATTTTTATACCTTAGAACCCACTTTGACTTTAATTTTTGAGTTAGCTACCTTTTTGTTGTTGTTTTTGAACTGCTTTATTGAACATATTCTTGATTATATTTTCCTTCTTTTCCTTACCTTCTGTAGGATCATCTAACTTTGAGAGTTGTATACCAATGCCGCGCAATTCATTTGGCGGCAACGCTAACGCTTTCATGGTAGTAAGAACTGTGCGCTTAATCGTCTCTAAGTCATTGGTGTACTCAGAAAGAGATACAGTTTTTGTAACATTATCACAAACGCCATGACCCATGAATTTTGAAGTCTCCACAGGTGCTTCTTTTGCACGTACCATTAATTTTAAAGTTATACTTTTTGTCTTTCGATGGATATCCACGAGTCTTGTGTGAACTTCAGTAGAAAGTTGTATAAGAAAAGTTTCCAATTCAGCATATTCGCTAAAACGTATTCCATAATTGACCTCAGCAGAAACCGATTTACGTATCTGATAGCAAGATTGATATGAACTATTTACATGCATTTTAAAAATGTATATCAAACCTGTCCATAAGTTAGGGTGCGATTATCAATGCCGCGACAAAACTGATATAAAGTTTCACCAAACTTTTTGCCCACAATCATTTGTAGTCTTGCCAATGAAACCTTTTGCAAATCGCCGCAAGTTAACAAATTTTCACCTTTTAGAGTGTACGTAGTACTGTTGCCGACACCAGGTAAGTCACTTATGGGTATATTGGCCATATATGCCATAACATTACTAGTCTCCAAGTGATATTGACCATCAGGTTTAGCATGTTTTGTTGCCATTCGCGCTTGAAGTCTAACGAAGATTTAAGGAAAATATTTTTTAAGCTACGATTTTAAACAAAACATTTTAAAGCAATTGTGGCAGAGACGATAAATTTACGAGACTTTGTATTCTCAAAAATTCATCACGCAAAAACATTAGATATTTTTCCCTCTGTGAAATTACGTGAATTTTTGAATTAAAAATTTTATTGAAATTGGAAAGTCTTCTTAATGTTTCGTCTCTAATTAGAGAAAGACAAACGAGCACTAGATTTTTTAGAAAAAAGATGCATAGATATACATAATCTTAATACTCACTTGTTAGCACCTACGCCCGCCGAACAGGGACAGTCAGTCTTCTGACGTACCTCTTCTCTAATATATTTTACAAAAGTCATTGGTGAAATTTTCAATGTATCTAGCAGGTCCGTAAGGTCAACAAACATTTCATCACAACTCACAGCTTCAATATTTAGCGTATATTGTGCAATTGTATCATAAAGCGTAAAAGCAACTTCTCTATAGCCTTCAAAATCATATGGTATAGTTCTTAGCTCTGGACACAATTTCATAGCTTGTCCGACAAACATGCCATTACGTAGACCTTTTGAACGTGCTTCATAGTTACATGATGCGATTTCCGAAAGCGACATTTTATTATCGAATCCATGGCGCACCTTGTCTGATAGTATATTATTATGAAGATGTTGCTCAAAACGTTCAGCAAACAATTCCATTTCTAATTGACGATCAGCTTTTGGATGCACTGGTACATCACTAGCTGCAGCACCACCTGTAATGAAAATTCTTCTACTCATTACACGTATTTACAAAATTAAAACACCACCAAAATTTATGATTTCGCCAAACAATCGAACACCTTTAACAATTCTTATTATAAATATATCAAAACCCATACCTTTCGAATGTGTCACCGCAACAGGTTGACCCCGTAAATGTGGATATTTACGTAAGCCAACTGATACAAAGAAACAATCCATATCGATATGCATTAAACATGAACTACTCGGTAGGAGCGCAAAATCATTTATGTCATTGTTGGACTTTAGTTTTTTATGCAGTTCTTCTCTAGCTGGAAAATCGCCATTTTCATGCTTCTCACGCAGTTCACTGACATATTGTTTAAAGCCTGCTCCAAGTGTAGCAATATGATGTAACCGTGAATTGTTATAAAACTCTGATAGAAATTTTGGATCTACAGCAGTACGCGCCACTCCGCTACTATTGCCATTTACAACAGCCTTAAATGGTTTGCGTTCAATGTCGTCCTTCACCGAAGAAGTCTGTTGCGGCGCAAAACTCTGTCGCATTTTTTCATTTAACTCTTGCAAGTCTTGCATAATAGCTGAAACTTCTGATGTCACTTCGTCGCGTACAGCAGCACTGATTTTTTTAATTGGAGGCGACAGCGTAATTTCATCTTTTCTTTTTAAGTCAAATTTCAGAGACGGCTGAGAAGTCCGCTGGTTACTATATAACAAATATCTCGTATAGTCGACTAAGCGACCTTCTCGCAAACTGTCCACTACCCATTGAGCTTGTATTATTTTGCTTGTATTCATATTGCGAACTTTTACATCAGGTAAATGAGATGCAATGATATAAGTTGTATGTGATCGCTGGTAGTGATGAAATGTTCCACCGTGTACCATCATAATGCGTTTCAGTTCATCCGCTGAAGGATTTGTGCGTCCGTTAACGTATATAGAAACTCCTGCAAAGAGGTTTGTCTTACGAAATGGATCACTGGCCGCTGAGAACTGCTCCTCCAGTTTTGTGACTTTAGCTGACATGTAGCCGCCCTGTGTTAAACAAAAAAATTGTTTACTTTCCATTCTTTGAAAATGTAAGTGATATATTTTTAACTTTACCCACTCATCGAAACCATTGTTGGCGTCCCAGGACATTTTATTGTGAAATACATTAATACATCCAAAAATCTGTTGAGCTGTGTGTTTATTTCTGAATTAACACATGTAACCGCCAAAATCTTTCATTCTCAACAGCTGATTTTAACAGTTCTTGTAATGTATGACATTGGTGTTTTAAAAACAGACATTACTGTTCTAAAAAGTGCTTCCAATAATAAAAATTTTGACGCACGGGTTTCCATTAAAGTGGCGTTTTCATGTTATCTTTCTTGTAATATGTCGCCACATTTTCTTTTTGTTACTTAAATGTTGGCTTTTCCCAACTTCAGAGCGAAGTTCCTCTAAAAGAGAGAGTAACAACCTTGTGGGTGCTTCAAGCCAAATTGTCCGCATCCCACCCTCTAGCTCAGCCTCTTCCTCGTATTGTTGCTCAGCGTCTGGCGCGCCATCCACGGTTAATGTTACATTGCCAATTGGCACAAATTCATCTCCATGGGTTTCCACGACTAACTGGGTAAGCTGCTCTCTATAATTCGGGTCTAAAAATAGCACATACATACATATATGTACAAATTTTAGTTTTTCTTTACAAATTCTTTTTTATTTTACCATTTTGAACTTTTTTAAAAGTTCCTGGAGAGCAAGTTACACTTATCTCCTGTAATTTTTCTGCGTTTTGCTCCATCTCAAACTAAAAAAATTTTAATAATATGTAATTTAATTTACACTTCAGAATTTGATTAAAATGTTACGTTTTTCGGCTTAAGTTTACTTTAGCTGACATTCTCCGAAAAGTTTTTATTAAAAATCGCGCGCGCGATAAACTCTTAATTTTTTTTTTCTACTATAAGTAGTGTTCAGTAGAAATAATGCAACAAAACTGTTTAACTCAAAATGTAAAACAATTTTGGCTAAAATACACTTAACGTCAAACCTCTTATTTTTATCCTAAGCATTGTTTTAAAATGCATTTAAAATAAATCAAAGTTCAAGATAATTTATAAAGCTATAAAAATCAGGCAGAAAACTTTAAAAACATTTACTTTTTTAAGTTATTTCAATAATATTCTCGAAAATGCTTCACTCGCCTTGCATTCAGAATGTCTTAACCAAACGGTTACGCAACTATGGTGCTGGTTTTAGCTCCTAAACTCTGCCATTGTTTGTTTACTAAAATACGCGCAACTTTTTGACAGTCTTCAATTTTTACCTATTTTTCCGTTGCAGCCAGAATTGTGGTGATTCGAGTAGTCAGAGAAATTTTAGCTTTTACTCTCTCGAAAATCGCGATTTTTACCACAAAATCTAGCTAGAACAAACCTTTAGTTACCGAAGAATAGCGCGAAGATTTTGAATAAGCATTTTTAACAAAAACTTTAAATATTGTCATTAAACGTTAGATTTACTGTGTCATGGATCAATTGGAACTTAAAAAATGTGATCTTTGCGGCTTAAGCTCAAAAACCTCACTAGATGATTTAACGACATTTGGAGACTGGATGCACAGACACGGAATCACTGTTCACTATTTTTGCTTGGTACAATTTAAGACTTAAGCTTACTTTGGCTTAAGTTTACCGTGACTCCCATCGTCCAATGGGAACTAAACTAATATTTTCTTATGTGCTTTTTTGTTCTAAGCACAAATGTGTAATCAAAAAAAGTCGCTCGGGTCTGGTTTCGGATACATAGCCATCGGAAGTTGCAGATATAGCTTTTATGAAAATCCTTATAAGTTGGGAACCCCTGAATGGATATCAAAAATGGGTGTCATAATATAGATAATTTAATGGCCTACAATAATGGTGCGTAAATCTTTGAAATCTAACCCATAATTTTAGAGATACGACGATTTTTCTGAAATTTTTATGAATTTTTTTTTTTAAAACAGTTATTTTTTCCAAAAAATGTGTAATTAACGTATAACTTTTTTAGCATGGTAAGAAAGCTTAACTTATTCCCTTTAAAATGGTGTATAGCTTGTAAATTTTAAGAACAAATTATACACCATTTAAAAGGTAATAAATCAAGCTTTCTGATCATGCTAAAAAAGTTATAGGTTAATAACACAATTTTTGGAAAAAATAACAGTTTTTTAAAAAAAAATTTGTCAAAATTTCAGAAAATTCGTCATATCTCCAAAATTATGGGTTAAATTTCAAAGATTTGTTCACCATTATTGTAGGCCATTAAATTATCTATGTTATGACACCCATATTTTTGATATCCATTCAGGGGTTCCCAACTAATAAGGATTTTCACAAAAGCTATATCCGCAACTTCCGATGGCTATATATCCGAAACCAGATCCGAGCGACATTTTTTTTGCTATTTTTATTGCTATTTTTATTGCCATTTTAGGGGGTAAAACAACAAAAAAAAAAAAAGATTGGAGCATGGGAGTCACGGTAAACCTGTGCCCTGACTTTTGCTCCCATTCGCCAAACTTCTTATTAAAAGTGTCGGTCGGATCTAGATTCAGAGATATGTACATCGGAGTTGCGTATATAGCCTTTATAAAAATCAATAGTTGGGAACCCCTGGATTGATATACAAAATATGAGTGTTATAACAAAGATATTTGAACGAGCTACAATAATGGTTAATGAGATTTCCAAATTAAACCTTAAGTTTTGCTTTGATCTTTTTGAAACTTTGGCCATTTTTTTAAAAAAAACATTTTTTCCTAAAAATTTATTTAGCTTAATTCTTTCCATTTAAATTGATGTATCGCTTGTTATAAATTTTTGCATACTAACCCATTTTGACCAAATAAATTTATTTCATAACCTCATTTGAAAACTATGTTATGATGGACAACAACAACACCACCAACGACAACATTTTATAAAAATTATTTTACAAAATTAATTTATTCAAATTTATATAAAAATATAATCAAATTGAAAAATTCTGTCTTCGCTAGCTGACTGCTATTGGACATACTATAGTAAACAGCAGCCGAGGGTCGAAGCCGGTGTTGGTGTTGGTATTGTAGGATGTAAGCAGTGGGAGCTAAAGTAAACCCGTTTCCAATTTAATTTGAAACGCACTCAATAATTTTAAAAATTCATAAAATTTTAGTTGCTGTCAACAAATTTGCCTCAAAAAGGAGAAGACTGGGGCGGCATCTTAGGATTTTTAGCGCGCGACATACGTCTCGAAATTCAAAATGCGCTGAAAAAGGTACATATTTACCCAATATACAATGTGAAAATAACGTATTTTACATTTGTTTATCACATTAAAATCTACATAATAGTAAAAACTTGATGTACCGAAAAATAAAATTAATCGGTGTCTTCTTATTTATACTAAAACGTGGATCTATATGTCCAATGCATCTGCATTTGAAATTAAAGCAATTTTGATTTTTTTTTTTAGCTCTGCTTTTACTGCCGCAAACCGAAGGCCTCCATAGCTTGTCATAAGTGCAAGAAGTATTTTCACTTAATTTGCGGCCATCAAAACGATTGTTCTTTCCAGTTTTATGGTGAATTTCGTTCGTACTGTCATAAATGCATACCTCTAGACGATTTTCAGTTAAAAACCAAGAAACATCCACCGCCAAATGGAAGCACATATTGCTACATTTGCAAAGCTATCATGTCTAATTATAATCCTATAAATTGGATATATGCAAATTGTTGTGGAAACGGTTTTGTACACCGAATATGTATGCGGAAATATGCGCTCTCAGCTGGCTACTACTTAGCATGTATTTGGTGCCGTTCAAAACAATTTCGCGATCATGTACGTATGCAGGGTGTTTTTGTACCAGACCGTGATGCGCGGTGGGAACGCGAAAAGAACGCATATGCAGAATTGCATCGCGGTCATCAACGCTGTGATATGGAAGTTTGTTATTGTCCTAAGGGTAGAAATTACACAACTTCTAAATGGCAAATTATTGTGTGCTCGTTGTGTGGGTCCTTTGGTGCACATAATCCAGTGTGCATTTCCGGCAACGAGAAACAGAAACAAAAAATGTATCATTTTAAATGTGATACCTGCCGCAACATTGAAGAATCTGTATCAAATGGCCAACTAGCAAATCAACAACAGCGACAGCAGGTAAAAGTGGATCACGGTCATGGATGTGAAATGGATTATACATTACACGTCATCAAAATGCAATCTGAAGCAGCACCACAACCAATTAATGAAACACCACATTTTTCTGATGATGAAACAGACACTTCTTCCACATCAACAGCTACAACAGTTATCCGGCGTATATCAAATATTGACCCAAATATTTCAGCTGCAAAAAAAGAAATTGAAAAAAAATCCCAACAAAGGGAACTAGTGGACACACAAACCTTGAATGTTGAAGCACAGTCTAAGACTGCATCTACCTCAAGAGATATTAGTAAAGATGATGTGCAGAACTGGGTTAATATAAAAGGGTGGCCTGATTTTGATAGCGATTTGAAATGCATTGGCAGCTGTACGTTGCATATCAATTTAAATAGTCCACGTTTTGCCGGTAAATCAATTGAAAGTATATGTGCCGATCCTTTAGATTTACTAATAACGGAAGCGGACAAAATTGAACGCAGTTCTGATAAAGGAATATTCAAAGTCATTGATGAAGTTATCGAAGAATTTATTGAGGAAACCCAGCAAATATCTGTTGACGAAAATCCGAAAAACAATTAAAAATGTAAATATGTCTATGTTTATTACCTTGAAATTGGTTACTACTCTTACTTTGTTTTTTGTAAATGAAATACTAAATTTTTAATAATTCGGCAAAAGAATCTAATAAATCAATAGCAAGTATAAACATTCTTTTTTATTCAAAATTGTTCTAAAAAGAGGAAGGTTATCAAAAATACTGTGGTGTATTTAATATCCGCATGTATTCAGGAACGAGTAACAGAACATGATATTTTTTATAAGATTTCTATTACCTCTGGTCTGCACCAGGTAATTATCTGGATGGTTTTCAAGAAAGGTATAATGAGATATATTGAGATATCTTGAAGGCTGCAAAAGCAAAACTGTCCGACCGGGCGCTATTAATAAATATACTCATCTTTGCAATCGCACCGCCACATAGCATTGAAGTTTCTGACTCATTACCCTTTTAAAAACACTCAGATTCCTGTTATTAACCAATGAATATTGTATTGGTGCATATAAAGGGGAAATAAAAATTTGTTACAATGTCGATATACATTCTATAAAAAAGAATGCTACAAGTTCTGGTGATACCATCTTATCAATATTTCACATAATTTTTTTTTTAACAATTGAGCATTAAAAATGCTTCCAATCGACACATAAGTAAAGAATCAAAGAAATTATCTAAAATAATGTATGCTGGCAAATAAGCTGGTGCAGATTTAATGCATAATCCCAGCTTAACGTTATAAGGAAAAAAAGAAACTACAGTTAAAATATAACATCAATTTTAATGTCATCTCACAAACCTTTTTTCAAAATTTATATACCATTGAATTTGTGCATGAGTCAGCGATGATTTTTGCTCGTGCAATACATATTCAAAATCCTGCATCTCAATGCAATCAACATCAAAATTGCATGTAAGTGCATGCAATGCAGCCTCATTGCACAAATTACATAAATCTGCACCAGAAAAATTTTCAGTTCGAGCTGCAATAGCATCCAAATCTACACTAGTCGCAAAAGCCATACGTTCTGCATATAATTTTAATATGGCATGACGTGATTCCAAATCTGGTGCTGGTACATGTATTAATTTGTCAAAACGCCCAGGCCGCATTAACGCATCATCTATTATATCAGGTCGGTTTGTCGCGGCAACAACTAAAACATGATTACAGCTATTTGCTGTTGTGTTACTAACAATACCATCCATTTCGGTTAGTAATGTGGAAAGTATGCGTGTTTGTATATCACCTTTAGAGTCACTACTGCGGCAACCAACAAGTGAATCTAAAGAAAAGTATGTTATATGATAAGGCAGCATGTTTATTAAAGAGTTCAATTTACCAATTTCATCTAAAAATATTAAACATGGCGCATGTTTTCGTGCTGTATCGAATATTTTTGCAATAAATTTTTCAGCACAACCAACATAAGGCGAGTATACCTCAGCACCTGATGTAGCTATAAAAGTCATGTTAGCTTCCGTGGCAAGACATTTGGCAATTGTAGTTTTAGCACAACCAGGAGGTCCATAAAGCAAAATACCTTTCAAGAATTTAAATTTACTTTTGTACATTTTGTTTTATTTTGATTTGTAAATACCTTTTGGTAAATTAAGTCCAAAACGTTGAAATGCCTTTTGTTGTTTAAGTCCTGCTAGTACGGAAACCTCTAGTGTGCGTTTTAATTGTTGCATACCACCAATGCTGTCAAAGTGCTGATTTGTTTTAAAGACAGTGACATCTACGCCATGCAAAGATGTTGGTTTCGACTTAAAAGAAAAAAATAAACTAAATTTTTAAATAGATATATGTAACACAAACCGAAATACTATATAGACGCGCAGCAATAAAAAATGAGTAACTCCTTAAGAGCATAAAATTAAAAAAAAAGGATTGAAAAGGAAACAATGCACAAGTCATAGTTAGTTATCAAGGATTTTGCCCAAGAGGTCATAAAACTACTTGCTGATAGCGTATCGTTTGAGCATAAGTATCGTTGGGATACATGTGGCGGTTCTTATGATGGAAAAACTACAATGTACTTAATTCCCAAATAAATTGTTATCAAGCCGTTACCAAAACAAACCTGCGATCCGAAACGTTTAACCAATGTATATTTTACATTATACGAACCTTTTTTAGCACCTCCTTTAATGTGTTGGCAAATTGAGCATTAAGTCCTTCCCGCAATATGCATTGACCAATATTGCGTATTAATAAAGCTATGTCAGCCACTACATAACCCTGAGTTTGTTTGGCTAACGTGTCGATTAATTCATTTGTTAATTTATCTTTCACATCATGGGCATAGAAGCTATCATTGAACAGGGCTCGGAAGAGTTGGATGCGTTTCTGCTCACTAAGCGGTGGTATTGATATTTCTCGATCAAAACGACCAGGACGACGTGCAAGTTCATTTAAAGTTTCTGGTACAGATGTTGTTGCCAAACAAATGACACCAATAGTCGACGCGTGCATATCATCAAGTAAGTTTATAAGTTGAGCACAAACTCGCAATGAATTACCTGAATCGTTGGAGGTGGTTTTCGACATAGGGCAAAGCAAATGAAGATCTTCAATTAGAAGAACAGTCGGAACTGTTGAATTAAAAAGTAATAATTTAAGAATATATATTGTTTCGAAAAAAACAATCTTACAGCGTGGTCTTAGTTTCCTCATAAAATTCTTTACAGCTAAAAATTTACGTCGCAATGTTGCTTCCGTTTCACCTGGATATTCACCTAGAATATTTGATGCTGTAAGTCGGAAGCAATTACAGTGACTTTCCTGTATAAACCACTGGGCAAGCGCTTTTTTTCCACTGCCAGTTGCTCCGACCAACAAAGCATTCAACGATGGACGCAGTTGCCAGCTGCAGTTTCTTTGAATTTCAGCTACTTGCAGCAGATCTTTCAAATCTTGTTGCGCCTGCTCGTAACCATATTCATAAAAATTAGATGGTGTAGTTTCATTTAGTAACTGAACGTCATTGATATTCAATTCAGTTTCATCGTCAATAGTGAACATGATTGATTCTTCCACTGTAGTGGCGCTATCAATACATATGGCTGCAATTCCAAGTTGATCTAGATCTATAAGTTGTACTCGGGTGCCTACCATTAAATGCAGTGCTTGTAAATAATGTTTGGCAATGTGACATAGATATTCTAATGTAATTTTGTCATTTTTATTATTTTTGAACAATTTTTCCGTAACCACAAATGTTACTGTGACCTCCTGTAATGCTAACGTAGGTGTGATGTCACACACTTCCAACCTAGTAAGGACTTCGCTTTTAGCTTTTATTGTTGCTCTTACTGACTCATCTAAGTAGCAGCAACTTGTTGTGAGATAGTCCCTTGGAAACAATTGGCACAATGAAAAACTTTCTTCACTAAAGCATTTACACCATGTTCCTGGTTGAAGTTGAGGAGGAAATTTTGATTTTGGCAGTAAGCATTTTTGCAAAAATAAATTTTCTACACTTGACAGAGGTTGTATTTTTAAATTTAGATCCATTTAATTAAGTCATCAAATTATATAGTTAAAAAATATAAATATTTTAATTAAAAAAATAAATCAAAAAATTTTGCAGTTTTTAAATGAAAATAAAATTTTATGACATCTGTCAAATTAAATTTCAATGCTGCCATAGAGTTGCCAGGCTGTTTGTGAGAAATAGTGGAAATCATAATAAAAAACCACTATTCATAAAGCTGTTCTTTCAACGCAGTTGCACGCTTATAGCAAAACGGTTCGTTTTAAGCCCAATTTCCATGTGATCTTATCTTATCAAATATCAGGGAGGACATCACATGCTATCAAGATAGCAAATGTATGCTATTCACTCTCGCATTCAACAAGCGCATTAGGTTCTGTTCGCATGCTTTTTCTTTCTTACAAAAATTTGATTTGATATCCCTGATATGGGATATCGAAAGATAGCATGGAAATTAGGCTTTACTCAGATTGATGATAAGTTTAGTGTTTCCAACCGACAGCGCCATATTCTGTCAAATAGGGTGGTTCAGATCTATTACGTTATTTTCAAACTACGTAAGCAAAAATGTACCTAATTTTTAAGCTTGTGGTTCAGCTTTTACGATAATTTCAAACCACGTAAGCAAAAAAGATTGCTAAAAACACAATAACCTACGACGGCTCATATTTTCTTCAAGTGTAAAACGGCCGACCCCAGACGTTGTGCTTAGAATTTTGAATTCCGCTGTTGGTAACGAAATACAAAGAAAAATAAACAAAATTATAAATAAATAAAAGTTACCAATGAAAAATAAGTTGAAGGAAGAAGAACAACAATATTAAAATAAGGCTTTCAGAAAACTTTCTTATACATTTCAAATCAATGCTGCACATGGCATCAGTGAAGTGTTTTTAAAAGTTCCAAATTCAAAATTTCTTGAATCTTTCAAATTAAGTCTTTCTGACACGTTATGAACGAAATCTTTCATACAGACATATGAACAGTGGCTCACACCTTATTTGACCCACCTCATTTATATTATTTTGTAATATAAATCGGAAAAAAAATTGAATGCAGTTTTTTTATTGAAATCTTTTCATAATTATTCACAAAAAAAAAAAAAAGAAAAATGTATTCAGTTTTAACACAGTTACATTAAAAAAGCAAAAAACTTAAACAAAATTGATGTCACAGCTTAAAAGACCCATTAAAAACATATAGTAAAAATAGTAATTAATTCACATAAAATAAGCTGTGACATGAATTTTGTTTAAGTTTTTTGTTTTTTTAACGTAACATTGTTAAAGCTAAATACATTTTACATTTTTTTTTTTTTTTTGTGAATAATAAATGAAAAGATTTCAATAAAAAAACCTGCATTAAATTTTTTTTTCGTTTTGTATAAAAATACCGTTTTATATGACAAAATAATATTATAAATGAGGTTGGTTAAATAAGCTGTGAGTATGACTGTATGTAGTCATTGCTTTATATAAACACCTATTAATTAAAACAAAAAAAATAAGATTCAATAGAAGTTCGGTAATAACACATGATTTTTAGTAATAAAACCAATTGCATTTGTCTGTTGGTGCTCCATAGTTACTCATGTTGAAAACGAAAATTTTCCTCCATTAACATTAAACATCTGCCGGTTGACGTCATGTCAACAACGGTGACTTATCAGCCAAAATGAAACCATAACAGAAACAAATGCTACTTTTTAAAAATAGTTATTATTTATAAAAAAACAAATTTTTAGTAACCTTTGGGACTGACACCAAAATCGAAACGATTTTTTCATTTGAACATTACTCAAATGAGCCATACTGCATAACAACGCTACTGAATTTTGTGTAGTATTCCATAATCGTAATATACACAAAGTGTTGATCTGTGCCTCTCATTAGTTCTCACATTACTGTTTTTCACAGCAAAGTGTGTTGATAAATATTTACACAATTGGAAATCCCCAGCAGATAATAAAATGTTTTCTTAGAAGTTTAATGGTAAAATAAAACAGTGGCGGCTTTTTTTTATTGACTTCGTTCTTTTTATTTTCAAGATTAAAATATATTTTGGAATGTACATTTTTTCTCTTTAAAATATTTTTGGTTATATTATTTATAATTATAATAGATTTTTATATGTATATGTATATATTTATATTTAGAGAGATTTTATCATTTTATGTTAAACATAAATTAAGGTACAACAACAAAGGGAGATTCCATCACAACATAAAACACTTGTTATTTTTTAATAAAGACTTTTGCATGCATACTAAGTACCATCACCGGTATGATTGATTCAACTATGGTATATATATATATCTATATATATATATGTGTATGTATGTATATACTTTTAAATTTTACATGATTCAGTGTACAATAGAAAGGTACAGTAAATTTTTGTTTTCAAAATATACATATGTATATTGCATATGTAGGTAGGTATACTAGAGTCATATATAACTACTTTTCTTTTTTACATTGATATATTTATTTTTTCTTTAATTATGATATTATAAGATCCTTTTTGTTTGAATTTGATTATGTTAGTTTTCTGTTCAATTGTGATTTTTCACTTATTTGTATTCAGAAACAATCAGGCGAATTGACATGGTACATAAAACAGATTTTTTTTTTCGCCAAAATATTCAACTTACTGTTGATAATAGAGGTCCTTGGGTTGTGGGAAATATTACCCAAATAATTGAGGAAATAATAATGCAAAAGCATCCGAGGAAGGCGGGCTATCTTCCAACTTTAATAAACCTAAAAATTTAATGAAAAACATCTAACATTCTGGTCTCATTTAGCTTCACTTTGTATTATTTTTACACAATTTTGGCGGCATCTAATTAAATGTTGCACTTATTTTCCTAGATATTCAAATTAATAAAAATTATGTGCATAGTATATTAAATATGCAAGTATTGGGTCAAAACCAGCCTCAAAGCTTTACTTGATATGGTGTTGATGTTGGGTTAAAATATACGTTATTGTATGATTTGAGTTAATATACACATATTAAAAATAAATAAAAAATTTAGTGTGTAAAATGTCATTATTTAATCTTATACAATTTGTACGTAATCATACATATTTTCAGACAAACACAGTCCAATTTGAAAAAAGTAGTTTTCTAGATTTATCTAATTGCAAATAAAAGTCGTTGATCCCAAAATATGTAAATGAGCGGAATTAATAACGAAAAATGTTTAAACATGAAAAAAATCCATTTTAAGTTTACACAGAAAATAATCGCGCCAAAAACTTTTCATCAAAAATAGCTGTTTGCGTTGAGCTCACACTTTGTGAAAGAAATAAAACAGAATTTAGGGCTGAAATGGTTTTCAGATGGGCCGATCTTAGATTTTGGTGTGTCTGTAAAAATCTGGATCATACAGAATTCTGCGATAAATAACTGTTTACTTATGTTGACTTTTTAATAAAAAATAACTGTCGTTTTCGACCAAAAAGTCAATTATTTCAATTTTTAAAAACGATTATAGAGATCAGCAAAACTAAAAGACTGTTATTACGTAGGAAGGTTCAAAAATTTAAAAATATTCTTGTCAAAATTTGCATATTCACATTAACTTTTCACAGATCCTAAAATTAGTTATAATTTGATTCCGCTAAGTGATAATATTAAATTATTTTCCAAGAAATTAAATAAATACAAAAAATACGTTTTGGGTGAATACAAACCACAACCACTTCTTCAATGCTTTGCTTGCCTTTTTACATTGCTTTAGTTCACAAATGACTCGCTTCAAGTTCGGGAATATTATTGAGACCAACATCTGGATTTCTCCAATAATAATTGGGTGGACCCTGACTAAAGCAGTATTTCATATCCAGTGGTTGCTCATTATTCACATAATACATTAAGTAGAAATTACACATTTCATCTTCATTTGTAGCACCTATTTCTGTTATTCTCGTACGATTACTCACCATGGTGCAGCGTGCAGCCAAGCGATCACCAGCAATAATGGGTTCTGAATTTTCTACAGGATAAAACATCTGTGGCGTCAATGGATCTCGTTTTCCTAATTGTGTCCACTGTTGGACACCACGGTCATTTGTACGTACACGATAACCAGCTACAACTTTGCCCAAACCATGTGTATGTGTGCGATATGCAATTGGATAAACCGTTTTATGTTCATTCATCTCACAAGAGGTTTCCATATGCTCGGTCGTCATGGGTGGTATATATCCACCGGTACCTAAAAGTACTACGCCGGCCAATTTATTAAGTCGCTTTGTCGTATAATTGATAAAAACACCGGAGTCATCAGTACTACCGTCGGCAAATTTTGTAATAGTTGCGTAATGGACTTGTAGAACCATATACTTTATGGGAGAATTTTTTCCTACCTTAAAACCTACACCGTCTGGTAGCGATAGCTTTGGTGCATCACGCGCCCATGCATACAGAATTTGCGAACCAGAACGCTGACCACATGGTGTTGCAGTCTTTTCTTCTTCAGATGATTTATGCGCCATTTCCCCGCAATTCCACACTGGCTTCGTTGTGCCAGGCTCCCCGCAACCATATAAGAGCATATGATGCGCCACGTTCATAGTTGCATTCGGTTCATAACCGATTATATAGTAATTTGTTGTGGGATCTACTTTGATCGGTGTGCAGAGATAAAGTTCCGGCGTATTCGGCTTTACATTGGGCATCAGAAATGAAAATTGCCCAGTGGAATATGACGGCCCGCCGTCATCCGACTGCCCATGCTGCACTTCATTGTAAGCGTCCGCGTATTCTGTGATTGCACTGATTTCGCCAAGCAGCAGACAGAAAAGCAGCACCGCCAGCAATTTATGTACCATATGTTGTTTGCAATTCGAGGTCGTACTGCCACAGCATTGTTTGCTTGCTGAGAGATTCATTTTCCTACTTCAACTGTTTTGGATTTGTGCTGGTGCTTTGTTTTTAAATGAACAATTTTTTACTTCTTTGTTAAATTTTTTTTAATTGCGTTGGGTATTTTCTCCTAGTTACTGCGTGGTTGTATGTATTCTACGTGGTATATTAACTACCCCCTCCAAATTCGACAGATAGGAAAATTGTTTTTCGTTTATTCTGGATTGCTGTCATTTTGACAGTTCTTTTTCCCATAATGTATTTTTAACCCTAGGAAGTTCAACCAGGTCTGTGCAGACCTTTTACGTATAAACGTGTGTATAACTTTTTTTGTTTGGTTGTTACAGATGAATCCGTCCATAACTTCCCAGAAGCGGCTACGGCGAACACGACATTTATGGTTTTGTGTTCGTTTTTATTCGTATTTTCAAACGAAATGGTTCATACGGCACAAGTAGGTCTGTGCAGACCTCTCACACCTATGATAACTAAAATATGGTAAATTGTTACTTAGAAAATGTTAAAATAAGTTTTTATTGTTCACTTTGTCTTATTCATAGCACTAAACACATTTACACATACTTTTAGGACACCCGCCTATGTATTCCAATACAAATCCCATATAGGTCTGCGCAGACCTAGTTGTACCAGTTAGCGCCAAAAAATCCCTGAACCTCCTAGGGTTAAAAACTTTTCCAAAAAACTTCCATCCTTTTTCAGACAACAACAATTTCTTACTTCCAACTGGACTGAGATTTGGCAAATCTAGTTAATTAAACACATATTCGAAAAACTCAAGGAAGTTTCTTCTGGTGCGTGCGATTTGTGGACTTTGCGGTTTTTCCGTCCATGTTTATCCATTTTTATGTTAATAGATTTTCATAGATTTGTAAGGAATAACTAGCTAAAATTGTTTCAAAAAATGCTGCTAAATCCGCTTTGACTAAAAAATCCATTACAGCAAAAGTTCAACAAGTTGAACTATCTTGGTTTTCTGAAATCATAAACAATATCTCATGCTATAAAAATAGCAAATGTATGCCTATTCACTCCGCATTCCCCATGAGCATTATGCCTAATTTTCATGTGATCTTTCTTGAACTTATCTTATCAAATATCAGGGAGGACATCACATGCTATAAAGATAGCAAATGTATTCTATTCACTCTCGCATTCTCCAAGCGCATTAGGTTCTGTTCGCATGTTTTTTCTTTCTTACGAAAATTTGATTTGATATCCCTGATATGGGATCAAGAAAGATAGCATGAAAATTAGGCTTTAAAGTCTAAACAGAATTGGGACGTGCGATTTTTCTTCAGTTTTTCCTATACGTTTGTAGTGAGTACAAAATTGACATTAGAAAATATATTGCAGAGAAATAGAAAAAATTCTATTTTTTGGTCCGATTTGACACTGAAGATAAATCGCACGTCCCAATTCGGATCAGACATTTCTGCCTAGTTTTCATGTTATCTTTCTTGATCTTCTACTATCCCATATCAAGGAGGATATCACATGATATAAAAATAGTAAATATATGTCAATTCACTCTTGCATACGCCAAGCGCTTAAATTGGCGTTTTCATGCTATCTTTCTTGCTCACATATCAGGTATATAAAATCAAATTTTTGTAAGAATGAAAAAATATGCGAGCAGAGCCTAAAGCTGCGTCTAAAGCTAGTATGAAATAAATTTCCAACAGGAAGTGGCAGAATATATGTAAACTTTTTGTTGGATACGTTAAAAACTGCGTTATGAATACATATTTATTTGGCTCAACGCTCTATTCTAAAAGTTTGTACGCCTGGCTGGCTTGCTCCATTGAGTTGTACTAGTATGTGAGCTGGGTTGTGTTTTAAGATTATGGCAAGCTGGTCCTTTTTGATAAAGACGAAAAAGTAGCTTTTATTGCATACATATATGGCTGCACTTTTCTGACGCCATTGCTTTGATGTCTGTCTCCGAAGAATAGAAAATTGACGCATCGGAATAATAACTAATGGAGAAGCATTTAGTTGGCTACATTTATTTATTAAAATCAAAAGTGCAAGTTGAGAAATAATTGTTAAAATTGTGGAAAAAGTTGTAATAACTTAAGTCATAAGTGTAGTGCATAAAATAAATTAGGTAATTTGCCAAAAAATGTACTATTTTAAGTTTTCCAAAACTACCATCGATCGGCAAATCTATTGACAAATTTTATTTTCATTTCTCTTATGCTGTCGTTCGTTTTATAGAACTATAGCTCGTCGCATATACTCGGTAGCATCATTGTGGAAATTTTTTAACATAAAAACAAACGTCACTACAAAGCGGCATAAGAATTGGCTAGAAAAACCATTGAAAAGGGAAGAAAAAACGGTATAGATGAAAATCATGGCCGATTTGGATGCTGTAAACTTAGGGTTGGACGAAAATGAGGCTGATATTGCGGAAGAGCTGCAGGATTTCGATGATTCCTTTGATACGCGTAGCGAAGCTTCTGAATCCGGATCTGAATCATCGGACTCTCAGCCAAGTATAAGTTCTGTTAGCAGTGCACCCTCTTCTATTGGTAGCATCAGTCGAGCAAAGAAACAAAAGCAGGTAAAACAAGAAAAGGCCAAGGACAATAAAAAAACAACTGCAAAACGTGCAGCCTCCCCAGCTACTGGAAATTCAGTTAATGGAAAAAGTGGGTCCACTTCTGTGTCCGGAAAAAAGAAAAAAACAGTCAGAGCCGAAACAGTTGCACAAAAAAGTCCTAAGAAAACTGCCACTGCAGAAACAGATAAAATCAGAGATAAGAAATCTGTAAAAAAGCTGAGAAAGAAGTCTACAACTTCATCGAATGGTGCAGCTGCCGGTAGTTCTGCGAACGCGGCTGCAAATACTTCCGGTGAGAAAAGTGATCTCAGTGATATTGATGATAAGCCGATGCAAAAGTCCAGCAGTGAATCGGAATCAGAAAATTCTGATTCGGCAGCCAATATTAAACGCAATGGTCGCAAATCAATAGTGTCACCAGAAAAGAAATCTAGTGGCACTTCAGGAAGAAGTAGCAATAAAAATGAACAAGCCAACAAATCTTATGATTATATGACTAAACTGAACTATTTGTTTCGCGACACACGTTTCTTCCTCATTAAATCGAATAACGCTGATAATATTGCTTTGGCTAAGAGTAAAAATGTCTGGGCCACTTTGCCGCAAAATGATGCAAATCTAAGCCAGGCATTTAGAGAAGCACGCAATGTTTTACTCATATTTTCCGTCAATGAAAGCGGTAAGACATCTTGCAAAAAGTATTGATCAGAAAACATTTTTTTTTTTTTTTTCAAATCCTAGTACGACATCCCATCACATATAATATGTTGAAATACGATTTGAATTAAAGAATGCACGTGAGTTGCGTAGTTTCAAAGCGTAGACCGTTTTCTTTCAAAATGGTGCTTATATCGTTAGGGCCTGAGAGAAATTAAGTCTATATTCATCTAGAATTCTAGTGTGGTACTTTTAGTGCCGAATTGCGATACATATGTATGTAAGGTCGTTATTAAGGTCCGTAAAGAGATTATAGATACCGTTGAGAGGTTAAGTATTCTGTAAAATCAACCTACGTGCTATCGCACATCTATTTAAATTTTTCGAAACATATATTTTGTTCTTGTGTTTTAAAAACTAATATGAAAACTGTTAAATCGTGATATTTGAGAGAGCAAAAGCTGAAATTTCTCACAATTTCGGCTCGAACACAAAAATGAAAAATCAAAAAAAGTTTAGCGTATTTTAGTAATCGAACTACGTAATCAATGGTACGGTTCAGGAGGTAAAGCCATAACCAATTGGTTAATACCTTCGTTGTGCAAGCCAAATAAAACCTTTCTGAGAAAATCATTGATAAATAGGATATATGTAACTCAAAAAGTTACTTCTGTTGAAAAAATATATATAAGCACTATAGTGTGCTTTTAAATGTAGCACAATCTACAAACTCTTCAAAAGCGAAGAATATAATTTTGAAAATGTAATTTCTCAGTTATTATTTTGCCAATATCTTTGGATTTAATGATTTGATTTTTACAACTTTTTTTTTTTGTATAAAACTAGCCTTAACTCAATTAGTAAACATTTCATTTGAAAAGTTCAAGTTTTTAGTTAATGGAATATCCCCTTCCGACAAATTTTTAAAACATAAATATCCACGATATTTCTATTTTTAACGATTTGAAAATTAGACTATAGGCAAAGCAGTAATTGATTTATATTTTTTTATTGCAGGAAAATTTGCTGGTTTTGCCCGCATGAATGCACCATCGCGTCGTGATATACCACAGGTTGCTTGGGTACTCCCGCCTAGCATTTCAGCCAAGGCACTTGGTGGTGTTATTGAAATCGATTGGATTTGCCGTAAGGAACTTTCCTTTACATGCACTGCTCACTTGTACAATACATGGAACGATGGCAAACCAGTTAAGATAGGGCGTGATGGGCAGGAAATTGAACCAAAAATTGGTGCCGAACTATGTCGTTTATTTCCCGAAGATGAAAAAATCGAATTAACGCCGATACTTCGTAAGTCGAAGGAAACAGCAAAAATGATGCGCGAAAAAGGGATACGAGTTGTATACAAACCACCACGTAGCCTTTCAATGCGTGGGGGTGCCAGTCGTGGCGGTGGACATGGTGGCGGCAGCTATGGTGATCGTCGTGGTGGTGATGGTGGCGGCCCAATGCGTCACAAGCGTTCATATGGTGGCGGTGGTCTGCAACGTCCATACAAACTGCCTCCACATATGGGACCACCACCTGGTATGTTTAAGCGCTCATCATCGCCGTACCGTTCTAGCGGACCCGGCAGTGGTTCACGCGCTGGTGGTGGAGATGCTGGTGTTCCACCGTGGGAACGTTATATGACATCATCGGCAGCAGCTGCTGAAGCCTATGTCGCTGATTATATGCGCACAATGCATGGTCAGTTGCCGCCACTTCCGTTTGTTCCACCATTTGCGCAGTTACCGATGCCGTCAGCCGGTCCCGGTAGTGCGGTACCACCGCCTGGACCACCAACGATATACGATCAGTTGCCACCACCGGTGCGTTATTATGATGGACCACCACTGCCAGATTACCCGCCGCCACAGCCAATCAGGCCACCGCCACCGGGCTACGATAAAGCGCCTACATATGAAGACTTTGCAGCATGGAAAAATGCTGGTCTACCACCGGCACCTGGTGTTATGCCACCAGGATTTCCAAATTTTAGTAGTGGCGGTGGGCTTAACTCATCTAATAATAGTGGAGGCGGTGGCTTGTCAGGTGGTGGCGCAAGTGGCATCGGCAATATGACAAGTGGTGGCAATAGCATTGGCGGTGGTAGCGGTGCTGGAGCTGGTGCATCCAGTGGCCCAAATTCCTATCGTAATCGTGATAACAATTTTACTTCGAATCGAATACGCGAACGCGGTGTAACGCGTGAATATCATCATCGCGGCGGTGGAAACTCAGGCGGCGGAGCCGCACGTGGCAATGAACGCGACAGACATTTCCGTGCGGGTGGAAATGATAGAGCAAATCGTAATTATAGAGATGGTAGCAGGCGCTGAAATTAATGAAGAGTTCAGTAGAGAATCGCAGTGCGCCTAAATTAAATAAGTGTTTTAAAAGTTTTCTTTTTCAAATTTTAATTTAATTAATGCTCTCGTGTATAAGTGTATTAACTACTGCTCTTCTTCCCTTATCTCCTTCTGTAAACGAATTTTTGATTTACTACGTCAAGGAGAAACAAATTACCCAATAATCAAAAATATCCCTTTGAAAAGTGTATTGCAATATATTTAAATAATTTGCTTTTTCAAACAACTCAGAGAGGGATCTGCAACAAAGTGTTTACAATTTTTTTTATATATTTAATAAGAGCACTTAAGCTTCCAAGCCAACTAACCAACTTTTAAATAGCGCTGCTCTTGTGGAATATGCAAGGAATAATTTGTAATTGTTTCAATTTAAAAAGAGAATATAAACTAATTTTTAGTCGAAATGATCTGAATTAAGTGACAAAAAGATAATTTTCTATTTATAACTTAAATTAAATTTAAAATGTATTATTATATTTTTCTTTTCAATTAACCTATAACATTAAAGTATGATAATGCTTATTGAAGCAATATTAAGAAAATTTAAAAAGAAAAAAATTCTAATAGATATAAAACCACAGAAGATAAAAAATATATAATCAATAATAAATCGCTGAACTTTATTTTGAAATTGAAAGAAGAGTGTGTGGAGAGGATTTATCATGATTTGTTTTAGTATTTCAATATATATGGACTGACACCAAAGACGATTTTCTCTCCCTTCGCTCTGCGAAATGAACTGTTCTGTGTTGGTTAAAAAAATATATCTTTCAATTTCTACAAAATGGTTAAAGAAAAATTAATTCAAATGTGCCAGTGCTAAGTAAAGAAAAAAAATCATGGAATTAAAACATCGATAAAAAAAAGTTTAAAATTCAAGTGTTTGTGTTAAATCGAAGATGTTTGGTTTTAATATCTGTGAGTGGACAATTTTGTTCCGTTCTTACAAGAAAAGCGCACAAAAGACATTCAGTTGTTTACATATTGCCCCTTAAAGGACTTTCCATTCTTTTGTAAAAACAACATCATGGACTGTTAAAAACAAAATTAAAGTGTTGGTACCAAAAAATAATATATAATGTATAATCTACTTTTGGCTTAATCAATCTATGGACTCGATAAATTCAAATTGTTATGTTCATATATTAAACATTCTAATCAAATGTTTTTGTCTTTCAGACTTGGCAGACTTCTTGCGGGAGAAAAGACTAATCATGTAACACCAACAATAGCTACATTCTTAAAAAAAGTTTATGTCAACGACGTTTACTTTCATCGCTAAGTAAGGAAGTTCTCAAAGAGTATTCTATAATGGCAAAGAACAAAAAAATACTTAACAGCCCTTTCATGGTTGGCTACTATCTCGCGTTTTAGTCGCCGAGTAAGAATTGGCTGTATGTTTATAAAGCCAAATTTTACTCGGCGACCAAAATGGCGAAATAGTAGCCAACCATGAAAGGGAGGTAAATTTAAATTTTAAAAAGGGTAAGCAATTCGTTGGATTCCTCAATTGCTACTAGTGACACGTGTCGTAACGATTGTGAATTTAAAGTGTGTAATCAATGCATTATTGATTAATTTATTTATTTCGAATGAAATTAATCGGATAGCCGTTTTTTAATTTGCAATTTTTTCGGTTAAAGATATCCGAAATTTATTTATATTTTTTATTAAATAACCTTAATTTTTTATGAATATTTTTTGAACAATAGTAATTAATTTTTTATGTAATGGAGAAATCGGTATTACCAACTCTGAAGCAACAAGGAGTAACAGCTAAAGTCGATCTGTGATGATAACGTAAAACAATAAAAGCCACATTGTACTATATGGGCATTTCCATGTGTCCCGTCTGACCGTCGAACACAATTAAAAAAAACAAAAGTCAAAATAAAACTGATTTTTATTTTGACAATAGGTTTAACTTATAGCTCCTAATGAGCTTTATAATTGTTGCTAAGGTTGAATTTGGGCAATTTTTCGTTTTCAAGATAATTGCAAAAAACCAAGGTGTCGCACGGGACAAAAACATATAATCGAATTCACAAAAATGATGACACTCATTACAATTAACCAGCATGGGTTACCCGACTCAGACTGATGAAAGATATTCAAGGTCGTAGGTTATAAAACAATTTTTTGCTATGTACTATCTAGAACGTATTGCCCTGCACTGAAAATAACTAGGCAATAACAGGCTCTGAAATTACAGCTATCTATGTGCCTTGAACCAGTTGACCATTTTCGGCCTTTTACGCTGATCATGCGTAAAAAAATATTACAATTTCTCTATGGTGATGTACATAATCTGCGACTTTTTTAAAAACAAATTAGTGCACGACGAAGCGAGATATTAAAAAAAAAACAACAAAATTTTAAACTTTGAATATCATGAATTTTTGAACAATAATGTAACAATTTTTGTAGAAAGTTCTGAATTCCTATTCGGTAAAAAGATAACGTGAAGTATTCAAAAAATTCTTTTTTCAAACTTTATTTTGTATTGACGCTGCTCTAGTCGCTTTAGTGAGGAATTGTTAAGAATGTCAATATAAAAATATTAAAAAAAAAGATCCACTTTCCAATTTTCACTTCTTCTAGTTCCATAAAAGTTAACTTATTTTTAAAATTAACAACTTTAATAAATGATTTATAAATTTTGCTTGTTTGATGGCTGATACGATAAGGGCACATTTAAAATGTTTGTCGATAAAAAGCACATTTACATTTTTCCCGAATAAAATCACATTTTAATATTTTTCCATAAATAGAAGGCACGTTTCAATATTTTTTTTTTTTTACAAAGGCACATTTCAATGTTTTTATCGAATAAAGGCAAAATTGGAGTTTTTTTTCCCGAATAAAAGCAAACTTCAAGATTTGACGAAGAAAGTCACACTTTAAGATTTTTCGACAAATAAAGGTACAGTTTGAAATGCTCCTCACATGAAGTTATTTTTGAGAGAGTTTCCATCAAAATTTTAAAACTTAGATTTTCCTAAGAGGATGGAATTTCTTCGAGATTCATAAATTTTGCAGGTAATTTATCAGAACTTCAACTTAAAAAATTTCCGAAATCTTGGCAATACATAAAGTGTCCTTAGGACCCACATTGGGATTACCCAATATTTTAAGTAAACTTCCACTGTCCACATCATTTACGAAAATCCCATTTTTTTACTTTTACTTGCGAAAACTAAATATGAAACTAAACGTAATAAGTGCCCATCGGATTTTGCGACTGGTAATCAATACATAATTTTAAATTTTGGTTTTTGACTTTATTTGTATTACAATAACACTGTTTTAAAACAGATTTGGAGTTTTGCAATCACTTTCTCAGATGCTTTTGATCCATTGATTCCAAGAACAACCACTATTTTTCTCCAACAGGTCTAGTTTTCGAAATATTTCAATCAGTGAGTCAAAAGCTGCCAAGAAAGTGAACTTGAAACTCAGCACTTTAAATGGAGTGAACGCTTTTCGAACATGTAGCTGAAAGGAAAGAAAAAATTTTCATTTTCAAACTCAGATTTAATTTTGAAATCAAACAAAGGTTAGCATTTTTAATTGTTTTTTTTTTTTTTTTTTAAATAATGGCCCATAATTATAGTCGCAAAATTAAGAGCGTTCTAAGTTAAAACCTGATTTTTCAAAAATCGAAAATACAGAGTGACCCCATAAAAAAAAGAAAAAACTTGCATTAAATAAAAATAGATTGACACAAAATATTGTAGACACAGTGAACAAAAGGAATAATAATAAAAAACTGGAATACACAAGGCTGACTACACTGACTGTCCACCCACGCTCTCCGCCTCCAATGCGACTTCTGCAAAATGGACGATAGTTTTGACAATGTCATTGGGAACTTATAAAACAAAAATCACGACTATATTTGATCAGTGCAGTTTTATGTAGCCAGCTCTTAGACTATTAGGACTGTGAACTCATAGCAAACAGTGCGCGGGTTCGATTCTTGTCAGTAAAAATTCATAAAAAAATTAAAAATACTTCGAGGGAATGTGTTAATAATTTCGTAATTCAATATATCTTATTTTGCAAGGGTTTTTCGACGACCAAAAGTAAGCACCTTTTCTTTTTGGTCACAAAATTTTTACAATTTGGAAAACGGGAAAATTGTTTTCTGTTGGTAGGGGGTGACAAATTACCTCTTCGTCCCGGGCACCCAATGTGTACGGTACGCCACTGGTACCCATATACATTTATCTTAATTTTTATGATTGAATTTCATAGAATTACAGGGGGACATACAGCCTTATTCCGGATCTGTAAGCCGATAGTTGAAAGAGTGGCAAACTATACTCTCAAAACATAACCAGTAGTTTTCGAGATGGATAGCCGTAAAGAAAATAATTATTACGGACTTACACCACGAGCTGTAAACATAAAGAAAACGGACAAACATCACCAGTATATAGGGCTACCAGATGCGATACTAAAGTAGCAAAAGTGCTACTTTTGCAAGGCTTTGCTACTTTGTTACTTTTGACTCGAAATGTAGTACTTTTGGTTGAAATGCGCTACTTTTCACTACTTTTGCATTTGAAATATTCTTGTAATTTGCTGGAGTTTTCTCGTACAAAGTGAGGACCTTTTTTTTTTTTTTTGCTCATCAAAGTTATTTGAAATTATTGTTTTAATTTGCTGGGGTTTTTTGTTAGGAAGTGAGGACCTTTTTTTTTTTTTTTGCTCATCAAAAATATTTGTATGAAATTAAAAAAAAATGAAGGTTTTCAGTTACAAAATTTCAATTTTTTGATATGTGCTACTTTTGTAGTAAGGCCATCTGGTAGCCCTACCAGTATATTCAATTGATTTGAATGCTATGATTCTTACATTGTATTATGAAATCGTTCTCTAATTAATATAGCTCTTTTCATCGGACAATGTTTAATTGTTACTTTACTTGACTGAAAATTTTCGCCGAATTTAATTGAAACGCTACTTTTTTCGTCGCGATTAATCTATAAAAATATTGAAATGTGACTTTATTTGTTCATTACACATTAAAAAAATAATGAAATGTACTTTTATTCAACAAACATATTTAAATGCGCTTTATCCGTGAAAAATCTTGCAAATGGACTGTTAAAAATATCGTGATGTGCCTTAATTCGATTAAAGATATTGAAATGTGCATATTTTATACCTTAACAAATAATTAAATGACAAAAATATGTAAAGAGTAAAAAATATTTCAATAAATGTTTGCAAATATGATCAGCATTGTTTGGCTAAAAGTAAAATCTAAAAAAATTTATTTTCATTCCCTCATGTCGTAAACAGAAATAAGCTAAACCATTTTTACAAGTGTGGCTGTGCGTATGAAAAGGGTACATCGGATAATATATCTGGTTTTTTAAATTGTAAATACAAAATTGCTTTTGTTACAACATTTAGTTGAAAAAACGGTTCATGTGACCAAAAAGGTTTTCGTTATATTTTTAAAGAGGTTGGAAATTAAATTTTAGTTAACTTTATAATCAAAAGCTTATTGCTCTTGAGCAAATAAAAGATGTACTGTTGCGTTATCGTAAAATTAAATTTTTGGTAACTTCATGAACAAAAAGTTCTTACTCCCGAAGAAATCAACCAATTTGAATGAAACTTTGGCATATCGAAAGTGATGAAACGCACGTAAGGTAAAACTTTGTTCAGATTTTTAATAGATGCAAAACACAAAACTAATTGTTTACAAATAATTACTTAAATACAACAATTAGTTAAATAATTATGAAAACATAAAATTTCATTTAATAAAATAAAAAAATGTGTCGAACAATTTTTATTGTTCGCATAGGACCGTTTCTTCAACATTTCGATCCAAATCGGATGGTCATTTTATTTTTGCTGATTATAGTATTAGTATTCTGACCCCATAGCTGTTAATTGCATATTTCTGATCCATATGAATATATTAAATATCCTTATTTCTTTGCTTTATAGAACTCTTTGAATTTCTTTCTAATGCGTTTTCTATTTTGATTGGAATTTCATAACATACTGAATACTTTTTTTTTGGAATTCTCCAACTAAACGACCACTTCATATCAACTTCTATCCTTAAAACAACCACACAGACGACTTATTTTGATGACAGTTGACAAACTGATATATGTATATCTATGATCTCGTTTTTCTACCTCTATTTTCAGCAATTCTTTCTTTTAAGGTTTTTCGTTTTTGTGGGAATGTCATCTATTCGAAGAGATAGAGAAGAGGCAATTAAGGATCAACAATAAACATGTAACAAAAAGACTGAAAATTGTTTAAATAAAATAACATAATTATTTTAAAAATCATTCTTTTATTTTAAATATCAAAAACTAATTCAATTTTATAATTAGAAAAAAAATTGAGATTATTTTGTATTAGAAACCATTTTTTTTGCGCACTTCGCTAATTCTGTTTCGTAATAGTAACAACTTAAATATAATTTATGAAATATCGTATTAGAAAAACTGAACTGATTATTCTGCACAAGTGTGCTACAATGTCGAAAATCAAATATGTAATTGTGTTAAAAAAAAAAAACGCTATACGAGAAAGTGTCATTTAACGCTTTTTGAGCAAATCTTCGTCACTTTCTTCACTTTCAGTATCAGTAATAGCTTTCTTATTTGGCAACCTATTCCTGCTTTGAAAATTGTCTCGGGTTCGTATATTATTTGAAGTTGTAGCATTACCACTCTGATCAGGTAGTACAGAAGGTGTTAAGTTAGGCACTCTCGATGATGTAGTTTCAGTATCTACAAGAAAGTTGTTTATTATTCATAGTTAAAAATCACTGTGTACTTACCTTCGTTATTCAAAACATCATGAATACTCTCTCTTCGCTTGCCGTAAGCATATAAGCCGGTGTAAAAAACAATTGGTAGAACTAACATCGAAATACTAACAGTCAAAAAAAGCGTCATGTTGAAATCGCGCTTGCAGCAGTTTAAGTCCTTAGACCAATGTCTACGTGTATTATTCATCTGCAATAAAATTTTATTCGTACATATAATCTTTTAACTGAAATAACATACTTTGTCCTGAAGGTCGAAGCAAACTTTTGCATTATTGTGCTGATCCAAACTAATGTAATATGTATTTAAATTTTGATAGATTGGTAAACATTCAATGCACGCATTAACTGCAGAAGATTGTAGACACGTGTCCAATTTTCCGGACATTTCATCAAATATTTCGGAATGATTACCAGCGAAACAATCTGAAATTACAATAAAATTATTTTTTTTCTTATTTAAAGGAGATATTAAAGTGCACCTTTAAGTATAATTGTCGTTCAAACTGCAAAATCGCCATTAGACTGTCCGTTAGTTTCCAAGTTTCTTTATTTGAATATATTGGTATATCAATGGTTTTATTAAAAAAAAAAATGAAGTTTTTGATCTAATTTACGCCCAGTATAACGGGTTCTTACTGAAAATATGTCGGAAACTTCTTTGTTTACACAGGTATACAAATAATGGTAAATTCTTTTACCACGAACGAGCTGCAGTGTTTTGGTGCGCTGAATCCGAATCGGGTTTCAGAATTGCTCTATCGCGATGCTACAAAACCTCAAATATAAGACAAAAATGCGTTTTTTTCCAGTTTAATCTTAAAAATCTGTCGTGATGGAGCAATTCTGAGATCAGATTTGGATTCAATACACCAAAATCCTTCGGAAATACTATAGCGCGTTCGTGGTATGAAATCTTGTAAGCCTGTGTTATTATTCTATGAGCTTTAAAGCAAAAATAAGTAATGATTTTTTGGCAGACATTTTTTTTTCAGTGTATTGTTTTTTTTTTTTTTGAAGCTAATAAAATAATGAAACATTTTTCTGTACTTTATTTTTTTTTTTATTTTGTAAAAAGGCTAAAAACGATTGAAATTTTTTTTTTATATAAATGAAACAATAAATTTAATTAATAATTAATTTTATTTCTTTTTTTCTGTAGGTAAATAAATAAATCGTTTTTTGCGTCAAAGCTTGGAATAACGAACATCTTATTGTGCCATATATACGATTTTGCAGTTTAATTAACGATATTTACTATCCTTAAACGAGCTAAAACTGTGTATTCATTAGAATGGTACAAACTATAAAGTATTAAAATCTTAAGGCGCGTGGTACTTTTCTGAATCCTTGAATTTTTTGATTTAAAAAAAATCCTATTTAAGTAGCAAAAACTTCTGTTTCCGTGTGACGGTATGAGTTAATATTTTTCGATCTTAAAGTGTTTTTATCTTTTTAATCCTATATTATTTATAAGTAAAAAAATATATATACAAAAATTAAATTATATTTTTTTTAAAAATTCTTCGTATTTTTTTTACATTCAAACAATCTTATCGTGAAGATCCGAGAAGCTAAAATTTCAGGAATGTGGAGAACCCTAATATCTAAATATTATTTTTGTTTTTAAAGCGAGGTTGAAATTTAAAAAAAAAAAAATTAAACTCGGATGTTTTTTTTATTGGATTAGATACAAATTATAGCTTCAAAAAGTTTCAGTAAAAGTTGTACTCAGAAATTCTTGTCAAACGGTACATATTAATTTTCCAAGGGTATGGAAAAAAGCATAGTTAAATACATAAGTCAAAATTACAAAAATGAATGCAATAGTCCGGGAGGCAGTGTTGCAAATGATATCATAATTTTCTTCCGCTTGGTTCCTATTTCAAATTATTCCTTTCAGCTACTTTAATAGTGGTTTTGAGAGGCCAGTAAAAACAATTTCGCCAGTAACTCGAAAAGAAAGCCACACGTAGAAAAATATATTATGACCAATGTTGTACAGATAAAAACACATCGATTTCATGCCCGGAACACCTACATACAGATTAGACCTACCTTTTTAAATTTTTAATAAATACTGTAATTTTGAACAAAACTATATATTTTAGACATAAGATTCGGGTTTCAGATTAGAGCAAATAATGTATTGCTAATTTGAAACTTTCAATAAAAACCACATTTTTGTCGAAAATGGCGATGGATATTAGTAATATTCTATCAAAAAACTCAACAACCGACCAAAGGCATGTGCCGTTCTGTTTGCCCACTCCTAAAAAAACTTTCAATTTTCATCCAAAAGCCTTTAATATATATATTTAAGGGCTTCTGAAATCTAAATTCGCATTCGAAATGAATCAATTTTGTAAAAAATGCAAGTTTCGCTGTTCATAATCAAAACGTCGCAACTTGCATTAATTCATAACGTTTTTGTCAGATGGTTATGATTTTTTTTTACATACCATCGCAGTATGCCCTTGTCCATAATCCCATCAATACAGATTGTGTAGTAGAAATTATATTAATGCGATCATGGTCGAAATATTTTTTGTTACAAAAGTCTTCACTTAATAACGCATCATACGAAGCAACCATTTCATCCAGTACAGGTTGGCAGCCAATGCACAGGTGAACTGGCACTGCTTTCGTTGTGGCACAATAAACAAAGTCCTTTTGAGCAGACCCAAGGTGATTCAAGAGTTTTTCACAATGCTGTAAAAAAGAGGTGGAAGCAAATGAAACTAGGGAATTCACCAATTTAAGTGTGAGTAATACACATAAAATGTTTACTTACGTCGGCCCACAAAAAGCTGCACTGTAGAGAAATAATAATTAAAGTGAAAAAAAAGAAGTGCATTTTTATTTTGTTCTTTATTTAACAAAGAAGATATCCAAATAATTTATATATATTAAGCCACCAAGTTTGATTTGTTTTTCTTTATTCAATTTACTTCAGGTATGATTTTGACAGATAAGCGTTGAAAGCTGAAATAATGAAAGAAACTTGGTGGCAATGTTCAATTGAAATATTTGAACAATGGCATGAAATAGGGCCTATCGCTATAATCTCGTACAAATATACACAATTATAAATTAATATAGAAAAATTCGTGATATTAATTAAATTCTTATTAATTTAAAAAAAATTTCAAAATTTTCCATATAAAAATATGACAGATTGATTTTTAATAAAGAATATCGAAATAGAAAATAAGTTATGACACGTAAGAATTTCACAAGACCCTAACATTTTGGTTTATTCTTGATCTCTTATATAATAGATATCACACATAACAGATCGAAAAAATAGGCCTTATTAACTTATGGAAATTAATACCGTCGCAGTATACAATTTTTGGTACTAGTGGTTTCGAATTGTTGCATTTTACTGTACAAAATCATTAGGAACTGCGCTAACACATCTGTAAATAATGATGCGGCTATTGATGCCAATTAAGCCCAATTTCCATGTGATCTTATCTTATCCCATATCAGGGATATCAAATCAAATTTTTGTAAGAAAGAAAAAGCATGCGAACAGAACCTAATGCGCTTGGAGAATGCGAGAGTGAATAGCATACATTTGCCATCTTAATAGCATGTGATGCCCTCCCTGATATTTGATAAAATAAGATAAGATAAGATCACATGGAAATTGGGCTTAAAATGGCTAATTTTGTCTGCATATGCTCGATGATAAATTAAGTAGTTATAAAATGAAAGCAACGGCAATTGGATGCGTTATATATCGGGAAAACTTATGTATATAAATAAATTATCAAGCTTAGAACTATATTAGGCGTGTTTTTTTTTTGACGCGGCTATCCGCTTAAAAATTTTTTTTGTATGAGAAATTAGTCGGCGATGAGTATCGCCGACTAAATGAACTGTCATTCTCATACAAAAACTTTTTCTAAGCGGGTAGCCGCGTCAAAAAAAACACGCCTATTGTTAAACTTACATTCAATGCAACCGAGAAATCGTGCTTCCATCACTGTCACATATGAAGAAAACAAATATTATGAACGATTTTGCTATGCAGATACTCCTATGGTTTGGAAATGGTACATAATTTCATATATATGAAAGTATTCTTCATTAAGTGTCAAGTGTCAAAATGCTTCAAAACAGAATTGGGAAGATAGCGATGATGTCAACAAAATAATACGAGACAACATAATTTTTCCCATACGTTAGAGCAAGATACGACACAAAGCTTTTTTGACCAGAAATGTCAAATTCGTAGATGACACCATGATTGGTGACACTCATTCAGCCACATGAATAACGACAACAGTGTTTTCTCATTTTGACAGCTGATTATGGATTTGTAATTATTCAATAGGGTCCTAACTGGTTAATTGGTGGTTCGATACCCTGCTATGATACAAAAGAAAGAGAAAGTAAATGTTAAAGTGGGCATATGATGCTATTACTCTCTAACGTATGTTTTATGTTCAAAAGTTTGGAATTATAAGAAATGAAGAATGAAGTGTCAAAATGCCTCTTTTGTATACACTTCGTCAGTTTTATTTTGTGAAACGCCGAGTGTGGATGTATTTTAAATGTGTGTAAAATAGCAGTAATAAAAAAACATTTCATTAAATGGTGGAAAAGTCAAAATATTTGCAATTTCAAAAACCAATTTTATTAAAATACCGTGTGTGAAGGAAATACTACAAAAAGTGCATGAATGGAAGTGAAAAACAATGAAGCTGAAGAAAATTCTGATTGGATAAATAATTTTCTTTATGCAGTTCATTGCACAGCAGAAGAAGAAGAAGTGTCAAAAGTAGTGGAAGGTGGCACAGTGCAAGATTGGAAAAAATTGTAATAAAAAATAATTGCAACAAAATGCAAGCATTTTTCTACATTTGAAAATTTTAGATAAAAGAAAAAAAAAAGGATTTAAAAAAATATCTCGACGCGCCACTCCTTTTGCAAAGAAATTTCTTTTATAGTGTGTGTGCGCGTGTAAATGTGTGTGATTTTGGTGCTGCAGCTGTGTCTGTAGAGAGGATTCCCGCTGGAGTCTGCAAAACGGAGCATCGAAGAAAAAACCACCGCGTAGCCCATCACCATCTGCGACACCAAGCACCTTGTTATGTTTTTTCTTTTTTATAACAAAGGCAGAGTGGGTGTGTGATCGAAAACAGAAAGGAGGAAAATAAAAGAAACAAAAACACTTACACGGTGTCTCATCAGGAAGAGCAAAAGTCTTCCTTAAGAAAGACCAAACAAAATTCAAAGAAGAAACACTTGAACAATCTTCCAGGCAAGAAACTTTTCTTTTTTTTTTTGCTTAACGCCGCCATATATCCTTTTGCAAATTTACATGCAGGTTTGTTGGGATTTTGTCTAAAAAAATTGTATACTTCCCATTTTTTTTTTATATTTTAATTAATTAGGCCAAGGAAACAAATTTGGTCCCAAGATGTTAGGTGTGCTAACAGCAACTAGCAAATTATAATACCACCCGTAAACTACCCCACTCGCACCCTTATAAACACTTGTCCAGCCAAAGTTGAGTTGTCATTCAAAATAAAATTTTCTGAATTCTTGGACAAACCCATTTTGTTTTTTTTTTTCTACAGTGTTGCTCCCTTTTTTTTTAATCATTAAATGCATTAATTGTGTGGTTAAAATTGTCAGAAAATAGCGCTAAAGACAAAACATTTCTACATTTTTTCTGCCAATTTAATGCTAGAAATTTACTGTTTCCTTTTGCCTTAATGTAGGGGCAATTCCATATTTAAACTATTCTAGTACTGACAGTGAATTAGGAACTGAGCTCACCATCTCTTTGGGATAATAATTGTTTTCAAAGAACCTAATGCTGTATAGAAGAAATTTAAATAATAATATGCGGTCTTGATGTAAGAAAACCTTTTATAAATAGCAAAGAACGGTCCAACAATATACAGCCAAGTTGCTTGGGTTTTTTAAAATCAATACACTTTACTGCTGTTGATCTCCGTACTGCTCATTTGTGTATGAATATCTGATCTAAAGTGGAGTAGAATGTCCACATTTGAGGTTGGGCTCCAAAAACTTTTAAATCTGGAACAACGCACTATCGTAATTGTTCGTTTTCTGATCGTGCTATTAAATTGTGAAACAATTTTTCTGCGAATGTTTTTCCTATAGCTCAATAGAATCCACTTATCGCCAGTTTAACCTCTTTAATTTTTACATAAAAATACGAAGTGTAACTACTTAATTTATAGGGAACATCTCCGAAATGTTTTAATAATACTTATTTCTTTATTAGTTCTTTGGAATACATTCCCTTACGGACTAGAATCACATTAAAGAGTTACAGGAACAAACAAATTAGGTATGCAAAAAAAAAAAAAAGGAGATATAGATTATACATATAAAAGTAAATCAGTATTTAAATTCCAAAATTTTTTTTTTTAACTAAATCGAAAGTTTTCGGTACACGACCTTCTCTGATCTGCTTCAAATATGTATATCTGGAATACAACCTAAACAATGGTTTACGACTTTATGCTATAAGCCTAAGTCTCTGAGGCTTATTGGAGAAAACTGTAATATATTTCTATAAATCTGTGTAAAATCGGATAAAATCGCGTCCCGATTCTTAAAAATTTTTTAGAATGTTTCAAAATTAAAGAATAATTTCAGTTAAATAAATATTTTTTTTAACAAACTTTTAGCACTGACTATACATTGTTATACAACAGCTCTTGACACAGGCTCATCCTAAGTATAATAAGTTCTACAATTAGTTATCACGAACAAAACGAAATCAAGTAGTTGTAGTAGCTAGTTCCGGAAAATCTATATTGCAATTAATGATGCCAACCTAACTTTTCTCCTCAACTTAAAGGTAAAAAGGAACCCAGAAGCTGGCATTTTGAATCATATAATCCTTTTCTTTTGAAAGTGGTGCAAGTCCCTCTTCGTTGAAAAGAAAAAATTAAGTTACTTGAAATGTACTGTATAAAATTTATTTAATTTTTTCTTCTCAACGAAAAGGGACTTCCACCACCTTCAAAATAAAGAGCTCATATGATTAATCAGCGATGAATTAGAAAGAGTATTCACGTGTCCAAATCTTTAATAACATTGACGGAATTTAGTGAATTACAATAACAAGAAACGATTACTTTATTTGATTTAAAAGAAGTGCACTGAAGACATTTTGATATATTTTATGGTAAATCATTAACTATATCCGTATTTACAGCAAGTATTCTAAACTCAACTGAATACCTTTAAGCCGTCAGAATAAAACCGGAATTTGGAGCTCAGACAGCAACTTTTAACTAACTAAGAAATGCTGTTTTGAAGAACACCCGAAGAGGAAGTAAAGTACCCCGCAATTTTAATTCGAAAAATGGTTATTAGTCAAATTGGCTCAAATTAATATGAGTTAGTCTGTTTGAGTACAAAAATATTTATGGCCAAACTCAGGAGTTATAGGGTGACAAATATGAATAAAGCCCATCTAAATAAGCCATATCCATAACCATATTCATATCTTTTTAACTGTCAATAACAGATTTGTAAATTTATAGATTTTTAATCGGCTGAGAGGTACAGTAGTTGGCACTGCCATTCGGTTAAGCCTTGACCAGCGTATAAAAACTTACCGCTCAATTAACGTTGTTTATCGCACAGTAACATTAGTCGCACAAAATTAAACGCTGCGCTCCGCTTTAAATTGAATTAAACTCTAGAAAAATTTGAATAAAATACCGTTCAAATAAAATTTTGCAATCTCAATTAAATTGTTCGTGCAACAGATTCCACTCGAAATTTCACTCAAAAAAAAAAAATTTAGACAGAGTGAAATTTTCACGAAATTCATTTTTATGTTGGTAACAATTTGTAAATTTATCGTCTCTGGTAAAATACTGATTTTAGTTATATCTTTTATTGTCTAAGTGGTTTGAATATATGTTGGACCTATTCAAATTTTTAATTTTGATATAGTCAACTGTTGACATAAGACTTTGTTTGTCTTATTAAAAATGACCTACAATGTAACCTTAGTAGTTCTTATCTTTTTTTGTAATTGGAGATATTCAAGCTCTTTGTAAGGTTTTCACTAGTCAAAGTCCTAAATAACCCTTCATATTTGCCTAAGATTTTCAAATTGTCAACTGTTTACGAACTATCAGTTGTTTCCGAACTGCCAGCTGTATTCGAACTCTCAGCTGCTTTTGAATTATCAGCTGTTTTTGAACTGTCAATGACAACTAAAAAAATGTTTCAGTATTCTTAATAAAATTATTATAGAATTTGTTTTTTTTAAAACGTCCCTTTTCTTATTTTTTTTTTTGAGATTTCCTATTACAAAAAAATGTAATTAAAATTTCTGTACAATAAATTTTTAAATTTATTTTTATGTAAAATAATATGTAAAATACTTACATTTTTTTTATTGAGCAATGACAATTAATTAAAAAAGTAATTAATGTAATTGCAATACCAAATGTTCAGGTTGCAAGAGGGGAAGACGGCGGACCGTTTCGAAATTAGGCGCCCCCAAATAATGTGTTGTTGGGTACCTATAAGATATTTGTTTTTGCAGGTGATATGGTTGGTATCATAGATGTTTAATTACTACGTTTAATGAAGAAAAAGAAATGGTTATCACTTTTGCATTCGTGTACAAAACACGAGATCTAAAATTCAGAAAAAAAAAATGTAAAACATTTAGTAACAAAAATTCACATTAAAATCTATATATCTGTGACAACAAGCAATAACAGCTTAAGTTGATCTGACAATAAGATGACATTCCGAAACAGAGTAAGTCACCTGCATATACACAAAACTTTTGCTGCTTTGCCTTGTGATCATATATCGACTTATGCTTTTATTGCTTGTTGTCACAGATATAAAATCTTCTCGCGTGCGCCAGGAAGGTTTCTGAAAAAAAAGTAGTCCTGGTAAGAGGCAGACAGATTGACACCATACGTTGATTGGGTGCTCGAGAAAATTTATGTGTTTTTCGGTTCTTCGCATAGTTTAGTTTGGAAAAATGGGCGTGGGCAAGACCCCTCATATAAGAGAAAAATCAAATTCATCATATCTTATCAAATGACGCAGATACATGAGACGTATAAGATATGATAGGATTTTAAAACCTAATGATCCTTGTGAGTGTTATTCCTAATAGTTCTATAAAAAAATGTTTGTTTCTATAATTTAAGTATACCATTTATGCTTTTTTGGAAACTCGCTTTTTTTTTTTTTAATTTATTTCATGTTTTCACTTGTCCTTTCGTATAAAGTTTTGCATAAAATTGTCCATTCAATTTCATATGTATATGTATACATTACAAAAATGTACAATCATATATAATATTGTCAGTGTGTGTGTGTGTGTCTGTTGTATATTTTTGCATTTAAAGCACTGGGAAAAACTGGGAATCTGGAGAGCTGCTCGCTTTTATGCGCATGCTTGCGATTTCTACTGTTTCATTTGTTCCTTTTTTAGTTACCATTACAGACTTGGCACTTGTGAACTTACAACAACAACAACAATAGCAATAACGAGAAAAATAAAACACAAAATCGTTAATTTTACCACAGGAATGTTACGATTCCGTAAAGCGCACTTAACTTCGATTTTTGTTTGCAGACGTATGTATTATCCCTTAACATCATTGGATAAATCCTATCTTTGTCTTGTTATCCTTTTTAAATATTGACATCCCTTATGATTATAACAAAAATATGTTTGATTTTTAATTTTCGTAACGTAATTTTTATTTTGATTGGTAGAGATTATTATTGGAATTATTCAAAAAAATACTCAAAACCAATAAAATGTTCAAAAAGAGCCTACACTGAGAAAACCATTTATTTAGATATAATAAATTATGTATCAATATTTGATTGAGTCAAATATGAAATGCTTCAACCAACATGCAACACTATTTGATCCAAACACAATATGTTTGACTCAATAAATATCTGATTGCTTTAACTATATGAAACATACATTTGTTATATTCAAACAAATCGTTTTTTAGTGTACATCTCGTTAAATATGAAAACACAGACAGCATAATTCTACAGCGTGCAAAATAAAAGATTGAATGTAGTTTTAAAACACGATTTACATAAATTTTATATTGCTTCAATATATAGCCTACAATTTTATTTAAGTTTTCTAAGTCATTGACAAATGCTTTGAAAGTACATTTTTTAAGGAATATTCATCAGATCGAAACCATTTCAAATCATGCCGTTTCATCATGACTGACCTCAAATTTCCGAATTGGTCGACGATTAAATATGTTATTTTTCAGAGGAATAAGAGGACACGTATTCCTTCGATATGAATGAAAACAATTTTTTTACGAAGTCATGCGCATTCCCATTTTAGGTTTAATAATAAAAAAATCGGCGAAATTTTTTTTTTTCAAAAAATCGGCATTCCATCCAAATCAAAATAATTAATTTTTTGATTCTTATAGAACTTTTCAATCTTTATTAGACCTTAAAAATTTTGGAAATGGTTGAAAATTGGCGAAGTTATGACATTTTCAATGGAAATAAACTAGGCTGATTTTCTCAAAAACCCCGTCCTACTATTCGATGTTGTATCTTTTAGGTAAGGTTGCCAGATGGTCTGGATTCGCCTGGATTGTCCTGGATTTTTAGTCTTCTAAAGTCCAGAGTCCAGACAATTAGAAATATGTTCAGATGAAGTTCGAACAACCGTAACAACCATGCCTTTAACGAATCATTTGCTGAAAATGCGTTCACTAAAATTGGCAGTCACAGATTTTCATATTCCAAGGCAAAGTGACATTTTGCTTAGTGCAGTGGCTTGGGTGGCTATAGTAAAAGGCAAAATAGTATCAGGCGCGGCAGACAGTCCAACCGCTCAAGACACAAATTTGCTGAAGTAGCTGGGGAGATACGTTTGCTATGCAACATAATCGCAGTTGATACAAACGAAGAACTGTTATCGCTATTAATATTATGAGCTCTCCTTGCACCAGCATTTTCCCTTGATGTACTTGCAACTTTTAATCCTGTTTGAAACAAAAAAAAAATGTTTTGAATCACCCTACTGTACATATGTATGTATGTACTAGAGAACTGCAGTGAGCCACTCAGCATGTGAGCCATTCATGAATCTGTTGAAACTTTCTGGACATTCACACAAATTCACCGCTCACAGAAAATGTTGTTTTATTGAATTGTTATGTTTATTTTGTTTAAATAAAATATAACTATATGTTCTTCTGAAACTCAGTTTAAGTTTTATTTATTGTCCAGAAAAATCAAGATTTTTTTTTTCAAGTGTTCAGAAAAATCCAGATTTTTTTTGTATTTTTTTTTTAATGTCCAGGTGAAACACAATTTGGATCTGGCCAGCCTACTTTCAGGGGAATGAAAAGATGAAAAATACATTTAACCGTTCTTCTCCCTTTCAGAGAAATCCCTTCTGAGTTTAAGCATCTCCGCTCACTGTAAGCTTTTACAGTTGATAAAATGATTGATTTTGATTTATATGCTGCATGAATTATCAGGCTCTATCTCTTTTAAATCTTTCTTACAAGATTAAATTGCATTAATTCCGTCCTAACAGATCGATCAATGCCGACGCACCTTTTTACGTTACTTTCGGCAATATCAGTTGTATACTTTGTTACAACTCTATGCTCTTAACTTCAAACTGTCATCCTTATTCCTTTGTCTATTCATAGAATATAACTACAAAAAATTAAAAAAAAAACAAATCAGTGAAGATTGTCCTTTCAAAAATGTTCGCTCTTGACAAAAAGTTTTAAAATCTATGTATTATTTTTCAAAAACGGCTCCGAAAATAACTCGATATTTTTAAAATAAAATATCGCTGTAACGCTTTCTATTAGGTTGTTGCTGCTAAAGCTAATCCCGTCAGTTGCAAATTTGAATTTCACGGCAAAAGTAACTAAATTAGTACGAAAAGCTATTCCTTCGCTGTGCCAAATAATTTTTCAATTTTCCGAGAAATTAAAAATTTTCAGAACAGCTCGCGACATTCTTATGTTCAATGTTCTTCGATGTATTTCACCTGAAAAAAAAACCTAAACTAAAAACATGTTTTGCCAAATGCACAACATTCCAGAACTTAAAATCAAATTGTTGAAAACTTAGCCATACAAAACAACAACCGTAAATGAAAAATGATCCCGAAATGCTACTTTGTATTACAGCATAGTTGCTAAATAAATGTTGTTGATGTTGGTTTCCATTTTTCTTGTTTTTTTTTTGCTGTTGCTGTTTTTGCATATTCATAAAACGGAAAACTTTGCTAACTAAAGTGTTTTTCTTTCTGTTTAAAATTCACGTTCTATTCATTGAGAAGTTGAAAATGAAAAAAAAAAGACAACAACAACAACGCGCCACGCATTGCCCACAATTGGATTGCATAGCTATAGCAGCAGTTGCTGCCACTGATATCTCATGGAATCCATTGCATGATCGGCTTAAGCTACAAACAAAAAGAAAGAAACAAATGCTAGATAAGTTGAACCTCCACAAAACTTCATGCCAAGTTTAAGCCAATGTTGCCAGACAAAGAAAAACAATTTTTTTTTTCAAACAAACATAGTTGCTGGAAATTAATTTTTACATTTAAAATTTCATGTCTACTGCCATCAGCTGATCGTCACTATTGTCACGAACAAAATTTCAACTCAAATGATTTTAAGCATGTGAGCGTCACGATTGGTTCGAATGTATCACCGTCTGAAGGTCTTATTTTCGACCACTTTTTCGCTCATCTAGGGCCATATCTTGGCAATAATACTCCGAAAATTGATTTCTAAATAGGTTAGCATTGTAGATTTAACCACATAAGCCGCTTCACATGTATTCACAAATAATAACACAGAGGCGTAACCTTTGGATTTGATGGACTTTTGGTGTTAAAATCCCTATTGGAAACATTTGGTGCTAAAATCCCTATTGGAAAGTACGACAATGTTAAAAGCACTATATTAATTCTTAACATTACACCATGTATATTAAAAAAAAAAATAATTTTTTGTGGCATATTGTTAATATCTCGCACATGTCAATTAATTCTGAAACTATTCTCATTTTTATATTACTAAATAAAATTGACACAAAAATGTGGCAACACTTATAAAAAAACATTTCGCAATGGAAAAAAAAAAAATAATACCTACAGCAATATCTTAATCTTGGATTGTGTCTATCTACCACGAAGAGGCAAAGGTGATTGTTTTTGAGCCTTGTGTATGGCGAAATGGGACCAAAGCAAAAATTAAAAAACAAAACAAAAATAAAAAAAATTACAAAAATAAAGAAAAGAAAACATCAGGAATAAACTAAAAAATCTTTTTGTTGCAGTTTCAATTTTCATCCAATGCAGAAGCCATGTGAAGAATTATAACTCCTCAACTGCTGATTGCAACAGACACTTCTCTTTAGTCGAGCTGTCTCTGTTTTCTTTTGTTTTTGATTTTTTTTATCTTGCTTTTTATAGGACTGATGCCTGCCGTACTAAGCGAAAAAGACGTATCTCCAAAAAATTAATTTCGAGATAATTGAAGTTTTGTTTATGTCAATTTGTTGAAATACCTGTAAAATTGAGATAGAGGCAATTTTCTTAGTAGTTTTTTTAAATGATTGAACTAAGATGCCGACATTTGGAGTATTTCATTAGACGCGTATTTTCTTAAGCTATCCGATGCCATAAGAATCTCGGATATTTTTTTTTTTTGAGATACGTCGTTTTCGCTTAGTACGGCAGTGCTGTTGCTTCTTTATTTAAGTGCGTTTTGTTTCGTTTTCCTTTTTTATGCCCTACACTCAGTGTACATATATTAATTTTATAATTCCGTTTGTAACGCATAGAAAGGGGCGTGACAGGTTTGGAAAACCAGGACTGTCTCGTTGGCTGTCTGTTTTTTATTTTTCGGTTTGTCTGTCTGTTTCTCTGTCTGTCTGTTTTGTCTGTTTTGTCTGTTTGTCTGTTTGTTTGTCTGTCTGTTTGTCTGTCTGTTTGTCTGTCTGTTTGTCTGTCTGTTTGTTTGTCTGTCTATCTGCTTGTCTGCCTGTTTGTCAGTCTGTTTGTCTGTCTGTTTATTTGTCTGTTTGCTTGTCTCTCTAATTATCTGGCTGTTTGTCTGTCGGTTTATCTGTCTTTTTGTCTGTCTGTTTGTCTGTCTGTTTGTCTGTCTGTTTGTCTGTCTGTTTGTTTGTCTGTCTATCTGCTTGTCTGCCTGTTTGTCAGTCTGTTTGTCTGTCTGTTTATTTGTCTGTTTGCTTGTCTCTCTGATTATCTGGCTGTTTGTCTGTCGGTTTATCTGTCTTTTTGTCTGTTTGTCTGTCTGTCTGCCTCTCTGTCTGTTTGTCTTTCTGTTTGTCAGTATTTATTCCTGAACTCTTATGTCAATCAGAGTAAAAAAAGTTGAAATATTTCTGAACGCTCTCCATTTTTTTTTTGTTTTGGTTATCTGGTAACTCTACTTTAACTATTACTGCAGTCTACGGTGTATAATTTTTTGGCAAGGCCATAAATAACGCACTTGTTTTTTCCTTTCATTCATGCACAAATTTTAGTACCCAACAGGTTTTTGTAGACGCAGCTTAAAACTTTAAGCATTCGTTTTTTATTATTTTTTTTTAACAAATTTACCAACGTACTTCATCGAAAATAAACCGAAAAATGAAACCGAAAAATGTTTGTCCATATTTTTCATAGATACAGATCAGTTCAGGAGTTAATATTTTTACCTGTGGCCCCTTTAAGGCAAAATTTAGAGCATAACTAATTTCATTTTTGAAAAGTTTTTGTAAGCTCAATCTAAAAGAACGTAATTTTTGGACACCGAAATTCTGTTTGTCAAAGAACGCAATTTTTATATAAAAAAGTAAAAAGTTAAAAATTTAATATTTTCTGCAGTTGCTAGGAAAATTTCAATGATACTAAATGAAGCCTAATGTTTCTAAAATTCAAAATTCGTAAAAAAAATATTGTACATTGAGTTAGTTGTACTCTTAGCTAAAACAAAAAATTGATTAATTCATAGCTTGTCCATCTATTTTTGCCTTCATTTCGAATACATTCTTCTTCCAAATAAAAGCTTTGTAGAGTACCTTTGCAGTCGAGCTTAATCGACACTAATTTGACTGATGTGCAAATGTATTATGTATGTGCTCCTATTTTGCGTTTTATTTTTAGTTTTGTGTAGTTGAATTGTATTTTTTGTCTCTTTCGACATTTTCAAACAGATGCTTAAGCGTTCCCTACCCTTTTACTGTTCTCTGTACTTATCCTCAAACTTTACTGTTTCCTTATTATTTTTTCTTTGTTTTTTATATATTTTTTTTCTGACTGAAACAACATTTCAACTGCACTTTGAAAAGCCTCTGAATAACATACGCCTGCCACGCTTCAGTTATTGTTTTATGCGTTAATTTTTCTTCGCTTTTTTTCCACAACATTCAGGGAATCATGTTGTTGTTGTATGGGGGCAGCTAAAAATAAAATGATCTTCTTAGGGCGCCAGAAATGTATTTATTTATTGCATTGATTTTTATATTTGATTTGTTGAATTCGTTTCACAAATGGGGGAAAAACAAATAGATTTGGATTTAAGATATGCCATGTAAGTTATAGTGAACATGAGGTGTGGCCTTTAGAGCGTATTTTGTAGTTACTGATTTACGAGCAACTCACCTTAAGAGATGAACAAATGGCAGCAGTCGTGATGGATCTACTCGTACAACTAATACCTGCGAGTATAAGCGAGTATGGCCTCAATAAATTGCATTATTTTTGCTGCAATTTTTTTTTTTTAATTAAATGTCTGTTGAAATATCAAATAATTTTAATTCTGAATTGTGTAATAATAAACATTTATTTTTAAAATTTGTATAATATTTATTACCTCATGTTAATTGGCCTTAAAAGTCATTTGCAACAGCAATATTTGTGGCAGCAACGAAATTTTATTGCTGCTGCAAGTAATTTGTAATAAATTAAGTAGTCAATGTAAATATATAATTTTTATATGATGAAAATGCAAATCGTTTAAGGCATTATATTGCCACATACATGAGACAACAGAAAATCCGACAACATTGACAACATTGCAATAGTTCGGCATTGTAAGCAGAAAAATAACAAAAATGTTTACAAATTCCCTAACAGCTATGGTATTAATATTGCATTCTTAAGTCAGCAATTTTGTAGAGCTTGCCTGCAGTCTTAAGAAAACTTTAAGAGAATTAAAATTCTTAGTGGTCGCTCATACAAATTTGACTGCTGCTAGTGTACACGGTAGATAAGTTATTTAAATTTTCTTTAATTATACTAAATAAATTATATTAAAAATTTAGTGCGTCATTCAATGATGAGTAACAAAAAACAGAATATCATCTCCGATTTGAATGAAATTAACATATTGTGATGAATATACTAAGGTGTACTAAAATTGCACAAATACGAATTGAAAATGATTGCACCAAACATTAAATTAATATAATTGAAAACAACTAACTACGGGAAGCTACTGGAAAACTCATAGTAAACAAATAATTTTCGGTAGTAAATATAATTCAAGTTCGAAGAGAAATCAATAACAACACAGCTGCCCAGTAAAAGAAAACAGCAGTAAGAACAGTAAGTAGCGGACACTAAGGTATAAGCGCGAAAACTAGTGAACGATATAAAAATCCGTAAATTTCACGACTGTACGAAAATATTTGAGAGTTTTGTATAAGCCAGCATTGGCTGATGTATATAAAAGCAAAACTGTTTACTTAGAAAACTAGTTGAAGTTTCAATCAGTACTTGTCAACATCGTGTCTGAAGTAAAACTACGAATTTTTTTGTGCTTTAACTGTTCCATAAATATTCTTTCTGAGATCTATATATTCAAAGAGATCAAATTTGCCAAATAAAAAAATCAGTAAATTCAGGATTGTACGAAAATTTTTGAAAGTTTTGTATAAGCCAGCATTGGTTGATTATGTAAAAGCAAATCTGTTTACACCCAATACCAGATGAAGTTTCAAAAGTTTTGAAAATATCACTTACGAAATAATCATTTCATGGCAAAATTCATCTTGCTGAATATACGAACATTTCAACTCAAGATAATAAATTTCCTGACCACTTGCTTGCGAATCAACTTACAAAAAAAACATAGATTTTATATTTTTTTAGACAAGCTCTTAGCTTTAGCTTAGTTATAGAATTATCTCTTCAAGTTACTTGAACAATTGAAAAATAAAGCCTTATACTGACTGCTGTACAAACCTATCCATTTACCTTAAAGATTTGCTAGCTACAAGCATTTGTAAATATGATCCTGCAAAAGAAAACCATTTTGGAAAACTTTTCCTAAGCGGATTAAAAAATTTAACTTGAGTTCTGAGCAAACTTCAAAAAAAAGAGGAAATACCATTGCACAAAGAAAGCAAAGAAAAAAGATTAGACAAACCTCACTGGCCTGTGGATAAGAAAAAAATAGACGGACAAACTATCAAACAGAATGCCAAGAGGATCCATTTAGTTTTGTTGAAGTAAAGTTAAAAGAAAAAAAAAATTAAGTGAAGAGTAGAACCATCCATGCAAGTTGAGGTAAATAAAGTACAGAGGAAAACAGCAAAATCATGGTGAGAAATAAAACTTGTGATGTTGAACTTTTAAGCGAAAGGAAAAAAAAAACCCATTTGAAGAAGAATATTTAAAGCAGATTATGAGACTTCAACGCCTAAGAGTAAAGTGAAAAAGAAAAAAGGTGTAAGGATTCAGTGATGCATCGTCATTGGATGTAGTAAAATGAGGCTAAGGAAAAGTATAAAAAAGATTTCGCATAGGAATATAACTGCTTAAAGGATTTTTTTTTAATGTAAACAGCAGGTATTTGATGGATTTATTCGGTGTAGGCAAAACAGTTCAAAGAAAAAATGTTGAAAAACTTAAAATTTTTTAATTCTCATGAAAAGCAAATTAAAATTATATTTTTTACTATGCTAAATGCAAAAAAAAAAAAATAAAAGCGTACTAGCGAAAAATGCATTAAATAGAAAAAAATCGACAGTTAAAAATTTCCAAGCATGCTATGTTTTACTTTTTGCATTGACCAGTTAAGAATCATAATAAATAATTATAATAATAAGCAAAATAAACACACATTGCACCAAAACTTTACATTTGCATACAAGGTAAAAGAATGTAGAATTTTGGCGCGGTGTGTTTATCTTTTGCTATGGTTCTTAACTGGTCTATGCAAAAAGTAAAACAGTATGCTTCTAAATTCTTATACGTCGGTTAACAAGGCTTACTGATTATACCATATAGCAGTGGATGAAACTAGTATAAAGGGCTATAACAAACGAAAAACCACATGAGAAAACACATGAGTGTAGAAATAAAAGTACACTGATCGAACGAAACGAGAGAAGCTGCCCTCAATGTTCGCATTGTTGTTTCCTTGTTCGCTCGCTTTAGGTTTTTTTTATTCTTTTCTGAATGATGCAACAACAACAACAATAATAAAAAAAACTACAACGATAAAAATGTGTGTAGTAGTGGTGAGTGCATGTTGTTTATGTTATTTTTCTTAAGAAAAACGATGTGTTTGTTGTAAAGAGCTAAAATTGACTCATGTTTCCTATTTTGCCCATTGCTGTTTTATATGATAGAAAGAAATTAAATTTGCTTATACTTACTTTTTTCCAAACTAAATTTCTATGTTCTTCTTATCCATGGTACAAAAACTTAATGTCTCAACTTGCATGCTAAAACATTCATTGTTCATAAAACAACTAACTAATAGCAGCAATTTCACTTTAAATATTGAATATTACGGATAGTAAACAACATACGGATAGTAAACAACATGTAATTTACCTTCCCCCTAATCAAATATTAATAAAAATTGCATAAAACTAAGCGTAAAGTCAACAATAAAAAAATTGAAAAACAATCAATAACGATCACGCAGTGATTTTAATTTTCGAAGTACTAATTGTGACGGTACTTTGGTTTATTAAATTGTATGAAATAAAAGAAATATCTTGGTAATCAAATGTATTTCCATAAACTATGAAAAAGGGGCAAATAAACACTCGTATATACGAGCATGTAAATATGTACAATCTCTGTCATTAAAATATTGATCCGTTGGTCCTTGTTTGCTTAAAAAAAAAAACAACATACAAAACGGTTCGTTAACAATGAAGAAATGAAAAAAAGGACGTGTCTATAAAGTAGTGAAGTTGTTGTTGCCCGCACGTACGCATACACTTGTGCACACGTACAAACTTTTACGTGTAGTATAAACTTGATGACATTAGAGAGTTTCTTTGTTATATACCTTGGTTGACTAGCTGTGTTGGCTCTTTTCCATACAAAAGAAAAGGTAAATTGACTACAGGGATATTATGGAGTAGGGATGTCGGAATGCCGGCAAAAAAAAAAAATAAGAAAATGATAGTGAATACAAAGAATAAACACCTCAAGGGTAAATAAGCGGTATTTGGTTGAATCGCTGAATGAATATATTCTATACCATACCAAGTGATAAGGATATAATTCCAAGAAGCATTCACATTATGTTGGTGATAAGAATGATGCTATAAGATTTTTAAGAAATTCAAATGAATTTTCTTCGTTTATTTAATATTCATGACTTAAGTGATTAAGGAAGTTAGCTGAATTAGTTAGCTCAGAAAATAAAATAAAAATTTTCAACTGCTATAGAAAAAAGCTATAAAATGTTACGGGTCTACTCGGTCGTATCCTAAATTTTTGAGTTGAATTTTGTAATATTAAGATATATTTTTGTGCTGAGTTTTCTGTTCATAAAAAAAACAAAAATGGGCAACTAGCTGGTTGTACTAAATAGTATCAACCGCTGCTACACGGTATCATCAGTAAGCTTTGTTAGCCGACGTTTAAGAATTTCTAAGCATACTATAGTTTGCTTTTTGCATTGACCAGTTAAGAATCATAGCAAAATGTAAACACAGTGTGCCAAAATTCTATATTTTTCCCTTGTATGCATTTGTTATTGTAACTCTTTTGATATTAAACACTTCGTGCGAGCGCTCCGCTCCGTTAAAAACTTTTTCGGGTTATATGAACGATGTTGTAAGTACTATATGTAAAAATCGGCGAGCTCACCGTGAGTAATTTCTTTGTTTGTGGTTTTGGAACAGATCATAATTTAATATATTTTTGTGCTGGGCATATGCTTAAGCGCTCTGTGGTTTGTATATTCTTTTGAGTAACATTCGGGTTTCGCTCAGCAGCCAATTAAAGAAAAAAAAAGCTGGAAATTTGTACATGTTACCTTTGATGGGAAAATACCGGCCGGAGAAAAATTTGTAAGAGAGCGAAACTGAAATAAAATATGTATTTAAAATCAATTATCGATTAGTTTAGGTAATTACATGTTGAATTCCATGGTTGGATTCTCGATGTTTTATCGCAAAATAATAAAAAAACACGTAGTTAATAACATAGCCAATGTCTGCTTTTCGTCACATTATTGAAAATATTTTAAAATATTTGAAAAATTGCAACATTTAAAAAGTCAATAATTCTGGAAACACAATCGTGTTCAGCGAATTCTCTTCTTTAAGAATACATCAATAACTCAATTTCAAAAAAATTGCAAAATAAGGTCCTTTTTCCCCATACACAGTCACATATACAATTTTACAGCATGAATTTTCATCACATTTGCATATCAACTTTTTATATACCACATACATACACCTGAATTTAAAGTGAATCCTTCTTGTGTACATAAGTATATAGTAGCAATCTTTTTTTTTTGTCATCAACATTTTGCCTAGAACGCTTAAAGTTTATTTAAAGCACTTAACCCAAAATCAAACCATTTGTATTTGCATAAAAATCTTACATAATTTATGAATTTATATAATTTTTCAATTCTTCTGCAAAATTTTGCGCAAAACTGAAACGGAACAACTTAAAAATTTTGTCTCTGTGTTTGTGTAACTTTGAAAAGTTTTCATCCTGCCATTGCCAGCGCTATCAACGCCGCCGTCATATTCTTGCCTGCTCTATGTGCTATTTTACATTTTATATGCCGCAGGATATAGAATTTTTGCAAAATAGAATTTTCGTTTCATCTTCCTCTCTGCATGTCCGCATGTCAGTTTGTGTCCGCTAACCGGAAGTGAAAGTTTGTAGTAGTAGTAGTAAAAGTAGTAAAAAAGAATTTTGTTTTTTTTTTTGTTAACTTTTGATTTAATGAACATTAGCAGCAGGATAGTGCATCGTAGCATAAAATGATGGAAGAGTCCATTTTCAGCTTATTCTCTGGTTTCTAGCTAATTTTAGGCATGGCCGACGCGTAATTAGAATTTACTTTTTTTTTTTCTTAATTAGTTATTTTATGAAAAGCTTTTAAGTTATTTTCCATAACATTGCACAAATAATTAATGTGATTAAATTTTAAAGAATGTGGTGGCATTTCATATCTACAAAAAGAGCTATCCTTAGAAAAAACTAAGTTTACCTAACCTAAGCTTTGCCTCGAATGCTTTTTCCGTAGTATTTACTAACATGCTGTGCATTTGAACATTGTTAAATCATTAATGTATTTGTTAGTAACTACCAAACTATGTCTTGGTTGCAACAAATATTTTTTCTGTCCAAACATTCATTTGTTTATAATAAAGTCATGTACTAGTACCGAGTAAAACAGAAACAGAAAAATGTTTTAGATTTAAAACTACCTAACATTCTTACTTTCCAAGAAATTCTCTAAAACGGAACTTATAGCTTATAGTCTCCCATTGATTTGTAGCACCTCTTGTGAATGGTATAAGACTATATTGTCTTTATGAAATATGTAATTCCTTAATCGCAAATTCACAGCTTAATGTTCTTATCACAAAAAATTACTAAAACAAATAAGGCTTTGAACGTATGTTAACCCGTAGGTACTCTTCTCAAAATTAAATAGGGATTGATTGTTTGGAAAACAACAAAAAATTTCTTAAGACTTTTCATAAAAGGTACAAAAAAACAAATATAATTTGCTTCTAACCATAGGATGATATACGATATATTTCCACCTATTAGGCCTCTCAGGCTCTACAGAAACCTTGAGATCTTTGTTCTGTCAAAAATTTGATTTAACGTACAAAATTAGAAGGAAGCAAAAAATTTCATGCCAAAAGTGGACCACCTTAAAAAGTTTCCTTTTGCAAATAACTTTTTAGCTTTAACTATAAGCAATTTTTTAGTTTAGAACGTTCCCAAAAGATTGTTTCCGAAAATAATTTATATAATATCCTTGCATAACACTAAACGCGTAGCATTTTAGACACCATTAACCCATTAAGGTCTATTGGATAAATTTTTACCCAAAAGAGAGTGCATTTAAAAAAATCCTACCAAGCGACAGGTGAAAGGTCTGGTCTTAAAGCGTTTTTGGGTAGAGGAAGGATTGGTCTAATAATCACTATTTTTATTTTTCTAAACTTCTTTGATTAACCTGTTTTTTGTATGAGTTAGAATTTAAGTAACATATAATTTCCAAAATTTTGGTAAAAAATCTATCCAGGAAATCTTGAAGACTTAAAGAAAAAAGCGCGAAACAAATTCAAAGATCCTGCTATAATGGTATGCTATAATAAAATAGTTTTGATTTTGCCTCATAGAAGGCGATTGGGTAAAAATTTACCCAAGCCATACCTCCGGTGTGCCGATGGGGAAACATTTTTATTTTTCATCAGGTCTCGCACACCAAATTTTATCAAAATTGTACGGGCCCTTCTGGTACCAGTCTTTAATGGGTTAAGGCAAGAGTTAGGCATAATTTTTAATTTTAAAGAATCGTATCAATTATTTTTCAATTATTAAACTATGTACATAAGAGCGTTCCCAAAATGATTTTATTGTATTACCAAAATCTGCCTATAAATAAAATTTACAATAAAATTGAAAAAAAAAACCTTTCATTAAGAAATTTTATAAAAACTCCAACCAATTCATTTTAGCTTAGCAATATAGAAAGTGTTACCGTAATGATATTTCACTCACTAATGCTGAAATAAAAAAATATGATATTGAACATTATTTTTAATTGAACTTACAATAATAGAGTTTAGCTACTACATCTATTGGCTTTCTAAGATACATATTTAGTTGTAGCTATAAATTAGTAAAAAGTTACAACTGAACAATATTTTTATTAAACTAACAATCATTAGCAAACACCGATATTCATGTAAATTTACAAATCGATCAGTGCCTATTCTTAAGCAAACCTAACAAGACAAAAGATGGCTTTAATTTTGCGATTGGTGACATAAGTTTCGGCTGTAACCATACATATCGTCCATTCTTTAAGTAACTACACACTATGTTTGTTTTGACTTTTTTGAATAGTTTTTGAACAGATATATCTCAAAAACTATGGGAAATAAAGTAAAAAAACTTAAAATCTTTTTTATATAAAAATGCTTTAATTTAAAAAATAAAGTAATAGAAACTTTTAATAAATTAGCTTAAAATTATTTTTTTCATATATAAAAATGTTTCTCAAATGTTTGATTTTTTTATATGTCATTCTTTAATCAATTCTTAGATGCTTTCAAATCAAAATTCCCGACATAACTTTGGAAAATAAGATTTTTTATTGAAGACACACACCAGTCTAATTGTGTGATATGAGCGGTTGTGATTCCTGAATTTTCTTGACTGTAAAAAAATGTTAAAAAGCGAACTTTATTTAGGCTAACATATAAAATCAAAATAATAATAATAACATGAAAAAAAAACAACAGTTTTTACAACTGACATCTATTAAATAAAGCACCAAAAATTCAATATTAAATGATAAATTCAAGTTCAAATATAAGCTGTATTAACATCAATAAAAATAAATAATGAACGCCTTAATTTGAGTGCCAAAAATAGATTTGAAAACTACAGCTACATAACTATTTTTAAATTTTAAAAATTAAAATAAATAAAATAAGAAAAACTTGCAAAAAAGCAGCAGTTCCCCCTACACGAAATAAAAAACAAAAACATTTGCTGTTAAATAGAAAAAAATCAAGTTTTATTTTATTTCGATTTGTCGTTGTTATTGCCGCTCTAACTTTTGGCGCTGTTACGACAATGCAAATTTACGTCACTTAAGCCAAATTTCAGAGTTAAGCGCACACTGATCTGATCAGACCAAAAAACCAGCAAAAATATAGCCAGTAATGATTGCTCTTGGCAGCACATGCCGCCAGCCGCAATAACAACAATCAAATGAAACACAAATGTCGTAAGCAACACTTGTGCTCAATTTTTATGCAAAATAAAATGAAACCAATTTTTTTTTGTCTTTTTGGTTTTTTTCTTTTGCATTACCTAAGCTTTCAATTTCATTTGTTAAGCGAAATTAATTTTTTATCTTAATTTTTTGCATCTATACATAGTACATATAAAAAACTCACGCTATTAAGTTTGTGTGCGACAAATGTTTGCTACTGCAGTAAACTATTTATTAGCGACGAAATATTTGAGTTCAAAGTCGAGAAAATGTGTCATAAAGCATAAAAAACTATTGTAAAAATTGACAAGAAATCGTTGGTTGCCAGTCCCAAAGGAAATTATAAATTTTTCAATTTGAAATGATAAATGTGGTTGAATGATATATTGTATTTGTTGTTTTTATAATTCTAAGTATAAATTTTTGCAATTTTATGTAATTGACATTTTTGAATTAAATTAAGCTTTTCCTATATATCAAAAGTAATCGATGACTAGATGCAACGACCAGCCCAAAATTGTATACCAAGGAAAAAATAGGAAAAATTAACCAATTTTAGCTCTTCACAACACGTCGCGATTGAACAAGGAAACAACAATGCGCACATTGAGGACAGCTTTTCTCGTTTCGTTTGATCAGTGTACTTTTATTTCTACACTCATGTTGTTTTTGCTTGGTTCTTGAAATTGACTTTTGGCTTATTGCAGTATGTTTTTTTTTTTGCTATCGAGATCGAATTTATGGTAGGGGCTTTTTTTTTGTTCTTACAACTGCTGTTTTTGTTTCTTTTGTTGCAATTGGCTCCAGCTTCCAAATTTTTGACCATCTATTTGAATTTTCTTTCATTTAAAAAAAATGTTACTCACATTGGTAAACACATTATAAAACTTAAACATAGCTTGACTATTTTAAAATAAATTATATCGTCATTAGAAAGAAGCGATGTTCAGAGTGTTTTCTTTTCTTTTTTACGTTTTTGGGAAAACGATTCAACAAAAAATTTCGGTAGCTTTTTTTTTGATGCAATGCATGTCGTACGATATCAGCTACAAATTGTTGCGTAAAATATAAAACAAGCAATAGCAAACAAAGAAATTAAAATAACTTTCGCTTACTAATAAGAAATCGGCTTCAATTAGCAGACGTTTGTGGTATAAAAATAAGCTGTTCATACAATATAATAAATGTATGAAAAGCACTAAGTGTACAAATACACGGTAAGCCTAATTTTTGCCAACTTTAAATTGCATAGGATAAATATACATGAACAAAATTAAAACCGTTTTTTCAAAGGAAACAGTGTTGCTTAAAGCAGCGATGTACAAAATATTAAAAATGAGTCAATTTCAGCTCTTTACAACAAACACGTCGTTTCTTTTAAGAAAAATAACCAACAACAAATACCTGCACTCACTCGTGGTAGTTTTTTTCATACGCGCTATGCACGGGATTTGTCTTATTGTTATTAAAAAAAAAAAAAAAACCGAAGCCAGCCGGCAAGGAAACAACAATGCGCACATTGAGGACAGCTTCTCTCTTTTAGTTTGACCAGTGTATTTTTATATATATACCAGTGATGGGCACATAATGGCTCTATTTGCTCTCACCGTTATTCGACGTACAAGCAAGCGAAAAAAAATTGACTTGAATTCAAATGAAAACAAAAACATAACACAAAGGCATAAATGACGGCGCCGCATTGTGTCTTGACGAATGTAGCAATTGTTTTTGTTTGTAGTGCAATTTGGTTTTTTTTTGTGCTAATGGCAATTTTGGAAATGAAAGTAAAAAAAAACTTTAAAATTTCGTTTGTTGTTGCTTGATGTTGTTGTTTTGCTCTTTTGTTAGATTTCTATACCCACCGCTGATCTATACTCATGTTGTTTTTTCTTGATTCTTGAAATGGGCTTTTGGTTTGTTGCAGAATTTTTCTGATTTAGTAACTGTTGCTTTTGCTGTAAGTAGCTCCTGCTTCCAAAATTTTGCTCTCAACTACTTTTTTCAAAAATATGCCGTGACATTTTTTGTCCTTTGTACAAGTACTCTCTTTCTTGGAAAACTTTTCCGGAATGAAGGCCATTTTTCTAGCATCCTATTTAAAACATTTCGATAAAAATCATGATGATCATTTTATTTTTGTAAATTACACGTTTCCCGGCCCAATGTTGATACGAAAACCAACAGTGGCTGCTCGATCGGTTTGTATATCGGACGACAGCAGAGCGATATCGCCGGCATAAGCTAGTTTTTCCAAAGAAACCTAAAGAAACCGATCACTTTACACATCAAAATAAATAACAAATTTCTCGGTGTATAAATAGCGGCAAAGCGAAAAAAGAATTCTATTTAATTGCAATATCACTAATACGCTACATACATAAATACTCAACTTTTCATTTCAATCAACAAAGCAAAAAATTAATAAGCAAACGTTTTGTAAAGAAATTATAAAGCAGGGAAATAACAGTAATGTTAAAAAAATAAAATAAAATAAAAATTTAATAACAAAAACTAACAATGCAATTGTATTCATAACAATTCATTATCGCGATCTGCCGGCTGCCAATGTAGCTGCCCTTGTCAATGGAACGGAACGGATGAACGGACGGGCAGACAGACAGAATGACACTTAATTTCATTTGAGCTGTGTTGACTTTTTATTTTTTCTTTCGCATTTGCGTGTTATTATTATTATTGTTGTTGTTGTTGCTGTTATTGCATTATTAACAGATTTCATGATTACTGTGTGCGATAACAACAACAACAACAACAACAACAACAACAACAACAACAACAACAACAACAACAACAACAACAACAACAACAACAACAACAACAACAACAACAACAACAACAACAACAACAACAACAACAACAACAACAACAACAATGTGAAGAATTAAATTTTCATGTTAATTGCAGAAATTGTTGAAACAAAATATTTGCATTCATTAAAATTTTTTATTGATTTTAAGAATTTTATTTCATTTTTTCTGTTTTACTAATGGGGGGGCTTAACTTTTGCTCGTACATAAAACAACAACATGACAATTGATATTTGAGTGTCTTCGGTTGTCACGCTGTTGACACTTTCGTTTGCTATGAAAACGAGCAACAACAATAACAATGACAATGGTAAATAACTGACCCATCAACATACAGAAGCAGACACATCACCCGTAGTACTTTGTTGTTTTTCTGAATTGAAAATTTCGTAAATGTCTAGATCAGTGGTGGGCATGGAAATCTAACAAAAGGGCTAAACAACAACATCAAGCAACAACACACAAAATTTTAAAGTTTTTTTGCTTTCATTTCCAAATTCGCCAACAGCACAAAAAAAACAAAAACAATTGCTACATTCGTCAAGACACAATGCGGCGCCGTCATTTATGCCTTTGTGTTTGGTTTTTGTTTTCATTTGAATTCAAATCAACGCTGTGCCTCGATAGCGTTGAAATTCTGCGGATTTTTTTTCGCTTGTTGTGCGTCGAATAACGGTGCGGGCATTGAGGGCGAATAGGGACACTACGTGCCCACCACTGGTCTAGATCATATATGTGCAAAATTTTGGAAGCAGGAGCTACTTACAGCAAAAGCAACAAAAACAATTATTACAACCACAGAAAAGAACCCCACCATAAATTCAATTTCGGTATCAAGAAAAAAAAAAACCGGCGGGTCGGCACTCCGGGAGTGCCGAAAATTTGAAACAAAAAATTAATTTCACACGTAGAAAGAAGTATGGTATGCAAGCATAAGAAATCGTTTAATGGCAAGTTAGTGTGTTAGTTGGTATGTGTGCGTTTTCTTTTTATATGGCAATGCAATGGAAGACAAAAACGGAATATGTATTCAAATTTTACTCTCGCTCTCATTCTCAATTTGTCAACGCAACAACTCGGAATTTGAAAGAAACAAACATGTAAGCATAACAATCGTTGAATGAGAATGGACTGTGTCAGTTAGTGTGTCTGCTTTGCTTTTTGTCTTCCACTTGGAATATTTATTTAAGGGAGCGTTCAAGTATTACGTAACGCAATTCTTGAAGATCTTTGAAAGTAATGCGCTGTTATTTACTTATATAATAAATATAATCTTTATTGCTGTAGCTAATCTAGAAACAGTTTCATTATGCACACCTAATTTCAAAATACCCGTTGTTCGACACCTCCTCCCGCCCCTGTACCGCATCGTATTGTTTTACAAATTGCGTTACGTAATACTTGAACGATCCCTAAGAGAAACAATGACCGATGACGGTCGGTGTCGCGAGCTTATACTTTTTTCCTCAGCCGCGAATGCTTTCTTACGGAGGTGCACAACGTGCCATAAGAAGTTTTCATTTCAAAAAAATTCTGCAATAAACCAAAAACCAATTTCAAGGATAAACAAGAACAACATGAGTGTAGAAATAAAAGTACACTTATCAAACGAAACGAGGAAAGCTGTCCTCAATGTGCGCATTGTTGTTTCCTTGTTCGCTTGCTTTGGTTTTTGTTTTTGGTTTTTTCTGATTGATGCTACAATAACAATAATTAAAGTCCCGTGCATAGCTCACATAAAAAAAACTATAACGATAAAAATGTGCGAAGCAGTGGTGAGTGCATGTGTTTGTTGCTTTGGTTATTTTTCTTAAGAACAAAGGACATGTTTGTTGTACGGAGCTAAAGTTGGCTCATGTTTCCTATTTTGACCACCCATCGCTGTTGTAAATTACAATCGATGCAATTATGCTCTCAAAAGAAAAGCCTTGTACTGAAACGAATAGCTATAATCCATTCTTCCATTGTCGCTGGCTTATTGGCATAAACCAATGATTTTAAATGTGTTAAGTGACAACTATTTGGAGGCCATTCGACACATGCATTACTTGAGATTATCGAACTTCCGAACTTTTCACGCTGTGTGGCACGTAGCCAGCAGGCTTTTTCTATGTTTTTGTAAGTCAGTTTTGTCGTAAAATTTCAACGAAATTAGGCATAAACTCTGTCCGTGCCGCTTGCAGGTATGAGCTAGGAAGCATTGAGAATCATTTTCAAACCTCAAGTTAAAATAAAGGCAGACAAATAAAATTGTACAGCTACAAAATTTTCAAAATAATTACCCTCATGGCCATACTGTCGATTTGAAAACGCATTACCCCTACTGGAAAACCCTTTTGATTTCGCATTAAAGCACTATAGCTTCTTCTCAAACGAAATAGAAAAGTAGCTATCCCACACCTTCTAAATGTTTTTTTGAAGATTTTTGTATATAAGCAATGCCTCCATGTAATTAGTATACAGCTGCTAAATGCTCAATTCATTATATCCGGTCTAGTGTTGTTGTATCGCACTCAAACAAATATCGCGTGTCTGTCATTTGTGTACTTGCTCCAGTAGCCATAGTCTGAACTCGAGCCACATATTAATTGAATCTTTTTTTACACCATTGGTGTCAATTTACAATACGTTTATTGTTGGTTGGTTGCTTGATGTCTATATGGAAATATATTCTCCTACATCTGTAGTTTTTTTTTTCTTTTAAAATACGTCAATAATATATCAGACGACGTGACGTCGCGTACGTGTATCGCGCAAAGTTTAATGACCGCCAATCGTCTGCTGCTGCTTCCCATTCGCTAAATCCTCTAACGTCCGACATCCCTCTTATCATGCCTTATGACAGTTTGTAGTAATATAATTTTTCTTTTGCGGCTTAGTTTGTCAACTATTTTGTTTTTATTTTGACGCCACGATTTGTTATTTTTCACTTTTTTTTTCATTTTTCATTTTCATTTTCATCTTTTTTTTGTTGTTTTTCATTTCAATTAAGTGTTTTGCCAACTCTTAGTTTGTTGTTATGTGTTCTTTGTTTTATGATGTTGGCCATTTTGCTTGTTCTCTAGAAAATATGATTTTTTTAGTTTTAGGCCTTTTTTCGAATACAAAAAATTTTTCTTTTTATGATCCGCTTGATGGGGTCAATAGATTTTATTTGTTGCTTAATGAAAGGTTGAGTCTTTGATGAACTTGAAAGATAAAAAAGATGAAAAATTAGAATGAAGATTTCGTAGTAGCTGTAAAATGACAAATGATTTAGAGTTCATGAGTTGATACCAACTGAAAATGTCAATAATATTAATGATTCTATTAATTACTAAATTAGTGTAATTAATAAAACTATTAATCAATATTTTTCATAGCAGTTGATGTCTCGCTTAGGCTTAGTAACTTTGAGCTATGCCGGATTAAGTTTTATGACAGTTTAATGCTAGTGCCGAACTACAGATTAAGACTTAAAGTTTTGTTCATACACATGCACTGTACAAAAATTTCAATGTATTTTTATTTACTATAGAACATAGAAAATAACTTGAAATCAATTTTGGTTTTCAGCTCTCTGCAATAATGTTTAGTATTAGTAATATTGTAATGCTAAGGAAAGAGATTAGTAGAGAGCGACAATCAACTGACTGTTAATTCAAATGGCGAAATGCTTAGACCCCATTCAAAACCCTCCGCTCAAATTATATTTTTTGGAATGAAAGAAAAATTACAGGACACTTTTTTTTTTTGTCCAATGAAAAAAATGTGGAACTTTCAGCAGATCGCAAAAATTCTACAATATTTAACATTCTTCGAGACACTTATCTAAAAAAATGTGAAAACATATCAACAATGTTCAGTAACAATTCAAAGCAACAATACTTACTTACTTGGGTGGCCATAACAACCCGTTACCGGGTTACGGCCGACCTCAAAAGCTCTCTCCAGGCGCCTCTGCTTTGCGCACGCCTTCTCCAATCATTCACACCAAGCGTGGATAGGGTTTCCTCGGCTTGGTCTTTCCATCGGAGGCATGGTCTTCCTCTTCGTCGTCGCCCAGCGGCTTCCGCATCAAACACCTTTTTCGCCGGAGCTTCTTCGTCCATACGCACAACATGTCCCAGCCAGCGCAGACGTTGAATAGTGATGCGCTTGACTATGTCAATGTCAGCGTAGAGCTCGTACAGTTCGTGGTTCATTCGAATACGGTAGTCGTCGCCGACGTGAACAGGACCGAAGATTTTGCGAAGAATTTTTCTCTCAAACACCCCAAGCGTGGCTGCATCAGTCTGCGACACAACCCAAACTTCTGCGCCGTAAAGTAGCACGGGTAAGATGAGCGTCTTGTAGAGTGTCAGTTTTGTCGGGCGAGAGAGGTCTCTACTACTCAATTGCTTACTGAGACCATAGTAACACCTATTAGCAAGAGTTAGTCTTCGCTTTATCTCCAGGCTGACATTGTTTTGAGTGTTCACGGCGGTGCCAAGATAGGTGAATTCCTTGACAACTTCGAAAGTATAGTTGTTCGCAGTAACAAAGGATCCAATACGCCGCGTCTCCCTGTTTGTGGACAGCATATACTTTGTTTTGCCCTCGTTCACCATCAAACCCACTTTCGCTGACTCTTTTTCGATAGCAGAGAACGCAGCAGTAACATCTCGCTTACAACGTCCAATGATATCAATATCATCGGCATATGCAAGGAGCTGGACACTTTCAAAGCAACAATGTTGATCAAAAATTTTGAACCAAGAATAAAAATTTCTAACAACGTTGAGCAACATTGTTAATAATGGTGAGCAGTAGTGCCAACAATGTTGTAAGAACTAATTTTAAACAATGTTGAGCAGAAATATTGGCAACAATATTAAGCAGCAATGTTGAGCTACAATGTTGAGCTACAATGTTGAGTAACAATGCCAAGCGACTCTATTAAGCACAAACGTTAATAATGCTGACAGTTTTGATCTATAATATTGGCAACAATGTTGATTAGAAATGTTGACAGACAATCTAAGCATAATTGCTGTGTAATAAAATTGAGATATTGGGCAATAATTTTGAGCAACAATGTTACGATAATGTCTTTTAAAATTGTGACCAAACATTTTAAGTGAGCTTGTTGGGCAACAATGCCTAGCAACAATATTACCCATATTTATTTAGCTACAATTAGTAAATACTAACAATATATAGTTAAAAATTTGAGCAGCAATGCTGAACAACAATGCTGTGAAAGAATGCTTAGAGATACTGTTGATCAAAAACGTTAACAACGGTGACAACAATCTTTAGCAACAATATTAGCAACATTGTTAAGTAGAAATGTTGACAACAATGTTGAAACAATTTTATCATATATTTTGAGAAACAATTTAGCAACAATATTAAAAAAATTTTAAGAAACAATGTTGAGCAATAGTGTTTGGCAACAATGTTGAGCAAAAATTTTGAAAGTCTATGTTGACAACAGTTTCGGCAACAATACCTATATTAATGCTTAGCAACAATGCTGCTACTAATATTGAGTAACAATGTTGAGATATTGAGCAATATTGTTAGCAAAATTGTTGGCAGCAGTGTTGAGGAACAATGTTTAGTAACAAAGTTGAGTGAAAATATTGAGCAAAATGATTAGCGACAATGTTAGGCAAAAATATTATGGAAAAATGAATGAAAATGTGTAGCAGCAATATTTAGCAGATATTTTGAACAATAATGTTAAGCGAAAATATTGAATAGCATTGTTGAGCGAAAATCTCAAACAATATTTAGTTATATTATTGAGCTACATATGCACATAAAATTTTGTTAACATGTAGAGTGCTCTATAAATTTTGATAAATCACTCCTTGTGGCCGATTTGAGTCCTTATTCTAAACGTGTACATTAAGAGCGGGTGGATTTGTATGAAGCAAAAGAAAGTCATCCAGACACCGATTCAAAAGTTAGAAGGACCCTTAAAAACTAAATCTGCATAATTTTTTTTTCGTTCCGAGAAAAGTAATGGATTTTGATTCTCCTGAAGGTCCTTTTTGGCCAAAAAAATTTATTCTTTGCTCGTAACTTTTATTTCTTCATAGAATGGATACCTGAATTTGCTTGGAACAAATTTGACGTTAAAAAATTTAAATTTTTTTTTCTGTTTAGCCCCAAAATTTGATTTTTACGAATTCTTTTCTAATTCAATGTTTCTTAAATTACCTCAAGTTAATATGTCCTAGTATTTTACAATTACTAATCTATCTTCTTTTTTTTCTTTCAGAATACTCCTTAGTAGCTAAAAATTTGATCTCCACATTGAACAATTGGTAAGTTTAACTTCAATTAAGAAAATAAAAACTAAATTCAAGTAAACTTTATTGTCAAAGTTGCCGCTCAAAATTTTAGCTGTAATTTACTTTATTCTCCACGCCACACAATTTGTCAGCTTTCATAATAAGTTGATGCCACCAACTACAATTACTCTTGAGCTTTTTATCCACTCAGTGTAATGTTCCTTTGAAATTCAACTATCTACTGAAGTTTAAATTGAATTTTCGTCGTTGTTTTGAAGCTTTGTACACTTTGAAATATCCGGTTACAAATCAACCTTAAGACAAGAATAGAAGTTTTTCGTTCACTATTGCTATGTTTTCATTTAAATGAAAATTGAGATTTCAATTAAAAATTTTTTATTTCAATAAATCGTTTTTTTTTTTCTGAAACCTAAACTGTTTTATTTCTTTTCGATTTATTTTCTAAATTATCTCCTTATTTGCTATGACATTTATTTTATTTCAGCATTTTAATGTAAATATTTAAATAATTATTCTAATTGACTAATTAGTGATGTTTTATTTTGCTATTATTGGTAACTTTTTAATTAATTTTAATTGATTGCTGATTGTTAAATTACGAGTAAATCAATGTGATAGTAACTATGTATTACATAATTTGTGAAATGAGTTAAAAATGAAATAAATTATATTATTGCACTAATTTGTCTTAAATTGACAATGCTATAATATATTTTATGTGTCAAATTTTGTGTGACATAGATAATGATGCCTTCGAGCTAAAATTTAGTAAAATTAATATTGGGAAAATCGTGAAAAACTCATTCGAAATTTTTAGTTACATTTTACATAAGTTTTTGGGCTTTCCAACTATTAATTATAATGATTTTTGTTAGGCTTTTGTTGGCGATTTTTGAAAGACTGACATTTGACTAAATTTGAAGATATTAAAATATTTTTTTTTTCATAATTAAAATAAAAAGTTTAAATTTTAAGATTACATAAAATGTTTTTGAAAAATATTGCTCAGTTAAATTTTTTGACTGTGAAATTAAAAAAAAAAAAAAGAAATTAAGGTCGACCTATGCGACTTACCATCAACTGGAGTCAAATAATATACACAAAACAAAATCAGCATAGTAGGAGACCTCAAGGTCTAACTCCTTTCGTTTTGGCAAAGACTGCACCGTATGTATGTAATCGATAAATGTCCTAGCATATTTACATGCACATACACATACATCATAGCAAATGCCTTATACTTTCATTACACCAAATGCCAAATACTTTTTGATTATATGTTTTATTTGCAGTTAAATTGCTCAAATTTTTCCTACTGAACAAAAACAACCAGTAAAAACTTTTATGTTGTCCAACATTTCCATGTAAATACGTTGACATTAAACATTTATCCTTGAAAGAAAAGAAATTTCTACATTTTTTTATTGGTATATTTTGCAAATTGCGCAGATTTCCATCTATCGTTATTTCATTCGCACTTCCTTCCCACTTCACTTCAAGTTGGATTCCCACAACTTTTCGTATCATATGTGCGTGGTAGTATTGACAAAATTCCTGGCATATCAATGAAATGAAAATATTTCCCTTTCCATTCTTTCTTTCATTAACTTTGAATTCAATAGCATTTTTTTTTGAAGAAAATACAGCTGATGCGTAATGTTGATTCCTACGGCGATAATGGCAAATATTTGATGAAATTGCTTTTGTTTTTTGCAATGGTGGGAGAAAATCAAACAATTAGGGCGTTAGTTTGTAAAATTTCGTCGCTTTCACATTATTCAAATTTAAAAATTCTTTAAAATCCTAGAGCAATTTTCAAGTTTGAGAAAAAGAGCCTGGTAGAACGAAATAAACGTACTATAAGCAGAACTTATTTAAAATAAAATGTTGTACTAAAATACTTACCGAATGAATATTTTTGCGAAAACAAAATAGGCCAAGCTAGGAGGAACTCAGATTCTCAATATTGATATATTCTATATGGCTAGAGGCTTTCACCTTATAATTGATGTGAAATAGTTATCAATAGACAGAGCAAAAGTCCCAGAAAACATTAATTATTTTTCTTTAGTGATTTGCGAGATTGCCTTTAATATTCCTAATATTGGCGTAATATTAAACCATTCTTTGTAAGCGAAGTCTTCATATCAAAGCTTGTAGACCATAGATCGCTTACATTATTTTTGTGGGCAAAATTCGAAAAGATAGCACCGAATTTTTTTAAACAAATTTTGAAGCTGGAAAAATTTTTTATTAAATTATTCTATCGCGTCTGCCTCTGATTTATTGTGTTCAGGGCACAATATAGATAACCAAAATATAAGGCAGACATCCACATTTTTAATAACAGCAATTGTTAATATGTAAAAAAAAAAACTCTATCAAATAATTGTACCGTTTTCTTTCAGAATTTCTTCAGTATTGCTTCTAGAAGCTGAAAATACAAGGTCTCTGATTTTTTAAAATATATGGAGTTGTATATGTATCTCAAAATCGACGATTTTGGTCAAATTCGTATATTAATTTTAGAGACACCAGATTTTTCCAAATATATTCAATAATACAATTAAAGAGCTTGACCTTTTCTCTTTAAAAACCAATGAATTATAGAGGCTTGTCTTAACCAGAACTAAAAAAAAAAAAAAAACTGTAAACCAAAATCAGAGATGCAATAGCAAAACGGTGTTCGATATGGAATGCCGCATATACACAGCCAGAAAAATAATATAAATGATCGAAAACATAATTTAGTAAATTGCATAGCAAAATTTCTAGCATTAGTTTTATATTGATACATATCATATATTCTTAATAGTATGAACCTTAAGTGCTCAAAAACGTCTGCCTGAAATCAACTGATTTCTCCATATTTATATTTTTATAAGAAGAAGAACCAGTCAGATAAGAGGCAGACGCGATATAATGATTTTCTACGCAATAACTAAGTGGCAGACGCTGTTTCTTCTCGTTTAATAATCTCAATCTGCCTGATGACTTAAGCTTGTAGTAAATATCAAATTTTTAAAAAAATTCAATTGCTCTTAAAAGTGGCAACAAAAACGTCTGCCTCTTGCATTTATCTGTTTTTGTGTATAGACACATTTTTTAATATTAAAGGCAGACGCGATAAAATTGTTTATGGTGGTACCTTATTTTGCAGTTTCAAAGGACTCGCAATTAGTAACGCAGGCAGCGCAATAGCAGTACTTGTTCGTATTATTTACATTACATGATTTCCAACTCTGCCGCACGATAAAATCATATAGAAATTTAGGCCAACGGTTCCCTAACCAGAAGAAGTAGAAAAGAGTCAAAAAGAAGAAAAAAGACAAAATCGCCAAAGTCGAAGTTTTAATGGTATCGAAAATTTTAAAAAGTGGAAAAACCTTAGAAACAGCTACCCTCGCACAAAATATCCTCAACGCAATTCCGTTTCACTATTACGGTTTCACCGTTTACGTTTCACCATTGCCACGCAGAGCGTGCATAACTATATCACATATATTAACTACTATAAACATATCTTTTGATATTTACCAATAAATCGTTTTCTCCGTATTGCAACTCGTATTTTAAAGTAAGAAAAAAAAAAACCATCGATTGCAACATTTTACTACTTTGTCAAGGTCATAAAAAACAAGTTGAACGAATTAAGAAAACAGACTATACTACCATATTGATATTTCCTTATAGATAATCGTCTAAAATACATTTTGCGACATGTCACTAGAAATTTTTTTTATTGCTCTCCATGCCCGTCAACCGCAAGCATTAAGTTTTATTCGCACGACAAAAAAAGCGATCAGAAATAGACAAAAAGTTTTATTGCTTTCTTCATGCTTTGGCGTTTTATTTATTTCTTTAGCGTTGCTGTCGCCGCTTGAGTTGTCGCTATTCCCACCCCTCCCCCTTCTCTTCCTTCTACCTAGTACTTAGTGCTTTGTTTTTTGTTTATCTTCTACTTAATCGACTTCTTCATTCTCACTCTTTTATTGGCTAAAAATGTCTAAAGGAATCTTGAAAAGTTCCAGTATGTTTGGCGTCTACACAATTCCTTCTCACCATCGTCATGCACCACTGAGTGATGTCTGCTCTGCTGGAAATGAAAAGCTATCAAGGTTTTTAGCTGCTTTTATTTTACGCTTTTGTAGATGGAAAAATGGCATTTACATATGCGAATAATTATTGAATCTCAACAAAAGACTTAGATGTTGTGTTGAAAGGAATTTTGGGCAAATCGAAGTAAATCTTTTGAGTCTTCGTTCTTTAATTAATGCATTGGATTTTTATTGTGTAAATATTTGAAATGGAAGGAAGTTTTGATCATCAATCCAACTGTATTTCCATAAAAAAATCCACCTTTAAATTTTGTTCCTTTTTTTATATAAGCGAGGCTAGTCCAACAATACGACTCAAATCATTTCTTTTGAAGAAGCACCTTGGTCTCGACCACCGAACTTTTTCCAAAGAATTTTAATGGCGTTAAGATCAGGTGACTCGTAGCGGCTAAGTTTTGTTCCCCAAAATCCCATCGGATTTTTTCTTTTCTTAAAACCAGACCGAAAACACGCTACTAAAACGCGTTTGTTTGTAGTCTTAGTTTTTTTTTATTGTAATACCAAGCTATATAGTGTATACTAAAATAATGTGATATGGATAAAGAACTATTTTTGAGCAAAGAGGAGTACAAAACATCGGTCTCAAAAAATCCATAGAATCATGAAAATGACAATCCAAAAATTCAATGAATCAGTTCCAGGGGCTATTTCTCGTGAAAATAGATAAAATTACATATTAATAACAAAAATGGTGATTCATAAAATAAAAATTTCCCGTCGGAGTACAAAGGAAAGAAGTACATTTAGCTGTGCCTAAAAGTATGCAGTACAAAAGAGAAAAAGGAAGTACTGTACTCCCAGAAGAAGTACGGTTGGTCACGTTAGTTATGGACCAACTCATATTGATATATGGGTAGAGTTCCGGCAGTGTTCCTTCAGTTCCAATTGATCATTGTTCTGATAATTGCAATCTCTCTGTTGGTTGGAGTTCTCAGCCTTCCCGATCGAGGATTTTCGCTTAAACTTTCAGTTAGCCGATGTTGCTGAATCGCGCAATGTTCTCAAAAATTCAATTTGGTCGGCATCTTACTGTGTTCCTCTTTGGGAAATATACTAATGATTGATATCAAACTTCATCTTTCTATCTTCGAAATATAGTTTGCCTGCTTGCTCGTTCATACAAGTCGTTAATTCTCAAGTAGTTAACTTGGTCAACTGAAGTCGCCCAAATTTGGCCTGTTCTGCTTATGGAACTTTATCAATTTAAATAAACGCACTCTTCAGAGCGTTTCTCATGAAAAACTAAATAACGACACAGAGAATATGGATGCCTCTTCAATTGATACAGTTTTTAAATCATATTTTTACAACTTTGACAATAGTTAACCGGGAAAATATCATGCGACCAAATTCTATCGAATATAGGCTGCAATAGGTCCATAAAGAGTTTTGGTTTAGCTTGCAGTACGTCTGAGGGCATGTTGTCAACACTAACTGATTTTATCGCTTTTTGTTGGTGAATTTGATTGAAAAAACTTCTAAGCCGCTCCTTTTGAAAGTTCAACACTTTTTCTCCATCGTTGAAGTTGATTGTCGACATTCGTAAGTAAAGTCTTACAAATGTATCTATGTCCTTGATTGCGACTTTATTTTTGTTTAAATTTGTGCCGAACATTTGTTTAGCTATGCTTAAATGCTCTTTTCTGTTCGCTGTTGCTGCATCATCTTTAGTTGACTTAGTCATGCTTTCCAGACGTAGACCACACATAGTTTATTTTATCATTCTTGATGGAATTCTAAAAACTTTCGTGTAACTTACTCGTACAGTACTATTTGTTAGCCGGATGCGTCCCTGTAGTCACTTTGAAGCGCTGATCATGCTCTCCATATGAAGCCATAATATATGTCAATTGAAAAGTAAACATTAATTACTATGACCATCCCAGGAAGCTGTTTAATCGGACCTACTATACCTTCTGGAAAAGATTTCGATTTCACGGGAATGGTAGTTGAATGGAATTATAATTTAAATTGCAAACGAAATACAAAACAATTTTAAAATTTAGTTTTTTTTTGAAGTTCATCATGTCTCCGAAGGTACAAGTATCTGGAATAGATTGAAAACTCTACTTTGTAAAAGCAAAACTTTGGTGAACTTTGTACGTAATATATTATGTTATATCTAAATGAAAATCGTAATCAGACAAAACATTTTCTTTTCATTAAAAATGAGTTGAATTATCGTAGTAACAAGTAATTTTTAGTTATTTAAATTTAAATTTTTGCAATTTATATTTTCCTATACATAAATAACTCGGAATAAAAATTTTATTCAAAATATCAGCTATAAACAATCCACATGTCTAAAGACGACATTCTAAAAATGGTATTAAAGAATTTGTTGTTGTTGTTGTTGCTCTTGAATATGCCTCACTGTTGGTTGGCCATTATTTTTCTTTATTCTGCACATTCTGTTGGCGCGCCAAATAAAATTATGGCCTCAACTAAAGCGCGTTGATGTTATTGAAGTCATAAAAATGTAGTCACAAACGGAAAAATGCTACTACTTCTTCTACTACTATTTATGATAAATATGCAGTTCTTTAGTATAAACAGACTTACATCCGCAATTACGAATTCGCACTCTGTTCGTCCATGAAAACTGTCAATGTTCAGAACGAAGATTTATTATCAGTTGAATTTTATTTAATGCCAAACAAAAGAAAGTTTTGTTTTTATTGTTTTTTTTTTATTTATTTATTTTTTTATTTATTTTTTTTTTATTTATTTTTTTTATTTTCTTTGCTATAACTAATCAAATTCTACAGTGACATTTATTGAATATAGCTTAGATATGTGGCTTCGTTTTTACAACTTGACGGCTGTGGGTTTGAAGTACCTTTTTAAATAACGCGTTATCATTCATTTTTTTTTAATTATATGCACATCATGATGTAGTGCATATTGTGCCTCGGTAAAATTTTGTTTTATTATTTCGTAAGACCTTGAACCAATTTCGGAATTTCGAATGTTTGAACTGTGACAACAATAAAAATTAATGTCATATATAGTAAGACTTCGTTCTTCCAAGATAGGTTTATGTGAACAGTTTTTTTGCGGCTTGTGAACGGTTTTCTTAAGAATTGTGAATTAATGTGAATATTAAATAAAGAAAACATTTTTAAACATTATAAAGTGTGTTTTTCTTTGCAGTGCTAAAACATTTTGTTTTATTACGGCTTGCAAACGATTTTGTTCAGAACTGTGAACTAATGTGAATATTAAATAAAGAAAACATTTTTAAACATTATAAAGTGTGCTTTTGTTTGCAGTGCTAAAACTTGTAATATAAAATGTTCGTTAATTTAAAAACCAAGCTATGTATAACTTCCGATCTCCACTGCCATTTTTTAATATTTGTTCCATTTGGTTGGATTTGACCAATTTTTCTTGACTTTGTGAACAAAGGCTACAGGATGACAGTATGATGCCAATGATAAATAATGTTATCCTGCTGCTTGCGCAATCTTTGAGTGCGTATGAATGGTACCCTTAAGGTGCGAACTAATTGGATTCATACTTTTTGAGTGTGTATTCCTTAGGTGCATTTTTAAGTGATGTTTCCGGTGCGTTCCACACTTGCACACTTTTTTGATAGCAACTTTATGACATAATTTCATTTCATATTCTTAAATTTATATTTTCGTCTTGTCAAATATCAAGTCAAAACTCAACCTAGCTGTCAATAAAATAAGATAATAAGATTTCAAAAACGTAACAAACCACAAATTTTCCTCTAATCATACAAATTCCAAGTGACATCTGCCTTTTATGCACAACACCTTGCTATAAAAATTTCGAAATATTGATTGAAAATGTCAAAATAAGTGGCGATACCGATGGGTATACATAAAATGACAATACGTCCAATCAGTGTAGAGTGCCGGGATGTCACCGTAATTTCTTCTCTGTGCACAAAAGTATGCAATAAAAAAATATATTTACTTGTGAGTAATGCAAAAATAATAAGGCTGCGCACAGAGTAATAACTAATTTTAAAATATTGTTGGACTTAAGACTGAAAGTTTTATATATAACTTTTACAGTTTGTAGAAAAATAACACTTCAAAGCATTTTTTTTAAGTCGGTAGAAAGGCTCGATTTCTGTAATTTGGAAAATTTACTATATTTTTTTTACCGATTATCAGCAGTGTTTTTTGTCGTCCATTCTCAAATCATATAGTTCAAAGAACTTCGAAATTTCAAAAACCTATACCTCTACCTCTACCTATACCTCTACCTAGCCCCTATACAAGCATTCCATTACAAAATGATGGAGCTATGAATTTTTTGAAATTTCGCAAAAAATATTTCTGAGAAGAATACAAAAATTTCCGAGTTTTTTCTATCTGCCCTCAGAGAAGCCCATGCACCAGATTCAATCACACATAACGAGACTATCTGCCGACTTTTCCTTTGATTTGTAACGGGTGTGCAGACAGTATGGCCGCGGGCTTAAGCTTTAGCGCAGATAAAAATGTTGGAAATTCCGCAACGATTTCAATGACGATGCCAACCAAGCAAAGAAGGAAACCTTATTAATGTCAAGTTCATTGGCATATGCCAACATTGATGTGAGCTCAGTTTTCTTGCGAGACAGTTGATGGTAACGGATGGCCAGCCTGGTAACATTGCAGCCATCCATCGATACAGCATTGCTTGCTATTGGCTTGTAATGCGCCGCTAAAACTTGTCTATCGAGTTATCGCCGTAGTCTTTTGTAGCAAATTATGATGAAGATGATGCTGATGCTGGCGATGTTGCCGCTGTTTGTTGTGATGTTGTAAATGCTAATGGTCACGGTGATGTTGATAAGGAGTAGTTGCACTGATGTCTAAAAATTAGACGTGAATGTGTGCAGCATGTTAGGAATCTAATATTTTTTTTTTTCATTTCTTTCTAAAAATAAACGCATCATGCATATTTTTGCAATATGAAGCAGTTAGGGGGTCACCTATGTACTATATGGACATAAATATATTTGTTTCTTATTATAATGAAACACTTCTCTAGCTTGCAAAACTAGTGGAAAATTGAAGACTTGCAAACTACATACATATGTATATTTTGTGACCAACGGAAGGCAAGGGTTAAGTTCAATTCACAGATTTGGAGTTTCAGAAATCTTTTTTTCTGTAGATTACTATAGCTTTAGACAGTAATATATCGTCGCTCACTTGTACAACGGCCCTAACTGACTTTTTTTTTTTTAATCCAGCTTATTACATATTCCTGAAGACCAACCTCAAATACACCTTCACCCAAAAAATTTAAGAAAACTTATAAAATGTCAATTAGGGCCGTTGTACAAGTGAGCGACGATATATATTATCGACCCTCCTAATGTATGCATGTCTTTCTAAAAAGTCGAAGCCTCTAAAATGTTTCGCCGTTCAGCTTTTAGTATAATTTGCATTAAAAAAAGCCGAGTTGCGACATCTGCCTTGGGACTGTCACTGTGACCCAAACCCTTTTTTTTTCAAATGTTGATTCCACACAGTGATATTAGTACTATTATTTTCAAATTATAAAGGAATTATATTTAATGAGATGAAATCACATACGTTTGAAATCTCATACTTACTTACTGCAATAAAAGTATCAGATAAAAATATTTTGAAACATAAATCTCATACGATAAAAACTCAATAGTTCCATGACGTAAATTAACATTATCATGAGAAAAGTCGGCATGCCAATATCATGAAATCAAAAAAGACATGAAAACAATAATTCCCGATAGAAAAATTTCATGAGATAAAAAGTACATGCGATACATATATCACGAAACATGTGATACAGATATAATGAAAATCAAAGGAGATAAAAGTAGCATTGGATATAAATTTCTTAAAATGGAAATAAAATATAACATCGCATCAGAAATCTATGGGATATTGATACGACTAATTGATCGGCTGTATATCGCAATATTTAAAACTCTGAACTCAAAAATATTCTAAGGCATGAGATAAATTTCGTAAGAAAAACAACTTGCGAAATATCACAAATTTCTTCTGAAAATGAACTAAAAATGTCACTGAAAAGCATTTGACATGATTAAAAATATAATTAAGGGGAGGGTAACGTTAATTCGTACAAAAACAGGCATATTATATCATGCAGACCTTAAGATAAATTTCTTGATATAAAAGTCTCATGACTTAAAAATCTAATCATAAAGGAAGTGTCCAAACTTTAAATTCAAATATAAATAAAATCAATTGAGAAATCTCGAAACTTTTTAATTCATATGAAAGGACATTCAATGGCATTGAAGTTTGAAAATATTTTCGGGTATGTGACCGCTGCGGCTACCTCTAACAAATCACTTCTGTCCGAGTTATGTTGGCATCCAAATTGTCAATCGTTGCTGCTTTATCAGCATAGACAAAAGATTAAACATAGCCCCTAAGAAAATAGTCCAAAGGCGTCAAATCAAGCAATATTGGCGGCCAATCGGCTTCAGGATTGCGACAAATAATGTGAATTAAAGACTGAAATTTTAGAAAATTAATAAATATCCACAATTTGAAAACGTTACTCTGATGATGTTAAACGTTCGATGATGTCTTGCCAGACAATACTGAGTAACTTTGACATTAGAAGTGCGCGAATTGACAGTTCGTTTGACAGCTATCTCTTAGAACTTTAGATACTCTACTCCACAATATCACCTTATGCATGGGATGAATAACATTGAATCGCATGAAACATGAAGTAAAAATCTCATGACACATGCAATAAAAACAGCATTAGATAAATTTCTCTTGCAATGCAAATTATAGTTAGAAATATCTAAGTTCGATAAGCATGCTGCCATGCCTCCGTTTACCAAATTTACAAACATTGCAAGATGAATGAGATATTGAATAGAATTATTTTGACTCATTTTTGATTGAATGTTTTTGTTTAAGCCAAAAATTTACTAGTGAGAGTAATTGAAAAAAAACCTATAAATATTTTATGTTAAAAAAATTTGATCCTTTTCAATGTACCAGAGTCTTTGAGTAACTGATACAATTTGGTTTACGTAGTAGTGAAAGAGTTGTGCCGACAACATGTGCTTTCGCCGCTGTACTTTGCATCATTTGAATTGCCTCTGGTACTCGTAAAGCATTCTCATACCTGTAAGTGCAATTTAAGTTGCCAATGCAGAAAGACCTCCTCCCTCTCACAGCTCAAGCCATCACCTCTTTAGTTAATGATCTTAGCATGCTTTGACTTTCTGAGTATCTACCTGATTTCTCTCTATTTAATTCTTTTTCAACGTGTTTCTTTTTCGCCACTGAAGTGTATGTTTTTGTTGGTTGCTCTTCTTCTACATAAGGGCACTTCAAACGTCAGATAAAATTGTCGCAAAAGGTAGTTCAGCGCCAACTAAAAGTAATTTGTTGATTCAACAAAACTTTTTTTTTTTTCTGTAGAGAATTTATAGTTTTTTTATGGAATTGTAAAACTTGCGTGGATTTTTGTTGATAAATTTAATTTGCTGTTTTAAAAAAAATATTTTTTTTTAATTCAATATTTGACTCGTGTTGAACTTTGTTGTTTTTTTGTTTTTAATAAAAAAGCACAATGGCCTTATTTTTGAATTTTTTCATTTTCTGTCTTAATCTGCCCATAAATTTGTACATAGTTTATATACATAGATATCTGTTCCAAAAAAGGTAATAAGTTTTGGCAACCTTCGTATGCCGTGTAGCTTTAATGAGCGTTACACAAGCTGTTGATTTGCCCTAGTCGATTTGTGAACTTTTTTTTCTGTATTTCCGTTGCTTTGCCAGCCAGCAACTCAACAGTTTTAAGACCTCATTTAATATTTTTTTTTGTTTTTGTTTTGACTTTTTATTTTTGCACCAGACTTAATGATTAAAAAACAACCAAAATTATATGCTCTTTGACTACAAAACTTTTTGCTTATTAGTTAAATGGTGTTGCTCTTACTTTCGAGTAAATTAATTTAACGCTTGGACTAAGATTAATTTAAATTTTTTTATGTGACTTAAACGGTATGCTTAGCACTTAAAATATTGATTAAAAATTAAATTCTCCTACTAATACGATATAACATAGTGTTTTTGAATTTTGAGTTGGCAGATCAATTGTACAAATCGCTGCACATATGTCCCAATAATATTACATATCTTTTGAAAATGCATCTTAAAGTTTACTAGTTAGCGAGCCGGTGGGTTTTTAGGTACATGATTTTATCGTCGTTAGCATTGATATGTAATTTAGTTCACAAGCGAATTAGAAAAATAATAGTAAAAATAGCGCTGATTTTTAAAAAAAATAATTTTGTAATTGCAAAAAAAAAAAAATTTTTAAATTATGTTATCGCGTCTGCCTTTGATATATTGTATTAGGGACATAGTGTAGATAGCAAATATATAAAAGGCAGACGTCCACACTGCTGTATGTAAAAAAAATCTTTATCAAATAATTTGTTCGTCCTTTTCTGAAATTTCTTTGTCTTCAGTATTTCCCCTATAAGCTGAAAATACAAGAGGCAGACGTGTAGGTTTCTGCTTTATCAAAATATATGGGGTTGCTAATGTGAAAATCGTCGATTTTGGTCAACTTTATTATTTATTTTAGGGGCACCAAATTGTTCCGAATAACTTACTATATAGTCGAAAAGCTTAACTTCCCTTCAAAACCTAATTTGAATTATATCGATATTTTCTCCAAAATAAAAAAAAAAGTTAGTAAACTTATGCAATCTGTATGTAGACCTGTGTAATAAATTTTGATATTTCGGGGGGAAAAAAAAAACCAAGAAAAATTGGAAAAAATTATGCAGATTAGTCTCAACTAGTACTAAAAGAAAAAAACTTTCAAAAAATTCAGAGATGCAAAAGCAAAATGCTGTCCAATTCGGCGTGGAATGCCCTATGCACACAGCCAGAATCGTCAGCCCTCTTTGTTTTTATGTTTTTTATATGTTAAAGAACGAGTCACCTAACAGGCAGACGCGGCAAATTGATTGGATTGGCAGAGGTTGTATCTCATGTTTCTTATGACATAATACTTATAATTATTGCAATCTGCCTGACGTTAAAATTACTTAACTTTGTATATAACTATTATTAAATTTTGAGAAATAAAAAATGAATTACTCTTAAACGCAGCAACAAACACGTCTGCCTCCTACACTTATCTGTTTTTGTGTTTTAGCACATTTCTTAAAATTAAAAGCAGACCGATAACATTTTTTATGATACCTTTTTTTACAGTTTTAAAGTGCTCTCAATCACTAATGCAGAGACAACGCAATGGCAGAGATTGTTCGCATTATTTATATAACATAGATCTTCATGATTTTTATCCTCTGCCGCACGATAAAATCTTATAAAAATTGCGGCCACCCTAACTAAACGGTGAACTTAAGCAAATAAATCTGTATAAGAGGTTAAATGTCGAATATCTGATATATAATGTAAATTTGTTTCTAAATTACTCAAGTTGTTAATCCATTAATTCCCTTGGATTCCTTCAATAATATTCCAAAAGGATCATCCTCTTGCCAACTGGGATGTTAGAATATCTATTAAGAAACTTTAAGTATTTTCCGATATATCATTTTATCCTACGCTTTATTTTACTGGTCACTTGTGCTCATTAGTGATGACAAAAACATATTAAATCCGCCAATGTGCTAACGGTTATTGTTGCTTATCGCTTTCGGCATTGCTTCAAATGTTTCACAAGGCCGTTACAAGTAATGCTGTCTCTTATATTTTTCCTGACGTTGCCATAATCAAGACGACGCAAGAAATCATTCAAACAGTGCTGCCAATTACACTACATTCCAAAGAAAACTAAGAAAAAACACAAAGTCCATGAGATATAAAATTAAAAGAAACGGATACATTACCTAAATTGTGTGTGCGTTGCTTTTGGACTTGCTGGCCAACCAATGGCTGTTAATAAGGTGATGACAGTGACGATGGCGTGTTTTGAGTAGGTTAAGACGTATAAAAGAGAGAGAGAAACTAAATTTCAAAAGAAGAAGAAGAATCAGCAATAAAAGATATGTGATATTCATGGTATGTTGTCGATTTAAGAGAAATTGTGGTAAAAACATTGAAAATCATCACAGCATATTATCTCAATGTCTTTCAATTTGATAAACATTTTTCGGATCAAATTATACTATAACACAGAGCTTTATGCCAAATTTAAAACTCCTGAGCATAGTGGTCCCTAAGGTATTGGTCCCAGAAAAAATTACTAAGTCTATTTCATATACACACCATTTTCCAGAACATGTTAAAAATTTTACATTACCGAAAAGCTAACCACAATATATGTATCCCCTCCCTAGCAAAGGCCTTTTAATAATTATTGCATGCTGTAGGTGTTAGGGGTTTTAAAATTAATTAGAAGCTTAAATAATGTGTATGACATCACATGGCATGCATAAGCATCAGTAATGAAAAATCAAAACTTCAATTTTTGTGTGAGGTTTTGCTTGAACTTAATCCTCAAAAAAGGATATTTAACTTTAAGAATTAAAAAAAATAAGTATGCAATAACCTTCTTTATCACAAACATTTTGTTTTAAAAAAGAAATTATTAATATCGGTTCAGTATATTTTGCGTCAAAGCGTTACAAAACATTTTCACAATAGCAGTTTTGCATAAATAGTATAAATTAACTGTCAAAAAATGTTGATAGACATTGCTGTGCACTTAATTGAAAGTTAATTTTTTGTTTATTGATCCAAACCTTATATTTGTTTGAGTCGATTAATGATATTTAATTGGGTTGAATACATTATTGATAATTCTATTTTCATTTGATTTCTCTTCTCATTAGTATGGAAACTATGCAATTCTCAATATATTTAAGTATCTTCTACAAGGTATGCAATTTTGGTATTTATAACTGTCTAAATATTAACGACATCCATTGTAAGTTTGTGATTTGATTATGAATCGATATTTTAAAATATCGTTTTTGGCCATTAATTAATATTAATAAATGTTTATCTTTGTGAAAAAAAAAATTAACATTTCGTTAAATATATGATTTGGTGTTTGTTAACAAGCGTAAGTTTGCTGCAAGGAAATATTTATTTCAATCATAACTAGATTTTGTAATTATTACCAAATATATGATTGATCCAATAATGTTATTCAACTCAGCGGTATGTGTGACATGTTAACTTATATCAAATATTTCTTTCATCTATGTCAAATATGTTAATTATTACCAAATCTCGATATATACAAATAAATCGTTATAGTATATTATTATAAATTGTCACTTTCTGCGTTGGTTTCATATATTTTCACCCATATGCGCTTTACGACGACCTAAAGTTCACCTTATTTGGATTGTTGTCGCTTTAAGCCAACTTAATGTTATTGTGCGCTCCTTTCGCTAAACATATGATATGACATTAATATTGTTGTTGACAGTAAGTTGAACATTTTGACCGAATTTAATTCGCTGAATTTTGATTTTGTTTCTTACCTTGTTTTGTCACGATTTCTATGCAACAAAGTCCGTGTTACATTGTAAAAGTACGTTAGTCAAAGTTGTAAATTTTAGCAATGTCACCGAAAGATATACCGCGATATTGTTACCATAATGATTTTTATGTTAGCTGGCGACGTGTGTGGCGTGCACTGGTGACTTGAGATAAAAGATTTATGATAAGGAAATTGCTTGGGACATAAAAATTTGTTTTTATGATCATTTCGATCATGTTATTATAATCATGTGAAGAGTCAAGGTTATAATTTACATAAGAGAGGCCTTTTACTTTGTAACTGAAAAATGAAATAAAATTTTCATTGTAAATTCTTTTTATTACAAACATTAAAATTTATGTTCTGTAATTAAAAGAAAAAACTGCATAATTATGATATAAAACCAACCATCATAGTCTGACTTTGAGCCAATCTCCGGCACATGTCATGATTTAACCGGTTTTTGGTTTTTTTTTTTAAGATAAAACTTGCAACTCATCAGCAGCATCATGGGCGTAAAATTAAATTGCAAAATAGTTAATAAAAATGTTGCCAACACAAACATTGCAATAAAATTCAATTACGACGATGCTTGACGTGCTTCTCCATCCAGTTGGTATGATTATTATGTAGCGGCTGCGATGTTAACTGTTTATCTCAACCTACATACGATTTCAATTGAATTACATTTACACCTCAACCAAAAAAAAAAAAAACAAAAAAAAAATAAAAAAAAAATTATACTAATTAACCTGCCATGGTATAAAAACATAAATTCAAAAAAAAAAAAAAAAAAAAAACGCGTAGTTTGCAATGTGAAAAGAATATTTTTTTTTTCTTTGAATTCTTGTTTTGTCTTGAAATGAGATAAGTTGGCAAAATACTTAATTTTGCAAAATATTCTTGGAATAACCACAGCGACAAAGCAACGAAACAAAAGTAACGACATTGAAACAAAGTTGCACCTGTAGTCAGTAATTCAGTGCATGGCGTTGGGCCTCCTAAGCTTTCCTCACACTTTTTTTTTTGATTTTTTTTAGGTTTTTTTTATGTATAAACTTTTATTTTTTATCAAACTCCATATATTCGGAACGTTATATTTTGTCAAGAAATTCATAATATTAAAAGTAAAAAAGTTAAAATTTTTTTTTACAGATTGCTTTATAAAAACCCAAAGCCACTAAAACGAAATAAAAAACTCTAAATAAATTTTAGAAGAAAATACTACGACATATTTTCTCATGTTATTCATATCGCAAATCTTATGTATATATCGACGATAGAATTCTTTACCTACAACATTTTCATGTTAAGAAAACAATTTTTTGGGATAAAATGGGCTGTCCTATTGTATACCAACAATAATTGTAATCGGATATTTTCAATGAAGCGGATGTAGAAGAGATTGGGGCTATTCTAACTTAAAACTCGGTCTCACACTTACACAAAAAAGGGACCTAAATTAAATTAAAGAATCGTTTTAATACAGAAATTTTCCTTAATAAAAGTGATATTTTCTCATACTCAGAAATTTTTACTTTCGCTAAGTCAATAAGTTTTTTTGAAACCTATTCATGTAACATTAAAACAAGTTAAGACTCTTCAGGTGCTTTTAGTATAATAAATTTGTTGTTGGACTCTACCTTAGCTCATGAAGATGTACATAAGAAAAATTATTTTAATTTCTTAAATCTTTGTTTTTAAGAGAAAAAAAACGTATCGTATGTAAATTTTGACTATGAATCCTTGTCGGGATTTTAAGATAAATGAGTCCGATAAAGGCAGATTTGTGCTAAGGACACCCAATTCCTTAGGAGCACATGAATTAACTGCTTAGAAATGCTTTAAAAGAATTGGTTTCTATTCTTGGCACAAGTGCACGAAAATAGTCAAAATCGGTCAGGTGTGTCAAAAACACCGATTTTGAGTTTATTCGTGCGCTTAAATCATTTATGGGTAAAAAAAATTAAAAGAATGTTTACTTTATTTTCTTGTACTGTAAAATGCCCCAAAAGAATTGATGTTTTTGGTACGAAAATGGTCAATATTGGTCAGACCATTTTCGTGCACTTGTAAATAAAATAAAATTGTGTTTCACAAAATCTTGTTTTTCGGAAAAGATGCTTCTTTTTTTTTTTTTTTTAAATCTTGATTTAAAATCCAAATTTAAAATTTCTTACATATTTTTCCTTTACGGAGCAAATTTCGGTAAAAAGTTCAGGAACGAAACACTGTCATCTATAATATTTACATAAAATTGCTTATATGAAAATGGTTTGTAACGCTTTGGCGCAAAATATACTGAACCGATTTCGATAGCTTCTTTTTTAAAACCACACACTTGTTCTAAAGAAGGTTATTGCATACTTTTTTTTTTTATCAAAGTTAAATAATCTTTTTTAAAATTAATTTTTGTCGTTATGAAAAAAAAAAAAAAAAACAACGGGGCGTGCGCGTGCGAAGCCACTGGTACCACTACCAGGAAGTGTGGAGCACAAGCTGAGGCTTCAATAACAGCTTAGATTTGAACACTGGTAAGTGCACAGCTCCTTAGCAGTTTGGCTGTCGGAAAATATAGATAATGTTTAGCTACGACTGCTATCGTTTCGGTTAGCTCTAGCACAATTGTTGATTTGCTTCACGTTAATTTTTTTTTTTTTTCAACATTCCAGAGATAGTCTCAGAGCTTGCCATGTAGAAGAATGTTCGTATTACTTCCTATTTGAAAGATGCTCTGTTTTGTGTCTTATAACTTTGTTTCTAGCACAGTTCTCAGAAGACCTCTTAATAAATCCATAAATCTGAGTTTAGAATAGTGTTTAATATCTGGAATTATCTTCATGTATGTGACTTGATTGTTAAAAAATAAAAAAACTTTGGTCAAAAAACGTCGGATAAACGAGAAGGCAAAGAACCCTTTATTTTGGTCAGAGCTACAAGACTAATATCTTCAAGTTTTACATGAGCACCTACTCCTAACATTTATTAAACAAGAAAAGAAAATAACATTAAGATGCTATAAAATCTTCGGCAAGGTTACATCAGTAAAACACGCAACAATATCACAAACAATTTAAATTGTTGTAATTTATGTTTGTTGAATGTCAGCAATGAAACACTAACCATTTTAAAAGCAAACACAACAAATTTGCATTTGCAATTGTTGCCAGCGTAATATAAAAACTAAAAGCAACATTATTTTTTACTTCAATATCATTTTTGCCATCAAAGCCTTTGCCTTATGCAAGAGATTCACTTTCATTTTTAGCATCACATGATAACGTGATTGTTGCAACAATTGCTGCTAAAACATTTTTTCCATCTAATTTTTTGCTGCTGCTGCTTGTTGCTGCTGATACTGCTAATTTAGTTTAATTGAAACGTTTATGCGCTAAATTAAATGTTTTATGTTGTTGTTGTTGTTGTTGTTGTGGCTTAACTATTTTGTTAATAATGTTTGTTTACTATTGTTTCAATTGTTGTTGCTGATTGTTGCATGAAGGATGATGATCGTTCGTTCGTTCGTTGTCTTTTCTAATAATTTACATGCTCTGTTGGTTAAGTAATTTATGAATTTTCACAATCCAACTAACGCGTCTGCTTAGTGAGTGCGCATGCGCATATGCATGTGCACTATGTGTGTGTGAATGTGGGTGTGCAATTACATTGCATTACCTATGTTCTTTACATAAAGTGCACATGAGTTATGGTTTGATAAGCAGAAAATTAAGTGTTTAATTTTTTTTATTTCATTGCTGCTTCTTTAGAATGCTGCATAGGAGGTAGAATTGATATACATTTTGTTAATGAGCCATTGAAAAGTTAAAACTTGGTAACATTTTTACGAAGTTCAACTTTAAAATTCGGTGAAATTACCGCTAGGTATGTTGTCTTTTTGCTATGGCGGCCCTTGTGACAACTTAAAATTCGAAATCTTTTAGATCAAATCAGCGTTCCATCATTATTTAAGTCTATGAAAAGTTGCATCGACCAGTACCAAATTTGAGTCAACGGATCTTAAATTCTGTGGAAATCCTCCACCGGGCAGCTGAGCAATACTCTATTATGAAATTTATAAAAGAGAATGAAAAAATAGACAATTGTTATTTTACGATACGATGGTTAAAAGAGAAGATGGGTTCATCAAGAAAAAAAATATGGCATCCGGACGACGGTAACTAAATTTTAAATGAAAACACCCACAGACAATGATCTAAAAAAGGCGATGGGCAAAATACAAAAAATGAGCTATTTGTGGCTCATTCATTACAACAAACACTACGTTTTTCTTAAGAAAAATAACGAAAAAAAAAAACAAACACATGCATTCACCACTGCTACGCACATTTTTATCGTTGTGGTTTTTCTATACGAGCTATGCACGGGATTTGTATTATTCATCATTCAAAAAATAAAAAAATAAAATAAAACCAAAGCGAGCAATCAAGGAAACAACAATACGCACATTGACGACAGCTTTTCTCGTTTCAAATGATCAGTGCACACTGGTCGGAATTGCCGATTTTTTGGCATTAAATCAGAAAAATGATTGCAGAGACCTGTAACTTAGCAGATTTAATAGTACAACAAATAGACAAAGTTTCAGACAGATCCGACCACGCCCACACGTTCAGCCCATATTGCGTTAAGATAATTTTTTTAACACATAGTAAATAATTACACCAAAATCTCATAAAACAAGCATAATTTAGTGAAAAAAAGTGTTTACATTTTTCAATTTTCCTCTACATCCAACTCAAGGGAATATTCACTAACAGAATCGGAATTAGAATCGCTATTTTCTTGGGAATTATAATTACATATACTCGTATTTTTAAATTCAAATTCTAGAGCTTCTAAAAGTTCTGTCACTTTATGTGGCAGCCTCTTTCTTTTATTTTGCGCTGCCCTATTGTTTAGAAAAAGGCTCGATAAAAGGGAATCGGAGGAGTCCATTGACCTTTGAAAAATATCTGTCATGGTATGCAGTCTTGAATTCTGTAGTGCATGCGATTGCCTATCGGATTTATAAAATTTGTTTCGTGCTTCGACGAGTTTTCTCCGATGCAACCGACAGGTAATGCTGAGGATGCTATTATTTGCGCTCCATGTATCAAGTTCTATGCACAGTTGGTGACATTGGGTACCAGTCATATTTTGATATGTACATATAAGGAAACAGTGTAGTTTTTATTTCTACACTCATGTTGTTTTTGTTTAATACTTGGAATTGGGTTTTGGTTTTTTTCCATTTTCCCATCTATGACCTAAAACACGACAATATATTTGCTGAGTTTTCAGAAGCAGGGACAACTTTTTCATATTGAACAGATAAGTAAAATCAAGATGATTTTACAGAATAATTGTTTTCCAATTAGAAATATGTATGAAAAAAAATCATTAAAATTCATTTCTTATAACCAAATATGTACTACATTGGAAAGAGACAAAAAAAAAAAAAACGGCGGGTTGCACTCCGGGAGTGCCGACAGAAGTGAAAACAAATCGTTTAATGGCAAGTTAGTGTGTTAGTTGGTATGTGTGCGTTTTCTTTTTATATGGCAATGCAATGGAAGACAAAAACAGAATATGTATTCAAATTTTACTCTCGCTCTCATTCTCAATTTGTCAACGCAACAACGCGGAAGTTGAAAGAAACAAACATGTAAGCATAACAATCGTTGAATGAGAATGGAATGAGTCAGTTAGTGTGTCTGCTTTGCTTTTTGTCTTCCACTTGGAATATTTATTTAAAAGAAACAATAGAACATTCAAATTTTACTATCGCATTCATGACGGGGTATCCCGATGACGGTCGGTGTCGCGAGTTTATACTTTTTTCCTCAGCCGCACAACGTGCCATAAGAAGTTTTCACTTTAAAAAACAAAATACATTTGTGTAAACCCGAATTTCGGCACCCAAATCTTATATAAAATTTGACAAAAAATCTCTTGGCCATAAAACTTCCTATAGCTTTAAAATTATCCTTATCTAAATTTGAAAGAAACCATTCCACGCCCAAAAGTGCAACTGTGACCATTTTGTTTCAAATGAGTTACTTGTGTTATCAACTGACTATAAAAGTTTTAAATTTTCTTTGGGCTTAGTACTACAGTGGGCTCAAAGTTGAACATGTTCTATGGAAATTTTAATATTAGCAACTGTTGGACAGTTGCTTGTTTGAAACAAAATGCACTAATGTAACATATCGACTTAATAATTTACTTTATAAAAACCAATTTATTTCTCTTCTAACGCAATTCATAGCACGGATTTTTCAAAAAATATAATGTATTCAAAATTAGAATTTATTCAACATAATAAAGCAGTGATTCTTTTAAGTAAGCAAAAAGCACATTCCAACTACATTACAATCTACATTAATTTGAAAACTAAAAGCAGAACAATATTTAGATATATGTTATATGTTAAGCAGTTCATCACGATTCTCATCATCTCTGACATTTCTAGCTAATTGAGTTTCTTTCGGATAAATTGAACCTATTTTTAACCAAACCCAACTTAAAGCAAAATTTTTCTCGTTCTTGTAATGTAAATTTTAAGTTTTGCTTGCTACAGTGCAGATTTGAAAAATTAACATACAATAAAATTACGATTCCCAAGTATGATTGATGGCATAAAATTTAAAATCCATTTGTTTTATTTTAAAAAAATTAGCATAGTCCAAAGTTTGAAAGCGTGAACGCAAAACACTTATCATTTCATAATGCTGCAGACACTGTGGCTACACCATTTATTTTCAATACTCGTAAAATGAACATTATTTTGCTTAATATTTTTTTCGTAAAAGATATAAATAATTTGCGTATAAACATCGTCTCCTATTTCATTTAATAGCATAAAATTAATTACTTAGCAATATCGTTGACTCGGTAGCAAAATATATGCAAAATATTGATATTGAAAATTTTTATTTTTTATTCATAACACTAGGCAACACAATTAAAAAATAATTTTATAAATCGAATGCCACCATACAGTTCTTGTGTAAATTTATTAATTTTAATATTTTTTTTTTAACTTTAAGACATTTTTAGCTACTACAGCTCTTAATCTTCTTAGCTACTAAACTTTTAAGTATTCAATTGCGTAAAAAGTTTATTAAATAAAAAAAGAAACAACAAATCATAATTGTTAGGTTTAAAATTAATAAAAAATTCTACATTCGCATCACATTTTTCACTGTTGCCTAGTGTAATCAACTAAGTTGATTAAAAAGTAAGTTACTGTAATTATTAGTAATAATAGCCACAAATTAACGTATAGATAAGCACAAAATTAACATTTTAAAATGAATAATAAAATAAAGTAAATAAAAAATATGTAGCACAACGAATAGAACATGGCAACAATAGGTAACAAGTCTACAACAATTGACTGCACTATGGACCCAACCCAGAAATGAGGAAAATAGAAAAAAAAAACTGAAACTTGTACCTAGTTACTCTGTTAATGACAGTAGTAACACCTTTTGTTACAAATTGCATTTGAGGCTACAGCTACAGCTACAACCGCTAATCATAGCTGCTGATCACGTTTTCATTTCTAATGAAAATAAGAATGGAGTACAAATTTAGTATAGAAAACGGAACTGCTGACTGCATGAGTGAAATGTATCTTTAAATGGGTGGTGAAAATTGCAGTTAATTAAAGTAAATGAGAATGAAATTTTTCTTTATGACCAAACCTAAGAAAGTGCTATAAAGACTAAACCTTAGAAAATTAACTATTTTATGCTGGTCGGTTCTTCCTACCTAAATTGGATTAAATTGATTCTAAGCGATTTTAATGGTATTTTGTTAAATTCTTTAAAAAAAAGGCAGTCCCGGCGTTCAGTATGAATTCAATGATGTTGGGTTGTGTTAGTAAAGAAAATATTGAGAAAATCGAAAAATGTTGCAAATATTGGGGTAAAAAATTTTTCAAAAGTCGAAAAACGCTATTCAAAAATTTTGAAAAGTTGAAAAATATAAAGAGAAATATAATAAATGTTAAGAAAGTCAAAAATTTTTAAGTCGAAAACTGTTGGTCAAAAATGTTGAAAAGGTAATGAAAAAAATTGTTGAAAAAAATAGTAGAAAAAAATTGAAAAAGTTGGAAAAAATATTAAAAATGTCGAAATATATGTATGAAAAATGTTGAATGGTCGAAAAATATTAAAAAAAATCGATAAATACATATTAAAGAATTCAAAAAATGTTAAGAAAGTTGACAAATATTGAAAAAATTGAAAATGTTGCAGATGCCAAAATGAAAAATTCTGGTCAAAAAAGTTAAAAAATTTTGAAAAATGTTGAAAAATATTAAAAAAAGTCAATTTTCTAAAATATTGAGAAATTCAAAAATTTTTAGAAAGTCGAACGTTGCTGGTCAAAAATGTTGAAAAACAAAAACCGGCCACGTCCAAAAAAAATCAAATTTTGAGATATTCTCATATATCAAAATCTAGACCATGTGTTTATCTTTCTTCTATGGTTTTAGATTAAAAAAAATTTTTTGACAGAAATATTACACTTTTTAATTTATTTTTGATTCATGGATTTCAAAACCGGCCAAGTCCATGAACTTGCTTTCAAAATCAGTCCAACGCCTTGGAATCAAAACCGGCCAAGTCCAGTTCATTGGTATCAAAACCGACCAAGTACAAAATTGTTTTTTTTTTTAAAACATACGCAAATAAAACTTGAAAAGTCTGATCTGACGAGCTTTGAGTAAGAAATTTTATAAGCTATTATGTGGGAAATACTTTTTAATTTTTAAATGAACATAGATGAAGATAAACGTTTTTCGTTGTTTGTCCAAAAGTATGAAAAAGGGAATTGGCCGGTTTTACAACTGGGCGCCTCATATATTGAAAAAGTCAATGTTATTGAAAAAGTTGAAAAATGTTGAATGTCAAAAAATTTTGAGAAAGCCAAAAAATTTTAAAAAGTCGAAAACAAGCGAAAAATTCAAAAACTATGAGAAGGTTGGGACATGTTGATAAAGATCGCGAAATATTGAAAAATTCGAAAACTGTTGAAAATGTTAGAAAAAAATGTTGACAAATATAGAAAAGTTGGAATATATGAAAAATGTTGAGAAAGTCAAAAATGTTTAAATCGTCAAAAACTGTCGTTCAAAAATGTTAAAAAAGTTGGAAAAAATGTTTAAAAATTCGTCGAAATATATTGAAAAAATCGAAAAGTATAGAAGAAGTCAAAAAATATTGAGAAATATTGAAAGAGTATGAAAAATACTAAAATAGTCGAGAAGTATTGAATAAATAGAAAAATATTCTGAAAGTTGAAAAATTTTGAAAAAGTTGGAAGAAATATTGACACATGTGGTTATTGGAAAAGTCGATGAAAGCCAACAAATTTTGAAAATCGTTAAAGTACTGAAAAATCAAAAAAAAAAAAAAAAATTTGAAAATGCCAAAACATGTTGGTATACTTAGATCAAAAAATATTGAAAAAATCAAAAAACATTGAAAAGTCGAAAAATTTTGAAAAAGTTTAAGAGCTTAGAGCTACTATACCTATTAGTCTTCTTAGCTATTAAGCTTAAAGCTATAAATCAAGTAAAAAAAGCTTAGTGATTGAAATTATAAAAATATAGAAAAGTCGAAAATGTAACACCGATCGAAACTTCTCTGCCTATTCACTCCAGTATAGACTTTTTTCCATACCCGCCAGTAGAGATGTCCATACATAAAAAAAAATTTATTTTCCACTTTTTTAAGAAAAACATTCAACCACTAATTACTATGGCATTTAATTATTTTCCTCTCATACTCTCATTGGTATTAAAATGTTGCTAAAGTTAATTTTCCTTTTTTCAATGAAATTCAATTATAAACATTTGATGGAAAAGGTTGCAAAATTCAATTGATTTTCTTAGACGAGGGAATGAAATTGAATCAAAACCGCACACTTTCTACTAACTCTTGGTTACCAAATGTGATTTAATTTTTTCACATTTTTTTGTGCGTTTTTGTTTCATCCGCTCTTGTCTTGCATAACCTTCCGCTCGTAAATTTTCACTTATTTTTACTGTTTTTGATGTTTCTACTTGATCATCATTTCCTGTGTAAATGGTCAAGTATTCAATCAACGTTTCATTTTTATTGAATAGACTTTTTAATTTTTGTTTTTTTGTTATTTTTACTTCTTTCAATGCTATAATAACAATTTTTTTGCACACTTTAACAACTCTCCCTTTAGTTAGCACCATGCTTTCGTCTACCTCCCGTGAACGTACTGTTAAATGTGCTGACAAATTTCTTTCCATATTGCTTGCATTGTATTAATAGTTTTTTATTCGGCAAGGCTGTTCCATATGTGACTTACTCCTATGTATGACAAATATGCAGCAAGTCTATATAAAAACATTTACTACCTACCTAGGTCATAAAAAGTTGAACGACATCAGTTTTTGTGTATCGTATAAATTTAAATTTTGCGGTAACTGATGCTAACAATCTAAATTTATTAAACTCTGCTAAGAGAATTGATCTTTGTCATTATAAAAAGCTCAATAAACTGCATTAACTCTTGTGTAAGCAGTATTTTAATTAGCGACTGTTAACAGAATCAAAGTGCGCAACCCTCTTAACAAAATTGAATCACATTTGGTGCTGCTTGAAGCAGCGTTGGAAATTTCAACTTAAATTCTGCTGTTAACATGATGTTTCAATTCTGCTGTTAACATGATACCTTAATTCTGCTTTAAAATTTTGTTGTCTCACCTTTGTTGTTTCGTCTGCTGTGAATATTAGAGCATTGAAGTGAGGTGCTGCTATCAAGCGCTTCATTATCCATCTGTCAAAAGAATTGAAGCACACAGTTGCAACTTTGACTTAAAAAAAGTACGTAGCTTCAACTTTACTGAAGTTGATAATAGAATGCTCTTTTGAACTGAATGAAAGTGTGACACTGCTGTAACCAGAATTTAAGTCAGATGCTTGAGCTCTGCAACTTGAGTTTTGCTGTAAACGGCATTGAAGTCTGCTACTTCAAATCTTGTGTAAACAAAACTTGAGTTCTATGTTTCAAGTTTTGCTTTTCAGCAAGTGTACTGCTACAAAAAAAGAAGTGTTGTACTCAATTTTAGTGTACTGCAAAGATAACTTTACTACTTCAATTTATTCGAAAAAAGTTAACGTCGTTGTATTGAAGTGCGATGTTTCAATTGAACTGTAAAAAAAATAAAGAAAAATTAAACTTGCTGCTAAAAACATTTAAGCTTGCTGCTATCAAAAATTGTTAAAAAAAATGTAGTACGGTGCATCAACTCATATGGAAAAAAGTTATTGAATGGAACTGAAGTACACTGCTTCAAATGTATGTAAAATTTGTTACCTTAAACTAAATGTTGCTAACAAAATTCAAATATGCTCTTTTATCTCATGCTATAACTTTGCTGTATATTTAAGTGCGAAGTTTTAATTAATTAAATTCAATTGTTAATAGAATTGAAGTATGCTGCTTTGAGTAATCAAAAAAAAAAAAAAAATAGAAAAAAATTATTTTCCACTTTGTCATTGAAATTAAAGTGTGCCTCTGCAATATTGCAGCAAATGAAATTGAAGTGCATTGCTTCGATTGGACAGTAAATAAATTTCAAGTTTCTTTCGATTGCACCACGAACAGAATTCAAGTATATTACTTCAACACATCCAAAATTCATCAAAATTTATAGCTGTAAAAGAAATTGAAGTACAATGCTTCAATTTTACTGTAAACAAAATTAAAGCACGCCACCTCATTACTATTGTTTTCTGAAGCTCAATTATTTGTTATACTCAGTTCTTGCTACTGCTCATCTGCTGCAGATAAAATTGCATAACATTATTCTAACAGTGTTTCACCACTGTTGTAAGCAGAATTGAAGTACGCAGCTGTACTAAACGAACTAAAACGCCTGGCTGTTGTCCAAACAGGAATACTCTGCGTTAACAGCGTTTTCTATTTGGTTTTTCATCTTTGCTGTAAATCGAATCAAAATGCTTTGTTACGGCTCTAGTTACTAAAAAACTTTTCCAACTTCATGCATAAATTTGCCCCCTATAAAATTTTGAGTGGCTCATTGCAATAGCTCTGGTTATTGAACTTTTATTAAAATTTTAAGCAAACATGATTGTTGTTTATTATTTTCATTTTTCTCCATATGTTTTTTTTTTTTTTTTGCAGACTTCAACAATTTTTTATTTTTTTGCTGAAAAACAAAATCAACCAACGAACAAAACGAATTTCATTTTCTTGCTTAACGTTAAAATTTGCATTTTCATCTTGGAAAAAACGCGCTTGAGTGCACAACAAAAACTACGACTGCTATAATAAATACATTCCTAAGGCATTACAACAACAGAATCAACACTATAAGAGCATTTAAAAGACCAATAAAAGTATTTTGAAGGAAGTTACATTAACAGTATTTTAAGGTAAGCTTTTTTGTTCGAATTTCGTGCTTATTTTTGCATTTCTCTTCTTAAACATACGCCCCCGCCCCCAACATTATTGTAGAGGGAGGGCGTTTATATAAGTTCTTAAAGTCACGCTATTTAAATGGTTATTGAGAAATTATTATAATAAAGGGTGTCGCAGTTAATAGCAACAAACGGAAGCAACGAAGTGGAGGACCTCAAAAGTTATCCGCATAACCACCATTTAAGTTCAATGATTATACATACAACGATGGTTTTTCACTTCGAAAGTGATATAGTTAGGTTAGTAGGTATCAAATGTTGAAAAGGAATCTATTGCTGGTCTTTTGTATCATGATAAGATTTTGAAATATCCTTGCTTGAAAGTACAAAAAATGCAATTTTAAGGCAAATTGATTAGTTGATTTTTGTATAAGACTTGAGACAAAAGCCATCTGTTTCTTCCTCAATTTTACTTCAATGTTTTTTCCCATATGATGCTTTCTTTCCGAAATATCGCTCATTAAATTTGATATATTTTTGATTGACAAAAAAAATCATGTCCTCCGTGTAGTGTCAAAAAGTCTTTATTTCAATGACCAATATCCTCAGAAAGAAGCATTAACTATATTGAAATGATAATAAAAAGCTAAAATAGAGTATAATAGAGTATATAATAGATTATATAATAGAGTATATAATAGAGTATAATAGAGTATAATAGAGTATAATAGAGTATAATAGAGTATAATATTAGAGTATAATAGATTATAATAGAGTAATAAATAGAGTATAAGCAAAAAAAAGCTGAACAATTCCTTGTAAGTTTGAGATAACTACAAATATATCCTGAAGAAGCGTTGCTTCACTTTCAAGCAAGAATATTTTAGAATCCCGACATTCCGAAATCGAATGTAACTCTAATAAAAATTTCAATAGTTGGGCATCGATTATAATAAAATGGATATTATTTGATAGAAAATAAGTTTCAAATCGAGTTAAGGAACTTTCCAATGTTTTTCAATATTCTTTACTAAAAATTTCAAATAATTTGTCAAAAATATCTAAGAACTCGAAATTTTTGAATTTTGGCGGTTTGCTGTTTTTTTTTTTTGCAATATTTGAGATAACAAAAATATCCTACGTACTTCTCTAGTTATTCATATAAAAAGGGTGATTTTTTAAGCGTTTCGTTTTTGAAAATTGAAAAAAGAACTAAAAATCTACAATAATGAATGAAATATTTATTTGAAGCTATACATCGATTCCTGCCATTTCCTTTATAAAGATTATTTCATGTAAATGTTGCCCGCGACTATGCCTGAGGTGGTCTATCCGTAAGCTCCAATTTTGGCATACTTTTTCCAGCATTTCGGCCGGTATCTCACTAATGGCATCTATAATGTTGTCTTCGGGGGCTGAAATTGTGGCTGTATACGAGAGACGTACGCACATATCAACAAAGTACAGTTCTTCCATTTTGGGCAAAAAAAAAGTTGGTTATCATCGCAAGGTACCTTGCTCCATTGATTTGTAACGTTGCGATTTTCATTTTTTTTGAAAAAGCCCAATTATGCCGGTGGCCCACAAATCACACCAAACAGTGTATTTTTCAAAGTGCTTTGTTACCTCTTGAACTGCCTCTGGCTGCTCTTTAGACCAAATTCGGTAATTCTTTTTGTTGACATACCCATTGAGCCAAAAATGAGCTTCGTCGCTGAAGAAAATTTTTCGCATTTTCATATTTCTCACAGGGTATGAATTTTGATTATAAGATTCAATGATTTTCAAGCACTGTTCGTTTGTTAGTTTATTCATGGTAAAATGGCAAACCTTACTGAGCATTTTTGGCTCTGACACATGTTACAAATCACGCTTGAGGTGTCAACTCACACTGAAAAAACAAATAGCAAAAAAATCACCCGTTGCTATATCTACCAAACTATTTAAAATTGCTGAAAATATTTAAGGGTGTTTCATATATATTTTAAGGCCCTCTACCTCACAGCTTCCGCTTGACATTTTTTCATGGCACACCCTGCGTAATTAATCCTCAACAATTGATAAAACAATGGGTTTTCTACTTTGGAAGCTACCACTCATAATTGAGTGCTAATTATTTGATTCACCACTCAAAATTGAATAAAATACTGCCCAACATTTAATAAATTACTGCTCGTTAAAATGAAAGCATCATTATTTTCTGCACAACAATAGCGCCGCATAAGATATAAAAATTATTATTTTCAGCAACTTTTTTTATCAAACCGACGTAGATTCACTAAGGTCAGAGAAACATTTTCATCCCACCATGTGATTTTTTTAATATCCATAAATTTTCTGCAAGTTGAATAACAATTAGTATCTTCATCTGCCGTATGTAGTCAGTTATAAGTCAGGGAATTCGTTCCAAGCCATCAATGATGAATTATCGCAACTTTCGTCGAAAGCTGGTGCCGCTTGCATGCGCATTCAAAGAAAGTGAATGAAAGTCTTCAACTATTGATGAGTTATTTGTGTCGCTCGCTACTGCTATGCTGCAGGTATTGCATAAAAAAAAACTTTAATCCGAATGACCTTTTTCATTTCATTGCACATTCAGCAAATATTTTAACAACTTGAAAAAGAATAAAAATCTTTAAAGCTCTTAAAAAAATGAAGGCTTTTCTCCCATGGCGCCACTAAAGTATGCTTTATAGTAAAAAGATTATCATTTGACATAAAAATCTGTGTAGTTTACGAGTACAGGAAAATTCTTTCTTCCACCTGCATGCAGCATGTTTCACTGTTTGCTGTTTGCTGCACGAGCCGTTAATAACTGGCGCCCTCATTCTGGAAAATCTTTTTTTTTTTTTTTTTTATTATTATTTGGCTTTTAAATACAGTTTAGCTGCATATTACATGAAGACATTGCTGCAAGTGAGTATATGGAGGGAGCAAGGTATTCTAAGTGGGCGTTGTTAGTATCAGCGCTTTTTGCGTCCAACTCCCAACTCAAATACCTGCCACTTTACCTAGAAAAATATGTAGATACAAATGTAACTACCTTGTCGTCGGGCAAAAAACAATTTGCAGTTAGTTAAAAAGTTATGTTTTTTATTTTATTATTACAACACGTTTTTCAGCAAATTGCTGAGCTTGTAAAGATTTTCAGCATATGTAGGTTGGGCCATAAAAATGTAGACAAATTTTAGTAGCTCTTTTATGTGGGAAATTTAGGGGGAGGAGAGATAAGATAACATATAATAGTATTAACTTGTATCATTAAATTCATGCTGATAGGTAAGTATATTGAGTTTAAACTTTTGAGAAAATGTAATTTATCGGTGCAGTACCGCTTAGCATAAGGATATGAATTTTAAAAGGCACACACATTGCTTCTACTGCGTGTGAGTGCCCATTTGCGTAAGATTTTGGGAAATTCTTTTTTGAAGGGGTAAAATAGGAGTTTAAAATGAATTCTCCCATTATGCGTTGATTGTCTCTCTAGCTCAGTGTCCAAAAAGTGTTGCAGTCTTATGAATTTATATTTAGAATCTTCTTCTTTTAGTACCGGATCCAAGATTTTACCATGGGATTGAAATCTTTAAACCACACTAAAAAGTGAATTCTATCTAGCACAAGTAGTTCACAGCTCCATTAAATTAAGCCTTGTTTTTTAGGGGGAAGTTTAAATACGAAAATCTCCTGTAAGCCCGTTAATAAGGATCAAAAAATCAAAATAAAAGAAAGGACGGCGCACTTTCTTGCCCTTTTAGTGATATAAAAACCTATAACATCCGATCGGCTGGAATATAATTTTTTGTAATCAGTTCTCTACTCGGACTACACATCAGATTTGTGTTTCGTCTATTATGCATTTTGAAATGAATAGAAAAGAGTGTATTAGAGGTCTGCACGAGTGCACTTGAAATGACCACCAAGCCACTCGTCACGATTACGAGTCCATCGAGGCCTTGTGCACGAAAATCTCAAACCAAATCAAAACAAATCAAAATACCAAGCTAAAGATGTGAGTGCTGCACTAGCTCGAGTTCAAGTTCTCGTAGCTTAGTGTATTCGGCACTGAGTGGCTTGTTATAACATATAATTAATTCTTAAAAACTCTACCGTCACCTTTTTGGCGACGCATTGATGTTATAGTTGACTCGCTGCATTCATTGCTTTTTCTAATTTTTGGTGTTTTAAATGTTTTATTCAACTTGAACAACGTTGACAGCGACATATGAGTCAGAGTATAAACGAACGTGTGATCGTTCTGTTTTGTGCGAGTCTATTGATTACTCGCAGTATGTACTCGACAGCGAGTACAATAATCTGTTGACTCAGCAAGCGCAATCGTGCAGACGTTCTAGTAACTATGTATGTATTTCGCGGAAAAACAATTGCTTAAAATGTCAGCTGGCAAAAATATGCAATTTGAAATAAAGAAAGTAGAAAGAACAACCAACGACTAGTTACTCGCAACGAGTAGGATGCTTAGAAACCTAGGCGAATAAAACTGCTAATGTCACTTAAGCTAAGTAATACTTAGTAGTACCAAATGCCAAAGCTCCTGCTTTCATAGATGTGAAGATATAGCGCTTTAATTATTTTTGTTGTCAGAAAGTTGCCACGCCCCGTTGTCAAATTATCTCCATATTTTGTAAGGTGCTTAGCATAAATCATATGCATCCATATACCTAATTTTAAGACTCTTGCCAAGGTATAGCGTATTAAGAGTTTTTATTGCATGGAAAGTGCCACGCCCCTTTGCTTTTATCATAATAGTGTAGTTTTCTATTTGTGGAAAAATTTTTAAAATCGGTTCAGTAGTTCCAGAGATTACCTCATACAAACAAACAAACTTTACATCTTTATATAATAGTAATAAAGATTCATAATTTATAGAGACATTTGCATCTTGATGTATGCACACATTTAATTTAATTATTTTTCCCAGTGCACGCGTTCAAAAATTTCAACATTCATTGACTCACGTCTTCATTGCACCGTTGCATTTCCGCTTGAGCATGAACGTCCGTGCTTGCTTCTTGTGCTGCTGTGTTCGCAAATCGTTGTAATTGTTGCAGAATTGAAAAAAAAAAATGTAATAAATATATTGCACCAATAATGACAACAATAAAAACTATTTCATTTTCACACTTCTTGCTTTGCATTGTTTTTGTTTGTTCACGCTATTGCAAAACAAAATTGTTGTCAATGTTACACTACATTTGCTACATACAAAAGATCTCTATCTGTGAATGCCCTTATTTTTTGTGAAACAAAAAGAATTTTCTCACAATTGTTTGACGGAAAAGCAAAAGTGTTGGATCAACTACTGTGATTTGTGTAAATTTTGCATGGCTTTTTGCCATGCTGAAGACTCGTGATTTTTTTCATTAAAAATTATTAAAAAAAAATCAAAGATTAATTTTTTTTTCATTATTTCAAAGCATTAAGCTTCTCACAAGATTGAGTATTGTGCTAAATTTTAAAAAAAATTTTTTGTTTTCTTATCAGACATAGAATCGGTTAGCAATGATGAATACCCATAGCTTACCCTTTGATTGAAGTTGCCCGCAGTGAAGCGCTCACATGTTCACATGCTACGTTATCTGCATAATCAAATCTATCTTTATCTGGTCTTAGCTAAACATTTTGTCATTCTGGCGCTCATTCCAAAAATACTGTGCTCTAGTCAGCAGTTCCTAAGATAAGATAATGTTTTATTTCCATTATTTTTGTTACCTGTTACCCTCCAAAATTTCGTCAGTTTTACGTTGTTATTCTTTTTTGTTACACGCCGTAGCGCCGTGAATTCAGTGCAACTAAACAAATTTCACGCTGCATATAAATTCTTTAAATCCTGAAACAAAACAAAAAAATATAAATCAAACAGAAGCGTCGCCGATATTTCAATTTTCCATATGCAGTTCTTGAGTTATAAAATTTAGGTATGTCTATGTAAACGAGATATTAACGTTTGTTATCGTCGCTGATTAAGCAATTGACTATCGATTTCTCATAAACTTTTATTGATTGGGATTTTGGTTTTATTCATTTTATTATTCTTTGTTTTTATTCAGTAACTTAATTCCCAGAAAATTTTTTTTATAGAATTTTATTTCGCACACGGTTGCATTTGTTATCTTTTGTTATAAGTTTGTAATTATGTTGGAGAAATGGTGCGTTTAGAGATATTGTGCTTAAAGTAATTTCTTTTTCTCAAATTGAGTTTGACATGAATCCTTACGCTCTAGACAGTAATTTATTTAGCGCCAAAATAAATAAAGTTTTAAGCTATAAAACAGATCAGCAACAGATGGCACCAGATCAGGTTCAGTTAATGTGTTGTTGGAAAGCCCGTTAAGTTAAACTTAAAATTTCTCAGGATTATATATTACGGACTTAATTCACTATGCTAAAAAATAAAAAAAAATAAAAACAGCACTGTGTGATCGAAATGCAAACCAACTGTAAACCTTGATTTAATTAAAATAAAATTAAAGGTAAAAAAATTAAAATGGAAAAATGTTGAATACTATCGAAATCAGCCGAAAAATGTAGAAAAATTTTAGAGATGTTGGAAAAAATGTTTAAACGTTGAAAAATCTTAGAAAAGGAAAGATATGTTGAAATTATTAAAAACTGTTAAAAACTTGCAAAATATTAAAAAACTCGAATAATGTTAAAAAAAATCCAAAAAATGTTGAAAAATTCAAAAAATGTGTGGAAAAATGTTTAAAATGTTGAATGTTGAAAGTTGAAAAAATGTTGAAAATTCGAAAAATGTTGAAGTAGTCGAAATATTATAAAAATTCGAAAAATGTCGAGAAAATCTTATGTTAAAATGTTGAAAAAGTCGAAATGCTTAAAATATTCGAAAAATGTTGAAAAATGAAGGAACGAAAAATATCGAATAATGTTGAAGCAGTTGAATAATGTCGAAAATTGTTAAAACAGTCAGAAAATATTGATAAATTCAAATGATTTTGAAAAGTTCAAATATGTGGAAAAATGTTACAAAATTCGCAAAATGTTGAAAATTTGGAAATGTTGAAGAAGTCGAAGTATCGAAAAAATCGATACCAACAAGAATTATGGCTATCACCGGAATTCAAACCCCATTTAACCTTCTTCGTCGAATGCGAATTTTTGCTTTGCTTTTACTTGAGTGAAAATCTATAGCTTTGCAATTTTTAGAATTTTTACTAACATAAAGTTAACATGAACTTGCAATCAGCAACGATCGATGTTCTTGTAAATTTACAAATCGATTCAAAGCTTTTTGATTGAGGAAACATGACAATAGAGAAACAACAATAATAACATGTTAAACGTTGACATTGTGTTACGCCTTATAAAGCTTCTTATGAAAATTTCGGTTAATGCTGCGAATATGTTTAAATTGTATATTTACATGAATATCGATCGTTGCTAATTAGCTGTTGTTTTTTTGCATAAAAAGTTAATGAGCCACATAAAACCAATTTTTTTTTTCATATTTAGCTGGTATTGATGAAATATACTTTCATACAATAGTGACAGAGGCTTATGCATGCGATCACATGCACAAATTTACTATTCGTTAACATTTGAGCTAAAGCTCTTTCGCGCTTTTCTCTCCGGGTAAATTATCAAACGTCCTAGCCAAGAGATGGAAAACTATCGAGAAAGATTTCACTTTGCAGCAACTGGCCTACTACAAGCCGAAATAGTAATTTAAAATAAAAATTTGATTTTTTTTGTAATTTACTATTTTAAGCTATATAAATCTGAAAATATTTCATTGTTTTTTTCCAGAGCTTCAAGCATAGACTTTTCATAGATTTTTCCAGCAAAATATTTGAGTTGAAATTTGCTAAATTAAGAGTGTAATAAGTTGCATTTCGATAAAATTTTTTATTAGTAAGGGGCCGTCCATAAATTACGTGAGGTGTTTTTTTGAAAATTCGGACCCTCCCTCTCCTTGGTGAGATTTGGTGAGCTCTGTCGGGACCCCCCATTCCTTCCGTGAGACTTGTCTTACAATTTTTGGATGTAATTTGATGTAATAATGTATACTCTCTGCATTAAAAAGTCGACGTGAGATTTTTGTTGGCCCCCCCTCTCCCTTGGTGAGATCTGGTGGGATTTTACCGGACCCCCTCCCCCCAATTTTGACTCACTTAATTTATGGAAGGCCCCCAATTGAAAAATGCAAGTATTCAAAATTGGACTCTCTATCATTTGTTTATCCGTTGAATCTTAAAAAACGTTATTTTCTTATAAATTTGTTTAATTTATGATACACTCCATACTGATTTCGTTTTTCGAATAATCATGTGCTCAGCCTTTAATCTTATCGTTATGAAAATATTGCCGCTCAAACATTTTTTAATTTTTAAAGTTTGTCTGACTACAGCTCTTACCGGAATATAACTTTTTCTCTTTAGTGTATTTAAGAGTTTCGTTGTTGTTTATCTTTGTTTGGTAGTTATCGCATTTTTTCAAGTTTTTCTTAAGTTTTAGGTTCTTATTACATTTTTTTTTTAAATATTTTTGTTGAGTTTTTTTTTTGGCTTTTGTTTGTTTTACGATAAGAATAGTACAAGTTGTAAGTTTAAAGCAATTTCATTTATCATCATCAAAACAACCTGATTTTTTGCTGTACGTAATTTAAGCAAATGCCTTAGTTTTTGCTAAGAATGTCGAGATAAATATCAAGTTTTAAAATCCAAAGCAAATTTTTATTTTTAAAATTTAAACAGAAAAATAATGAAAAGTAAAATAAATGTTGAATATATTGCGACGTCAAGTTTCGATACCTGATAATGATAAAACTTGATAAATCAAGCAAAAATATTTTAATAAATTTTTTTGATATCTCATTTAGTTTTTGAGATATTTGATGTTTATTCATTGCTAGCAATAATAAATGCTTCATATTTTGTAATTCGATAACTAGGTCGGCCTAGCTCACCTTGTTCATAGACTTGTCTTGGAGAAAGTTAGAGAAACTCGATATTTTTGAATGAATAGTTCATAGCTTGATGATTTTTAAACCGATTACCAAGTATTATGTGATCAAGGTAATTTTATGAGCTTTAAAAAAAAAAAAACAAAAACATCTTGGGCCTATTGAATAAAAAATCGGTCAAAATGTGAATTTCAGTTTTCGGTGGCTTTCATTACAGTGGCGGACTCTAAATTGCATAGAAAAAGTTGGTCTATTTCAGCCAAAAATTAGCACCTACTAAGCAAACTGTGTAGGGTGCATGCAAGTCGTTTAATTTGCACTTTACATTTCATATTTTGCCCTACAAGTTAAATGTTCGCCACACTTGTAGTTTTTATTTTGTTTTCTTTCACTTTTTTTTTTACGTTTTCTATAACTTTTGTCATATCTTCGAATTTCAATTTGTTGTTATTGTTGTTTTTATTGTTATTGATATTCTTTAACAGCATTGAAAATGAATTTCATGTCGGTTGATAATTATTCTTGACACGACTGGAAAAAAAATGGAATGAAAGACACGCAAACTGTCATCATAAAACATAGGTACTCGTCTCACCTTTGTTACAAAAATCGTTTATTTCTGCCATTGAATTACTTTTGTTTGGACGTAAATTTCTGATTTCTTACACTTTCTTTGAAAATTGCAAAAAAATAATTGAAATTTTGTAGTTCATGGCTTTTTTGCTGATTTTTTACACTTTCATGAAAATTACATTGAAGGGAAGTGGTGCAGTGAAGTGAAGTGAAGTTTATTTATGAGTACAATAACATTTAATGCTGGTGTTAATTTCTGTGTGCTGCTCATTATTTTTTACGTCTTTTTAATTTATTTTTAATGAGCGAGTTGCAATTTTTTCTCCTTCAAACATAGCTGTGAAAATAAAATTTGTGTCATCTAGAAATTTCTCAAAAATATAAAACCCATAATTTGTGCAAAGTATTGAATTTTAAGTGAATTTCTATAAAGAGCAGCAAAAATGGTAAGACATTGCAATTTTGCACTTAAAGTGTAACATAAAATTTAATGAATTTTTGATTATTCTGTGGCAAAGGAAACAATAGCCAAATTGCTACTGAAAATGACACACAAAGTATTTACCCAAAGAGTAAAAAATTTATCGAGGATGCTTTTTATAATACTTTACACACATTTTAACTCTTGGACGACTTAATTTTTAAAAGCACAATAAGTCAGACGAAAGATGCCAAAGCAATAATATCACCTTTGTGAGTTAATAAATTTCAATCATACTTTTTTGTGGGAAAGGTTTTGTCGAGTTTTTATTGATATATTTTTGGTTAAAGTTTTTGAGCTATTGATGACTAAAGTCAAAACCTTTTAAATACATAGTATAAAAAAATTCATTTCTTTTGCTATAAGTAATTTTTTGATAAAATCCTAACGAAGTTTTCAACATAATTAAAGATAAAAAAACGACATGGAAAAAGTCGTCGCTTTTTGTCCTATCTAATAAATTGGTATCGTCTAAGTCGACTTTCGACTTTTGACGAAAGCGGCTCTCGCTTTCGTTGATTAAATGTCGCCTAGGTTAGGTAAGGTTATGGTGGTGGATTGGAAGCCCCACATAGACACTTTGGTCCATAGTGATAACACATCTCTCAAGATTTAATCAGTAAAATTAGTTGTTTAGTTAATGTTAAAAGTATTGGTCCGCCTGGCGAAATCATATATTCTATGAAGTTTTAATTTAGCAACATCGTGCAATGAGAATAAGACAGTATGTCCAAGTGATCTAAGCCTTGTCCGAGCGAGTGCAGGGCAGTCGCAGAGCAAGTGCTCTAGCGTTTCTTCTGTATTTGGTTCCATGCAGTTCCTGCATAAACCATTTTCAGTCATTCTCATTTCAAGTGCATGATGGCCTATAAGGCAGTGTCCAGTTGCAACCCCTGACATGAGACGACAGTCATTCCTGGATATAGATAATAAGAATTCTGTTTTGGCTCTATTCACATTAGGCCAAAATATTTTTGTTCGATCGTTCGTTCGTTCGTCTGAATTTTTTTTGTGAAATTTTATATTTTTTGTAAAAAAAAATTAAATGTACAAATCAAGACCAGTTTGCCAAGTTGGTCGAGTTGATGCAGGCAAATATTGGCCTAGCAAATGGATTTAAAAAAGGCGTTACCTTCGATTTTAAGGAAGAATGGCAGTCAATGCCATTATACTAAATAGCTTGGGGCCGTCATCACTGCTGGACGAAAACCGAACTTCAATTGAATCCATCATTTTTATTTATTTCAATTGTTTGAATTATTTGACGTTAGCAAAATTAAAAGTGATATTTTTGTCAATTCAAGTTATCGATTTTTTTTAGTCGTCTCGCTTTTGTTACACGATACCAAAACTGAGACGAAGCGACGTCGAAGCGAAGACAGCAGCAAATCGAGGCGAGAGTCGTCGACGACTTACAAAATTAGGGCGATTGACGTAAGGGTCGTTCGACACACTTTTTCAAAAAGTCGATAACAGTGTGAAAGTATCTAATAATGTCGAATAAGTTCGCAAGTATCGAAAAACATCGATCAGCCGACTGAAGTTTGAAAGCCTCAAACACAAGCGGGAAATATTTAATAAGTCGACAAATGTCAAAATGTATCAAAAAATATTGAATTAGTCGATAGTTATCTGAAAGCATCAAAAACATCGAAAAACTTGATGAAATTATCGAAAGTTAACGAATAACATCGAAAAAATAAATTTAAGTTGAAGTGCAAATAATATCGAAGAAAAACGTAAAATCATTAAAAAAATCGTTAAAAGTTTCGCATTCGAAAAACAAGAAAATCAATGATAGTCGAAAAGTATCGGATAGTACAGAAAGTTTCAAAAGAGCCGAAAAATATCGAAAAAATAATGTAAAAAATCTATTATGCTAAGGTTTTAGCTACACGAGCGTACCGTATTTAGCGCCCGTGGCCAATAGCTCAGTTTCCTTTCCCTACATACACATTTTTTTTTTTATAATTTCAAAAAAATATTTTTATTGACCAAAAAAAATTCAATTTTGCTTCAACAAAAACCCTAGCAAAATAAAATATATACGAGAACCATTTTGCCGCCCGCCAGGTGGTTGCGCCCTTGGCGGTTGCCCCCCTAGATACGCTACTGTTCAGCTGTAAAAAATCATCAAGCAAGTATCGACCTTCATATTTTGCATACTCATTACATTTCAGCTCCCGATCTAAAAATTTCGGGAAAGGGTCCTACAGGACATGTGAGCGCGCTTGTTGATTTAAAAATCCTATTCGGTCTTTTTTCAATGACTGATTTGGAATAAAAATGAGAATGTAATTCATTGTAATACATCGATAAAAAACTCGCTTAATGGACTTAAATGAGCCGAGCAAGGACCGGCTATTTTCTGTGCTGATGTTTTCATTGACCTCACCTTTAATAACTACCTGGGAAATGAGTTTTAAGTCCTGTGTAGATTATGTTATGTTGTTTTACAGGTCTTCTATGATATTAACATAAGTCTTGAAATGCCTAAGGTTTCTCAAAACTGCCTATCTCATAAATTGCATTGCTCTTCAACATTCCAAGACCATAACAACACCTAATGATTCGTATTACAAGGCATATGCTAAAATTTTCTTGTTAAAAAAAGACCTTGAGCTACTGCTTGTATTCAGGTGTTTAGAAAAATATTTTGTTTTATCAGCAGTTGCTGCCGCTGTGTTGTCTTTTTTTTATCTGCCTCAGAACCATGTTCTTGTTCAATAAACGCGACTGACTTACGATAAATTTGTTGACAGCAATTCGCATTGTCTGGCGCGTAGTCTTGCAGTTTTATTTTGTCGTTTATTCCCTTACTATTTTCTACATATGTAATTCTACCCTGACAAAATTGTACTAATTTTTCTTCTCTTTTCTCTTTCAGTCAACTCACGTGATCAACAATCATCGTTATCCCATATTTGAACAACGACAACGTCATCATGGAGAAATCCATGCATCCGACGCCAGTTGGTAAAGTTTCGCACATTGCGAATCTTTTCCAACGCAAACCCATTGAAATTCAGCCAGTCGAACAGATAAGTGCCGCCGCTGCTGCAGCTGCTGCTGCTGCCGCCGCCGCTGCCAATTCATCAGGACATCCTGTAACAGTTGTTCGCACCGAATCGCATTCTGCACGTTTCAATAACGCACGCGCGCTCTTCGAAAAACTCGGTGTTGAGAGCAACTCCAATTTAAGTGTTAAAATGTCGCGTTCCGGTTCGCGCGAAGATAATCTATGCGAACTCACATGCTCAGATCGTTCATCGTCGCGTTCTTCAGATCGTTCGGCATCACCACCAAAACGTCGTTCACCATTTCCGCCCGGTTGCAATGTGGCCGCATCAATGGCCGCTGCTGCTAACAACAACAATAATTGTGGTCCGCAACTGAATGGTGGCATTTCATTAGGTAACAGCAAATTTATTGTAGATCCTAGCCCAAAATTGCATCATAATATATCGCGTATTAAGTCAGAGGACGGCATTCTCTCGTCTTCTCCCGCAACGACGGCAGTTGTTGTTGGTTCTGTTATGGGCAGCGATAAGCCAGAGAAACCCGAGCGTAAATTTAACTCACGCGAACTCATTGAGAAACAGAAAAAGTGGACTTCACATTTTACCAAAACAAAATCAAATCGTTCGCATAGCGATCCAAATCGTTGCGATATCATACGTACTGGTCCTGGCACGGCGCTTATTCCTGGTAGTGTCATACAAATGAAAGAGAAGGAGAAAGAAAAGGAACGCGAACGTGATCGCGATCGTGAGCGAGAACGAGATCGTGAGCGAGATCGTGAACGAGAACGCGATCGTGAACGAGATCGTGAGCGAGAACGAGATCGCGAAAGAGATCGCGATCGTGAACGTGATCGTGAGCGAGAACGGGAGCGTGAAGTTATCGTTAATCATAAAAGTAACATTGAGATACGTTCACCAATACTCAGCAGCGTTAACAACGCATCCAGCGAACATCATCCGCCGAGTCCACCAGTGCGCCATTCGGTCGTGCCACCAGAGATAAAACCACGCAGCTGCAATAAAATTGGTAGTCCTGTGAAATCACCACCGTTACCACCAATACCAGCTACTAAGCCGAAGAATGTCAGTCCCATAAAATTGAATACTGAACGTATGCGTTCGCCAACAAAAGTGTCGGAACCACCACCGCCTCCACCAGCCAAATCGGCAGCTGTTGCAGCAGCCATGCAAAAGTCACTGGAAGAACAACAGCAACTATTGCAACATCAGTTGCAGCAGCATCATCAGCACCAGCAGCAGCAACAGCAACAACATTATGCACCTATACCGCCAGAAAAACCACGTAAGAAATCTATTGATCTCATTGAAGAGGAGCGTTCCATTGCATCTCCTACCAGTAGCACCACATCATACCAATATGCCATATGCAAACGTGGTTCTGTTGATAGTGTTGGCGGCGGTGGTGGTTGTGGTTCCAGTGGAAGTGTTGTTGTTAGCAGTGCTGCATCGCCGTCTTCGGCATTGAGTGTCTCGTCAGGTCCTTCAAGTCCTGTTCACACCGAAGATGAAAAGCAAGAGAATGAATCTACAGAAAAATCAGAACAGCAGTATCCGTACTATAACAGCATGCCCAGAATTCGGAGAGGTGAACATGACGGTGAGTTTATTTTCTCATATCTTTTTTTTGTCAATTGTATGTTTTTTTTACGCTTTTTATAACAATGTTGCTGTGATTCTGTTCTTTCGTATACGACAGTTCTTTGCTCTTAGTACCACATTGCTTGGAAGCTTACTCAGTCTTTTGCTGTGTTCATAATATTTTATGGAACAGCTCGTTGGCTCTTTATGTTTAGTAACGCTGGTAGAGTTACTTTTAGTACCTAATTCCGATGGCATAGCGCATAATGCTACTTTAATGTTGTTAAATGAACAGGTGAAGAAAGTGAAGCTTTTATTCTCTTATAGCTTTCAAGTAGACTTCTTCAATACTATTGAAGACAGCGTAAGAAAATTTAAATACCATTCTTCAGTAAATCATTCAATCCAATACTGTCGTGGACAGGGTTGAAGTATGCCACTTCAGTAATTCAATAAACATATTTGAAGTACTTCACTTCAAATCTGTTGAAGACATGGTTGAAGTATGCTACTTCAGTGATTAAATGAACATATTTCAAGTAATTTACTTCCAAAACTGTTGTAGACATCGTTGAAGTATGCTACTTCAATTCTACTAAAAAAAAGTATACAACAATTAAGTTTTGGTGCTTCACTTAAAAAACCACAAAGCGTGAACATTTTTTCTCCTGTCACAAAGATACAATGCACATTTTTTTCTTTGCTATTTTGAAAGAGAAAAATGTTCTTTCCTATTTGCTGTTTTGCATTTTATATTCCATTGTTGTTGTTGCTGTTGCTGTTGCTGTTGTAATGTAAAATCGTGACTAGCACTGCAAGGCAAATTTCGATATAGGTCAAGCTTCATATCAACTTTTGCAACAATAGCACAACAACTGGCAGTATTGCACATACAACAAAAGTCATCATCAACATCATCATTTTCTGCCGCCATTGCGCGCATTCTGAATTGCATTGAGTACAATGTACTCTAGCGTAAATTGTAAAGAGTGGCAACACAGACAACAACAGAAAAAAGTTCTGAAGTTTGTTGTCTTCCTCATAGATACCATTCATAGTTGTTGTTGTTGTTGTTGTTGTTGTTGCACAGTTCGATGTTGCTGTTTGTTAGGCTACAATTGAATTAATTCCAGATTAAGAATGCGGCTTCGGCTTGATGCATCTCTGATTACATTTCAAGTCAAAAGTCGTTGCAATGTAACTTCATGCATTCGCTGAGTATTGAATGCATTGAAAGCTTAAGAGCTGCCAGAGAAAGCAGATGTTAGCAAAATACAACAACGAAGTATTGATTAAAATGGGGAGGGTTAGGAATACAAAACAAAAAAAAAAAGTTAAAGAAAGGGCTTGGCCTTTATTAATAATCTCAGTTTGTAAACTTTTGCGGTGAACGTAGGTATGTGGTTTTTGAGGTATGTTGGATAAAGAAATAGGCTATCGTTTAAAAAGAAAATATGATTAGGCGCAAAATTATTTTCTAATTTCGTTAAGCATGCACCTACATACTATGACCAAATAACCTTGTGAAATACCTAAAATCAATTTAACTGAAACATTGCAAAATTTCATATGCTCGTAATGAATTTCGTATGATTTGCATAAAACAAAACAAATTTACCATAAAAATTTGGATATTAAAATTTTAATATCGCCACAAGTCATACGCTTTTTTGTTGCATGCTATAAATTGTGGGAAAAATCGTTTTAATATTTTTTTTTTACAACCATAACTAACAGTAAAATGTCATAAGTTAATGCAATAGTAAACTTCAACTTTGTGCCATTTACCACACCTTTACCGCCCTGCTCTCCATTGAAATGACAACATAAAATATGCAACACATTAGGGCAAAAATATTGTCAAATGCGCAGTAGGGTGCCTCTTTTTGAAGTGAAACTGTTTTAGGGGCGTAAAGTTGGAAGTTGTAAGGATATATTGAAATGAAAGGAGCTGGACATTGAAGTTTGACTTTTTATGGCTATATCAAGTAAATGATGTACTTTTCATCATTTCACCATAAGTGGGATATATAACACTGTTAGGCACTAATGACTTTCTAGTTTTGACTTATGACTTTCTAGTTATGATAACACATGTCATTGTTGCGATATTAAAAATCGACGCTTTGTCTTTGTTGCTCGCTTTTGTGACAATATTTTTGTGATATTGTACTTTGGTGAGTATAGTTTTTTCTAAACTATTTTTTTTTTCGTAGCACTGTCTCACTGTTTGCACCTTCGGTGAATAGTAAGATAATATGACTTTTCTCATAACTTAGTTCATTTCAGATTGTAAGTCTAGTTTTTTCTACATTAATTTGACGAAAATATCTCTTAGATAATGTTCAAATAATGCCGATTCAAAAAAGTGTTTGAACGCTCAATTCGTTCCCCTACACTAATTTGGTGTAAGGCAATTTCTCGAAAAATTCAAAGTTATCATACAAGAAACCTTAACTTCATTTGTTGTAAGACAATTCCCCAATAAAGAGCTCAAACAAACATATCATTTGAATTAGATAATCTTCAATATTTCATCACTTTTCAATAAAAACTATTTGTTTTCTCACTCTCATGGTGAATATATGACAACATACTAACAACTCATTCGCGACTTTGCCCGGCTTGTAATATATAGTTATGTTAATAATAGGTTTGCATAATTACTTTAGTTCTTTGAAGGTATCATAGCTTCATATCTTTCCACTTTTTAGTCAGTTTGTGTCATGAGGCTTTCCCATAAATTGATTTATTGCATTTCAGACTGGTTCTTATATACATACTTCACTTTCTAATTGTAATTTACAAAAGAAAATAATAATAATTGTTTTATATGTAAATATATATTATATATCGCTCACTTACTTCAAGACTGGCATAACTCAAAAAACGTGATTTCTGAGTTAATGATGAGTTATCCGCCATTTCATGTTTTATTTTGTGTGAAAAATTCAGAAAAGTATCTCATAAACTTGCCTTGTGAGAAGAGCTTATGTAGACATACTTTTCATCATTTTCATATAAAAAGTAACTTATTGAAAACTTTAAAACTTTTTTCTCCCATTTTATGTTTTTTGAATTATGCCAGTCTTGAAGTAAGTGAGCGATATGTAAAAATAACAGTATATACATAAGTACTCAAAGAGTGTTTCAAAATACACACAAGAAATAATTTTAATAGAAAACACGTGTCTTTAATAAAAATTTGTAAACCTTTTATTGATTCATAAAGTACACAGTATAGCATATATGGAATGACATATCGAGTAAATGGCCTCACACGGCTTTGCTGGCACATACGCACTGCATTTTTTCCTTCAAGGCTTAAATGGTCGTGGGCTTCTTGACATAAACTTTAATTTTCAAATAATCTGGGCGTGCAGCCAATTCTGATCACCAAATCGGAAAATGACACAGCCAGGAAATGACTAACGCCGTAATTGAATTGTTTCTCAAATTGTGTGGCATGTGGTACGTCTTGTTAAAACCACCTATCATCCACATCAGTGGTGGGCAGGTAGTGTTCCTATCCGCCCTCATTGCCCGCACCGTTATTCGACGCACAAGCAAGCGAAAAAAAATTGAATTGCAGCGCTATCGAGGCACAGTGTTGACTTGAATTCAAATGAAAACAAAAACTAAACACAAAGGCATAAGCGACGGTGCCGCATTGTGTCTTGACGAATGTAGCAATTGTTATTGTTTGTAGCGCAATTTGGGTTTTTTTTTTGTGCTGTTGCCGAATTTGGAAATGACAGCAAAAAAACTTTAGAGTTTTGTTTGTTGTTACTTGATGGTGTTTTTTATCCCTTTTTTTAGATTTCCATGCCCACCACTGATCCACATCTATACCTAACTATAAAGCAATCACTTCATTTTTATTATTATTTTGTAATTCTGGCACAAAAATCTGAATCATAATGTTGCGATAGTGAGCACCGATGACGCCTCTATCCCGAAATACGCACCAAACAAGGACTCGTTATACATAGATGCACTTTTTTCTCAATTATCACTCGTGAACTTTCTGAATCCCAAATGCGAAAATTTGATGGTTACTGAAGTCTTCAAGTACAAAATAAACCTAATTGCTGAAGATGATTTTGTTCGAAAAATTAGCATCCATTTATTGTTGTTCCATAATCCATTCAATGAACTCTATTTGTTATCCGTGGTCAGTCGTCGGCTTCACTTCTTGAGTCAATTAATTATAATAAAAGAGTTTAGCTACCATAACTATTAGATTTCTTAGCTATTGAACATTGTAAACATGACAATGCTTACCTTTCGTGAGAATAAACACACGGTGCCGAAATGGTCTTCCTGTACTGTTTTTGTGTTGAAGGACGTCCAGAGTGTCTAAGATCACTAATTGATCAGTCTCCCTAAATTTTGTTATTAATATCTTCACAGTTGATGAAGTTAAATCACATTTCCGACCATATTTTGTACGAAAATGTACGTCCAAACCTTCAGTAATTTTAAAATATTATTCAACAATGAAAACGCGTTGTTTTTTTGTGTAGCGTTCCATTTTAGTAACCTCAAACTACTAGCTGTCACGCTGTCTTATCTTTCAGAAGCACTTAACCCCACAAATGGTGCGAATAACAAATCTTGCGTGAAGTTTGGTACACCCTTTAGTTACATACCCTTGCATATAAAATCTGCAATTTAGGCTGCAAAAAAACAGAAAAACCTGCCACAAATTACAAGTAACAAAACAACAACAGCACATGTCATAAACACATGCTTCACACTACATGTAAGTACAGTAAAGCGATAAATGTAAAATAAAGGGAATGCTATAAAAATAACAATAACAAAAAATTAATACAAAAATAAACAAAAGAAAGAAAAGTTAAAATAAAATGAAAAAAATATGAAAAATAAAACAAATTGGCCTAATGCTTACATTAGCGCTGTTGAATAAATATTTATGGAGTTAAAGAGACCGACAAACTGGCGAATAGACAAACTGACAGCCTGACACGCTATCGTCATAGTCGCAAGCATAATTATTTGCTGGGAATATAAAAAAATATCGACATATCAAGAGCGTGCGATATTTATCAAAGAAGAATGATGTTTTTTTTTGAGGGTTGTAATTTCGAATTAAAATAAAACAAAGAAGAAATTGTTCTGAATTTTGATTACGGTAAATAATTTTATAGTTTTACCATTTGAATATAATTTGGAGAATATGGGCGCCACTACTGGCTTGCATATAGCGCAGCTTGGAGATCTTATTTTTGACCACTTGTTTGAGACTCTAGGGCCTCATACTCGAAAATAATACACAAACTTTGGTTTTCAAAAACCAAAGTTGTCAAATCTCTTGACTGTCAATTTAAGTCACAGTTTCAAGAAATCATGTAAATTTTAAGTTGACATTTTTGAGAATTAAGTCAATTTAAACAACGTATAAGTATTCTTTTAGTATCTAGCTTCCCCTGATGAAATGGCAAACCTTACTAAGTATAACTGACTAACCCTAAAGAACACCCTTTACTTAGACCCTGAATAATTTTATCTTCAACTATTTTGATTGATCATTAATTATTTCATGGAACTTTCACTCATTAGCAAACAAGAAATTCTCTTCCTTCATACGAAAACGTGGAAACAAATTGCCTAAGGGGCCGTCCATAAATTACGTGAGTCAAAATAGGTGGGGCAAAACCTCACCAAGGGGGAGGGGGGAGGGTCAACCAAAATCTCACGTCGACTTTTTAATTCAGAGAGTATGCATAGCAGATTACATCTAAAAATTATCTGGAAAAGTCTCACGGAAGGGAGGGGGAGTCCCGCCAATACACACCAAATCTCACCAAGGGAAGGGGGGTTCCGAATTTTCAAAAAATAAAAACTCACGTAATTTATGGACATCCTCTAAGGACCTAGATATGGCGTTTTAGGAAAATTATTTGCATGGGAGGTACCCCGCCCTGTTATCAAACCACGTTTGATCTATGAAGCTAAAATTTTGGCAAAGTTTTCTTTAGGTCCAATGCTAGAACATAGGACTATGGGAACGCAAAAAAAACCACCTCGGATATATTTGGCTTGAATTTTCATAAAACTAAAATACCTAAGACGCTTTATCTTGGCACCAAAGGCAGATTTTTTTCTGCTTTACTAAGTCCATTTTTTTTTGACAAATTTCAATAAAATCGGACACAAACTCTGTTCACGCTGTTTACGGGTTTGTTTAAAACCATGTGCTGAAATATAGACAAATAAAAAAAAAAAGAAAACATACAAAATTTTCAAATAAACATATGTAAAAAAGGCTTTGAATATATTTTAAAGCTTCTAGCTGAATAGCTAAGCAGGCTTATAGCTGTAGTAGCTAAATTTTATTTCCATAAACTTTTTTTTTATTTTTTTTTATATGTATCAAACATTTTTTTTTTTAAAAAACCGACACTTCGATGAAAAGTATATGGACACTTCAAATATACCATACAAAATATCGATAAATTCTCTAAAATATATCGTGTCATACCCACATGCATATGTTTACATTAAAATATTCGTTTTCAAAAAATTATTAGGTCGCGTTAGGAAATGAATGTACAGCAGAATTGGCAAGCATTGGGAGTGGTGCTTCTTCTCTTCCTCTAGGGAGTTTTCATTAAATGATATATGTAGTAGTTATACATATGTATGAGTTATATGTTGTGATGTGTATAGACGCAGAAATATGCTAATTAACCATACCACCTAATGCATAAGGACTTTGACATAAATGTAACGATAAATGTTAAAAGGATAATGATATAAAGTTACAATCTTAGCATAACTGTAACTACTAAATAGCTTACAACAGCAACACATACACACACATATAGTTAGCGAGAAGTAATCAAGCCTAATTGATTATCAAATATAAATTAATCACTTAATACTCTTAACCCAATTAAGTCTCAATCCAATATTTTATTTATAGCTTTGGTTACAATATCATACATTTCACTGGCTTTCAAAGGAATAAATAACCAACTTTGCTACTCGTATATCGAGTTATAATGATTTTTTAATAAAGTTCAAATAAGTTTAATCGTATTAACCTGATGGTAGCTAAATTTTAAGGTGGTGTGCTTTCGTTTACACTGTGCGACAAAATGCACAGCTACTAAGTTTATGGATTGACAATCCTACATATTGTTAGATTTATGTGGAAAAGACGTAGCACACATTTTAGTTGTTTTACAGAAAAACGAATAAATTGAATGCTGAGGCAGTTAAAACTTTTTCCATTTCATTGTATGTACATAATAAGTTATTTTCAATCATATTTTGGCGCATTTTTCGACTTACACTGAAAATGAAATTTAACAATCGGCTGGCTAATTCAACCAAGAACGTAGTATTTTTAAGCCAAGCTAAAATCTTGTCATTATAGAATATGACACTTATGAAATTCGTTGAGTTCAAACCGTTGACCTGTCTAAAGTAAAATTAGTTCTTCACGCGAGGACTTGCTTTTTTTATAGCAGTTCTTGAACTTATGTACATTTTTCAAAAATTTTTCGACCGTCAAAAACTTTATTACAAATTTATCAAACTTTTTTCCATTTTTCTTAACTCGACTTGAGCTATTATTCCTTGTTGCCAAAATAGGCTTACATCCTTTCAGAAAAATCGAAAACGACGTCAATTTGCTGATTTTGCTCCGGAACAACTTGAAAATGATATTAATTTTGCCAATAAAATCATTTTCTTTGATGATGCCAATCCACAAATTATTTCCCAGGAACATTTACATATCACAAAAGTAACCGTTTGGTGAATTGGTGTTAGTGGGGTAGTGTAAATCAAAAAAAATCTGTCTTTTCATAAAGAACAATTTCGCCTCAGACACCACCACTCTTTAACCCCCTGATATAGCGCATTTTCATCAAAAACCGTATGAAAAAAGTATCAGACGTTTGTCCAGTACGTTAATTTTTTCAGAAAATTTGACTAAAGTGCTCCATGCGAAGGTTAAGGAGGATAAGTATGAAACTTTCACTCAGTTGATATTCCTCCAGCATTTAGGTTTTATATTTGCACACAGTGTACTTAGACACTTTTGGAGCTCTTCTGGCGTTAATTTAAGTCAATGTCCAAAAATCAGCGATAATTGATGCATTAAAATTGAACATTGAAAGTCGAATTTTGTGCGATAAAGTCTGATTTACTTAAAATTAAAATATCGAAAATTGAAACCATCGTATTCGCCTCAGTAAAAGGAGCAAAAGCCACCCGTTGAATAAAATTCCTTTTATTCTTTCACATCGATTGTACTTCAAAATCAAATAAAGATTCAATTTTGTTTCATTAAAAAAAATCGCTCTTATTGGAAAACTTTGTATTTAATAAATAAGATACATGTTTTATAAAACAATGCACTTTTCCATTGAAATAATGCACCACAAAAAGTAGGGTTAATTTCAGTATTTTGCAATTTTCTACCTGAGCTGCTTCAATAATAAAACTGAAATCGTGCAGATACAAAGATGCTGCAAAAAACAATGCCGGTTGTATTAAACTCTCCAAAATATACAAATAATGCAAAACAAAAATTTTATGTTTTAATTTAATATCACATGGAAATAATCTTTATCACCTAATACGCGTGGTTCTATAAATTGTTTGTATTACACATTAAAAATTTAAAGAACTTTATGATTAATTTAAGCAAAAAAGAAAAAATAAACAAAAAAATATTGCTAAAGCCAGACGAAAAAGTTTTTCCTTTTAATTTTGTTTTTCAGACTGGAGACCTTATGTTTTAACTCTCCAAAAAATAAACAAAAACATAGGCTCTCTTCTAATGAATTTGTTTTTCTCAATTTTCTTCTGCAGACTATATTGCTTTTTGCACGCTTTTATTTTTCTCTTCCCTCTCTCTCTCTCTGTGTTCATGCGCTTTTCACAACAACACTTTGCAGTTTTTAAGGGGAAATTAGCAGATTTATAATTCAGCAGCTGTGCTATCAACTGCAAATTTAAGCGTAAAAGCTCTTTGTGCAGCGCAAAGCTTTTTGAATTCATCACATGCTTCACTTAATTCCAATGTTTACAAAATTTGCCGGCATGTGGCGCTGTTTTGTTGGGTTGTTGTTGTTGTTGTTAGCAGCAAGTTTTGCTAAAATATTTTTTGTTTATTTTGTTAAAAATTCTGGGAAAATCTGCAAAATTCTTATTATTTTTCTTCTCATTTTGGGTCAAGTAAAATGTAGATGGCCTGGAAATTTATTTTTTGTATTAAGATTTATGAGCTTAGCCGAAATTTTGCAAAATATTTGTAATAAATAAAAAAAATTCAAAGGAAAAAATGCAAATTGTTTATTACTAATAGCTTTCAATTGTCATTAATCATTGGGAATTGATTTTTTTTCTCCGTGTATTTTTACTTTGATATGAGTAGTAAAATTTTGCATTCCTTGACGTAAAATTAGTCTAATTTTGATTATTTCAAGTATAGAATTTTTTACTGGCTTAAGCTTAAAATCGGGCAGCTTGGGAAGCATCCATAATTCAGCAAATAAATAACTGAAGAAATACAAATTTTATATTTTGTCTTTGAAATACGCATGGTCTTCTACACGTTCTTATATAAGTAGTAGAACCTCGATTATCCGTCTCCCTATTATCCTATCAAAAAATAAAATGGGATCCATTTCCTGGTAGTTGTGTGACTGATTGTTTTCGTTTCGTCTGTGTTTCGTTACTATTAGCTCATATTTAGGGAACATAAAAATAAGCTTCAATGAATTAGCCTGTGTTCCTAAAAATATGTCGCAAGATATTTATCACTCCCAATGTGTTTTAAAGACTGTAACATAAATAAAATATATATCTTCCGTGCCAAAATGAGAAATGTTTTACAATTTATATGAAATAAAGTTTTTATAAAAATTTTATTTATTATTTATAAAAAATTAAGTTTTTAACAAGCAAATAGAATTTAAACCAACTTCTCATATGTTCAAAAACAAAATTTTTCCACAGAATTGTTCTGTAAAGTCTACAAAACTTATTCCAGAAAAAAAATTGTAGTACATTTCATAAATAAAAAAGTTACGAATGTTTAAGTGCCACCACCTAGGCAATTTTACTCCCAAAAACCATCCGGTAAAAACCATTCTACTGTATTGATTCTAATTTGCATGCCTTCAAATTTTGTATAATTTTTCCTTAGAAAATAACGCCAAAAATCTGAGATTTGTTTTACAAAATACGTATTTTATTAAGTGTTTTTTGCATTTTCTTTTTAATGCCATTTCTACATTAATTTGAAGCTAAATTTCGCTTTGAAATTTCCGTTAGAGCCTCATTTGAAGCACTTGCTCCTAAAATTTTTTGAGCGATATTTACTAAATTCAATAAAATCACAAATAAAAAAAAATTAATGTAACAAAATCTCTTAAAATATAATAAACATTTGGGACAATGTCATCTCTTGAAGATGACATGTAAAGCATGTTTAACAGATGGCTCAGAGACAAATATAGAACATTAAAAAAATACAAAAACTTTTCAACTTACCACTCTCTAATCAGTGAGTTATGTTTTCCCCCAAAGTTTCATAAATTGATGAGCAAAAAAAAAGAGCCTCCACTCGTCAATATCAAAAACGAGATTTTTTACTGGCAAAAAAACTCAAATCGAGCCTTTCGAGGATGCAAAAGCAATCGAGGACATTTTATCTAAGACGTATGATAATCCTATTTAAGGTGATTACTCTTGTTTTGTTTCGATAAATTGTTTAAATTCCTTTTCCAATAGATTTTGCTTGGCGACTTTTCCTTTTTAACTAATAAATCATTTAATCCATTAATTTCAGACAAAAATTTATTTTCGTTTTTGGGCCATGTTAATTTTTTGTTGGCTATTAATCCTTTCATTTTTAGGAGATCATAATGTATGCGAATACCCCTAATCCCGAAATATTACTCTAAAAAGCTGAGCAGATTTCTTGAAATAAAGATAGGTGCTTAGTTTTTAGTTTACCATAAACGATAAATTTGTAATCTGAAAATCTCATTCCGCTGAAACATCAGACCCCGTTTTGCTCCCTTAAATCACGATTTGATGGCTTTTGTTTTATTTACATTTTTTGAGTGAAATTTTGATATGGGTCTGAGTATCTTAATTGAGATTGCAAAGTTCCTAAATTTATTGTCTCTGGCAATACAGATTGTAGGCAGAATGCCTAAATTTCTACATAAAATGTTAGACAAACAAAAATTTTATACAAAATTAAATATATATCTGAAGTTGGGTCGTTAATCTCGACAACTCTCTTTAAAAACAGACTCTTGCGGCTAAAGTGCGACAATTATTGGGCTTAAACTTAAATTTACACTTAGCTTAGTTTAGTCGTAATATTTATTTAAAGAAACGGCTGTGCACCGGTGATCACCATCATTAGATTGAGATGAGTTGACCTCTTTGTTCATTTAGAAAAAAGAAAAAATAGCCCTTTCAAGGTTAGTTTTCGAAACATAAATAATATCTTTCTTTTTTCTTATGTCCTTCATAAATCTTTTTTAGTATCTAAATCTTGACTGAATTACATACAATTTCTGAAATAAATCACTTTAGCTACATTTTTTAGATTTCCTGGCAGAATTTATTTTTTATTGTTTGTTTTTCTTTAAATTTTTATATTTTCGTAAATAATGAAAGATCATTGTACGTCAGTTTTTTGTCTGTATCTTCAACGTATGACGATACAATTATTATTTCTGTCGGTTTTTTTGGTGTTTTGGCTGGTCCACCTACGTGGTGTTGAAATTGCTTGAATTCGGAGATGGCAACAGCTACAACAAAAACAGCAGAACAGAAATCAAAATCATCATTATCAACGAGCAATGTTGCCACCAACGTAGTTTTTCCATGTCGACGTCAGTTGAGTCTCAACATCTTCAGTACAATTTGTATGTCGGCGGCATTGATGACAAATATTTTTAGTTCAAATTCGTCTCAGTATGTACATTTCCTTAAAATATCCATCAAATTTGTTGTTAAGATAGAAAAAAAAATTTATAAATAAAAACTTCAAAAATAATTGAATGAAAATTTGGATTTGTCACATCCGTTTTTGTAAATTTTTTCATCAAAGTTGTTGTTGAAAGTGAAACTGCTCTTTTTATTTTTCGGTTTCATAATTTTATTTATTAAGTGGCCTAGACATTTTTATGGTTTGTTAATTTGTTTAAGTTTTTTTTCTTTAATTTATTTATTGTGTGATGCTTAGTTCTGCCAATTAAATTTATGTAGGCCATTCTTGTTTGTTAATAAATTTTTCAAGGGTGCAGTCCTTAGCAGATGTGTTAAAAAGTAAGGCAGCTATAAAGCTGACACATTGAGTAGATGTCGCTAGCAAGTTAAAATATGTAATGTGTTGCTGATTGCATTTCGTTCGCTTATCAATAAAAAATGTTTAATTTAATTTTGACAAATTTTTGTTGATGACCGAAATATTGCAACTTGAAGCTAAAAATTTACAATTATGAGTACAATGCTACGTCAGAAAAGTTTTTCCACTCAACTAAGAATTCTTAAATTTAAGAAAAACAAGTTCCTCAATGTAACTTTAAGCCTTGCGATTCTTTAAAAAAGTTGTAAATCACAGAAATTAGGTGTTTAATGTTTGGAAGTGTGCTTTGTTTTAAGACGAGAATATATTTAAATATATCCTTATGACACTATAAAAAGAGTAACAGTAACACTCTTTGTAAATTGTAATCTCCATAACTTTTGTTTATTTTTACAAAGAAATGTCCGCTTTGTAGGCAGTTTGCCTACATCTGCGCACACAATGTGTAACAAGCGATAGGGACATTGCCTCATAATTCCATATACAAAGTTATTAACAAGGAGGTAGATTGCCTACATATTCATCTAAGAAGTATGCCACAAGGTAGACAATGAAAAAATTATAAAAGTTTTCAAAAAAACTTTGTCCACAAATAAATCCAAGTAATTGGAGAAACAGTTGAAACGAAATATTGACAGTAGGGAAAAAAAGGACATTTAGTTATATCGGTTGTTAGAACGTTTGCTGCGCGCATGGGTTCAAACCCTTGAAGAGATGTTTAATTTTTTAATTTAAGTTTTTTTACATTTTTTATTATTTATATGCATGTTTCGATTGAGATTTGAACCTGCTTCATTTTTACTCTGAGAGAAAAATATGCTTCATCCAACTAAATACATTTGGTCAATAGATTTTTAAAATATTTATTAGCTATCAAGAAACTTTACTGTTACTACATATGTATAACTAGTTGTGCCTTTAATTGAAAGCTAAATGTTGTTGTTTATATGTTTGAGTCAATTGAAAAGATTTGGTTGAGTTGAATACACATATATTTGGTAATCATATTGTTACGAAATTCCTGTCTCTTTGACGATAATTTCGATCTCTTTTACTTTTCTGAGTTCGATCACTGGATTGTGTAACAATTAAAAACACACCAACTTAGTTAGTTATAAAATGGTTTATTTAAATCACAATCGTTAGTTTTTACACGGTATAATGGTTTATTTTATTAACGTTCAAATTCTAATATTAATCTGACACTGTATACACAACTGTTTTACTTTACTACTTAAAGTCACTTTATTACGAAACACACTGTTCTGCTTCACTGTTTTAATTCTACTGTGTTCGAAAACTCAGATGACACCCTTTTATACTACAGGCATCACTTTCTCGAATAATCCACTACCTCCTAGATGGCGTATATTCTACCATTATCCATAATTTACCAGTAAATGGCGTATCGACGTTGAGTTCACAATTATCCAGAACGTTGCTATTATGCTCTAGATGGCGTTGTACGACGGCGATAATTTCTCTCGGTTATCGATTTTTATAGTGTACTGCAGCGTCTGTTCGGTTTATTATTTGCCGCTAGTTGGTGTAAGAGCCAGTAATGCTAGCTAGTATCGTTTAGTTTTCTTTTGTTGGTTTTTTTTATTTCGAGAATTTTCTGGCGTAAACCAAATTTCGCTACAATATGTTTGTTTGATTTCATTAATATGGAAACTATGCATTTCTCAACATATTTAAGTAAAACACTACTTTATTATCTGCATTTATGATTATATAAATACCAACGACATCCAATAAGGATGTCACGATATTGAAAATATTAATTTATTTATGAATCGATTTTTTAAAATAGCATTTTTGGTCATCGGTTTTTAACACAAAACGTTATTAATAAATGTGTGCTTTTGCGAAAACATAAAATTTCTTTCATCAATTACATGTACATGTGAATTTTGGAATAAAGAAATATTTCTTGTGCCAAAATATGATTTGGTAACTATTACCAAATATGTGTTTGATCTAGTATATTCTAATCTAGTGTAAATATAATAGATAATTATGACCAAATATATGATTTAACCAGTAATATTATGCAATTCAGCGGAATGTGTGGCATATTAACTTATATCAAATATATAATTTGCCTGTATCAAATATATCATATTACCAAATCTCGATATATAAAAATAAATCGTTTTCTCTATGTAGAATAGTTTGAATGAGATTTCGTTCCTTAGTTAACTCGCCTACAGAATGTCGATGTGAAACATAAAAAAAATGGAATGGTTAAAATGTAATCGAAAAATTGATAAAAATAAAGAAAGGAGCCAACTTTTTTTGATGAACTTTCGGAGTATTCAGCTTATTTACCGCTGGGAATGTTTTCATATTAAAAATGAATTTGGTTTACCCGTAAATAAGATATATAAAAATAGAAAGAATGATGCTTCCAAGTGGATTGCTTTCCAAAGTATTAGGTTTCTTTAGAATAGCATGCATTTCGAAATGTTTCTATACGAAATTTAACTGCTTCAAATTCGAATTCTAATCTGAAATGTTCCAGCTAAAAATTATTATTTTTGTGCAATGGAGTGGTTCTTAAAAAATATATCATTAAAATCTTGCATAAAAATTAAAAAAAATTCCCTGCAAAATTTGATTTCGAAATTTTATTAATAACATGTTCCTCAAAGAGGATGATAACTTGCATGAAAAAAAAAGCCGAAAAAATTTTTAAAACTCGGTGGATTACAAGGTCACAGAGACAATTGTGTTGTATGTGACAAGACTTTTATCTGTACAAAACAACAGCTCAAATCAGTGCTGTTTGGGCAAATTCCGGATTACGGGTCGTATCGGAAAATGCACTTTTTTCAAATAGCTGTAACTTTTACAAATATAAAGGTATTGCTATGATATATAAAGTTTCTTGAAGCCAAAACTATCGTCTTCATGATTTTATTCACAAAATTTTACAATTTATTTCATTGATGTTATGTGAGTTAAAACTAAAATTTTGAGTTTTCCATATAAAACTTAAACAGCTTTGAAGTACATGTTAACATTGAGAGATATCAAAGCCAAGTTTTGTAGGAATTTATAGGGGGTATTTTTTAAGAACCACTCATGTGCGCATCTTGATAGACTGGTAGATGTTAAGCTGGCTTATTGACGCAATGATAATGATTCCCGCATGGGATAAAGAAACTTTCATAAACCTCGTAATCCATTTTTGGCATCTGTTGACACTTTACCTCCCTACACGTAACCTACGGCGAATATTTCTTTAACGCTCCTTCCCCCGATAGTATTTATTTTCTATTAGACCAAGTTGAACGATAAAGCGACGCTGTTACTTAAAAAATTCCAGTTTCTTTGACAGATGAAAAATTGGCGTTGCATATAAAGCACAATACAAATTTGTGTCCATTTTTGTCAGTTTGCATGACAGTGAAAAATTATAGGAAGTAGGACTACAAAGCAAGATCTCTAAATATTCCAACTTTGCAATACTTTTTGTTACTTTCGATACCTTTTCTATACGCTCAGACTCAAAATTCGTGACACACCGAAGCACCATATGCATCACTCAACACGCAGCAGCTGCATATTTGAATTAATTCTTTTCAATTACATTTCTTATCCTTAAATTTCACTCAGATCATATCAACACTTCAATTTAATTCCGGCTGTTTGTTTCAAAAATCAGCCCTTTCCCCAAGCAGCCTACAAAAATGACACATTTGCTCCAAATTCATCTCGCATTACCATAATATTTCAATTCTAAAAATACTTAGCATCCAATAAATTACGACACAAAAAAGAGAATTGTGCGTTCGTATGTCGCATAGACAGACAGACGAGGTCGTCCGCCTTCAATTTCATCAAAATAAAAGCAACAACAACAACACTTGCCACTCGAATTTAATTAGTTTTTGCGTGGATATGCATTTAATTAAGTACGCTCGCGATCGCGCTCACTTTTTGAATCTTCAACTACATCAATAATTCCATGTTTAGGGCACAATTCCATTCATTGAATGAATCGCATTTGTTTGCGCGTCCAACAAAGTTGAGGAATAAACCAAATGCCATCAACATTGCCATCACTAGTGGTGTTGCAAACAGAAAAAGTGCATCCAAGCACGTTTGCACATTGCAAACGCTCTCATATTCCATGGGCCAAATGAAAACAACACAGATATAAATGAAAATATTGAGCAACATATTGTGCGCAGCATGATAATTCTTGAGTAATCCTCCTCCTCAGCATCGTTTGTCATTGCTGTCGCTGTCTCAATGCGTCAAAGATACTGATGCTGTGCTGTGATGTGCTCTTCTGGGCATTTTGCCAAAAAGAGCGCGCATTGCTCTGGTTATTCTTTTTATTTTTTAGCTCGTCCCCTATCCCCCTCGCTGCCCTGTGAAATTGTCTGTAGAGGGATCTTTTGTGGCAATTGTTCGCAGCGCGATCTTATTGCTCGCTGGCCAGCGCACTCTAGTTGAGTTTCGTCGGTTTGGGAAAAAAGTTATCGCATACTGTATTTTTATTCTTTGATCGCGTAAAAGAATTTTTGAGTTTTATTCGAAAAGATCATTTTTTATTTATTTATTTGCAAATTTTGTGCTATTTTTTTGTGCAATAAAAAATGAAAATTCATATTATAGGATTCTGAGAAAAATTAAATTAAAAGTTACAAAAATTTATAGAAAATGAATGAAATTTTGTGCAATAATTTTGAAAAAGATTTTTTCACAAAAAAGCAATATCAAGAAAAACGCCAGCTATTGCTGAATAAACAGCATTGAAATATGTGATAAAGATATTTTTTAACATGAAATCAAATGTATGCAATCAAAACCAAAGTGAATTCAGCCATGTTGAAAAATGCGAAAACGTCTGGATCAAAAGATTTTACTGTTTTTATTTTTATTAAAAAAAAATATTTTCTATTGTGCAACAAGATTTACGATCAGTTCGTGGAAGAAAATTTTTTAAATCAGCGTCAATCTCTTTCTGAAAAAGTTCAAACATTACTTCAGAGCCTAAAAAATAACCTAATAAAAATTTATTTTAATATAGCATTCATCAACGAAATCAAACTTTTATTCTTTATAGATATTTCGACGCTGAACTTTGATTGTTTTAAAGTCAAAAAAAAAAAAAAAAAATTTTTTTTTTAATTTAATTTGTACTTCGAAAAATGCTTTTTTATTATTTCGTTTAAGAGGCCATATCTCTGGTTTTCTGCTTTTACTTTAAATCTCTTCAGTATGATGTTCCCTTCCAAAAATATCGCCATAGAGATCATTTCAATTCAGAGAGAAATTTAGGGCTATTCAACAAGAGTTATCATTCAAGATCATTAGGAAAACGCATTATTTTTGTGAACAGTGGTGATATTTTTATTTTAATCTAAAGCACAAACTCTGAGGTTAGTAATGGAATGCAATACGTGCAAAATATCCGCCTCGTCCACAAATGTTCATTCTATTGATGAAACTTTTCATCACGTTTTCGCATAATTGCGGCGGTATTTCGCGAATAACAGCACTGATATTTTCTTTTAATGCCTAAACCGTTGTCCTTTGGTATATCTGAAAAGAAAAATGTACAAATTTCGATCTAGTAGATTTTAAGACTCTAAAATTGACAGACAAATGACGATAAAAGAAGAAATTCGTGAAATATAATGGAAAAGTTTCAAATAGTGCCAAAAAATATCGAAAAGTATTAAGAGTATCGAAAACGCTTGTATTGAAAATTATCGACAAAGTCAATGAAAGTGAAAAACTATCAAAAAGTATCTAAAATTATCGAAACATCTGATAAAAATCTCTAAGAACCGAATTGCTAAAGAAAAAATACAAGAAAATGCGACAAAAGTAAAAAAATTAAAATAAAAACGAAACGAAAAAGTCTCGATAAATGTCCAATAACATCGAAAAGTCAAAAATCAATTAAATTCAACAATCGATAAAATTAGAAATGTCGAATAATGTAGGAAACTATCGGAATGTATGTTTCGAGTAGCATCGAAAAGTATCGTAAAAGTAAATAGAAATCGAGAAGTATCGGAAAAGTCGGTTAGTCTAAAAGTAATGAAAAATATTGAAAGGTTCAGTGAAATCCGAAATAAGTCGAACTATGTCGAACTGTATCGACTTAGGGGTCGTCCATAAATAACGTGAGTCAAAATAGGAGGGAGGGGGTCCGGCAAAATCTCACCAAATTTCATCATGGCGGAGGGGGGTCAATGCAAATCTCACGTCGACTTTTTAATGCAGAGAGTATACAGTATTATAAAAGATTACATCTAAAAATAATAGGCAAATCTCGCGGAAAGGAGGGGGGGTTCCGCCTGAACTCACGAAATCTCACCAAGGGGAGGGGGAGTCCGAATTTTCAAAAAAACACCTCACGTAATTTATGGACGTCTTCTTATAAAAAGATCAAGTATCAAAAAATTTGGTAAAAATTCAAAGGTACCAAAAAAGTCTCCAAAAGCTTAAAAGTATCGATAAAAATTTATATCGAAATAGTGGAATAATATCATGAAAAAAAAAAATAGCCGAATTTGTTTTGAAAAGGTCAATGAAATTCTTAGAATATCGGGAAAAAAATAGAAGAAACTTCTACTCAGCACAGATAGAAACTTCACAGGTGGACCTTCCGTTTTTAAGATAAAGCACTTTTTTTAAGTTCAATATGCTATTTTAATTGTCATATTCTGAATGAAATCTACATTTCTAATAAATTTCATTAAAATCGATTGATAAGTTCCAGAGATTTTTGCAACAGATTAATTGGTTTGCCTACCAAGAGCGTTCTTTATGGCACTCATTTTTGAAACTTTATTATCCCGCTTAAATCTTATTAATAAATAAAATTATTTATTATTATATATGGAAGACACTTCATTGACCTCCATTCCTAAAAAGCAGTCATGGTAACAATAGGAATTGTTCACTAAACTTAATAAAAATAAATGGATAGAATTAGCAAGGATAGCATTTTATGGAACTTAACTTTTTATTTATTTTCTTATACATCGTCCTGATTTCGCAAAAGAAATTTAATACGAAGTACACATATATTATAAATTTTCCCAACACACCAGAGCTTTGAGATTTTTGAGTTATGTTTGATTTTATCTTAGAGTGTTAGGCTCATTTTTGCTAAGCTATTTCTGTGCAGTAATTCTTTGAACTTTTTTTGTGCTCTTCTTATACAACGTTTCATTTTCGAGTCATCGTCAAAAAAGTCATTCAGATGCACTTAAGTCTGACCAACCTTAACTATAAAATTCTCGAAGATGACGACTACTATATTCATATAACTCCATCAAGAGTGTTGAGCCTGTACAAAATTCCTATAGCTAGATTCCGGGTCCGTTGTTTTATGCTGTGTCAGCTAGTGCTGATTTTTGACATATCACTTTCTATCATTCGGCGCTACGATATTCGGGGTCTTCCACATTCTCCCTGTAGGTTCCACCAAAACGTTGATCGATAAATTTTCTTAGAAGCTTGTCTGAACGTGCATGCTATCCATTTCATATTCTCAAATGAGATAGGAGTATTGTTGGTAGCCCAACTAAGTTCGTGATTTGAGCTAGTGTGGGACAACCAAATCTTCAGTATCCTCCTCAAGCAGAAGTTTACAAAAGCTTGTATATTCGTCACGTCAGTCTTTCTTGTTACTGACCATGATGATTTGTAAGCGAAAAGAAACACTGATTAAACATTAAAAAATACTTATAAATTACATAGTTTTTACTAAAAAAGAAAAGCGAACAGAATAATTCGGACCACGCAAAAACTGAAAAGCTATGGAGATAAAAAAATAAATTGCGAAAACTCTTGCAGAGATAAATTACAAATGAAGTTGTGGGTAAATAAAATAAAATTAAACAAATTGAAGCAATTGAAATGAAGTCAAAATAAAACCAAAAACAAAATGAGCAACAACAACAACACCGCAAACTATGCATAATAACAATAACAAAAATAATAAATGCCATGCATTCATTAGGAAATTGGAGAACCGCAAGGATGAAAATACAACAACAATAATAACAACAAGCAGAAACAATAACAACAAGCTACAAAAACAACAACGAAAAATTATAAAAAAAACGCACTGCAATTTTCGCAACTGATAAATGAATGCAAGAAAATGTTGCACTGACAATTTTTGCTTGCACTGTTGACAATTGAAGAAGTTCAGAACACGAACGACAACAAAAACTAAAACAACAACGTCGATGACAACTAAGAGAAATGAAAAAAAAAAAGAAAACATTAAAAAATAAGTTTATAAAATGATTTAATATCGGTGGGATCCGACAGCAGAACGATACTTGATATTTTGCTCAAAAATTTTGTGGAAGTCTTTTTTGAGAACATTGAGTACTTTCTTCAAAAAATTTATCTCCGTTTTCTAATTCTAATTTTTCTACCTCGAAAAACACTGGTGTTAACCTCTTCAATTTCTCATTCTACATGCCATTAGTCTTTAAATATTTCTCCGATATTTTTCTCAATTCTCATTCGATACTTTGACACTTGATACCATGGCTGCACCATGAGGACAAAAAACTTTACAAAACTAAAAAACTGCATAAAGGCAGTGTAAAAGGATGTGCAGTAAAATGTAAAGAAATCGGAAACTAAGCAAACCAAAAGAAATTAAATTTAATTTAATTCCAAAAATACCACAAAGAACAAAATAAAGTGATGTAATGCTTTCAATTGAGATGTAAAGTGATGACAGTGCAACCAAAAAAAAAAAAAAAACCTAAATAAAACTAACAAAAACAACAACGACATTCCAAAATGAAAAGCATCAAAAGTCATTTAGTAAACATAAAATTTAAATATTCCAATGACAAGAATAATGTAAAAATGATTTGCCAAAAAATTTACATAACAAAGTCAAAAGAAAAACACAATTGCAGATAAACTTGACAGCAATTGTGCTAACAATTTATTGCTACATCTTTAAAATTTTTAATCTTGACATTTTATGTAGGATTTAATTGTTAAGTTAAATACTGGGCATTTGTTGCCTTATACAACAAGTTGATGACATGTTGAACTCTTTTGGCAATTATTTTATCTTTTTTGCATCATATCTTCATATTTGCTTTTGTGTAATTTTCCTCAATAAAAAAGTCCCGGAAGTAAAGATAGAAAAATCTCATATATGGATCATATATGGATCATACAAAAAAGAAAACCCTTCAAACCATCGGAACTATAACAGCTCAAATTTGAAGCTCACAAAAACTTCCATAGCGAATTCCGTCCCTTAGATTTAGAAGAGCTATTGGCATTCAACTTCGAATTTCAATTCCAAATCTGAACTTAATCGGTATCGGAATAGGCCTGAATATTATCAGTTTTCAGGAAAACTAACCTCAGTTAAAAATACCTTGACATAGAAAAAAGAATTAAAAAAAAAATATCTGAATTCTTTAAAAATCTGAAAATTAAAGCGCCAAGATAAAAAATAACAATAGCTCTGAAGTCACTCAAACTGTATGATTCACCAGGTCCAAACACATTTCGCTAGTAACACAATTTCACCCCTGGCTGTAAGGATACCAGCTATCTCTTAAGCGGAGAATGAATATTAATGTTGAGTCCATACACACTGCTATGGTGAAAATCGGTTTCAGCAATAGAGTAAGCCAAGGAACCCATAAATCTCATCATTCGTCAAAAAACGAGTGTCCAGAGGTACACAATCGCTGGAAAATTCCTTTCAACGTTCAACGATCTTGTGAAATCGGTGCTCTCTCTGAACATCCAAAGAAAAATTCAGAGGAAATGAATACAAAACGATGAATGTACAATAAATTTGTAAGCGAGCAGCCGGGAAAAATGCGATTTGTGACCGCACATCATCCACTGAATGTACTATATACTTCGCTTGTTTGGCATATAATTATCTAAAGAGCCCTGTTATTATGGAAAGTAATTCTTAAAAGGATTTATCTTGTTATTCTATACGAAGTACAAAGACAATCCTGCTTGAGAATAAGAAGATCTTTAAGTTCCACACCACAAGGTGCTCTTCAAACGATACTTCATCTGCCATTGCTGGACATATTCATGCTTAACTAGGTCGATTAAGTAGCGCTAAAGCTTAAGGCTATCGATATGCTTACGACAGGCCTCAATACTTCATGAAGTAGGCCGGAGGTATTCCAATTTTGATTGTGCCAATACTCGTATAGCATCATTGACTGCATTTGAACTGTCCTATGTTTGATATGCCCAATTGACTGTTATGAAATTCCAGTTTTCATCGATGATTAGAAAATGAATTGCAGGGTTGGGATCCACTCTGGCGCCCTAAAACTGAAGGTAGTTTTTACTACAAAGCCAATGCAACGTTTTTGACGAAAACTATGCTTCGACTACATGATGACAAATGTTAGTACGCCACTACGAGAATTCTACACATAATTAAATAACCGAACTAGGAACGTAAGCAATTGGTGGTGATTCGTGGGGTCTCCAAGTTGTTATGGCTGACTTTGTATCAGAAGAGAATCAATGATATTTTACGTTTCAACAAAAAGATTATCTGAATTCTTGTAGGCGTATAAGCGGAACACTGTGTGATCGGTACATTAGATGAAAAGACATGGTAGTCTTTGGAAGCTACGAAAATGAGAAAATGCCAGAATCGGTGCAGCACGTATTCTGAAAATGCCTCGTAGTTTAAATCAAACTTCATGGCTACTTTGTTAATAGAACCAAAACCAATCGCCAACAATTTGGATATGATAGCGAATGAACTTTAGATTCTTATTAATATCGAGGTAGGAGGTTTCCCGAAAGAAACCTGACAATGGTGCTTTGCACACTTTTGAACATCAAAACGATGCTTATAGGGTTCTTGCCGCTTGATCTGCAAGCTGCCCGATAAACGTAACAGATTTTTCGACAAAAAATGTGTTGGATATTTTTCAACAATTTTCAGCAAAATTTCCTTCACTTTAACTGGCGATTCTTATGATCTTTTTATTTGATAATTTTTCACTATTTTCTAAAATTTGTTGCATGGAATTCATTTGGATTGTAGCTTTTATAGTGTGCTGATTTTATGCTCTTAAGCTATGCTACATGGACACACTTGCTTATTAAGGCATCACATTTGAAATTACAAAAAATTCTCAGACAAAATTTCGGAAAATGGTTTGCATATGTATGTGTGTGCACAAATAAATACGCTTGTCAAGTAATTAATTTTTTTTTATCTTAAAAAACTTTATGAAGAACATATGTTGATAATTGTTTATGTTTATATTCAATAAAATTTTTATTCAGACCGCACAAATTCTCTAGTTCAGTGAACTACTACCAACTGTCTGTATTTCGATGGTATTTTTGTATTTTTGTCTTCCCCTTAATAAAACTCTTTCATTTGATACTTTACATGTTGCTACTTAGCATTAGGAAAATTACATCCCACTGAATGCCAGCATGCGTGCAGTTGTTGTTAACATTTGCTGCTGCATTCTACTTCCTCCTTAATAAATTAAATGGATTTGTTGTTTCAAATGCAGCAAGTGTTGCCATACTTTTCACATGTATATTTGTAAATCATAAGATTATATGACGAAAACTGTTAAAGTAAAAAAGATAATAAAATAATATAGAGTAAATTGAAGATGAAGTGTACTTCTTGAAGAAAGATGAAAAACTCTTTTTAAATATAACAGGGGAAAGGAAGTTTTAACCGACTTACACAGTCCCGCCCATATTTGTTTTGCAATATTTTCTTAAGTCATCCGGCAAGTTGATTTTAACTTTTTTTAATATTTCCTATAGGCTAGATCAAGTCCAAAATTAGTGTTTCACCGAGGCTACGAGGCAGCCTCGTTTTTGACTACGAGAACGAGGCGAGACCGAGGCGAGAACGAGGCGAGACGGAAAAATTAATTTTCCTCGCTTGACCGAGGCTAGGCGAGATCACACGGCACCTCGCCTCGTACTCGCCTCGGCCTCACCTCGGCCTCGCCTCGTCCTAGCCTCGTTTTCGAAACCAAGAGCGAGGCGCGTTTTGACGAAATCTGAACTCGTAAGAATCATATGCAGATTCAAAATATGAATGTAATTTTTATAATAAAATCTATATTTAACTAATACTTCAGTATTTTATTTTGAGTAAGCTACTTTGTTTTATTTTTAATCCGCATGTGCTTCTTACGAGTTCAGATTTGGTCCAAGCGCTAATGCACAGAAGTGCTTGGATCGCATCAGCTTCTATGTAACTTCGCCTCGATTGATCAGTTAGGGAAGCATGTAAGGCTATAAGCAAAACTGCATGATTGACAATACTGCATTGAAATTGATTTATTCTAATAGTCTTTCTAAGAACCGGTAAGGTGAAGCGAAACGCACAGGGTAATGCTAGTATAAAAATAAAGATCAATATATGTATGTTCTAGCGATGCCAATCCCGAAAATCCCGGGATTGGTGCCATTGAATCCCGGGATTAATTATATAAGTTCAATTCATTATTGGATCATGAATTCAAAGTTTTGAAAGATGTAGTAAATGTACTTCAACCCATTAAAGTAATTATGCCATATGTGCTCGTGATATGGATCTATATAGGACATAGCATTAAATTTCATGCTAGATGAAATCAATCAAAATAAAACTCCTTTTTGCAATCTTTTATTTAATCAAATTATAGAGAGAATCAAGCAAAGAAGAAGTGTTTTATTTGACATTTCATTTATATTTAATGAATCCTGAAATTATTTATAAGCTTAAGTTTGACTTTTCTAAAGCCCCATCACTAACAATTATAAAGAAACAGTTATATGATATTTTGTTCAAATTAAAAAACGAGACTAACTCCAAAATCGATGATATCGATAACACTGAAATAAGAAATTTAAGTCCACCCGCAAGTTAAAAAGAAAAATTTCGTTTTGTTTTAAATAACACTACCCGAAATTCCTTTCATAGGACAAGTTATTCCTTAGTCGATGCTCTAAATAAACTGGCAACAATTGAGCCGACAAGTGTTAAAGCAGGAAAGTGCTTCTCATCCTCCACGTTTATAGGATGATACACTCAATGCTTTAATATTTTTAGGGTCATATTTTAAAAAAGAATAGGAAGGTTTTCTATCCAGTTTAGTTTTTAGTATTAATACTTATTTTTTTAAATAAATAGTATTGCCACGTTATAAATAGTCAAATTATTTTAGCTTTTTCCGACGTATAGGTAAATTTATATTGATAATTTTTAGAATTCTTAAATCCCGGGACTGTCCCGGGATCCTGGGATCGCAGTTTCAAATCTCGAAAATCCCGGGATCAAAAAAATCCCGAAAATTGGCATCCCTAGTATGTTCGTTGCTAATGGACTCCTAACCGTTCAACCCACCGACGAAAGATTTGACATACATATCAGGGGTCTAAAAACAAAAGTAGACAAGTCCTTCAGATGTGATTTTACACAAACTGAGAAAAACATTTTACAAACTTGTTAACGTGCTATAGCCAAGAAAAAATCCATAAAATAAAAGAAAATCATGTTTTTATTATTTTAAGAACATATTTAGCACGGTATCTTTTAAATAATAAGGGTTATTTTAATAAAATGAATGGACATATCTAACTCTGTTACCAAATGGCGGACATAGCTAGTTTCATTTGTAAGCAAAAGGGACATAACCAAGTTTGTTGCTAACATACAAACCAGGGACGTATTCAGTAAAATAATAATCAGTGAAATAATATTAATCATCTTTATTCATAAAAACAAATAGAAATATGACATCACGGAGATATCGGTTTTGATATGCGGTTTTGGCATTCTTTTAAACAAATAACAATACATTAACAATAATGTACACGGAACCGAAATAATATGGGACGTGTTGCAACTAGAAAGTGAAAAATCGGTACGTTTTAATTTTTTCCGGTCAATTTTAAATTTTTTTTATAAGAAAGAAAGAAGGAGAAGAAAAACTAATCATGAATTCGGGTACCTCGATCGATAATTGCCCGAAAACCATACCCACTTTGTTGGAAAATTTGATAACTTCTATAACTTGCACCATTTTTCAAATCAATATTTTTGAAAATGGGTAGACAACTTAAAACAGAAGGTACTAATCCAATTTTCAATGTTAACCTGAACCCTAGTAATGTGCTTTGTCCAGACATATGAGGCTATTGTAATCCGCTAACACATCTCTAAAAATTAAAAAAGTTTTTATTTTGAACAGCTGTAATATACATTTATATAAAGAACTTAGCATGACCTTCTTTTTCATATATAACTTTTTCTTAACTTGTTTTTTATTTTTTTTTTAAGCAAGTATGATATTTTATTAAATTTAATAACCCTAATATGGTTTATGGTTTGCTGTTAATTTGTAAATTAGTATTTACAAAAACAAAGTGCATTTTTGTTTGCTTTGAAGTATTTTCTATTATATTGCAACAACAATAAAACAATACAGAGTGTGACAAAAATAGGTTTTGACCAGCAAAATGGTTAGCGAGCCCATCGTGCACTGGTCGCCGTGATATATTTGCTACAACGATTTTATGTCACGAATTTTGAGGGAGTTTGCAGGCAGCCCTTTATTTGAATATCTAAACCAAAACAAAAAGTCACTTGTTTTGCAATGTAAACAAAGATCCAGCCCTGGAATTACCTCTCTTTCTTCCCAACATTTGTCTTCTATTTTTCCGAATGTGCCTGCCTTTTTCAACTTTTATTTGGAAGTAGATCTCAAGCATTATAATTCATTTTGCATTTGCAATTAAAATAAGCCTAAATGCTTCAATATTTTCCTAACTTTTTATTAAAATACCGATTACTGACACTCACAAAAACGTTCGAGCGCAATTGAAAATGGAGCGTTCTTATTGGCTAATGTGGACTTAACCAGCTTTGTAAGTGACATCTGAGGACATATCCAATTCTGTTGCTCAACTGTAATTTCAAAGCAAAATAGCTTTGGAACGTAGCGTATTTAGTCTGATAATTAATTTAAAATTTGAATCTGAATGACCGATGAAAGTGTTACCATAAAAATTTCAAAAATTTACCATGTGTGACTTGTCTACTTTTGTTTGTAAGCCCCTGATATATGTTTCTTATGATTTGGGATGCTCCGTAATATAGTTTACGATAAATGGGTGATGCCACCCCCACATAAGAGAAAAACAGAGTTCATCATATATTATCAACAACTTGATGCAGATTAATAAAATTTGGTATATTTATAAAAGGTAGAGGCATAACTAAGATTCAATTAATAAAATGGGCGATACCATGCCTTCAATATAAGAAAAAAATTAACTTTATCATATCTCAATATCTATTTGACGTAGATAAATAAGATTTGTTACATATTTTGCTTATAGTTTGTAAAAGGTTCATAGCTTAGTTTGGCTTGGAAAAATAGGCAATGCGTCTCCTTCCCATATAAGAAAAGAATTAAATTCATCTTATCTCATCCAATTCACCAAAAATAAAAACAGATATTTTATTTTATTTCTTGAGGCTTGATCAGCCTATCAGCCCTGGTACATATATAATTTTTTATTTATTTTAGTAAAAACCTCGCTTTTTTACCGAGGTGCCTCGGCCGAGAACGAGGCGAAGCGAGGCGAGGCGAGGCATGTGATGGCAAGATCTCGAGCGAGGCCGAGGCGAGGCGAGACTTAAATTTATCAAACTGACGCGAGACCGAGATCAACTAGAACCTCGCCTCGCCTCGGCCTCGGTGAAACACTATCCAAAATACATTTTTCATTTGCTGATTGAGAAGTAGCATTTAGTTCCTTCATTCAGACTTCACTTAACTTCAGAATCAGACTTCAACCTACTTAAAGCGCCTTCCTCGAAATAGTAATTTTAGCTTGGTGAAAATTCAGACGGGGCCATATCAAGTGACAATGCTTCATCGATGGCCATCGTTGAAGTTTTGGCTAAAAACTCCTGCATAATGATGGTTTTTTTGCGATAGTGTATTACCGTGGTGCAAAATTCATAAGTTGTCTTTGGACAAATCTGGCCGATTTTCTCACGCAAGCACTTTATGACGCTTAAATTCTTTTACTTACATGCCGTTTGTCCTACTGGGGAGAATTCAGAGTACCAAGATAATAGAAAAAAATCTCAATTCCGGATACTTTTTACACAGTATAGTAGACTCCCTTATGCTTCCTACAACCGGAGAAACAAGAAGGATACTGCTGATGGAGCTACACCATCGGATAGAAAATATAATCAAAATCAAACGAATCATAGGTGAAACCTTTCCTTCAGTTGCAAAAAGTCTCAAAGCATGTAGCTTTAACTAAACCTAGGAAGGACAAAAACTCTTTAAAGATTCTGCAAAGTAGAGTTAAGAGGCTTCTGCAGAAGTTGTAGAGACGAAGATGACGATGAGACGGTTTGCCATCTACTCTGATCTCAAATATTTTGGCTCTGCATTCTTTGGGGATCTTGAAGAACCAGCCGAGTTGGAGTTCACCTGCATCAGCTTCAAGAAGGCATCTTTCTGAGTGGCTTGCACCCATTAGCTGAGAGAATTTCAGGATAAAGAAGGGAATGGGCAAGCTGACTTCGAGTGAAATTTTTCTGTGTGGCTTGCACCCATTAGCTGAGAGAATTTCAGGATAAGGGTGAAAATGGACAAACTGCCTCCGAGTGAAATTTGCTATATGCAAGCATCCCCAAACATCTTCTCATGTCAATAGCATCTGAAGAGATACAAAAAACGCCAGGGGTTTTATATATAACGGACATTTATAATTAAATCAGCATATACAAATTATGGGCTTCAATCATCGCAAATTTATTTTAGTTATATATAATTCGACAAGTCTTCAATCTACGAAGTGTTTCTTTCAATTTTTTTTTCTTGTATTAACTATATAATTTGAGTTTGTCCCGCTTTTTGATCTTAATAACATTGTCATTTCCGCTAATTGAAAACGTTTGTGTGATGCTTCATTTTATTTTGATTTCCCTTAATTCTAAGTGAACTAGAAAATCAGTTTATCACACACATAATGATGAAAAGAACCTAAAAATAATTTTCAAGTTCAATTAGATTTGTTTTGTGTATTTTACGTTTCTTATTCTTGTGCTTTTTCTTAAACTAAATACATCACGTAATTGTCTGACTAAGTTTCTTATTTTTACTATTTGGTTTTTTATTTATTTTTCTTTATTTTTAACCCTACCATGACCCACACTACACATTCTGTTACAACATTAACATAATTTCACCTTCACCATTGCATACAACAATAGAGATAAATGAAAAGTTGAGAAAAATTAAGCGGTAATGTGTTGTTTTGAAGCAAATTGTTGATAAGTTTATTTTGGAAAAAATTGAATGTGCAATGCTTCATTGTTTTTAAGAAAGATGTTTGGAAAAAAAATTAAAATTTTCGGATAATAACGGCTGAACTATAGAAAATAATGTAGAAATAATGTCAGTACATGGTAAGTTTAAGCAGATAACTTGCTGTACAAACAAACCATGCATTCGATATCGAAATTTTGGTATGGTTCTTTGTCACTTTTCTTTCTGGGTTGATCGCTTTCGCCTCGAGCTTCTAAAGAATCTGACAAGTTCCTCTAATGGTGCATTCTCTATCATGCCCAAATCTTCAAATGTTCTGTCATCGAGATGGCGTACAGTGTTTCAGAATCGTTTTGCATCGGGTTTTAAAAAAAAAAGAATATGACGTCATATAAAAAGAATATTGTAACAATAAAATAATAAATTTAAAGCACTCTTTGCTTAGTGCGATTTCTACTGACCAAATTATTTAATAAGAGCTTTTGCTGTTTTGCTTTTTCCGAGCGCATCGATTTTCTTGGCATTAATGCTGACAATTGATTTGCCATTACTTCCGGTACAACTCAAGAAGTTTTCAACAATCTAAACAAATGCGATCACAAATTTGAGCTATGAGCAAACAGCTGAATAGCAACTATTCCGATTTGTCATGTCTGCAGAAAACATTATTGTTACTATGCATCGAACGAGTTAGGACGAATTAAACATTGAAATTGAATTAAGATTGCAAATTCTTATTGTTCAATATACCAATAATTTTTCGTGGGCGGGATGGGATAATGGGGCGTGTCACCTCTCATACAACAAAACCATTTATGTGAAGTATCTTGGCAAATATGGTAGCTACTAACTTAAAACACGGATACTGCAGATTTTTCTCTGATTTGACAATCTATACCAGCGATGGGCAAAATATGAACAATGAGCCATTTGTTGCTAATTACAACAAATACGTAGTTTTTCTTAAGACAAGGGATTTGTTTTATTGTTATTGTTGCACCATTCAAAAAATAAAAGAAAAAAAAAAAAAACCGAAGCGAGCGGAAACAAGGAAACAACAATGCCTGCATTAAAGACAGCTTCTCTCGATTCGTTTGATCAGTGTACTTTTATTTTTACACTCATGAAATTGTTGGTAGATTCTTGGAATTGGGTTTTGGCTTATTGCTGATTCTTTTTTTTTTTTGCTATGAGTATCGAGATCAAAGTTATGCTGGGTCTTTTTCTGTTATTGTAATTGTTACTTTTTTTGTAAGTGGCTTCTGCTTCCAAAGTTTTGCCCATCTATGATCTACACTAATAGTTTATTTTTAGAAGGTTCATCGTCATATGCTGTTGCCAAACAATTGTCACTTGAACATTGTGCTAAACCCATACCGAAGTCTGTTTAGAGATGAAAAAAAGGAGTCCTATGTGCTATGGTTGCTGAGCCTAATGTGCTTGATCAAGATCAAAACTGCTATGACCTTGGTTTTCTATTTGGACATCACGACTGCTATACACCATACAAGGGGTCCATATAAAAGTCTAGGACGTTGTATACACCCAGGGTTACATAGGTAAGGCTACTGAGCCGATTGTTTTCTTAAATTCAACTTTCAAACTCCTATTCTTCCAAGTTTCACTGCGCTTAAAATTCACTCTCATAAAGCGCTGGACTTAAACTTAACATTTTGCTACATCTCAATAGCGGGAAGTCAGATTTTCAATGCTTTTTTTGGCGGTGTAAGCTACACCGTAAACAACTGGTTTGGCAAGTTTTGATACTTTTTTGTCTCTTTCTATACAACTCGATGCTGATCGATACCTTTTGACTTTGACTAAAGTTTTGATACATTCGATTTAAATTGATATTATCGATATCGATATTACTCAAGGTTTTTGAGTGATGTTCGACTTTATGGATTTTAATTTTTGGATTTTGTAGTGTTTTTGATCTTAGACAAACTTGCACAGTATGCAATATGAAAGTAAATAAAACGTATTAAATAATTTTAAATTAAAATAATGCCAAATAGCTAAAAAGTTCAATAGTTCTAGTAGCTAAACTCTTATAGTGTATTTTTCATATCCAAAAAACTTCAAGTTTCAATGAAATTTAATTATCATAACTTTTGATTATATTTTTCTCGTCAAGTTAATTTTTTTTGCACTTCATTTGCTTTTACTTCTTCATCACAATTTCTGTTATATGGAGTTTTCTTTCTCAACAATGTTTATTCACTTGAGTTGAGTTTGTGTTGTTCAATGAAATTTATGTTTTTATCACCTATTATTACTCGTTTAACAAAAATTTTAAAATGTTCCATTTTATGTTTAATTTTTGTTGAAGCAATTTTGCAGCGCACTGCCATCATTAGCACTGTAATAATTATTTTCTTCATCATCCCTACACCATCCTACAGCATCAGCAACTTGCGTAATGTTTAATTTAGTAGTATCTCATCGATTTTCTCAGTTTGGTTTGGTTCGGTTCGGTTTGTTTGTTTATTTTACCAATCGCTAAGTCAATTTAAAATTTCTTCTTTGATTATTTGGCGCACGTGACCTTCGCCGTATTTGTGTATATAATTTTAGTACGTACAGATATTCAATTTATTTAAATTCATGCGAATACTTTGGAATTTTTTTAAGCAACAAGCAAAATGAATTTCGCATTGTTTTTGAAGTAGTTTTCCTGTTGTTTTTCTCACTTGCGTTTCAAAAATGCACATCATTTAGTTTATTTCAATTTTATTTATATAAAAATTATCCTCTACATCTTCTTCTAAATCAACACTGTTCGCTGATCCTTTAAAATTAATTGTTTTTTTTTTTTTTTTGCTTCATGTTTACTTTCTGACATAGATGCCTATGAAATGTGTGCACTCTGTAAAGTTCTTAGCAACTTTATATTTTTCTAATTGCATAGCATTGCACCCATGGCAGATTCCGAATTCAGAATTTGGTTTGCCTTTTTCCCCTTTTTTGTCTTTTAAAACAGAAAAACCAAATTGAAATTCTCTTCGTATTCTATGTTTCTTAAGAACAATGTACTATTGGTCTATCCTACACGCATATATGATATATGTATATCAAAAGTGCTTAAGTCCACTTTTGAAATGGACTCCGAGGAATTCAGGCTTAACTACATGGATCTGAAACTTTTGCACAGATGTAGTCTATGGCTTCCTGATCAAAACTCTATAGGTGAAAAATAACTTTTACTGTCAGAACTTCGATATATTTACCATTGAGACCATAAAAAGTGAGTGCTGTAAATTAAAATATTCTTCACTTGGATGGCAGAGGTTTCGAAACGCGGCCACCTGCGTAATAGGCTGACAATCTAACCAACAAGTTGCTGAGCTCACCAAAATATACATAAATATAAATAATAATCATGAAAAAAGAGATACTGTTTCAAAAAGTATTTTATTTTAAAACATACAGTAAATATCAAAAATGTAAAAAATCTTCTAACATAATATTTTTTCAGTAGAGTTTCCTTTTACTGCTTTTTTACCCAAATATATTTCCCACAGCCGTGCAAAACATTTATGTTGACTTTCCGGTAAATTCAAAATTTTTGAAACCCGAAAATATCTCATATATCCCAGTAAAAAAAGTTGTTAAACCTCACTTTTGCATGGATCCGGTGTCTCATTTCGGATTGGAAAGATAATAGAATCAGATGATTCCAAAAAAAAAAAAATGCATGTTTAAAAGAACTAAATCATGGCGAAGGGAAACAAAAATAAATGCAGGCATTGAAATATCTAAAGAGCAGAATAATTGCGTTGTCTCACTGTTCGCACCTTTCCTTACTACGTGCATTCATATGGAGTTTTTAGAGTGGTAGTGCTGACTTGGAAGGTCAACTTAGCATTTTCTTTATTTCTATGTACAATGCGGAAAATTTACGCCAAAAATTTAGAAATTAATCCACTTTGCTAGTAAGCTAAACTATCAGGTGATAACACAGGCCGACAAAATTTCTCTTAACATCAAATGCAGAAACGAGACTATACTTTCCGAAGGTTTTGACGCGCTGAACCCGAATTTATATTCCGATTTAACTCATCAGCTCTCGTTTTCGAAATACTCGGACATATATCTTTTTTTTTACACCGAGATATGATAATTTTAAGTTTCAATTTACTCAAATACAAGCCAAAAACAGAGTGCATTTGAGTAGATCGATGAAATAAAAATTTATCTGAACGATATGAAATTTATTTTACTTTTTAAAGGAAGTATCATACTTGTAGATGCTATTACAAGTTCTGTGAAATCAAAGTACCTTATGATGTTACATATCCTCAAATATGTCGAAAAACAATATTTTTTGAACTGTGTAATTCAACTTGATAGACGCAAAAGCGCAAAACTTTTGAATGAATCAATTTTTGCTCAACATTTATTTAATATTAGTTCGTATTTATTTGCTAAAACTCAATTGACGAACATTACTCACGAGTTCTAATTTTAAACGTCGATATATGTAGTTGTTTTTGTTCTTTCGTCAGAAATGCTTAAAAAATGAAAACATATGAATCATAGAAAGTGAATGTGTCAATAATAATGTTACTGTCAGCCTTGGTAAAAATACGAATATAAAGAAAAAAACAAAAGAATATTAAATTCATTTATTTAAGCATTAAAAGTTGGACATTTTTAAAACATATAATTTCAAAAAACCATCAATATTTAGAGCAAAATTAAATTCATAATTTATTTTATTTCAAAATCCTGAATATCCTGACTGTCTTGTTCCAACTCTATTCCAACTGCTACTCCCACACGCCTTCTATTCAAATACCAACGCAAGTGCTCTGCGCCAAAACCCAATAAACTCGCAATAATACCAAAGAACCACAAATAAAATGCACCCTGCAATATATCCAAGCTCAACGCCACTAGCCGCACATGTTTGATTTCGTCTGCGCCATTCTCATCCACCTCAAAATCAGAATCCTCCGTTAAATCCTGATAGTAAGATACAGCTTCCGAATCAAAATCTCGCTGAAGACCTTGATTTGTCCAGTAATTCAAAAAGCCATGTTCATTGAATCTATTGACCATACGTTGGAATTTATAGAGAAAAGGTGTGCCCAACGTAAGAACATACGAACGATGCATTGAACGTAAATACTGACGTACCGCATGGTATGTGGGTCGCTGCTCAGTAGCGCTGTAGGTGCCAGCTAAAAAATCTTTAGCGGTTTCATCGCGTAGAACGAAAGCGCTGCGTTTATTATCACGGCTCAATGCAATTGCATAGCGTGTAGACGAATAATTTTGCGGTACACGCACAACTTTCGACAGCAGCAGCTCACGATGATGTGGTGCCAAAGTATCGGTAACCGCATCAATTAGATTATCCACGCCATAGATCGGTACATTCAAATGTTCCAAATCATTGAGCGAATCTAATTCCTGTTCGTAGGCGGGACGTACGAAACTGCTCTCCAATTTGGCAAAGTAGATGCTTGTCAGCACATAGGAGAATAAAATCCATGTCATTAGGAACTCACGCAACGAACTGATGCGTGCGAAACCTTCCACCGGCTCACCGAGTTGGGTCTTAATGAAAATTTCCAATATCTCATACCAACGGAATTGATGCGGTCGTAGCACTATGTGGTTAGGTAAAATCCAATCAACACAACGTTGCAGCACGGCGAAAATTACAATGACAAGCAAAAAGTTTAGCAACAGCAAACGCCAAGTGTCATTGGTGAAGGTGCGTACCAAAATCAAATATTGCGGCAACAGTTCTGCGGCCGGCACTACCAGGTACATTACGCGACTCTCATATGGATATGAAACTTCAACATCTTTATGCGTTGCGTCCAGCACAAAGCGAGAATTGAAACCGACATGTGTGTTGCCGGAGATGATGTCCTTCAGGGCGCCAGTATAGCTGCCATTACGATAGAAACCATAATACTGCTGATCTTCCGGGAAGATGTAACGTACTGTGGCGTTTAAGTGCTGCACAATTGTCTGGGCTACCATGCCATCAACAGCGGTGTAACCCTCAAGTTCTGTGTTGTTTTTAGGGCGTGCACGTTGTTGGTCCTTGAACATGGAAATACGCAGCTGGAAATGATGTAGATTATGCAGCTTATCATAGAAGAAATTTTTCTTTGGTGCGATGAGTAACACTTGAAAGCCTTGTGCCGTGAATGGCTCGAAAGTGTAGGTCAATGTGGGACTTACAATAACAACGACATCGAGTATATTCTTCTGCCAAACTTGCTTTAAGAAACTCTGGAGTTGTTCTTTTGTAGCATTACGCCAGATGAAGAAATAACGATGATAATGTTTGTTCCGTAGCTGTAGATCCAGTAGGCTAATTATGCGTTCTACGCAATGCAAGCCGGCTTGCAGCTCTTCAGGTATAATAAAAAAGTTATGACTGTCATAGTGCCGCGCGGGTTCACGCGGCGTTGTTTCCAAACTAAGCACATACATTGGCATTTTTGCAACGCATTTAAAAAGACTTTGCTCTATATTTACTGTATAGTTGGACCACTTCTGACTGGTATAAATGTAATATACTTGTGCTGCATACTTTGTGGCGATTGCACATGTTTTTTGCGTCATTAATAGCTCACTTTCATGGTGCATATTTATGCCGAAATTATAAGCTAAAGTAGTGTTTAGCAACAGCAGAAAAATGAAAAGACTACGTTTAGGCGAAATGTTGCACATATTGCGTGCAGGACTCAACTGACAACTGTTGGAGTTAACAGTTGAAATGTTATTTATATTAAAAGTTGAGGTTCGTTAGTTAAATCAACAACTTGTTAGGGAACCGTTACATCATAAATGTAAAAAAAGTGTGTACATTAATTAATATCTTAAGCATATAGTTCATAAATATAAAATACTCTTGTAAGAGAGGTAAAAAGAAATATTTGGAAAAAATCAAACAACCTACTTTTAGTCTCATGAGAGTTGTTGCAACCACAGCAAAACAACTACAAAATCATAGTTGTAGGCTATACTCCAATTTTGTAATGTTCATAGCACTTCTGTATTGACTCCAAATTTCTGTTCGATTTGTTCAGCTTAGGTCCTGAAGGAGCTTTTTGAAGATCTTTTGTGCAAAGAACTAATGCTTATAAAAATTGTTTCTGAAATTTGATTCTTAAACATTGATCCCATTCAGTAGGTTTAACGTTGCGTAATTGTTGCACAACAGTTTTTTGTTTGTACCTTCTGAACATAACATAATTACATTACGTACAACGCTAAAAGTTTATGTTTTTTTTGTTGACAGCTGAGTTAAAAAATATATAAAATAGCAAGCGATTAATATGTCTATCTACTGTGCAACTTTCAACACAACTATGAAAATGTGTGCAGCAGTAGTGAGTGCTTAATTTTTTTTTTGGCTAGTTTTCTCAAAAAAAATTACATATTTGTTGCAAAGTGGCACATTTTTCGTGGTTTGTACTTCGCTGTTTTAAGTTAACAGCTATATAATCAAAGTTGCGGCATAGTTAAAGTTTGAACCTGAAGTCAACTTTTATTTAAATTTTTTCAGTTTCAAGAACACCCTGTACTTTAATTTTGAATAAAGAGCTTGAAAGAGCGAATCAAAATATATTTACAATATATAGTACAATCATTTGGTAGTAAAAAACAACGTTACCTAGAAAGTTTTGCGGTAGTAAAAACATATATATACAAAATAAAACTAAAGGAAATTTCCTACAATTTATATTTAGAAAAACAAGAAAATGGGTAAAGTTAGTAATACTTGTTTCATCCATTGCCAAATGGAATCCTCAGTGACCCTTGAGCCAATGAGTGAGAATTTCTAATAAGTTTTCTTTTTTGCGTAGACTTGTTGCGAACCCAAACAGACTTGTTGCGAACAAAGCAAACCAATTTTTTTTGTTGTATGTTTGTTTTTGCAACCCAATTGACATTACACTTTTGTTGCAGGTGACGATGATTTGCAAATGATTTTAGTATCTATAAATATTCATAAAAAAAGACATAGCAACTTATACCCCCTCTGCGTCTGGGTTTCGATACCGTACGGAATCGATGAGGCGTTGATTTTGTTCATAGTTTTTCTTTCAAATTTCAAAATAATATTTTGCATAAGTCTTGTGGAACAATTTTAAAAGAAGAATTGAGTCCACCTTAACCAATTCGTACACCCTGATTTGTTTGGAAACGCTGAATAATTCTATTTTGTTCCTATACCAATTTCCTTTGGCGTCATGTAAACATTCCTCCTCCTGTTAGTCTACATTGTCTCTACTCTTTGTTTCTAAACGTGCTTTTTACTTTGTTCTTCAATTAAATTTTTAATATTATTTCTTAACTTTGTTTTTAGTACTCAATCTTAAAATTGTGTCTAGATATTTTTCGAAATACTTTTCAAGCAATTTTTCCAAAGACTGTTCGTTCGCAAACATTGTTTTGAAATATTTTTTTTTATTTATTATTTCTAAATAGTTTTAGTTTAGTCTTATAAACATTTACCCCAAATATAGTGTCTTATGATCATACCTAAACAATGTACATAAACATTGTATCTAAACATCATTTCGCAAAATTATGTGAAAACATATACAGTTACGAGTGCAAAAAGAAGCACCATACTTTCGAAACTTTTTTCAAATAATGTTTTAAAACAGAATATTTGAAATACATATATCACAAAATAAATATTGTCATACATCAAATGCATTCCGCAGCAGGTTATTCACGAGCCGATCTACTCAGTCATTTTTGTGACGCAAATAAGTGAAATTTTATTACAATAAAAATAAAAAAATTTATTTCTCTAAAAGTCGTTAAAATATTTTGAAATTTTTGTAAAATCAACAATATGACGTCGTTCACATTTCTCTAGTACAAAAGTACTGATAAATATGTTCGCTCACATTTACTTTTACTCAGTCATTGTAAAATCTGAAGATAAAAAGACAAAAAATCTTTCAACTAAAAGCCAGTTTTGATTTCATTGCATTTGAGTACAAAAATATATTCTTCAAAAGTTCAAAAAACCATTAAGAGCACACTGATTAAAGTATTATATGAAATTATAGTGCATACTGATGTTAAAAAAACCAAAAATGTTGACAATAAAAACTTAATAGCATAACACAAATAAAATTTTCGAAAAACACGGTCTCATCTCTTACGAGTTTTTGTTCTATAAAAAGCAAAAACATAAAAATAAAAATTCCAGAAAATGTGTCTCAGTCTACGAAAATTCTGCAATAAATGTCGAGGTTTGTATATCAAATTTTTAAGCTATTTTCCTTATAAATTCTAACAAATGATATAAACGTTTTTATATTTTCCAAACGATTAATAAAATTCGAAATTTTTAAAATTGTAAATTTATCACCACAACACGATTCCATGTGTTTTGTCTGTAGTTTTAAGCAATTTGGCGCATTTTAAAAATAAATGTATTAATGTTTAAATTCTTTGTTTTATTTTAGAAACAGCAGGAATTTTAAAAATTCACACATGTGAAACTAAAAAATATAAAGAGTGCAAAAAGGGTAAAACAACAACTTTAAACTATGCGAAAAAGCAACGTACAATTTAGTTTCTAAGTCTAAATATAAAGTTTGTTTTTGCCGCGTGGTTTTTGTTGTCACATCGTCGTCTTTGTAGATTTCGTCGTCATTGTTGGTTGTTTTTTTTTTTGTTATTCACGTGTCGTCGTTAATTTCACTTGATGTTTTTCTAATGAAAATAGCAAAAATATTCATAGATTTGAAATGGATATCAGCTATTGGAGTTTGGAACGCTACTGTACTGATTGTTGCAAATTACATTTGATAGCATGCAGCCAAATAAATTCCATTCAATTTAGAGATGTTGACGCTTGCAACATCTACGCGCGATAAAATTAATTCTTTTGGTCTGTAGTTTTAAGATAAAAAACTGCTGTCTGAATTTTCAGCAATGGTTTGACTCTTAAGAAAGATTTTAGTGCATATTATAGAAAATTAATTAATCTCTTTACTAAATAAAAATAAAATGATTCCTATGACCAAACGCGGGATACGGCCGACTCTTCACTTTTAGCGGTTTTGATAAGACCGCAATGGGGAAAATAGATGTGATTTATTTGCTGCTTGCTAAAACGGATATACTATATGTATATTAGGGTGTTTTTCTTCAATGTTTTAGCATTGGACCTAAAGGAAATGGCAGAGTTTGCTTCCCATATTTTCCTATTACAGGATGCTGAAATTTTCTGCGAATTGTATTTGGGTCCAGCGGTAAAACCTTAACCAAAAAAAAAAAAAAAAAAATAAATAAAAAAAAATATTTAAAAAAAAAAATTATTAAAAAAAAAATAATTAAAAAAAAAAAATAATTAAAAAAAAAATAATTAAAAAAAAAATAATTGAAAAAAAAAATAATTAAAAAAAAAATAATTAAAAAAAAATAATTAAAAAAAAAAAAAATAAATAAAAAAAAAAAAAATAAATAAAAAAAAAAAATAAATAAAAAAAAAAATAAATAATAAAGAGAAATAAATGAAAACAAAATAAATAAAAAAAATAAATAAATAAAAAAAAAATAAATAAATAAAAAAAAATAAATAAAAAAAAATAAAAAAAAAAATTAATAAAAAAAAGTAAAAAAAAAAAAAAAATAAATAAATAAAAAAAAAAATAAAAAAAAAATAAATAAAAAAAAAAAATAAATAAAAAAAATACACCTAATGTACATACGTTTACTAATTTTAAGTTTTCGTGGCGTCTCATCAGAGCTGCTGAAAAGTGTCGCACTGAATTTTAACTTTACGTCTGTCGTTGATTAGATTCAGGGTGCTATAGTTAATCCAATCAGATTTTCTTTTGCTGCGCTCAGCAGATCTGCAGGCATCGCAGACCGGGTTCATAAGACTTGTCTTTAAATGGTTGATGTTTGGTTTTGGAAGCGTATCACTGCAAATTTCAATGAATACCGATGACTCGTCCAAAGTCCTTAAACCCGAAGTGACGGCCCCCTTTGTCTTGTCTTTTTTTAAGTTATGCCTTACTTCCCGGGGAAATCAACATAAACTGTAAACTTAAATAACATGCAATCTAAAATATATTTCTTTGTGGTTCCCATAAAATGTTGGTACATAAATTTATTGTTCAATATAAATTTAACAAAAATAAATTTTCAAAAAATAAATACCAAATAGGAATTTCTTTTTTACCTTGGACCAAAAGACATACGCACACACACAATTCGTTCTATATTAAATGCACTCATCCGTCAACAATTTCACCAAATCATTTTGTAGACGAAGTAACAAAAATGTACGCAACTTTGCCGATGACTGCTCCTCCTGCATAGCACAAGCTGCTTCGCTGGTATTCGTTGTAATGAACTCTTTATATCGCTTCAGTTCACTCTCCAGGTATGCGCTGCAACCGGGTTCAGTGTCACCACGCAACTCGCAAGCGATTGAGTCCAACAAATCATAGATATCATCACGCAATAGTTCCTGTGCAGCATTCGATTTTGATGGACAAAACGATACAGTTTTCCGTGGACATAAACTTGCTTCGGATTTTGGTGCTACAGGTGGAAGACACCGTGTTTCTGATTTACGTTCACGTGAAACAACAACGTTTGGATCTGACTTGCGCACATATTCGGGTGCAGAGTATCGATCTGGTTCCGAATCTTTTAGCACCGGAGGACATGTGTCTTCTTCAGGTTGTGTATAACCAGGACATAGGTCTTCTTCAGATGGTGTATAGCACTCTGCTGATTGAAGTGAATTTGTTGGCGGTTTATTTTGAAAGGATTCTTCCGGCTTATTTTGGCAATGATAGCTTTCGACAGCTATTACTTCATCTTCTTCACTTGTCAGCTCACTGCTGCTATGTGGAAGGTCACAGAAACATTCTCGTCCCAATCTAGTAAAGGCATTTCCTCGTCCCATTTTACCTGGTGTTGGAGGTTTTAGTACCTGTACTGTGTGCTGCTTGCTGGTACTGGGTTCGTCACTATAATTGGGGTTGTCCACCGGTTGATCACCATTATTTTGGGAATATAAGTTCTGAAAATTATAGCTAATTCTTGATGTCTTATTGGTAGTGTTTACGGACACATTCTTTGCGGATGTGTTCTTTGTTGTCTGTGAGCTTTCCGTTGCACATGAAGGGACTTCATTGGTTTGCAGTGGTGGTTGGTGCACTGGTGGTTGGTGCAGTGGTGGTTGATGCACTGGTGGTTGGTGCAGTGGTGGTTGAGGTCTTATTCTTTGGCTTGCATGCCGCTGTGCTGCATTCCTCCTACTTGTGATGGGCACCATTGTGTAGCTGGGCCTAGTGATTGTAGGCTGGTCCTGACGATTGTTCTGCTTGCTTGCTACAAATGGAAAAACTTCAGAACTTATAGCTGTCAAAGGCTTTGGTCTCGCGTGCATTTCTTGCTGTGCGGCATAAGGTGGAACGTCATTTGGCTGTATTGCCTGTGTCTGTGATTGTCTCGTATTGTAGTTTTCATTGTGCGTTCCATGACTTGGTGCAAATTTGTTTCTTGTATTGCTTTTAGGCTTCTTAAAAAATGTACCTACTGGCCCTGGCTTGGACTGTGGCTGCTCGTTATAGATATCCGTCTTCACTAAAAAGGATCGGATCGGAGTCTCTCTTGGTTGCGCCATAGATGCAAAGTTATCAGTTTGCATTTCAGATCGAGGCTGTGACCTAATGCTGAAGTTTTCACTCTGTTCCGTATAAGGTTCACATCTTACAGAAACCGTATCACCGCGCTCTTCAATTGGCGGTTCGATTGGAACTTGCTGAAGTGGAGGTTGTTGCCTGCATGTGGTTGCTTGAGGTCTATATGCATTTTGTGTCATTTTGTATTTTTCACAAAGTTCTGTAAATGGTCTTGGCATTCGATATCTTGTATTTTCAGTTTCTTCAAATTTTTTACTTTCAGGCGAAATTGTACACTCGGGTTGGATTTTGCAGTTATTAATTTGTACTTCATGGGGCTTAGGTTGTGGAAATCGAATGTCTTCTAAGTAGCTGTAGTCAGGTTTTTCTGCGATGGGCTTAGGTTGTGAAGCGATATCACTCCAACGCGGCGGCTTATCTTCATAACTACACTTAGACTTTTCCCTATTTTGAGATCTGATATCATTTTCATTCTGCACTGCACAAGGTTCTGGTTTCGACGAGTATTGCTCCCAACAATTTTTTTTAGACGAGTTCTCTGTTTGGTAATCATTAGCAGAATTTTTATCAGGTTTGAAAGAGTTTTGGCGCCAATCATTATTTTGAGGAGGCCCTTCTTCTGGATAGTAAGATTCAGCCCTGGGTGTCGAAGCAGAAGATCGAGAAGATTCAGGTTTCGAATGGTATTGGTCCCAACAATCTTTTTTTGGGGACTTCTCTTTTTGGTAATCACTTGTAGAATTTTTATCAGGTTTGAAAGAATTTCGACGCCAATCGTTACTTTTAGGAGGCATCTCTTCAGCACAATTTGCTTCAGCCCTGGGTGTCCAAGGAGGAGATCGGAGATTTGAACTCTCCCTACTTTTATCGTATTCTGTAGATTTTATTTTTTCATTCTCACTTGGTTTCGCGCAAGATTCACGCTTCGGAAAGTATTTTTCCCAACGAGCTGACACATGAGAAGCTAGAGAATTTGAACTTTCCCGACTTATAGCGGACGTTGTTAGAGGATTTCTTTTTTCATGCTCATTTTGCTTTCCACAAGGTTCAGGCTTTAAAGTAGAATGTTCCCTAGGCGATGACACATGACAATCTCGAGGAATTGAACTTTCCCTACTTTTAGCATAGTCTGTTAGAGGTTTTCTTTTTTCATCCTCATTTTGCTCTGCGCAAGATTCAGGTTTTGAAGCGTGTTGCTCCCAGCGGTTCCTTTGGAAAGTGTCAGGTTTCGAATGGCCTCTATCCCAATCGTTTGTTTTGGAAGCCATATCTTCTGCACACTTAGCTTTAGCTCTTGGTGGCATAGAGCAAGCACAAGAACTTGAATACTCCCCACTTTCTTTTGTGTTAGGTGACATATCTTCAGCACAGTTACCTTTAGCTCTAAGAAGCAGTGGACAAGTACAAGAATTTGAACACTCCTTACTTTTGGCATATTCTGTTTGAGGTTGTCTGATGTCATTTTCATTCTGCGTTGTACCTTCATCAGCTTTTGAAAAGTGTCGATCCCAACGGTTCTTTTTAAAAAGCAGCGCTACTTGCGAAGAGTATTGGTCCCAATCGGTCTTTTTAGAAGTCAAATCCTGTGAACGATTGACTTCAGGCCTAGGTGTAACATGACAAGCTTGAGAATTTGAACTTTCCCCACTTTTAATGCGATCTGGTTGCAGTTTACCTATGACATTTTCACTCTGCTTTGCGCCAGCATCAGCATTTGAAGGCTTCGCCATGTTATCACACTGCACTGTGGAGGGATTAGATTTCCAAGTGTATTGGTCGTAATCGTTCACCTTAGAAGCCTTCTCTTCTGGGCAGATGTTTTTAGACTTCACTTCATAAGGTTTCGAAAAATATTTTCCCCTTTCGATTCTTTTGCTTGGTTTTTCTTTTAGACAATTACCCTCAAAGCTAGAGATTGAAGAACGGGCTCGTGAATTTGAAGTTTCTTTAGTTTGTGCGCTATATACTGTTACATTAGGTCCAATTTTATACTTTTCGGATTCTGGGTACGTTACAATTTTATTCCTTTCTTCTTTTTTTAGCGGTTCACATTTGACAGTCATGGTTTCATTTATTGAACTGTCTGTATCTAATGGTGTAATTTTGAGCAGACATTCTTCAATCATGTCTCTATCATCGCATGTCATTCTTGTTCGTTGCTCGGAATTTTCTTTTGATTTACGACTGGTAGGCGTCTCTTCAAAGTCGACATTTTGCTCTAAGTGCCCTGGCTTAGGTTTATTTGCAAAAGGTCCCCTTAGTTGCGTTTCATTGAGACAGGCGCACAAATGACTGAGATACACATTGCGTAGTCGTCGCTCGTTCAGACTTTCACACTTGTAAGTACACAGTTTTTCTAACCATTCTTTTGCCAAACAGCATTCCGGGGAATCGTCGGGAAATATATCAGCCGGATCCTTACATAAATCCAGTAAAAATAAAAAATACTGCGTTACTTCATAATCATAATCCATATTTCAGCTGCACACAATTTTGACACATAAATTTTTGAAATAAAAATTCATTATTTTGAATTTTTATGTTTTGTTTTGTTTTTTATTCAGGTAGAATTTTTTTTTGTTTCATCGTGTTTGAATTGTCAATTGCTAGAAGAGTTAGGTATGAGCTAAACTGAGAATTTCGAAGTCAGTCGTTGCCGCTAAGGGCATGTGAGCTGGTGCATTGTGTTGAATCGATGCAAAATATTTTATTTCTTTAGTCTTTGCAAAAGTTGACTCAACACTGATGTATCGCTGCAAAAATGCTTGAGAATTAGGTTTAAAATTTATTTTGTTTTTTCCAAAATGATTACTGAGCGTCAATGTGTAGACGGAATTCGAGAATAACCGAATAGTCTTGGAAAATATCAATAATTTCGTTAGATATCCGAAAGTATCAAAAACCATCAAGAAACTCGCAAACATCAAGATATCCGAAATCAAAAAATATCAAGAAACTGGAAAAGTTTCGAAAAACATCAAAAGAATCTAAAAAAGTTTAAAAGTATCCAATTGAATGATATCGAATGGTATCTGAGAATACTTAGAAAGTCGATTGAAGTAACAAAAATGTCCGAAAAGTGTTGAAGAGTAACGAAAAATTCGACAAAAGTCGACACCAGACAAAAAGTCAAATGAAGAGTATCAGAAATCATGTTAATAAAATGAAGATAAAAGTCGGAAAGTAGCTTAAGAAATATTTAAACTAAATACCCTTGAAACTGTTTCATTTAAAAAAGTAATTAATATTGAAAAGTATCGAATAGTTATGCAAAGTATCGAAGGGTCTTATACATTCAAAGATTTCGTAAAGTCAATATGCATCGAGACCCATTAAAAAGTATTTAAAAGTTAATTAAAATCAGAAATGTTGAGATGTATTGAAAGCTATTTTGAAATTGATGAAAATCGAAAAGTATCGAATTGTCAAATAAATCGAATATTATCGAAAAGTTAAAGTGTAAACGAAAAAACAGAAGAAGTCGCTTTATATCGCGTAGTTTAAATCAGTTTTGAAAAGTAGCAACTAATACTAACAGTCGATGAAAGTATCGAAAAATGCCAAAAGGTATCAACAATTTTTAACAGTATTGACAAGTATTGAAATATATTGAAAAGTTGAAAATAGCCGAATAGTATCAAATAGCCACGAAGCATCAAAAACAGGAAATGTTGAAATTGATATACAAAATAATAAAAGTCAAAAAGTAAAAAAATGCTAAAAAAGTCGAAAGTATTGATAATTCAGGTAACCTTCGTAGTAAATCTCAAAAAAATTTTAAAGGAATGTAACGGCAACTGTGGACAAGTCCAACAAAAGGTCAACGTTATATTGATATCGAATGAAAATATTCAAAAAAAAAAAAAATGGGCAAGATTTTGTCTATAGCATAGATGGGCAAAATTTTGAAAGCAAAATTCGATCTCGGTTGCAAATAAAAGCCCAGCATTAAATGACGTGTTTGTTATAGTGAGCCACAAATAGCTCGTTTTTCGTAATTTGCCCATCGCTGGCCATCTATAGCTTTCTCTATGAACAAATTTTCTTAGCCTAAACAGACATTTAACAATTTTTTGAACTAATACCTACAAACCTCTAAAAATTTTCCACTTTTTATTTCCAGGCCGCTCCCAAAAATCCGAACGCACTGATGTAACCGACGCACCAAACCTAAGTCATTCCATAACATCACCACAACGTGTGGCTAAACGCATCTCCAGCATCTCCGTCAATATACCAGCAGCAGGGCTTGGCTCACGACCGCCCAGTATCATTTCATCGGTAAGCACCGATGAAGGTGGTTTCAACGAACCCTCACCCGAAATTAAAGCCAAACTAAAGCCAGCCTATGACTTTGAGCCAAAATCTTCACCAACGCATCATGCAGCACAACAAGATCAAACCACAAAACTAAACGCAAATGATGAGACCTCAAGTCTTAATTATGTTGATGTTGGTTATCGTCTCAATCCCGATGGTAGCGAGTCTCATGAGATTTATGGTGAATCAGAACTTTATGACACCGCCAAAGATGAAATGCATAAGAAGTTGCATGCCAATGGTTTCGCACAGGAAACAACAACTGTTTATGCCATTATAAAACCAGAAGTACCACCACCAGCTGAATTATTCTATGGTGCCAAGACCGAAATTGCGAAGGAAACTGCACGTGTTCAATCGCCGGTGACTAAAGAACCCACGAAAATTGGTGGTGGTTCCGGTTCAACTTCTAATTCCAGCTCACCAGCTAAAATGATAACAAATACTACGCCACCAGTAGGTATTGTCTCACCCATACGACGACGTAGTTCAGATTTAAACACCTCGAAAGCAACAGCACTCCCTCCATCGCCACCACCTTGCACTGCTAATAATATACGCAGTAGCGCTGCTGTCACTGCCGCTTCCCAAGCCATTGCCAAAGGTGTCGCACCGATTGCTTCATTGGAGACACAAGAAGAATTTGAAACTCCTGAATTGCCAGCGCGTCCACCGCCAACAAATGTTGCTGCTTCATCGCCATTGGACTTACAAGACTTGGAATATGCAGACACTAGTGCTGGCGAAGATGAAGATGATCTCATGCTACCGCGCACCATTGAAGGTGATGAAATTATTGCCGCTGCTGCTGATATATTTGTAGCGGAAATGTTACAAAAGGAAGTACAAGAAGCGGAAGCTGCTGCACGTGAGGATAGTCTACCAGATGCTATGACCGCCGATGAGGCTGAGCGATTGTTGAGTTCAAGGTGAGTGATGGAGTTTAGTTTTTAAATGAAACTATGTATGGTAGATTATTCTTATATGTAATACATCTGTAGTGTATGTACTAGTTTTTCTTAAAGTTATTTTAAAGCTCTTGTTTGTATCTATCACATAAAGTAAGTTATTCTATACTGGAGGGAATTGACAGAAAACTATGCAATGGTAACGCTTATGCGAGTGTTACATTAAGACTTTTATTGACTTTTTCGACTTTGTCAACATTTTTCGAGTTATTGAATATTTTTTCCTTAGTTTTGTTTACTTACTTCCCAGCGACAAATATGTTATACACAACATCGATGAATAGTTATACTCATTGTAGGCAGTAATGCTCACAATTCCAGCCACAACTGTAAATTCTTTTTACAAAGGAATGGCGCTTTGTAGGCAGCTTGCCCACATCTCCATATACAATGTGTAATAAATGAAAGGCAGATTGCCTTAAAACATCGCTTACTGTATAGTTTAACGAGTTGCCTACATCTTCACATAAAAAGCATGCAGCCCACAGGCAAGACCCCTTACATCTCCATATATAAAGCAGGCAGCCAACAAGCAGACTGTCTACAGCTCCATATACAAACCAGGCAGGAAGCAAGCAAATAAACAAAACATCACAGAAACAATTTCATTTGTGAAACATACAACACAAAGGGTATAGCTTTTCATACATGAAAAATCGGAGTACTTCATCGATTTGCCGCTGGATTCTTCGACATGATTTGATTATGATGCATTAGATCTGTCTCTGAAAGTGTCAGAATATAAAGTTGCTAGTTTGCTAGAAAAATCATACTTTCGAGACGCATTTGCGAGATTTATTTTGATATATGTAAGATAATCTCTGTATTTTTTAACTTAAAGTACTTTGCGGAAGAGATTTTTCAACGTACTCGTTGGCTTCTGTTGGCTCACTAGAGTGTTCGCCTCTTTCGCATGTTTCAAATTGGTCAGAATGGTGTGTGATATATCGACCTAGTCAAATATCAATCTCACCAAATTAATCTCTTCTGTTAGCATGTTTGCTAAATGCGTTTTTTGACTTTTAAACTTACAAGAATATCAACCCTTGCTAATGACTTATAAATACCTAAACTTTAAGAAAAAAGAAAAAATTTTTTTAAAAACTGCTGTAAAATAAACAAAATGGCAGCTAAAACGCGGAAGTGTGATAAGCTGCATTATGCGCTATTTCGGGCAGTTTTCAGTAAGAGTAGTTTGCAAACTTAAGAAAAGAAAAAAATTCAACCTCATTTGAAATAATGATGTAAATGTAGTGAGTTTCAATTGCAATCCCTATAAGAAAAACGTGTTATGTTCCACTGAAATTGTACCCAAAATCAAAAATTTTTCGCTTTGCACGGTGAAATTATAAGTAGTTGTTATTTAGCATATGCTAACCTTGCGAAATTGTGTTATATTTCAATATGTGTGGGTAAAATTCTAATGAAAAATTGAAATTTGCAACTTTACAGGAAATAAAAAATATTTATAAATTTGATCTGATATTTTCGGAGCTGTCATTGTTTGACTAGACGAAGCACATGATCATTCTCCGACGAATGATAACAATGAAGTTTTGTTAAATTTTGACTTTGGCGATATTACACCAATTTCTGGGTGCTCTGTTGCACTCTTTGTTATATTACCCTTTGAGAGCCATACTAAGGCTTGGGAACCGCCTTGTTGATTATGGGCTAAAATGGCATTATTGGAACTAACAGATTAAATATTTCTCGTTATAATATTAAGAAATAAAAATTATCCTGTGTGCCTGTGTAATCAACCCCTCGAACCATTTGTCTCAAAAAGTTTGAATTTGGAATACTATATTTTTTGGTGACGTTAATTCCCACGTAAAGAGGTGTGCCACCTTCATCATCATGATCTTTTCAAAGTAAAAACAGTTTTTGCCAGACTGTTTAAATAGGATTCATCGCCCACGTCTAGAAACATGATTTGCTTAATATAGGAATCTCACACAATACAGAAATGATTTAAGAGAGGTTTATTTAAATCCTTAAAGACGTAACTTTTTCCACAAAATGTTTCTATATTTTTCTCGAAAGAAATTCAATAGATTGCATTATTTCTAGAAACTCTTGACATTATTATCGCAAGAAAAGCGTCATGATGAAAGGATCAGTAAAGTCAAATTGATAGAAAAAGGTCCTTGCTGAATAATAAGAAATTAACAAAATCACTTCCTGTATGTACTTTATGTGTGAGATATCTTCAAATACCGCCTCAAAATAGCATTTTTTGCACTTTCAAGCAAGAATTTTCTTGGCATAGAAAATACTTTTAAACCTAACTGGTCTTATATCTGGGTGTGACCATAAACTGTTTTTGTGGATTTGTGTTAGAAATAACAATTAGTTGAAAATTCGTAAAAGTCGACTTTTGTTTTTATGAAGGATGTAAAATACTGGTATGTGGCGTTTAAAACTTTATGTTGTTAAAGCTTCGAGTGGAATAGCTAAGAAGCCTAATAGCTGTAGTAGCTAAATTTTATTACTATTTTTGTTGAAAGCTTAAAATCATATCATAAAGAACTCCTCAGCGCTACGCATTGCAGAGACCATTTTGAAAGAATTTGTGGTAGAAATGATTTTGATTTCTATCTAGAAGTATTTATAATTCGGGCGTAATCTAAATGCGCGACCGTCACTTCCATTACAAAACTTTTACAAACGACATAACTGCTCACTTCGGTTAAAAATTAAAAATTTTTTGATTTTTTTATTCAATTCGATAGGTCAAAATTTGCAAAGTTCCTTCTTAACTTTATAACAACTCAATGTACAACTTTCCCTACTGGGTCTGCTTGCAGACACACCACATTCACGCTATGCTTTCATCAACACTAACATACACAGACGTATACACTTGCATATAAATTAATAAATATTTAACGTAGCTGCAGCAACAGCGCGCTACTTGCAACTAAGCAACAGGATTGAAAGGAAAACAAACAAAAAAAAAAAAAAATATATCCAAGGATTCAACGAGAGTAGTTTCATAATTTTTGCCATTTTCTTTCTTATTATTATTATTATTTTCGTTATTATTGTCGTTATTTGATGCTGGTGCAACGTTTCCTTTGACTTACCCCCTGTAATTTCTCTTTTTTGTTTTTTTTTGCTTTGTTATATTTGTGCATATCACCTTAGACGTATGCAGGTGGGTGTGTAGAAAACAAATGTGTGTGTGTCTTTATTTGAGACTTAATTAAGCGTAGCCGTAGCCAAGTGGAATTTATTTCTTCGAAACTTATTTTTATTTCTTATTTTAATTTTTTAATGAAAAGTCCAGTTTTTTTTTTGGTGCAAAAGTTAAATATTTAAATTAAGTTAACTTGTGGTCCAGCAGATAGGAAAAAAAATCGCCAAAAAGAATTGAGCCTTAATTAAAATTAAAAATGCTCAAGTTTCATTAAGGGTTTATGATTATTTTTTTTCTAAAAACAAAACAAGAAATTGTCCAAATCTCTTAAAAAAAATATCAAATTATGGGCAACTTTTTTCTATAAAAAAAAGGCAGAAAAACCAAAGAAAAAAAAGGCACAATAAAGTTTAAAAATTCCCTAAAATGTGAAAAGTTTTTATTTAAAATAAAATCCAAATTTTTATAAAATTGTTTTGTTTAATTATTTTGTGTGCGATTTTACCCATACCCATGCCAATTTACGACACAATCTCTTCAAGCAAACGAGACTTTTTTCAAAGTACATAAAGTAAGTTCTATTTTTGTTGCATGTTATATAAACAGTTAGCTGCACTTTCACCTTATGGTTGGTCCTTGCTCAATGATTAGAAGCGTAGCCATGGCTGAATGCACAGATAGCGTAAGTGAGTCCTTTGAATGCATTACACTCACACAGAAGTATCGTCGTCATAATGTAAATGACCGAGCATAAAAGCGTATGAATTCAAAAGCTGTGTAAAACAAAGTAAATGTGAATCTGAATCAAAATCCGAATAAAATGACATGACGTGACATGAAGTAGGCAATAGGCCACTAGGTAATCTCTGGTAATGGACACGATGAAAACTTCTACTTTGGCAAACAATAAAATTGCACACCAGACACACAAGCACATACACATGTACATATCTATGCAGTTACGTACACACTTTAACGACAGAACACACACTTTTACTTGTAAATGTATAATCTGTTTGTGTGTCACAAAAGTGTGGTTATAAGCACAGTAGTAACTTCATGTGAAAGCTTAGAGTCACACGAGTAGGTGTTTGGTTGTAATGATGCGGAAAAATGAAAATCCTATTGAAATTTAAAAGGATCTTCTTTTGTATCGTTTTAAAATTTTTGAATTAGAAAACTCAGATAAAATGTTTGGGGTTCGATTAAAAGTATATTAAAATTCATTAGACAAAATTTTGTATATTAAATATGAAAAAAGTTGTTTATCTTTCATTTTTCGCCCAGTGCTTATGATATTCTCTCAGCACTTCTACACCAAGTTTTATATCCTAAAAAAAACATCGACAACGAAACGTTAACTGAATTGCCAGTTTTGTTTTTTACACCAATCAGTTTTTCCTTTTCTCTTTGTTACCAATCAATGTAACACTGGCGCATCATTGCTTTTAATCAAAGTCGACGCCGTACAATTATAGCTTGTATGCCTCAATTTTTTACTGAATGTAGAGCACCTTTGACTTTTCGCGTCGTTAGCATAGGTTGAAAAGTTAAATAAAATCAAAGCTCAATTTGAATTTAAAACTAAAACCTACCATATCACCACAAACGTGATAGTAAATTTAACAACTTTTTCATCAATAATTTATTGCGGCGTCTGAAATCGACTGTTTTGCTATATTTTTAGTATTACATTTAAATTTTTCTTAAAAGTTTAAATTGTGATTGATAAATTTTCATTGATTAATTAAAAATTAATATGAATAATGAAGGGGCCCCTAAAATATACAAACCGTTTGCGCAAATATGTGCTTGCGCAAATATGTGTTTGCGCAAATATATGCTTGCGCAAATTTGTGTTTGTGCAAACTGCTGTTGCCGTCTGAGGTGCTGCTTTCGTGCTTGTCCAGACCGTTTGTGTAAAATAAAAAATTTTGAATTTTTGTTTAATTTGCGCAAATGGTCTGTTCCGTGTGGCTGAAATTCTCTAAGAATATGTGAAAAAAATTAAAACGCACGAAAAACATAAAAACTAGCAATTGCGAGCAATATAGTGGCAGCACAGTTATGATTAGGGTTGTAACGGAAGTCATCTATGCGGAGGCGGATGCGGAGTTCAGAAATTGATCTCCGCGGATGCTGACTTTTAACGGAAGCGGAAGCGGAGATGGAATAACAAATATTTAAAATTTAGTATTAGTATTAAATGAACACTAGTAGGCATCCTAGATTTCTAGCTGAAGAAGCTATTTTTCAGTTTTTTGAACTTTTTTCATTTATTTGGTCATATTTCCATAAATTTTTTTTTAACTAAAAAAAAATTTTGGAAAAATAAGGATTTTATGGGTAATTTCTGTTTGAAAAAAAAAAAAAATCAATATTTTGACTCAATTTTAGTTCATACGATACCCATGAATGTGACGAATATGTTGATAAAATTGCATAAGGATCGGCTTAGTAATTTTGGAGAAAAGACTGCTAGCACCGTATGAAAAAAGTGAATTCGAGAGAAAAGCGTTCAATATTTGTTTATGGAACCGGAGAGTGTGCTCAAATAAAGTTGCAAAAATATACTTAGAGAGCGATGTTTCAAAACGATGTTTTTGAAATGGACAACTTTCGAAATCTGTGTAAACGAAATTTATACTAGGTTGTACCCATAACCATACCTTACGAATCTAGCCCATCACAATACAATAAAATGTAAATTAGCTTAAACACAGCATTTTCCACTTTGTAAGCTCTAATGTTGATTTTATAACTTCCGTTATAACTCCGATTTACCTCATCGAAATTTGCGGATGCGGATGCGGAGGCGGAGGCATAATATCAAGCGGAAGTTCCGCACTTGCGGATGCGGATGCGGAGCTTCGTTACAACCCTAGTTGTGATACCCACACATGTTGATGTCTAAACCAAACAAACAAAACTCGGTCTGTACAAACTTTGTCTGTGCCGTGTGCGGACGTTACAACGACGGTCTAACGACCGGTTTGCGCAGACGGCTTGTTTCGTTTATTTGCATTTTTAAGGCTTAGATTTGTGAGTTTTTGAACCTTGAATGTGCGCGTGCGCATAGATATTGCACTGTTGTATCCGCTAAACATTGCGTTGTCGGTTTTATTATGAAAATATCAATCACCTCTATGTATACTAGAGACCCTATTCAACCTTCCACCAAGATATTATGTCGACATACGCAACACTCACGTTGCTGTAGAACAAAAAGTCTCACTTACGTCGTATCAGAGCACTGAAATATTTTTTTTGGTTTCGATTGATTGGTTTTTTTATTTGTTAATTATTTTGTTAACATTTTTCTTCTGAAAAATCTCCTTTACGGGTAAAAGTTTCATGTAGAAATTTTAAGATTATATAAAAATAATTCCAAAAATATTTATCTTTTTGTTTCTCATAAAAATTAATTTTACTATCCGCAAAGTATTCCATGAAATAGCCGCCAGTAAAAAAATGAAATTGCTTAAATTATTTCACACTATGCATATTTTTGTAGCCTCAATTACTACGCTCATAATTAATATAAATAATCAACATAAAATTTTCGTATGTACATATACTCAATCTAATAAAGCAATACCCGAGTTAACGACTAAATTTAAAGGTTGGGCTTCTTTTGAGCACGCAACGCAATTAATAAAGTTTTTTTTTTTGCAGAGGGGTGTCAAGTTTCATAGAAATTAGGGAAACACTTTAAGTTGCAGGTTTGCGGGCGCAAATAAAATTATTACATTTCATTATCTTTTCGCTAGGCTAGTAATAAAAAACTTTATTTTTTTTTCCATATGTAGCTTATCACATTTTTTTCAATTCAGAAATAACAAAAAAGAAAAAGTTAAGTATCGTCCGGAAAACCTTAAGTTTAGGCAAAATCGCCAAAAAAAAAAAAATGAGCGATTGTCTGCTTTTAGGAAGTTTTTTAAAAAAGTTGTGTTAGGTTCCATGAACGATACTCAAAATTTTATTGAAATCTTTTCAAAAATCATTAAATTCCGTAATAAATTTTTATTTAAAAGTTTCTTAAAAGACATACGCCACCAAAACAGCTGTCTACTTTTAAGAGTTTCAACTTATTTTGGTTTGACTCAAAGCTGACCTAGTGAATGCTTAGGAAAATATGCTCACATTTCATACTCACATTTCTCTCTTTAAATTTAACAATTCACTCAATTGCACAACAACACTCACTTGCTCATTTGCCTAAAAGTATGCTCTTATTTTTGAAAAAATATGTTTTCATTTTCTGTTGAGATTGTCATGTTTATTCACTCGTTGCAATTGCACTCGTTTCGTTGTAGTTGCTCACATTTTTGCTGACGTTTTTAGCAAGAAAAAATAACACTGTGAATCACTTTATCAATCGCATTGTGTAAGGACTCGTGCGTACATTCGTTTTGCGTAGTGTGAACAATTTTCGTATAAAACAATTTACTTTCTCGCATAACAATAACTATGTGAAAATTTGTACTATTTAACAAAGATTTGATTGATTACAAGTAGTGCTGACGTTTATTTAAGTGTAGCAACATAACCTTAAATTACGTGCTATTAGTGTATTTGTATTAAATGTTCATCATACGACGTGTGTTACAAATTCAAATTATTTCGTTGAAAGCAATTTGCTTCGACAGTTAAGCAGTTTCTTGCGTGTTTTGGCAGTGTACAACATCTTAAGAAATCCATTTTTCTTTCTTCGTTATTGGCCTGAAGGAAATGCGTTGTTAAGTTTTGTATTTCATGCAGGTAATCGCATTTCATTTTGCTATTATACGAGTTGTTGTAGATTCTCAACGAACCAAATTGTATTTTGCCCAAGGTGTTTGTAATGCTAATTTAAGCATAACTCTCTTTGTGTAAATTTTCATAGAAATTGTATACAGTAAAATTTTTTGGTTATTATAAAGTGCATTAAGAAAATTGTACGTCATTATCAAATTTGTTTATGGTAGACGGCACGATAAGGTAGTGTGAACTTATAGAAACTCTAGAGCATTAAAAAATTGTGGTTTTAGGCAGAATTGCGGAAGGATTTTCTTTCTTAAAAAAAAAAATAAAATCTTGCATTTGTGTTTTTTACTTACAATTAGTATAAAAACTAAGCAAAACTTTTAACATTACATATTTATTTTTCACATAAACAATAAAATGGTAATTAAGATTGAAATCAAAATGTTGTTTTTCGGCCTATCTTAAGATAGCAATAGCAAAGAAAAGCTCGAATATAAGTGACTTTAATTTCAAGATTTAGATTTAAATATTTCCCAAAATAACCTGGTCAGAAATAAGCGTTTCCAATGCAACGTGATACGCAGGAAATTGTATTTTAAAGTTCTTTTTAAGAAATTGTTATACAACGTTTATTTCAGTTCTTTAAAAATGATGTTGTGCAAAATAACGTATGAGCAACAATTGAACGCCCAAAAACTGTTTACTAAACCGAAAAAAACTTTTTTTTTGGATGAACTAGTCTCCATATATCTTGATTACCTCAAATTTTTAGGTCGTTCACAGCATTGCACTTTTCTTACTTATTGACGAATAATTTTTGAACCAAGATTTCAGGGATAAATCTTGAATAGTTATACTTTAATAATGTAAAAAGATTTTGGTCTAAGATAAAATGCAGGTTCAAACAAAAATTTTAAAAAAGTGTCTTTTTATTTTTCGAAATTTCCCGGAGGCTCTATAAAAATATTTTTACCTATATAATCGATTTTTTTTTTATAAACTGACTTTTAAAACAATGGTAATTCAATAGGCTATAATTTGTTCATACGCCTCTTTATAATTTTTATTTCATACTCAATTAAATAACAAAATGTAAGCCTGACGTTTGTAACAAGCATACAATTTTGCATAAAAAATATTCACTTCAGTATCAATTTAACAACTTTTTTAAAATATATGTCGAGTAGTTTTATTAATGCTACTTGCAATAATTATATAGACTTGCAGTATTTTAACGACTCCAATTATTTTATATTTATTTAAATGACCTGTACAATGCAGTAAATCGTATGTTTCATTATGTAGCGCACTATATCTGCAACATTGTTGAGTTGACTAATGAAGGAACTTTTTTTTTTCATTTAATTTAAGTAAAACATTTGTTCAAGTCTTGACGCGCTTTTATTTTTGAGCGCTATTTTCAGCGTGGTTTTAATTTAATTATTTCAATTATTTTGCAATTTATTTTTACTGATGAAAAATTGTTAATAATATGAACTGTTTGTTTAAATAACTTTAATAATTTGAATTATCAACAAGATAAAAATTCAACACGTTGAGTGCCTCAAGGATATACCGAACAAGCGCTCCCTGCGGTCGAAGTGAGTTTTAATTGAATTTTTAAAGTACACTTGCGGTATGTACTCTTACTTTCTAAATAAATTGGCACGTTAAAAAATAAATAAAAAATATGAGAGTAAAATTTTGTAAACGTCTTAATATCTCATAGACTAGGAAGGACATTTGAAATGTGTCATTTTAAAGCTTAAACATTTTTGATTAAACCAACAGAATTTTTGTTTTAAATTTTCATTATTCTTGTCGTGTGATCAACGTGGTTTCACACGGCACTCTACGTGATAAAATATAATTTTGAATATAAAATAATTCATTTTTATTTGCCATTACAAAGTTGCCATACAAAAATGCCATTTAATTTTTAGTTTGAATTAATGTTACTCATACGTCATGTTGCACTGTATTTTCTCTTTGTTGATATATTTTTATTACTGCGATTTATTTGGCTTGATATTAAAATGCAAATATTTTTTTTTGTGTTTTGTTTTATTTGATAAAATATATGCAATTTATTTAATGCAACAAAATCACACTGAGCTAATGGATTGTTTACCGAAAAGGATTTTTATTCGAATTAAAATATTGTTTATATGAAACCAAAATAAATGCTATTAATTTTTTGTTGAAAAATTTTTAAATGCAGTAATGGCGAGGTTTGTAGGTACGCTTTTTTTATAATGTATACATTTTTTTAATTGTAATTTAAAAGATTAAAATTTGCTTTATTTTAAAGTTATTAAATTCTTAGTACAACCAGCTGAACATTTCGCAGAAACATTACACTTATCCTCCTCCTCACTTACCACAATTCTTATCAATAATTGTCATAATTGCATATAATTACATATGCAAATTCAAGCAATACTAGCTAATGTACTTGTGAATTCAATGCATTTTCATTCAAGTGCATTTTCTTTGAATTGAATATCAATGAAGCTAAAGAGCGAAGGAAAAAAAATCTGATTTAACGTGTGTCATCATGATGATGATGTGTTGCCGCCGCCGCCACCTCGACATGTGGTAGACCATATTCTTTGAAAATTTAAAAAAAATAAAAATAAAAATAAAAATCAAAAAATATGCGGCGGCGTCACAGAAAGCAAAGAATTGCACTTAAGCACTAAAATAAGGATGCTTTAGTGATGTTGTTGCTGTCATCGTTGTTGTCGTAGTTTTCGTCTTATGTGCTTTTAAGACAATAATCAGAGATGCCAACATCTCAATTTAAACTAAAAAAATTAAAAAAAATAATATTTCAATACAAAAATTTCGTTTGCAAAAAAATATATAAATTAAGTGAAAATCGCAACACGAAAAATTATGAAAAAATGGCCCCACAATCAATGTATTCCCGAAAAATCTTCCATATTTTTGAAAAATATGAAAATTTTCTTAAAGTTGAATGTTTTTTCTCTGCTTTTTTGGGTATCCTATCATCTCAATATTTTAAAGAAAAGTTTCATAAAATATCATGGGAAGAAATGCCAAGCAAATTCTTCTGTTTCGTTTTTTTTGGCGATTTGTATTATTGGGAACATTTGTGTTAAGGCAGAAAATTATAAGCTGGCATCTCTGAAAGTAAAAGTTTGTACGTAGGCATGAACTTGAATGTGTTACTATTACGTGCATGTATTTTGATGAGGGCACGCATGACACTGTCATAAGGAAAATAAGTACATTCTGAAAAGATTTCACTCCAACTATATTTCAAAATAAATTGTTGAAATATTTTCCATTAAACAAAATTTAATTAATTTTTAATTAATTTAAATCTTTTATTTATTTTGATTTCATAAATTATTATTCCTTCTTAATTTTTTTACAATTTTTATTTAATATTTAAAACAGTTTAAAATTACGTCTTAGCAATTTGAGTCTGTAATCCATAAGACGTGCTTAAAAAAAATTCATTCAACATATTAAAAGAAATGGGCGCAAATCAGTGCTTTTATCCGCTCTACATTTTTCGCACTATTTATAAAAAATGAATTTGTTTGTATTTTTTCAAAGTGTATCACGATGACAACAACATTAAAGTGCACTTAAATAGTTTACACGGTGTTTTATTTTCGTTTTTTTTTCTCTCTTTTTGTTTTGTGCTGCTCCTACGTCACATTGCTGCGGTTGTTGTTTTTGTAACTGCTATCGCGGCTGCTGCTGTTTATATTAGCGCCATTCAACACAATCATGTTGCAAATTGATGACACTCGTGGCACTCAACGTTCAACGTAAATAAAGAGCAGCAACATCTTGGCAAAAGCGAAAAAAAAAAAAAATAGTTTTGAATATAAAATTATGTAAGGAAAAAAATCGTAATTTTATTTGTCCTTAGTGTTTTCTTCTACTTTTCTTAAGAGTCGTCTGGTTTGGTTGGCATTCGTTTGAAATTTAAATGAGCGCCTAAATTGAACATTTAATTTACAAGAAATTTAAAGAGGAAAAAAAAATTTTAATTTTCTAGTTAAAGTGAAAAGCTTTTTAATTAGTTTTTGTGCTAAATAGTGAAAAATTGTACTAAAATTTTCGACCCCTACAATAGACTATGGCCCCTATTGCGGTTGTCGGCTTACAATAGACAAACGCTTTTTTTCTATTAGCGATTTTGTTTGGTTTTGTGTTTATCGATCACAATCGCTGGCTGTTCTATCATTTTGTTTTGATGGATAAGATTTTTTTTTTTATTTTAGTAGATTTTAGAATATTTAGTAGAATTTTTCACATAAAATATTATAAACTGAATGAAACTAAACGGCTGTCTCAAGAAAAATAATAATATTTCAAGTCATAATGAAGCAATTTTTTCTATTGAATTTCGTAATATAAAAATGGCATCGTTTCTATTAAATCGATGGCTATCGATTTTATCGCAAATCGACAACCGCAATAGGGGCCTATGAAACAACAAAAATAGTTTTGTTTGAAATACTATAAATATATTTTGAAGTTATCTGATATCACTCAATTTTTGGCAAATATTCAAAAGTTTGAAAATACTCAAAGTTGCCAATGGTTCAACTATATTCATAAATCAAACATATCCAGTAGATTCAAAATATGGCACTGACTTCAAACATTTTACAGTTTCAAAATTTCCAATAGTTCCAAATCTGAAATGATATAAGGATTGAAGAGATTTGGTTAGGTTAAATATATATTTGGTAATCCTATTTTTATTTTAATTCACGAATGATTTTGTAAATAGCAGCGACATCCAATATATGGGCGTGGTGCACTTGAAAATATCGATTTATTTAGGAATCGACATTTTTAAATATCGTTCTTGGTCATCGGTTTCAACAAAAATCGATATAAAAAATGTATACGCTTACGAAAATAAAATATTTTTCCCGCCAAGCACATGATTTGGTGATTATGAACAAGTGCATGTTTGCAACAACAAAATATTTGATTCCAAAAAGTAGTTTGGTAATAATTACCAAATATATAGTTTATCCATTAATATTATATTATTCAGGATAATTTTTGACATGCTAACTTATATCAAATATTTATTTCACCCTAATCAAATACATAATTTGTTAATTATTACCAAATCTCGATTCTCTGCGCATATAGCCTAAAATATCTAATTTATCGCAAACAAATATTCAAAGGGGATTAAAAATATTTGAAATTTCCATCAGATTGCAATATCTCATATGTTAAGAAGATTCAATATCAAACCATATTTAAAATGTCCAACAGATTCAAACGCAGCAACATATCAAAGGCAACAAAATTTTTCAAATATGGTGTGCTGCATGTTGGGGTTACAATTTAGATCTGCCAAACTTTTTCTCTATTAAAAAAAAAAAAAAAAAATATTTACTGACTGTTATCAACAAAAAAACTCATTTTAATTATTAAAATCCAAAATAAAGAAAATTTAGCTAACACTAATCGCGCACTGCGTATTGGTTTTGATAACCATAATCGTCCATCTCGTGCAATGGTTAAAAAAGATCGTGCGACTTAACTTCTAAGGGCTTTAATTCTATGCCAATGACTCCATAATGAATCCAGAGTCAAAGAACGAATTTTGTTGTGTTTATTCGTGAACCTCAAGACTTATGCCGAAAAGTAATGCAAAATATCATAACAATGGGCGGAGTTCTGTATCTTTTTTCATTTTTATTGTCAATGTTTCGACATCATATGAAATTAAAGTGAAAACAATTTATTACTATTCAATGTGTTTTATTTGATATTGAAATTGAATCTTTACTTATCCTATATCAAACATAAACTCAGAGTTTTTAAACAATTTCTCTAAACATTCTTCCCAATATAAAAATGCTTGTGCAAAATATTCAACGAAGTAAGCAAAAAAAAAAATTAATTGATACAAATTTTCGCTCAAATTTCCTTGCTACGGTCATGTTCGTCTCTGCTGCTGCTAAAACGACCTTGGCACTTTATGGACTAAAAAATTTAACATCGTTTGTCTTTGCGTTGCTTCAAGTTTTCCACTACCATATACAATATGTGGGTTTGTGTGCTCAGTGCTGTTTGCCAGTTTATCTCTTTATGCCAGCTTCCCTATTCTCTACCATTGCTATTCCTATTTGGCCACACTTTTGCACTTCCTCGCAAACCGCATGGGAACACACAAACACACACACACACACATACACACCTATAGCGTTCAATTGTGGTGTGGCATGTCCTTGACATGCTGTTTATTGCTGCTGCTCTTGTTGTTTTCCTTTTTCGTTGTGCTTTGCACTTTTCATGTTGAGCTGTTTTGTTTTTTCTTTTTTCTTTTTTCCTTTTCTTTTTTTTTTTTGTATTTTTACTAGCGCCTTGTATCTATAAATGACTTTTATATAATAAACTTCTTTTAAGTTTGCCGCTTTTTTATTTAACCCATTGCTTACTAAAATTTATTGGGTTTTACTGTTTTTTCTATTGATTTTTCTTTTTGCATTTGCCATCCTTTCGCTTATTTGAGCGGAAAATTTAAGAGTTTTATATGGTGCTGAATATTTTTCGTAAATATATGAGGAGGCATTCGAACATTTGCGTTTAATTTAATTTTGAAACTCAATAATTTTTTTTTGTGTTTATTGTTTAGTTAGGAATTTTCCATAACAGCTGCATTTCATAAGAGTGTTCATGCAGTCTGAACATTGTTGATGATTGCTTTTGTTACAAATTTGAAGCTATGTTCAAGCTTTCGGCCTCATTTCCTAAAAATTTTAAAGCGAACGGAAAAAAAATTCAGTTCTTCGAGTTCCTAGCTGTAAGCTTCTATTTCGTCAGGATTTTGAAATTTTCAACCCAGATGTACTTAAACTACAATTTTTGCGTTTTTCTTTCTACTGACTAGAATGGAATCACTAAACATTGTGATGTGCTAAAAAAAATTGAATTAACAATGGATGAATAAAAACTCATTTTGATTTTCTTAGTTATGGAAATAAATGGCATTTTTGGCGCTATTTGCCACCATTCAATTCCTGGCGCATGAATTGACAAAAAACAGTATTTATCTTCATTGAAAAAAGTAAAATGTTCGCCTCATATAAAAAAAAAATATTTCTTAAATGTTTTACTAAATTTTATAGAATATAATAAAGTTTAGCTACTACAGCTTTTAGTCTTCTTAGCTATTAGTTTTCAAATTAAAAATTATTTAATCGAATTTACAGTCATTTGCAGAAACCGATGTTCATGTGAAATTTCACGAATCGGTTAATGATTTATAAGCAAACATGACAAAGATAACAAATAGAACAATTTAACGTGGTAATTGTTGACATAATAATTTCATCAAGGCAGTAGCTGCGTGCAGTACAATCAGGCTCAGGGAAGCCGGTAATTGGTTTCCAAAACAATATGGACATTGCTCTATACTCGACACCCTACCAAGCGAATTTTCAAGTTTCCCAACGGACTACATCTGTCCTACACTCAGCTTTGAAAAAAACTTTCAGGTGAAGTTTCCGGAGCGAGTTCAGTGGGAAGAGGGCACCGTCAACTTAAATTTTGAAACCACTATTTTCACCGATGGGTCTAAGATGGACTGCAGAGTGGGCGCAGGAGTCTACTCAAAAAACCCAGAGATCTCTCAAGCTTTTCATTAACCTGATTCAGTTAGCGTTTTTCAGGCTGAAGTTTTTGTCATTCTTGTAGCATGCAGATTAGTGTGCTGTATTAATTCAGAGAAGAAGATAGCAATTCTCTCTGATAACCAAGCCGCAATCAAAGCCTTGAGCTCGGCATATATAAAATCGAAGTTAGTAGAACAATGCAAAAAAGAACTTGTCAGGGTAGGACATCAATTTGACATTACTCTCATATGGGTTCCAGGCCATAGGAACATTGAGGGAAATGAAAGGGCTGATGAACTAGCAAGGCGTGGTTCCTCTCTTAATGCAACCGCATTGGAACGTGTTTTCACTCCTCTCGGTTGGGTTTAGAAGAGAATTTTTGCGCATTTTCTATCTGTAGCAGAAAACCACTGGAGATCTCTATTAACCTGTAAAACGGCCATATCAATCTGGCCCTCTTATAATAAACTGAGAACCACCTCCTTACTGTCCAAAAGCCGGATTGACATCGCGTGAATCACAGCGACCTGTACTGGACACTGGGCAATCGGCAGGCACGCTGAAAGTTTAGGTATCCCTTTCAATTCTTCCTGCCGCAGTTGGTTGAATGCAAGCGAGAATGAATCACTGGAGCACTTTCTTTGCAACTGTCCAGTCTTAGCAAGAACCAGGCTAAAATGTCTTTGTAAACCTTTCTTCAACGACCTCAGCGAATTTGCTGATGTTGAAATCGGATCTTTGCTCTTCTTTCTTAATAAAGCTAACTGGATATAGCTTTTTTCTTTAACATTCATCAATTCGCCGGGTCACGTAAATGTGGTATTAAAACGGCACAATCAGTGCTACTTATGACTTCAAGCCGTTCGCTTAGCCACCACTCTAACCTAACCTAACCTAATTGTTGACATATGTTTCGGCTATTACCACATACATACATATTCATATACTGAGATTCTAACCCCGACCATTCCATGAATTATGTGTGTACAGCCGCTCTTAACACTTGAGCCATGAGGAGTTCTGCGAATGATATGTACAAAGTGCACTTTGTAAGCACACAAAGCGCCATCTGTTTTTTCATTTCTTGTTTGCTGCATAGTTTTGTTGAACCGTCGGTTCAAAGACTTGCTATGATGTAGCTTTTTAGAATTTAATGGCTTTCGCCACGATATTCATGAATATCAGTTTCTGCAAATGACTGTAAATTCGATTAAATAATTTTCAATCAGCCGACTAAAAACAAATTACATTTCTACTAAAAATGATAGTTAAAACCTATCCGGGTAAAATGATTCTTTTTCACTATAACTCTCGTAACTCTAGATGTAAATTTTCTTTTTGAATACTTTTTGAATCTTAACCTGATTTTTTGAGACACCGATTTGTTTTGATTTCGGCTCTGAAAAAAAAAATTTAAGCAAAAAATTTATGTAACTTGATAGTGCAAAACGAACATCAGATATAGATTCTGTGACCGAAAATTGATATGAAAATATTCTGGTTCGAGTAAAAAAATATTTTTCTTAAATAGCAACATTAAAAGAAATAAAAAATAATGAAAACGACTGATGTGTGGATGTCTTTTCTGTCGCGTATAAGATAAATCAATACTGGAGTGAATGAATTGGTTGATTCCATTACCGTCAACGCACTACACCATAAAGTGATTAAAACAAACTAAACCCTAACTACTGCACTGATTTTGGAAAATGAAGTGTCTATCTTTTTTATTACTAAGGGGATTATTAAAGGGTGTTTCTTTTAAGTGTAAAAAACTTGAATTAAAATAACTTTTGTTACACATTTGTAGATGCTGGATGAAAATTTATTTTGCATAATTTTAAAATAATTGTGGGCATATGTACAATCGCTTCATATCAAGCACAATCTGGAAATCTAATTGTAGATTATATATTCGAGCAGTTTGGGCCATATGTCATAATCACTCGAGTTATGTTGGCATTATAAGTGGTAATCGTTGCATCATTTCAGCACGATGTTGAGGGCAAGTTCAAAGTTCAATCTTTAGAGATAACAGAATAGCACTTCAAGCCTTAAGTGCTTTTAAAAAAGGTTCATTCGGAAATTTTTCTTCTCTCAATCTCATTTCGGTTTTACACGAAATTGATTTTTATATTTTGAATTTTCTCTTCGTTTTTTTATTCCAGTTTTGAGTCCTTAAAGCACTTCGTAATAATTTTTCTCAATTTTCATACAGCTGCAATTTAATTTTTTCCATTTTTAGTCGGATTTCCTCTTAACTATTTTATTAAAGTTTACAACTCTAAAACTTTACTGCACGTTTTTTGTTTGTGCTGTGAGCACATGAACAAAAAATCCTATTTCGTTTTCATTATTAGTGCATAGTTTTTGATTTTGGCTTTACTTTTTTTTTGTTCATAACTTTTTGTTGCTGTTGCATACGCTTGATTTTTGCACAATTTAAAATTTTCGCTGTTTTTTTTCTTTTTTTTTTGGTTAAAACTTTTATTTATACTTTTTGCCGAATGTAAATTTGCATGCCAATTTTATGCGAAACACACAATAAGCAGCTTCACTTCCCATATGGTATAGTCCTTTTTTTACCTCTTCATTTTTTATTTGGTCTTTGGCAGCGAATGTAGTTAGTACATGTGGCATTGTTGTGCATATGTGTGTGTACGTGTGTGATATAGAAAAAATAAAACAAATCTGTGCGTCACAGGCTCAAACTAACCAGATGGCCCTGGCTTAAAACATATATGTAGAAGAAAAAAAATACATTTGCCAATTACTCAAAAGTTCATAGGTCATAATTTGCTGTCAAGTAGATTCCATTACTCGAAAGAGTTTTGCTGTTAAATTACATTTTTTGCTGCTCAGTTAATGCTTTCTTTGCTGTCCAGCTATAGGTTTTTGTTACTCAGTTGATGTGTTTTCGCTTTTGAACTAAAGATTTTTTTTTTGCTGCTCAATTAGTTGTTGTGCTACCCAATGAATTTTTTTACCGCTCAATAAATGTTTTTTTTTTGCTGTTCAGTTATAGGTTTTTGCTGCTCAATTACTGTTTTTATGCCGTTCAAATATAGGTTTTTGCAAGTCAATTAATTTTCGTTCTGCTCAATTATTTTTTGCTGTTCAGTTATAGGTTTTTGCTGCTCAATTAGGGTTTTTATGTTGCTTAGTTATAGGTTTTTGCTGCTCAATTAATTTTCGTGACGCTCGGTATTTTTTTAATGTTTTTTTTTTTTTGCTGTTCAGCTATAGAATTTTGGTGCTCAAGAAATTTTCATGCTGCTTAGTTATTTTTTTGTTTCTAAATTGATATTTTTCGCAGTTGAGTTATAGATTTTTTTTAAAATTATTTTTTTGCTGCTATATATTAGTTTTGTGCTGCCCAATAAATTTTTTTTACCGCTCTGTTAATGATTTTTTTTTTGCAGTTCAATTATAGATTTTTTTACTTATTTTTTGTGCTGCTCAATTAATTTTTTTGCTGCTCAATTTATATTTTTTTGCTGCTCAATTAATGTTTTTTGCTGTCCATCTGTAGGTTTTTGCTGCTCAATTAATTTTTTCACCGCTCAATTATTTTTTGTGCTGCTCAATTAATTTTTTTGCTGCTCAATAATTTTTTTTGCTGCTTAGTAAATTATTTGCAAATCAATCACACATCTTTTTTTCAATGCAAAAAAAAAAATTTTAACATTAAATAAAAGTTATTATTAAAAAAAACCCACTGTGCAGCATTAGCAAAAGTGTTGCGTTTTTCGTTGGTTTGGCTGATACTATAAAAAGTTTGCGTTGATTGCAACCGTTGTTGCAAATTTTGTTGTAGGAGTTTCAATTGCAACTTTTTCTACAAGTTCATTTTTTCGCATCACTTTTTAAATTACTTTTTTTTTAAACTTTTTTTTATAGAATTTTATTCTTTGTTTTTGCATTGACTTTTCAATACCCTGTTAATTACGCAAAATTAAATGTATTGTTTAGCTTCGTTTTGTTTATTTTTCTAAAAACTTTTTATTTGTTCAATGTTCGTTCTATTTATTTTGATATTCTTATTTATGTATTTTTTCTTAACAGTTCTGAATTTTTTATAGTTTAGTTTTTCCTTTTTCTTTGCAGTTTTTACCAAAAGCTTTCTTCAGCTTGCACTTTGCACAAAACTACTCTTTGCTAGTGTATTGCTTATAAAAGCAATGCAATAGAGATGTAAACAGCAAAAACTTTTGCTTTAATGCTTGCGAAGCTTTTAAGTTTTTATGCTTACTACCAACTTTAAAATGACACACGGCAAATACTGTCTACTGAATTGTGTTGAAAGTGATAAGAGTAATTTGAAGTTTTATATTTTGCTCTATAAAATTATTTGTGTTTCATTGAAAGTTGCTTTTTAATATTCTGTGTGACGGAATTTTTTGTACTTTCTGTCGATCTAGCAATGACACCTGAAGAAGTATCATATGTTTGAAGATGTAATTTTATGCTACTTAATTTGGTTAAACCAGGTTCGGAAAGACATTTCCTCGAACTAAACCAAACCATAGTCTAGTCGGTCATGTCAAAAATACCACAACTACAAGAACATAATCTCTCATTTCGTTTCTTGTGTAAAAAAATATGAACTCCAATTCTGCCTTCAAAAGTAAAGAGAAAGTTCCGGAATTTTTCATTGAACTCATATGAAAATATATGCATCGCCTAATCTTGAATTCAATAGCTTTATCTTCTAAGCTACCAAAAGGATTTACACTTAAACCTTTTGATATGGTGCTGCATTTGAGTCTTTGGTAAACAGCTCTCTGAAGACATGCTGATGCTAACACTGAACTTGGTGCAGTTTGGGCTGTGCGACCAAAAAATATGTTGTAGAAAAAGTGTGTTGAGCTATAAAAGTAGGCGTGGCACATCCGCCCATTCAAATACATATTGACTAAAAAATAAAAAACCCCAATGCCTTATTCATTGGTGAAAAGTAAGCAACCAAGTAGGTTTAGTTCTTCCAATACAAAAAAAGTTTGAAACACATTAATCTTAAAATAAAAGTCATTTTCGGACATAGCATATCTAAGATAATTTAGAAATTATATTTGTTTAGGTTTTGGATTAGAAAACCTATATTGCTGTATTGTGCTCAGTTTGAAATAAATTTCCTCGTTATTTCTTAAGCGATCATTACGAAATCCTAATTTTAGCATATTTGAGGACTTTGTTGTCTTCATTCATTTCAAAGTAGTTACGTATAATTGTTTCATGAAAAGTGAGAAAAAAAAGTGTGGGAAACCACTCGAAAACACAAATTCTTAGCAATGTAGAACGTTAGTATAGTACAGTCGGTTTTTAAGTTTCACGAAATTCTTAATTTGCTTTCAGTTTATGATATTTTTGTTCCATTTGAAGTTAAATATGTTGTACACGAAAAAATTTGGACGACCACAATGTGTTAAAATTTGAATAACGCTCTATTGGCTTGATATTGCACATTAATTCTGTCTCCTGATTTAGATCTCATATCTTTTTATTGAACATATGGTGCTTGTTTTACTTGAAATAATGGCTGTGCACGGAAAAATTTTGGACATTCCTGATATGTTCATCATACTTTCGCTCACAATATTTTTTTAGCAAAGACTGCTGTCTTCAGCAATTCAGATTCAGTGATACTTTTTACATGTTTATTTTGATCAAATTTTTTCGTGCACACATTTTACACTTCATATATCTCTATATTCCACTACAAAATTACCGTAACTTACATTTTTCCACGTGTATTGAATACTGCATTTTTCTACGTGGAAGGAAAAACATTTCACTGCTCAATTTACACCAGTTTTGTTATATTTTACATTTTTATCTTAATATTTACAATTTTATTTTATTTGCCTTTTTTTTTTTGTTGCTTCTCCCTTTCTTTCGCTTATATTGTAAGTATTTTCTTTAATGCAAAAAATCGCTTAACAAGCTCAAGTGTTGTTGTAATGAGTTTAAACTGTTGTTGTAGAGTTTCGCCTTATTGCTGCTGTTACTTTGTGCACAGTTTTTCCCTCAGCATATTTTTTTTTTATTATATTTGTCGTGTTTGCTGCTTAAAAAATTGTTTTCTTTTTCGTCAAGTTTTGATTATTTCTTCTTTTTTTTTCGCTTTTTTGTTACCTACTTTTTTCTAAGTGATTATTTTTGACTACTATTTTGCTACTCTTTTTTTTTTTTTTGGCTACCACTCTTGTTTTGCTATTATTTATTTTCTATAAACTTTTGTTACTTTTACGTGTTTACTGTGCATTCAGCCAGGTGCTGCATTTTAATGCAAATTTTAAGTGTAGCAAATTCGTTAAAAAGTAAAAAAAAACTTATGCCAAAGAGCAACAACAATAGAGAGCAGTACATATATTTAACGAAGTTTCGGCTGAGTTTTGTTGTTGTTTCGTATTGTTCGATCACGTTGTTTGCCAGCAAGCTTTTGCTTAATGAATTTTGGTTTTACCTATAGTCTACTATGAAATGTTTGTTTGCGAGGTGTAGCGTAAAGTGGGCTAGCGAAATGCAATTGCTGTTCAGCCATAAGCTGTTAAGCCCCTGAAAGTATGCATTTGTGTATTGAAATCTGTTTTGTGTTTTTTTTTTATGCTTTTTTGGTGCTCAGCGAGTAATGGCTTGGCATAACAACGAGGGATTTCTATTTAAATTAAGAAGAGTGCATTTTATTCGATAGGTATCAGTTCCTTTTTCTTTTTTTTTTTGAAAAAAGATGTGTAAAAATATTTTATGAAAATATATTTACAACCGTTATTGGGCAGAACTTTTTAAAAAATTCAAGTTGGAAGATGAATAAAAATGTAGCTGAAATTACTAAAATTTCCTAATTTCCCAGGTAAGATAAGGCAGAAGTGGCAACTTACTCAACTAAACCGAAAAGAGTCAATTTTAAAACTTGTTTAGTTTTAATATTTTCATAGTGAATAACACAACTGGTCTATTAATGTTTACTTTTTTATGATAATGGCAAATATTCGAATGTTCAATGCGTTTATTTGTGCTTAATCTCTTGCAACAATGGAGCATATTGAAATATGCAATAGGTTGTTTCTCATAAATCAGAAGTGTTTTCAAAAGCTCTTTCTAGGAGAAGTTTTTAAGGGTTAGGCCTCTCTCTTTGGAATTTAAGAAATTTATAGCAATTGAAATACAAGTTTTCAAATTTACATCGGAGAAAACATTCGAAAACTTCCATGAAACGTGCTCAACTCAGCCAGCGCCTATATTTTGCGTCATTAAAAAAAATCAAACTACGTATAAATACCTCATTTTCCAAATAGATTAACTGTATAATGTAAAATGTCGAGAAAAACACAAAAACATATATAGATATATAGAAAGGCCCTAACTAACATTTTTTTCAAAATCGAGATTTTTACAGATTTCGGTAGGTCACTCACTACTACACCATTGACAAAAAATGTGTGAGCTACGATTGAAAATAAATCAATTACAAGCAAATAAAAAAAGCCATTACAAAAACTTTAATTTTTATTAAGTTTTTTCGTTCTCCTGTAAAATAATAAAAATGTAAGATAGGGCCTTTCTATATTATGCTCGCGATATGAAGCATCCGTAGATTGCGTATTGCGAACGACAAATACATTTTGATATTTAGTGAAGTTAATCTTTATTATGGTAGAAATTTCTTTTGAATGTAAAAATCAAGTGCTTAAATACACTTAAAAAAAAAAATAAAAATTCAAAAAGTGGATTTGGTAAGTGAGGTATTCGATCATATTAAGTTTCCCCTATTTTTCATCGTTACAATAAAATAAACAACTACAAACTCAATATAAATTTAAACAATTTTTATTGTCGTGAAAAAGTAAAGAACTACAAATGCATTGAAATAAATATTTCGAAAATAGTAGAAACATTTATGTGCAAAATATCAATTATATTTTTCCATAATTATTACAAAAATTTTCTTCAAATTGGTGTTTAAATAGGAAATATAGCTAACTGAACTAAGCATTTTTCTATGAGTGTACTATAACAAATTATACACATAGCTAATCCTGACTTTAAGTCTGCTTATAAGACATTGGCTAGTAATCATGATCGTAATTGCTTATAATTTTAAAAATAAAGATCACAAAATCATTATAAATTGATTTGTATTTGTTTCGATCAAAAATAACACTAATTTTTGATTTTTAATTTTATCGATCAAAAATTGCCTTTAGAATAAAAATTTTTAAGGTGAAAGAAATAAATTGATTTTTAAAATTTCTATTTTTCTTATCGAAATATCCAATATATTCAATTTCTATTGTTTTTTCGATCAAGCGGACAGTACATTGGAAGTTGTTTTGGTCCCATCTTTCGATACAGAAAGGACGATAAAAGTTGTAAAAACACATTTGAAATAGAATGAATACTCGTATTTGTAAGAGAAATAACAATATTATTTACTAACTATTCGTATAAAGGCTTCAAAAACTGTAAAGAATCGAACTTTCGATCTACTCCTTTAAAAAGAGACAACATTTCAGTAACTGTTACCTTATGTCTATCTAACTTCAAGGGACTGATAATTCTTAAAGAATATCACAATATTTACTTGTGTGCACATTATTCACAAGCAAAGGTTTGAAAAACTTATTGGAAAACAATTGATAAAATAATTTTCGAAGGAACCTTGCTTGTACCAGGTGAACTACTATATTTCTTTTTTATATCAGTAATTGACACAATAATGGCAGAAGCAGTTCAAAACGGTCTAGTTGTTTGTTGTTATTAGGGCAATCTAAGCAAAATGCGTTCAGCAAAACGCATAAAAAAGGAGCACACATTTTCATTTCATTGCATTTTCAATACAGGAAACTGACGGTCAGCATTAAAATAGTACTGTGCGGAAGTTTTATGAAATGAAAATAGTTCTTGTCCAGGATTAATAATTTAAGTGTTAGGTTTTTAATTTTTCCAAGAACTAACAAAAAGTGTGATATATGATTCGCCTTCAGTGTGATATATGATTCGACAGTCAAACAAATTAGCAATCGCAATTCAATTAAACTTAGTCAAATAATTTAAATAATAGAAAAATAATTACAAAGGACTTACACATACCAAAAATTGTTTTATTGAAAACTTTTGCAAATGGTCTGCCTGCTGGTGGTGAAAAATTAAATTTTTATACTGGTTATAATTGAATATTTAATAAACTTCCTAATGAGTTTTAAATGAATCAAAGTAGATATTCATCAGAGTATATTTTTTGAAAAAAAAAAAAAAAAAAAAATTAATATCGTATCCCCTGATTTCATAAAAAGCGATATTGAAAATCTTTATCTATGAATCTAAAAATGTTCCATACTTTCGCTCACCTAGAAAATTCCGCTACAATGTATTTTTTCGGAGCAAAAAGCCTTTCCAATAATAGAAACTGCATTTTTGAAACAATTATTGCACAGTGTAATTCTTTGCAATGCATACCAAATTAAAATATAAAGTTTATCTAACAAATATTTTGAATATATAAAAGCTAAATATAAATTTACTGATATTAATTTAATTATAAAAAACGCCAAACGCTAAAAGTTACGCTCATATATTTCTCTTTCCTCAAGCTCAATTACACTTGATCTAATCAAGCGATCAAATACAGTTTGCCAACATTTAGTTAAAAAGTTATCTAACAAATAAATGAAATTATAATTTTGTATTAAAAACACGTACTCTATGAAACAAAACACACACGCGTGCACACAATTGCAACGCATCCTCCGTAGAAGGCAATATTCAAAAACAAATGCAATATACAACATAAAACTTGATAACATGGGAATAGAAAATTGCTTCAACAATTACAGTTGAGTTGCGTTCAGTGCCAGCTGAAGCTGCTACAACTGCTGCTATTGCTGTTGCTGTTTCTGTTGTTGCTTGATATTTCACTGTATGTTGCTGACACAATTTCTTTAATTTTTCTTCGCTTTTTTTTTTGTTGCTGTTGTCTGACTCGTCTTTTAATATCTGCTTGTTAAGTTTTTTTCTTTTCGTATGCAATAATTTTGTTTGACGTACACCATGACGTATACGCAACCAACATTCATATGATAGTAATTGCAAGTCACTCATACGTCAGGGTATAAATTGAAAGAAAATTGTTACTGCACATATAAAGGCCAAGTAAAATTATAAAAATTTAAATATTAAATAAATAAATGAATGGAGTTACTTTGGAAAACTTCAAGGCTTTTATAATTGTAACTACATGTCCGATGTATAACACAAATCAAAAAAATCAGTCACAAAAACTTACGCAATTTACGCATGCAATTTGCCGTCACCAATTAGCAAGTTAAGCTTAATTTAGGCGTGCCACCTAAAAATATGAATATTTTCGTAATTTAAAAAGTTTGGTGGTTTAAGAAAGCGCTTTACAAAAATGGAAATGAACTTAAATCAAAAAGCGTCCAAAAATCAAATATTCCATTAAAAACAAAAAACAAAAATCGAAATATATTCGTTTTAATCTGACCGACAAAACTTACAAAATTAATATAAGCTTTGGTTCATAGAAAAGGATTCATTTAACTCCTAACTGGAGTTATTTTCTTAATTATTTTAGAAAATCATCTAAACATTCAAAGTGATATATCATTACAAATCTTAGTCACATAAAGATAAAACACAAAATATTTAATAATATGGAGATAACATTTTACAAAATTTTAATTTTAAAGAAAAATGTTCAGAATTTTGTTTTAGATGAATCATTGTACAACTCTGGCATATAAAACAAACAAAAAAATAAATGCACGAAAATATGAGAAATTCCAGCATGGACGCCAAGAAAAATGCAATTGAATGCAAACAAACAAACGAAATGCGAAAATGGTATTTCACATAGCTTGCACTTACACTAAAAGCTACACATTTTCTATAAAAATTCTTGCATTCATATATGATAAATAGGGTGGGAATTATTTTGGAAATTAATGTTTGCATATATTCTTAGTTAAGATTAAATAATAATTCAATTTAAGTTACCAATGATGATTCATTGTGGATATTTAGCAAACTCATTCGTAGAACCAATTTCGTATCTTAAGTTTTATATAGAAAAAACTTAGACCGTACAGAGTCAAAAATCTTTTAAAAATTATTTTAAAGTATAATGCAGCTTAAAGTTAATTTAAAAAAATAAATAAAATCAAACCACCCTTATTTAAATATATATTTGATCCAAAAGTATATATTTTCCTATGCCAAAGTGTAACTTAATTTTGCACTTTATAAATTAAATAATCAAAACATAACGGCCACCCTAATGTTCATATGTGTATGTGATAGCCTGCGTGAGTGAAATTTTTCTCCAATTTTCTTAAAAATTTTCATTTTGTTCATTATATTTTAAGACGTGTTTGCTTGCATGATTGCTGCTTTTGCTAAGCGTTTTAATTTGTAGCATGTCAAGACATGGATTTTATTTTATTTTTACTTTTCCTCTAATGCCATTAAGAACGCTTTGGATTTCTTTTATTTTTATATCATTTTTTTTTTAAATGCTTTCTTTTATCCAAGCAAACACGACAAAGAGTAATAATCTAAGGACTTAAGAAATTTGTTTAAGTCAGTTAATGCATTTCATTCAGCTTCTTGGTTGCTGTGTTGTTGTGTCGGCAGCGTTCGAGCAATGGTTGTTCATATTGCAATACCCTTTACTCTCGTTTAACCACCACATGTTACTGTCAATTAACTATATTTGTGGTCGTGGTCATGGTTGTGGTTGATAAGCCAAAAAGGATTTACACTAATGATTTGCTTAATTTTGTGGCTTGGCTGTGTGCATGCAAGCGTGTATATGTATTAATATTCGTTTGTATGCAAGCGCATTTGTATGGTGCAATGAAACATTAAATTAATAGCAATTTATTTACGTTTAATTGTTAAGAATTAAGTTGTATGGTATAGCAGTAATAAATGATTGCAAATAAATGAATGATTCAATTTGTTCCTTGATATTTTCTTAAGGCTAGAGGACGTAAACAAATTTTAAAATATTAAATTTTATTTGTTTTTGAAAATGTCTCACGCATATTATTAGTCAGACATCAATTGGTCTTAGTTATTTATAAAGTATGTAAATTTTATTCGTTAATTCGTCAATTGTATTTGGGTTTTGTGAAATTATCGAACAACATCGGACTAACGAGCAACAAAGTAACTAGGTGACTGATAGTTTTCTGTAAGTTGGTAACATAACAAGCAGCTGTTCGCTCCAAAGCGTTTGCAGTTGAATAATTTAAATTTTTGCAACTTTTGTGGCATTTTCGTGTTTTTACTTTACTTGTACTTTTCATATTAAAAACACAAAATCAGCTGTTACTTCTAGAATGACAAAACGAAACAAGCATAGGACTTTCACAGTTAAAAACTAACCGAAAACTATCGAGGCCGATGTGAATACCGCTAATATGATTTTTAAGATTTCGATAGATGATAGTGATGACGGTTTTGATGTTGCCAGCTCCAGACCAATAGTGCACGGGTTTTTCCAATTTGTAATTATTAAACTAAAATCATTTCATTCAGAAAAAATGCTTATTTTTTGAGGAAAAAGTCCTTATATTTTGAGGAAAAAGTCCTTATATTTTGAGGAAAAGGTCCTTTTAATTTGAGGAAAAAGTCCTTATTTATTTTTATTTTGTTATTTAATTTTTTTTTTTAATTTTTTTTTAAATTTTTTTTTAAATTTTTTTTTTTTTAATTTTTTTTTAATTTTTTTTTTGTTTATTTTATTACTTTGTTTTTAATTTTTTTTTTATAAATTTTTTATTATTGTATTTTATTTTTTTTTTGTTTTTTTTTTCGAATTTTTTTGTTTTGTATTTTTTTTGTATTTTTTTTTTTTTGTTTTTTTATGTTTATTAATTGTTCTTTTTATTAACGCAAAAAATGTTTCCACTGTCAATTTGACTCTCAAAGTTGACGTACTTGTGTCTATCAAGACATAATACTTTATAGCTATTTTTTTTATTCATTCTAAAATATATTAATTTCTGACTACCATATGCATAAAGCGAACATTTCAGCTTGGGACAGTTGGTTTTTTAAAATTTTTATTTTGAAAAACACTATGTTATTTTCATTTGGAAAACATTTTTTTCTTATTTTTGTGAAAAAAAAAACAATGTTATTTTCAAAAAATATTTTTAAACCTATTTTGAAAATTTCTCACTTAGTTTTTTTTTTTTTATGTATAAGCTTCATTATATTCCCTTTCCAAAAAATACATAAAAATAAAACCCTTTGATATTTTGAGTTGAATTTTTCGTACTATGCAAAATAGTGGTAGGCAATTGATATAAAGAGCGAAATTCTGCTGTCAGTTGTGACCAAAGTTATCCCAGTTATTGTTAAATGAATGAAATTTTCAAACTGCAGTGATGAAATCAATTCTAGGCTTTTGTCTTTAAAATCAGAGACTCCAGTTTGAAATGGAAAACTAATTGCAGCGGTAAATATCATCAGTCTGCTGATCTTTTTTCATGTGATTTTCAAAAAGCTGACTGAACTAGTGCTTGTAGTAAAAGACTGCAGTTTTCTTCGTAATGAAAAAGATTTCAGTTAAAGACTGCAGTCTAGTTATTGGCGTTAAAGACTGCAGACCCATTCAGATTGCAGTTAAAGACTGCATTTTTCTACAGAATGAAAAAAAATTGCAGTTAAGGACTGTGGAGAGACTGAATTTTTGACTGAGTAAGACTTACTGCGTTTGATGACTGACAATCATTTTCTTAAAAAGCGTCTGCTGACTGCAGTTTTTTTTTTACACTCATGAATGCCACAATATTTTGCGCTTCATGCCAGTTGATTAGAAAGCTTAAGTAGCTGCAGTTTTTTTATAGTGCTGTCGATATATTTAAATTTTTAAAAAATTACTTTCTAAGATACCAAGGATAATTCAAAAGAATTACTATGCTTGCATTCTCGAAAGTACTATTTCGATGTGGATTATTTTAATGCTTCCTGCCTTCAACTACATCAAAATTGTGTCTTCACATTTTCTATGTTTTTTTTTGTGTTTCACATTTTGCATGGCAATATTTCCAGAGCTAAAACTTTCAGCACTAAAGTGATAAACCATTTTCTTGTCCTAATCTTTAAGTATTATCATGTAAAATTTTAAGCAAATCGAAGAAGTTCCTTTCCGAGTTTTTGCTCAAAAAGTTTTGACATTAATTTTTAACTGTTTCGTTAAACTGAATATCACCTTGAATTGATTTTTCTCTCTCATATTTTAGCAAATAATTCACATTAATTCCAAACACCATACCATGCCAACAGGATTTACCTGCCACATAGATTTTGACCCCACAACACTTTCGTCATTGTTTGCCTTGGCTGGCATATGCTATAGAATTTTTAATAGCTTCCATGTTCAGTTAACACATTATCCTTGCTTTCCTGGCAGCTGCATACGTACAATTTGCTCAATTGCAAGAGTTTCCTTCGAAATTTCATTAAATGTTCATTTGTTTTGTGTGTGTGTGTCTTTTGACTCAAAACTACAACGAGCAACGTCAGCTTAATGACGTCACTTGCATTAAAATGTTTAAAAATACATCCATACACTTGCCACTATGACAGAGACGGTGAATATTGGCTACGGAGTGCGCATGCTTATGACTCAACATTTGAAGCACTCAAATTTTACACGATTTATGGTCGGCACATGGTTTATCTTGATTCTCTTGAGTATTTTCTTTGAGTTGAGTTGTTTTGTCTTCAATTTGCTCTTGTTTGTTTTGCTTTTGCTTTTTAACTGGCATTGTTGTTGTTGTGGACTTTTTGTTTCCTTCTGCTTTTGTTTTTTTGTTTCGTGTAAATTAATTAAAAATGTATGACAAAACAATTATTGCTGACCTTGTTTTTCTCTTTCGCTCATATGCTGGCAATTTTTACGCGTTGTTTTGTCTTTTCTTGTTTCGTTGAAGTTTTTTTATTTATCCTTTTAGTGTTTATTATTATCCTGTGCGGGCAGGACATTCTTTTACAATCTGGTTTTGTAAGCTTTGTATTTGTTTTTTCTTACCAGCAATTTTATCGTCGTTAAATGTTTTTTGTTTGTGTTGTGTATAGGAAACTTTAAGGTACGTCGTGAATTATATGCAACATTCAAATATTTATGGATGTGTTTTAGAGTGTCTGTTGATTTTGAACTTTTTCTCTAAACTACTGCCGGTATTCTAATATTTTTTGTTAAAAAAAAAAACCGAACACTAAGTTTTTATTTATTTACTTAGAACTTTTGGATTTACAGCAAATGCTGGAAACTTTGTGTTCTTTGTTTTGTAAACATTTTAACAATAATAAATAATCTATTTTTCTTTGTGTGGAAATATTTTTTATTTTTTTCCTTTTTTTTGTAAAAAAAGCTCTTTATTAACAAACAAAAAAATGCCAAGTAATTTTTCCTACAGTTTTCGAGTAGTGAAATTTAATTTTTTTTTGGCTAAACACATTTTTTTGGTAATATTAGTGTAGATTAAGTGTCTCTCCTAATTTCTTGAAATTTTATTATGTTGTAGAGCTCAGTATACTGATTAGGAAACGCCTGACGTTTAATATCATGTGTAACACTTGGTGATAGCACCTTTAACGACAAAGATGTCGAGCAAGCAACGAAAAGTTCGTGAACTCATTTTGTACACATACCTCCAAAATCCATAGTTAAAATATTCAGCTATAGCAAAAATAGTTGATGTGTCAGGAAGAACTGTTTTGACAGTTATTTCTAATTATAAAAAGAATCTACGAAAAAAAAAGTTCTGGCAGAAAACCTGAATTTTCTAAGTCAAGGGTAGTGGCGAAAGTGAAGGGTCTTTTTAAGCAGAATCCCAGCACCTCAGGGCGAGATATGGCGGCTATAGCAAGTATATCAAAGTCTACTGTATAAAGGATAAAGGAAAAAAGTAAGCTGAAGACATATAGAGTTCAAAAAGTACCAGATCGTTCTGATAAAAAGCAGTTGATGGCTGAGATACGAGCCCGAAAATTGTATGAAAGATACCTGACTAAATTTGATTGCTGCGTTATGAATGACGGAAGTAACGTCAAAGCAGATTTTAAACCACTACCTGGGCACGAATATTAAACGTTACCGAAGAAGAGGCATATGCCTAGTGAATTCAAAGAGATAAAAAATTTCGAATATGTGGTGTGGCAGCTCATATGTACCTGTGGCCTCAGAAGAAGCTTCTTTATTACGCAAGGCACAATCAATTCAAATGTTTATATAGACGAGTGCCTCGAAAAACGTGTTCTACCATTTATTCGTGCACATGAAGGTACAGTGATGCTCTGGCCTGATTTCGCAACCTCTCATTACTCTGAAGCTACGATGGCATGGTATCAAAGAAAAAAGATTGATTTTGTACCAAAAATATCAAATCCGCCCAACTGCCCAGAGCTTCGCCCAATTGGGAGATATCGGGCTCTAATGAAAATAAATCTGTGAAAGAGTGGTAAGACTACAAAAAACTTACAAGACTTTAGACTTAAGTGGAAAAGTCGATGAAACACCTGTATAAAATTTAATATGGGCCTTAAAAAAAAATTTATAAATTTTTATGAAAAAAAAAAAAAAAAAAAAAAATTGATAATTAGTTTTTAGTTATTTATATTCTTAAAACTTGCGATTAGTAATAAAAAAAGAAAAAGGACCAAAAAGTTCATTGGGTATTTTTTTATAACTGAAAATAAAAAGGAAACATTTTTCTGGACAGTCCTTACATAATATAAACAAAAATATTAATGCTATAAATAATAATAATTTTTTGCAACTTTCTTTGTAAAAAAAAATAAACTATTGCTTTGCAAGTAAAGGGATTTTGAAATTTTCATCATAAAATTATGCAGAAATCCTTCATTGTTTTTACCATTTTTACCTATGCTTAAAGGACTTTAGTAAACGAAATTTGTCATAATTTTACTAGTGGAAAATTGCAACATTTCTCATTTTCATAACACTTAACATACATACATACAATCACATGCACACACACTTTCTCACTCGCAATCACTGTTAATTCCTATTCATATAAAATAGCCAATTATGAGCCCAGTTAATTGGACTGACTTTTTTTTCTACTTTACGAACTGTCAAATGATAGGGCATGGTTGGAGGGTGTCACCATGAGCACTGCCACACTTGACTTTATAGTTATATCCGTTTTCAGCGTTTTGTTTTTTTTTCTTTTCGTCTTTATACTCCCACTTCGCTCATTTTAATTTCTATACACTGCGCTGTGCAGCTACGAGTATTATTGCTTTTCGCGGCCTGTTTCGTTTGTATTTTTTTTTTTTTTTTGAAAGATGTCAATAAATGTACAATGCGCACCTGATGTCGTTCATACAGTAGCATTTTAAGTAGTTTGAGGCCAAAGTAATTTAATTTTTATTTAATTAATTTTCATTTGCAAGAGAAATATAATTTGAGCATTTTGCTTGTGACCAAAAGTATCAAAAATATGCTATATATGTATTTCCAGCTTTTGCCTGAAATTTTATACGCATCAAATTTTTATATCACAAACTAATATTTGACTGTGACTAAATACTAATGATAATATTTTTGCCTTAACCTAACGATAGATTTAGTTTTTATATAGGTTTTATTCAACCAAAAAGTGTAAAGAATGTATTTTTCGTGGATTGGCCGAAATCAATTCAATGTTTCTAAATTTACTGCGAACAAACAGACAAACTTTTTCATTCATGCGATGCGTATGAGCAACATTTGCATTTTTAGTTATTCAATCAAAAAAACGATGAATTTATGTAAAATATAGCTTTTACAAATTCAACTAAATAAACATTTTGCTTAAATTTAAAATTTTATTTATTAAAATTATTTTTTTCAAAAAAACATTTTTTTAAGTCATATGTAAGAGTGAAAGTAAGTGCCTAAAGCTAAATAGATTTGTAACCTGGACAATTTTTAGTGAGGAAGTTGACAAAAATATGAATTTAAAAAAAAATATGCCTTTTTCCGAAGTATTTTAAATGAGAAATTCTAATTTATTCCTGACACGTGTTGATATTTATCAATTGGGCTTGTATTTTACGCAAAATTATCGCCTTTTAATGCAAAGAAATTAAAAAAAAAAACATTTTTGACGGATACCCGTACATGTACATAAGAAACTCGAATATCTAGAAAATATACTAACGAAGTTATGAACAAAAATCAGCAGTTTCTGTTATAAGCTCAAACAAACAAATAAACTTTTCAGCAAAGGGTTTACGTGTCGTATGAGTAACATTCATTAAACTTCTTAGGTAAATTAAACGATAAACTGATGTTAAATAGGAGGTTCTCAATTAAAGTGTACATTTATGTTCAGACAGTGTAATTTACACTCTTACTTTTCACTTGCGTCAACGTTATATAATTTTCACGCAGTAAAAGTGAAAATTTGGAAATTTCAAAACTCGATGAAATCTCTTACGTGTAGAGCTTTTGAAAAAAATAGCATTTAATTACATTTTTTTAGATAGGTAACTAGTCCATTTAATTGTGTCCTTTGCTTATACTTTGCTAATATTGGTACCTCCATTTAATTCAAGGATAATAAATTCGTTTTCAAAACGCAATTCATATTTTTCTGTTTGCAAGATCTACATATTAACGTTCATAAAATAGTGCATATTTATATCTAATAAAAATATTTCGCCAGATATAGTTAGATTTATTTTGCGCTTATGTTATTATGAGTGTCAAAATTTCAAATTACAACTTGTAGGTTTACGCATCGCATAAGCTATGATTAATTACTAAAATGTACTTTATGTCTTTATAAAACGGTAGATGTAATTCAAATCTAGTTTTATAAAAGTCTAAAGTCCAAAGAATGATCAAGCTTAAATTTTATTCAAATCGGTTCAGTAGTTTCTGAAACAAACTTGAACAAACAGACAAATTGTTCCTCTTTATAAACTTTAATATAGTTTTCCATTGAACCGGAAATATGTAAAAAGTTCCGCTATTTTAAATTTGCTTTTGCGCCAATCTTACAAATTGCACTTATTGAATTCAAAAATATTGACGAAATGCTGGCCTGTCATAATTTGTCTTTACATCGCTGTTTAACGCAGTCGATCCGCCACTGTTTTATTACCCAGCAGTCAATGCTGACCCTCACATTCGTCCCTCTAGGGCAGTAATTTGGATGCCATTTGGAATTTTTATTTGTATTGCCTACATCAGGGCGCGTTACGATTATATGCTGTGAACTCGACTTTTTCGGTCATTGTTATTGTTTTATATACATATATATATGAAAATATACAACATTTTGACAACAACTGTTTAATTATTTAAATTGCTTTTGAGTTGTTATTTTCGTATGAAATTACATTTATGTAATATAAATTTTTTAATTGTTATTTTGTACTTTAGTTTTTTAATATATTTTAGTGTATCTCATTAAAGTTATTGCGCTTTATTTATTTATGTGCCTATGTACTCGTTCATTTAAGTAGTATGTGTATTTGTTTTAGTTATTTTATATAACATTTAGTTAAACTGCATTTTTGTTATCATTATTATTCATATTTTTTTCTCTCAATTTTTCTCTCTCTCTCTTTTATTGTTATTTTTCTATTATTTTTTATCGTACATTTTTTTAATTGCTTGCTGTTATTGCCTGTGCATGTGTATTTTGTGTTGTATTTTTGCTGCGCCTGTATGCTGTTTGTTGCCGCTTGCTGCATTTTGCATTACGCCATGCTTGAACGCCTTAATGCATGCAATGTATTTTGTTGCGTATCACTCGCAGTATTTTGGAAAGCAAAATCAGGTTTGTGTCATTTTTTATTATTATTATTTTTATTAATTTTTATTCATTTTCATAGCTGATGTTTGATTTTTTTAGTTAGATTGTTTTGTTTTTATAATTGAACTTTTTTTTTGTTATGACAAAGTTTTGAAATCGCTCTATTACATCATTTTTACTAGACATTAGTTGAAAAATATCTTATCTTTAAAATAAATCTCAGTTATTTATATTTTCAATTCAGTAAATATTTTGTCAATTTTGAAACATATCTGTTAGTATCTTGATGGCATTAAGTAAAATTTTGCAAAATTTTTGCACAAAAAAAAAAATAAATATTTTTTCAAGCTTTTGTGGTTAATTTTTCAGGTTTGGCTCTTGTTTAATTTGCCCTTAAGTAAAAATGCTTAACAATTTTAGAAGAATATTCACCCGAAAAATCCGCTGTGACGATTTTACTAAACTTTTTTTTTTTTTTTGATAATTTTCGTATCAAAATAGTTTTCTGATTTTTCCAGAGATAAGTTGTCAAATTACTCGAAAGAACCTAAATAATGTCAAAATATGATTTTTTTTTTGTTAAAAACACTATACATGTTATGAAAAATTATCCAACATATAAACTAAAAAAAATTACCAAAAACTCTTAAAATATTTTCGTCAAGGAAACGAATAATAAAAAATCCTTTATGAAAAATAGAGCCGAATTTCATGTCATAAATTTACCAACATTTTTCTAAAAATTTTAAAATTTTAATGTTTGAATTTTATATTTTTTTTTGGAGATTTTTCTTTTCGATATCTAGGTGATCTTTCTCTTATTTTGATGTCGAAATTTGAAATTTCTTAAACAATTTTGATTTAACGTGCACGACTTTGTTAAAGGAATTTTTTTCACTGAAAACTTTAGCATAAAATACCCCAATATCCTAACGTACTAGAAAAATTCTGTAGTCAAATTAAATTGAAAAAATTTGTAGAATTGACGAATTTGAATGTCGAAATGCTGAAAGGTTTATTGGCTATTGACAACACCCTAAACATTCCGAGCCAGCGTCCTTGAAAATCCCTAAATTTATTGGCTCAGATACTCGCACTTAAATTTTTCTTGTAGGCCTGTTTTTTCAGTGTTCAAATGTCTATTCAAAATTCACTTTTTGTTTCTGAAATAGCAAAGTTCCCGCTTCTTTAGATGAGCTTGGAGTTCCAATAAAAAACTTATTATTGACCAAGTAGCATTAGCAATAACCTTTTAGTGACCAATTAGATGCAATTCTTTTTTCAACAAAACTCCTTTGACGAGATGCCAACTTCTTGGTGCCGACTTATTCTCAGGAAAAAAGATTTCGGCCATTTGTCACTTATCCCTCAAGAACTATAATGAAAACTCGCTTAAAAAGTCATTTACAAAATGGACGAAGAGCAGAGTGGCAAGTGCGGAACTTCATGTCAAAGACTAGGGTCTGGTAGGAATTCGAAAGCTTCCGAAATAGGCATCAAAGTTTTGTTGAACGAGCAAAAAAAAATAAGGGTTATAAAGTTTTTTTTTACACCAAAATTTAAGCTTATGAATTAATTTTTTAATATTGCTACCAAAGAAAAAAAAAAATAATTAAAAAAAAAAACGGCGGGTTGCACTCCAGGAGTGCCGACAGAAGTGAAAACCAATCGTTTAATGGCAAGTTAGTGTGTTAGTTGGTATGTGAGTGTTTTCTTTTTATATGGCAATGCAATGGAAGACAAAAACGGAATATGTATTCAAATTTTACTCTCGCTCTCATTCTCAATTGTCAACGCAACAACGCGGAATTTGAAAGAAACAAACATGTAAACATAACAATCGTTGAATGAGAATGGACTATGTCAGTTAGTGTGTCTGCTTTGCTTTTTGTCTTCCACTTGGAATATTTATTTAAAAGAAACAATAGAACATTCAAATTTTACTATCGCATTCATGACGGGGAATCCCGATGACGGTCGGTGTCGCGAGTTTATACTTTTTTCCTCAGCCGCACAACGTGCCATAAGAAGTTTTTACTTCAAAAAGTCATGAACTTTTTCCCAAAAAAAATTCGCCATTTTATGGATAAATTTTTCTTTTTTTTTTGAGAAGGCCGGAAATTGCTTTTTTTCAACTTGGTAACCTTTTTCTGGGCGGTATTACCCTTTATAATTTTTGGTCAAATTCAAATTAAGAAAAATCGCCCGAAAAACAAAAAAAAAAAATATTCAAAATCTCCACGAAATCTGAAATTTTATAGAAATTTTTTTTTGCGCTATTTTCTCTTCTACTTGCGGACATTTTTTTCCCGTAATTTTTTACAAAGTTTTTTTTTTTTTAATTTTGGAAATTCTTCATTTGTTTTGGTCGTAAATTTAATTCTTCCTTTTTTTCACAATTATTTTTCAAAGATTTATTTAGCCAACAATCATTTGACTTCCATGGAAATGTTGTTGCCATTTCTCCTCATATCAGAAAGCTACAAATATATTTTATTCAAATGCTTCTGCTTTGACATTTTTCTCATATTCGCAATTTTGTTTTTTTTTTTGGGGAAAATTCATTGTAACAAATGTCACATATACAATAGCATTGATATTGCAATCTTTAAAACAATCTTAGAATTTATTATCAATCCGAAACTATTCAAAATACAACAGAAGCGATTGAAGCAGACGAAACTTTTATCATTCATACGAATAATTTAACAACTTTGTGTTTTATGTCTTTTCTTTCCATACTCCAACACACGCACACATTTGTTCGTACACAGACAACAATCGCTGCTTTCGGACGAACAAGCCAAGGAAGTTGAACAGATACTCTCTGCTGCACCCTCAGTAGGTGTTGCCGTTGCTGCGGCAGTTGCCACTGCAACAGCAGTTGCAAGTCCCACTAGCATTCACAGTATAAGAAGTAACAACGAAGAGGCTACATCACCACATTCGCCACGTTCAATTGCATCTAGTGGCGGCGGATCGAGTGCACATGACCAGACCTATAACATTAATGAGTCACCCACACATGAAATAAATGCAAACATACAGCAAAAGGAAGCAACCATCATTATCGATGATTTGCAACATGATGATGATGAAGACGACGACGACGATGCAGAGCAGGATATTGATGTAGTTGGCATCAGTAGTCGCAGTAGCATCACTACAGCTGGTGGTGTTGTCGTCGATGCTGGTGGTCGTTTTACTCATAAATACGACGAAGAAGAACCAGAATGGTTGCGTGATGTGCTCGAGGCACCAAATCGTAGTCTAGAGAATTTGTTAATTTCACACTGCAATCAGCAGCAACAGACGCCAATAGCCAGCGTCCGAAAGCATTCCTCTGAGGATATTGTCGTTGCTGCTGCAAAAGTTGAGACCAGTTACGACGAAGAAAATAACAGCACAATCTTTTTACACTCACATCACCAACAACAACAACAGCAGCAACAGCAGCAGAAGCAACAACAAGGACAACAAGACATCTCCGGTTTGCTTAATCAGTCATTCATCCAAGATAGTAGTGGCGCCACTGTTGCCGTCAATGGCAATAACATTTGCAACGAATCTTCATCGTTGCACGAATCAATTGTCTCTGTAGAATCAACACATTCGGACGGAACAACAACCCAGAATCAGACGACAACCATTGATGACAGCATTATATCGAGTAAACACAATTCCACGTACTCACTGGCGGATGGTGAACAAAATTCGATAACAACAACAACTGAACTAGACGATTGGCAGTATTATATACCGGAATATCCGCCGATACGCAGCAAGGAGGTGTATGTTGAGTCGGGTGTACATTACTTTGAAGATGGCAACTTTTGGATGGAAGTGCCAGGTTAGTGAAACAAAGAAATTGTCAGATTTGAAATTTTTTATAAAGCTATAATGGAACACTAATTATTCCTTTGCCCTCTTTTAGGTCTACTCGACTTTGATGAAGATGACTTAGCCTATCCACCTATACCTGTTAAGAAGAATACAAAAATCCGCTTTAGCTCTGGACCCATACAAGTTTTTTCCACTTTCTCCGTAACCGATTATGATCGTCGCAATGATGATGTTGATCCTGTGGCCGCATCCGCTGAATATGAGCTGGAGAAGCGTGTCGAAAAGATGCACGTCTTCCCTGTTGAATTAATGAAAGGTCCAGAAGGTCTTGGTCTTAGTATAATTGGTATGGGCGTTGGTGCCGATGCTGGTCTTGAAAAATTGGGAATATTTGTAAAAACCATAACAGATAACGGTGCTGCCGCACGTGACGGACGAATACAAGTGAGTTGAAATTTTCAAGTTTTAAAGTGTAACACCGTCTGACTGACGGACGGTTCGTTCTAATTTTTTAAAACTTTTAAATTTACTCAGGTTAACGATCAAATCATCGAAGTCGACGGTAAAAGTTTAGTGGGTGTAACACAGGCTTATGCCGCCTCTGTGTTACGCAATACATCTGGTCTAGTCAAATTTCAAATTGGACGTGAACGCGATCCTGAAAATTCAGAGGTAGCACAGCTGATACGCTTAAGTTTGCAAGCAGATCGCGAAAAAGAGGAACGTCTGAAGAGGTTTTTATTTTTACATGAAATTGCTACGGACTTTAAAATCTCATTTATTTTTGTAGACAACAAGAGGAATATCTACGTCGCACACTCGACTATTCAGAGGATTCAACACAGCCAGCTTCGGCTAATTCAAGTGTCTGTGAAGGACCCTCCAGTCCTGTACAAGTCGAACATCCAATGGAGGTCGAAGCAACACACTCGCAAGAGGTAGAGTCTCTGAAGAGGCTGCTACAGGAGGTATGTTAAGCTTCGGCGTTGTAGATAAATTTAGTTTTATTGTATTTCAATGAAATGTTTTTAATGTGCATTTTTCTTTTCATTTTTCTTATTTGTATTCAAAATTTAAACGTGGAATTTTATAACGAATTTATTGTCATGCAGCATAAAGCGGTAATTGGAAAATAGTTGTTTAAAGTATCCCGTTTTTGTCATGCAAAGTTCAATATTTGGTAGCTCTTAAAGTGTGTTTGAGTGAATGGGGATTTATTGTTTTAATTTTTCTTTGCATTAAATTTTGTTTCATTAATTAGTTGTGTTATGGTCTGGGTTAGACTAATGGTTGTAGAAGAAGTAAGGGAATCATTTTGACATTAATGCATAATAAGTACAGAATTCAAAAATTTATTTCCTTCGATAACTGACATTTTTTGGGCTTAGACCCAAAGTTAAAATACTCGTTTACTCGCCTTAAGTTAACTTAATGGGGCTTTTGTTGACTAAATCTGCCTAGTTCGTTCTATTGTTAAATGAGAGCGTGAAAATGAGAGAAACAAACTGCTGTTCACTCTCTCTCCGTAAAATAGTTAGCAGAAATCGCCTAAAGAAGTTCAGTGGTTAAATTTAGTCAATTGACAAAAACGAAAATAGTTGTCAATCAAATAAATAACTTTCGTAACTAATTCTTATATCCCAGCGGCAAATATGTTATACACAACATCGATGAATAGTTATACTCATTGTAGGCAGTAATGCTCACAACTTCAACCACAACTGTAAATTCTTTTTACAAAGGGATGGCCGCTTTGTAGGCAGCTTGCCTACATCTCTATTCACAAAGTGTAACAAACAAAAGGCAGATTGCCTTAAAACATCGCTTACTAAGTGCCTGTATATTTTAGCTACTTGCCTACATCTACACATACAAATCATGCAGCCTACAGGCAAGACATCTTACATCCATATACAAAGTAAGCAAACTGCCTACAGCTCCATATACAAAGTAGGCAGCCAGCAAGCAAACTGCCTACAGCTCCATATACAAAGCAGGCAGCCAGCAAGCAAATATACAACATATCACAGCAACAATTTCATATGTGAAACATACAACACAAAGGGTATAGCTTTTCATATATGAAAAGTCAGAGTACTTCATCGATTTGCCGCTGGGTTTTTTAGTGAAATCTCTCTCTGGGAGCAATTTCTCTATCACTCTTTCGAACATAAACTCAAACAGCTAAATTTTATTTTCACCTCACAAACTTCCAAGGATGCCTATTTGTTACTAACTATATTTATGAGGAAATCTCGCGTAATCTCACTCTTTCGTATTAAAACAAAATAATGAAAACTAAAAATGTAAACACTCTGTTCCCAGTATGAACATAAATTCATAGGAATTTTTAGAACATTAATCCAAATGCGTTAGTAAAAATAAAGCGAAGGCGATAAAGAAAAATGAGAATGCAATTGCACTACCCGGTGGATTTTTTTGGGATGAGACAAAACCAAATTTTTCTTAATGATTTAACTGTTCAGAACAAGATTCTATTACACTGTGTAGAGTAAAATTCGAGAAACATCGGCTGATGTCAACCATGGTTAACTTAGGGTCGAGATAACGGTAAATTAACCGGTAATTGACACGGTAACAAACGCTCTTGTACGACTCTTTTAATTTTATGTCTGAGAGCTTTGGTGTCTGAGGCAAAGTTGTTACTCCGGAAAACATTTTTTTGTAAGCTAGCAATGTAAAATCTAGTGACAATTCAAAAATTGAATGATAGCTGTTCAATAGTCAGGAGTTTTTAAAAGTCGAATGTTTATTTTAATAAGGTACCTACAAATTATCTTTCTTGCATTTTTTATTGCAAGTCTGAGAGGTTTGGTGTCTGACGCAAAGTTGTTCCTCATAAAAAGACAAAAAATTGTTCCATTTACAATACCCTTCCAGCACCAATTCTTAATCCTTATATGGAGCATTTTCAACTTTTATGAAAAAAGACACCAAACCGCTCAGGCTTGAAATAAAAAACTATCGGATTTGTATCTTATTAAAATAACATTAGACTTTTTAAAAACTCCTGACTATTGAACAGCTACCATTCCATTTCGGAATTGTCTCTAGATTTTACATAACGTTCTAAAAAAAAAACAAATAAATTTATAATAGGGAGAATCTCTTTAGTTACTGAACATCTTTATAAAACATTTTAGCAGAAAATATTCGTACCTACGATTCGTCATATCCTTACTACAATTTGTATTCAAAATGTTTCTTATAAAATTGATAGGCTTTTTTTTCTAAAGGTACTTCTTTGCACAAATCATTATATTTACACACTGTTTATTTTTCTATAATTTTTATTTATCTTTTATTGAGTTCTCTTAAATTTTTATTTTTTTTTCCATTTCGTTTTTATTTTAGAGTGAAATGAGTTGCTTATTAAAAGACGACATTATACAAAACCTTAAGCGAAAGGTGGGTTTTGTCGATATTTGTTATACTCTCTTGTTCTATACTATTCTCTCTTTACCATAGTCACTCACATATTATGCATGCTTCATTGCGTACCATAAATATTAGTAATTCTAACTCTTATTTATTCTCTCTACAGCTGGTCAAATTGGAAACTACCGGCAACGAAAACGAGTTACTCAGCGAACGTCTACGTCAGACCGAACGCGAGTTGACCAACATTAGAAAAGAGGCTTTAAATCTGCAAAATATGTTACAACAATCACAATCACAATATATGGCATTGGATAAAAAATACAATAAAGCCAAACGTTTGGTACGCGAATATCAAACACGTGAAGTAGATATGGTGCATCGTGAGGAATTCTATCAACAGCTACTGCAAGAAAAAGATACCGAATATAATGCGTTGGTGAAGAAACTTAAGGATCGCGTCATCAATTTGGAACATGAGTTGCAGGAAACACAGCGAAAGGCTGGGTTCCCGGTCATGTTGCCCTATGATAGCACGACCTTAAAGTTGACACCACAAATGATGCGTAAGGCGCCACCAAAACCGCTATTTCACAAATTGGAACATGAACTATCCGATACAGAGATATCGGATCTCTCACCGGATGGTGAAGGCGTTAAGACGGCAACTGTTGAACGTAAGGTGCCAATAAAAGATGAATTGGATGCAGCAGTGCCGCAGCATGAATTACTTGACAATTCAGCTACAAAAACTAAAATCGATTTGGGTGAGTGTCATAAATTGAATTTAAAAATATTAAACAAATGCTATTGTAATTTATTGATTTTACCATATAATTAATGAGCTTAAAATATTGTAAAAGAGTGATTTTTTTTTTGCAATTCATATAAAATATTTAATCTAAATTTAATTGAGCAAAGAAAATATGTCATATATGTTTGATAAATTTTAACGAGTTTGAAATATCAGACTTAAAAAAAATGCATTGTATGTACACAACCAGCGGCAAATCGATGAAGTACTCGGATTTTTCATGTATGAAAAGCTATACTCTTTGTGTTGTATGTTTCACAAATGAAATTGTTACGACGATATTTTGTTTATTTGCTTGCTGGCTGCCTGCTTTGTATATGGAAATGTAGGCAGTTTGCTTTCAGGCTGTATGCTTTGTATGTGGAGATGTAGACAACTCGCTAAACTATACAGGCACTTAGTAAGCGATGTTTTAAGGCAATCTGCCTTTCGTTTGTTACAAATTGTATATAGAGGTGTAGTCAAGCTGCCTACGAAGTGGCCACCTCTTTGTAAAAAGAATTTATAGTTGTGGCTGGAGTTGTGAGCATTACTGCCTACAATGAGTATAACTAATCATCGATGTTGCTTATAACATATTTGCCGCTGGGCAGAAAACAAAAAAAAAATGACATTGTATCCTGTCCACTTTTTTTTTAACATAATAAGCTTACACAAAGAATTTTTTTTTTTTTTGAAATAATTAAATTTTTTTTTTATTTAAATCATAGTTAACAATATGAATCAATAAAAAAAGAAATCACTCTAAAACTTTCGCATCTACATTTGTTGCTCTCTTTACATATTAAAGTTCTTTTCACTGTATTCTTTAACTGATTTTAAGTTTTCGTAGTTTTCTCTTCTCTTTTAAGATTTACTCATTTAATTCATTAAATTTACATTCAATTCATTATGTTGTTCTTGTATTCTTTTATTTTTATTGTGTCATGTTGGCTGCCGTTCGTTGTTGTTGTTGTTCATTGTGTGCTTTTGTCTTATTGCGCCTACAAAAAAAAATAATTTTCAAAACCAAAAATCAAAAAAATCTAAAATTCGATTACCACACACCATGGCATTTTGAAAATCATAATTTTAAATTGAAAAATCCAAAAAAAAAAAAATCACTAAAGCATCCCGTGGTGGTTTAGCAAATCGTCAGTTGCCATCTTCGAACAGCAGCGGTAGTAGCAATAATTCCGTGTCCGCTTCAATAACTAGCAACAACCAAAAAAAACAACACCTCAGCAATAGCAGCTCTGTTGATTGTGCTATGGAAAATGATGCTGATGGTGATAGCGAAGATGATGAGCTACAAAAGCAGCTACATGAAGTAATGTTAGCCAATGGCAACCATCCCACTAATGGCCATCATCACCTTATTCACCAAGTTCCAACTGCCGCCACAACTGCTGCCATAACATTGAATTGTAACAATACATCAGCAACAGCCATTGCAACGACAGCTGGTGTCATTACAACGAATGCAATACCTTCGAATGAAAAGTTCGTACGCGAACAACAAATCAATCAACTTTACGCTCAGGTTCATAAGGACCATAACAAGCCAGCAATACATTCAACAATTCCGAACATTTTTAAGAATTTGGGCAATGATTGTAACAATTCTGTATCATCACCTATGATTGTTGGTGGTGGTGTTGGTTTAGGTATCGGTGAAATCGGTCGTGGTGGTATGACCACATTTGGTAGCACTGGTCGTAATGAGTTAAATAGTTCGTACGATTCAATTTTAGGCTCTAACGATAAACTCTCTGAGAATGAACAATCAACAGAGAATTGGATGTATCCGAGTCGTCGGCGTGTAGGACCTGGTGGTGCAATAATCAGTGGTAAAGTACCACCAACTTCATTTACGGAGCAGCTCAATCAAGCGCTAACCGATCGAGAGAGGTAAGTTCTGTTGATGGAATGTATTGTACAAAAACTTGACCGGCTTGTGCGATTGGGCGCGAAACGAGAGAAGGAAAATTTGTGGTTGTTTTCCTTTTGTCTCGATATCCACTGAAAGTTATTACAAAACTTTTAAGGAAAGAAATTAATTTTTTTTTTTTCAAAGTGTAGTGAAGGGGTATACCGCTCCCAAAGAATGCATGGTTTTTTGGAAGAACTATGACATTGAACTTTAATTGGCATACCGAAAATGGAAAACTACGAAGATAATTCCGATCGAATTTTTTGCAATCGTTGCATGAATACCCTCAATGTGATAAAATTTGTGAACTACATTGTTATTCCAATAGCCTAGAAAGTATTGAACCCGAATCACAAAGTTTTTGAATCTCGTAACGATTAGATTTTAGCTTCTGCATCATTCTCTTCGATGTTTCATTCAATCTACGTTTAGTTTAGTTCCATTATTATCGTTTTCAACAATCCTAAACTTCTTCCAGTTCCGACATATGCTATTCTCTTCTGTCCCAGCGGCAAATCGATGAAGTACTCTGAATTTTCATATATGAATACCCTTCGTGTTGTATGTTTCACAAATGAAATTGTTACTGTGATATTTTGTTTATTTGTTTGCTGGATGCCTGCTTTGTATATGGAGCTGTAGGCAGTCCGCTTGCTGGCTGCCTCCTTTGTATATAGAGTTGTAGGCAGTCTGTTTGTTGGCTGCCTGCATTGTATATGGAGTTGTAGGCAGTATGTCTGTTTGCTGTCTGATTTGATGGAGACGTAAGGATTGTGTAAGAATGCACAGTGGCAGATCTTTGAGAGTGGCAATTTCATCTGCCGCGTAGTGCAAACATGCAGAATCAACGCATGTTTGGGTAGGAATTAAAATATTAACTTATGTCTACGCTCCCTAGATCAGTATTAATCATCAAGGAAAAAGGTTTGTTAAGGACTTTACAAGATTTTAAAGAGTAATTTATATTTTCTCTGTAATTAATGCCATTCGTCTTATAGCAGATAACCTCAAAAGATACCTAAACCCATACTTTCTTAATGATTTTCTGAAGAAAGTTTTCACAGAAATAATAAGTACTCAAATTCTTCCAAATTTTAAAGGAACCTTTATAGTCCTTGGGCCCTGGAGTAAAAAAATTATTCATGACCATACTGCTCAAACTTTTTGTATGTGGTATTCACGTCGAGTCGGACAAATTTTGAGCGTAGCCAAGTATGATAGTGGGGCGTTTTCCTTTCAAGCCATTGCAAAGTCATGAATCTTACGGGACGAAAAAATTTATGACCTATATGTTACATTTTATTTTAATCAAGAGTTTTTTATACATAAAAAGCGTAAAACATTTTGTCGGACAAAAATGTTGGGGCGTTTAGCGTGTCCGACACGCCAACTATGCCAACTTTATGAAATCAAAAAATTTATGACCTAAGAGTCAGTTTTGGCAGAGTCCATTGTAAAAAATATTTAAAGTCAAGTGGTAACCTTGTCGGACAATTTTCAGGGGGGGGAAATTCTTCTCGGACACACTGAAGTCAAAGGTTTTGTGCAATCAAAAAATTTATTACCACAGATACCATTTTAATTTTTAATGTTTCTGTTGCATGTTAAATGCATATTGAACCACTTGTCGGACAAAAATATTGGGGACTTTTTTAATAAAAATTAAGAAACATTACATTTTCGACCTTATAATACTTGTATACGTTAATACGAGTACTTAATTTGAATTTTTTGTAAAAAAAATCATATATAGGGTGTTTTTTTTTAGAGGTATAGAGCTTCGAATTGAAATAAAACACAAGAAAATCGTTTTAATGTCCATCAATTTGGCTTTATTGGAAGGATAATTTTATGCCATTAATGTTTAAATATGATTTCGGGCATGTGGCCGCCGCGGCTGGCTCGAATAAAGCCAATTCTACAGGTCCAATTTTGAACCACTTTTTCGAGCATATGGGGCCGAATGTCGGCAATAACGCCACGAATGTTGGCTTCCAAGTCCCCTAACGTTTCTGGTTTGTTGGCGTAGACGAGCGACTTCACATATCCCCAAAGGAAATAATCCAATGGTGTCAAATCACACGATCTTGGTGGCCAATTGACAGGTCCATTCCGCGAAATTATGCGCTCAACGAATGTTTCCTTCAATAAATTGATTGTGACGTGCGCTGTGTGGCATGTAGCGCCGTCTTGTTGGAACCACAACTCATCCACATTCATGCCATCCAATTCGGGAACAAAATAGTCGGTTATCATGGCTCTATACCGGTCTCCATTAACGGTAACTGACTCTCCAGCATTATTTCGGAAGAAGTATGGCCCAATGACTCCACCAGCCCATAGAGCACACCAAACAGTCAGTTTTTGTGGATGTAATGGCGTCTCAAGGGTCTCATGTGGATTCTCTTCACTCCAAATGCGGCAATTTTGCTTGTTGACGTAGCCATTCAACCAAAAATGAGCCTCATCACTGGACAAAACTTAAACGTAAACTTCGCGAACTGAACCATTATTTTCGAAATAAATTTGCACGATTTGCAAGCGTTGTTCTTTTGTCAACCTGTTCATGATGAAATGGCAAACCAAAGTGAACATAAATGACATTAGAGTTGCCAGATTTGGCCATAAAATACCAGTTTTATCTCTATTCGAAAAACAAACCTCTAAAAAAAACACCCTGTACATACACCCAACTCTCTTTTTACACGGTACTTTTTTACACGATTTTGAAATAACACGGTTCAAAAATAAGAGCAAATAAACTTTTTTACACGAATTTTTTGTTCTTGCACGAATCTCAAAAAAGATTTTTTTAAGTTGTGTATACAGCCACAAAAATGCAATTGGGGAAATACCCGAATGTTATAATCAGTTTGTTTTTATCTGATTGCACTTCAACTTGAACACAGCATTAGGTTATTCAGTATTTATTTTGTGTTAATTCGATGGTGAAATTTAAAGTATAATTTGCATTCATGTTAATATTTTACTACTAATAAAGGTAATGTGTTAAATATTCGGCTTAGATAAGTTCTATAAATATGTTATATTATTTTACACCTTTGTTATGTTAAGTACACACCCGATTAATAAAATGCATAAATAACAACAAAATATGCCAAAGAGAAGAGCAAATTCGTTAGAAACTAAAATAAAAATCTTAGACTGTCTAAACTTTTTTTTGCACGGTTTTTGGGATAGTTTTTTCATCTTACACGATATTTTAAGGTTGTGGAACACATCCCCAAAATTTACCATATATCGCATGTATTTTATTACACGATTTTTTTTTTGCACGGTTTTTTAAGGAACGTATCTATCGTGTAAAAAGAGAGTTGGGTGTATATATAAGTTTCTACCTTTAAGCTAAATTATACTAAAATTGTCTTAGTAAAAAAAAATCAGTGAATTGTATTAATGAATGGTATTTAAAGAAATTACTACTATTTTCAAATTTTCACTACATTGTGCACAATACACAATCCTAAAAAATAAAAAAATTAAGCGATTATGATTATGGCTCTTTACCAACTGCCTATTTATACAAAGATATCTAAATGTAGGCGCCGTTTTATGGTCGCTATTTTCTTAAAAAAAAAAAAATCAAAAACACCCGTTCGCATATGAAAGCTCTTGAGTATACGAACATTTTGACATCTCAAAAACATTTCTCCGATGCGCTCAATTTTGGGCAGCCCACTGTCCCGGTTGACGTGGAACGTCCCATACATATTTACATATATTATACTACTACTACTACTTTTATATTATAAATAATGATAATTAGTCTACTAATATTAATAATAATATCATAAATTTGTTCTTTCATTATACGTACAATATTAAAAATATCACTGCCAATTACCCATAAAAATTCGATTTTTTGTCCGACTATGGATCTGCCCCGGTATTTTTGTCCGACAATTGCATTTTTTATGACAGAATATCATTTTTTATATCCTCCATTTTTGTCGGAAAAATGGTAATAAATATAAGGGTTGCACAAAACCCTTGACTTCAGTGTGTCCGAGAACAATTTCCCCCCCCTGAAAATTGTCCGACACGGTTACCACTTGACTTTAAATATTTTTTACAATGGACTCTGCCAAAACTGGCTCTTAGGTCATAAATTTTTTGATTTCATAAAGTTGGCATAGTTGGCGTGTCGGACACGCTAAACGCCCCAACATTTTTGTCCGACAAAATGTTTTACGCTTTTTATGTATAAAAAACTCTTGATTAAAATAAAATGTAACATATAGGTCATAAATTTTTTCGTCCCGTAAGATTCATGACTTTGCGATGGCTTGAAAGGAAAACGCCCCACTATCATACTTGGCTACGCTCAAAATTTGTCCGACTCGACCTGAATACCACATACAAAAAGTTTGAGCAGTGTGGTCATGAATAATTTTTTTACTCCAGGGCCCAAGGACTATTAATTCTGCTCGAGAAGTTTTACAAAAGGTTTGGAAAAATCCTCAGACATTAGAAGCATAATAATAATCTTTCAAAAAGAATATCATATTTGGGAGAAATGTTCGTTATTCTGTAAACTCTTGTGGCTGATCAAAAGTTTCTATATATCGTAGTATAACAAATCATTAATGCGCACTTCTATTGTTTACAGAAGACTTGGTGATGGTTCATCACGACATTCCAGCGATGATTACACCGAAATTAATAAAAGCCAAAGCCAAAGCAATGCGGCCATAAATTGTAAAACGCTGATCAACGAAATACGACAAGCGGTCAATGAGGCGCAACCTAAAGGTGAAGAACCTTAATGAATTTTTATCGCTAGTATAAATAGCAAGAGTACAAAATGCAATTTTAATTTTTTGTGCATTTTAATTTTAATGATTTCTGAGTTGAGCTGCTAACAAAATTTATGATCTCTTTGTTTTTTTTTTTGTTGTTTTTGACAAAATATATTGCACTTGCATTTGGGTTAAAGTTTAATAGAATAATCCTAACATTTTTCATATACCTTGTACATACAGTTTTCATGACTATTTTTCTTCTTTTTTTTTGTAAATATTTTGATGTGCAACTCTTTTAAATGTTTTATTTAAGTTTACTCATTTTATTGCTATTATTAAAACATAAGTAAGGTAATCATGTATATATATTTTTTCTTTTTCTCTTTTTCACATTTTCACATATCACATTTTGTCCTATCGCTATCACGTATGCGCCTGAATTTGTAATTTTTTCCTATTAAATATAATCGCAAATTTTTAAAAACTAACTAAAAATTAACATAATCAATTTTATATTTTGCTCTATAATTTATTAACAACCGACAAAAAAAAAAAAAAATAAAAAACTGTAGTTAAACACGTTGTACCTCAATCCCTCTCTCCGCCTGGCACAGTTCCATGGCAACAGCAACAGCCGACACACAATACAGGACCACCCTCACCAACATCAATGTCCTCATCGGGTTGCTCATCGCCTGGCTATTCACCTAGTCGACACTTGGACTTGTCTGGTTCCAGTTCGAGTTTTAGTGATCGCAAGGCAGCAGCAGCAGCTGGTAGTTACAATTATAAAGGCGGTCCTGTTCATGAATGGACCAAAGAGCAGGTATGCTATTGATTAATAAATTAGCCATAAGATACAAATATTATACCCGCTTACTTGCAGGTTGGTCACTGGCTCATGGGCATCGATCTCGATCGTTACATTCCCGTTTTTAAAGAACACAACGTTGAGGGCGGTGCGCTACTGACGCTTGACTCCAAAGATTTAAAGACGCTCGGCGTTAGTGGTGACGATAAGAAACGACTTAAGCGTCGACTTAACGATCTGAAAGCAAGCATCGAAAAGGAACGTAAAGACCAGGAGCGCGAAAGACGTGAACGTGAGAAAGCAATACGAAAAGCTGAAAAGAAGGCGGCCAAAAAGAAATAGATTAATCTAAGTAATACAGGCAGCAAATTTGTAGTTGCAGCAAAAATGAAAACCAAAAATATGTTTTAAACAACAGCAAAAAAAAAAAAAAAGAAGAAGGAAATATTGCAAATATTTAAATTAATTATTGTATTTAATGAATGAATTATTATTAGAACTACAATTAATCTTACTCAATTAAGGGTCTCTTAAAGTATAATAATCTCTTTATTATTATATATATGCTACACTTAAATTATTTACTATTTCTTATTCTAATATAAATAAGTAATTTATTAATAAAATATGTATTTTAAAGTACATTTTAATTGTAAGCATTTAAGCAGCAAAAAAAGAAAAAACGTAACGAATGTTGTAAGAGCGAAATTGAAGTTTAAAAAATAAATACGAACTAGAGAAAAAAAAAACTAGCATATGGAAGTGTTAAAGGAAATGAAATAATGCAAACACAACACATATAAAATGGACTGATTTAATTACGATTTAAAACAAAAAATTATTAGCCTTGGCTAAGACATACACATATATTAAACTAAAACCACAACAACTTAATATGTATTCAAATTTACATACAGTTTAAGGCAGCAAGTATATAAAATATGTTTTAAATATTTTTAACAAAAATCTTTAAATTTAAAAATTCATTCAATGTCTAAAACTAAGTCACAATTTATTCAGCTTATTTAATATACATATGAAATAAATCCATAAATTTTCATTTAATGTGCATTTTAATTGATTAATCCTGTTTTAATAAATACCCAAGCATACATACTACATCTATTCGATATTGTTAATTTTGTAGTTTACATTTTTTGCGATGCAATAAATTTATTATCATATTTAGTGTGTAAGTCTATGATTGTAGTCTTTGTCGATTCTTTTTGTTGTATTTTTAATGTAAGTTTATACTAGTTACATATACATATATGCATTATGTCGATTTTTTGAAAATAAAATATCAATCTAAAATTTCTACTAAAAATATAATACTTTGACTTACACGTATAGTTTATTGAGCGCCTAAAAGTATGTAATTCAATTTATTGAAATTTTCCTTAAAAACGATACAGAGTAATTAGCATGTTTTATGTTGCATAGTTTTAGGTGCGTTTCAGTTGTGCAAAGGTAGTAAAAGTCAGTTTTTAGCCAAAATCACTTTAATGCATATATATAATTCACTTATAATTATATGCCTATATTAAATCAATAAAAGCGCAATGTGTGTGTTTGTAATTTATCAATAGATTTTATGTATAATTTTTAATTTACAAATGTATTTATTTTTCAACTTGTTTTATTTTTAGTGGTAGCTTGTAATTGTTTTGTGCTATGATTGAAATTTTAAAATTTATGTTACCTAGATTAAAATTTTTGTTTATTTAAAAAAGAAAATCGTTTGTTTAAAAATCTTTGCGTTCGTTTGTTCGTTCTGTGCATTTAGCTTGTAATGGAATATTTTTGTAAACACATTTGTTTTTTATATGTGATGTCATCTGCGCTAAGGGACCTTATCCTACCAGATAGCGAAAAATGTCGTCCATTGTTAAAATTGGTGATTTTGAGATATTGATGAATTATGACACTATGCCTTCTGTTGCACAGTACCTACTCGGCTTTAGTTCAAAACTCCGATTTGAAACAACCAAGTAAATGAAGTTTCATATGTTTGAAAACTTTAAATTCAATTTTCTCAAAATCGTGTATTTTTAAACCTTTTTTAAAAGCTTACAACTTTTTAAATAATGCGTTGTTTTGGCTAAATAAGGACTTGTTTTGGATTGCTTATATTATCTTCTATAAGAGTGTGGATCTCAATTTTCAGCTCTTGCTAAGTAAGTTCCCTTTAAGCAGCTGGCATCACAAATTTGTTTCGTTTATTTAATTTATTAACTAAAATAATTTAAAGTAATAATAATTTATTTTTTAAGCATAATTGCTGTTTTAGTTTATACTTTTAAGGGAAAATATAATAAATCGAAAAGCAGATTATTATTGAAATAGTTTATACTGCGAAATAGATCAACATTTTGAAGCTGCAATAGTTTTCCTCTGATACAAAATATGGAGAAAAAACTCTTTAGTTGAACAAACAAGGGCATGCCATGTTAAAAATAGTAGGTAGTCGTGTTAGGATAGAAATAAAAATTTTCATCACCCACATTTTTTCGTCTTAGAAACAGACATTAATTGTCATATCGGACACATTAATTTTCAAAAATAGACTACATAGCAATTTAGAAATTTGAATGTCGTGCGCAATTTTTGATTACTGAATGAAATTCCCAGATCTAATATGAACCATCTTTTACCGACTTATAAGCTTTGATAGCTCGAAAGCTACAATAAATGGTATTATTCTCAAACTACTCCACATTATGTCGTCAATAATATTATAAAAAGTTGACTTTAAATTCCATGTTCTTATTAACAGTTTAAATGTTACCTATAAAAACATTTAACACAAATTGAAAATTTTTTAAAAATCATGCACCATATACATAGGTATATTCATTTAGCTAAAAATGTATGTATATTTATATTATTTTCCATTTGTAAAAACTGGTTGTAATACTCTTCGCTATGAACCAGTGGCAGTTACCAGCAGTGCATTAGCCTTAATTGTAGTTAAATCAATCCCATAACAACTAACTTAAACCGATATCCATACTTTTATAGCACGCTTACAACTTGTGTCGTAATCAATAACAAAAAAAAAATCATAATTTATTTAACATTATAAATCCCATTAATGAAAGTCAACTTTAAGATATCTGTATGCTCATATAAAACACACAATCGTGCCTTTCATTATATACCGTCCCCATCAAAAAAAAAAAGTGCGGATCTTGATAGTGGTATTTATATATAAAAAAAAGTAATACATATATATTGTACTATCAATGATCTAAAGTGCACAGTTTTCGAAATCCCAAAAAAAAATATTGGGTTTTGATATTGTTTTGTAGTTGAAACATAAACGTTTAAGAGAAGTTATATTATAAAAAATATGGTTCTCATAAAGCTGCCTTCAATGCCTAGGAACTTAAAGGCCTTTAGATATTTTATCAGATAAAATTCTTTTCTAAGTGCTTTTTTTTACTGAAATGTTAACGAGTTTTTATAAATTGCTGGAATTTAAAGTCATGCTTTTGAAATTGTTTTCGACTTTTTGACTCGCTTATTACGTTCTGCGATTTGCGGACTTTTGAAACTTCTCCCTCATACTTCTTCCTCCTCTGATAAGTTAACCGAACTTTATCAAATTTAAGCTGTTTTTCGTTTCTATGGTGCTCGTGCCTTCGATTTTTATATTGCCTTAGAAAACTATCTATATGTGGTTACTTTAGAGCTTTGGTTTACAGGGCTTTTACAAAAGTCCTTGTTTTTTCCAAACTGCGTTAGTACCACTTTGTTGCCTTTGGTCGATTTTGGCTTCAACGATTAATCAAATTCTGTCATTGCTATGAGGTTGTGGAGAGTTCGTAGTTCTTGGAACTTTAATTTCAAAAAAGTTCGTATATATGCTGAAAACAGCAAATATCCTAAGATCCAAGCTTTTGGAAGGATATGTTTGGTCTGGGTGTTAGTTCTCATTTATTATGTGCAAGTCTTTTAATGTAAGGATTTTAAAAACTAGTCATAGTATTTTTTCAACTTTGCTTCAAAGAGTTAACTCAGAGTTTTTTTTTCCAAATTTATTAGAAATTTTAAATATTCTTCAAAAACGTAAAACATAGGTTCATGTCTCGTAAAAATTTAGCAAACAACACGGAAGAGAGCACGCGTATGTCAGTATTTTAGAGTCACGTGTAATGATTTTCGATAATCAAAGTTAATTTCGTCACATTCTAATCGCATGAAAGAATTTGAGTAAGAAGTTTCGCGGTTGGTCTATTCGCGTTACGTAATATGTGAAAAAAATTGTCTTATGTCAAATGAGGTTTCACATCGCTAATGATAATCTAATTTCATTGGCACAAAACTGTCTAATGTTGGGTCGGACTAAGAGTTTTCAATACCTTTACCCATGCACCCAGTTTAAAATTTGAAACTTCTCAAGGCATTAAGAGAGTCAGTGCAACAATCAAGCATTTCTGAATTTATCTCGAGTGAACTGTTTCTTGCGTTTTGATTGGCTTTTCGACGCATACCAAATCCCACTCTCTGTAAAGAATCTAGTAGCAGTATGCACAAAGTTCGGCTTGAAAGACGTTGATTCAATTTTTCCGCACAACTGAACCCCTAGGATTTGACACAAAAACGCCAGCACCAACACAACAGCCCATCTTAAACCCATCAGTATACCATCATTGTGCATCAATCTTCGGTATAGGCTCAGCGTTGCTCCAAAGGTCCATATCTGCGCTCTGAGATTTATCATCGATCATTAGACTTCGATCAATGTTAAGAAATTCATTGAGAAAACAGTGGTGGTTCATGGGCTTGTATACGCGTAAGCATTGCATTTCAATGACACTTTCTGCTGCTGATTACTTAATCATAATATGGAATGGAATGATTTAAAAGTTTCAGTAGGAAAACTGCCTGATTCTAAGCTACTTATGGTATTATTCCAGTTACCACAGTTCTGTCAAGATTCTTGCTAAAATGCAGGGTTTTTTTTTTGTATTAGTTTCAGTATATCCAATATGCTTTCTCATAGAAAACTATATATGTATATGTAGAAATAACTATAGCCTTTAATGAGTTCTATTTTATCTCTGATTGTTGCTGAATATTACCATAACTTCATTAATTGCATTACTCCAGCCATAAACTGCTGTGGGTCCCTATGTTAAGCTTTTAACGAAGTCTATTCAACTGCTACCGAAAGATACTTAGATCGTTTCATCGCTTCATCGTTTATTCAAACTCTTTTTATTTACTACCAAATTTTCTTAGGTAAAGCTTATCTTTTGACAACCATGCAACACATCCAAATAGATATCATCCACTGTCCTACGCGAGAGTGAATCTTCGACATTGCCACTTTCGAAAATGGTAGAGAAAATAATTCTCCACATCAGCTTCAAGGTCTGATGACATACCGCGATGGTTTCCTAAATATTTGCTACACTACTACTATACCTAATACTTGCGTTCCTTCCGTGTTGTAGTGGACGGTTTTACATAAAATTTATATAGTCCTAAGTGCCTGGAATAGCGGCAAAACATTTTGGAGGTTGAGTGTAAATGGCGGTATATGTAAAACAATCTTAACAGACTTAATTGTCTCCAAGTTAGTAGTGACAATCGGAACAATTTTAACGCTACAAAGCTCCCATGGATGTCGTATATATTACGATATCTTGATGTCATGGGCATAATACTACAACCGGATCTAAAGTAGACAGATAATATGTATTGTGTCTCAAAAGAAGCAATGAAGTGATTGTGTTTTATTCCGAAAAATTAAGATATTTCAGGCATGCTAAAAACAATCACTTTTAAATATTATATAATTTTTTAATAGGAAGAGAAATTTATAATTTTTTTTTCGCAGTTATATTTTTCTTTTAATACAACACACCATATGCAGAAATTCAATTTCCAAAAAAGTCGTTCATTATGAAATATTCATTTTTTAATAGAACACATTAAAATAAATTTTTAAATATTGAAATAAACATAAACTACATACATATGCATGCAAGTATTCAATGTAGTATGATAGCAACAATTTCAACTCACATCTATACATTTTCGTAACCACGTTAACACACACACACAGAAAAATGCATACGTGCATTCTATGCAAAATAAATTCTTCAAGATATAGATCTCTTGAATGTTATCGAAATATTTCACTCGTAATATATATTTTACAAAAAAAGTTATCAGAAATGCAATTAGATTTCATAAGTAAACTGTATAGTGAAATACAATGTAAGGTGATTTAACTTAAAATATTAAAATAAAATAAATTTAATCCAAATTAAAAGATTTATTTCTTTTTGTAGTTTGACACTTAGAATGCTGAAATTCCAAAGAACATATTTGTGCTTTAATTTTTATCAATTTTTCAACAGTGAAAACTAATATGACGTTTTGTAGAAAACGGCAAAATCTTTGTTAATTATACGGCAGTAATATGACTTCAGCCAGGAGTCAGCAAACTACGGTCCGAAGGCTATATTTTGCCCGCTATTTTCTGAAAAATTATCACAGTAAAAATGCGAAAGGTTTTCATTTATATCAGTTTTGTTTAGCGATTTCAAAAATACCGTTCACGCTGACATTATCGTGATTCCGCTGAAATTTCGAAATTTGACTTATTAGTCATAATTTTCATCTTCCGTAGGCGACTGAGCGACTTACATTGAAAGAAGCTTTTCTGAGGGAACGTACTTTATAATAATGTATGTATGGAACATCCTCTGCCGAAACAAACTTTGAACTTAGAGGCTTATAAATTTGCTGATTTTGTTATGGGTTTTGACGATTTACCAAAAACCATTTACCATAAATCATTATTGCTCAACAATTTTTTAAAATTTATGAAATTTATTTTTTAAAATATTTCTATCAATAATACGAAAGAAATTTTTAGAAGATAAAATATTAAGGGCATTTTATTTTCCCTACAGAAGATAAAAAACAGAATTTTAACGATTTTATAATAAGTTCAGTTACGGCAATAAGTTTTGCATATTTTTGGTTCTATTGTTTTCAAATGAAACAAATTGCTTTTTTATGACTTATCATAGTTTTTTGCTGCTGTGATCAATTCATGAGCGGCAAATATCATAATCGGCGACTGCCAATTAGTGATCGAAAAAAAAATAATGTTAGAAATTTCCTTATCAACGACGTTTCATCAGAACAAAATAGTGATCACAAAAAATCAACAAAACAACAAAATTGTGAGCACTTGTTTCCCATGTTAGTGCAACAAAACCGAAAGAACAAAAACACTCGCAGTAAAATAACAACACAAATATATACACCGTGAAAAAGACCCAACTTAATTCCGGGGAATAATTTCCTTATCATATTAATTTCTCTTCACGTTATTTTTTTCTGTGTATTTAACAAAGATTCAAATATTATTTCAAATCAAATGCAACATTTTCAGATATATCTTGATTATACTGCGGTAGGTTGAAATGAATTTTCTTTTTTCTCACAACAGGTAGCTCTTATGAACAAAATTTCTGTTATCACTCAATCGTTTTCTTAGAAGGCAACAGGTAGCTTGTTGCTGTCAACACCAAGTGTTCGGCTTTGTTTTATTGTCATATTCCGGAATTTTCCCAAATACTCAATGATAATTCTAATGATACAAGCGCCATAAGCATCATGCACTTTGTGTGGAATTTTCCATTTGCGTCAATGGAAAATTTAGATGAAGGTTTTCGAGCACTTTCTATGGAATTATTCTTTCAAATAAATTTTGACGAGACAAATAAACCACCGAATTGAAAAAGAGAGAATGCATAAATTATTTCATTAATGGAATGTTTTTTGTATTTAATTTAAACAACATGATTTTATTTTTGTTTAAAAGTCATTAGGTATCTGTAATCAACAAATTGGAATGAACAGAGATTTTTGTTATCATCAAAAGTGACAATGACCAATAAAGTGGCAGTGCAACAACCAACTCACGTGATGTAATCAGAAGTAACGTGCTGTAGGAGAGGGATTTTAGTTGGAAATTTTGTTATAAAAACAATGTTGTTTTTGAAATATCTTTGCAAGGTTAGGTAATGAAGCTGAATTCGTACAAAATGGGCTTCAGAAATTTTATCTAAAATTGAGAATTTTTTATTTTTTTTTAAGTATAGACAAATTAAACTAGCAATAGGCTTGAGAAAGCCAATTTCGAAAGTATTCTTCACTACAGAAACAAAATAAATTTCATTACGAAATTTCAGTAAGTGATATTCTATGTAGCTCGTTGGAATAACGATTACGATGACATATCTATCAAAACATGATTAGGTATATCAAATTATCTGCTGATCTGGTGAAGCCCAAAATGTCTCATACACCATGCCGTACGTTTAGCTTGAATGTTCATTACTTCTTGTCAGTATCAGGCTAAGCCTTGAGAAGTGAACGGATTATTGTAGATATATGTAGCTTGATCTTCAAAACTTATTGAAAGGTTGCCGCGTCCAAAGTCTTGGGAATTACAATAAGCGAACAGAGGAATAAGTCGAGCACGTATTAAAGTAACACAAACCCCATGTTACAGGAAATAAAGAGAATACAAAAGGCTTTGAAATGTACTTCACCTAGCAAAACTTACAGAAGTTACACCAAATTCCTACATCATTAGGTGGAGAGCCGGCTGTAGAAAAGTCGAGTGTATAAGATTACAGGATGAGATGCATGCCAAATGATAGAGCTCAATGAGCCTTAATATAACATCTAGGGTTGCCTAGCTTGAAATTTCTGCCAAACGATAGATATCAAAGAGCATAAGTAGAATATATAGGGTTGCCTTGTCGAATCCTGTCCCAAACATGGGTCGCCACTCATTTAAGAAAAGTAGACCCCAAAAACGGGTGTCAACTAATGATTAGGACATGATTCGACAAGGCAACGCTATATATTCCATTAAGGATCTTCGATATCTATCGTTTGGCACAAATTTCAAGCTGTTATTTTCATTAATGAAAATTGACCCAAAAAACCGCTGAAAACTCATTATTGGGACAGGATTCAAAAATGCAATCCCATGTATTATATTTAGGCTTCTTCGAGTTCTATCATTTGGCATACATTTCGAGCTCTTATGTACTACAGTTTTAATTAGAACAACAAAATTGGCTGAAATTCGGGCGTTTTCGGCAATCGGCACAGGCTTTGGCAAGGCAACCCTAAATATTCTAATTAGGCTATTCGAGCTCTATCACTTGGCATGCATCCCATCCTGTAATCTTATACACTCGACTTTTCTACAGCCGGCTCTTGGACTATATGGAGCGTTAACACGAATCCTTATAGAAGTGACGGTATGTTCTAGAAAATCGACATGACCCTTAGGAAAATACCTAAAACTTGCATCGAATAAAACATAGCTTTGAATAATTCTGAATTCAGGGTTATCAAGTCGTATAGAAGCAATCCATGGCCTTCTTAAAAACAAAAATAATAATAATTTCTCCCTCATATAATTTAAAAAAATAGTTTTTTGGGAACATGAGTTGATGACCTTTTTTTTTGTCAGCAATACCAAAAAATTAATTCATAATATGCTAAAAACTTCTTGGGAAAAATCTTTTTTTTTTGCTCGTTAAATAAAAATTTAAAGTTCATGTCTCAAAAATCCTACAACCCCCTGCTATTCCAGAAATTTTTGAATTCCTACCAGGCCCTTGGCTTTGACATGAAACTTGGGGTTTGTTCGGGTCAACCTCAGTCACTTAGTAACCTTGTCTGAATTATTTACACGAACTCTTATAAATGTGCAACGATTTTCTAGAATAGTAATGCGAACTCCGAGAAAAGTGGAACGAACTCATTGCGAAATAATCAACCAGATTTTTAAAGGTATAGAGAAGTAATATGACTTTCACTCTAATAGAAGTCTTAACAAATTGAAGAGAAATAGCAAGAACATGCAAAGAAATATTACGTTCTCTAAGACATGGCATTTTGATATGAACACAAAGGATTCCCAGCTAAAAAATCACCAATATCTAGGACAAAAAACACAGTCTCTAAAGATTAGAGTAATAACACAAAATTTAAATCGTTTTCCAATTGCTTAAAGTATCAAATTCCTATTCAATATCAAATTTTGATTCCTAGAAACGAAGGAATAAATTGCTTTTGCCATGGAGTTGAAAAAGTAAACTCTGAATTTTCGAGGAATACCCAAAGCAATGATTCCCACCATATCAACCATCCATATCAACAGACTTAAAAATAGCGTATGACCCCTGAAAAAAGTTTTTAAAGGTTTTTTTTGGTTGAACTAAATAACAACGTTGCTTCAAAGTAGTTAAAAATAATTTTGCAGAGTTGTCAAAAAAAATGTATATCCATGGCCTAGTTCTCATTAATGACAACACGTGTAATAAATATCACACATCAAATTTCCAGAGCAATCAATGCAAAATATATTATATTGTTAGTATTTATTATAGCATATATATTTGTTTTTGTTATTGATTGATTGAATGATTGATTAATTTTGCGCTACATATTGAATATGTGAGCTGCTTGGCAAAAGAATGATTTAAAAACAATAAAGTTGTTTACAACGCAAGTTATTGACGTATGAAATATCAAAGATGCCTGAATAACAAAAGTACCCCCAATATACTGCGAGATATGGACAATAACATGCCTCTTTACCATACACTAGAAATGATGTTACGCTTATCAGTTGAGACATTTTTTTTCGCAATATTGAAATAAATATTAAAATCATAAGAAAATTATTAATAAATAGCAACAAAGTTAAACGTAGGCAAACAAAACATCGTAATTAGCCGCAATACATATTGTAAAGTTGTTTTTTTTTTCATTATTTTCCATGACAACAATGTTTTTGCCATAAGTCATCAATTTGCTTACAGCAAAGAACATCAATATTAACTAAAGAAGTTCCGATTTTATTAATTTCTAGAAAAGTAATTTTCTTTATACTGTAATACATGCGCTGTTTACAAATTGCCTGAATGTAAATTGTGCTGCTGTTGTATTTGCACCGATTCTTAGACCTCTACGTACATTTATTAATTTTCCCCATGAGTTGAGAAAACGAGCAAATTCTTGACTTCTTTATTCAACATTTGCTTTATTTGCTTACAGTCAAAACAAAATATGAACTCAGTGAAACACTTGCAACCCTTTCCCATCTAATATGCATAGAAATTGCATCAGATTTTCTATATTTAAAATTAAATAACAATTTCCAAGTCATTGAAATTTTAATATGTTTTCAGCAGCTTTCACTTGGTTTTAGCAAAATAATGCAATTTATTTTTTTATAAAAATAATTTTTTTTTTTCAAAAGTAGCAGTTGTTTTTATTATGGTTTCAATTTAACTGATAAGCCACCGTTTGTGACATCACATCAGTCAGCAGATATTTTTAATGTTAATGGAGGAAATTTTCCGTTTTCAAGATGTTTAATTATGGAACAACAACAGCTTTTAAATTCAAATAGTAATATTAAAGAAATCATATGTTATTACCGAAATTCTGCTAAGCTTTTTTTTTTATTATTTATTGCAAAAGAAAATAATGTACTAAAATTATTTAAGAAGTAGAGAATATTTTCTTTACAAAGAATATTCATTTGCATTCATATCATTTCCATTGCTATTGTCTTTTTAAGAGTAAGAGTAATCATAGTAAGTGACATAAAGTAGGTGAGCAATACCCCTACGACCCCAAAAACTGTTGAAATTCATGTAGTGTTGACCCCACATACTCTAAGCTAGCAAAAAGTTGCAAAAAAACGTAAGTTTTGTGTTATTTTCGAGCTGCTTTAATTCGTCGTCAGTGAGATTCGGAAATGTAACACGGTCGATGACGTGGGGTATACAATACCGTAAAAAATTTTAAGCTATGTTTTGTTGAATGTTGTTATTAAAGTTTTTTTTGTTATTGAAAATTATTTTTTTTATATATTTACTTTGACGTTTCATATTACACTCAAAAAAAAGATTGATTTGAAATCGTTTGTGGCAAATTATCGAATGCTTAATATAAGCACTTATTATTTCAAACAAACACTTAACTTTTGTCTTAAACTATAAGTATTTGTAGACAATATAAGAAAAACCATTGTATTTGACCCAAGTAAAAGTTAAGTTGTGGCAAGTGATTAAATTACTTCTATGGAAAATTTAAAAAAACATTTCATAAAATGTTGCTTCTAAATGATATAATTATTTACGACAAACGTCAAAATATTTCCGTCAAACAATTGAATTTATGGAAGTGTTTCGGCAAACACTTGTATTTTGTCCCAAACGATTTATCACTTATAAAACTAAAGTGATATTCTTGTCATGTTTTTTGTATTTTGTATTTTGCTGTGCTATGATTCGATATAACTTTTTTGTTACTTACATTGTACATATACGACATTAAATGTTTATAAGTGTTTAGAAGCAAAGAATGATGACGATGTTGCCAGGCTGTAGTCCTATGATATGTTAAGTTTTAAAGAGTATTATTTTTGTATAATAATTCTCAACTATCAAGTTGTAAGTAAAATCAAAATTTTATGTGAGAAAGATTTTATTATTTTGTAAGTAAAATCAAAAGTTTTTGTGACAAAAATTTTATTGTTTCACGCAAACACTTGAAGTAGTTCCATCTATATCATTTGTGGCAAACACTTTTTTTTTTGAGTGTATATACTCAACTAATTAAAATAAATAAAAATCAAATCTTCCCCAAGGCAAGGAGGTAATTTGCCGCCTACCCACAGAAAATATTTTTTTTTTTTTAATTGGAAAATGTTCTTGCTAAAAAAAGTTCCTCATTTTTGATAATCGACAACCCTAGCAAAATGAAATATATTCTACATTTAATTACAAAATAGCCTCCACATTCTCTCAAATTATTTACATTCATATAAAACAGTGTAAGTACTTATATAAGAGTGCCAAAACTTAAGGTCAAAAATTTAATAATTTTTTTTTTAGCTTTTTAAAGATTTTGCCAACTTAAGTGTATAAAATAGTATATGTATATGATGTTTCTAGGCAACCGGATTACATCTCTTTAAATTTTAAAGACTACATTGTGGATCTTATAAGGCGGCTCGGAGAACAACACCTCAAGAAAACATTTTTTCTTTTGGAAATAAGTTTTTAACTTCGTTTACTTATAATCAGCAAGGGGCTTTATTTTGTATACGCACATGATCGTGGGCGTGTGCGTTTGTATACACTCAGCAAAAGATTGTATATCACGCATATTATTAAACTATGACCAAACTGCAATTGTATGAACTTTCCTCGCTTTCATTTACACCCAGTAAACATTTGAATGATTTTCAAATCTTCCACTTTCATGGCGAAGACTTTTCCAGAAGAGTATGAAGCGATCAAACTTCAGTGCGATTACTGAGTGAGTCTCTTCTGGAAGCTAAATAACAACACAAATACAAATAAGTGATTTTGAATTGTTCATGCCATTATTTGACGGCTCTTTTATAAGATTATATGATTCCATCTTTCAAGTGATGAATTTAAAACTCACTTATAAGAGCTAAATTAGATTTTTAGGCACATTTAAAGTTTCATTTATTATGTCTTATGATTCGATATTACTTTTTAGCTATCTGCACTATACATAGTATACAACACCAAATTTCGATATACGATCAGGCTTTGGTTATTTGTAATCATTTTCAATTATAAATTAAGAAACGTCGCAGTAACTATAAAACATCAGTTCTAGTGAAGCAGAAAAAATTAAACAATAATGTAATAAAATAACTATTCGGTTGAATGTGATAAAATAACTATTCAGGTAATCAGCGCAAATGACGCGTATAAAAAAATTCGATAATTCAAAGTCCGATATTTTTCCCTTTCAACAACAATCCAGTTTAGTTAGTGCCGGATAGTTTCCGCTGAAACTAACTATCGTCAGGTATCAAAATAATAACTCGAAACCATCATCGTCTCGGCAATTGAAATATGAAAGCTCTGCGACTAAAATTGTTTGCTGGGAAGCTGAAGGCGTTTTATTTGTGTGAAACTATTACATTAATCTTCATTAGTTGGCTTACCGTAATATATATCCAGTTCGATAATGCACAATCTTAGGAATCTATTTATATTATTTCTTTTGGAAATCTTTGAGCTTCTCGATTTTTTTGTGACGCTTCAAAAATGCACATTTTTGCCGGCTTATTCGCAAATCCGAGAAATGAAATCTTGTTTGTCTTATGCATTAGGATAATTTAACCGATTTGATTGAATTGTACTATGCTATTAGAATCATTATAGTAATAAATTTTATATATGCTATGTTACTGATCTACATCGACAATATTTTGGCCAGTGACAGCGAAACGTTAACTTTTAAGATAAAACGAACTGCGCTTTCTGATTCCTCTCTCAAAATTATTAAAACAAAATGTTCTCGAAATCTAATTATTGAACTTTTGACTCAAAATATTTGCTGGGTACTTCAAGTCTATAGAGTCTTATACTCTAGCATGTTGCCGAAAAAATTGGAAAAGTGGCGTTATTTTGTGTCAGTCTTATATAAAGTAATATTAGATATCTCTTTAAGCGGCATACTGTGAAATAGTTTCCACGAAATTTGCACTTCATCAATTGTTTAATTAAAATTTAACTACGCACCAACTAAATTTTATTAGACGGAAGACGCAAAACATGAAAATCATAACAAAACAACTAATTTTAGCAAAAATTATTTTCATTAATTTAAAGCAACAATCAATAGACAGTTAAAAATTCAAATCAACAAAAGAGAGAAACATGCAATAACATACCATAAAAAATTGAAATTTCTAGGATACCAATTGAAGAAAGGGGTAAATCAACCAAAACAAATTTTTGCAATATTTAAAGTTTTAAAACAATAATCAAGTGTCAAGGGTATTGACTAGACTCGGAGAGCATGCAAGAGTAGTGATATGTTTGTATGTACTCGTATGTATAATATAATCAGTGCCGGTACAAGCCCATTTTACGCCCTGTGCAAAGTAATTTTTTGCGCTCTCTCATTTGTGGTGATTTTTGCCGAGGTATTCCAACTTCACAAAATGTTGAACTGTTCACATGTTGAAATTTTAAAAACCAAATCCACAAACTAAAAACAAAATTTTCTTCTGAAAGAAATCTAATCCGCGGCGTGTGCTTTTAAAAATTTATTTTCAATGTAAATATTCTCCAACCAATCATCCCTAAGCCACAAACTCTCAAAACCAGGCATGTTTCATTCAATGTTTATGTGAGAAGTTCCCACCCACTTTAAAATAGTCCTTAGTTTTTAATGACGATGCTGAAGATATTATTTATATAGCCACGCTTATGCCGCCCCTTGGCCCAAAGGTATGGCATGAAACTTTAATGCAGAAGTATTATCGTTAACGAAACCGGTGTAGGACATACTATGGAATATAAATTTTGGACCGAGAACAAATGCAGACAACTTTAATTCAAAAGTTTCAAGGAAAGAAATTATGGAAACTCTCTGAATCTCTGAAATTTCGTTTCGGTGAACGTCGAATTCTTCTAAAATTGGTAGAGGATCACTATGTTATATCATTTTTCTTGGAAGAACATTTTGGAATAAAGATAAATGAAAGACAATTTACACATATTACTTTGGATGATTCTTGCAAGATGAACTACCAAAGTGATGAATGTAAATGAGCCCTTACTGACTGATAAATATAAACAAAACACGTTCACCACGGAGTATGTTAAGTAAATATGTACGATAAAATTGTGAGTACGAATACAAAACATCTTATTACCGAACAAATTTATGTATTTTGTTTGAAATTTGCTCTCGAGTTCTCACTAGGGAGAGTAACCAAGTGATCGCGCTCTTCGTGCTAAGAAGTATCTAGCTAAGTATTAGAGCGAAAGAAGAGAAAAAATAAAGAATGAATTTCACGCAAATTATTGGCACGAGGTATTTAATTTGCGAACTTAATTGTATTTGAATTGAGAGTAGCAATAATTTCAGTTAACTCTTATCGCGACGAATATGGTCGCATAGCAAATTAATATGGAGCGCATGAATGTCCGAAGAAATCAATATGCATAGAGTCAATTAAGTAATTGCTGAAAGCAGTTCAATTTAGTTATTAAATATTTGACCTAACCGGAAAAAATTTCAACGGTTACCATGAATGCGAAACATTGTAATTTGAAGTAGTAATATGTAATGCTGATTGTTCCTTTTGTATTTTGGGCTTTAAGATTGCCAAAAAAGAATATTTTCTCAAAAATACAGCAGGACGTGAGAAATGTCCCTTTCATGAGAATCAACTATGAAAATCTACTGTCCCAAGCTAACCATTCACCTAATTTAGATAATTAAACAATAGTTGTTTCGTTCTATGTAACTTAATTACTTAATCGCCGAAATATACAATATTTCATTACGCATATTCCAAAACTGAACAATTTCCCATTAAAATGGTGTTCCTTTTATTGAGTGATTGATTGTTCATTTGCAAATCTTCTTTAAAAATCAATTTTAGAGAGTCAAACTGCGAATCTGAAATGAAATGTAACAGTCAACCGGCGGCAAACTTGCCGCACATTTGCAAGTTTAAATTTCTCCAGTGTATCATAAGCTTTGGCTTGAACAAAGGTGTGATTGATACGGTTGATTTTAGCAAGTAGACTTGATCACTTATGTACTTAGGCAGACTTGATCAAGTAGGTGTGGCATTTTTAACCAAATTCAAGTTTTTACACTAACATGTCCGAAAAGTTGTTCGAAGGAATATAATTGAATTTTGGCGCATAGGCATTGAGTGACGGCTCTAGAAAAATAGACATGACATTGAAGTAAAAATTGCAATGGTTTCATTAAGAAATTTCTTTTTAGAATATAATGAAACACGGAAAAAAAAGTAAGCGGGATGTTAACCCATTAAGGTCTATTGGTTAAGTTTTTACCCTAAAGAGTGCATTTTAAAAAATCCTACCAAGCGACAGGTAAGAGGTGTTGTGGGCTTTAAAGCTTTTTTGGGGAGAGGAAGGATTGGTCTGAAATGTATATTTTTATTTTTCTAAGCTCCTTTGATCAATCTGTATTTTTGTGAGGTAAAATTTAGGTAACATATAATTTAAAAAATTTTGGTAGAAAATCGATCCAGGAAAATTTGAAGACTTAAAGAAAAAAGCGCGAAACAAATTCAAAGATCCTATGTGGCATGTTAAAATAAAAAAGATTTGATTGAATGAAAGGTTGGATGATACCTTTTTTTTTGTTTATTTTGTTTTGTCTCATAGAGGGCTAGTAAGTAAAAATTTACCCAAACCGGTGTGCTGATGGGGACATTTTTTTTTTTCATAAGCAACTTCTATTGATCCTCTGCCCTCCCATATCAAATGTTATCAAAATTGTACGTCCCCTTGTGGCACCAGTCTTTAATGAGTTAAATGACAGATGATTGTGTTTTAATTGAAAGTGGGCGTGGCATCACCCATAGAAGTGAAAACTCAAATCACTACAATTGCACAAAGTACAATTACAATTAAAGAATTCGCGCATATAGATAATAGCAAAATATGCCACACTGATTGACCATGTAAGGTTATGCACTTCCCGAAGGCTGACGCCCAAATTGAGTGTGATCGCGAAGAGCAACCGGCTGCTTGAAATGCGATGGCATAAATAACACAGGCCTACAAAATTTGGCAAAGTTATTTTACCAGAAACCAGACTATACTTTTCCGATGTATTTTGACGTGCTGAATGCAAATCCGGGGTCGGAATTGCTCTATTGGCTCAGGATTCCGAGCCTGTGTAATCCACAAAACGATCTTTTGATTAAGTCACCTTTGGCTACATTTCCAACAGGTTTGATTGAGTTGCTGTTTGTGTGCAAGTGACATGCGGCGCAGACGATCTTGTTATGCCGGCAATACCAATACAACATGCTATCAGTAAACTCAACAGCAACAAGTATCACAACTGTAGAAAAAAAAAAAAAACAATAATAATAATAGAAGAATGAATGTATTCGTTATATATAACTCTAGCAGTTCGTAATGCTGGATCAGTTACCAAGAAGAGCTCGAACAGTCAGCAACAAAATTTAAAGGGAGAATCTAAGCACGTGCTTGAAAATCATAATACAAAATCAAAAGAAAAAAGTGAAGATTTAAAAAAAAAAAATATTTTAAATTCTTGAAATTTTAAAAAAAATTACATATTTGCATTTAAAAAAAACTTAATGCTTTAAAGCATCAAACGTGTTTTGCAAACGAAATTGTATTCGAGTTACTTAAAAATTTTTGAATTTTTAAAATAAAAAATTTAATATCTAACAAAATGACTGGTTCTAAAACAAATGGCAGCAGTCTCATTAGTGGCAATGGCTCAGCGAATGGTAACACAAATGGCAACACAAATGGCAGCACAAACGGCACTGGGAACACTTACACCGCAATGGAACTGGATTCACAGTAAGTTCGCAGTCCGCACAATCAGTGATACAAATTGCTTTCTTTGTTATCACTCTTGCAACTGGCGGTGGCATGTTTAGCAAGACAAAGTTGTGATTGAGAATCTGCAAACAAAAACCTACACTTGAATGTTGAGCTAACGCACATTAATTGTTGACCGGTTCTTAAAACCAAATTAAAATTTTATTGTATTCTGTGCTTAAGGGAACACAGCAACTATAAGAAAATATTAATATTTAGCTACACTTAGCTGCTTTACTTACACTTTTTTTTATAAATATTTATGTTTTTTTTATAACTTTTATGAATATGAAATCATCTTCTTAAAAACCTGTATTTTAAACTTGCCGTGTAGTTATATTAAGTTTGTAGGATTTTTAGCTTTGATTTTACAAGCAAATATATATAGATGTTGTACGTGTAAATGTTTGAAATAGATCAACAGATCGACAAGTCTAAAGTAGTGATTAATGCCAATTCATTTTAAAATTTTGAAAATATTTCAATTTTGATCTCTTTCATGCACTTAGTACAAAGAACACTATATATGTTCGAAATATACTCCATAAATGCGATCTAAGGCTAAGTTCACACGAGCGTTTTGTCAAGTCACGTTAGCTATTGCGTTTTTTCAACGCAGATTTTGGTACTTTTCACACGGCAGTCAACGCGCGTTATTTATTCGTACAATAAGCGTCATTTCTCTAAAATTATTGGTAAAGTTTCAAAATTTTGCGTACCATTATTGTAGACCATTAAATTATTTTTCTTATGACACCCCTATTACTGATATCTATTCAGGAGCTTACAAACAAACAAAATACAGCAGAGAACCAACGCGCGTTTTAGCATAACACCGACGTTGACAAAACCAACGCGCGTTCAACGCACGTTTCATCAACGCAACGTTGATGGTGTGGCTTGCTGTATGGAGTTATGTGTTATGCTGAAACGCGCATTAGCTAACGCGCGTTGACAAAACGTTCGTGTGAACCGAGCCTAAGTGGTGAAAATAGTTGTTTTTGACAATATTTTTCTCAAAAATCATACGTTATATGAAAAAATTTGGTTGCCAGAGTCAGATTTGGTATTAAAAATAATGTTGCAAGAGAAAATTCGAAAAAAAAACTCCCAACATCGAATTCACTTACCCATCTATGAATGTTTTGAACAAATTGTGTTCTTTGTAATATTGAGTTTTTTAAACCTTTGAACAATCAGGTACACTGGGATCTTTCACGACCCTACATCGAAAAAAAGTTTATAAAAAAGTGAATATTCAATTCCAAGCTTCATAACTGTGAATGAGTGTTGAGATGACTCTACTTTATGAAATTTTATGATTATTAGGGATATTTTTCAAAAAATAGGTATTTATTAGTTCGGAAAATGATTTCAAAACGTCCGTGGGGTCGTTCACGATCCCATGGTGCCGCTAAGGGTTAAAGTCATCAAAGCATTTTAGATCATCTAATAAAATCATAGAAGCCATTCGAATTCTGAAGTTTTTTTGATTTATGAAAAACCTACAATATTAGATACGCTGTATAACAAAACTAATTCTGATCGTATGCTATTTCTAAAATATTAACTGAAACCTAATGATACGATTTTTTTATTTAAAAAAAAGAATTTTATTGAAGAATCAAAAGAAAAAAAAATATTCAAAAAGAAGGTTATTGCTTTTAAATCTGATAAACGGAAGTGAATTATAATTTCTCGCACAACCACACCATTTTAAGACTTGAAACCATCACACCTTAGAATCCAGAAGGAATGGGGAACAAACCGATAACAATTTCGTGTTCAGCACACAGAAAATCTTTCAGATATACAAAGTGTGAACTCTGAATTTGATTAAAATTAATGTCCGATAGACGAGACCTTAGCTCTCACAGAATTTTATTATATATCTGATTTCAACTTTTTCATAATACACGTATTTTGAATTTTTGAATTCATTTTAATGTCCAAATTCCCGGTCATTGAACCCGACGTTGGTTTTATTGTTCTTTATCATTGAAACGAATGTCATTTTTAGCGAAAAGAAATTTCCCAAATGTCTTGAGGCATTAAAATCTGAAAAGAGATTAGGGGTGAACTTTTAATTCTACTTAGAAGTATAGGATTTTCGGACAAAAAAATAATAGAGACAAGACTTTCGCAACCGAATAATTTGAGAACTCTTTCAAAACTTGACAGTTTCAGATATCCTAGTTAGACTATCAACTGCTAACATTTACGAAAATAAAATGTACATACATCATTTACTTAAAATCGTTTTCTACACATTCAACTTTTGAGCAAAACATATTAAGCAATTGAGCAAAAACATATCAATTGACGTTCACACAAGACGACAATAAATGATATGAAATTTAACCTTGATCTTAAATTTTTTTTTTTATTAATTAAAAATATACTACGCGCAATCAATGGACAGATAACAACTAATAGAACCTGAAAAATTTACATATTGCGGGAAAAAAATGAACACATAGGATTCACAACAGTATTTTTATTGCTAATGATTTGGTGCATAGGAATGTGATCATTGGGATGCCCTACAGCTGTTGATTTTGGACTATTTCAAATGTAAAAATATACGTCATTTGTTGTTTTACTGTCAATTCATCTAAGCTTTTATGAGCTGTAATCTGAAAATCCATTGACTTTTATAGTGATTTTGAATATATCACAGTTTTATTTATTAATTTTTACAAAATAATTCAATTTAAAAAATACTATTTCAAGAACATAAATTTCATTCAAAATAAACAAAAAAAAAACTTAATAATAAATAATAATATTTGATTTACACTCGTGCACATGCAAATCATTAAAGCTGATAATAAATGATAGCGTCTTACAAAGTGATGACAATCAACGCATATAGACAATCAGATCAATTGTAAATAAATCAAGGAAAACTGCGGAAGATCCGCTGCAAAACAAGGGGTATATGCTGTTACAGTCCTATATATTCAAGAAAGAAAAGTATAATGATTTTATGTTTGATACAACAATAAGCGTTTACGATTTAGCGCTAAGCCCGAAAAAGCTTAAATTGAAGAGAAATCTTTTTGTTTTAAAAGAATCCACATTGATTTAAACCTTATATAAAAATCAAAATAAATTTCAAAAATTTTATATTCAATACTTTTCAAATTCAAAATGAAAAGGATCATTTTTGGGCCACTAGATTGAATTTTTCAAATAGCCTTTTTTTTATTTTTTATTGCGTTGATTTTTGGACAAATAGTTTTTACGGTTGACGTGAAATGTCCCATATATATATTACTGACTATCCAGGATTTTCTCTTTATTAATTAAGTGAATTCAAAAAGCAAAAACTACAAAAAACCAAACTCTAAATTACTGTTCTCCAAACTTGATATCGAAAAAAAAAAGCCAAAAAAATTAAAGCAACTGGCTTTCAGCTTAAGCCAATATATTCGTTAGCTGCCATTGGCTATACCGTGAGGGGCATGTCGCTGACGAAAGAGTACGTCACGATTGCTTGCTTTTTGGGGGCCAATACTTTGTTACATTCCTACCGCTTCAATCCGCATTCAGTGAATGTTTGTGTTGTTCATGCGCACTGTGCACACAATTTATTTTCTTCAGAAATCAGCATTTAAATTAAAATTTTATTTTGTTAAATTCATTGTCAGGGTTGTTTTGTTTAAAGACAATTTATTGTGATACTTTTGTGTCATTTATTTACTTAAGACTTTGTTGTTTCCGCAAACTTTTTAATATCTTATCTGTTTGCATTTACAGTTGTTAGACTTTATGTCATTTCAAAGAATCAAATGTTTTCTATATAAACATTGATATTTTTATAATATTTTTGTTTATTTTTATTCATTTTTACCAATGTGCATATTTCTTAGAAAAGCACTTTATAGATTCTTCTTAACTTAGAAGTTCTTTAAAAATTATAAGTAGTTCTTTGAATTTCTTTTCAATATTTAGTTTATTTTTAATTACTTTTTTTTTATTACATTTTATATATATTTTTTTAATTGAACTTGCTGATTTTTTTTAAGATTTGGTTTTCTTGTAAATAAGTCGATCAATGGTGTTTTACTTAACAAATATAACAAGACAACAATCAGCTTGACCAGTAATTTGGTGACATATTTTTGGGCTATTACCATAAGCATATTAGACTGTCTGCTATATCTCAAGTTTATTTAATCATCGAAATCGGTATATTGATATTTTTGTTAAATTCAATTTAGCTTTTAACCTTAAATAATATTTATAAATAATACATATAAATGATTTTTTAATTAGTTTTTACTTAAAGTTAACTAAAAAATTTCACAAAAATTTTATTTTTTGACTGGAAGTTCAATTTTAAAACCGGTGCTTAAGATTGTGAATTATCTGAAGTTAAAAGTTTTCTAAAACTTAATAATATTTTGTTTGTACTTTATTTCAATTAAATAATCATTAATTGGCACGTTTTACATTCAATAATCATTCCCAGTATTAATTATTTTGAACTTTGAGCGCTGCTTTTCAATTTTACTTTCAATTGTTATCAATCAATGATATGTAGATTTTATGACGTCATTGCAAATTTAGGCAATTATTTGCATAACCGCTTTTTTTTAAGATAAGAAACTTTTAAACATTTTGTCAGAAGTGTTAAAGTTGTTAAAAATATTCGCATAATTCGGAAATTCAGTTTGAGCGATTAGACCTATTTGCTTATATATTTATGTACATACATATATCAAGCTGATATGGATTAGCTAATTTTAATCATACTTTGTAGATACTTGTGTGCATATTAAGGTGGACCTTAGTTCTAAAATTGCGAATTTTTTATTTCACATCACATTACTTACTACATTTTGATGATTTGTTCACTAGGTTAGTAAAAAAAATTTTAAATATCAAACAATTAATTTATAATGAAAAAAATTATAAAAAAAAAAATTTTTTAAAAAAATAAATTTTAAAAATTTTTTTAAGAAAATATATTTAAAAAATTTTTTTTTTTCTAAAATTTTTTTTTAAGTTTTTTTTTTTGAATTAAATACACAAATATTTTTTTTTTATTTTGTTTTAAAAAACCAATGTGTTGTAAATAACGAACGAAATTAATTGTTTATTAACTTTCAGAAATATTAATATACTTTTTACTACGAATAAATTATTTTGTGTGATGCCCAACAAATTTTACGCAAGTTAAAGTTTCCAAATTAAATAAAAAAAAAAAATTATATGTGTACATTTTTTATAAAATAATTTCCAAACAAGTACTTTAACACTTTTGAATAAATTTTAGTTAAACATTTATTTTTTGTAATGATTTTGGGACAGATTGGTTAGTCAGTCAAATAACTTAGAAGAACGGATTTTATGCGTACATATTGTTCTTATATTAACGAAAAAAATAAAGTCATCAGATTGAGTGCATAGTAAAATAAATAAGAAAAGAACCATAGCACTTAAGCTTTTGAAAATCAGAGAGCATATGTCAATAAATGGGAATAGTTTCGATGACCCCTAATATCCTTTAACTAACCGCTACCGCTTGATCTATATCTTTTTGTATGGCTTCTAATAGATCAGTTAGATCTGTGCCTTATATATTTTTTAAAAATTATAGTATCAAAAAATTTTTCATACTGCTGTTAAGCTATTTCTGCAAAGTTACTTCCAATAACTTAGTAAATATTTAAGTTCCGTAAGCCTTTAAGCAACTATCTTATCGTCTTTGGCACTTATAATCTTTAATTTCGTATTAAAACTACCATGTAACTCAATTAATTCTAACAGGTGTGAGTCATATAGTATGTAACCTTTTTCATTAAACAGGAGCTGAGTTATTTTGCGACATTAACGACAAAGTTCAACTACAGAGTTTGCAAAATAAGCCAACACTTTCGATTTCAATTTCATTTAAGTAGTACAAATATTGTCAAATAATATTGTAATAAAATCGGTTAAAACTGACTAAGCAGGTTGTTATTCAATTAAAGTACATAAGTAAGACAGACAATCAAACAATATTTTGTTAACAAATCTGTGATGCAAATAAAATGTGTGCATTAAATACAAAAAACCATTTAATATCGCTAAATTAAAAATAACTAAGTATAACTAATTTAAATACATAATGAGGTCAAAAAAACAAAATTTTTTTTGCAAACAAACAAAAACATTAAATTAACATATTGTTATTTTTTGCATAACAACGATATTATAACAGCATAAATCAGAAACAAAATACTTTTTTGATTTGCAAAAACTTATCAATGTGCAAATATTTCTTGTTAAGTACATTCAATAAATCTACTCAAATATTTCGCTAATTAATATATCTACAAAAGTTTTTAACAAGAATTTATTTAACTTTTTATCATTACGTTTCTTGCACTTAACGTTCACTAAAGAAATTTAACGTAACCCATGCTGTTTATCACAGTTCACGCCCACTTTTAAAGATGGTAACACATTAAGTAAATAAATGGGTCTAATAGTTTTAATGTAGCTTTTACGTATATTTTTTGTTGTGATAGTTTTATGTAAGAACTCATAGTTTTTGTTGCAAGCACATTCAGATAAGATTAAGAATGGTTATTTTTTATCTCATCATAAAATTTTGAATGAAGTAAATTGCGTATTAAATCTGTGACGGGAACGAGGCGCTAATGTTTAAAACGATTCGATTATTTTTGTATTTTTATTGATTATGGTCATGGTGTTTCATATTAGCACCTTAAATATGAAACTTTCCAAGCTTTTACACTAAAAATTAAATGACTTGATAAGAGTTTATCTTGATAAGCGTAATTGAAATGTAATGCACTAAATGAATTAATAATTAGGTACATTAATTAAAGAGGATATTGATCTTGTAGTAAAAAAAAACATTTTTACCTATGTATTAATTGTGGTAATTGCTCTGAGTGCGAACAAAAAAATATTAAAATTTTATTGGTTTCTTATCGATTGATTATCTTAAAACTGAAAATTATTTTTTAATTGAACTTATACTAGCAAGAACCGATTCTGTTAAATGTACACATCTGTTATTATGCCATTTTTGCTATAGAAAAAGCATTGATTTGTGAAGTTACAATGATATCGGTCTTTGCTAACGACTCCAAGTTTAATAAAAAAATTCCAAAAAAACCAAATTTTTTCAAAGACTTTCTCAATCGGATTCTTCTTCTTTTAAAAAAAACGCTCATATTTAATTCAGATATTTCAATTAATACAAATATAATTTAGTTATTTGAATGGAATTTAGCCGATTTTATTTTAATGGATGATGTCTCGGAAAGAATATGATTGTAAAAAAGGTACATTATAAACGAAAGCTGTCTTACTGTCGGATACTGTCCTTGAAGTAGGATTAACCAAAAATTCAGACGTAAGGAGGTAAAATTGAAAATAAATTCGTGTTAAGTCACAAAAGTCTTTTTACCGACATGTCTAGACTCCGGTACAGATATTTTTTTTTAAATTTTTAGTTATGTAGGAACTATATTTGACTAATTATTGGGAACTAACGATACGTTCATATAAGCTGCAAAAAGTCAAACTATGTTTTAAAAATAAATAAAATAAATCAAACTGCAAGTTATTCAATCAAATTCTTTAGAGCATGCGCGGCATTTCATATACAATATTACACATACGTTTGATAAATCGACAAATTATTTAAATCAAAATTCTCAAGTGAGGAGCAAAAGCTTGTGCTAATAAATAAGTAAACGACGTGACTATTAAACTAAGTATACATCTTATTGTATTAGGTACTTTGAATATGTATGATATGCAACAGCTTCTAAAGGGACGTTAAGACTATTTACCAACAAAAGTGTAATTTTATAAGTAGAATTTCAAAAACTTTTTTCAAGAGTTATAGAGATTTAGCAAGAATTCTAAACTAGTGAAAACATTTTTATTTTTTCCACTTATCACAATCACTTATATTCAGATGTTAAAGTGCTGCTCCTAGCTTTGAACATATATGGGGTAAAACACACGAAAACGCCACCTGAAAAAATTTTTGGCTCCGATTTGGGTGAAATTTGGCATGATTGTAGTATTGATGTCTGGCAATAAATGTGTGTTTAAGATTTTGTCCTAATATTATTTGTTGCTCAGATACGCGGGTATGAAATTCACGATTTTCGTACTTTTTCAGAATAAGTGTTTTTTTTCGAAAATTCATAGCTTACAGCAAACTTTATCAATTAATAATTGGTGAACGTACATTTTTAAGTTTTTACTTGTACTTTTCAAAAAAAAATATTGATTTTGAAAAAAAAAAAATTTTCACAAAAATTTTGCGAATTGAAAAATATGTTTGCATTTTTTTTAAAAAAAAACATATTTTAAAATTTTTTTTTTTTGAAAAAAACTTTGAGTTATACTGCGCTTAATGCCGTAAAAATTTTCGTGGGAAAAAATATTTATATTTTTTTTTTAATTTAATTAAAATTCTGTAAATTGAAATGAATTTTTCAATTTTTTTTTGAAAAATCCATTTCTGAATATTTTTTTGTTTTTATAATTTTAGGTTTTTATTGGTACTTTTCAAAAAAAATACTGATTTTGAAAAAAAAAAATTTTTTCGTAAAAATTTTGAGAATTGAAAAATATTTTTGCATTTTTTTAAAAAAATCCATATTTTAAAATTTTTTTCTTATTTTTAATAAAATTCTGATTTATTCTGCGCTTAATGCCGTAAAAATTTTTGTGGGAAAAAAATTATTTATATTTTTTTTTTAGTTTTAAAAAAAATTAAAAAGCTAAAATTTTGTAAATTGAAATGAATTTTTGAACTTTTTTTGAAAAATCCATTTCTAAATATTTTTTCGGTTGACTTCAGATTACAGCTTGATACGCAAGCTTTAAAATGATATGCCATAACATGAGGACAAGTAGTTAATTAAAATTTTCACATTCACATTTTAAACAATTTTCTTGTTGAATCTTTCAATCATTTTGAACTTATTAAGAAAAAAATAAAATCTATCGAGCTTCCATCAAGTGGTCAGAGATCAAAAGTAGCCCTTGCCAAAAAAAAAGTTTTCATGTAACACTATGTACCATATTTGAAAGAAAATGTTTGTATATTAATTTCTGAGACCGTGCCCATTAGTTATGTTCAGAAGATCGTTAGAATATAAGATTATGACACTATTTTTCTTGGTATTTGAAAAAGCAACTTGATACTTTCATTACTAAAAATAGTTAGAATATCGTTCGGGAGCCAGTGCTTTGTACTTAATTTCTTTTTAATAATTTGATGGCATTGATTTATAGCAAAGAGCCCTAGGTTTAGGTCGGAGTATAGTGTCACATCACTATTTTTTACTGTTAAAATTGTTGCCTTATTCACGGTTGAAACTATGTAGGCATTGTTAATCACAAAGTACTTATTGAATCTCGGTTAAGGTCATAATTTTTTAATAAGAATTAAAGTAATAAGTATGGCCTTTCAAACGATAGACATAGTATAGATAACGAAGGTAAAGATTTCATTTTTAAGTACCAAAAAACAATTGAGATATTTTTTGGATAGATTTAGTCCCTCAGCATTCTTGCGTAGACTTTGCGACATCGGTGTTTGAGTAAAATATTTTATATTCTGTCTTAGAGTTTTGATATGGGCTGTTTTCGACCTACACCCATTTGTGAATAGCTTTTAGCTTTGATTTATTTATGATATTATTATGATATTATTTGAAAAGTGCTTAAAAAGATTCAGTAAAGAAATGGTAAGTGAGAAGACCTTCGATGTCAAGTTGGTTCTTCGGTGTCGTGACTTATTTCAACTCCGGAAGACTTTTTTTTTTGTCATAAGAATATAATACTTTAAGTTCCAAAATAAATATAAATGTAGGGTTTATAAACACAAGCAAAAATTTAAAAAATTATCAGAATTAACCAAAATGTGCAAGTTTATTTTATGTTTTTATTAATGAATAGCAATATAATTGAAAACGTTTAATAAATAATTTAAGTTTTTAACAAATACAATATGCAGCATAAAGAAAAAGACACTTGCTATCTAATACCCGAAATAACAGCTCAGCACATGCATACATACGCAAATGCAATGTACACCCGTAACAAAACAAAACAAATTATCTTTCTAAACACTAGAGTTTTTTCAACAATTTTTGGCAAATTTCCTTCAAAATTTTTTGTTCTTTTTACAGAGGTCAAAACCAAACCAATAACAACAATGCTTCTACGTCTGGAGCTCTAAATTCTGATACGACAGCAAATTCAATTGAAGAGCTAAATCGAAATGCTACGAAAACACTTGAGATGGTCATTAATGAAGAAAAGTTTGTAAAATTTCTATAATTACGCTAACGATTTTTTTGTGGATTTTTTATGTTTTGAGTTTTGTTTCTTGTCGTCAATTTGTTGTATCGTTTATTTTCTTGGAAATGTTACGTTTTTCTTTTTATTTGATTTTTTTTTTTCATTTAATTAAATGCAATATCATGGAATTAAATCATTTTTCTCAAAATCTGATTTTGAGAAAAATGTGCTTTAAGCTATTTTTCCAAACAAAATTGTAATTTTACAAAAAGTGAAATCTATAAATCTCTTGCGCTTTTTGTGCCGAATCAAAATCTGACATCCATTATTTTTCTCATATCAAATATAGTTTTTGAGAAATTCGGATGCTTTATAAAAAAAAGTATGTCAATTTTGAATTCAGCGCGAGAAACCCCATAGGGTTTAAGAACAAGATTTTAAAAAAATATAAGTTGAAAAAAGCATTTATGGTGAAATGACAATTTTGTGTAGTGAAAAAAGGGAAAACATAAATTTTTTTCAGAAACAGCTACTTCCCCGATTTCGTGTTCTTAAGATTGTGTTTCAAAACATTTTTAAGAACACTTTTCTGAATAAGAAATAATCACGAGTGGTATGAAAAGAAAAATTACATTGATTTGCATTAGAAATTATTGAACTTTACTTTTGTGCTCAAGCGTCTTAAAGCTTTTGCCGAGTTATTTTGAGATTATTGGACTTAACTTTTTGGCTCAAGTGCCTTAAAACTTTTGCCGAGTTATTTCAGTCAATTTCAGTTTTGATCATTATTGACATGACATTAAGTTTAATCAGATCGTATATTTTAAAACTTTAAAGGACTTATACTCCTTGCTTAAAATATGATAAATCGAAAATTTACTAACCCTTAAACCGTTTATTATAAAATTATATTTTTCATATAAATGTAATCCTTTGAGGTAAGTGGAAGTATATTTTCAGAAAGTTTTGTGCAAAAATATTTTTTACAGTGTACTTGAAGGCGATTACATTCATATTTTGGATTTTCTATCTGGTTAAAGTTTCGATTTTCAGTTCAGCGCATCAATTCATTTTATTGTGGGGTGATTCCATCAAATTTTATTTCATTGAATTTTGTGATTTTTCCATATATTTTGAGTTTTTATTTCATTTTGTTTCATTCAGAATACATATGAATTCCAAATAAACTTTTTGTGTCTTATACATTTTTCAGCATAATTGAATTTTTTTATTATGGAAACTGCCTACCTTTCAAAGAACTTAATGCCAACTCCACTATGTCAACAAATTCTAAGAGGTATTGTTACAAAATTCTGTGCAAAAACGGGTCGAATATATTTACATACCGTCGCTCTCAAAAGGAAAGGCCTTAATTCATATTTTTGAGATTTTTCAGGAGAAAATTTTTTAAATGCGATTCCCAAAATTCCTAATGGGTCATGACGTAAACTTTTATGGCGGGAAATTCATCAAATGTCACTTCCATCAATGAGTTTTTGGACATTTGAGCACTTGCACCAAAAATACCATTTCCGAAATAGCGAAAAATCGTTTTGAAATGTTGATTTGTCTCAGATCCCTTTTCGTAATAATTTTACAAGAGAAAAAACTGTTTACTTTATTGGGGAAAACTAACTCGTGCGGTATTACAACTTTTCGAACTACGTAGTTTTATCAAATGACATTCAAAAGTCAAGACCGCCAATTGTCGACTTGAGCGGTGTTGCTTGCTTAGCGACGATGTGTAAGTTATTGATAAATAAACAAATCTCTGTAAAAATCTGAGGCTGGATTTAAGACTTATCATATTTTTTTTTGTGGCATTATCTCCCATGTAAAATTTATGCCAAACGAAAATTTTAGTTTCCGAAAAATTTTCGATTTTGTTAAAAATGTTTTGGAATGTCTGCACTATAACAGTTGGTAAACGCCCAATGTATTTTGTATGAAATAAAAGTAACACACACGAGTTACAAGCGTTCTTTCTGTTACCATCCAAATGCTCTCGTTATTTAAATTATTTACTTATAAAGTTTTCATTGTTTTATCGCAGTATTTTGTCGTCGACAGCATTGTCTTATAATAACAGCTGTGATAACCTTCAATTGACAAGAATTCTGTTGCGCTGCAGTATAAAAACAACACGTTCCATAACATGCAATCGATTTAATCAGACCAATCTAATAGCCATTAAACTTGAAGATAAGATTTCATTTATGATCTTCAAGAACATGCAAAGATATTCTTGGCTATTATGTTAAATGAAATTAAAATTTTCAATATGTAATTAAATTATTACAGATATGACCTTATTCTTTAAGAGTTTTTTTTTTCTTTTTACTATATCGATAGGTAAACCGCTTAAATATTATGAGTGTGGAGTTTTGGAAAACTGTGCCAAGTGCGGGAATCTGTTGTTTCATGAACACTACATATAATCTTACACAAAGTCTTAAATTCATTTTCTTCAATTATACAAATCTTTGTAACATTTGGATAGATTTCCATTGATATGATGCTTTTTTTATATTTTGTATAAAATATGAAAGCATTAAGCTCTAAAAAAATAACCAAAATAAGGAATTTATGACAAGAACTACCCCGCATTGTGACTTCATTTAATAAATCGTCCATAACTTCGAACAATTAAGAATTGAGAATTTATTTATTGTGGCGAACAATCGTGTCACATGCAGTTAAATGCTTCGAGCTGTCAAACCTTTGAAGTGATGCACCACAATTAAGAGCTGAATCTGACGATGCCTAACAAAATTTCAAACGTTTCTAAACAAAGAAGTGCTTCCACTGCAGCGATAGTTGTAAAGGGGTTTTCAATAGGGACGCTACAAAAGAAGACCAAAAGGGACAGCGAACGACGCCATATTTTTTTCTGCTCTTTTGACATTTATCTTTAGTAAGGTTTGCCATTTCATCATGGAAAGATATACGATCCAACAACGAGTCAAAATTATTAAAATTTTCTACCGAAATTTGGAGTCAGTGACCTCAACTTTAAGAGCGCTACGTCCAATTTATGGTCGTCATAATCGTCCTGTCAGATCAACAATTGAGCGTCTAGTGGAAAAATTTGAATCCACAGGCACAGTACAAATTGTTCACGTGACAGTGAGACAAAGAAGTGCCCGTAGTGTCGAGAATATTGCTGTCGCTAGCGCATCAATTGAGGAAGACCCAAATCAGTCTCTCATACGTCGTTCTCAAGCGTTGGGCATCTCTGTGACGTCGTTGTGGCGAACTTTGCGAAAAGATCTTGGCCTACATCCTTACAAGATCAAATTGACGCAAGAACTGAAGCCGCTTGACCACCAGAATCGTCGTATGTTCGTGAATTGGGCTGAGCAACAACTTGAAAATGATCCGGATTTTTATCGAAAAATCATCTTCAGCGATGAAGTTCATTTCTGGCTGAATGGCTTCGTCAATAAGCAAAATATGCGTTATTAGTCAGGCAGCAATCCACACGTACTCCATGAGTCAACATTGCATCCCGAAAAAATTACGGTTTGGTGCGGTTTATGGGCCGGCGGCGTCATTGGGCCGTACTTCTTCCGTGATGATCAAGACCAGCACGTTACTGTGAATGGGAATCGCTACCGCTCAATGATAACCGAATATTTTTGGCCCAACTTGGATGATATGAACTTGGACAATATGTGGTTCCAACAGGACGGCGCCACAAGCTACACAGCGAATGTCACAATCGATTTATTGAAAACCAAGTTTGGTGAAATGGCCCAGTCAATTGGCCGCCTCGGTCGTGCGATTTGACGCCGTTAGACTATTTCCTGTGGGGCTCCGTCAAGTCTTTGGTCTATGCCAACAAGCTAGCGACGATTGATGAATTTCGTACGAATATCGAACGTGAAATTGCAGCAGTATCCGCCGATTTATGCTTGAAAACCGTCGAAAATTGGGTTCAGCGTATGAACTTCTGCAGGCGTGCCCGTGGTGGCTATGCAAAAGAAATTGAGTTCCATACATAATGGCATCGAATGTTCTTTTACAAGAATAAATTGATATCCCAAACCGTTTTTGTTTTATTTAAAAAAACTTTTGTAGCGCTCTTATTGAAAAACCCTTTAGTTCTATGCATCCCCGTAATACAGAAACAAGCCAATCACTGGGCTTAAATCAGCATATCGAAATACCTTTTCTCTCCCAAAGGACTTTATTATTCCAAAGTTCCGGTATTCTGAATGATGTGACATCTGGTGATAGCCTTATACATCTAGGAAGTCAATCTGAGATTAAGACATAAATTACAGAACTTATTAAAGTTTAAATTCTTTATTAACAATTTTTGGGAATAACTGATACAAGTTCAAAAAGTAATCAATTTTCGAAAAATACATATGTCCTATCAGTTTCAAAAAAATTAGGTTAAAAACAATTTTCAAAAATCCTCTACAAAAATAATATGCTGCTTTGTAGATAGCATAGAGTGGAGCATAAGTCACGTATTGACTTGAATAACTCGCTTGGCGAGTTGAAAGCTGCAAGTCTACTTACTGAGAATTTCCCAAAAATAGTTCATAAAACGGTGTCTTGTGCAATGGCCACTTCAAGCCTCAACATTGCTTTGAATTGTCTGAAAAAAACTGATTTCAAAAAGCTCTCTCTCTCTTTTAAACAGTTACCGATAAAACTTGCTCGCTGCCAAAGATATTTGAACCAATGACTCTCTCCGAGATGACACCGCATCGTGAATGCACTTCACGCTGATGAATTACTCTTGCATTTTTACTATACTCAAGCTCTACAGTTTTAGGTGTTTACAAATCTATACAGGCAAAAATTAAAAAATATATTTGGTCCTTTGGTAACACTTGGATAAGTGGTGCGAGATTGCTAACCTAAGGGTGGCAGTGCATGTATTGAACTGACCAATGTGTCGTCCCAATTTGAGTGATGCGTCTTCAAGTTGATATTCCGAGCATTTCATCTATGGCGTCCTGCGTGAAACTTTTTCCATCTGAAACTGTTCAAACGGGACACATGACGATTAACAGAAGCTGACGGTTACTCGGTGAGCCAAAGTAATTAAGAAAGGATTTCAAAATAAAAATTCAAAGAAATTTGGTGTGTTGTTTGGTACTGAAATGATGAAAAAAACAAGCCAACAAAAATATAGCATAACAACCTTAAATCATCATAGCTCAGAGCAATGTAAGCGTAAAGAGGCCTCTTTTATATAAAAACGATAAGGTTTTTTAAAGAGCAATAAGTTTGAGAAATTTTAAATGACGTTACTAGGTCAAATCTTATCATAAAAAAGCCTATTGGGAAATTTATTGCTTATAATTTTTATTTATCACCTATAAATTTTATTAACTGAACTGTGAGTATTAGCGTTGAGCCACTTTAATGGTAAAATTACATTACCATTTGAAGAAATTATTCAATCAACCGAACGACTTATGATATGAATAAGACCTGATAAGCTAATTGCTAGTACGAATTACAAGTAACAAAATGCTGTTAACATGGGGAATTACATACGTACTTATCAAATGGTAAAAATTAAGAACTTTGATCGATAAAAAATAAAGGAATTACATACATGCTAGATAATAAAATTACAATATTTCATTATTATTTTGTCGACTCACAAGTTTTCAATATTATGCCAATTGAAATGTCAGCAGATGCACATCGAATATCTTAAGGAAACGGAAATCAACTACATGAAATCATGATTGAATTTCTTTCAGCTCAATTCATTGGTTAAGTGCTCGTATTGTTTTATGACTGTAAAAACGGCAGCGTCTGTGGCTGCAAAACATTTTATGTCTTAATTTTAACGTCTCATAACCATAACATACCATTTACCACAACAACATATTAATTTAACCATTCTATTTTTTTCCAACTCTTCCACAGTTATTCGTATGAGGTAATCAAAGAAATTGCCGACTTTCTTTTAGAACGCACAGATATACGCCCGAAAATTGGCATTATTTGCGGTTCCGGTCTGAACTCACTGGCAGACTGCATTACTGATACACAAAGCTTTGAATATGAGGATATTCCTAATTTTCCTGTCTCCACAGTTGAGGGTCATGTTGGTCGCTTGATATTCGGCTACTTAGAGGGCTTACCTGTAATGGCTATGCAAGGACGTTTCCATTACTATGAGGGATATCCATTGGCTAAATGTTCGATGCCTGTGCGTGTTATGAAACTTGTTGGTATACAGTTTCTTATGGCCACAAATGCTGCTGGTGGACTCAATCCCAATTATAAAATCGGTGACATTATGATTGTACGTGATCATATTAATATGATGGGTTTCGCTGGAAATTCACCACTACAAGGACCAAATGATCCACGCTTTGGACCACGTTTCCCGCCTATGACCAATGCTTACGATGCACATCTCATCAAGAAGGCAAAACAAGTCGCACGCGATATGGGCATTGAAAATGATGTACATGAGGGTGTCTACACATGTTTGGGTGGTCCCAACTACGAGACTGTTGCCGAGTTGAGAATGTTGAGTATTATTGGCGTCGATGCTGTCGGCATGTCTACGGTGCATGAGGTGATCACTGCGCGACATTGTGATTTGACTGTTTTTGCATTCAGTTTGATAACAAACTTATGCGCCTTGGAATATAATGGCAGTGCAGATGTAGCTAATCATGCGGAGGTCGTTATGGTGGGTAAGTCGCGTCAGAAGACTTGTGGTGACCTTCTCTGTCGAGTGATAAAGGAAATTGCTGCAGAGATAAATTTAGTACTTTAAGAATTAATAAATGTATTTATTTAAAATTCCATTGTTTTTGCTTATTTTTTATATATGTTATAATGTAGCTAATAAATTATTTTCGGAAGGACTAACCGTTAACAAAGAGTATTATGTGAGACAATTTATTTTAAGCTAATCAGTTGGTTAACCGCACCAACGCACAGTGGTCCCAAATCGTGCTTTTTTTTCCAAATTTGAAGAAATGGTTTGGTGGAAAAAGTTTTTTATCGAACGATCATCGATGAAAAATCGTATTTTTTGGAAGGATTACAAAAATTTGAAAAGTGTTCGGCGAAATGTGTCGAGATTAAAGAAGATTATCTTGAAAAATATATCAAATTTTAGTAAAAAAAAAAGTTATTTCAATCCAATATCACGGTCTTATCAAACGGCCTTCACATATGATATGAAGTACAAGTAAATATCCTTTGAGTACTTTTTAATACTTGCTAAGCTATCGACTATTGAAGACTTGGTGGCCCGCACAAACTTTTCTGTCTGAATATTAGGTGATTAATGTCAGAAAATTGAAACTGGATCAATATACTTCTGACTTTGAGAAGCTAGCTGGTATCAAAATACGTTTCTTACGTCTCATATAAAATGTTCTTTTAGAAAATTCCCAGCAAAACCTATAACAGTTATAAAACTTAATATATAAGCGATAAAGTTCTCGTATTTTACCGGTTAAATTTCTTTAAATTGGCTTTCATCAACTGAGTCGATTAAAAAAAAAAAAAAAATACGCAAATCCATTGCAAAATAAGAACTATGTAATTCTTCATTCTTACGCATTGAAAACAGTTGCATGCAACTCTCGAAAGTTGCATGCGACTAAAGCCTAAACTAAAATAGATGAGACGAGACATAACGAGTAAGTTCGAGTGTATATAAACCAATGTTGATAGCCAAAATAAACCTACGTAATTGATCGAAAGTGAACGAAACATTTTGACGAGACGTAAGAGTTTCCTAAGAACCGAACTTCAAAACGTTGCTACTCGTCATAACAGTTTTTTTGGTTCGTTGGCTAGCGTAACATTTTGGGTTAAATGTCAAAACAGACGAAACGAGTGCAAACGTTCGTTCAATTGCTACCGTCTCGTCACGTCTATTTTGGTTAAGTCTTAAAGCCTAAACCAAAATAGATAAGACGAGACATAACGAGTAAGTTCGAGTGTATGTAAACCAATGTTGATAGCCAAAATGAACCTACGTAATTGATTGAAAGTGAACTAAACATTTTGACGAGACGTAAGAGTTTCGTAAGAACCGAACTTCAAAACGTTGCTACTCGTCATTACAGCTTTTTCGGTTCGTTGTCTAGCGTAACATTTTGGGTTAAACGTCAAAACAGACGAAACGAGTGCAAACGTTCGTTCAATTGCTACCGTCTCGTCACATCTATTTTGGTTAAGGCTTAAGATATACCCTCAAATTCTGTGAATTGATAGGTAAACGCCAGAAATGTCAAAGTGCTATACATGTTGCAATAACTTAATAGAGGTGAAGTCCTTACCATATTCTTTCTCTTAAGCTTAGCCTCATTAAATTTTGACAGGAGCACCTTGACATTTATCGAAATTTCTTTTATATCTCACATCGTTTTTGTCATTTTTTTGAATGTAAAAATTATAAACATTGCGAGAGGAAAGGGGGTTTATTATATTTACCACTCAAATTAAACCGGCACGCTACCTTATGACATCACATTTAGTAATTCCATCATGAGAACAAGAAGGTAGGGTGGGAAAAAATAAAAACGCATGACAACTTAAAGGACATCAGCTGAGCTCAAGAGATAATAAGAAGAAAAGCAAAGTATATAATAAAACACATTACAAATAAATAAAGAAAATAATAAATTAATAAAATATTAAATAAAAATGGATTTAAATAATTACAAATGTGAGTTAACAAAAAAAAAAAAATCAATATCAATCAATCCTTGCATTTGGGTAAAAACGATTTTAATTTCTAATTATAGGCATTACTGTATAGTAAAAAGAAGAAAAAGACACCTGGCTGCATCATAGTTGAAAGAACATCAATTAGACCGGTTGCCGCAACAATTCAGTGCGCTATATTATAAAAAAAAATTGGTCACCATCGGCTTATAAAATGAATGGAATTAAGCGAAACTGTATCAATGGGAGTGTTACTTCCCATAAGCCTAAAAATTGTAAGCGGTGATTTAAGTGAACTTTTGTAGCAATTGCTGTCAAATTCATTATATACATAGATGGTCTAGAAAGTTCTCCAGTGGATATGGCATGTCTTATACAAGCAACGAGCTATTTGTGCTATGTATAGTGTACTATGATAGCGATCATAATAAAATTTTGTCAATAACTTGAGGCTTTTATGATATATGAAGTTTGAAAGGATTGTATCAGCATGTGTGGTGCTTCCCATATACACAAAAAAAAAAAGACGGTATTCAGGTGTTTATTTGCAGCAATTGTTATAAAATCATATATGAAACTTCAGCTGAAAGTTACGTTCAGTCCAGGCGTGACATCTCTGGTACATGCAAGCGTTGGATTGTGAGCAATAGTTACGAAATTCGATTCAAGGGTTTTTGTTGTCATAAGCTTTCACAGGAACTAACTGAGTGACATCGTATAAGTGGGCGTGGTACCTTTCATTTATTGTTTATGTCTTATGTAATATTTCTACTAGGGAAATAATGTACTGTGAGATTTCTTCAAGTTTTTGACACGATTCCGATTTCACCTCAAAATAAGTTGAAAATGTTATATGAAAAAAATCAATATCTCGTTTGGTTTTCGAAGTATCGAAATATCGTCAGATTACAGAGCCACGGAAATCGTACTTCAAATGATACTATCAAAATCAAATTTTTAAGTATCAATATTTCGAAAGCCAAACGAGATAGCGATTTTTATTGTTTGACATTTTCGATAGATTTTGAGATGTTCTAACAACAACCATCCATAGTAATTCTAATGGTACTATCAAAATCAAATTTTTAAGTATCGATATTTCGAAAACCAAACGAGATATCGATTTTTTTTTGTAACATTTTCGCTTTATTTTGACGTGTTCCAACGAAAACTATCGTCACATTTTGGCGCCACGGAAATTGTAATTTTTATGGTACTACCAAACCAAATTTATAAGTATCGATGTCTCGAAAGCCAAACGAGACATCGATTTTTCTTACTTAACATGTTCGCTTTATTTTGACATGTTCCATCGAAAACCATTGCCAAATTGCGGCGCCACGGATATTGTAATCTCCCCAGGTTTTTGATAAATTCCGGGTATATGAAGTGTATACATTCCATGTCCATTCCTTTAAGTTCTTATCTAGTAAGTGTTCCTCTTTATCTGTGAGGGAACATCAATTTTACTTGAATCCTTATCTTTAGATAGGCAATGAAATAACTTTCAATAAGAAAAAATTGAATCGATAAAGGACTCTGCAGCAGTCAATCGACTAGAAAAATTCATCGGAAAGATCAGACGTTTTTTGGATGTTAGTTTAAGTAGAGTCTAAACTCTTTTAGTAAACTCTTTTTTCCCCGCAATAAAGTATGGAAATTCTCGCAGAAAAATAAAATATTTTATATACAATGAGATCTACACGCACTGTAGCCTGATATTTAGTTAGTTAGTTCATGACCCAGTGCGGTCGTGATATTTTTTTGTGAAGAGAGTGCTCATCAGTAATTCTTTGTAAGAACTCGGGTTCTCTGGGTGTAGTGAAATATCACCGCGATATTTTTTTAGACTTGAGAGATTTTTCTCACAAAATGAGAAAAAATATTGCGAGAATTCTCTTTTCTCGCAAAAGCCAACAAATCTCGAAGGGCCGACTTTTCTTGCAAACCGGAAACTGAAGTGGTGGTGCTTCAACAGTATTTTGAATAACATAAACATATAATGAAATCATGGATTTTTATGTCAAAGTTGACATAAAATAAATCATTCTTTTTTTCAATAGTTTTATTAAATTTTCTATTCAAAATTCTTGTATCTTTTTTTGGCAATAATTCTTCAAAATTTTAATACTTTTTGCAATTCGGAATAACTATCACTTACAGCAGTCAACATGAGCAACATTGATATATGCTGCTGTGAATTTAATAGTCCAACTCAATGTCCAGCATGTGCCGCTGAACAAAATGAACTAATTGAAAAAAATGAGAAGAAAGCTGAAGAAGAGTACGTAAGCCAACTCAAGTACCGCTGTCAGCGCTTTACTTGAGACACATATTTTCATAGAACTTTTACGTCATAAGCTTTGTTTTTCTAATTCAATTTGTAGCTTCTCCTATGATACTATTAAAGAAATTGCCGACTGGCTATTGCAGAATACAAAAATTAAACCTATAATCGCTATTATCTGCGGTTCTGGCCTTAGCAATTTAGCGGATGGATTTGAAGACAGCGAAGCCTTCGAATATAAGGACATTCCTAAATTTCCAGTTTCCACCGTTGCTGGTCATGCAGGAAAGCTGATATTTGGCAATTTAAAGTGTATGCCTGTTATGGCTATGCAAGGACGTTTCCATCACTATGAGGGTTATCCCTTGACTAAATGTTCGATGCCGATACGTGTCATGAAACTACTAGGTATTCAATATCTAATAACCACCAACGCGGCTGGTGGCATTAATCCAAACTTTAAACTTGGTCACGTTATGTTGTTACGTGATCATATCAATATAATGGGCTTTGCTGGAAACTCACCATTGCATGGCCCCAATGAGGAGAAATTTGGACCACGTTTTCCATCGCTGAACAACGCCTACGACTCAGATTTGATTAAAATGGCAAAAGAAGTCGGTAAAAGTATTGGCATGGAAAAGACAATGCATGAGGGTGTCTATGCAAATTTAGGTGGGCCGACTTATGAGACAGTGGCCGAATTAAGGGCACTACGTTGCTTGGGCGTCGACGCAGTTGGCATGTCCACTGTGAATGAAGTAATTACGGCACGTCATTGTGATATTACTGTGTTGGCTTTCAGCTTAATTACAAACGAATGCATTATGGAATATGATACTGACAAGAAAGCCAATCACGAAGAAGTCTTAGCGGCAGGTAAGGCCGCTGCAACCAAGTTAGCTGAACTCGTTGCTGCTTTAGTTAAGGAAATTGGAAAAACACTTAAAGGGAAAAAAACATAAATTGATAGTAAGAGTTAAAGAAACCGAAATCAAATTTCAGATCAAACGATTTAAAACAAAACCAATGTCTGCACATAAAGTTAAAAAATAAAAATTGTACTTAAGAAAATCTCTAACAAAAAAGTCATTGACAAAGTTAAACTCAGCATTATATTCATTTTATACTTCGAAATTAATAAAAGCCATAAGTAGAAAAAATGTGTGAAATATTAATTTATTTGAAATCAATAAAGGTGGGGATAATCTGAATTATTTTGGCAATGTTATAGCGCCTGATGACGGTGATCAAATATACGTTTACTTTAAATATGCAACATCAACTTGAGTTGAACTCACTCGCTATTGAAAATTGTGCTAAGAATTTTAGTGGCGCCCTTTCTCTCCGGGAGAAAGCAAAAATTTCGTTGTTATCATCTGAAAAAAATTTTTCAATTCGCTTACAGAACTTGAAACCTTTTTGAACCACGTGATTTTTACACAACATTTGTATAATTGATGTCGTTTGGCTTTTGTGGAAATATACTGAATGGAGATTTGATATGTACTTTTTCAACATGAACATGACTTTTTTACTAAAAAAAAGGTCACCAAAGTTGGAAATGGTTGAAACGTACTGAAAATGCCACGAAAATGTACTGAAAATGCACTGTTCAAAATGTTTGAAATGTACTAAAATAGTACCGAAAATGCCATCACTGATGTGTATACCAATCGGAAGCTTTAAAAATTACCATAGGTTTTTTGTGCAACACTTATTCTAAACAATAAGTTGGCATACGTTTCATTTGTAATTGTTAATATGTCAGGCTTCATATTGACTGAATTTTAAAAAGTACTGTACAGCCGAAAACTATCGCTATTTTCTTGTTTCGCTAAAACCTAAAAGTATGCTATACCTCGTTAGGTATAGTCAAACACCTCACAGTCTTTCCAGCTAAGTCCACGCAACTCTTGAGTAACAAGGGTTTCAAATTTTTTCTAAATAAAAAAAAATTAATCTGAGCCAATATCCACACCCGAAATATATCACATCTAATTCTAGTTTAATTTAAAAAAATCTATATCGTGCGTTACGGTAAGTGGGCGGCATTCGGCAGAGGCTCAGGATTTGCATCCTTCAATATGCCCAACACTGGCTTCGTGGCGGCTTCCGATCGCGGTTCAGGGCTTTAGTATATCCAACACTGGCTTCACTAGCCAAAGTTATTCTACATAAAAACTATTTTGATAACCAAACGAGATATCGGTTTTTTTTATTTAACATTTTTGATTTATTTTAACGTGTTCTATCGAAACCCACTCTATCTCCCGGACTATTAAAGTGCAATATTATTCGGCTTTGTTTCTATAACCCTCATTTTTTATATGCGAAGGAGTTTAATTAATGTAATCAAACATACAAAGGTTCTTAAGAAATTTCTATGAGATACATAGAAGAAAATTGAACTTTTATTTGAAATAAACAGGTAATAAACAACAAAAATGAGTACTTACGGATTCACACAGTTTGTAAGCCACTGTACAGAGAAAAACCATTTTCATAGGAAAGCATTGCAATGACAAGAAAATGCTCCAACTGCTTTTCTGCAGCAACTGCAATGAACTAACACTTCAAACTGTTTTAAATTAAATTTCTTTCAAAGCAAACACTTGCAAAATAAACATTGGAAATATAAAATTGAATTTTGAACACTCGCTGCTCTTTTTGAGCAGTTGGAACCGTTTCCAATGAAATTACAATGAATTTTGCAATGTAAAATCGAAACACTCCACTTGCGCAGGTGCCGCCGGCGCCGCTTTAAATGAAATTTTGCATTTGCATGCAATTGACTTAAGTATTTTATTAAATTTGTTACTTAATTTACACAGTCTTACATTTCACTGTTTTCTTTTAATTATGTTATTAATATTTAAGAAGAATATGAAAATTTAACTACATATTTCAATTATTTCACATTTTGCAAATTATTGCGACTAACAGCTGACAGCTGAGTTGATTAGTGTTGCCACCTGCTTACTTGTAATTATGACAGCACACGACTTGTTTTCAACGTACACAGCACATGCGGTAGTCGGTACAAGGAAATCGATTAATTTCGATGAAGATTAAACTTTTTTAATAAAAATTACGAAATCGTACAATTTGGGTATGTATTTTATTTGCTTTAACTCTGAACTTGAAATAATTTGCAAACGCTTGTTTTGAGTGAGAAATGTTCTCGTTGTAGTTTTTTAATTTTGAAAAATCCATAAAAAAAATCGAACGATTTTCCGACGGGTATATAATCGTTGACGATTTGCCGTTGCCCTTCCGTATTCTATTTGACTCATTTGGCGATATTTGTTAACTATATTTCGGAGAGAGAGAGTGGATAATTTTTTTGGTTCTATTATTGTCACGGTATCATTTAAGTACATTAAGTAAACAGACACGAGTTATGACTAACCCACAATAAGGACGGTTGACGGAAATACCGCAAGCGTCAAAATAGTTAAATGGTAAAACCGTCATAAAATCCGTTCAAGTAAACAGAATTGCGACACACGACGCAAATTCAGCTGTCATTTAGTGTTTACAAGAAATAATTTTTGTATTCAAATATTTTTGATTGTTTTTAAGTGAAACCTTTTTTTTTATTTTGTGAGAACATACTTCTTCTATTAGTAAATCAATTCATTTAAGCTCTTATTTATTTTAGAATCACTTTTTATAGAAACAATAAATTGGATACTTTTTTTATATGTACTTAAAAACGAGGAAAAAAAAAAATCAAGTTTTTTCTTCCAGCCAAAAATTGTAGATTTATATTATACGTAGTATGTTCAAGCAAGTTTTTTTGACACAAAAATTTTAATATTTTTGTATTGCGGCCTAAAAAAAAATTTAAGAATTTTTTGTTTTGGGAAGGCTGAGAATTCCTTTATTTGAACTTGGATACAGATTTAAAGCAAACTAAATACAAAGTAAGACTGTATGATTCCATAATGAACTATAAAAATATTTTTAATAAAAAATAAGTATTAAATGTTTATCGACAAAAGTTCAATTTTCTTGTATCGACTACCACATATGCTATTTACGTTGATGTTGAATTCGTGTGCAGTTGTAGCTCCAAGTAAACAGGTGGCAACACTAATAAACTGACAACTGTCAACCTGTTATATTTAGTTTGCAAATTGCGCGATAATTGCAACAGTACAATTTTCAAATTCTTCGCAAATATTTCTAAAATAGTTTAAAAAAGAACAGTGCCAAGGAAAAAGTAATAAATTTAATAAAATATCTACATGCACAAGTGAATTGCATGGAAATGCAAAAGTTATTTAAGCGGCGCAGTCAGCACAACTACCAGTGCAAGTGCAGTGTTTTGTTTTTTTATTGCGAAATTCATTGTAATTTCATTGGAAAGGGTTTTAGCTACTCAAAAAGAGCAGCGAGTGTTTCGAATTCAATTTTATATTTCCAATGTGTTTTCTTGCAAGTGTTTGTTTTATCTAAAATATGAAAAAAATTTCATTAAAAACAATTCAAAGTGTTAGTGCATAGCAGTCGCTGTTGAAGCGGCGCAGTAACAGCAGTAACGTGTTATTCACAATGAACCTTTTTTCTCTGAGTGAAGTAATTTGCGGTGCCAATTGGTAAGTGTTCATTTCTTGGTTTTTATTACCTCTAGTTATATTTTGAATAACGGTACCATTTTGCTCAATGTATTACCTATAAAATTTTCATATCAACCTTTGTTAGTATCGCATAATTCCATTAAATAAACACTCTTGCTTATAAAAAAATTAGTGGTGGAAAAGGGTCGTACAATGGGACAAAATGGAGTACATTTGGACAAAATTCATTACACAACTCAAAATGTAATATAACTAGAATCCTTGGCTGCAGCTTAGTTTAGGGACGATCTTTCGTTTTTCCTTAAGCCAACATATTCTTGCGTAGTTTTTGATTCTAAGAACGAGTATGTAGTCGAAAATAGTCGCTCGGATCTAGTTTCGGAGATATAGCCATCAGAAGTTGCAGATGTAGTTTTTAAAAAAACTTAAATAAGTTGGGAACCCCTTAACAGATTTACAAAATATGGGTATCATATGTAGGATAATTAAATCATGTACGCAATCAACTCATAAATATTTGGAATTTGTTGCATAGTTTTCGAGATATATAAATGCTTTGATTTCAAGATAATTTCATGATTTAATTTTCTTGTTTTCCGGTAGAAAAAAGGTTAATATAAAAAAAATTGGCACAAGTGATACATCATTTCAATGGAAAAAAATTAGGCTTTCTTAAAATATTTAAGAATTCATACGTTAATAATAGGGGAGAGTGGGGAGTTTTGAAGCATGGGGAGTTGCGAAGCACGACTATAGATGTCACTTAAAAGTGATTCCTAGTTTAAATGCCTAGTTTAAAAATTTTCTTAACCCTAATTCTCAATTTTTCCTAGCACTTGAACCGATAGCATACTTTGTACTATTTTCTCAGAGAGCGGGTTCGTAATCACGCTCGAAAAGTTTTATTGAGCAGTCGCGTGTGGTACATTATGACGAACATTTTTTGAGTGAATTAATAAGGTTAGTATGCAAAATAATCAGCAATTATAAGTCTTTTAATGTGCAAAAGGATTGATGCAAAAATTTTTTATGGGTCACTCACGCGGTCGGAATTAATAAAAAGTAACAAATGGGGAGTAATAAAGCACATTAAATGGGGAGATGTGAAGCACGGCGAATATGTCCCAAAGCACCGAAACACCTCTACAACTCCGAGGGTTATGAATAAAAACAACAAGTGGTCATTGTTCTTCATGTAAAATTGCCGAAAAAATTGACCAAAGCCAACGCGATTCACTGCAATGAATGCGACCGAGCAGTCCATCTGAAGTGTGCTCAAGTATCGGCTAGCGGCTACACATGTGTCCATTGCAAATCGGAATAGTTCATATTTTTTTTCTTGAAATTTTTATTGTTCCCATTTTGTACATATATTGTACCTAGTGTATACAATAGTCATTTTTCGTCGTCCCAATAAAGAATTTCCCACAAATAATGCTATTTTCTGCATTCTTCACTCGTGCTTCACAACTCCCCACGATTTCAAAAAACGTGAAACAACAGTTTTCCAGGCCAACGAACAAAACTTGTAGGAAAAAAAAATTTTTTGCGAATCCTTGAACAAGGAAGTATTTCTTTAAATGCTTGAAAGATTTAATTCGGCTGAATGTAAAAAAAACTATATTTTGGTAGTTAGAGCCATCAGAAAAAGCGTGCTTCAAAACTCCCCACTCTCCCCTACATTTTTTGGAAAAAATAACGGTTGTATGAAAAAAATGGTCAAAATTTTACAAAAATCGTACAATCTCTAAAACTTTACAATTTGTCTATAAAACATTTTGGCTTGGCTAGTGAGTGATCAGATTGTGCTGCTCAACCCGATAATGCCAACGGACCCAGTTAAAAGAAAAACTATAAGTAAAAAAGGTTGTGTGTAGATTTTCTTAAAACTAAAGAAATATTTACGTTAAAGTGCTACTAAAATCAGGACTCCATATTAATTTTCAGCCCCCTGGATGACTTGACAGCTGAGGTATGACCTTTTGAAGGTGAAAAGGAGACATTTTTTTTAATAGTTTTGATACTTTTTTAATTCGCTTCGAATTTTACCGAATTTTGTTATGCTGACTCACATAATATTTATTGAAATTTTGAAGTCTCACACATGTACATATACATTAGACTTCGTTCCTCAAAATATCCTCGTTCTGGCATTTCAATGAATTTAATTTTTTTATTCTAATTTCAAAAAATTAAAGTTTAGCGGCTCTGGTAGCTACCCTAGGAGTTTTTTTTTTTTTTTTATTGAGGATATACTTTAAAAGGGGTAAATTTTAGATTTTTAAGCGTTCCCGAAAATTTCTAGAACATGAAGTTGTTTTGACATTACCCACTATTACATAACATTACACATATAAATTTTTACGGTAGGACTATGACCACTGGCTAAACCAAAAAAATCGATCGCAATAAAAATAGGAATATAATTTAAATCTTCAAGTAAATTTCTATTTATTTAGAAAGTAAGTAAAAGAAGCACAAACAAAAATTAAATCTAAAAAGTATATGTAAATAATAAACAATTTCAAATCTAAACTGCATGAATAACCAATGCAAGAACTTAAGTATTTATAAATACAATAAAAATTTAACATTTTATGATAAATTTTTTATTAATTAATTTTTTAAAATAAAATTTAAAATAAAAGCATGCACTAAATTTGCCACTGCTTCTTTTATTTTCGAACAAAAGTAAATATGTAAAAACAAAAATAAATAATTAAATTAAAAATAATTAAATAAATTATTTACAAATAGAACAATTTTTGTTTTTATGTTAAAAATAACATTTAAAAAATTACAAATTATTAAAATATAATTGTGTATAAATTGGTGTTTTAAAAATTTCTAACAGGTTAATTAAAAATTTTGTAAGATTTTTTTTTTAAACATTTTATTTGCCATGAAAAATCTGCATAAATGTATTAGTAAGTTTTGTTTTTATAAAAAGCTTTTTAGCAAGTGTATTTGTGTTGAATATATGCATATGCACGCACTTATGTATGTGTATTTAAAAGTGTTTTAAAGGTGGTTGTGTTTTTCTTAATTTTGTAGGACCTTCACGAATTCTGGCTTTCAAGCCTAAAACTATGCAATAACGTTATCACACACATTAAATGACACAAGAAAGAACTATGTATTTGTAATGCATAGTTTAAGTCACAATATTTAAGGAAAACTTAGGAATCATATAGGTCCTTTAAGTGATTATGTTCGTTCGCGTGATTGTTATGTAAGCTTTTCTGTTGGCTTACACATAAAAAAATTCTTTTGCATACTTATATGCGCAATTCTATAGTAATACGTATAAAATGTGAAAAAGTGCATCAAAAAGGTACAAAATATGTTTTCTGATTTACGTTTAAATGTATATATGATTAGTTATATAATGTAATAAATATATATGTGTATAAACGATGTACGTAATAAATATTTATGCGCATTTGAATAAGACTGTCTTCGGCATGAAGCTAAGTGCAATTACATTTTTAATCTCTACAGCATTGCTACGAGTACTTTTTCACTTCTTTTGTGCTCGGGGTTACTACACTTAAAATAGCCCACGCTCTTTCTTTAGATTTGTCTGTTTCCATAATGGTAACTGCTCAAATTCTTCACGTTTAACACCGAGTGCTTGCTGAAAATCGCCTGCATTGAGGTAGAGTTCAAGACGTGTAGGATCCACACCTTCTGGCAGCGGACGTTGCTTAAGTACATCAAGTGGATATTCAGTTTGGCACAGTTGAATCAGCACATCTACAATGGGTGTGGCCTGATCAATGCGACCATCCTAAAATAAAATGAAAAATATTTAATATTGTAAATGTTACCAACAGAAAGTAAGTTATTAGTGCTAACCTCCATATTAATCTCTTTGATATCTTTACGTTCTATCCAATCGGGAAAGAGCGCTTGAAATGCGAGCGGTTCTAAGCCAGCCCAGACTACGTTACCTCTAATACCATGGAATTGCGCATCTGCATTGTCGCCTGAAATAAAAATTTAAGAAAAAATTTTAGTTTGGTTTTAGTTCTCTTTGCGTGAATTCTAAAAAACTCACCAAATTTTGCACGCCAGTAAGAAACTGCGGTCTCCATGGCAGCGCGACGCTCGGAAATCCAACGATTAACACCAGCGCGATTTTCATTTGTAGGGCTGCCACGATCTTCTGTAGTTACTGTAATAGAAAAAAAATGTAATTATATAAAAAGTAAGGTCATTGCGTGGATCAATGATGAAATTGCATCTATGTTTAGAGCAAATCGATTTTCATAAACAAAAATAAACATTTTTCCAACTTACATTTAATATCCTCCAAAGGCCACCATCCCATCCATAGCCACAACATATCACCATCATCCAACATAAAAATCGTAGGCTGCCGCGCACTATAAAGCTGCACCTGCGTAAACGGATACGGGCTGAATAAATCTTTGCAACGTAGGCTATACAATAGTTCTGTGGCGCTAAAAACACCCTGTGCACTGCTGGAGAAATGGAAAAGGCGTGGTGTGTAGTCAAATTCTTTACTCGCGACACAATCCAATAAGCTGCCATAGGCATTTCGATCGGGCAAACCACCCAATGCTTCCTTGAAGCTAACTGATTCCGTGCCTTCTTCTTCGGACTTTTCAATTTCACATTGTGCGCTTGTAAACAAATCCGCATATTTTTGTCCACGCAATATTTCCGCTGCCTTTTCCGCCACTTCCCGTGTATGTGCAGTACTCTTGCAGCCGTGCCAGATGCGTATCAGACCTTGCTCACCATGCAGTAAGAGCATTGAAGCGCGTGAACGTAACTGCTTTGCGGCGCAGTCAACCTCCTTAAGTAGTGTTTCATCTGTGCTATTTCCCGTAACCTGATACAGACGCCAGGAGCTACGACGTTTCAAACAATCATCCCTGCGACCTTTGTGCTGGAACATTAACATAAATAAACGTATAAAGGCGGTATTTTCATCACCCTGTGCAATACGCATTTGTGCACCTTTCTCTTTGTCCAATTCAACAGTAAGTAGCGCTGCAGCACCCTTCTCATTAGCGCTGGAGTTGCTGCCTTGCCAGCAAAAGTAAACGCAACGATCACGTCCAACTGTGCTGCGATTGGATATCTTGCCACTAAGCTCACGCACTGTCACCGAAATTTGGTAGATCCAGCGTACAATGTAGCTCTCGGCGGAGTAAAAATGTCCGTAACTTTCTTTGTTGGCCTCATCGAAGTTGAATTCATTTATTTGCCATTTTGCGGTGGATTTCGTAATCACATCGAAATGACGCATGGTATCGTTATCGTAATGGAAGTTGCCACGTCCCAAATTAGTGTTTTCAAGCACTAGATTCGGCTCCGTGTAGGGCTCACCTTTGAAAAGTGTAGCACCATCTAATGCTTTGACTGCATGCACACCATTTGCCAGATAATCTTTTTCTAGATCCTCACGTTCTATTTCAGGCCAATCGGAAAATTTCTCCTTAAACAATGAAGTCTCCATATTTTGTGTAATTTTTCCTAGCACACACCAGTCGCCACGTTTTTCTGTGTTCTTCAAAAACATATACGACTCCCGGCTGCCCACCACAGTGGCATAATTCAATGGGTTAACATAACACAGGGAATAATCAGCATTGCCGACGTCGAAATATTCCTGCGCTAATTTGATTGCCGCACGTTTGGCATCTGCTGAGGCATTTTTGCCATTCCAAATATAGAGCTCAGAGCCAAAATCAAAAATTAGCACCTTTCTTGAATCGAGCATTTCTACCTTAGGTATGCAACCCCAATACTTTTCTAGCGGTAACAATGAATCGTCTTGGAACTCGTAAATTTTATTTGTTTCGATTAGCGCTGCTTCGAAAAGATCATCTTCATCTGCATGTCCACAGTCGGGTATTAGATAACTTTCGGGCTTACCCAACAGTTCCCAGAATTTTTGCCAATGATTCTCATTGACATATCTACCATCGGTGAGTATTACTTCGGTATTGGCGTTACAGCCAAGATCTTTATTTTCTAAAATGTAAGCGCAAATCTTCTTGCTGCGTGAGATCTCAATAACATTGGCAAAAGAACCAATATAACGATAGAGCTGACTACCAGCGACTAGGATAAAGCAATCTCCACGATTAAGTGAAGTGTAAGTGGGTTCAACAAGACGTGTCTGCACATGTGTGCGTCCTTTGATATGTAACAGCATAACGGGCTTATAAGGTAGCCACATTTGCACCAGTGGTAATGAAGATGATTTAAGGTTTACCGATTTGAAATCTTCCACAGAAGCGAGACCAGCAATGGCCTCAGCAGCGAGGTTACTGCGTTGCCCATCTATGAGAAGAGGAAAACAAATTTTAAGTGATATTCTAGAGGATAAGGGGCAATGTTCTTACATGATTCCAATTTAATACGCCGCATTTCTCTTTCAGCAATGCCAGTCTTGACTTCTGTGTATTCAGTACAGATATCGCTACGGGCTGCTAAGCTCTTGAGTGGATTACGCGCTGCACGTCGACCTTTAGGACCCTGTATAGCTCGCTTGTTTACCAATCTGTAGAAAGAAAATGTTGAAGTTTTTAATTCGATATGATTTTTGACAAATCAGTTTTTGATTAATCGAGAAAAATTACAAAGGCGATGAATTTGCGATTTTTTTTAAGTGAATCGTTTCCTGATTGAAATCTTTAGAATGTTTCGCTGATGTTTCCAACCTAGCTCTCGCTGCTTAAACAAAAACATTAGTGACGGTTATGTTTGGTTTCGATTGATATAAATTTTAATATAGTAATATTTTTATCTCAAGTAATTCTTGTTACATTAACCTTTTATCTCATGACATTTTTGCTTCATGATATTTTTACATCAGAATATTATTACCTCATACAGGTTTTACTGAATACGTTCTGAGATTTATATTCAAAGAATTTTTGTGCTACAATGCGCATTTATATCTTCTAACATGTCTCCTTGAGCTATAGAGTAATTTTGCTAAGGTACCGAGGCACATTTCTGCATAAGTATTTTGATTGCCAAACTTATTGACCTAATATTTTACCTCATATGATTCTTATCACATTACATTTTTATGTAACATTTTCATATCATGACATTTTTATATCATGAAATTTTCATATCATGACATTTTTATATCATGACATTTTTATGTAACGACACTTTTATGTTATGATATTTTTATAAATTGACATTTTTATATATTATATATTATTTTTATATCAAACTTGTTTTCACTAGGCGATTGGTATTTTACTTGATCGGAGTGCCCTAAGGCGAATTAAAAGACTTTTGCCTCATGTTCATTGAGACTTCAAGCTTAACAGATTTTTGTCCCTCAAAGCTTAAGCAAAATGAGTTTTAAAAGATAGCATGATTTTTCAAATAGAAGACGGTTGGTCGCCCTAGTCTGAAATGCAAGTTTGCTATGCTCCAAAGGGTACATTCGGAACTTTTTCTTATATTAAAAATATTTTTTAGCCTTTGTTGAGTTACTTAGCTTAGCTTGGAAATGAATAAGAGAGACGACTAATGCTGAAATGCTTTTTAAAGAATTCCAAAAAGTAAATTCGAACCATAAATTCAGAGTATTAGCGAAAAGTTTAAGTGTCATCACCGTTTGGAATGAGAAAATGAATTGTTCTCAATTGGGAATTCGAATTAAGTACTTAATTTCGCTCCGATCAGTTGCCCAAGTCAAACGCTAAATTGTCGACTAAAATAACAGAAAAAAGGGAATATTCCCCAAAAAAAAAAAATATAATACTTCTTACCTTTCTGTCGCCTTGATATTATCAAAATCAGCGATTTCGACACTCTCCTCAATAACTGTCTTCTGTAGGGGTTTCTTTGATACAAAGAATTTTTCAAAAGTTTCCTCATCGTCTAGGCGTGGCACAACGACACGAGCGCCAATTGTGGTATTTGCAGTAGTAGTAGTGCTACTAGCAGCAGCTACACTCTTATTATTAGCCTTATTTTTATTCTCCTTTTCGCTAGCACGGCCATCCGAATCTGAATCAGAGTTACCGCTGCTCGATTCACCACCATTATTTGGAGCTTCAGCGCTAACGCTTAGACTACGCTGGAAAGTGTTGTGCTGTCCATTTGGTGTTTTACCTGAAGATAAAGCTGAAGTAACCATCATCGAAGGACTTTTGGCCAAACCCAATTGTGGTTGGTTGGCGCTGCGTATAACTTCCATAGGGCATTTTTTAGCCGCCGCATTTGGTTCACGTTCAAATTGTAACTCAGCAGGTGATTGTGCCTTCTTTTGCAGTCGTCCAGCGACTGTGAATTTTGAGGCATCAGATGCATCTAAGGGAGAAAAAAATAAAATACCATAAGCATTGTCGTTAGGCCATCAAAACTTAATGCAATTACCCACCTATGCGATTTTTCCAACTTTCCGATGACGACTTTAACTTGCCCAAGCGTTCGGAGACTTTGCCACCTTCAACATTAGTCGGAATGACTGGTGATTGTGGTAGTGGTTTATCGACGAGACTGTGTGCAAATGAAAGAGATTCCTGAAAGAGAAGATCAAGCGAATGATAACATTTTGTTTTTAGTTTTTAGAAAACTTTTTAAAATGAACAAAAATTTTAGGAAAAAACTCAGAAAATTAGGCTAACTTCAGCGATCTGATAAGAAAATTTATGTAGTTGCAATCTATTTAAAATTAAATGTTGCGCAAATTCTTATGAAATGTTATTCTCATATTATCGTCAAGTACCTTATAAAATTTATAGATATTGTAACTGCCATTGAGGCAAATATGAAATATTGCAAGTGCACGAGATAATAAGTTGATATAAATCTAAATTCAAAATAAAACTAATATTTATTGGCATAAAACCCGAAATTCTGTGCAGGCGTATTTAACCCAAATACGTCGGCTTACTTTGAATAGAAAGGAACTTCAACAACATTTGTTAATCTTTTTTTCGCTATTTCTTACTTTCAAGTGCAATGGAATAATAGTAATTTAAAATTCATAACATTGATGACAAATCAATAGGCCAGTTCACACGATCAACATGCTGTATGAACTTAAAATTTTTTGATTTTTCTGAGGAATTGATCAGCCTGTGTAAATAAATGTTGGTTATCAAGCCTAGTAGAAATTTTTCGTTTCAAATAAAATTTTGCATAAGTGAAACCTTTAATGTTGTTATAAACTGGATTTTCAGCAAATGATGTTTTACAGCAACATGTTATACCATCTGAACGTAAAGTGATATTTACAGTTATGCATGTTTTCAAGCCTTTCTTTTCAACATGCTGTATCGTGTGAACTGGACTAATTATACAAAAATAGAGTACAAATAGAGTACAAATAAAGTTATCACTTGCTGTTTGGTATTAATGTCGCATTAGACCATATTGGGTGACACGGACTTAGAGTATTTATGGTAATTGACTGTTATACTTTAAGAGTGATGGCATGTTGCGTTAATTATATTGCATTAGTTGATATTAAAAATATCAAATTGATATGCAAGCAAACACGTGTCATATAGTTGGTGCGTTTGCAAAATATATTGACGTAGGCTTATCTTATTCCAGAGAAAAAATGAGTTCTTATTTGTATTAGCGATAATTTTGTTAAAAAAGAAGTTACTAATATCATTTTATAATTTCAATGTATCGATTTGTGTATTCAGAATTGTTATATCTGGCATTAAAATATTTTATTTTTTGAAAATTTGTCTAATATTTCATTTTTCGTTAAGTTATTTGCTTTTTTGTGGCACATTCATTCCGATACAAAATACAACAATCTTCTCGCCGAATATTTGTCCCATATTCCGGTGGCAAATTTACCTTAATTCTAATAACACTATCTTACAGTTAAAGTATACCCGCGTAGTAAACAGCTGTTTTTAATGTAAATGCGCTTATTCCAAAAATAATAAATAACAACGAAATGATTTGATTTATCATTTCATTATTAAAGTTTTTTTGTTTTTTTTGCTTATAAAAATAGGTAGATTTAATTGCGAATACACGGTTTTCTAATCAATTTGTTTTATTAGATTGCATATCAAATTAAAACTCAGCAAACATTTTCAATCGTAAAAGAATTATATTTCAATCGCCAAGCAGTGGTGTTGCTAGGGGGAGCAAAGGGATCTGTCGTCTCGGGCGCAAAGACATGTGGGCGTCAAAATGATCTTTGGTACTTATTGAGAAAAAATGTAAATAATATTAAATTAAAAATTTGTTTTGATCAGAACGTGAAAAATTTATTTAATTTTAATGTGACAATGCACATTACAATATTATTTTTTTCAAGGCATTAGACGTCAGATGCTTCTTCGCCCTGGGCGTAAATCTGTCCGGAGTTTGCAACTCGCGCTTAAGTCATAAGTTTGAAGCGATTGCTTTTGAAGGAAACATAAAAATATTCAATACGCCATCGAACTCAAAATTATTGTTTCATTATTTTATCCATCTAACTTGCATGGGATGTTTAATAGTTGCAGTTAGCTTAAATTAACTTTCAAGAAAGAGTTTTGTTGGCAATGATTCGTTTTTTAATTTGAAATATTTAGTTTTATTTTTACCTTGACATGGGACAAATATTCCTAAATTTTTTTGCAAGACTTTTCATACATGATTTGATACAAGTTTTTGAACAAAACTGAAAATTCAAATAACGGGTGATTTTTTTGTTATTTGTTTTTTAAGTTTAAGTTTTTTGACACCTCACGCGTGATTCATAACAGGTGTCAACGCCAAAAATGCTCAGTAAGGTTTGCCATTTTACCATGAATAGACTAACAAACGGATAACGCTTAAAAACTATTGAATCTTATATATTTATTATATGTTATCAAAATTCGTGCTCTGTGAGAAATGTGAAAAATCGAATTGTCACGAAAATTTTTATTCAGCGACGAAGCTTATTTTTGGCTCAACGGGTACGTCAACAAACAGAATTGCCAAATTTGGTTTGAAGAGCGGCCAGAGGCAGTTGAAAAGCTGCCAATGCACCCTAAAAATGCGGTTTGTGAGTCGGCTGCATCGTTGGACCGTACTTTTTCAAAAATAATGAAAATCGCTGGGTTACAGTCAATGGAGCAAGGTACCGTGCGATGATTACAGGATTTTTTTTTTACCCAAAATGGAAATGGTATGTGGTTTCAACAAGACAGTGCCACATGTCACACAGCACGCGATACCATGGACCTATAGAGAGGCGAGTTTGGTGTGCAATTAATCTCACGTTTTGGAGCAGTCCATTGATCACCAAGATCATGCGATTTGACCCTACTAGACTATTTTTTGTGGGGCTACGTGAAATCTTTAGTGTACAGGGACAAGCCAGCTACAATTGCAGCTCTGGAAGACAACATTACAGCTGCCATAGGTGAGATACTGGCCGAAGTACTGGAAAAAGTATGCCAAAATTAGAGCTGAAGGATGGACCACCTCAGGCGTAGGCGTGGGCAACATTTACATGAAATAATCTTTTAAAAGTAAATGGCAGAAATTGATGTATTGCCCGAAATAAATATTTTATTCACTTTTGCAAATTTTCTGTTCTTGTTTCAATTTTTAAAAACCAAACACTTAAAAAATCAGCCATTATAACACTTGGAACTTTTGAAATACCTATAAGGACTTTATGTAAATAATTTTTGACACAATCTAGTCGGTGAATTTGATTTTATTTTTTATCAAAGTCGTACAGTATCTAATGCAGGAAGTACATAAAAATATTATGACAGGATAGTGGAAAAATGTTTGTATTATGGTGCCACTACAAGTTGGTCTTAATAGTGATGTTCAAAGTTAGGTCTTTTCTAATTTTTTGCAGTTTTGCATTGTATAATCGTGTAAGCTATTTTTTTTTTTTTTAAAAATTTGAGATTTCAAATCGAAGAACACTTCGAACTATTTTATGGTCAAAACTTGAGAAAAACTATGGCAAATATTTTTAAAATTTGATTTATTTACATATATTATATTTTTAAGTTTGAGAAGGTGCTTGATTTATTGAAAATTAACTTTTTTTATTTCATCATGTTAGATTTATTAAAGTAATCTTTGGGGTCAATTACAAAACTACAAAAAAACAAAAAAATAAATTCTTTTTAAGTAATTAAAACGGTAGAAATTGGTACCATTAAAACATTTTGGGGCAGGTCATTTTATTTATAGACCTTCAGCCCTGTTTCATTTACGGCGATTTAAAGTTTATAACAAAAAATATTAACCTTCTGCTTTAATTAAAGTTTATTGCCAGGCAAAAGCAAACGATAAAAAGTAAAAATAATTTTAGGAGGCTCGTAAACAAAAATGACTCATATTTGCACTTATTTAATTGATATCATGGGTTTGAAGGTTTACGATATCACTGGCAGAGTGAGATCAAAGTTATGTATCGCCAATGAAAAATAATTGTAAAAAAGCTGTCAACAAAGGTTGGGACTATAAAAAAAACTATACGAATGATAACTCTTTTGTACACTTTAGATAAAATTCAATTTTTGGTGAGACAGCAAAGTGCCACACTGTCTCAACTCAGATATATTTATAAACAATTCAGCAATATTACCAATAAAATTTTATCCATAATACAACAGTTTTGTCAGCTAATTGTCCATACACAGCACAATAATATAATACGTATTTAAGCAGATTTTTTTTTTTTTTTAAACTCCTATTGCAGGTGAATTAAATTTTGCAATTGTCAACATTTTTTTCAGTTCACAATACACAATCCATATAAACCGCAATGAAATAAAAGCGAACACAACCGTATGACACACCTTTAAACCGCGTATTAAAATAACAATAAAAATTCAGTAAAAACCTTAAGAATTTAATTAATTGAAATCGACAAAAGTTTTTTTTTTTTTTCCAATTCTGTCCGAATCTTTTGTTGCAAACGTTATGGGAACCACTTTAACAATGAATATATAAAATATTGGTAAAAAATTCACAAGTCAAATGTTGGTAATCAGTAAAACTGCTATAAAATTTAGGTAATATTGAGCGAATTAATTAAAAGAGATATTGTATGCTTACCCTACGAGTATTCAACTTACAGATATAGCGCACCACTTTTGATAAAAATACATTGGACGTTATCAATGTCGATTGCAACTGATAAGATAAGCGAAGCCAAACAAAACAAAGCAAGAGAGTTAAATTTGGCTAAGAAAATCAAATGAGATAACAACAAATGTATTCGCTCATTCTACCACAACAAAATAAGAATGTTTTTTTGAAAAATTCCATCTCTTAATGAAGAGCATCAGGTGTCTCTTAGTGTTTTGCTGTTATACTTTCGATTAGATAAACAAGTTTATACATTTCATTCTCTGCGCTGAGATCTGAAGTTGATGATTCATTAATGAATTATTGATAAAAATAAGCGTCAGGGACAAAAGAGTGAAAACTTTTCCAGAAAACAAAATGTAATGAAATTTTTCGGTAGCAAATATAGCAGTCGTATGCCATTAATTTATTTTTGAAGCTTGGCTGACATTAAGAAATTTTGTGTTTGTTTTTTAAAAATTACAATATTGCATAAGCACAAAAGCAGTGTCTCAGTGGAAGTGAGTTTCGATATTTTGTTAAGGGGACGTCCATGAATTACGTGAGGTGTTTTTTGAAAATTCGGACGCTCCTTCCCCTTGGTAAGATTTGGTGAGTTCTGGCGGGACTCCACCCTCCCTTCCGTGAGACTTTTCTTATAATTTTTAGATGTAATCTGCTATAATATTGTATACTCTCTGCATTAAAAAGTCGACGTGAGATTTTCGTTGACCTCCCCTCCCCCTTGGTGAGATTTGATAAGATTTTGCCGGACCACCTCCCTCCCTATTTGTACTCACATAATTTATGGACGGCCCCTAATGTCGTATTTTTGAAATATATATCTCTAAAATTGAGGCAGAGGAAATTCCCTTGGGAGACTCTCCATATCTTTGAACTAAGATATCGAGATTTGGTGTAGTTCATTAGACGCATAAGTTCTTAAGCTATCCGATGCTTTTAGAATCAAGAATATGCATTTTTGTGAGATACCACTAATACGCTTCTGAGACCAGAATAGACCCATAGTGATCATGTTACATAGTGATCAGAATACGTAGTAGGTACACTCCTGAAGTCTTGAGTTATCTATGCTTAAATACGCCAAAAACGCAGTTTTGAGGAATATTTTAAGATCTTTCACACTTTCTGGAAGTTTATTGTATATTTTTCTTATGACATTTGGAACCGGGTGAACTTCGAGTGCAAAGGCTTGGTGGTAGCAGTATAGTCTTCGTATGTTTCTTATCAAATTTTGGTGACCTTTTGGTTTTTGTAGTACTTAAAACTGAAATTGTAAACAATAAAACAATGTTCGCAGTAATTTCATGAAAACTACACCTCATTTTGGTAGGGTTTTTGGGATGTTGAAAGTGGTGACCTTTGAAAAGAAAATATTTCAGTAAGGGCGGCAAATCTCCACGGTACGCCACTGTTCTATACTAGGAATTTTATTTTAAAAAATCATTAAGGAGTAGCCATCTAGTGAAGAGCTGAGATGCAAAACCCGCCAAGTCCAAAAACATGAAAATGAAAGATATTGTAGGAGGGGGCAGAAAAAATATTTGTCTACAATCCTACATACTCCAAATTGTTAAAAAATATTTCTGATAAATTCTTTTTATCAAAACCCGCCAAGTGCACATTTCTGAAAATCAAAACCCGCCAAGTCCAATTTTTCATCAAAAAAGATGCGGCTTTCATAAATACAAATAGTTTTGTGTTATTTTAAAATGGAAATTATATTGTGTAATTAAAATTTCAATCTACATTTATTCAAATGTTTTGAAATTAATTTAAACTAAGCCATTTTTAAAAAAATTATTTCGAAGCCTTTTACTATTATTATTTTTCAAAATCCGCCAAGTCCCGAGGTTTCACTTTCAAAACCAGCCAAGTCCACAGTTTTTGTTTCAAAACCCGCCAAGTCCAAACGTTTTTTTATCATAGTCCTTATTCGTTTTTCTCAAAAACGCAAAATATGGACTTGGCGGGTTTTGCATCTCAGCTCTTCTAGTGTTGATTGTAAAAAAACGTGCCTAGAGGTGTCATTTTCAAAAAACGAGCTTATAGTACAAGGAAATTCCGCAAGAAATAAAAAAAATTAAAAAGAAAATTAGATTTAATAAAAAATATCTCAAATATTCAAAGACAGAATTTTGACTACTATACTGCCCTCAGAAGCGAAAAGGGCGTATCTCAAAAAAATTCATATTCGGATAGCTTAAAAAATTATGCGTCTAATGAACTACTCCAAATGCCGATATCTTAATTGAAACATATAAAAAATCTCCTATGAGAATTTTCTCTATCTCAGTGTTCAACAAATTGACATAAACAAAATATCAATTATCTCGAAACGCATTTTTTTGAGATACGCCCTTTTTGCTTCTGAGGGCAGTATACACCATAAAATTTTACCCGGAATTATAATTAAAATATTATTTAAGACTTGAGCTCACTAACAACTTGATCGAATTTTGAAAACATTAAGTAATCTTGCTCCGGTCTTTAGTTTTTCAAAATTCTTTTTCGTTTTGCATTTTGCAATGGGTTTGATTTCGGCCGTTGTCAAAAGATAATGTCATACTTAACTTTTGACTTGATCTTTCTTTTACTATGGAATGTAGATTACATAAAAAAAAACAAACAAACATTTATTTTAATAATGTTAGCTTTTTATCTTGAAAATTTTTAATTACCTTTTTGTAAAAAAAAGAAATATATAAATTTTGTTTAAAAAACTGAGCTAAGTAATTGATTTAATCTAACCGATTACGAAGAATTGCTGTTGGGAATTTCAATTTTCAAAAGAAAATATGTTAAGATTCTACTGACAACTATAATGTTTTGGCGAATTTGTATTTATATTTATAAATGGGTCCTTACTTGTTAAGTGTACCACCTCACTTTTCCATCCCAGTTTTTCAGATAAAAGTCTTAGCTGAGCTTAAAATTTTCATTGATATAATTACTTTTTAATGCCGTGTGGTGTTTTTGCAAAGGTGTTCACACCGGAAAAGATCACGTTAAGTTTTTGTAATACTTATCCACTTATCTTAAAAAGAATCAATCCAGCATAATCTTTTTTCTTATTAAAGTGGAAACCTAATTTTACTGAACTGTTATGACTAACCTAAAAATATCCCAGCAGGAACAGATAAAAAAAGATAATAAATCATAATTGTAATAAATCACAAGATCATAGATGCAGCAGCATATAATTTATCACAACACAACATAACTTTAAATAATAAAAAAACAAATAACAAGTAATTCATCATTTCTTCATTACATAATAAACGATAAACTCCGCATGTAACTTATGGATGGACAGCAGACAAAGTTCAACGCCTTCGTCGAACTAAGGGGCGGGTGTATATTAAACATGATTTGCAATATTTGATTTAATGTTATGTTGTGTTGATGAGTGTAGAAGTGTTGTCCAAAAGCAACACTACAAAACTGTAGTTTCATATGTACTAAATATGACGCAGCGTAATGATTTGCCAATTTATTTTTTTCACATGAGTGATGATTGAGAAATCATTTCTGGTTGATATGGAGAACTCATCCAACTGCTTTCAGTAGTACAAAATCAAATTCATTAATATGCAAAATTTGCACATTTTTTTATTTTCATTATTTTAATTTTCGATTAGTCAATGGAATTTGCGTTTGCATTTTTAGTATCAATGAACAGGGAACTGATTTTTCTCGCATTTTATTATAAAGTTCAAAGTATTAAAGAAATTTAATTTTCATGTTTATTTCCAAAGAATTCACATTTCATTTCACAGAATCAAACAATTGGCCATTGTATTGCAATTTTGTTGATACGCCTTTCTACTAATTTATTTATTTTTTATTTTTTGCATGGAACTTCTCTATTTATTTTGTTTACATCAATTCTAACAAAGGAGAACATTTCAATTAAAATTAAATTTTTTTGTTTAAATTGTATTTAAATTGCTGTACATAATGCATTTTGAATGGAGTAGGAAAAAAGCAATTGCGTGGAGCTGTCTTTATGCATGGGAGCCGTTCGCAGATAACGCGATATGGAGGGAGAGGGGTCAACTTTTATGTTATATCACAGTGAAGCGATATAATATAATTGCAAGATATGGTATTTGCGGTAATTACAATTTTTTCTCTTGGGTACAGTTTAACACTTGTTCGCCTCATTGCTCCGTAATTCTTTTGTTATATAAGTTTTTACTGAAAGTTCTTACTTTTATACAAATATTTTTAGCTTAAAATCCTTCAAAGGACAGTTGAGGGATCAATCTTCATATAAAATTTTATTTTTTGTAATTTTTGATTTTAATATATATGATTTTATAGTAAGCATATACGGCTGAGTTATTTATATGCAGCTAAGCACACAAATATCCATCAAGTCTGACCTATGTATTCGAAAAGAATTTGTGTCCGTTGGTAATCATTCAAAATATTGCTAATTCCCAAACGAATTCGACCCATATTTTTATGATATTTTTGAGGGATTAAAGAATCTAATTTGATAAAAAACTTGTGCAAAATAAAAATGTTAAAAACTTCTCTCAAAAGAGAAATCAAATTTTGTTTGTTATTTCTCAAGCAAAAATCGGGCAAAAATAATCCTTTCCACGAAAAATTTTTTAGCCGATCTTCTTATTTAATTTTTAAGAATATTTATTTTTTTGCCTGAAAAGTCTTTGTACACGCAAACCTTAACAAATGCATTATTTTTGCAGCAACAAACTCCAGAATTCTTCTTACCAATTATACCATCATCGTTCTTCATATACATAGCCCTTCTTACCAAAGTTAAAACTAATTTCCTTAATACTTACCGTTAATTCCAAGAATACGAAATCTTCAATATTAATCTAGCGATATACAAAGTGAAGGAATACTACCGTGCAGCAAAAACATTCAAGATGAAAGGTTGAGAACATATTGGGGCTCATTTTAGTTTTCGAACCTTTGAGTGGAAACAAATTTTTTAAATTCAAGTAGAGGTCCTCAAGGCCTATACGAGTCATACCTATGAACTTATATGAAGCAAAATTTCGGAGATATAGCCATCAGAAAAATTAGATCAGACTTTCTTATACATAAATGCAGAAATCTCTGTATCGATCTTAACTGTATAAGTAAATATAATTTAAAAGCATAAATTATAAATAAAAAAAAGAACCTCGATAGTAAATTTCCCGAATTGAAATATTTAAAAAATAATTTTATAGATTATTAAATTACGCTGCTCAACAAAATCATGAAAAAATTGGTGTAGACCAACCGTGCTCCACTTACTCCGAAAAATTAGGTAGGTTTAAAATTCGGCATTTCTCGACCTTTTTCAAAATTGTCCATGCTAACAAAATGTAAAATCATTAAGTTCACACATTACGTCGCGAGTACGTGTATACTTGTTCCTTTTGCATGCCGAGGAAAAAATCGATTCGGTACCTAATGCTCGCTCTACAAAACTTCAGAAAGAGTACCTAAATATACTACTTGTATTAGACAAAATAAAATACCAAAAATTTCATTGAGTCGATCAAAAACTGGCAAACTTTCTACAAGGACAATCAACATTTACTAACCACACCCCTGAGACAGCCATTCAAAACAATGCTGGGTTACTAAGAACTGACCTGTAAGGGAGGGAAAAGAATTCGGAAAACCGAATACTGTAAAATTACCTATGGGTCACGAGTGATAAAATTATACTGTCCCCTTCTTCGCAATTAAATTTTTTCCTAGTTAAGCACAGAAAAATTGATGGCCCTCCTATAAGACAGCTAATTAAATATCCTAATTTTTAAAGTTCAATGACGGAACGATTATTTATATCAGCGGTGGGTACAAAAATCTAACAAAAGAGCAAAACAACAACATCAAGCAACAAAAAACGAAATTTTAAAGTTTTTTTTACTTTCATTTCCAAAATTGCTATTAGCACAAAAAAAACCAAATTACACTACAAACAAAAACAATTGCTACATTCGTCAAGACACAATGCGGCGCCGTCATTTATGCCTTTGTGTTTTGTTTTTGTTTTCATTTGAATTCAAGTCAACGCTGTGCCTCGATTGCGTTGAAATTCTGCGAATTTTGTGCCTCGATAGCGTTGAATTCTGCGAATTTTTTTTTTGCTTGCTTGTGCGTCGAATAACGGTTAGAGCAATGTGAGCAAATAGAGCCACTAAGTGCCCTTCACTGATTTATATTAATAATTTTCTTGGAGATCACAACTCTAAAAATTACTCTGTGATAGAAAACCACATACTGAGAAGTTTGAAAAAATTTGGAGTGTGAAATTACTTCACAGCCACAACTATCCTTTACCGATTCCCAGACAACCTTGGCTTCCAACATAAACAAAAAAGGATAGCGATTTCATCAGGACCCTAAAAATATGAAAGACAGGTACCAAAGTAGATGGGATATAGTACTCTTTTGCTTAGGATACACAATGTTTCGAAAGTAATGTTTCTGTGCTTAGTTGTGTATTATATAAAATTTCACAAACATAATGCTGCATTTCTCATTCAAAGATTAAAACAAGTGATATTTTTTTAAATGGTTTAATTTTATTTAAGCGAAATCTACACAAACATAGAATTTTTTTATATTTTTAGTTTTTGCAAAGTTACTAAATTAAAATAAATTTTGATTAAACATAAGTAAATAATTTTAAATAATTACTTTTTAACACAGGTAAGTACAAAATACAAATATTTATAAACTTTTTTTTATTATTTAACTGGCAACATTTTAAGTTAGTCATATATAGTGTTATCTTATGTTCTTGACTTTTGCGCTTTTTTTAAAAGTCGAATAAAACCATAAAAAAAAAATAAATATTATTGTTGTTTTTATTTTTATATAAACCAAAATAAACAAAATAATACAATTTTCTTAAAGAAACAAAAAAACAGTTAAAGGCGCACTTTTTTCATTATTTTTATCTATAAAATCGTTACGATATGTTAATGATGTTTTCATTTTACACGTAAACAAAGTTGTGCATAAATTTAAGACAAAATGTTTGACTCACTACAACTATTCTTCAAATTGTTGTTGCTTCTACATTTACTATTAAGTTATTTACAATTCTCGCTAAATGACATACCATAGAATTTGCAAATGTTAATTTAAATGCTACTGACTTATGAGTCATAGTTAACTGTATACTTAGCTGCTAGCGAGCGACTTTTCACTATATAGTGTATTTTCTCTGTGATACTTTAATTTGTGACTTTGATCAAGCCAACAACAACAATAATGGCACATTTTTTTTATAACAAATTGTGGATTTTCACTTTTACTCGTTACATTTTGTTTATACTCGTTAGTAATCGCTTATTCGCTACATTTAAACTCGCTAATTTTTATTTACACTTCCTGCTACGCGTAAATACTTCCTTTTGTTGGCTCCTCGTACATGCTCAGTCTTAATCATTCATACTCAAAACAAATAATTTTATTTTTTTCGCAATCATTCTAATAATTCCTCGTTTAAAATCGAACATTTTCCTTCATTTACTTTAAACTTAAACGTAGCAAATTCTCCATAAACGCGTTATCTTTTCCTTGTTGATTTACCTCATCACTCAGCAAATCACTGATCGAGTACGCTGACAGTGGGCGTGATAATCGTCGTTCTGACAATATATCATCAATTGAAGTAACTGGCGCAAGCGTATTGCAGCCATTAAATTTGAAACCACTATCGCCGCCAATTTCTGCACTTCGCGCAATAGCGGCGAAAATATCCTCCATGCTGGATCTTAAATCAAGCGGTCCACCAGGTAAGGTCAGTGGTGATGCCCGCAAATATACTGGTGAATCTAATAGGGAATCAGCTGGTGATCCTGTAGATGTAGGTGTTGCTGAAGTGCCATCAGAGAAAACTAATGTTGTTGGTGGTGCAGCTAGCTGACGCCTCTGCGCTGCCGATTGACGTGCTGTTGGTATTTGTATTGGTTCACTGCGCCAATTAACATCCATGTCATCCTCCAACAGCGCCGATGAATTATTGCAGTAGTTTGGCTCATTTTCAATGTTATCTAATTGCACATGTGCTGCAAACTTTTTATTATTGTTAAATGCTTCCACCAGCTCTTGTTCCGTATAGTCACTAGTTGAGAGCCGTAGCTCGGGCACAATGGCAGTAGGTTGCACTCGATTGATTTTCCGACCGGCATTGGCATTGCCGCTTTCAAACATTTTGGCAATTTCATTGACATGAAGTTTGGAGAGTCTCGCCGAGGAACGTTTCGCACCGCTCGATTCATGTTGATCTTCGGTTGTCTGACGTTTTGGATAGACGCGTGTCACAGCTTTACGTGCTTTTGGTTTTGGTATCGCCTGTACACCAAGTACATGACAGCATTGTTCTGTTCCATAGCAGCGATGGTATTTGTTGCGATTCGCATCATAGTCAGCGTTGGCAAAGGTTTTCATTTTTCCCAGTGATTTGGGTAAAAATGTTAGGCAGACATAGGCGAGGAAGGGATAATAGAAGTAGGGAAGATATTGCCAAGCTGTGTATAGGTGCGTTAAGTATTCCATTATGGAAGTATTAGCGTAGTATAATGGTAGTCTTAGTTGAAAAATTGCACTTTTTCCCCGAAAGAATGTCTTTTTATTTTGGGTTAATGTTGCGTTTAATTTTAATTCAGTTTTTATATTTCTTTAATATTTACAGTCTTTTATCACTTGTTAAGTCGCTTTAGATCACTTTTAGTTAATATATATATATAGTTTTTCTGTTTATTGAATTCGGCCAAATATCTGCAAGAAATCAGTTTATTTATAAAAATCCATTTTTTTGTTTTGTTATTTATTTTTGTGTTGCGAGATTTTATTAAAATTCATATTATGCACATATTTTTGTGTTAAGCCAAACAAAACCTGAAACTTAACGAACTCTTTCGTACCATAGCTAATGAATTTTTAAATTATTTTTGAGGCTAAATCGGAAAGTATTTAAGATGATTGGTTATAAAGAATTCTCAATATGTTTAACGAATGTGAGCTCTTAATTTCCATAGATTGGTGCCGCCTACATATCGTTAATTAAAAATATGGGTGTGATTAATTTTATGAAAATTTATTGAAAATATATTATTTTTTTTTGATCCCATTTAGTACAGGCACATATAGATTAAACCCTTGAGAAATGTAAATTCCATTCTGTTGTAAACCTTAATACTGATAAGGAAATTTAATTACGACAAGACATTTCATTTCACCCAGTTGCCTTTCCAAATATTGTCTTCTATAGATATGAAAAACTGATTTCAGTATCACCGTAAAGATTACGCAGCATTACAGAATTCAAAGTTGAGAAATATAATACCAATTTCAAAGGGAATCTATTTTGCATTCTCGAAAAGTAATTCAATAGCAATTCAATAATCACAATTTCATAACTAAAATGAAAGAAAGCTATTTTTGCTGGCATGCCAAAAGTATATTCTGTGTGGAATATTTTTGATAATTAATTTCTCTGCAAAATTATCATTTCATCAATTTAGGAATGTTCTTTGCAATCCTTTTGGAATGGGTTTTCTACGATCATTTTGAATAGCCTTTTTATTTTTTAATGACAAAAGAACTATTAAGTACATATTAAGTGTTTTTCGACTTTTATAAGTCTTTACGATACCATCCGAAACATTTAGATTACTCTGGTGTTTTACGATATTACTCGAATATTCGACGCTGATTTTTAATTTTAACTAATTTTTTTGATTTTGAATACTATACTCTTCCACTTTTTTGAATACAACGGAATCGAAACATTTTCACTTTTAAGCTGAAATCGCAATGCGGCGTTCGGTCGGTCGCGCTTTGGCCAACTTTGATCGGCGTTTGAAAAACTTTGCTAAAATGTACGACATTGGCTGTCAAAACGCCCTACCTTACTTTTTGTAAATCATAATGTTGCGAGCGTCTCTCATTTCAACATTGTCAATAAAAGAAATTCTATTTGTCAGTTTTTTGCTTAATTTTGTCGGGTTTTTTAGTTTTGATTGTTATTTTCATAAAATAAATAGATTTGAACGAAATAGATAATTTAGTTCACCTCATTTTGTCACTGCATGAAGCGCTGGGTAAACGAGAAGTGTCAAAAGCACGTTCTAGTAGAAAGTAGCTCTACTCGAACTTTGGGTATGGCGTTGATCGTATTTACGATAAAACGCAACGCAACGCCTGAGGTCGCATTTAAGATTACAGCATAAGCATGCATTGTTTCTACTTCAGCTGTCAGAGTGCGACCGACCGAACGCAGCATTGCGATTTCAGCATTACGTTTTTTATTTTTTGACATTTCGATACCATCTAAAGTTTTCGATATTAATCGATATTTCTATAATTTTTAGACTATTACGAAGTTTGTCTGTACTATTCGGTGTTTTAAAGCTTTTAGTAATCTTTGGATGTTTTTTAATACTATTCCATACTTTTCGACTTCATCGATGTTTTTCGATAATGTTTAATACTTTTGAGCTGTTGTCGATATTTTTGTACTTTTGGATTTTCAAAGACATTTTCAATGCTTTCGATACTTTTCGTCTGTTTAAAACTTTACGATACTTTTCAATTTTAATCGACTTTTTTATATTTTCGTTGCTTTCAATTCAAATTTTTCGAAACATTCGAGAATTTTTCACTTTTATTTTTTTTTTCCAAATTTAAGTGCTTTTATTGACTTTTTTAATGCCATTCGATATTTTTCGACTTACATCTGAAATTTTGATACTTTTTCATACCAATAACTTTTTCGATATCATTGCAACTTTATTCGACATTTCTCTTGTTTTTCGATATTTGAGGCGCCCAGTTGCAAAACCGGCCATGTCCTTTTTTCATACTTTTGGAAAAACGTTTATCTTTATCTATGTAGATTGAAAAATTAAAACGTATTTCCCACATAATAGCTTATAAAATTTCTTACTCAAAGCACGTCAGATCAGACTTTTTGAGTTTCATTTGCCTATGTTTTTGAGAAAATAATTTTGGACTTGGTCGGTTATGATACCAATGTACTGGACTTGGCCGGTTTTGCCATAGTAATCAACAAATTTTGTTTGAAAAAAAGTGGACATGGCCAATTTTGATATCAATGTTTTGGACTGGGCCGATTTTGGATCTCAAGGCGTTGGACTGGTTTTGAAAGCAAGCTCATGGACTTCGCCGGTTTTGAAATCCATGCGTCAAAATAAATTTAAGAAATGTAATATTTCTGTCAAAAAAAATTTTCTTAATCTAAAAACATAGTTAATAGATAAAGCATGGTCTAGATTTTGATACGTGAGTATATCTCAAAATTTGATTTTTTTGGACTTGGCCGGTTTTGCAACTGGGCGCCTCATTTCCAGAATTTATTGACTATATCCATGTTTGACTATACCAAACGATATTATAAGAATTTCAAAAATCTTTCGATGTTTTTTTAATACTATTCCATAGCTTTCGAAATTAATCGATTTTCTTGATACTTTTGAGCTATTATCGATTTTTTCCAAAATTTTCGATTTTCACCGACATTTTCGATGTATTTGAACTTTTATCGACTATTTCGATAATATTCGATATTTTTTGAGCTCTTTTGATTTATAAATTGATTTGAGCAAACATTTAATGTCTTCAGGACCCACACTGTCACAACTCTTAGAAAAAACTTACACAAAATTGCGTAGGATTATTTAATAGTTAGGAAATTTAGTCTTTGCAAAATATTAAATTGTTTCTGACGAAAATTATATGAGAATTATGTTTTATTTGGTTTATTTTATCCAGCTAACATTCATAAAAAGTCGAAAAGTTGCACCTAAGTCAAATATGAAATCTTGCCAATTTTATACTAAAATTTCAATAGAACCAAAATCACTTTTTAATAAATATTCTGTCTTGAGAAATTTTGTTATGTTCGTTGTAACAGTTCTTTCGAGACTGAGCGAAAACTTGAACTTTTACATGTCCTAAATATTTTACATAAAATATTATTAAATTTTACATTGCGTCAATTCATCGTCAGACTATTTGTTGTTGGCATTTTTCCATGAAGATCAATCTATTTCAATTTGTTATACAAAGTGTACAGTTAAGAATTTAAATTATCCGTAAAAATTTTAAAATATTTATTTCGATTCGGTTATATAAAGTGATGTAAATTATTGAAAAATTGTGAAAAAATCATAAACGTTCAGCTGTTTAAATTGTCGTTTGAAAGAAAATGACAGGTATCATCGTTAAGTTTTATTTTTGTTTGATTTTTTTTTTCAACAAAGGGCTATATTTGAACACTTTTTAATTATCAGTTTGTCAAGGATTGAATAAAAAGAAAACGTTCAAAATATTCAATTTGTTTGGACAAAACACAACGAATTTTATTACGAAGATAAATCATTTTTTTTAAAAAACCAATCACACCTTTTATACAAAATCAGTATATAAAGTCTTTTCTTAAAATTCTTTTTTAAATTTAGCGAGATCGATTTTTATCTGTTGCGAAAATTTGCCGAGCAAGATAAACTTTCGTTAAGTTCAACTTGTAATTGGAAAAGAACTTCAAAACACGATATTCCGTCGCGCTGCGGTCGTTGTTATTCGTATTGGTTGAAAGCGTCAACTGACCGCAAAAGTTGGTAAAACTTTTGCGTAGACCTCGTAAAACAAAAAAAAAATGGTCTCTCACACTCTTTATCACGCTCTCTCTCTCTCTTGGTGAAATATGAGTGACAAATGCATGCGACCAGTGCTGCCACTTTGGATAAAATTTTTGTAGCAAAATTGCGTAGCAAAACGGCGAGCAGCGTATCAAAAGTCAATAATTGACTGAACTATCGTTTATTGAACAGTAAACTTAACATAACTTTTTTAACGAAAATATCACATTGAAATCAGAATGGTGCAACAGTACATAACATAAATGTGATTAACAAATTACAATTCACATAAATAAGAATAAATATAAAGCCCAATTTCCATGTGATCTTATCTTATCTTATCAAATATCAGGGAGGACATCACTATGAAGATAGCAAATGTATGCTATTCACTCTCGCATTCTCCAAGCGCATTAGGTTCTGTTCGTATGCTTTTTCTTTCTTACAAAAATTTGATTTGATATCAATGATATGGGATAAGATAAGATAAGATCACATGGAAATTGGGCTTAATAGTTCATAAACATATTATATAATTCATCTGATTATAATCTATTTAAGGCATCCCTGAAGTGTCCTTATTTGAGATCAAACATTTTGCAGCCATTATAAAATCTATGGTATCTATTTTGTAGGAGTTACTTTTTTTATTTTTTATTAAATTGAGGTCTGAAAAAAATTCGCTCTGCAGATGCACTGCTGTGTGGCAAAGCAAGCAATTTTTTTGAAAAGTAACTGGCATTATAAATCATGAAAACTTTGTTTAGTTCACAATTCAGCTAGTGCTGATACAGAGTTGCCAATAAATTGGAAAATGTGTTTAATTAAAAAATTGCAGGAGAAAAAGTAAGAAAAATTATATGAATAATACAAAATTATATAGAAATGGGAAAAATGTAGCAAAATTGATACATTTGATGAGAGTGGGTAGCAAAGTCGCAAATGTGTTATTTTTTGCTTAAGTGTAGCAAATTTGCTACGATAGTAGCAAAGTGGCAGCGCTGCATGCGACACATGTTCTCATTGTAGATTTTTGTACGCTTATCGAAATTTTTGCAAACAACGAGAGATAAAACCTGCTTAATGCGCGTGTTCGTTAGGTTTAATGTCATATAGTGTACTTTGATTTGGATTTACGAAAAAGAGCTGAAATCAAAATTTCTTGTAAAAAATTTGTTTTTTTTTTTTGCAATGACGAAAACCTTTTTATTTTTCATAAAATATGAAGATAAAGGCAAATGTCTCGAATTAAACATGTGGATACACTTGGCTGCTTGAATGTCTCATTCGTTAAGTTAAACGTTAATTTGAATAAATAGCCGTGTGTACTTTATCTACGGGATATTTTCTCAACGATGCACAGTGCACTTTTTGAAGTCGCTAATTGTCTAAAAATAAATGAAACAAATTATATTTTTGATGCAGATTTTTAATTTTTTTATTGTAATTTGAAACTGGCTGAATTTTTAAAAACTGCTTTACATTATCCTCCATATATTATTATTTTGGAGATTTTATTTGAAAGCAGATTATCTATAAAAACTTTATGCTCTCCGCCAAAAATGTTTAAACTCTCAGAAAATGTGTGGTGGTAAGGACCTGAAACCTAAAACTCGGCTTAATTTTTTATTTTCGTTTAGCTCGAAGTAAGTCACAATAATACTGTCAACATATCTTCAAAATATTTTAAGGTTCTACTTGAATCCCGGGAAACCGGCGCGGAAACAGCGATATGGTCACCGAAAATTGCGTATATATCTTTTCCAAAAGTTAACTTATTCGATTACCTATAAAATCGACAAAAATAGCATTGCAAATTTGAAAATTTCGCCCAAATTTTGAAGTTGAAAATTGTAAAAATAACATTTTTTCCCGTTATTTTTAACGCAACCAACTTTAAATTAATTTTGAATTCGAAAAGTATTGAAAATGTCTTTTTTTAACGCTTTTGAAACCCAATTTTTTTTTTAAATTTATTTTTTTGATATTTAATCTTAAATTTTTCGAAAAAATTTAGTATTAACTTATACTTTTATTAATGCTTATATTAACAAAGTCCTATTCATAATGATGTAGCCAGTTTAATTCTTGAGTGAATTTGTCCAGCAAGACACAACAAAAGTAGCACTGTGCAAAGCCGCTGCCTGCACTTGTCACAGCTATTAATAATAAAATTTTTTTCCTTTGTTTTTAGATTTTGTTCAATTTTTTTTTCTCATCACAATTTGTTTAAATAAATGAAAAATAAACAAAGAATTAAAAATTTGCAAAAGGTATCTTATCGTAGTTGTTGTTAAAAATTTATGAAAATTACAGTCCTTCGTTTTTCTGTTTTTTTGTGGGTATTTTTATCATTTTGTGTAATTTGCATTTAACGTAGATGAGTAGTTTTGTTTATTTTTATAGAAAATGAATATGTAAATATGTGTTTGTGTGACAACATAAGTAGATCAAGTGTTTTATCGTTGTTTTTATCAAAAAAAAAAAAATATTTTTCAAATATTTTTATTTTTGCAATTAAAAATGCGAACGAGAATATCTTTCGTTCAGTGGAAATTAGAAATGAGGACGTGTGTTATTTTTGTGCAGGTGTAAATTGTATAGTAATTTGAGAATATTTAGAAAATTTTAAAGTTTCGTTAAATTTTTTTTCATGAAATTTTTCGTTGAGTTTTTTTTTAGTAGTTAAGTTTTAATTTAAATGAAATTTAATAAAGTTCTCTTTTAGTTTTAACAAAAATAGGTTTTTTTTTCTCAAATTCTTTTTATTTAGTTGAGTTTTCAATTAAAATTTTAAACAAATTGCAAAAAAATTTTGTTTTTTTAAAAGACTCATCCTTAAGATTCTGTTATTTTTTAGCCATTTTATTAAATATCGTCTGGGGTTCTTATACTAAAGTATGTCACTAACTTAAAAAATCCCCAAAAGCATTTTTAAAACAATTTAGGCTCTTCTTCCGAGCGCATCGCTCAATCAATTCTAATGAATTTCTTGTCGATTTTTATATCCTCTAACAACTGCACATTAAGTGGCTCAACATAGATAATGTGTAAAAAATTTTACCTAAGGCTTTAAAATTTCTATTTTCAGGGTTTTTTTTAAGACTCATCCACTTAATACTTCGTTTCGTATATGCCTAGCAAGTATGTATAAGTATTTATCAATTAGACCCTTACTCAAATATGAACTCCAATTAATGTTATCAAATACTTAACTCCGGAAGCCACGACAATGAATAATGAACAACATTGCTTTGTTGTTGCGGTAGCTTCACTGGTGTTTTAATTTTTATCAACCAGCTCCCAAAGAGAATGCATACTCTATGGCCAAAGCGACAAGTAAATTAAAATTAAAACCATTTTTTGCTTAAAATCTGTCATTTTCGTATTAAATATAAAATTGACGGGTGTTTGAAAAATGCCAATTTTGGCATATCCCTAGTATTTCTTAAAGTTTGGTAGAAAATTTGCTATTTCTACCCTAAACTTAGGGTATATTTATTTTGTCATTCCAAGGAATGGGCAACTGGCAGGTAAAGTAAAGTATTGTCGATTTAGCAATGTCCATTTGTCTGTCTATCTTTCTGCGAAAATAATAATTACGGGAAGGTCATGCCAGATAATTCAATGAAATTTGTTACTTTCAAAAATAATTCGTAGCATTGAAAATCCCCAAAATTGGTTAACACACACGCCTACACAAATAAAACACTTAAAAGGTTTTATTGACAATGTTATCAATGCTAATCTAACTACACTTCGAAGCAAGGACGTGGCACCTCTAATACAAGAAAAAACTTCAATTTAACCAACATTCAGACCCAGAAACCAGACAATATATTTCCGAAGGTTTTTGATGCACTGAATCCAAATCTGGCTCTATCAACTCTGGTTTTCGAGATATCCTAACCTAAAAGTGCAAACAATACCGTTTTTGCCCATTTTTGAGGTTATATAGCACCGTGAGCTTTCTTTTTTTCAAAAAACTATATGTGTAATCTTAAAGAACTGTTCTTCTCCTTTGAAATGCCGTTGAGTTTTCTGAAATATCTTTTTTTATCGCCCAGTTATCGCATTTTGAAATTTTAAAATTTTTTGACACACATCCATCCTAATGAGTTTGCAGGTACAGGCAAAATCACAAATATGAAAATTTCAATTTCGATAGCTCGGCAAAAAAAAGAAGATATTTCAGAAAACTCAACGAAATTGGAAAGAAGAAGAACAGTTCTTTAAGATCACACATATAGCTTATTAAAAAAAAATTCACGGTGCTATATAACCTCAAAAATGGGAAAAAAACGGTGTTTTTTGCACTTTTAGGTTAGGATATTTCGAAAACCAGAGCTGATAGAGCATTTCCGAGGCCAGATTTAGATTTAGTGCATCAAAAACCTTCGGAAATGTATAGTCTGGTTTCTGGGTCTGAGGTGCTGTCGGCCTGTGTTATATAACGTAGTGGAACCGAATTTCATACAAATACATGGAATCGCTCTGGCTGGCTACAGACGAAAAGAGAACAAAATGTATGGCACCTACCATACAAAACATACTTATCAAAACGGTATACTGAGTAGGGAAGCCTTGCTAGTTTTTTATTTTAAATATAGCAGAGCGTGGGGTCTATTAATATCCAGTCAAAATTAATAGTATACCTTTAGTTTAATTAGAAGTTAAACTTTTCCAAATTCCCACTAAAGTTTGATTTGGGAAGTTTAAGTCTACTATAATGTAGGTAAGCTACTTGACTACCTAGACACTGTAGCTATCGATGGTGTAGTTTCAGACGGTGGACAGATGTTAATCTTCAAACTAATGAAAGGTTTCACAAAGAGTTCGCTGAGAGACAACGATGATTTCAATATCATCTGCATACCCCAGTAGTTGTATCATTGTCATCATTGTGACAATATCCGACGTAGGTCCTCAAATGATTTTTTTTCTCAATACACAGCATATCGCGTATTTGCGTGGCATAAATAAATCAATTCATCGAGATTTCAAACTTCGCCGTATGGGGCTTGGAATCGATGGCAAGATGTTGGAAATCGATTTAAGATACAGCTGTTGACAACTAATTGGCAACGAAATGTTGGTAGTTTTTCTGTGTACCAGAAAATTTATATACAATATAAAAGCCGCATACAATTCGCTAAGGCACATGCCAGTTGGCTGATCATTAAATGGGAGTATTCCTCTTTTGGTCAACTTACATATCTTTGACCATCTGGGCCAAGGCGGATGATCTTCGATTCGTCGCTCCAGACCACATACTTCCATTTAATGAGCGAAAAACCGACATGCGTCTTAGCGAATTGAATGCGGTTTTTCCTCTGCTTAACTGTCAGCAATGGTTTCGTCCATGGAGTCCAGCCTCAACCAATCGACAAGTGACAATTCGTTTGGATATTTTTGCATCGTATTGATCAATTATTTTGCATTAGATGTTTGCAGGAGCCTTACGAGGATCCAATTTCGCCTTGCGGACAATCTGGCGATTCTTCTGCTCAGAAGTCTTACGAGATCTCTTTCTGCGAGGAACATTTTTTTTTTTGTCATACTTATAAAAATGATCAAGTGCATTGAATACCATCTTTTTGGAGCAATTTAGCGGTGTTGTCATCGCCTAACATCTCATGTCCGTCCTTAGAAGCTAAAAAATTGACGTACACAAGGCCGGTGTACAACTTTATGTCACTACCCATGATTAAGGATATGCTAATAAGAAAAAGTGTTCTTATCAAATATCAAAATATTGTTTCTAGAATATTTTATCCAGTTTTTCCTTTAATTTTTTGCTAATAACTTTGATGTTTCCAACTAAGTAGTTGACTCAGTTAATCTGAGGTTTGAGCAGAAAATGACTCATAAGACTTATTTATGTTAGAAATTTGAACTCAATTCAGTTCTTTTTTTTGAAAGCTTAGATGTCCCAGATTTATATTGTGTATAAATTTTCTGGTACACAGAGAAAAATAAATGAGAAAAACTACCAATATCACAATGAATGATTTCGTTTCCAATTAGTTGTCAACAGCTGTATGTCTCAGTGAAAATGTTTTGGTCTGTAGTCGATCTGTTAAGGGGAAGCCAAATTGGTACGATATGATAAATATAATTCCAAAAAGCTAGAGACCCTTACAAAATACGTTTGCACGATAATTCTTGTGTGACATATGATTAGCATTCTTTACGCGAATAGAGCTGATACTATGAACGTCAGGCAATCGGTCGTATCTTAAAGTTCGATGCAAGCATAACATATGGAATAACCCAAAAAACTTTAAAACATATTCAACTTCTACTTATTGTTTTTAATGTGTGGCTTATCATGTAGGAATGTGTGGCTTATCATGGTTTTTTTTTTTTTTTAAAACCCTTAATTTGTTCTAAGGAAAGAAAGTCAAGTACATTTTTTGAGATATCGTACTTAAAGTGTGAAAATTATAATTTAGCCATGTAATTAAAACTAATGCACTTATCGTTTTCGGTTAAATAGCTATAGCAAATTAAGTTACTACACACCTACCAGATTTGCAAAGAATAACATTACACTAATTGTTTGGTGCAGTAGTTATCATGTATCGTCTGATAACGATGTTTCAAAAAAAAAAAAAAATTATTGCTTTCCATACCGATTGTGTTCGAGTTGAGGCGAACATATTGAATCGAGCGTACTTTTAATGAAAAAAAAAAAAAAAAATTGCAGTGGATCATGGGATACAAAGTTTCAGATAGGAAATTAATTTTTTTAAAGGATACGTGATTAGGGACCATTTCCGACCAACTGAGCGATAGACTAGCGGAACTGATTTCAGACTATCATTAACTAATAAATAGAAATATGTAAAATGCGCGCAAATTGGGAAATTCTTTGTGATGCTACCTCCAGGACTATTATATTAAATTGTTTATTTGTGAAATTACACAGTACAACTGCCAAAAAAAAAGGTCCTTTGATATAATAAACTTTTGACGTGCTGAGTCAGAAAGGAACCTATGCACATTTTGCTCAAATGGCTTATATTTTCGAGCTAAGTTAAAAACAAAGTTTTTCAACTTAATTTTATTTAACTTCAACTTATTAAAAATGGGTATTCAGGAGAAAAACAAGTAATTCAAAATTTTTGAAAATATGAAAAAAAAGTGGTGCTTCTAAATCAAATGGAGTTGCACCAAGGAATTCGAATAAGTTGAATAAGGGATTTGATATCTTAAAGTATATACACGTTGAAAACGAAAACTATTCAAGTAAAATTACTTAAAATTTCGGATTCAGCGAGACAGAAGCACTATTGAATATGATCTTAAAATCCAGAAACAAACATCGTTTGTAACTATTATTGCTGCCATTTGATAGAAATGATTTTTCAAAATTTCAATACTTTGTGTATTATGATAGATTTCTTTTTTACTCATATTATCAGCGCTCATTAGATGTATCTTTTATTGCGTCATATTTTTATAACAGATTATTTATCACTATAGATAAATAGAAACAAATTTATAAAATTTATTTGTTCAGTTTGTTTGATAGTTTTTTTTTTTTTTTTTAATATTGTACAATTGATTAAAAACAAACATTTTTTTAGCAACGGTTGGTTATCATAATCATCGCTGTTACTTCTATCATACCAAGAGTTAATTAAATGTTTGTCTTTCATTTAAGGTGTTAAAACTGAAAGCTATTGATTTAAAAAATTTTAAATTAGCCAAAACATGTACAAAAAGATTAAATTAAATTTGGTAGCTTTCATTGAATTTAATATTCCGAATAATTGATAAGGTGTAAAAAAATTAAAAAGGCCAACCAAACTGCACGGCAAGATTTAATTGAGCTAGCTTAAGATTTATTATATTCGTTTTGCTATTTCGAGAAAATTATTTGAATTGAAAATACCAAAAGTATATTTAATATAAGCCAAGTAAATATTTATTTGAGTCAAACAACAAAACCAAGAATTCCACTATTTGTTACAAATAAAACAACAAAAGAATATTTAATTTGTTTACAATAGTTCACGCTTTCTTATTACAATCGATCTCACAGATGTTAGTCGTCACAGATAATAGTACTTTTTCATTAAACTTAGCAATCCCTTTACACAACAAAAGTTAGTAAGAGCTTACTATATAAGATGGCTTGTTTACGTTAGTCTCCATCAACGCCGTTTATAGGCAAGGCACCCACCCGACCTTCCAAACTGATAAGGTAGCGCTAATCAGCATTGATTTAATGTTTTAAGGCAGGGTTAGACTAACGTGATCATGTGATCCAAGTTTCGCGGGACAAGTCCGCGATTTTGATTTTCTGTCCCCCACGGTTCGCGTTTTCATTTTATGAAATATATCTCATTTTGCTAGGGTTTTCCGAATGTGAAAGTGAGGACCCAAAAAAAAAAGTCATAAACTTTTTCGAAAAATTTTTTTGATTTTAACTTAAATTTGATGATATTTTTTGTTGTTCCACGTTTTGTCGAAAAATATATTGTCACGTTAGGTTAGACCATCTCTGCAGACCTCGAGAAGACCCAACATGGGAACAGAAGGACCTTTTTTTTCCCCCCTTTGGCTTGTCAATCATTTGTATGTATTTTTAATATAACGCACTTTTTTATTTTGATCTTTAAAGACGGCGCTGCGCCGATTTAAGTTTTTACAGGACCCGGGGCGAAAAATTGCCAAGGGGCCGCTTATAACTTAACATAATAAAATATAAGTTTCAAATCAAAAACGATATTTATTTTCCTAAAAATCGAATAAAATATAAAAGTGCATATTGATGCCTAAAAACAAAAAGATGCTCTCACTAGGGTTTTTTGTATACTGACGGTATGACTAAAAAAAAAGAAAAGTCCTCTGGTTTCGTTTACCTCAGGGCATTCACAAATCTACACAACTTTTTGTCATTTCGGCGGTCTCTTGAGCTAGGGGTCCAGGCCTTAGCCCTACCAAAACAATTAGCAAATACCTTATTTCAGCGTTAGTAAGAGGCCTTCTCGAGCTGGAAACTCGGGGCTATAGGCTATAGCTCCCTCTAGCCCTACTTTAATCCAGCGCTTGTCTTCACAAATCATTGTATTAATTTTTTTTTTTTCTATTTCCTCATGTAAGAGATTTTTTTTTTAAACAGTTTTTAGCTTTAGGCACAATTTTTCATAAACCATTAAGATATTAACGTCTTGTATTGTGACATTTTTTGTGAGGGTTTTAAAATTAAAAAAAAAAAAAACACAAAACTTTGAAGCATGAGATAAAAGCTTTTAATGATTATTTTTGAAAATGTCATCCCATTTGCTTAGTTTGCTAAAAGAAGCTACAGTGCAAAATTGTACACAAATCGGACAATTAGTTTTAAAATAAAGGTAGCTTATTTCGCGCTGAAGAAATCATGGGTTAGACAGGATTTCTGCACACTTCTTAGTGTGATCTTTAACAAATATCCTCATTGCAAATATGTCGAATATAGTAATTTTATTTTCGGTCAATTACAAATTTTAAATGACAAAATTTGCTGCAAAATCGTTCACGCGATATCATCATATCACTAACAATTCAAGTACTATATATTTTGGGCACCTTTGAGCTTAGCTGACCAAAAGACAAAAAACATTTCCTAATATACATATAAAGCGTGAAGAGTATCGACCTCAACAACATGTGTTAAAATTGTTTATATTCCATTGGTGCAATATCTCTACTGATTGCAGTAAAATAGAATTTCGTTAAGTTTCCACTAAACAACAATATCGCACAATCGTCTTCCGCATAGTTTTTGCATTTAATTCATAAAATATCTGAACTCGTAATGAAAATCTCGCAACACAAGCCGACAGTCAATAAAAATAAATAAATGAAAAAAAATGTAGGATTTTTGCCTTCCTGGCTGTATTTGGTTTTATGTTGATTTGACTTTATATGAAATAGTTGTCGTTATTTAATGGACTCATATGCGACATTTAAGTCGCAAGCGTCGTTCGGTTGATTATTTTGATGAGAGAGCATTGCAAATATTTCAGTCACTCTTTTCTTTTCCTCCTTTTTATTATGCCTTATCAGTTTGATTACAAATATAACGCAGCAGTTTCGTTCAATTTAAAGCTAAGCTTCGTTAAGTTTTTCTTTTTAAAATTTAACGTACAAATACGCGCACGTCCGTTGTCAACACTTTGACTGATCGCAATAAACTGAAGTTATAAAACTGAATCGCGCTCTTCGGATAATGAAAAGAAGAAAAAATTTTAGAAAAAAAAAAAAATCAACGAATTCAAAATCAACGAAAGCCGGCAAAAATTAAAAGTGGCTCAAACTGTCGAAGTCGTTGTCGTTGAAGACTGCAGTTAAGGGAGATATAAAATAAAAATAATGCAATAAAAATTAAAAATAAAAGTCGTAGTTGAAAAAGTGATGTATGTGACAGTGGGACAAATATATTAAAGAATTTTGGGATAAAAATAAAATCTAAAAATATATATATTTTGCCATCATACGCGAATTGCTAAGGTGAGTCTTTGCCCCCGGGCAAGTTCTCCCGAGAAAACTTTCGCATGAGATCAGAATATGAGCTCGTGCGTGTAAGAAACTATCGCCTTGGCATTGATATATTATTCTTCCGCGCTTAAAAATGTATGCTGTGGATATGTGTAGAAACACACAGTAAGGATATAGAACAGAAACAAAGATATACAAATATCAATGCAAGGCAAACCTACACATATGCTTGTCAATGTGTGTGCCGAACGTAATCGAGTCATGCCGAATAGTATTTTGCTGCGTACAGTGTATACATACATACAGCCTCTGCTTCAATTCTACCGCAGTTGCTCGCGGGCGGCAGATATACCCTGATATAGATAGACACAAATACAAACCCAAATCGCTGAAACATCAGGCTCGTAACAACCCGACTTTGCGTGAGTAAAACCAACGGCCTTAGAATCCCATCTTAGATGAGACGCGGTGGGGGGTGGGGCAAAGAACCCTCTTGCCCCTGAGTTAGTACGGGCCTGAGAAACATACACACATCCATATATACAAATACTCTAAATATTACATTTTCAAGTTGCACATTTTTTGACTGATTTGCTCAAAAATTTGTTCCACTGTGCTTCATTTGAAGCAAAAAAAGCACGTCTAGGAATTCGACATTAAATCGTTATAAACGACGGCTTAACGTTCATACGTCGTAACTGATTTGTCGTTGCGCACAACAAACGAGAACGTCAGAGCTCAGCCATAGCAAGTGAGACTAGTTGGTGCTGCTGCAAAGCCCTTGAAGCTCTATGGTACACCAACTCAAGCTGCGTTGAGTCAAGCGCTCATGTTGTAATGAAGATGAATCTCCCGCATAATGAACTTAGGGTTTGGATTGCAGCAGCAGCATCCAGCATGCGGAACCAAGTGATCTCGTAAAAGATCGTTTGGAAAATTAAAGACGCGAAGAATGAAAAGAACCTTGGCGGCAGCCAGCAATAGCTTTTGTTCGTTTTATTATGAAATATAAAACAATGCACGATGTTTATTTGCTTTTTGTTGTAAGAAAAAAAGTGAGGACGACCAGAAAGATGAATCATGCGATCATTTGCGATCGCTACGTTGTGTAGCAGTCATTTATTGCCACTCTTTCTTTTTTTTGCTTTTACAAAAATCTAAACTTAAAGTTGTGGTTTTTAAGGCTAAGCTGAATAGGGTGTATGCGTCAGAGATAAGACACTGAAAGAAAGATAGAACGGTTAGAATAAACGTACCATTATCTTGTTATAAAACGATTTAATGATGTCGCTTAGGTGGAAAAATAACAAAAAAAAAAACTGTAGTTTAAATCAACAACAAAACTGGGTTGATTTTGCGTCAACTAAGCAGCGTAGTCAATTAAACCAATAAAGCGTGGTCAATTCAACTAAACAGCGTGGTCAATATTTTTAATAGCCCACAATGTGTAAAATTGATATTGTGATTAACTATACGCCACTGTTGTTTTGACTACGTTTGCGATTGATCACACAAAATAATCATTTAAAAATGACAATTGATTTCCCATAATTTTACAAAAGGTTTATTTGATATAGAACTTTATGTCTACTGATATAAAAATTGAATTTCAAGAGAATGTATTTTTATAGTAGTATACCTTTTTTTTTTAAAAAAAAAAACATCCTTCTCAAACTACTTCCGGATTTAGATCTGATTTTTATCATAGAAAATTTAGCTAAGAAAATTATTTTACAGAGCTTACTGTTCACTACAAATTGTGAGAACGTTAAAAAATTACAAAAACAAAAAAAAAAAAATTGCAAAAAAAAGCCAAAGCTAGTCAACTAGTTTCATTCATTGCTAAATGGAATCATCAGTGACCTTTAAGCTTATGAGTGAGAGTCTCTAAGCCTGATATGTTTTATTTCGATATGGTTTCTGGTATCACCCTTTTAAATCCGGATAGGTAGCAGTTAGGCTTATTTGGTCCCTTTTTTTTTGAGAAATGCAATCATCGTGTCTTCCAATCTTCAGTGCTACTTTTATCAAGATTTTCGTTATGATGTGTTTTGTTTTAACCTTTACGCCGACAGACGGGAATAATATTTTCACACAAAATAAAGTAAAATGAATTAAAAATATTTTACTTATTCTTTTAAAACAGTTTATAACAGTGCAAAAGTCCTCATTAAATTCGAAAAAAAAACAATAAAAAATACCACAAAACAAAACAAGTCAAAAGCAGTAAGGGTTCAATGTTAAAAATTCAAAGGTGCTTTATCTTAAGTCATGATGTACACGCATACAGACAAATACCATCGTAAGAGAGCGACAAGCTCAGTTTCAAAGCAGCAATTTTTTTCATCAAAGACCAGAATGAATAATGCTAAAGAATTGTTACAAGAAGAGTCCATAATTTATACCAAAAGTTCAATACAAAGCAACAATAATACCATGATAAATTGTAATGAACAACATTGGCGCGTTCGCAAAGTCAAGTCGAGTTAAAGAATGAGCCAAGAAGATAAACCGATTGTTGGCTGTTTGGATCAAAGTAAAATTTCATACCAATAGTTTTTTTTTTTACGTTACTAACAAGTAAGCAATTTTTTTTTATTGCCACAGGCTTATACGCAGAGGATCTTCTTGGCATGATCCCTTGACTTTAGAGTATCTTAAGTGTATTTGCAGAATACATACATATAAGTGTAAGTCTGTCCGGTAGATAATCTTCCAGTCAGTTTTGCTTTTATTGCTGATTGTAAGCACTTTTGAGGTCGCCTTAAAAAGGCCGTAACCAGAAAATAGTTTTGGGGGGTGTACGAAAACATCATACTTAAATAAATCGTTCATTTCGGAAAGGGGGGTCATTTAAAAGTTTACGATGTGTTCAGTGTAAGTGGCAGGAATTCAATGTCAAAAAAATATCAAGCAAAAGACTAAAAACATTGATTCCTTTAATGAACTGATTCAAAAGAAAATTTATTTGATCTAGTGTAATTCAAATTATTTCGTGGGGTATCAAACCCCCTGTGCACAACCTTGCGTCTCAACGTTGCTCTTAACGTTGATGATGTTGTAAATTGTGTGTAACATTATGTGTTTTTCGATTGTCTGTTGTTCAGCTTGAAATTATCTTGTTATAAATAAAGTAGAAAATTAAAAAAAATCCATATGATGATTAACATCACCATCGTTATCGATTTTTCTACAGGTCTGCGTTTTAAAGATCAGAAGCTGCTGTCTGTTCAAATCTTTTGCAGCTTCTCTTTTTTTTTACACAGAGAAATTGATTTATTGTTTATTTTATGTTTTGTTTTTGCTGTTTTTGAGTTATTTATTTATAAGATACCTTTTGCTTTTCAAAGAGTTATTTTACTTTGCTGAAATTATGATTCATTTTCTTGTGGTTTCTTTACACTTTTTTGTTCTGCTTTTATTGCTGATAAGTTGACACTTTTTCGTGTTTCATATCTTTTATAAACTTTTTTTTTTCATTGAAATCACTGGAATTTAATGAGTTACATTATGATTTTTAAGGAATTTTTGGAATCCAACTGTGGTTGGTAATTCATATGCTCATATGGTTCTTGGAGTTAAAGTGTATAGCTATAATAACAAGAAAAACTGTGCATGAATAATTGATGGTGAGTGTTTAGTAAATAAGAATCAAGTGATCGGTAAATTGAGCCATACCGAATTTAATGGCGAAAAGTCAAAAAGTGGTCAAGGTATTGAGCCCGACAAGACGCAAATTATGACACTTAGAGAAAAATTGCATTGCAAATTTGAAAACTTCATTTTTGATTTCAAAGAAAATTTTGTAGTTGAAAATAGTAAAAATAACATTTTTCCCTTTTATTTTTAATATAAACAATTTAAATTAATATTGAATTTGAAAACTTTACTTCAATCGTACAAAAACTACAAATTGAATTTCGAAGTTGTAAAGTAGTTGAACCTGAGGATTCGATTTGGAGAATTTTTTTCAAACGTTCATGTTCTATGATTCAAAAATGATGGTATTGTGCTCGTAGTGGCGCTAAGCTTATTGTCTTGTACTCGTCCTCATTCGAAAAATATTGGATCTGTATCGTTCTCGCCGAGCTTGCTCGTTAACATTATTGTACTTATTACACACTTCTCGTAAAACTCCACCAAAATGTTTGGCAGCACTATGACAGAAAATTGGCTCCATGTACAAAATTTTACAACTTAGTATAGGTAGCAAAAATAGCAAATTGAGTGTTTTTGTTGTATGGGGGGAGCCGCGCCTTATTGTCCAATCCAGATCACATTTTGCGAATAATCTACAACCACGTATCATGTTACACAACTGTAGCTGCCATAGATCCCAATATATAGCGTTTTAACTGTTTTTCTTGTATGAAACGCCCCCTTGTTCAAAAAAGTTCAAAAAATGTTCGAAGCCTTTCTGACATCAAGGGCAATATAGCCAGTAAATTTAAGCTCTGTCGTCTCAGTAGTTTTTAAGTCTATGGATAACATACAGACAGACATTCATTTTTATATATTTTGTTTGGGAATCTAAGGAAAAATGCAAAAAAATTTGATTAAATTGCATTGCATCTACTAACTACATTATCGCCGAGAACGAAATATCAGCCATAATTCTCTCGTTCTCGTCATCGGTCTTACGAGAAATATTTTTTTAATATCGTTTCGTTATCGGAACCAATATTCATCGATTTCCAAAAATTATTTCTTTTAATTTATTCTTCTCCAATTTAGTTTAAGTGTTGCGATTTGAACTACTTTTTGGTTGAATTCATTGTGAAGTAAAGTTTCGGGTGAGTTGGTATCAAAGGATTGATTGACCCACTAAATAACACTCGGCTTAAAAGCTTTTGCTAAAGAAAATTTCTTTACTTTTCAAGTTACAGTCCAGCAGTTTAGCGGTAAACTAAAACTGATACTTAAAAAAGTTTTTAAGCTTCTTATATCAACATTTTTCTTTGAGTGTTTCGTAGCGAACAACTTAAGATAATTAGAAACCGCAATTATCAGCAACATCGCTATTTAATGTGCCAACAATAACATCAACAACAACAACAATTTCATGTACAACAACATATTGTTGGTTGCTGCTCATGAAGTGTGGCACTTTGTGGTCTTCTAAATCTTCAATTTACTATAACTAACCACGGTGTTTCACATCTCAGTTGGGTGTACTAAGTGTTTTTTAATACACAACAACAATTTTTGCGCTCTGTTTACCAGTGGGGCGACAATTTAGGTGTTCAAAGGTGCTTAACGCGAAAACATTAAATGCTCATGTCTTTAATTGCTTTTAATGTTTATTTGTCGAAAGCGAAAAAAAATTACTGACAAGTATTTTAAAGAAATTTTGTCATAGAAAAAAAAATGTTTAGAAATTCTTCAACAAAATATAAGTAGGTACAACTGAAAAAAAAAAAAAATTCCATTGAAGAGCTCATCATCTCGTGTGTAGGTGTTGTCTTTTAATTATTGCTATGGCTGACTGCTATTTCAGCAATATTTATTTGTTTTCGGCAAAAAAAAATTCCAAATTGAACTGCTTAGCTAGACTTCCTTATACAGGGAACTCGAGAGCTTCATATGAATATCATTCAGAGCCGTAAAAAGTTTTAACTTTATATTTCATTCGAGCATTTTGAGTATTAGCTCATTTTAATATTCTAACCGTAAGATTATTGCCAACAGTTTGATAGTTTTACAGCGCTGCTTTCACAATTGCGTCGTCATCAAAGCAGTTTCGTTCCTTTTCGAACAAGTCTCTGATTTAATTCCCAATCGCAGCTGGTTTTCCTTTTAAAGCTGTTTCTACTGTTCGTTGTTGTTTTTTCCAAGTACAGATTGAAACATCTTTCATTGCTTTCTTGATCATCCCTCAGCGACATCTTGCGGCAGTCCATATTTATTGTGAAATCTAATATTGCACACTTGATTTGCCATATTGTTTTTTAGAATGAAATGACGTTTTTTTTATTTCTTTTGTTGTTACTGCGAAATTTTCAAGATAAAAAAATATATTCGACGGAGAAAATATTGTTTTGGCAAAGCTTTTGCTTTATCATGATGCATGATTTCATACTTAACGATATTAAAAATAGCAGAACTTTAAGCAGCCTTTGGGCGAAATTCGGACTGTCAAAATGTTTGAACAAAGTTTAGAATAAGTACTATAGCGGATTTTCATTATAACGAATGATAAATTGTTTGAGGAGATTCACCAAAACGAAAAAATTCGTTATATCGAAAGATTTTTGTACTTGTTTCGTAATATCAATATAAATAAAATGATAGCCGTTTTCGATGAACGGGATTCACGCAAAATCTACTGAATCAATTTTGATCAAATTTTTTTAGTCTTCTTTCTTAGACGCAACATAGAATTAAAATAATCACGATATTCATGTTAAATATCAAAATATTAAAGTTTTAAAATTGCTAAAAAAATTAATTTCACACATAGAAAGAAGCATGTAAGCATAACAAATCGTTTAATGGCAAGTTATTGTGTGTGCGTTTTGTTTTTATATGGCAATGCAATGGAAGAGAATATTCAAATTTTACTCTCGCTCCATTCTCAATTTGTCAACGCAGCAACGCGGAATTTGTGAACAATGAAAAAAAAAATTACAGTACGTTCACACATAAAAAACACACTGCTGTCCTAAGTGGCTTGACAACATGTGTGACTGTCAATATTGCTTTGCGTTCACATTTTCGTGCATGCCATCAAACATCAATTGCAGAACAATTTATGAGCGTCCACATCGAAGTGAACTGCATGAAATCCTATTTAAAATGAAAAATGTTCACTAGGCTTGACAGTCAGTTCATACAGGTTGTATGGTTGGACAAGCCAGCAGGAAAATCAACAATTTTTGAAATCCATCCAACATGTGTGTCAAGCGGTCGTTCCTAGAGTTCATATTATCGAACATTGATATTGGACAACATGTGTGATAATGTGTACTAGGCTAATTGAATGTGTTAGTTTGTGTGTGTGCTTTGTTTTTGTCTTTCACATGGCAATGCAATGGAAAATTTATGGAAGAGAAAACCACAAGAACTCTAGATCTATGAAGAAGAATCCAAACTCTATTTAAAAAAAGTAAATTGTTTGCATTCGCAGAAAAACAGGCTACGCGTACAAAGTCGCGGGAATCTGCTAGTTATATAATAGAGAAAGAAATATTCCTTTGAAAAAAAAAAGTTCAAAAATCGTGGTAGAAATTTGTAATTTCAATTATGTCCGGGTATTTTCTGCTTGGAGATGCTAATTCAGTTCTAATATTCAATTTGATATATAAAAAATTCGCTACATCGGTATTCCAAATACTGGACGTCCTATGAAAGGCAAAACCATTTCATAGACAGGGTGTCGGCTATTATCATATCTCTTGATCTATAAAAATGAAAATGGCTCGCCAGGGATTGAGGAATATAGAAGACCTTTTTATTTCAGACCATGGCTTTTTATGGATTGGTAGCCGTTTAAAGCAAAGTAAAAAGCATGTCAAACACCACTTTTTCGAAAAAGTTGGATTTACTTATTTTTTAAACTTTTTATCACTTGAAAGAAAATCAATGGAATGAGCAAATGTTACTGCAATTATATACTTGGTGTCTTGCAATACTATATATAACATTCCAAAAGATTTATGAAACATTATTACAAATATAATATAGACAATGTAAAAAAAAATAACTCAATTAATAAACAATTTAACAACATGGGGAAATACATTTACAAAAAGATCAAAAAACAAAGTTACTTAACGAACAATTAAACACAAATTAACTAGGGCATCAAGGAAAACATATGTAAGATGTAACATTGTAATTTTTAAGGTCATCAACATCGTAGATAACAAACAAAACAACCAATTGAACATAAATTGAAAAAAGCAATAATAATAACAATAACAATAACAACTAACAGTGAGTCAAAATGACACGCATAAAACACCCGAAAAATTACGAATAAGCAGCCAACTCGAGCCGTCAATTAACTTTGATTATTTTGATAAATTTGTTACGAACAGTAAATTGGTATCACAATTACTTGCAAGAGTACATGGTGTCTGCCCGCATTTGGCACAGTTTGTTCAGCACTTGCTGTAAACTGGAAAAAAACAAACTAAACACAACAGAGTGTTAATGACGTAAATGGATTGGAGATCGAGAAGAAAAGAGAAAAAAAAAAGAGTTCAATTAACTACTTTGCTTTTTATTTTTCTTTGTAATTCAGCAACAAGGAGTGTTGAGGAAAACAAAAATCTTGTTAAATAAGTAGTTGAGTTAATTAAAAAAATATATTTCACAGCGCGCATATCAGACACGTGATAAGCCACAGGAGTGGTTGACTTTTTAAAATAGAAATTTTTATTTAATATTAAATAAAATATATAGGAACCGATTAAGTAAAAATTACAGGTTTTTGGGTGTAGGTAAAATTGTGGAGAAAAAATGTAAGCCACGCAAGGCTTTAGTTGATTATTGAAGCTTATTAGAGTAATTTTTCGATTCTTAAAAAAAATGTTACAAAAATCAATTAAGTAATTCTTCTGTAAAAAATGTTCAATTTTGGGCGACTTACCCATGGAAGGTTTATTTTTTTGTTTCTGGATGAAATTTAATTTCTTGTGGTTGTCTTTCAAATTTTGGAACCTTAAGAAATAACGCCTCATTACTATTTTTATAAAAGACTTTTTTTTGCTTAAGGGTATAAAACTTTACAAGATTGGGACTGTAGTTGACTTTTTGTCAGGATTCTGTTCATCGGACTAAAAATAAAATTCATATAGACAAATTGCGACCAACTGGCAACCCTTATAGCCCAAGAGCCCGCTGTAGAAAAGTTAAGTGTATAAGATTATATTGAATATGGGATGCACGGGAAATATAGTGAGCCATTTTGGTGAAACTAACGAACCAGGGTTGCCTTGCCAAAGCTTATCCCGATGCACGATAATGCCCGAATTTTAGCCAATTTTATTGTTGTAATTGTAATTTGTATATGTCAAATGATAGAACTGGAAGAGGCCTAAATAAAATATACAGGGTTGCATTGTTGAATCCTGTCTCCAACATTGGTTGCTACCGGTTTTAGCGGTCAAATCCGGTCTTAAACATGGGTTGCCACCCGTTTTTAGGGCCAAATTTTATTAATTGGATGGCAATACATATTTGGGATTAGATTCGACAAGGCAATCCTACATATTCTATTTAGGCTCTTCGAGCTTTATCGCTTGGTACACATATCAAGCTGTTATTTTCATTTAAATGAAAATTGACACAGAAAACCGGTAACAACCTATGTTTGGGACAGGAGTCAACAATGAAAACCTTTATATTATAGTTAGGCCTCATCGGGTTCTATCGTTTGACATATATTTTGAGGTATAATATTATACAGTTTCAATTAAAACAACAAAATTGTCTAAGATACGAGCATTTTCCGGCATTGGGACAAGCTTTGGCAAGGCAACCCTGGTTCGTTAGTTTCATTTCAAAGATGACATTTCAAAGGATAGTTTCAAAAATAAAGTAGAAAAGCAGTCCAATAAAAAATGTAGGAGAATTCTCTAAAATAAAGAACGAATGGTCACCGTATAATAAGAGGATACAAATTGAAGGAATACTGTTTAATAAAATGTTGGTCTTTATATCAGTTAAATTAACTATAACACTGACACGTTCCTATATAAACTTTTTATCTGCATGATATAAGCAAGTTCCATAATTTTTTTTTTTGAGAAAATGTAGATTATAATGATCTGAACCAAAATATAAATGTGCATAAGCCTGAGGAAAATTTGTGATATGGATGCCAAAGGCTACAACATAGAACAGATTCCGCCAATTATGCCAAAATGATCATGACAGATTTCTTCAAATATAAAAGTTATGATTTGCGTCAACTTGCCCAATTCCACCGGTTTTTTTTGTAATTTTTTTTTTCGTTTCAGGGGGAAGTCTCCATACAAATTATCTTAAAATTTCCATCCCAAACTTAATTGAATTATTTTATCTCTCGAAAGATTATTGCTTATAATATGATGTTCCAATCAATTGCAATACAAGAATTTGGAGAAAAAGTTCGAGCAAAATTTTATTTCTGTTAGGGATGTCTAAAATCAAAGTAAAGGTGAAACCACACTGCTGACTACAAGACCGTCTGCAATTTAAAAGAGGCCATTCATTTAAATGTTGCTCACGTTTTACGTTGTCGTCTACCAACATTTTCCCTTTCATTTCTATGCAGCTCCAATTAAAGAGTTAATAATTTCTGCTTTTAATATTTTGCACAAATAAATCGAAGCAAATTTACAAATGGACACTACGTGCTGAGCCGTATGCTAATTTTTTATTATAACTGTAATTTTATTTCCATTTTAGCACCTGTTGACAAATAGCAAAAGTTTAAATCGAAAGTTACTACAAATGTTGCTAAGATCTTTACAAATAAACAACAATGTTTACAAGCGATAATTTTGTTTAGAAACATTACATAGCGCAGTTTTCATAAGATGCCTACAAGTATGCAACTGTTTTTTCGTTTTTTTTTCTCTCAAAGTAAGAAATTATATTAGCAATGGTAATGTTTTTTTTTTCAGATGTAAACGATTTTTCGAAAGAATGTAGTTATCTCATTTATTTAGAAGTAAATAGTTTTAAGGATATTTCTCAGTCATGCTTAACCCATTCATAGTAATTAACATTTCATAGAAATTAGGTTTGAAATTACATGTGATATGATTTTAAGGAAAAAAAATATTTATCTCATTAGATAGATGTAAAAAAAGTTTTAAATTTATACGAACGATTGCTATTATAATTATTTTTTTTTTTTGTATTTCTTAGCATTGTAAGTCTTGAACCCACGTAGCTTTAAAAAAATTACCTCTTATATTATAAAAGTAACTTATCTTCTGATTTTTTTAGTAAATATTTAGTAATTTAATTCCACATAACATATGAAATGTTGCACTTTTGCTTTCATTACTGACTGAAATGTTGTTTATTGTTGTAACACAAGCAACAACGCTGGTGTTCTACATCAGAAAATGCACAACACACAAACGAAAAATAAACAAGAAAACAATAAAAAATAAAGAAAAAGTGCAATAAGGAAACACTTCTTTTCACATGCATTTTCACGGTTACATGTGGTTTTCAACGCTGTGGTATTTTCACAGTTGCACTAACAACAGGCGATTGTTTACCTACATTTTTTTGCGGTTTGTTACGCCTGCGTAATGTGATGCGGTAATAATAAGAAAAACAAACCTGAGTTTTTTCTGCCATTTATAGCTCATAATTAAACAAGCGAGTGAAGAGTTTGGCATGTGACTAGTAAGTAGCCAGAAAAAAAAAGGAGCAAAAGATATCAAGTACAGAAAACCGCAAAACTTGCACTTTCGTAAAAGTAAAACCGATACTTTAAAAAATATGAAACTTTTGTTCGAAACAAAAAATATAAAAATTTGTGAAAATTCATTGGTACTCACGTTGACCGAATTCTCTCGTCGTATTTCATCGACTTCATCTTTTTTTGAGACTCTTTTTTTCCAATCATCTTCGCCACTTTTTTGTAATGCAGCCAAACGGTCTGCAATCGAGCCAGTCTTTGAGATTGTGCGTTGATCTGGTCCCATGACCTGCTCGAAGAAGATAGAGAGATATACATTTTGGTCAGTTTCATATAAAAATAAGGCATGATTTTTTACTATTTTTATTTTCGAATGCCTATTTTGGATCTTTCCAAATTTTCCAATTTCTTACACTCACCTGTGTCAAACAACGTCTAAGGCCTCCTTGTAGAAATGCTGGTAATAAATTTGGATTTCTGAGTTGCACTTTTTCTTCTTCCTCCGCTGCTGCTGCTGTTTCTTCTGCTGGTGTCACCACCACCTTGCTATTTTGCGCTTTTTGTTCGCTGCTATTCGAGTCGTTTGTTATTTTTGACCACTTCTGCGCTTCTACTGCATCTGCATCGTTACGACTACCAACAATACCGCCGCCACCGACATGTCGTAACTTAACAAATCCGCCACTGCCTAGTGGTGGTAATTGTGGACCAAGTCCGATGGGAACAGCACCGATTGGAGGCGGTGGCAAAGATGAATGACTTTTACTCTTGGCAATGAGATTGCTGAAATAAAATTGGAAAACGAAATTCATTAAAAAAGTGTTTTGAATTTGAATAAAAATTAAAGTCAGAGTTGAGGGGGGCAAGAAAAATCCAAGAAAGTGATCTTAAAACTCTGCGACTTTTCTAAGAACGGTGTTGTTGTATTACATTTGAAAAAATTTTAAATAATTCATATTATTTTTTGTTCTAAATCATTCCATTTTTTAGGCAGTTATTAATATTTTTGTGGCGATACTATGTATGTGACATTACGCTACAAATATTATTCAAAGGAAAACGCCATATATGGCATAGGAAAATCACTGAAATCCTCAGTTTTGCAACTTTCTTTAAGCGCTGCATTCGATAGCTACAAATAACGTGGAATTATTTCACATACTCTGAGATAAGGTCCAGGGAAGAAAAAAACATCGATATGCCTTTTGCACATGAAACCTGAAATTGTCAGAAATGAAATGAAAGTTTTATTTAATATTCTTAAGTCACGTAAACGTTTTATTTTAATGATAGCAAGCATCTCATATTTTTCTGAGTTATATCGCAATGACTGACGCAGCAACAAATGATGCGCTGTGCGTCGGGGTATAGCTGTGTAGCGGGGTTCACACTAACAAATTCTCATCAAAGTGTTGAACCAGTGTCAAAAAATTGATCAACAATAACTGAATGGAGTTTGCGTAGAATTTGAACATCGTGTGTTGAAAAAAGCAAGAATTTAGATTTTCTGTTTGTTTCAAGAACTGTTTGATCGTCTGTATTCCCCTATTGTTGCTATATAACTTTCCAACAACAGCCAGAAAAGTCGATTTTTTTTTTTGTTTATTCACATTTTGTTCACTTCTGTACCGGATTTACGGAGGAAGCTCATTTTTCAATAAAAAAAAACTCTCCAAAAATCGGTTCTCCCACCTCAAAATATCTTATATTATGAAGTTTCAAGAATACCGAATGATTTTAAAAGTACTCGCAAAAGCCGAAAAGGTCGATCCTACCGAATTTTCAAGCATTTTTGAAAAATAATATTCTGTTGTATCTAAATATTTCTAGTCGATTTTTGGTCAGTTTTCCAACGAAAATAAAACTACTTGGGTAGCCTCAGTACAAAACTGACCAAAAACGTAAAACGACGTTAAAACTAGGCGAAAAATCCACATTCTTGAATGTCGCAGACCAATTAAATTTGCTTACTGAAAATTTATTTTTTTCGAGACACCCTAATATATGTACTTATGTATAAAGCGTTTATATCGACTTAATGCACTACTTGAATTAAAAGAAAAGCATTGCACATGTGAAGAATCCACTATGTACATAAAATGTTGGCTCCATTGAAATGAAATTTTCGTGACAAAGCATTAAAGCATTTGACGTGCGCCTAAATGAAATGACTCAGAGAAATTGGAATTTGGTATTATGGACAAAGAAGAAGCGATGAAAGTTATAGTGAAGCTAGAATATGAAGCAGTTTTTAATACTGGCATCGGTATCGCCAACAAATGCTTTTATTAAGAAAACTTGAGAATAGTTAGGGGCCATCCATAAATTACGTGAGTCAAAATAGGGGGAGGGGGTCTGGAAAAATCTCACCAAGGGGAGCGGGGGTCCAAAAAAATCCCACAGAAAGTATACATTATTATAGCAGATTACATCTAAAAATTATAAGGAAAGTCTCACGGAAGGGAGAGGGGAGTCCCTCCAGAACTCACCAAATTCCGAATTTTCAAAAAAACACCTCACGTAATTTATGGACGTCCCCTTAAGAGAAAAAATATTTTTGACAGAACTATGATACCGCTAATGAAATTGTTCACTCTCGGCTAGGGAACAATTACATATGGTAATCTTCCCCTATTTTAAAACTGATATAAGTTTATTTTTATAAATTATTTGAGTGTAAAAATTAAATCTCCTTCGTCCGATTAGAAATTTATCATTGGAACTTTTCGGTCCTAGGATTACACGTTGTAGGCAATACTAAATGTGTCATTTTAATACCTTATTACGTGACCCGACGAACTGGTGGAAGTTAAAACAGCTGTATTTAGTTACACTTATTAATTAGTTGAGCACCGACCCAATTTGAACCTCGGTGAGGTCATTGAAGAAAGGTTTTCCTTGACATCTAAGTCTGGGTCTGATTAAGGCTGAATACTGAAAAGAAAGTTCTCGACAAGCACTTAATTTTTAGTGTTTTTTTTGGCTATCGGAGAAAACGGCTATCTTCTCTGAGTTAATACCACTCACTGAAGCCTGCAGGTTTCGAAAATGGTAAAAACGGAAATGTTGAGACATGACTGGATCTTATGAATAGATTCATATGTCTACTCCTTAGATCCATCGGTGATTAAAACGGTGTCAACATTGAAATTTGAGTTGAGAGTGCCAACTTTCCACTGATTTCGCTTCTGAAACTTCTTTTCAAAGCTGAGTATGGGACAGATGTAGTCCATGGGGAACTTTGTAAGCTCGACTGACAAGGTGTCGCGTATAGTGCAATGTTCATATTGCTTCGATATTAAATTGGCTTTCGATATATTAGATGTTGAACTTCCCAGTTGGATTGGGGATTTCATATTTTAAGCTCTCCGTATGTTGTACTGTTTTTATAATTAATAAAATATACTTATATAAAAGTATTAAAAAGTGTTTCACTAAAAATATCCAAATTTAAATAAAAATTTTCGAAAGTTTCAATATTCAAATCATTACTAGAAAACCACTTTTTCGATCAGTTGATTTTTGTCTTAAAAACCAATCAGTACTTTATGAAATAAAAAAAATTTACTTTCTACCTTTTTCGAAGAATTTTTACATTTAATATAATTTATGTGTTAATTAAACTTTATTCACTCATAAACTTGAGGTTATTACATGTAAAATACCGCTTCCATCGACTTTTGTACTGCCTCTGAAACACTTTATCGAAATATTCTTCAAAAAAAAACTAATTCAAATAAATTTAGCTGTTTTACTCCAGAAACGCATGCAATTGTCAGGATTACAAATTTTATTTATAAATCAAAATATTCGATATTTTTCACGCTAATTTTCAATAACAAATTCACAACTTTGCCGCACAAGAAACAAAACTAAAATAAAACACACAACGCCGACTAACAGACGATACATTAAACTCTGCAGGTAAGCGTAGTAAATATCATAACCACTATGATTACCTGACCTGACGATAAAGGCGACGGCGGTGGCGGCGAAATTCATGAGCAGGTAAACAAATTAAATTTTCATAAAACTTTTAGTTGATTAATGTGTGTGTTGAAAATTTTAGCACCTACGCTAAAAAGTTATTTGGAGAAGCAAAAAAAAAAACTGACAAATATAAATAAACTGACAGCACAGCAGAAAAAGCCGTATCCTTAATTTAGTAGACGCCATTTGTTAGGTAGACATGGTATTTGGAAAGTAAAATCCTTGAATATTCCAAAATTAGTGCCTTCAAAGGTGATGCTATTTACGCATTAAAATTTACACTGATATGATGATTATGATGGTGATGATGATGTGGACAACTGTCATAAAATATTTAAGTTAGTTTTGTTCTTTAATATCCTACACATTTGTTGTAAGTCTTTGAAAATTTACGGGTTCTGTCTTTATACCTTAAAACTTAAATAAGCAAATTATAATGATAATCTTGGTTTGTTCACAATAATGTGCCAATAGACTTTCCTTTTATCGGTTGAACTATTCCATGCAGTCTACTTTGCATGCTTAGTTGTCATTACAATATCGATAAAACCTTTTGTTTAGAAAAAAAAAAAAATTGATGGGTTTACTTAAGGTCATAAAAAATATCACAGTTTTCACAGTTTGCTGTTTTTTTTTTGTATGCTACAAAAGTTTTATTCAACGAAAATAGCTTTGACATAGAGTCCTTGACCTTGTCAACAATACTGGCAAAGTAAACTATGTGGGAAAAAAATTTTGAGTAAAAAAATAAATTAAAATGTTCACGATATCTATTGTAACTCAGTGGCACTTAAACTGGACTCCATCGAATATTCTTAAGACTAACGAAACCCTAATATGAACAGTGATCTGCGGACCACAGAAGGTTGGAAACTAGTGCACTAACCGAAGATGTAGCATATCTTATTTTTAAGAGTTATGCTTTGGATGTCTCACTGCTATACCGGAGAAAGATAGCAGTGGATAGCTGAAAGTGTTTCGAGAAATATATTTACTTGCAGTAAAATCATTTAAAAAAACAATAATTCAGTTTCTTATTTACATAAATAAAATGAAAAAATAAAATCTGTTTTCGATGAACGGGATTCACGCAAAATCTACTGAATCAATTTCGATAAAATTTTTTTAGTTATCTTTCTTAGACGCTTGGTATTGACATAGAATTAAAGTTATCACGATATTCCTCTTAAATGTCGAAACATTAAAGTTTTAAAATTGTTAAAAAAATTAATTTCACACATAACAAGAAAAATGTAAGCATAACAAATCGTTTAATGGCAAGTTAGTGTGTTAGTGTGTGTGCGTTTTGTTTTTATATGACAATGCAATGGAAGAGAATATTCAAATTTTACTCACGCTCTCGCTCTCATTCTCAATTTGTCAACGCAGCAACGCGGAATTTGTGAACAATGAGAAAAAAAATTACAGTACGTTCACACATAGAAAACACACATGCTGTCCTAAATGGCTTGACAACATGTGTGACTGTCAATATTGCTTTGCGTTCACATTTTCGTGCATGCCATCAAACATCAATTGCAGAACAATTTCTGAGCGTCCACATCGAAGTGAACTGCATGAAATCCTATTTAAAATGAAAAATGTTCACTAGGCTTGATAGTCAGTTCACACAGGTTGTATGGTTAGACAAGCCAGCAGGAAAATCAACAATTTTTGAAGTCCATCTAACATGTGTGTCAAGCGGTCGTTCCTCACGTTATCGAACATTAATGTTGGACAACATGTGTGATAATGTGTACTAGGCTAATTGAATGTGTTAGTTTGTGTGTGAGCTTTGTTTTTGTCTTTCACATGGCAGTGCAATGGAATATTTATGGAAGAGAAAACAACAAGAACTCTAGATCTGTGGAGAAGAATCCACAATTGACTGTAGTTCTATTTAAAAAAAGTAAATTGTTTGCCTTCTCAGAAAAACAGGCTACGCGTACAAAGTCGCGTAAGTCGCGAGTGGAAAAGGAAAAATACACTATATGTACCTCATATCATATCTTAAGTGCATAGGTGGTAAAAGTAAGAAAAATTAGTCAATTTTAGCTTTTTACGACAAACACGTTTTTTTTTCTTAAGAACATTAACCAAAACAACAAACACATGCGTTGTATTACGGAATTTGTGTTATTGTTAAAACCATTAAAAAAAACAAAAAATCCGAAGCGAGCGAAAAAGGAAACAACAATGCGCACATTGAGGACAGCTTCTCTCGTTTCGTTTGATCAGTGTACTTTTATTTCTACACTCATGTTGTTTTTGCTTGATTTTATGCTTGCTTGCTTGGTTTATTGCAGAATTTTTTTTGCTATCGAAATCGAATCCATACTGGGGGTTTTGTTATTGTTGTAATTGTTGTTTTTGTTGTAAGTAACTCCTGCTTCCAAAATATTGCCCAACTATGCTTTAAAGCAAAAACTTTACAAATTAGGTACAAATTATGGCCAATGAAGACATAACCGGTCGACCCTGGTTAAGTTAAAAATCAGAGTTGCCTGCCCCTACAGAGCTACAGAGAAGTTCGTCGAACTCGAACTTTTTATTTATTTCCTTAAAATTGTTTGCTTTTAGTGACTGGACAAGGCGTTCATTCAAAAAATACATTTTCAATTAAATGGGAGAGTGCGTTCTTTCTGATTGATCAAACAAAAAAAAGTTACTTCAACCAATTTGTTACAATTGCCACATATTTTGACATATTTTCTGTAATAAAATTTAATTTTTTATTGCATTCAAGTAATGGATTCGATGCAAAAAAAAAACAAGATTTTCATTATACATTCAGGCAATTTGCATATCAATTTAAAATTTAACTGGAGCGTCATCTCATGGTGGAGCTCTCACTTGCAATTTTTATGTCAAATTTACTGATTGACTGACAGATTTTTATGCGGCGCAGAGTTTATGTACAGTGCAGCGAATACATTTACATATTTAATGCTTCAATTGTCAAAATGGGCACAGATAATATTGTTAGGATAGATCTGTGTAAAATTGGTAACTAATGTTTCCAGGTCATATACATTAGAGTGACCATAAAAAAATCGAGTTTTCGATTTCTATGTTGCTTATATGAAAAGTAGTTAGTGTTATGTCAAAAAATCAAGCCGTGAAAATTTAATTAAAAAATATTGATATTAAAGGTCACTAGTGTCCAATTTATGAAGTAAATTCATACATTTTATTTGCGAGTGATTATAACTCCTCTGTTGGCTGTTGGCATTGATTCTTATATTTTCGGGTCTGCTAAACACGATGGTGATGATTGTTTTCTTATACAGTGGCTGGGTATCTTGGTAGCATCGAAAAACTCCCTGAAAACAGCGAAAAAACAGCGCAAATTTGAGTTTAAAGTAAACTCGAGGAATAAATTTTTTTTCTTGGTCCAATATTCTTCAGCATTATAGTCCGAAAATAGACGAAGAGATCCTAGCTAGTCTCGATGTTCCAGTGTTTTTTATCAGAAGACCAGAGTAATAAAAAAATGAAAAATCTCGAAAACAGGCCAAAGCTCAAGCTTAAATGTGGTAAATTCGGGTAAAACATTATTTAAAGATCGTTTTCTTAAGTAATTTTTTGTGCTGAATTCGAATTTGGCCTCAAAATTGATTCTTCTTATCAGAATTCTGAAATATTTTAGGTTAAGTACCTAAAAAATTAGGTTTTTTTGTGTCACGACTAGCCGATTCAGTCAATGCCTGATCTTCTGCGATTTGGACCAGTCACTTCATGAGCCGTTTCCATTTTTCGCTATTTCATTACACAATTCCGCTTCCATTACTTTTGTGTCTTACCGCGTAAAGCAAAGCAGCATCCATGTCTCTTATGCACTTTGTTAACAAAAGTAAGGTACGATAGTAAGGGGTAAAAACGTCTATCACTGATTGACCAGGAAACCATATTGTCATCAATTCTAGCATGCATGCTGGTCCAGCTGGGTACATGCAAAGCCATTTACGCACTAAACTTTGCTACTCAAAATGTACGACCATATACGAAAAAAAAAAACAAAAAAAAAGAAGTTTAATGTAGCGAAACTTGTTGATTGCGCCAGCGCAACATGATTGTCAACAACACAGTTGTATGGAGCGCATGTATGCAAAATCTGGAGCTCGACATCTACATCTTACTATAGATTCAACACAGCATAGCACGTTTGCATGGAATACGGAGTAGAACGCATATGAACGTAGCTACATTGTAATAAAAAATGAAATTGAATGCGCCAATGCGTTTGAAAATGAAAATTTAGGTCAACATTTTTAACATGGTCATGATGAAAGTAAAACAACAAGTTAAGTGGAATTTTGATGATAGTGATAACAAAGAGATGACTTGTTTGGTAAGAATTAAAAGGCAAAAACCAAAAAAAAAAAAAAGTGCTCCGCGCATTCGATCAAATGCAATTGAATGAAAATTGAAGAAATTACTATGTGTTTTTTGTTGGCTACGAGCTGATAACTAAGAAATTTGGTAAGCAACGTTTAGTAAAAGTTTAGTGCCGTCTAAGCAACAGCTGGAATTGCAAATACCAAAGAATAATTTCAAGAATAATGAACACTACATTTTGGTGTCGCAAATTTGTGTCACAAATAGTTTTTAAAAGTCGACATAGGACAACAAAAATGAAGATGTAACGAAAACATCAAAAACGCAGAGAATCTAGAAACATCAAAATGTTAAAGATAGCTGATAAATATCGATAAGTATGAAATAAGTTCATCAAAGCTAAGCAGTACATAATATAATATAAAAAATTATCTTATATTCTCGAAAAATTTCAATAGTATCGAAAAGTTGAATGGCATACATACCATCAAAATATTCGTTAGAGTTGATGAGTAACGAATAATCTCGAAAAATTTGATAAGTATGGCGATGTATGGAAAAGTTTTGATAAGTATTTAATATAATACAGGACAGAAGTTGAAAGTTATTGATATGTATGGAAAAAGTTCAAAAACATCGAAAAGTCGAAATGAAAGTTGCTTAATGTTATGGCGCTCCTTCAGTTTATGCTAAGTTTTCACTTAAAGTTGAAAGACTCATACAAGATATTTCTTGTAAACTTCAATGAATATAAAATTTAAAAAAACAAACCATGCGCTGCATTATTTGCGAAGTACTTGTATTTGATATTTTATTCATCAAAATTTTATCAATCTATCCCACTTGTGACAAAAACTATATGTGATAAGTATAATTTGCTTTCAAATACTGAAAGATCGTCTTAAATCAGATCATCAGAGATTTTGTTATAATTTTCTAATATGTACGAGTACTATAGGCTGATAATGTTGAAAAAAGAACAAAATTTTCAAATTTTTTTCGAAGTGATGAAATGAACACTGAATGTTGAAATTTTTATGATTTTAAATTTAATATTGATTAAATTCAGAACTAACTAGTGGACTAAAATTTATTAAAAATTTCACATAAATATTGAAATTATAATCAAGTTGCAGTCACATAGTGTAGGGATTAATTTTCAAGAGAACTACAGTTGACTCGCGTTTGAGGGATCTAATTCGTGCAGAGCCAATCCCTTCTACCCAGATTTTCCCCTCAATTGAAATTGTAAATTAACTCTTAGAATTTAGTTAAGAACATGGATTTATTTCACATTGTATTGCTTAGTTGTATATAATAAATGGAATCATTAAAAACTCAAAAAACTTACCTACACTGCCTAATACAAGAACAAATTATTTTAAAAAAAAATGCGGTACCCTCGATCGAGTAGTTCTCTCAACCAAGGGTTTCTTCAAATGCGAGTCTACTGTTATTTCATTGTCTTGCATATAACGGGTGATTTTTTAAGCGTTTGGTTTTTAAAAATTGAAATAAGAACAGAAAATTCGCAATAGTGAATGAAATATTTATTTTTTGTGATACATCAATTCCTGCCATTTATTTTTAAAGCTTATTTCATGCAAATGTTGCCCGCGGCTACGCCTGAAGTGGTCAATCCATAAGCTCCAATTTTGGCATACTTTTTGTCGGTATCTCACCAATGGCAGCTGTAATGTTGTCTCTTAGGGCAGCAATTGTGACTGGCTTGTCCCTGTACACTAGAGACTTCACGTAGCACGACAAAAAATAGTCTACTGAGGTCAAATCGCATCATCTTGGTGGTCAATGGACTGCTCCATAACGTGAGATTAATTGTTTCTCAAACTCGTCTCTTAATAAGTCTATGCCAACTAAACTAGACTCTATGGTATTGTTGAAACCACATGTCAATCAAGTCAAATTCTTCCATTTTGGCCAAAAAAAAAAGTAGGATGCCGACGGCCCACAAGCCGCACCAACAGTGCATTGCAAGCTCTAGAACTGCCTCTGGCTGCTCTTCAGACCAAATTCAGCAATTCTGTTTGTTGATGTACCATTGAGCCAAAAATCAACTTAGTCGCTGAAGAAAATGTTTCGATATTTTTTGATATTTAGACATTTCTCACAGAGCACGACTTTTTATACTAAAATTCAATGATTTGCAAGCGCTGTTTGTTTGTTAATCTATTCATTATCAAATGGCAAACTTTACTGAGCATTTTTGGCGTTGACAAAAGTTACGAATCACGCGTGAGTGTCAAAAAATTTACACTGAAAAATCAAATCGCAAAAAAATCACCCGTTATTATAACCCTTTGACACTTTCAACAGTCATACATTTGAAACACCTTAACTTTTAATAGAAATGGGCACTATTAGATATACACTGACTCTGTATTTAGGAGCAAAACTATTTGTTTATTGGGTATTGTTTTATTGGACAAATTTAGTCTTAGCGTTAGTAAACCTACAAGTTTATTACTACCCGCAGTAGAGATGTTCACACGTCAAGAAAAAAAATGTATAAAAAAAGAAAAAGATTTAATTAACAATAACGAGTTGGCTTAATCTAACAAATCATTGGCTAATCAAAGCAAAAGCGTTCAATGATGGCTAGCAAATTTGCGAACATTAAAAGCAGAGCCATTAAAGCGCAACATTAAGGCAATATTGGCTACATTAAATACTACATACTCTTTGATGAAAAAACTACACAGCTAAGATAATAAAATCGTAAAAACAGATAAAATGTAAAGAAATGTAGGGGGAGTGGCAGTATTGTCGTAGGAGCAGCAGCAGAAAGCAAGTTACTCTAGCGCAATCAACTTTGATTAAATGAAGAACCATTAGCAGCTATCAAAGCAAGCATCAAAGCCAAATTAGTACCAGACAAACATACATCATTGTGGCAAAAAATAGAGTTGCCAACTTAAAGGAAAAACCTTAATGATGAAGATAATAAGTAATGTTGATAATTAATTTTTCAACTTAACTATCGTTAAGTATAGTGAATAAGAAATGAAGCTGAAATAAAGTTGAAACTGAAGTTTAAGTGAAGTGATACTGATCGAAGAAGAGTTGAGGTATAGTTAAAGTTCAGAGGAAGTATGGCTGAAGTAAAGTTAATTAGAGACTATTCAATGCTGAACTAACTTGAAGTTAAATTTAAACTCAAGTGAAGCTAAAATTAATTGTAATGAAACTGAAGAGAAGCTGATGATAAACTGAAGCGAAGCTAAAACTATCTCGTAGTGAGATGAAGTATGACTGAAGTGTAGCTGAAGTATAATGCGAAGTGTAGTAAAGTGAAGTGAAGGGAAGTGAAACTGAATAGTGTACCTTAAGATTACTTGAAGTGATGCCGAAGGAAGCAAAAAATAAAATTGAAATTGTGTTGAATAAAGTTGAAAATGAGTTGAAAGCAAGTTGGAAAAATGAAATAAAATAAAACCGTGAAAATATTTAAATTTATTTCTGGCAACTCTATTCATTTTGATCACGTTCGCAAAACTCCAACGTGTGGGAGCGCCCGCCAATTGATATGCGACTAACAAAGAACGTTCAAAATGCTTTGCTAGCTGGCTTACACTTTTACTATCACCAACATCATCATCACCACGACTACTACCAGCGCAAGTGCTTTCCATTCCCATAGAATTTTCATTACATTTTTCCTTTTAATTTTCACAAATTAGTGAATGAGTAGCTAACAAAGAAACATGCAATAAAAAATGCACAAGGAAGTGGAAAAACCATAGTACTAACGATAATTTGATCAAATTGCCGATGAGAAACAATATAAATAAAATTGATGGTTTGATAGGTGAACGTTTACGTTTTATAAAGAAGAAGATAAATAAAAATGCCAATACGTTTCGTATAGGTCAAAGCTTGTACACGATATTCTAGCTATAAAAGAAAAGTTGGCCGGCACACCCCCTATAAAAAAAAAATAAACAATAAAATCAAACTGACCCTAGAAAATTAAAGCACGTAATGTTTATCTTTATTTAAGTTAATGGATGGGTTGATTTTTAATAGATGGCGTTGTAATAGTAGGTTGAAGTAAAATAAAGAAAAAGCAATCAATAGGCCATTGTATTAAGAAAATAAGGTTGTTTGATTTTTTCATTATGCTACTTTAACAACATGAAAGATATTGGCTGAACTAAAATGGGATAATTATTCTATTTTTTAATGACTTTTCGATTAGTCTGAATTGCTAAAGGTCATTTTGTTACATGCTCGCAATTATAAACTCTAACTATATTATCTAATTGAAAAGTAAATTGATTTAATATCAGGTCACTGTTTATTTTTTACTTGATTTTTGAGTGCAAAATCACATTTTGAGTGGAGATTTGCAGCGTGGACAACTGTTGCTTTAAGATATTTTCGATTTCGTAAATATGCGCTCGAACGCAGCAGACGATTCTGGCATAAATTCGAAATTTTTTTTTGTTAAGTTTCTTTTCTGAAATTGTGTTTGTGTCAATTGTGTAGTATATGGGTCATTTTACCTCGTATATGGTTCATTCTACCTCGTTTTTGCATTGAAAATTTAGATTTCTCAAAAACAATTTTTATCCGATACTTTGTCAAAAAATATTCGATACCTGTTTTTGGAAAAAGTTTTTCCGGGCTTATTTTCGAAAATACGAATTTTTGAAAATCACAAGTTTTAAAAGTACATGGATTTTCGGACGCTTGTATTTCAAAATGTACGCGTCATGTAGAAAAACCGTTTAGGCATAAAAGTTAGCATTTGACGTCTATTTTCATATTATCATATTAAAAATTTTCGTTTCTTAAGTTATAAACAAAAATTTTGCAATTTAAAACTTAAAATCGAAAATTTTCTTATTTGGGTATGTTTAATTTTTTTGATTTTTTTTAGAGAAAAAATAAAATCCTAGCAATCATTTTGCAATTTATTTTCATTTGGGACAAGTCCTGGATCTCTAGATATGAATTTTTCTGTTTCAATGTAAAAAATTGTTAGAAAATGACCCATATGTCATATAAATTACTAACTTTTTGAACTTTTCGATCTACTTCAAATTTTTCGACTTATTCAATTTTCTCCAACTTTTTCTGACTTTTCAAAATTTTTCGACTATTAAGTATTTCAATTATTTTCACTGCTCAGCCTTGTTCAATTTTCTTTTTCTTATTCAACTTTTTTCAACATTTTCACAAGATTTTTAATTTTTTTCAAGATTTTCAACTTTTTTTAATGTTTTTCAACTTTTTAATTTTCTTGTCGACTTTTTAATTTTTTATTTTTTATTGACTTATTCAATATTTTTCGACTTTTAGGAGATTTTTCAGCTATTTTCAATGCTTAAGCTTTCTGAATTTTTTTCGACTTTTTCAACTTTTTTTTCGAATTTTTCAACTTTTTTTTCGAATTTTTCAACATTTTATGTTAATTTTTTTAACCTTGTTCAACTTTTTTCAACAGTTTAGTTTTTTTTTCGCATTTTCCAATATTTACGACTTTTTTTCACTTTTTCAACATTTTTCAAACTTTTTCTATCTCTTCAACTTTTATTGAATTTTGTCCGATTTCAATTATTATCGACCTTATCAACATTTTTCGACTTGTATAAATTTTTTCAACTAAGTATTTTCAATGTTAAACCTTTTTCAATTTTCTTTGACTTTTTCAATATTTTTCCACTTTTTTTACAAATTATATTAACTTTTTAAATATTTTTTGCGACTTTTCTACTCTTCAAGATTTTTCAGTTTGTTCGCAATTCAATTTTTTGCCTACTATTTTAAGTGTTTCCAAAGTATTTGACTTTATTGGCTTAACCCTTAACGGCACCATGTTTGTGTATTACAAGTTTTTTTTCTTAGAAATACGATTTCAAAGCTGTCAGTATAATGGTTTTAATCCACATACACACTTGAAGCCATTAACTTAAATTAGAATTTTAAATCCAGCACAGAGCTCATGAAGTCATTTTTGGATTCATCCATTCTAACGTTCTGAATCAAACTTTTGTAATAACTGTACTCGTTTACCTACAGAATTTGAAAATTTAGAATTTCAGGTAAAATATGTTAGACCAATTTGGTGGCTACATTAGATTGAACTTGAAAAACACCGGCGATCATCGTTTGTCATTGCGCTGTTAAATTTGTGAAAGATTTCATTATATACCTTCCTCTTGCAACGCTTCGTAGCACCCCGGCTAACCTAAACCTCCAAACGGCTCCATGCGGTGATTGTTACTTTTCGCACTTTTCACTTTTCATTTAGTGCAACTTAAGCGATTGTCATTAGCGTCGCATACCGTTGCACCTCGTGAGTCGGAAAATATTTTCCGTAGTTTTTCCAGCACTTGCAGAAATTTAGCAACATGAAAAGCAACTCATCCACGACCGTTCACTAAAGGATGGCACAACAACAAAACAATTGCATAATCAATTTAACGCTTTGTGACGCGCCTTATTTTTGTTGTTGTCGGTTGCTGTTGTTTTTGTTGTCGGTTGCATGTTGTAAGCATCTTAATTTTGCAATAACGAATTAACGAAATTAAAGTTGTAAAACGTAAATTTCAATTTAAGCCGCAAATGTGCGCTTCAGTGAAAGCATTACAAAGAAAGATGATGATATTTCGTCAGTGAGATATTTTTTTTTTACTCGTACCATTAATTTTTAGTAATTAATCGTAGTTATAGTTTTCTTGTTTTACTTTTTAGCATAAATATCATAAATTAAGGAAAACAAAAAACGAATTCACATTCAAGTAAACTTAATGAAACGTGTAGCTTCATTACACTCGCCGCTCGCTCATCTTGCCAGACATTGCGAATGTTATGCAATTGGCAATGTTGTGGCAAATGAACGGCGGCACTAATGAAGTCCGTCTGGCTGTCTGTCTGTCTTGTCATATTGCACGAATATTTTTATTTTCAATTTCATTTTCGTTTTTGTTTTTTAAAGTTTTGTTCGTTTAGTCGCGCGTTAAATGTTGCGTGTAGGTGTTGCATTGAAAAACGAGAGAGGCGGCGGCAGCAGCGCGTCACGAAATGCCTTGGGGGCGGTAGTCACTTGACACGAATTATGCTCCAGAGGAAAAGCATGTGAAGAAGGAGCGTGACAAAGAAGTCGTAGTGCCATCATTGTGATGGTATTATATAAATTAGATAATGCTTTGCCATTAATTTTAATTGTTGGTTAATATGATGAGCCATGAGCAATTAACATACGAAATATTATGTATTATCGTTTTTGGAAAAACATAACGCTTGGTACCAATCGTACTGTAGAAAGTTAGGTTAAAATATCATTTTCGATTGTAAGTTTTGTTATATGTGCCAACATTTGTGTTTTCAGGTCCTAAAACAAAGGATAGGAAAACATTTAATCTAGTACATAAGTTGTCAAAGTATCTTACGGCCATATTCTGAATGACCAGTTAAACTTAAATGGAAATTAATGATATGTAAGAAACATAAGTCCATTATTTCGCCTGAGGAAAATTTACTCAAAAAAACTTTATCGTGATCGCTTAATACATGAGAAATCATAAGATTTTTTTTTTTTAATCTCCTAAGATATAAATATAATGAAATAAAAATTGATTGACATAAAAAATATCATGTGACAAAAATCACGTAAATAGCAATATTATGATGTAAAAATATCTAGGAACAGAAATTATGTTTTCAAAACCACACTTTATATTAAAGGATTACCTGTGATACACGCTTGCATACGCAGCCCAAAAACACATTTTTTTCAATCACCAAAACTAAAAATCTTAAAGAATAAAATCTATGAAAAAATCCTCATGAGATATTAAAGAAATTAGATAATAATCCTACTTTTAATAAATATTTCGAGGTACTAGTGCCATGGAAAAGCCTTAAGATAAGAATTTTATGAGATAACAGTTCCCTGGAGAAAAAATATTTCATGCTATTTTTAGATAATATATGTTATTAATACGGATGGAATCTTAAAAGAAACTTATCTAAGAAACCTAAGTAGCTAAGAGCAATAAGTTCCAAAGTTAACTTGAGTATACTCTCCCAAATAAACATTTGAACGGCACAAAATACAAAAATCTGACTGTTTTAAAGGTTCATAAGATAATGTAATCTAAAAAAATATCGTAGAAACAATAATTCAATATGAAAATATATATTTCCAAGACACTTGAGATGGAAATCGAAATAAATGAAAAGTCTCATAGGACAAGAGTTTTATGGAAAAAAATCTCATGAAATGAAAATATCTTTAAAAACATAACTAGGCATACATAAAAAGTATAAGTCCCAGAAAATAAGAACCTTATCAGATCAAAATTTCATAAGAAATGAACATGGCATTAATAAAGTCACAAACGATAACAATATCACGAGATAAAAATCACATGTGATAAATTAACGTCCAATGTAAGTAAATACATATATTTATTTTTGAATTATTTATAAAAAGAACTTAAACTGCTAAAAATCACGTTAAAGGGTAAAGGATTAGCCAACCTCTAAGTACTTTTCGTCAGTGGGCATCCTCCTGCATATATAAAGTTCTTTCTCAAACGCCTAAGATTTAAAATGTGTAAAGTTTTTAAGAAACTTATGAAATACAAATAAAATAATAATATCACAGAAAAAATCGCATGATAAATATCATGACATAGGCATCTTGTTAGATTGGAGACATTCGAAATACTATTTCTTGAACTTAAAATATAATGTTTCTATTATTAGTACCATTGAATTGTCAAGGAAGTAAAAGATTAGCTAGCAACAAAAAATTATTGAATTTGGCTGATGGTGCATTTGCCAATAAACTGTATTTTATTTATTTTATTTCTAAAAATGAACGAACCATATAATTAGTCTAATGAAATCAACATCTCGAAACGATATATCTGTAGGTATAAAAATTTCATGGCATACTAAATATGAGACATCAAAGCAGGGTGCTCAGCCAGATTCAGAACTCATGAAAGTTTCAGTACCTCTTCAACACTACTACTTATCAAAAGACAGAGAACTACTCTCAGTAGCGGATACGAGGTGGACTTTCTCTTCCGCGAGGAAGGTAACCAAACATTATCAACCCAGTTTCCATAGAAAGGACACTAAATATTTGTTATCCTTAACTCGGAGTGAATGCAGTTTATTGACCAGGGTTGTGACTGGCCACTGCCTCATTGGGCATCATGCTTTCAAGCTGGGCGCAGTATCCAAAAACTGGTGTAGAAACTGTCATGAAACCGATGAAGAGGAAACCATAGAACACCTTTTTTGCTTTTGCCCTGCTTTGGCAAGTTATAGGTTAAAATACTTTGGGCAGCCATTCTATATATCCCTGAAGGAACTAACTAAAGTCCATTTGAGTGAAATCATAAGATTCGCAGTAAAAACAGGCACCTTCATGTTGGACGAGCACCACAATGAAAGGACCAGAATTTACTAATAAGACTGTAGCAGAGAGTTTGTGGTAACACTATGAACCTATGTGGTATATGTGAGGCTCTGAAAAAGCCGCCACCCTAACCTAACCTAACCTAAATATGAGACATAAATTACGTGAGGTGTTTTTTTTTTTAAATTCGGACCCCCCCTCACCTCGGTGAGATTTGGTGAGTTCTGGCGGGATCCGGCCCCCCCTCCTCCCTTCCGTGAGGCTTGCCTTATAGTTTTTAGATGTAACCTGCTCTCTGCATTAAGAAGTTGACTTGAGATTTTCGTTGGCCCCCCTCCCTCTTGGAGAGATTTGGTGAAATTTCGCCAGATCCCCTCCCCCTGTTTTGAATCACGTAATTTATGGACGACCAATCAATATGTTTTTTGAAACTTCAAGAGAAAAAAGTCTTATGATATAAAAACCTCATGGGATAAGAATTTCATAAATAAAATTTTAGTTTAATAACTATATAACTTATAATATAAGTCGCGCGAGATAAAAATCTCATGAGATTATTAGCTGGATGTGACTGAAATTTCTCTTTTAAATTAATATTTGATAGAATTATAAATTTTAAAAGTTTATTGGTTTGCTAATATAATTGAAATGGTTTAAACATATAAACACTAACATTTTTGAACAAAAAAAGTACAAGAATATTTTAATGAAAAGGCAATGCGTTGCACAGAAGTAAAAAGTGAGCCTAATAATAAGACATATATATATAATTCTTAGTAATCAATGAAAACTTAGTGCCTACTGATACTCAAATTTCGTGCCTTATACCTCAAAGACTATCAATTTATAAACTGAGTATCATTTTATCGATAAATTTTCAGAGAATATGTAGAATAATAACTCGAACTCATCGTCTTAGAAGAGCTTAAATGAATAGTACATGGAATTCCAATACCAGACAGTAAATAAAAAAAAAAAAAAACAAAATCTTTGTAGCCAAAGCAATGCAATAGTTAAAGGGTTCAATAAACAAAGGAAGCTGGTCTTTAATATCACATCAGAATGACCACCAAGGAATTAAATGTGCAATGCACGTTCAATACGAACAAATGAAGAAAAATAAAACACTTTGGCAGTGGAATTTGAACGGCAACGATTTAAGGCGAGAAAACGCAAAAACTTGAAACAAAAGAAAACTTGTTTCTTCCCAACCTGCAGTAGTTGTAGGGAAGTTTCCACAACAATTTAAATGCAACGTATCGCAATGTATCTTACAGAATCTTTAGCTCGCATTAACAGAGATAATTTTGCTTTGTCTCTTATATGTAGCACATAGCATCCTTTCATGTAGCATGCAGACTAATTTATGAGGTTTTCAACTTTTTAGATGCTATGCGTACGTTACAGCATGTAATAGTGAAGTGGGAAATTGGTTTGGAATAGAATTTAGTTGCGTAGTTACTAAATATATATATTTGATGGATATAATTTGTAAGATATAATCTACTTTTAGTTAAAAAACAAAATTTTTATCACCATGGGAATTGCGCTTCAAGATGCAAAAGAATGTTTTTAAGAAGATTTTATATTCTATAACATTTCAAAGTATTTTGAAATATTATATAATTGTTTTCGAACAAAAATTTCACATAAAATTTCTAACATTTCTTATAATCTTAAACCACGATTTCAACTGCAGTATAAGTTAAGAGGCAGATAATTTCAACTCATGGCCACAACCCATTCAATCCAATAACGCTTGCACTTTGGCTATGAATCATGGTCCGATTATACATTAAGGGCATTAATGGTAGCGTTTCAGATGGTTATAGTAAACATAAAATCAATTTTTATTACAGAAAAGATAACCAATTTCATATTCCTTCGTTTTGTCTTGATAGCTTTTCTTAAAGCCAAGGTTGTATAATAAAAAATCATCACCATCATGCAAAAGTTCACACTTTCTTTGCCAGCACATTAACTGCATACAGTAGTTGTTGCACGCTATATCACGTGAGGTCAACATTTAAGTTGTTGCAAATCGCAAAGCAAAACACCAAGGGTTTTTGCAATACATCATTATCTTCAGTCTTTACAACATTCACATTGATGTGTGCATACAATCAATGGACCCCTATGGTATTTACAAGGCAAAAGAGAGAAAAAAAAAACAGCTGATCATTACATGCCGATGATGATGATGATGACGTTTACACAAAACGCGGCGCCAACAGCTGTGCAGTTCAATGTCATGGTACTCGATCGTGGTAATCATTCAACATATGATATGATGATTCCCGATGCAAAAGAAGTTCAACTTGACCCCCAGAGGATGTTGTTGCATTTGCAAGAGTTATATATGCACCACAAAAGCTTCGGTGCATGTAAAGTGAGCTGTACAAATTAAGTTGAGTGGTTTATTCATAGCTACTGTTTTCAAACTTGGTTTCTTCAACGATGATTATTGTAAGGTTATTAGCATTCATAGGAGTTATTTTTGCTACTGCGGTTGCAATGGTTAAAGACAATGCACAGTGTAACATTAGGCTGATATTGATGATTGTTACATGGTAATTGAACCTGAATTATTGGTCGTGTTAAAATTAACACTTTTTGTTTCACCACATTTTGACAGATTTGATTTTGTATAACAAAATAGCTATATGATTTTCATTACCAATGTTTGTGTAGCTTTAATTACAACATACCAAAATTCATGGTCATCAGTATATCAAACAATTGATGTTTAATTGATGCTTACCTGCAAAGAAAAATATAAAGTGCAAACATTAAATTTTATATTAAAATCAATAATTGAATTATAAGATTCATGGTTAAAAAAAAATGTAAAGAAAAAGTATTGCGTGAAGTTTCTGGAGCGCGAAATCAAAGTACAAAGGTGGTAGAAATGACAGCTATAATTGCTATACTCGTAGCTAAAACTTTGAGGACTAGAGAAGCAGCTATTGAATGAAAGAAACAGCTATTTAAAAAGTAACCGGTAACGAAAATTGCACGGGTAAGATGCTTGCACTGACCGAACTTATATGTTAAGTTGAACACAGACAGTGTCTAGGAACATAAAGAAACTTGAAGACAGTTGGATAAATGAAGGAATGTATAGGGTTTTAAGTTTCCTGTTTGTAAATTTTCCTATACCTGAGAAATTTCTGAGATTTTCCTATGCCTACAAATAGGAAAATTTCAAAATGAGATATCTCAGAGAAAAAAAAACGGCGGGTTGCACTCCGGGAGTGCCGACAGAAGTGAAAACTTGAAACAAAAAATTAATTTCGTAGAAAGAAGTATGCAAGCATATGTGTGCGTTTTCTTTTTATATGGAAATGCAATGGAAGACAAAAACGGAATATGTATTCAAATTTTACTCTCGCTCTCATTCTCAATTTGTCAACGCAACAACGCGGAATTTGAAAGAAACAAGCATGTAAGCATAACAATCGTTGAATGAGAATGGAATGTGTCAGATAGTGTGTCTGCTTTGCTTTTTGTCTTCCACTTCGAATATTTATTTAAGAGAAACAATAGAACATTCAAGTTTTACTATCGCTCTCATTCATGACGGGGAATCCCGATGACGGTCGGTGTCGCGAGTTTATACTTATACTACAACGTGCCATAAGAAGTTTTCACTTCAAAAAAGATATTTAAGCTTAGACTTGTACTTAAAGAAGTCAACCTTTTGGTGAAATAAGAAATCTGCAAGGCTACATTACCTCAAAAATGGGCAAAAATAGTGTTTTTTACACTTTTAGGTTAGAATATCTCGAAAACCTGAGCTGATAGTGCATTTCCGAGGCCAGATTTGGATTCAGCGTATCAAAATCCTTCGGAAATATATATTCTGGTTTCTGGGTCTGAATGTTGGTTAAATTCTGTCGACCTGTGTAATCAACCAGAAGTAGTTGAGCAAAGGAACGACATGGTAAAAAATGACAGCTGAAAAAGCCATAAGGCACATTGAACACAATGGCTATGCTTGAAGTTGTAAGATGGAAGCCTATTAAGCAAAAATGAAAAAGTTCATTCGAATTCACTGGAATTTGAAAAAAAAGTAAGGATTCAAGACATCGTTATGGAGTAGCACATTGTAACGAGAGCAAGTCATGAGGACATCATAATTCAAGACGTGGCTGTAGAAAAGTGACAGTGATTGAAGTATGAAATATTCAAGAAAGATAGTTTATAAGCATTCAAATTCACCAGCAAGGGTTGTCTTACACAGGTCGAAATTCGAAAAAAAAACAAAATTTTACGCCGAATTTTTCTCAACCATAGAGAAATTCGGTCAATAACTTCATTTCGATACATTCGTCAGTTTTCTATAAAAAAAAATCATTTCAGTTTAAACGTTCTCATGATGTTCAACCTTAAATGTTAAAAATTGGTTTTTTATTAACATCGAGTTTCTTCGGCCACTTTTTTATTTTCCCGCCATTTTTTTTACACCGATGTTTTTTGGGTATGAAGTATATACATTCCGGTTAGTTAAAATGGATCGCCACTCGAGTAAACAACATGTTTTCATTATTAAAACTTATTTTAAATATGGTGAAAATTATTCAGTAGTTGGAAGAAAATTTCATTCATACGCTAAAGAAAATGCTCCGGAAAATCGTGCAATTGAACTTATCATTGATAAATTTGAAGAAACTGGTTCAGTTTACGATTAGAGAAGCAGAATTTATCATCGTAGTGGTTGTTCATTTGATTCAAAATGCAATTTCTGTGAATGAAGTTCGATATCGAGAGATGATTAGAAACTTTTTGTGAAGTTAAATGGAAGATATGCATTTGCAGAATATATAGTTTCAACAGAACGGTGTAGCATGTCACAGAGGAACGGAATCAATCAATCTTTTTAAAGAGAAGTTAAATAATCGAATAATTTCTCGAAGAATAGACCACCAAGATCATGCGATCTAACGCCATTGGATTTTTTCTCATAGGGTTTCGTGGAGCATAAAGCTTATGCGGATATTCATCAAGTTGTTCAACACCATAAAGACAACATAATCACGCAATTATGTCTGATTGAATCATCATTATTAGTTATTCAAAAATTTGGGTAAAAGATTGACAGCCTGTCGAGCTAGGAGAGATATCATGAGATGTCATTGAAGCTATTTCTTTGTTTTGAATCAGGCGCATGTCGCACTGTTCGCCTTTTATAACAGAATCCAACTAAATTTTGCTGAAAATTCTTACCCAGAAACTTGAATATATGTACTTTTTCGAAGGAATTTGAGGCGGTGAGTTCGGATCCCAGATCAAAATTTCTCTGGTGGCTTCGGCTTTCGAGATATTCTAACCTAAAAATGCAAAAAATCACGGTTTTCCGAGTTTCATTCATTGCTAAATTAAATCATCAGTGACCTTAAAGCCAATGAGTGAGTATTTCTAAGCTTGATATGTTTTCCTTGTGCATTGTGCAAATTCCGCCCGGTTTGATGTAAAGTTTTACTATTTACAGGTGTTAAATTTTAACACAAGTTAAAGTAAAGGTATTTCCCCTACGACACGTGTAAAGTATTTCACATAGTTTTACAAAGTGTGTAAAACTCTTTCAGAATAATTTCATCATGTGACATTATCATAAGAATTGCTCGTTGTAATTTTTTTTTTTACCAACGTAAATACAATTTTTATCTTCTTTCTGTAATTCTTATAAACTTTGAAAGCAAGTCTCATTATTTCTTTATGGAGTTGAAGAATTTTTTATTTTTTAATGGAAGCAAAATATGAACGATTCAACGGACAATGACAATGCCAACGACGTTGACAATGAATGACTCAACATTGTTGCCACTTGACATGCCTCTAAGCAGCAGCAGCAGCAGCAGCAACGCGACCAAGCACTACCGGGATTACATACATAGTTTGTTACACTTTAGCGTTGTACAAGTTTTTAGATGGTTATATGTAGGTAATATTATGGACCGACAGACAGACGGACAGACAATGAACTTCAACGGCAGGCAGCGGCTCTAAGTTTGCTGCTTCACTTGTTTCATATCCAATGCTACTGCTGCTGATGTTTGTGCTACTCAAAAGTTCGTTGGGCGGTAATTGGCCACAACCGCGTCTTGTCTGTTGTTATGCTTAAATTTGTTGTATTTATTACAATTGTTGTTGTACTAATGTCTCAGAAGTCAGTCATTTTATTGAGTCACTGCTCGACGTTGTTAAAGAAAACAAATTAAAATGTAAGTTATGGTTTGGTGACATCAAAGTGCGTTCAACTATTTGTACGAAATTACTTACATTTATATCAATCAAATTGTTTGGCTTGTAAGTTTGACCTTAGTTGCGCCGTAAATTAACAAAAGAAAACTAAATTATAGGAAAGAAATCAATCAAATGACGCTGTTTCGAAGAAATTGCTTAGACATAGCAATTACATGACTGAATGCTATCTTGATATGTTTCCAGATCATTCTTTATTTTCCAAAAGTCTATGAACATTAGAAGGCAATTTGTTAATTAAAATATGTTTCCCCCAAACTTTATCCTTTTTTTAATAAAATCTGCCAAGCCCAATGCAGTAAAACTCCTGCTTGCAACGTAATCTAAAAATAATTAAAGTCCAATGGCTAAACACCAAATTAAAAGCCACACCTTGAACTTGAACTGAAATTGAGTTAAAACCAGCAATTAAAATGAAATTATCCGCCGGCCAAAAAAAAATACTTCATGAAATTTCAAAAAACATCAAGCTTTTATGATACTTTTTTTTTTATTGTCTAAAGGTCGTATTCGTAAACAAACAAAATAAAAATTCAAGCAAAACGAAAATGCTACCACCTCTTACCTTTGGTCACAAGTAAAAAGGAAAAAATAAATCCAAAAGTTGAAAAAAGTAATGTGTCATTGCTTCGTAGCTCAAGATATACAGCATGAAATTTAAAAAAAAAATAAATAAAATAAACTATAAAAGAGATAATTAAAAACGAACAAAATATTAAAAATATAAAATTGACTGCAAATAATTGCGCTACAAAAGCGTTTTTCGTACTTTGCATGTGAGCGTGCGTTAATTGTTGGTATCGATTAGAGATGCGAGACAAGCTAATACTTTTACCTAACGAATACTAAATACTCGTACACATTAGTATTCGCTTTAAAGAGTAACGAAAAGCTTTCCGATTATTTGCTTTTAAAAAAAATACTTTCAGTTTGATTTTGAAGTAGAAACTTTCTAGTAATGTGTGAAGCTCAAAAGCTATAAAACTTTAAGAATCACTTCCAATAAGGAATTCGCACAATTCTTATGAAAATTCGGCACCGGTCGAATGTGTTGCAATTTTAGTATGATAATTTTTTTAATATTCTGATCAAAAGTTCTCATGCTCACGAGGTCAAAAAATAAAAAGTTTCTGAGCTACGGATCAAAGTAGCATACAATTTTCTCCCTGTCTAATGTATAGCGGGGTATAATGTTCAATCGATTATCTTTTCAGGTATTCTGGATATGAAAAATTTTATTTTTATTTTTTGACTTCGACCCCAGGAGAACTTTTGATCAGAAAGTCATAAGGAACATGATAATGAAATTGCAGCCAATGATAATGAAATTGCAGCCGATTTTCCATAAGGATTGTTCGGTTTTCTTTCTCAGGAAACCGTTTCCTACTTACATAGGTCTCAAGTAAGGTGGCATTAGAGGTCGGAATACCAACCAATGTGACTGGAGCCGAATTTTCATAAGAATTGTGCGAAATTCTTTCTCAAGAAACCGCTTCCTACCTACATGGGTCTCAAGTAGGGTAGCTCCAGAGCTTGAAATATGATTAAGTATACACTTATTTTATGCTGCAACTACTATGATCTGTGGAGCTTTCCATGTATAATTTACGACTATGATGACTGAACAAAAGTGTTTTTAATAAGAAATAACTTTCAAATAAAATGGGTCAAAATCATTGGAGGTGAGAAATTTTGATGCAAAAAACTTGATAAAAATATTTTTACTCTAGAAACTTTATAGGCTTAATTAATGGTTTTGGTTTGTTTTGAGACTAATAATTATTATATTAATAATTTTTGTATTGATCTTTTTAGTCATTTTTACAACCAACATAACAAAGATAACAAGTGGATCAATTTAACCTGGTAATTGGTGACATATGTTTCGGCTATTACCACGTATATACATATTTATATGCATATACATAGCCTCATCAGACCAGTTTTGGTTAAGTTGTACTGAGAATATAGTGGTAATAGCCGAAACATGTGTCACCAATTACCAGGTTAAATTGATCCACTTGTTATCTTTGTCATGTTGGTTGTAAAAATGACTAAAAAGTTCAATACAAAAATTATTAATTAATGGTGATTTTTATATTAACCTTTTTTAAAATATATGATAGTGAGCAAAATGATCAAAGTTAAAAATCGCTTCAGTCAATAATTTCAATGCGGATTTTAGTACTACATAACACCATAAAAGCAAGATTCAGAAACACCTAGGCATGTTTCCAATCAATTGTATTTTGAAATATAATGATAACAATATTCAATGAGTTAAAAAAACTCATGTTATGAAGACATCATGAAGTTTAAACATCTTGTGCGATAAAAAAAGCATGCGATAAGATCTGCAAAGCATTATAAATTAATGATTTTTTATGTGCAAAATCTAAACACGTAATTTCAAGAAATTGATCTAAACGAACATTGACTACATAAATTTGATATATTCGACGAGGTAGCGACACAAAAAATGATTTTTACAAAAAAAAAAAAAAATAATTGGAATCATAAAAAAATTACATTAACATAATTTTTGTACCGTGGTAATTTATCTAACTGAGATTTTTAATTTATGAACTTTAAAAAAAAAAAAAATTCCATGCGACATAAAAATATTTTTAAAAAAAAAAATTAGAATTATAAAAAAATTACATTAACATATTTTTGTCCCGTGGTAATTTATCTAACTGAGACTTTTAATATATGAACTTTTTAAAAAAAAAAATTTCATGCTACAAAAAAAATATTTTTAACAAAAAAGAAATTAAAATCATAAGAAAATTACTGTAACATAATTTTCGTCCGTGGTAATTAATATTACTGAAGTTTTTATCTTATAAGCTATTTAAAAAATAAATTTCATGCGACAAAAAAATATTTTCACAAAAAAGAAATTAAAATCATAAAAAAATTACAGTAACATAATTTTCGTCCCGTGATATTTTATCTTACTGAGATTTTTATTTTATGAAATTTTTAAAAAAAAAAAATTTCATGCTACAAAAAAAATATTTTTTACAAAAAAGAAATTAAAATCATAAAAAATTATCGTCCCGTGATATTTATTTTTATTTAATGAACTTTTTAAGATACTTTTCTTTCAATAAAATTTACTATCCAAAAGATTCGTATCTAATAAAAAATATAAAAAAAAACATTTTTCATTCTGTATTCGTAAGAAAAACTCTTTGACAACAGTATTCGTTGAAATATTTGCTGCATCACTATTGCTGACATAGTAGCAACAATAAAAAGAGCAAAAATATTAAATTTTTGAGTTTTAACGTTTTGTTGACAGAAAAATTAATAAAAAAAACATAAAAGATTTATTTCAACAAACTGAAGAGTGAATTGCAAAATAAAATAGCGAGATATTCGCATATAGCGTGAGAAATTTATGATTTATTTCGCCGTCTCAACTTCATTGTTTTTATGTAGCAACTCAAGTTTATGGCTTTGTCACAATTTGACATTGACATTTTTGGCCAATTTTGGAAGCGAATAGCTTTTATGATGTAAATATTAAAAAGAAAAATTAAAAAAAAATATTTGATACGGTTTTTAGTTCAGTAACGCAATTTTTTTTTATAGGGGAATGACATTTCTTTCGGAAAATCTTGAACTCTTTATAGCTTGCAAATCACAGCGCTGACTCATATTAACCTCGTTTGTTTTTCTTCTGCTTAAGCCTCTTTTTCTATTTGTATTTCTTTTGAGTTTGAATAATGAGTTTAACACCGCGTCAAATCAAAGAAATCTATATAAAACATAGGCCTAGAAGAAGCATGATGCAAAGTGTGGTAAAAAAAATTATGTGGCAACGATATAAGATTGCATAATTGAGTTTTTTTATTATGTGCTATGAGCTTTTGTGTTTAATTGTGTTATTTGTATGATTGTGATTTTTTTTTTGTATATTTGACCTTTGTTATTTATGAACTACATATTACAATTTTTCTAGATCAAAAAAATATATGTGTTCTCCTTAATAAAGTTTTCACACTGACATCAAAAATAGCCTCCCGTTTTCCATTGATTGCGTTTTTGAAAATATCTTTCACACGGGCATTAATGCGTTTTTGAAAAACAGTCTTTGTTGAAATCCAGTTTTCGGTTACAGTAGTCTACTGTTCAGAACACCACATTTCAAGGAAGCCACCACATTGTCATTTGTGATTTTTGGGTACTTCTGCGAAATGAAATTTCCCCTAATATAAAGAACAAAAAATCATTCGAAAAATTAAGTTCGCCTAAAGTTCTTGAGCCATTTTTATATGAAATCAAAGCTGAAAGGATATGGCACATGTCTCGCCAGAGAAAAATACGTTCATGTAATATTTAATTTAAGGCCTTTTTTAAAATATATCCCTTATCCCTTGTTATTTTTCATATTTTTTGGAGACATATAAACTGCATTAATTGATTATGCAAGTCAGCACATGTGCTAATAACTAAAATCAAAAGTCTTATCAAATTCTTCAGTATTAAAACTTTGCCTCAGCGCAAATCTTCGAAACACGTTCACTGCTAAAGTCATAAAGTTGCAGACACTTTAACACCGCCCTCACAACCAAAAAATTGTCCTCAATTATGAAAACACATATCGAATCCTTTGTGAAAACATTTAAATTCAATTTTCTGCACAGGAAATTCATTAGCAGCCGATGTCACCACTGTGTCATTCACACCCACTTACGAGAAATGTAAACGCAACCACACAATTAATAAACCCTGAAGGTGAGAGACACACCCACTTCAGAAAATAACAACGAGCAACTTCAAACCAAGAATTCTTAAATGAAAACCGGGACAAGGAAATAAAAAATAAAACAAAGAATAACAAAAGGTTTAAAAAATAAAAGAAAAAAGCTTAAAAGCAAGAACATGCAAAATGTGATATACCGAATTTCCGAAAAAAAAACGCACGCAACAGAACTCATTCCGGGAAATTGCATACCAAACATGGTAAAAACAATGAAGTGGTAAAAGAAAATGCAATGTATGAGTACTCATGAAACAAAGCGAGCAAAAATGTTGAAGAAAAACGAAAAGTTTCTGCATATTAGACTGGCCGTTATTTATTTTTTTTTACTGAGGGAATCGGTATGGAAATATTTTTGTGAAAGAAACTACATTTTGACCTGACAGAAACGCTTACGCTAGCGTTACCGAGCACAACGTTTTCTTAGTTACTTTTTTACTTGTAAATTAGTAGACCTAATTGTAAGCAAAGAGAATAATGAATATACTGAAAAAAATCCTTATGTATTTTTATGTTTGTCTTAGAAGCTCAGAAGGTAGTGGACTAAAGAGCTAAATCATTTTTCTGTTTCTGTTAGTCTACAAGTTTAAAAGTAAAAACTATAGTGGTATTCACACTGGCCGCGTTAATTCGTTGGTCGGTTTTCGTTACTTTTTCATGTGCTTTTTGTTATTGTAAAAATATCGAACTATCGTACTAACGAGTAACAAAATTACTAGGTGACATGCCTTATAATATTCTGTTAGTTGGTAGCATTCCGGCCAGCTGTTTGTTTTGCAACACTTGTAGTTACATAGTTAGGCCTGTAACTCACTGCGACAAAACAGTTTCAAGACATTTTTGTTTTGAGGTTCATGTTGAGTGCGCTAACTGAGACAATTTGTTTCGCGTTTTTATGATTCAACCAGAAAAATGAATTTCAAAAAGAAGGTCGCATTGTGCGTTCTAATTGAACGAAGACAAAGAAAAAAACAAAAACAAAGAAAAATGTAACATCTTTTCAATCCTTTCTTTCTCCACTTCTTCAATTAAAAAATCATTTTTGATATTTTCGTTGTCAATTTTCTTTCTTCCCATTTTTACTTCGTGCCAAAGATTTCGCGAGCATCGGTCACCGATTACCACGAATATGCAAAGTTTCGAGACAAAAGTTTCGAATGAGAGCATTCTCATAGAATCTGTACATACCGAAACAGTTTTGTTTCGCAAAAGTTTCACTGCTTCAGCACAAAAAGTTTTATGTACTAACGTGACGAAAACTGTTTTGTCGCAGTGAGTTACAGGCCTTAGAATTAGTTTAAATTTTGCATCTTATTGTGGCTTTATTAAGATTTTATTTATAAGTTCGATGTAGGTACTCTTCAGATTAAAAACACAAAATTAGCTGTTACTACAAGGTTAACGAAATAAAACAAAAATAGGGATTTCACAGCTGAACGCTTTACCAGATTACCAATTAACGAATCGGCAAATTAACGAGGCCGGCATGAATATCACTTATATTTAAAAACAAAAATTTGTTTGGCAATATTAAAAATTTTTAACAAAACTTTAAAATACCGCGAGAAACTCGGAAAGAATTTTAAATACTAACGGACAGTCTAAAATATACTCGTATATACGACGTATTTTACAAAAACAACACCGACACAACACGTAAAAACACCGACATCATCAATGTTTTGTTTTGACGGTTGCGGGTCGTTACGCTGGCAACCGGCGTTTTGTGTTTTTTTTTTCTTGTCGGGTTTGGGGCGATGATACCCGTCGAGACAGTAGACGAGACATAAACTCATTTGGGTGGTGGGAGTGGTAGCTGTTGTATGTGATACTAATTTTGTATTACAAAATAAGGGTAGTTTCCGGTATGCTAAAGCTGAGAGAGTGTACAAAATTCGTAAAGAGTGAGTGAGGAATTACTAGGAAACACGTGTTTTTGACACACGAAAATGAGAGTGTGTAGAAAAAGTGATAAAGAGAAATAAAAGGTAAAGGTATAAGAACTGCGTTTATATACAAAGTTGCCATGGAAATAAAAGTTTCCAATACTTTTGCATTACGAGTAAGTTAGACATAAAACAAAAATGCATTCACTCAGACCTGATTTAAATATTTTGGAGGGTTGTTGAGATTACTACATTTATTCGCTTAACTTAAAAGGCAAATGTAATTAAACTGACAAATATTTCAATTTTTGTTATGAGTATTCTGCCGTACTAAGCGAAAAGGACATATTTCAAAAAAAAAAAAAAAATATCCAAGATTCTTATGGCACCTGATAGCTTAAGAATCTAGTATCTTAGTTCAATCATATAAAAAATCTATTTAGAAAATTTTCTCCATCTCAATTTTACAGGTATTTCAACAAATTGACATAAACAAAACATCAATTATTTCGAAACACTTTTGTTTTTTTGAGATACGCCTTTTTCGCTAAGTACGGCAGCATTGTATTGAAACATGTATTTTCGGCAATGTAATCTTGAGCTAATTTAATCTCTCAAACCATGTATGTACATGTATCGTCAGAATGCCACAAACGTTTGTCAAAATACTTTCAAAATTTCGAATTCTTAGTAGAAAAACTCAGTAAAAAAAGTTTAAAAGCATGCGTTTCGAATTCGAATCTGATACATTTGCGATCTAGTATAGTTATTGAGATATATAGTATGCACAACCCAAGCTTTAGTATTTTTTTTAAAAAAAAATTAATGTGTAGGAATTTTGCTCAACACAATTGCTATCATTTAATTTATTTTTTGAATTGTTTAGCGGTGTAATTAAAATACGTTGAGGTCCAATAATTAAGTTTAGTTGAATTACATTAGTATTGTAGTATACCTAATGAATGACTCAAACTTATTTAATATACATTTTATTTGTATTCTGAATATTTATTATATCTTGGCAATTTAAAACTTAGACTTTGTATTTAATTACTCTTGTTTTTTATAATTGATACTTAACATTTTTCAAGCATTTTTCAAGGTACAAGGTAGAGCTGTGATTGCGATAAATTTAGACAGAGTAAATGTCGCACTCGTTCAATTAAGGAACAAAGTAATTTAAGATCTGAATATGTATTAAAAAAAATCGACAGGTTTTCGAAAATATTTAAATTCTACTTTGATTTTTTAAAATCAAAAATAAATATCAAAAGTATCCATTTTCAATAAAAAGTTATATGTATTTTTGATATTGAAAAATCAAGGTCAAATTTTAAAATGTTTGAAAAATAGTTACGATCGTTCGAAAGGCCATTAAAAAATCTCTCAAAAATACTTAAAGTAAAATTTTTTCAGTCCACCCAATAGAACAACATTTTGACCAAGTTCGAGGTCAATCGGTTATGTTCGATTTTTGGTTTGGTACATTTGACATGAAATGCGTGCTTTTTTAAAATTTTTATTGGGTTGGGTCAAAGTTCAACATGTTTTGATGGTATTGTGACTTAATCCACTTTTAACTTATATACCAAATAGATTTTTTGTAAGACATTTTACGATAGTTTTTGAAATTTCTTTACTTATTTGATAGCTTTCGACATTTCGATGCTGCTTGATACATTTTCAAATAACACCACGTAATATTTTTATGTGCTGTTACTCAGCACATTTTTATTTTAAAAACTCAAAGAAAATTTTTCAAAAAATATGTAAATTTTGTGATTTTTTTATTTGTTATACAAATGAAAGAAGAGATAACATACAAAATTTCTCAGTTGATTTGACTATCGAAGTGAAACATGATGACGCGGCCTGTTTTCGTTGACATTTTATGATAATTCCTGCACGCAGAGAATAGTAATTTGTTTATTTTTTTTTTATTGGTGCAATGAACTCTCTAAACCTAAATTTAAGAGATTAAAGTTTTTATAGTGTAGGTTTGATTACATCAAAAACTAAGACACGGTTAGCAGCGTCGATGAGAGCAACATTGGATGCAAAAGCAGTAAAACGAGTTCTGATTAAAGCGCTGAATAGTGCAGTGGGTGCAGCACTAAGATAACAAACACTAGATGTTTAGGAAACATTTAGGCGCTATTTCTAGTTTGTGATTTGGAGAAATTTTAAAATTTTTCAACAAAAGTATTATTGAAGAAAAATTTTCGAGATCAATAATTTTTTTCAAATTTTGCATTACTTTACTTTGAGACATGACTGATAATGGATAAGCTAACTCGAGTGATCTCAATGTATCTCTTCACAAAACTATTCAACTGATTTTCACGATTAGGTACCACATATTTTTTTGCCAACTTCTAGAGAATGTACGCAACGTTCATTTTTTTTTTCGGTCACGAATGTATTTTGTAAGGTCTTAAGTGTATGGACCCTTATCTGAAAATTGGTTTAAAAAAACTGGAATCCCATAAATAAAATGTTTAGAGGTGTTTCATAAATTTTCTTAATTTTCTTTTTAAATACGAAATTTTTCGCCAGCGAAATCAAAAATGTTGACCTTTCTTTGTTTTTATATTCTTATAAGGATCAAAAAACCTTTCATTGAGGATTAATTAAGTACTGAAACATACTGCTGTAAAGCCTAATCACCTTTTCCAATGATGAATTAGCTACTTGTCAATATTAAAATAATGATAAAAATACATTTATTTAATACAAGACTGTCAATGTTACTATTGAGCAGTTTTAGTTAATTCACAACTGAATAGATTTACCTTTAATCCCAATTTAATATCTAATAAAACTTTTGATCTTTTTCGTAAAAAGTCAAGTTTTTTTTTTATATTATCAACTGTTTCTAAAAAATATTAATTAAATAAGCTATTGTAAATTTAATTACCTTTAATTTGGTAAATAATTTTAAAAATTAAAATTGATGCAGCACAATTTCATTGATTTTTAGGTAAGTAGAATCAGACTTTTAAGAATTAATTAACTTTTTAATTTCTCATAACAAAAGTTGACAATTTTTCTAGGTATTTTTTGGAAATGTGGGTATAATTTTTAACGGCAACTTTTGGAATCAGCGTATCATCTATATAAATAAAATGATAGCCGTTTTCGATGAACGGTATTCACACAAAATCTACTGAATCAATTTTGATCAAATTTTTTTAGTCATCTTTCTTAGACGCTTGGTCCCAACATAGAATTAAAATTATCACGATATTCCTGTTAAATATCAAAATATTAAAGTTTTAAAATTGCTAAAAAAATTAATTTCACAAATAGAAAGAAGCATGTAAACATAACAAATCGTTTAATGGCAAGTTAGTGTGTTAGTTAGTATGTATGTGTGCGTTTTGTTCTTATATTCAAATTTTACTCTCGCTCTCATTCTCAATTTGTCAACGCAGCAACGCGGAATTTGTGAACAATGAAAAAAAAAATTACAGTACGTTCACACATAGAAAACACACATGCTGTCCTAAATGGCTTGACAACATGTGTGACTGTCAATATTGCTTTGCGTTCACATTTTCGTGCATGCCATCAAACATCAATTGCAGAACAATTTATGAGCGTCCACATCGAAGTGAACTGCATGAAATTCTATTTAAAATGAAAAATGTTCACTAGGCTTGACAGTCAGTTCACACAGGTTGTATGGTTGGACAAGCCAGCAGGAAAATCAACAATTTTTGAAATCCATCCAACATGTGTGTCAAGCGGTCGTTCCTAGAGTTCACGTTATCGAACATTGATGTTGGACAACATGTGTGTTAATGTGTACTAGGCTAATTGAATGTGTTAGTTTGTGTGTGTGCTTTGTTTTTGTATTTCACATGGCAATGCAATGGAATATTTATGGAAGAGAAAACAACAAGAACTCTAGATCTGTGAAGAAGAATCCAAAATTGACTGTAGTTTTATTTAAAAAAAGTAAATTGTTTGCCTTCGCAGAAAAACAGGATACGCGTACAAAGTCGCGGGCATCCGCTAGTCTTACATAAGATATTAACACTCCAACATTAAGTTCAAAATTTTTAAAAATTTGTCGAATAGTGTAAGTAATTATATAATTTAATTGTTTCAAAGTTCTGCCAGAGGCAATAAATTTACGAAACTTTGCAATATCAAAAATTCATTCTACGTAAGCATCAGACGCCGTCCCCCTCCACCAAAACACGTACAGTTTTTGTTATTTTGTGACATTGACTAAAACACAAAACTTTATGGTAATAAATTCGCAAAATTATTTGGTCAAGTTTTGCATACTTAAGTAACTAACTAAATGTTTTTTAATATAAAATTTCCATGCGTCACACAGTTCTCATATAGTAGACTATTGCTTATGACAGCGTCGTAGGGTATCACAGCTTCGTATAGATCGCTAGCTGAATTAAAATTAGTATTTTTTGGAGGATTTAATATTCTACCTGACCACTCTCACTTTAACTAACTAGCGGAGACAGAGCAGCACGTGCGCATTTAACGCTGGCTATATGCACAAATGAGACGCTTTAAGTCATTCGCGCTTAAGCGCTTGAGACAGACAGACGTCGTTATCAAATTGTGAGCGCTGCTTCATTAACCTACAATTTGAGTTGTTTTTTTCTTTCGATTGCTATGTTGCTACTTCTTCTAATTGGACTGTTAACTTTTGTCATTTGTTGGGATTATTTACATAAATGGCAGCGTATACGCGTTTTTAAAGCATCACAAATAACCGGACCAATAGCATTGCCCATATTGGGTAGCGGACTGGAGGCAGTTTCACTAAAAGCTGAAAGTAAGTTAATGAGATCGTCATTCGCATCTTTCATGAATTTGATTTTCGTTGTAGATCTCTTACAATTCATTGAGTCCTGCCATCAGAAGTATGGCAAAACATTTCGTATGTGGATTTTGAATGAGGCGCAAGTCTACACCAAAGATGTGCGTCATTTCGAGAGTATTCTGTTGAACACAACGCTACTACAGAAAGGCGATCACTATGATAAATTACGTTCCTGGTTGGTAGATGGTTTGCTGCTAAGCGTTGGGCAGAAATGGCATGCACGTCGCAAGGTTTTCACACCAGCTTTTCATTTCAGAGCGCTGGAACACTACGTGCGTGTATTTGATGAACAAAGCGGCATAATGGTACAAAAGTTGCGTCAATATGCCGATGGAAAGACTACATTTGATTTATTCCCTATAGTGTGTTTGGCTGCTTTAGATGTTATAACAGGTACAAAGTTCGCATAGAAGAAAAAAAAATCAAAGCAATTAAATTGTTTTTATTCGCTCATTTTAGAGGCCGCCATGGGTGTCAAAGTCAACGCGCAATCTGATGCTGAATTTCCGTATGTTAAGGCGCTTAAAAGGTAGTCAAAGTAATAAGCTCATTGTTGTTAGCTAGTAGAATTGACGTGGCAATACGAGAACTTGCTGCATTTTATTCATTTAAATCCGGTTTTCACTTTCAGCGTCGTCTATACTCAATCTAGTCGTATGATTAAGTTTAACCAGCGTTATGATTGGACGTTTCAACTGACAGCACCCTTGGAATACAGAAAACTGTTGCAAGGCATTAAAACGATGCATGCATTTACCATTAAAGTTATTGAAGAGCGTCGTGCAGCGTTGGAAAGGTCAAAGGCAGATGGCACCTATCAACCGCTAAGTATGAAAAGTGCTACATTTTAAATTCATTGATGGTTTTTTGAAATGCTAGGTGTACCATTTAAAGTTTCACAGATTCAGGGATTCAATATATAGAAAGAAGAGTATTTTCTAAATCATACAAAAATCAACTCATATATTCAATATTAAGTCATTAAATGAATTGCAGTATGAGTGAACAATATATTTGGAAGTTCATAAGTAAGTGAGGCATCTGAGATAAAACATGACCGCATATTTATTACCAAGATATCAGACTTTTAGGTTTTCCCCTAAACGTCAGAATTTTGATATATCATATTCAAACATCATACTCACAGAAAGTCTTTTCGTCAATAATATTTCTTTTGTACTAAGACAGCAGTAACCTTCACAAATTTTGACTTTTCAATATCATATTTCTCTTTCGAGATATTATTGATTGAAATAAAGAGCTCTTAATTCCATAATAAGTATTTACTTATCTATTTTTGTATAAATTAAAAACATCCTAAGCTCAATGTGCTATGTCACGGAAAAGAAACATCGTTGAAAATGTCGACAAGGACCTTCTTAACAAGTCCAAACTTACACTTAAGCGACAACAAAATCTGAGTCTGCCCTTAGAGCAGACATGGGCAGAAGAGCTGAGTAAAGGAGCTGGAAATCGCTAATCATATGATTAAAAGAGCCAATGCGTAAATTTGTAAAACCAAATAAGCTGCAAAAATTGGAAAAAATCCAAAAAATAAAATGTGATGGGACTTTCGATACACAAGTATTAAGTCAAATGTGTTGAGACATTTATTCTTTCGTAAGGCTATTAGTGCCTTATATATTGAAAAACAGAAAATTAAAAAGAACAAAAATAAATAGAACTGATAATGAGCAACTGAATAATGACAAGAAATATTAAAAAAAAACTCGCGTAATGGTAACTGCCAAAATATTTAATTTTAATTGTTGTTTGCTTGTGTTTAGTATTTTTTTTTATCTTTTGTGGAATACAAAAACGACATATTGTTAAGGAGCCGAAATAATTAACTTTTATTCGGCTTGGCCATCTCTGCTCTAGAGAATAAAAAGCAGGTATTTGCGAAATCATAACTGACCGTTTTTCTTTGAGAACTATCAAACGGGTGATTCAAAATGAACACCAAAAGGCGTGTTTGAAAAAGTGGCAGTAACTCTATCCGGAGATATATCATTCAAAAGACAATTCAAGTAACTCAAACATCATAGAAGTAGCTCAAATATTCACCTCAAACCTCAGAGACATCAAATTTTAATACCTTACTAAAGTGATAAGTAAGTCATGCACTGGAACCTCAGATATATGCAAAAATTAATGACTTGGGAATGAGTTATATTCATGAGGCACGTAAAATATCAGTTAAATATCTCAAAGCAGTGAATAGACCTTGTTTGAGGGCTACCTCAAATGAACTATACAGAATAATTGAATGGCTTGGAATGGCAATACGAAGTGTATTCAAAAAACAATCAATATATTAGAAAATTAATAAGAAATTCATTAAAAATGTAATTAACTTATTAAATACAAAACAATTAAATGCGTTAAGTATATAATCATGACAATTCAATACCTCAAAACTATCGAAAAACAAAAGGAACCTCAATTATCCAATACAAAATGATAGATTACCTCGAATGGAAAATTTATTTCCTCATATATTTATAAATTTATCAGTTTAAAGTCATAAAAGAAAATCTATACAATTTATACAAACGGTACCTATAGTACGTATGGGGCATTCCATGCCAAACCATCGAGGTTTTGGCCCGACCCTCTTTGATTTCGCTAATTTTTTGATATGTTTTAGAACGTATTAAAAACAACAAGCACCATAATTTCAAGCCTTTTATTCGAAACCGTTATTGAGTAATCGGTTTGTAAACCGATTTTTTTAAACGAACCGATAAATTGTCAATTAACGATATATTAGTAATAAATATCGATATCAAAGAAAATTAGGGTATCATCTTTTTTGTATTTGAATGTAGTTTCTGAAAAAATAAATAAAAAAAAATTATTCGAAGCAATAATCAGTTAGTTATTAACGTTTAAAGATCAAAATCGACATTTTCGAAAAGTGCAACCCCTTTGATTTTTCTTAAAAATTTTCTCAAAATTCTACTTTATATTGCGCAACTTTCAAGCTGTTGTAGTTCAAGATGTGCTGACAATTTTTTCTATTTTTTTCGAATTTTTCGAATTTTATATTTGTTTTTTATGATTAAATTATCTATATCACTAGTTTACACAAAAAAAGATCTGGTTTCTAACATACTTTTTTTTAAGTATTTTGAGTCGTAAATTCCAAAAATGCCAACCATTTTTTTCTTTTAGGAATCGTTTTCGAGTTATCCCTCAAAAACCCGTTTTTTGCATTTTTTCCAATTATTTGGCCATATTTCCATCAATTTTTTTCGAACTAAATCAGTTGCACACCATTCAAAAGGTATTATTTTTTCTTACTAATAGTTTGGAGTTAATGAAAATCGAATAAGATTTAAAAGCCACTAATCAAAAATATCGGGTTTTAAAATAAAAACTTTTAACAAATAAATATTTGAATAGCTTAAATATAACTCGAATTTTACAGATCCAGCTAATCCGGATATCGGAAGCAAGGAACAAATGGCACTGCTCGATATACTGCTACAATCGACAATTGACGGCAAGCCACTGAGCAACGAAGACATACGCGAAGAAGTTGATACATTTATGTTCGAAGGTGATGATACTACAACTAGCGGAGTATCACATGCGCTCTACTGCATTGCAAGACATCCTGAGGTGCAGCAAAAACTATACGAAGAAATACAAGAGGTTATTGGACTAGAAAAGGATACACCAATAAATATCACACAACTAGGCGGACTCAAGTATATGGAATGTGTGATCAAAGAAACGCTACGCCTTCACCCATCAGTGCCAGGAATAGGACGTAAGACAACACATGACTTAAAATTGGGTGCGTAAGACTTGAAATTTCACAATATTATAGTTACTGATAAAATACTTTTGCGGTCTTTTCCGTAGATGATATAGTAATTCCCGCAAATACCAGCATCTACCTAATGTTCTACTGGGCACATCGTGATCCAGCTGTTTTTCCTGACCCTGAAGCTTTTAAGCCAGAACGTTTTGATAGTACCAGTGAAGAGAATCTTAAACGCAATCCATTTGCTTATGTGCCTTTCAGTGCTGGACCGAAGAATTGCATTGGACAAAAATTTGCCATGTTAGAGATGAAAACTCTGATAAGCAAAGTTTTGCGCAATTATGAACTATTGCCATTGGGACCAACTGTTGAACCAATGATGAATTTCATTTTACGCTCACCGCATGGGGTCTGCATAGGTCTAAAGCCTCGTTTAGCATAAGTTGTTATCAATATATTTTATGGAAATTTTATACACAAGTTAATAAATAATCTTATAATAGATAAACTTCATTTGTTTGAGTTATTTTATAGTGACGTTTTTTGCCAAATATTTTTTTTAAGCAAAACCTTGCAAACAATTCGCTATCGGTGTAAATCAACATGCCAGTCAAGTTTTCCAGATACAAAGAATGCTATGAGCGCATTATTCATACGTCATTCACTTCTATGTAAGTTCTCTCTCCAGCATCTTCGCGCTGGTGACAAGATAAGCCGCAGAAAGTGAATTTGATGTTATGGTTAGCAAAAGTTTCATATGATCAGTAGAGCGGAAGTTTGATAGGTGACTCAATTTGCCGCAGCGTGTTGTGCTGCTGGCACACGTTGAAATTTACATAGAATTTACATAAGTTAGGTATATTTTAAGAGTCATCCATTTTTATTTGTTTTGCTAAGATAAGCGATAAATCATGTGTTTGGTAAATTTTCAGGCTGCTACATTTTGCGAATACAGTGGCGTTACAAAATATGTTTTATAATAAAATGTTTTTGATTCAAAAAAAAATCTATATAATTCGGTACAAATTAACTGCTTATATTATTTCTGAAATAATGCTTTCAAATCCAAAGCATCTTAGAGACAATTGTGATACAATCTGGGAAAAGTGAACTTATTTTCCCAGACCTAAAGTTCAACCATATTCAAATAAAGGCAAAAAACCAAACTCTTATTTAACCTAAACAACCCAAAATTTAAAAATTATAAAAAATTCGAGCTTAAAGTTACGAAACTCAATAAAGTTTGTTATTTCAAATCGACGCGGATAGGCTGGAGAGTGCCATATCTTCGAATAAATTCAGACAATCAATTAAATTTGTTGTACGAAACCATGAGTAGTGCTGGCTGTCCAAAATAACGAAGTCGACGAGCGGACACGCCTACCGCTTGTAAAAATTAAAAGCTATCCCAAGATTTTCATCCTATTGTACAGAATGTTTCGCTTCAACTTCTGAACTAAATAAATAAAGTTTTCACTGTTGAGTAATACATTCAAATTATTGAGCCATGCCCACTTTTAATTTATCTATTTTTATAAAATTTGGCAGATTTATTCAGATCTAAACTATTGTACATAAATGTAAGTCTGGGTAGGTTTTGAAATTATTACTAGGATAGTTAAGGACAGCATTACTTTAAAAATGTTGTGGGATCGCCCTCAAATTTTTAATATGATTTTATATAATATTGGAATGCTCCGCCCTTGCTCACCAACTCACAGCTCTCGAACATTTCGCTTCGGTTTTTGGCTTTGGCGCGAGCTCTCAGAACTTCTGTGTTTTTACGTTTGACATCTTAATTCAACCATTCTTTAGCAGCAAAAAGTATGCAATGGAATTTTTGTTCTTTTCTAAAATTTTTTTTCGTTCTTTTATTTTCCTTTTTCCCTTATACACAAATTTTCTGACACCGAAAACTTTTTTATATAATAAAGAGATCTGCAGTTGAATAACTATGCCAGGAAAATCAAAAAAGAGGCACATCTATTATCACTTAACAAATGTTGAAGAGAAGGAAGAGAGGTTTTTGATCAATAACTCAAGAAATAACCCTCAAATAGAAAAACATTTTAAGGCTATAGTTGTAGACGAGATGAAACCATATAGATTTGGAGCTTGCAAAACCTCCATATGACAAGATTTGACTCAGCTTCTGTTATTCCCAAATCGCAAATAAATTTCCGCACAGAAATAGTTTTTATTGAAAAATTAGAAGTAACATTACTTTGTCATTCTAAAAAACCATATTTTTTGCCTACAAAATACCCATTTCTGTTGAAAAATTATGATTTTTATTGGAAATTTTTATATAAAGTTAGAAAATAGACGTTATAAACAAACTGTCACGTTCCGTTTATTCTATGGAAATGAGTTAAAAACAGCCACTTGCGGTTAGGTGTTTTGTTTGAAGATTCTTTAATTACTGAAGATTGCATATGTATCTTCATACCCATATGTTGGTTGACAAATATTAGCCAAATTATTAATTAAATATCTAAAAGCTGATAGTTTATAATAATATGATAAGACTTAAGAACTAATAAGAATTGTTTTTCGGGAAAAAAACTGCGTTAAAACAATAGAAAAATCTGTTTTTGTTTTGCGCAAGCAAACAACGAATGAAATTGCAACTAGCGGAAACAGGAGGTTTTATTAGATCAAATATTTGCATTACTGGTGCAGAATTTACTCCATTTCTTGTGAGTACCAAAAATGTTAATGATATTATTTTATATCCGAGGAATTGGGGTGCTTCAACTCGATAAGCGACGCTAACGCACCCTAAAACCATTTCTAAGACCATTAATTTTGACACTAAACGACACTTTTCGCTGGAAAGTTTCTGGTCTCTTTTTCCAGATCGCATCACAACTTTTCATCCTCTAGTTATATATAAAAAAAATTGAGAAGTCATCTTAATTTCGGAAAAATTAATAGAGAAGAGATAAAGTTTAATATAGAAACGAGAAAAACTGGTTCCATTCTGGATATGAGTCCTCGTTGCGATGAAAATATAGCCGCAGCTAGTCAATGTGTCACTGAAAAACCAGAGGCATTAATTTGTCATCGTCACCAACAATAATATGTTTCAATCAGTAGCATACTGAGGGGGCAATCGCCCTAGGCGCAACCACTTGGGGTGCGGCAAAATCGTCTTTGTATTTATTTTATTTTGCTAGGGTTATGTTGAACTAACAGTGAGAACCTTTTTTTTAGATCAAATATAAATAACTGTGGGATGATTTTGTAATGCAATGTGAAATATATATCATTTTCATAGCGTTTTTCAAGAAGCTTTTTGTTTTTGGTCATTAAAAATATTTTCTTGAGATTACAAAAAAATTTGTAATAAATTAATATGCAGGGGGCAGCAAATCAACTATTTGCCCCGGGCGCCAAATATGCACGGTACACCACTGGTTACAAGACGCACTTCATGGTCAATTTTTACGAAAATTTTGCATCTGCATGTCAATAAGATCCAACTGACTCAAGAACTAAAATCCCATGAAAAAAATTTCATAAGAAATGCAACAAAAATCTCATGACACAAAAATGTTACAAGATTTCATGTATAAGTTTAAAAGAATTTCCTGCGAAAACAAAATTCTAAGTATTAGAAAACAGTCCACAAAAAAGTACAATGGATGAATATAGAAACATCTGATTTTTCCAAGAACTTTAAAAGATTTTCCCACTTTACCGAAAATTGTTTGCGATAATCGTTAGTAATAGGACGATTGATGCTACGAATGGCAAACAATAAGCAATTGATATTTATTTATTATTCATCAGGCAAAATGACTCACTTGATGAAGTTATTCTAATGTTTTCACGGTACTTTTTTAATACAAATAACCGACAAGTGTTCTCCTTCTTTAATGAGATTATAAATTATATTTATTGGACCTCTTAAGAAAAAATACCTAGAGCAAATGAAAACTTGCATAGAGGTGTCAACAGCAATAAAAAATGGTAACCAAATGTACTGCTTTGAATTAAGCTATAAAAAAATGCAAATAAATCTATTCGAAGTTAAGATAAGTGAACGGAAAAAGTCCATAATTAGTTTGCTGTACTAACACTTTTTTTTTCTTTTTTTTTTTAGATGATTTTTATTTATATTTATTCATAGAGAAATCAACAGAACATTTTAGATAAAAATATTATGCTTTCCTTTATCTCATTTCAAAATCTTTATCAAAAATTCACAACTCCGCCTATATATAACGCCAGCAGTAGCTGCAGACCTTACAGTATTTCGACGCAGTTGAACAGTTCAGTGAAATTGTTAAAAGAATTACGAACGAACGAGACGAAAATAAATCAAAATGTATTGCACTTTGAAAATTTTTATTGTCAGCCTAATGCTGATGACTGTGGCGCAAGCAGGGCCAGAATTGCCCAGTCGACAGGGCTTATCGCGTCTTTTCTTTAGCTCTCGCAATACAGCACAGGATCCGAAGATAACTATGGCGTGTTTTACCGATTACATCACAACTTCAACTCGAGTCAGTGGCACATATAGCAAAGAATACAATGCCTGTATTCAAAGTTCAAAAGATTCTCGCCAAACTGTCGATACAGAGGTAAGCGCTGAACAGAAATCCATTACAGAACTCGCCAAGGGTGTCTGTGCAAGTCTCCACAAATGTAACGTAATGAACAGTAGTCTGGATTTGTTCAGCTGTCATGCTGAATCGGTAAGTGGCTGCATTTTACAGATGATAAGGAAACATTTTATTTTAATTTTTAAATTTAATAGGGCTCCGTTAACACTAAGAACACCTATGCTATATCTGCAAATTCATCAGATTATGTTACCATTTTGCAAGAGCGTTACCGTGCAATTCAGTTGAATGAGGAAAAATGCTGTGCTCTTACTGAACGCATCTATGTTAAGGATACTACACAAAATTATGATACTCTGCAGGCTTGTCTTTCAGGAGAGGTACAACCGTCATCGCCTACTACTACTACCACGACCACAACTACGACCACTACGACTTCAAAACCTACAGCAGGACCTCAAGATCCAGAAACTGATGCACCAAACGCTGAGGATCCCGCTGATTTGGTAAAATTGCTAAGTCTCATGTAAAAATGTTAGCAAAAGATTTATATAAAATCTGTTTAAATTTTGTTTAATTATCCTAATATGTCCTAATTTGTCCTAATAAATATTTGCTCCATTTACTCGTACCAAAGAGATTTTTATTTCCAGCTTTATGACGATTTAGGGTATGCAACCCCTCCTAAGTTTGGGTTAATTGAATGCTAAATGTTTCGGTAATATGAGCTAACTAAAAGCCAAAACAACTGTCGTAAATCAGTGAGCTTCCGTATTTAATAAGTTATTTTCTTCTGTTTTGGTTATCCTGGCGAATATCAACCCTTTCGTTTGATAATGCACCCTTTTTGCAATGTTTTGCAAATAATTTGCAAATATTTTTGTTTACAGTTCTCTTTTCAAAGGTTTTTTAATCCTTTTTGCTGACTTTTAAGCACGACTAGTTATAAGTCTTTCATTAAAAACATCCCTTTACAAAAGTCAACAACTTGCCAACCACCGTCGGATTAGTAAAGGTATAGTTTCTTTAAAACTATGAAAATAAATTGTCTTACCAAAGGTTGCACTTGTTTCAAAATGATTCATTGAAGTTGATGACAACTTACCTGAAAATAAAAAAAAAGATTATATATTAACTTGTTGTGGTTGCTAAAATTGAATAAGTAGATATACTTTAAAAAAAATCATTTAATTCTTAAAAGTCTACTAGCTCATACTGAGAAATGTTTGCTAAACTGTATCTAAGCAGTGATTAAGCTAAACTCGAGTTTATTTTTTGATCATAAGAAGTTTAGGTTTAGAAAATATCGCCTCTAACTTGCTTTTATTAAGGATTCGTTTTCTCATTCGAAATTAAAACTCCTCCATTTCCCCCACTCTTCTCACTAAAATATTTAAAAAATCCAATTTTTGTTTCTAATTATACTACCCATCCTTTGTAAAACTCTTCGCTGAATTCTAAAAAAAATAAAAAAAAAAATTGTCGAGGCAATTCCCCCACTCCCCTATTTCCCCCACTTTTTCCACAAAAATATTTAAAAAATTAAATTTTTTATTTGACTACTACAGGGAAGAATTCAAACTCAACGAAGAATTTTGAAAAGATAGGTGTATATGGGAAAATGGAGGAGTGGGGAAAATGGGGGAGTGAAGGAACTAGCTCAACAAAATCTTTTTTTATTTTTTTAGAATTCAGCTAAACAAAAATTGGAATTTTTAAATATTTTGGTACGAAGATTGGGGGAAATGGGCGGAGTGAGAGGAGTTGGGTTGACAAAGTTTTTTTTTCGAACTCAGCGAAGAATTTTACATAAGAATCAGTGGGTTTGGTTTTCGGACCAACTTTTTTTTTTTTTTGTTGGCCTGTGTACTTGAGCTTGTAGGAATTTTGGCATCTACATGAAACCCTACACTTCTGCGTGTTATGGATTACAGACATCCAGGCCCGTTTTCGCAGTTGAAAAAATTGCCGCCCTCCCTCAAATTTAATTAGACTCTGAAAAATTTTATCTCCGAATCCCCACGAATTTTTTTAAAATTTTTTTTCTCTGTCAGTTTATAAAACATTTTATTGATTTCCAACTAAGTACACAGGTTTTTAGAGCATAATACAATATTTTTGAGATTTTTTTGATTGATTTCTTGCCGCCCTAGGCACGTGCCTACTCTGCCTGTATGGTAAATTCAGAACTGCAGACATCACATGCACAAATTGTGTGTTTCATTGTAAAACGCAGATCACGCCATCTATTATCTATCTAACAATATTTATCGTTTATTGTCATACATGTCTGTATTTCAACTTAAAAATATTCGCATTTTTTACAGATGTTGTTAGTAAATAAGGTTAAATTTATTCATCTGTTGTCTTATCATGTTTGTTTAATTAAAATCATTTATTAATTTGAAAATTTACAAGAAAATCGGTTTTGCTAATGACTTTAAGTTCAGTAAAAAATCGATTTTGGTTAAGGTTAATATGATCGAATTGAAAATAAAAGCGTGGTTAATTGAATAAAACATGATAGGTATTTATTTTATACGACTGATCATGGAATCATGTTGAGTTGAATAAATATATATTAATTTGTATATCAAGGAAAGCTTTTTTGCAAATTTTGCATAGATCTCATCATATTGAAGTGAAAAATTACTTAATACCTTCTGCTTGTAAATAAATTAAGTTTTCGGGATAGTGTATTACCCATGACATCCAATTAAGGATGTTACAATAGTACAAAATATTGATAGATTAATGTATAGATATTTTTTGATATTAAATATTTACTCATTGGTTTTTCCGTAAATCGATTGTAATAATTTATATTTTCCGACAATTATATATTTCTTCCGCACAATGCATTGTTATTTATAATATGAGTGTTTGAGACAAAGATATATTTGTTTGAACCAGAATATGATTTGTGAAAAATATGAATCATTCAATTATATTGTTACAATACAACATGTAAGCTAATAAATAAAATGAGGCCTACATCAAATATACAATTTGTTAGTTATTAGCAAATCTTGATTTATTCAATTAAATCGTACTCTGTGTATGAAACCTTACATTTCTTGCAAAGAATTTCAAAAATCAGAGAATTCTTATCCTAATAATCGTAATCTGCGGTCCGAATCAGCATCGAAATGGAATAGATTTTTTTAAGATCATAAAAATTTGTCACAAAGTCATTTTTAATTGCTTTCAGCTTAGTACATATCAAAGTTCTAATCTTAGAAGAATTTTGCGAACTCATTAACAAATTTAATCGGTCAAAAATAAGCAACTTCTTTCTCAAACAAATGATATGTTTTAATGGAAAATTTTTTAAATATTTAAACATGAGTGGTGCACTTTTAATTATGAAATTAATGACAAAGAAAATTTCATAATAAATGAACACTTTTCATAGTGCAACAATGTGTTAATTAGTTTTTACACAATCAAACGAAGTCATAAGCAATTACGGAAAACTTTATTATGGTAAAGACAAAAATTCATAATAAAAACACAACCTAGCAATTAAATTCCACGCATTCCAGCCTTTAGCGCTTTGGCTGAATAAATCTGGCTTAAGGAAAAGCAATTTTCGCACTTTTATATATGAGAGTACGTGTACTATGCCATGAATTTATGGCAGCTGTCACAGCTGTCATTATACTACACCAGTGTACAACGGCCAAGTTGATGCCGACAAGCACTTATGTGTAATTGAAAAATGTTTTCATAGCTAAAAATGTATATCTATACGATATTTACGAGTAGTTGGCATTAACTTTATAAACAGTACTTGCCGATATTTAAAAAAACACTTGCTATATGCAGGTGTTTTTCTGTTTTGTTGCTTTTTTTACAATTTGTTTTTAAGGCTTTCGACATCTCTAGAGGTGTGCTCATTGCTAGCCCTTTTTTATATGCCGGATACTTTTATTTAACACTTTGATGCATAAATAACATCTCTTCTGAAGTATGTTAGGTCTTACATTAAAATTCTATAACAAAAGAACGAAGCATCAGTATTCGGTATTATTATATTGAGTATTTTCCTTCGACGATATTTTTCCAATCAGGCTGAGCTTATGATAACGTAAATTTTCTCTAGATTCTATAATTTTAATATTGAATTTTTATACTTCTACTAGCTACTCATTCCGGTTTCTTACGGGAGATGATAGATAGTTGGGTTAAAGTTAAATCATAGCTTTATGAAACATTACAATGTATGGAAGGTGTTCCGCCAATTTTTTGATCAATGCTAATCTGTACATCACTAAAAGTTTCTACATTAATTCTGTTAAATTTGCTTAAATTGTTTGCTTGTATGGGATTTGACACGCCCACATTTTGTGTAGTAATTGGTTGTGTTGGGAAATATTCTCTAGTTTGGTAAAATTTATTTGAATAATTTTCGGTTCACTTGCTAAGCTCCACAGTCTCTCATTATATAATAGTATAGAGAGGCAGGGATTGCTGAAGTAGATTTTACCAAGCGGCGAACGGTGCCTACTACGTTACAATCTCTTATACGATTTCACTCACACTTGGTGTTTTATGCTGGGTTGCTTACATTGTGTATTACACTTGTATATGAAGCTTGTGAAAATTAATTTTGTGATCTTGTTATGCGATTCCGTATTTGTCATTGTCATTGTATTTCTTCAGTTTAAAAAGTAAAATTTTATGTAGAAATTTGTTAGCATCAGCCATTTTCCATTGAATATTTTAAAAAAGGAGAAATTGAAATTTTCTATTCCCACTTTTGTTATGGAAATTATTTGAAACTCAGAAAAATTCGTTGTAAATTTTATTTATAAACATGGCTGCATATTTTTTACTTAAAAAGTATTGGGTGCTTACGTTTGCCTTCTATTAGGAATGGTCGCGTAAGCAAGTCATTTCCGTTCCAACTTAACAAGTATACGAGCTCGTAAGCAGATTGCAACTTGCTAACTGACAAAGTATACGAGCACGTAAGCAGATTGTCACTTGCTAACTTACAATGTATTCGAGCTCGTAGACTGGTAGCTTCTTGCTAAATGACAAAGTATATGAGCTCGTAAGCAATTTGCCACTTGCTAACTTTCAATGTATACGAGCTCGTAGGCTGGTTGTTCTTGCTAACTTATAAAGTATACGAGCTCGTAAACAGAATGTCACTTGCTAACTTACAATGTGTACGAGCTCGTAGAAAGGTTGTCTTCAGTCAATTTACAGGGTACATGTACTCGCAATGTGTTCATCGAATGAGCACAACGTAACCCTGATTACTTTTGATGATAGTGGAAGTCGTTCAGCCTATAAAACGGCCATGCATTAGCAAAAGTATATGAGGTGTGTATATGGGGTGGTGTGATTTACGGCTTTCAAAGTGTGTTACAAACCATCGCTTCTGTAATCAATTTATTCGCCGCTGGGTACGAAATCACTCATTTAAATCAACGAATTTTGTAACTACGCTGATTTTGAGACGATATGGTTGGATTGGATCTAACAACATTTTCCAATAGAACATTATTCTTTATTTTTAACATGCAAAAAGTTGCTTCAATATTCATCAGTTTCACCATCAAAGGTTTAAAGTTGACTTTAAACGTGACGGTTCAAAACCAAAGTAAATTGTGAAAGAAAGAAAAAACAAAACCCAGGAAAACAATTTCAAGATTCTTAACTTTGAAATATTGAACGTTTGGAGCATGAAAGGAGCGACAAGTTTGACAGGCTGCATGCAGCAGCAACAGCAACATTGATTATGCCGCTAGGTGTCGTTTTCTTCGTATTATTGTTGATATAATATTGTTGTGTCTATTTTTTTTATTGTTGCTGCTCTTGTTGTTGTTATTGCTATTATTGTTTTTGCTATTGATCATGTTGATCGCTGAGCCACTTTAGAAGCTCATAAATAGACATAAACAGCGCACGGGTTCAACTTCATTGATTTTCTTCTGATTCTTTGAAAGAAACAAGCGAACATCACAAAACTTTGGCAGATTAATGGCTGCTTATTATTGTTGTAGTTGTATATTGTTTTGTTGTTTTGATTGTTGAAGTTGTTTGCTGTTGTTATTATTATTAATATTACTTTATTTTTTATTGTATGTAGTTATTGCTAAGCATGTTACCATAAGTGGCTAAATTCATTTTCTTGCTGCTTCATTGATTTTTTTCACCATATTTATTCATTTTTTTATAGCTGAGATTAAAAAAAAGTCTTGATTTGTTATGATGTTGAAGTTTTCTATCATGATTATTTTTTTATTTATAAATAAATATTGTTTAATTTTCAGATTTTTCATAAAGAGTTAATTGTTTTTCCAAAATGATTCGCACTTGAAATGAGGAAACGTTTGTGTTATATACAAAAACTAACCATAAGTTCAGTTTAATTTATATTGAGAAAGACATCTGTACCATATTGGATTCATCTGAACGGAATTACTGAATTAAGATTTTCTGAAGTCGATTATTTTCGGCAGAGGAGTTCTTTCTTAATTTTTGGTAAGTGATTGATTAATTGAATTTTTATACTTCTTTCGCAATGCTCTACTGTTGGTTAATTAAGATTTCATTATCTTTTAATTTTTGGTAGCAGTTCAAATGTTCAATTGATAATTATTAAGTTTAGTTCATTCGAGTTCGAGTTTATTAATATTTATGTACGTAACATGATTGATTTCGACACTATCGTAGAATAATTTTTTAAGTCATTAACTATACAGAATTTCTTTGAATGCTCAGATTGTTTTGATAAGAAACTGTATTTTTAAGCTTGAGCTTCAGTGTGAAAATGACGTGCTTCATTTTTCCCAAGAATACTTAAACTTCGTCATTTAGTGTTTTACATTAAATTTTATAACATTTTCTTTGAAATATTTTTCACTGCACAGAAACTTTTTCATTCGCTTTGGCCCTTGCACCAAGTTAAATTAAATTCCCTTAGAAACGTTTCATATTTAAATACTTTACTTTACTTTTAGGTTTTATTCTAAACAAAAGTAGTAAATATAGTTTTAATAAATAGCAAATAATTTACACATTTACTGCGAACACTATGTTAACAAAAACTAATTAAACCTTCAACTGCTTGCGCATGCAAAAAGCAAATCCTTTTATATCGACCGAAGCTGGTTTTTACGAAACTCTACAACATTCTTGTGCAATTCACAAAACTACCGATTATTCTTTTTGAAAATTTTAATCTAGTTAAACGACTTCACTTGTTTTTCATTTATTCATTTAAAAATTCGTTTCTTAGAGTTGTGAATTTGCTGATATTTATTTTAGTTAATGTTTTTCTCAAGTGGGTATGCCAATTTTCTAGGTCGCTGTTTAATCTTTTTTCTTTCCTACTTGTCTATTTTATTACTTCGCTCAGTACTGTCGCCATTTTGGTTGGTTCAAAGGCGTAAATATGATTTGCTGCTGTAAAATTTCAAGTTTGCTACGGGCTTCCAAATGACTACTAAAAGTTGTTTTTAAGTGCAAAAATTTAATTTGTGGCGGAAAGTATTGTTTGTTATTCTTGTTTCGTATTTGGGAAATAAGTACTAAAACATCTTACTATATATGTAGAAATATGATAACTTTGGTATTTTTACGTGGCAGGTATTTATGAGAGACGATTTTACTCCATTTCAAGCGATATTTCATTTAATTTTTAACATTTTCAAATCTGATCCGAATTCAGTTTCGTTATAATGAGCGGCATTCGATATTATTTTGAGTGGCATTTTTAAAAATTTTGAGCAGCAAAGAGAAAGCGACGATAAAATTTATTCGACGGTATTTTGTTCAATTTTAAGCGGTTGAGAAAGTAGTTTGTGTTGTGAATAAATATTATACAGTTCTGCAGTATCAATTCTTAGATAGAAATACAACTTTTAGCAGTGGGTCAAAGTTCACGTCGTTAAGTTAGTCCAACACCTTCTTTACTAATTAAAGTACTTCAGCATTTAAGTAGAAACTTAATTTTTAACGCTCAAAAGTCTTTTTCAACTCTAAATAAATTTCAAAAAACTTAAACTATTTATTTCATTAATGTTTAAAATTGTAAAAAAATTTATTATGGAAAATTGCCGGCGCGAAGGTTTTGTAAATTGGTGATTTTTATTCTGAATTCATCTTACTTTCCTTTCCTTGAAGATCTTTTTCGATTTACTTCTTTTGACTCACCCACTTTTCTGCCGAGAGATGATTATGGTATTGTATAAAACGTATATTTATTAATTGGTTGAATTTTTTGAAGTTTAATATTTTCTATTCTATGTTCCACGCCTACTTTTTCAAGTCCAATAGATTTCTATACTTTTTCCTGATATTTTTTGCATATACTTTTGGAATTAATTTTAATTAAAGAGATTAAGATTCGATTAAGTTCAGTAACACTCAAAATTTTAAATTTTTGGATATGGCCTGGTAATTACGAGTTCGATACTTAAGGTTTTTATTTTGCTGCGCAGGCTATATATAAAGATATCAAGAGTCTACGATGATTGCCAGATTTGTTCAATATTTTTTATACTTTTGAATACTTTATTTTTACGAGTAACCCCACTTTATTAATTTTCAAATTTTTGTCATCTATTGACTTAAAAAAGCTATGATTTCGCCGTTTTGATATCTACTAATTGTTATCTTTTGACGATTTTTTAAACCAATACAAAATTGGCACTTTTTGATTTCTTAGTTTTTTTGCAGGTTTAGGTTTAAGTTTTTTTTGGCTTTTCGATTTTTCGAATCAATTCGATATATTACAATATCTTTCTTATTTTCATTACTTCTCTGCTTTTAATATTTTTAACTTTTTTTTTCTTTATTTTAACCGAATATCCTTTAACAATCGTAAACACTTTTATCAAGTCAAGTTTGAAATCAGATAGGAAAAGCTCATTAGTTTGACAATTGAATCTATGTTTTCTTACAAGCACTAATGGAGCTCTTGAAGCTCACGAATCTTATTCGGTCTAGAATATAGCGTTTAAACATGAATGAAGTTACAGACTATAAACAGAGTCAAGTAACGCATGATGGTGACTAGATCTCTAAGCCTATGATGCGAAAATGAAAGCCACCCCATGCAGTAGAACTGATGTTCGTTTCATTAATTGAAAATCGAAGTCAACTTGAAAAACCCAAATTTCATTATCTGCTCAAAATCATGATAATATGAAGAAAAAGTGAAATTGTTTTGCTTTTCCAACGAGTTTTTTGTTATCAGAGATAGATTTTTTCTCACGCTGTTCAATATACATAATCTAATAATTTATATGCAATAAAACCAACATTATCTGACAGTATGGAATTGTAATTGACATCATTGACTTGAAGGCAACTACATGCAACACAACATAAAACATAAGACATTAAACATTTTCAACACCACAAATGAAGGCGAAACGTATGCAAATCGATTATTAATGACTTTGAATAATTAGTGAAAAGAGAAAGAAAATCAGCAAAAGATGCAGTCATATGTTCACTCAATCACTTTATCATTATTTGTATGCAACAAACAAGCAGCTATAGTGGCAATAGCAATGGCAACAGCATCATCATCATCAACAACAAGCAAATTCATAAAAAAAAACAACAAGCAACCAACAAAAACAACCACACATTATCAGCGTGAACAAGGCACAAGTAAAGGCTGCACATGCGCGCGTTGCCAAATGTGAAAAATTTTAAATGCAAGTAAACAACAGCGTTGCACCGGCGAATGACCTGAATTTCGCGCGATGACTTTGGTGATGACAATAATGATAAACAGTGGTCAAGAATGAAAGAAATAGTAATTGATAAATATGTCCCTTCATGAATTCTTTACCAGCAGATTTCGAGAGTCTAAGAATTCTTCACTTAATTTTTCCAAAACATTTTGATACTTTTTTACTTCTACAGATTTTTTGAAACTTTTTAATACGATCTTTTTTGACCCTTATCGGCTTTTTAATATTACTAATTTTGATATTTTTCGATACTTTTCAAAATTTTTCAATATTTTTCGATTTATATCAATTTTTTGAATATTTATCCAAACGACTGAAAACTTTCAGAATCTCTCAATAATATTTAAAATCCTTCACTAATATTCAGAAATTTTTCACTTTTTTCGACATTTCGATACTTTTTTTGTGTTCGATACTTTTAGACTTATCGTACCAGTCATTCTTTAAGGGATTTTTTCGGACTATTGATACTTTTTCAATATTTTTGAATACTTTTCGATTTGAAAATTCAGTTCCACTCGATAAAAATTTAAGAATTTCATCGACTTTCTGATTTTTTCGATACTCTTGAAATTTTTTGACGATATTCGAAGTAAAACTCGTGGTATAATGGAAAAGTGGCGTAAACGCATCAGCGCCACCTTGAGGGAAATTATAGCAAAATTTACATTTCTACTAGAGAAAAAGTTTTATATGCAACATTTTTTCACAGAGTGTTCTACTGTGCAACACCTCCTTGTGGCACAATTTGCAAATAAAACTTTTATTGTGTGTAAATGGAAATGAATGAATGGACGGATGTGTGTCCACTGGCCAGAGGCCGCCACATCAATTGCAGCAGCTGCACATGGAAGCTCGCAGTGTTTTTGTTGTTGCTGGTTGTAGCTGATGTCGCTGCTGATGATAAATTTTAGTTTTTATTACTTGAGTTTGTTGCAACAGCAACAAGATTTCACCTTGAGGGCGAAATTTTTTACTTTTTAACCAATGCTGCTGCGTAATAAATAAACTTTCAACGCAATTTTCAAGTAGTCTTACAATTGTGTATACCCTGTATATTTAGCAGGTGTATACTACATACATAAATATATATATTTTTTATTAAAATGTAAAATTTTCACCATATTTGGTTTTTAGCCAATTTTGTTGTCATTCAACAAGGTAGTAATTTATTTACTCTCAGCTCAACCAAAGAAAGGATTTGGCTCAATTATCATCATTTAGATCTCACGTTTTAGTAACACATTTTCCTAGTTTTCGCTTTAACTCGTTTTAGCTAGAAACGTGATTGTGCATGAAATTTCACTTTAACTCGATCAATTTGGGTTTGGCAGATTCAAGTTTACTGATTTGCATGAAGTTGCATTAGAGGATTTGCAAGTTATTTTTTTCTCTTGAATTGCATAAGGCTCGATGACTCAATTTGTTATGGTACACTTTTGCACTTCCTTGTGAAAATACTAGTTTTTTATTTACATAATTCTCTTATGAGTAGGCGGATATATAGACCAACTTTTTAGAGTTCATGCCACCTTATTTTGGTTAAAAATTTTTTGAAATCAAAAAGTTTGTAACATTTTTTTTTGGAAGAATTTATTCTGTCCTCAAGAGGAAAAAAATTTCTGCATATGGGCATTTTCGCCAAAAGGCCAACCGTTACAGAAAAATTAAAAGTTATTATAAAGTAGTTACTATCTGATATTATCTAAGGAAAATATTCAAATTTTATTAATTTAAACAATTTACACCAGAATCCATTTACCACATTGAGCAAACCACCTGCAAACTTGCATAAATGCAATTTCTCTTTTTTTTTGTAATATTGAATAGTATTTTTCCTTAAATATTTAAGTGTGTAAGAGAGGTGATGATGATAGTCTTTCCGAAAAATCTAACTTCCAACGTTAATTAGCTAAAAACTATGCAAAAACATCAAACCAATCTCTATTGACTGTAAAATTTTCATTTGTTAAGTTCATGTTCTAAAGTCACAAATAACATAGAAAAACATCATATGTTCTCATTTCGAAATTGATAACAGCAGCAAGTGTGTCAAAATTTTTGCACAAACAGAGTTTCATGTACATAATTAAAAAAAAAGACCGAGTGCACAAATAATTAAACTTTAAATTTTTGGAGCTGTTTAAAGTTGGTCATGTTCGCAAGCATAAGTGTAATAATTAGGCATTTAAAAACAGTTAAAACAGTCATTAACTGCCATAACACAACATAATCGCATAATTTTCTTTTTTTGTTGGCAAGGTTGTGAAGAGAAGGAGAGACAAGTATACTTTTTTTTTCAATAGTAGGCGCTGCCACGCCCCTAAAGGGAAAAAACGTTTCCACGGCTAAACTAATGGACCGATGTTGATTAAATTTTGCTTAAAGATAAATTGAATCCTAAGAAAGATTATTAGAATCTCTGATTCTTTAAAGGAGGTGTGGCATCGCTCCAAATGGGAAAAACCGTATCACGGCTGTGTCACTACACCGATTTTGATGAAATTTTGTGTGTAGATAGATTGACACTTAAGTAAAAACATATTTTTTTGAGTGGGCGGTGCCACTCCTCTTACAGGAAAAACGTTTTATCAGCAAAAAGACAAGTTTTACATTCTTTTAAGAAAAATATCTACTCCTTCCGCTTTTCTTTGTTAAAATTGATCTCACTAATTAATTTGATAAATATTAACATTAAATTTGTTTTTTTAATTACGGTATATATGGTATCTTAAATACAGGGTGTTTTTTTTAGAGGTTTGTTTTTCGAATAGAGATAAAACTGGCATTTTATGGTCAAATCTGGCAACTCTAATGTCATTTATGTTCAGTTTGGTTTGCCATTTCATCATGAACAGGTTGACAAAAGAACAACGCGTGCAAATCGTGCAAATTTATTTCGAAAATAATGGTTCAGTTCGCGAAGTTTACCGCAAGCTCCGTCCATTTTATGGTCGACATAATCGTCCATCAGAGCAATTAATTCGGTTAACCATGGGTCGTTTTCGCACTACGTTTACTCTATGTGATAATACGCATCCGCAGATACGTCGAACAGTGCGCACCGAAGAAACAATTGCCGCTGTAGAGCAAAATGTTGAAGAGGACCCGAATGAATCGATTCGCCACCGTGCACAGCAATTGGAGCTTTGTCCATCAACTTTATGGAAGATTTTGCGCAAAGATCTTGGCTTGCGACCTTACAAGATCCAGCTTGTGCAAGAATTAAAGCCGCGAGACCATGCAATGCGTCGTGATTTTGGTGTATGGGCCGAAAATGAGATTGATCTCGATGCTGATTTTCATCGCAAAATTTTGTTCAGTGATGAGGCTCATTTTTGGTTGAATGGCTACGTCAACAAGCAAAATTGCCGCATTTAGAGTGAAGAGAATCCACATGAGACCCTTGAGACGCCATTACATCCACAAAAACTGACTGTTTGGTGTGCTCTATGGGCTGGTGGAGTCATTGGGCCATACTTCTTCCGAAATAATGCTGGAGAGTCAGTTACCGTTAATGTAGACCGGTATAGAGCCATGATAACCGACTATTTTGTTCCCGAATGGGATGGCATGAATGTGGATGAGTTGTGGTTCCAACAAGACGGCGCTACATGCCACACAGCGCACGTCACAATCAATTTATTGAAGGAAACATTCGATGAGCGCATAATTTCGCGGAATGGACCTGTCAATTGGCCACCAAGATCATGTGATTTGACACCATTGGATTATTTTCTTTGGGGATATGTGAAGTCGCTCGTCTACGCCAACAAACCAGAAACGTTAGGGGACTTGGAAGCCAACATTCGTGGCGTTATTGCCGACATACGGCCCCATATGCTCGAAAAAGTGGTTCAAAATTGGACCTGTAGAATTGGCTTTATTCGAGCCAGCCGCGGCGGCCACATGCCCGAAATCATATTTAAACATTAATGGCATAAAATTATCCTTCCAATAAAGCCAAATTGATGGACATTAAAACGATTTTCTTGTGTTTTATTTCAATTCGAAGCTCTATACCTCTAAATAAAACACCCTGTAGATGACATTTCATGTAACAGCAATCTACGTCATGTTTATGTCGCTCTTGTCATCTAATTTAAGTGTTCTTGCGTTAGTCATTTAAAAAATGTGTATTTTTATTATCTTTGCTATTTCTGTACATCCTTAAATGGAAGTTTGTTGCAAACGCGTCATTCAGCAGCAGCGGTGGCATAAAAAGACGACATTTCCTGACAAACGTCATTCGGTGGTATCTTTCGTCCTGCCTAAGTTCCTTCCTTTTCACGTAATGGTGACGGTAGTAGCTCAGTTTCATAATCATTACAGTTTTTATGATTCACAATTTTGTTCTGACTAAATGGGAAAACCGACTTGCTGTCGTGCGAAGAAAAATATAAAAAATTGACCAACTAAAAAAGGAAATTTCAATTTAAAAACCAGACAATGTGACTGCAACTCAAACGAGCAAACAATGCGTCTACTACGTGTAGAACTATCTGCCTGTCTGTCTTCTTGACTATTCCAATGCCTATTTATCTGTTCATACGTCTGTCTGTCTGTCTTTCTGTCAGTTTGCATTTCATTTCATTTAATTTTATTGCACCTGTAGTGACTTGCGTTTAATGAACCTTGCAAGGAGTCGTAAAAGGATTCATTCATTGTTCTTGAGTTGTTTGCTCTTTGCGCTATAACTAAAGTGCTAACTGCCTGGTTGTTTCATGTTGCTGTTGTTCAAAAAGTTGGTAACACAATTGCAACATTTTGACTTTGACACTTTTGTCTCGAGGAAATGCGCTTGTAAATATGAAACAATGTGAAAATCTTACTTTGTTCATGTAAAAACTTTACATGTTTGTTCTGATTTCGGTTGAAGTTTTTAATAAATATTGTATATGTAGTGCTTTGTTTTGAATTGGTAAAACAACAAAACTCAATTTTTTTTTTTAAGGGGCGGAAAAGTTAGATAAGAAGTTCAAGCACATTAGTATATGGGATTCATTGACTTTTGAGTTTAAGTCCCATTATATGAAAGTTAAGAACATTACTATCCCTTTATTTAAAAAAAATGTCTTTCAGCGCTGATCTGTAGCAAAACTTAGATCGTCAGCTTCAAGACTTTACTGCAATTAATCAAAATAAGATAAATCACAACACAGCACAATATCAAATGAGCATTAAATGCTTAACAACAATTTTAATTGCATAATTTCCGGCGTTGTACCGATTGCCTCATAAGTTAAGTAAAAAGAAAAAAAAAACTAAGAAAATAAAAATCAGATCAGATAACAAATTAAATAAGAATTGCAAATGCAATTCCAATGAATTTATTTTGTATTTAAAGTTTCATTTTCAGTTCACATTTTGCAGCTTCAACTCTTCTGAAGTTTTCGAAGTGGCAGCAGCAGCAGCCCACAGATTTCCTGTGTGTATGCATCGTGGTTGTTTCTTTCTACCTCACCATCAGTGTCTTTGGTATATTGAGTAAGATTTTAATCCATAAGTTGCAAGATACATGGCAACGTGCTGAGAGCAATGGAAATCTTATGAATGCATTTTGCAGAAGAAAAAAAAAAGAAAAGGAACGATATTCGTTTATGTTGTTCATTTTATTCGTCTGTAAGTGGAGTTTGTTTTAAGTTCATTCGTCTTCTTATTTGCCAATTGCTGACCATTTGCTACTGCAAAAGTTGTTGCTACAGCTGTTGCTGTTGTTATTTAAAAATGCATCTGATAAATATCCATTTATTTGTTCAGTTGTTTGACTCTCCCTTTAGGGGATTTTCCTTTCATTAATTAAAGGTTTTTGTACTTAAGAGTTGAGATTTTCTTCCGATTCATGTTGGTTGTTAATTGTTGTGAAGTTGCTGATTTTTTCTTTTTTTTTTTTTCATTTGCAAATTGGAAATTGCAACTATATATTTTTAGAAGTGTTTTGATGTTTTAGGTTCATTAAAAAAGACATTTGTTTGGTTTTACGAAAAAAATATTAGATAAAGTTATATATAAAGAGTTTGGGTCAAATTGTCCTAAGGATCACAATGAGAAGAAAAAAAAACTTAAAAACTGAGTCAGAAATAATAAAATTTCCATTGAATGACAAATTTTTCAGAATTTAAAAAACAAAAAAAAATATTTTGGAAGGCAAGTGATCCTTAAAAAGTCCTAAGTCCTAAAAAGCAAAATAAAATTTACCGCAAAATATGCTGACTTTTCGTAAAAAATTTGGGAAAATGAGAAATAAATTAGTTTTTTACTAAATCAAAAACATTTCAGTATATTTTATTTTTTTATTTATATTTTTTTTTTTTTTTTTAATAAACTTGTAGAGCGTTTTCCGGTGATAATGAATTTTAACTAAACGCAGAGTTATTTTAAAACATCACACAATGAAAATTTATATTCAACACATTTATTTATTTGATAGTATTTTTTTTTTTTTTTCAAGCCAACTCAAGTGTAACGCACTTTTTTATTTTTTCACTGTTACCACACACATTTTAGGCATAAAAGTGGAACACACCATAATTGGCAACACCGCCAGATAAAACGCCACATGTGGATTTAGTTTCGGTTGAAAATGTTTTCCATGATTTTTTTTTTTCAATCAGTAGTTGGAAATTAAAAATCGACATGGTTATACCATGTGTCGAGAAGAGTTAGATATATTAATGCAAATTGAAATTTAAAACTCTCCGATTAGTTTGTATTTTATTGACGTATATAAATTTATGCATTAATACTCGTACTCATAAAATGCAAATTTTTATTAAAACTTTACTAGTTATATGTCGTAAGAAGATTTACAATAAGTGCATCTCATAAAAATAATTAATTAAAATAAGACTTTAAGCTATTTTATGGTTTTTTTTTGGTATTTTTTTAAACATTGTAATAGCCAATTCTACAGAAAAAAATTGTCAATTAAATCTACATATGTGTATGTTGCAACAAAGTAACAAAAAAAAAAAATTATAAAAAAGAAAAAAAAAAAAAAAAATTAAAAAAAAAAAAAAATAAAAAATAAAAAAAACCGCCTAAAAATAAGACAAAAACATTAAAAAAACCTGATAAGCTAAGAAACAAACAAAATCAATTCAAAAACATTTTAGCATCCAAACAAACCCCACAAAATAACGGTCGAAGACGAAGATAAGCGAAAACAGATCAAATATCCACAAAAAACAGGCCTGAAGTGTTTTTAAAATAAACCCAAAATGAACGAAATCGAAAAAATTTAACTAATTACAAATGAAATGTGACCAAAGATGCAAATATTTTACTTCAAATTGTCCAACAGTGTTCGAGTGCGGGTGGTTATCAGACCAAAGACAAACGAAGAGCTAACCAGAAAAAGTAGTAGCTCAAATTGAAAGCAATTTAAAATATTACTAAAAATTTTCCAAAGCAGTACAAAGGCAAAACAAAGTATGAGGATGAATATAAAACAAAACGAAATTGAATCAAAATGTTATTAAGCAGTTGAAAAATAAAAGCCAAAACAAATGAGCGACGACTGGGAACACAAAGCAAAAAAACTTATTGAAAACTCTATTAAAACTCCAAATATCCAAAGTAAATTTGAATACAGACTGGACTGAAATAGATTGAAAATAAATCATAAATCACCGGATCGACATTTTTCTAAACAAGTCAAAATTTATTTAAACTCAGCCCAAAACAGAACAAAAAAGGACAAAGACAAAGGATTGACTAAAAACAGATCATAAATATATTGACAAAAATAAATAAACAAATCGAAAAATGTTTCAAAATAAATATAGCTCAAAAATAGTAGGTAGAGAAAAGTCAAAGCTCGTGTTAAATGAAGACAAAAGCATTTCACTAAAAATCAACAAAAACAGATCTAAAATATGTGTTACTCTGACAAAATAACATACAAAAACCTATTCAAAAATTAGGCAACATTGATACGTATATCTAATCAAAATAACAAACTAAAGTATGAAAAATTGAAATCAACACGACTTGATACCTGCTATTATCAATAAGCGCAATATCATTTAAGCCTTTGCTCAGGCAAAAATGTTATATTTACTAGTGGTCTAAGAGTCTCAACCTTTCCACAATCTAAGGAAAGACTTAATAACATTTTTAATTTGTTTTTGTTGCCGAATCCAAATTTGATCGTAGAGTGACATCAGAGCTTTGAGCATTCTAGCTAAACTTTTGGTATACGTGGATTAACTATCTCAAAATACTGACAGCAGCAAATCATTAATATGAAATAACAGCCTCTTTTTAATGTGTAGAAGTTAAGATTTTCAGTTCACCGATGAAAATAATATTTTCGTCAGTTAAGATCCAATACGAAGAAATGTCTTGCATTTTCGAATTTATCAGTTATAATTTCTTTTGATACTTAATATCAATTTTGTTTTGTAAACATTTCTTATGAGCGCTGAGTTCGAAAAAAAGTAGTAAGGAAATTTTCTAACGTTCTTTTGCTTTTAACTATGATGGTACCGTTTAAATGAAAATATACCGAATTGTCTTCTACATCGTCATATGAAATCAAAAAAGCCCTAAGTTACAAAAATTTAAAATTGACTTTTTGATTGATTATGATGTACCGTATCAAAATACATGTCCCTGAAAAAACTTTACACTCCTACAAATAAAACAACGTTCTTATCTTAAGCTTAACCTGGAAAAATGTTAGTTTATTTTTCTAAAATAGAAACTTTTTTTGCTTCTCCTGTTAAATTTTTTCAATGTAACTTAAGGCTTTATTGATTTCATATGACGACATACTCAGTTCGGAATAGCAGTTTTTGCAGTAATTATGACCATTGCACTTTGGGACCATTAGATCTATGATACTTAAAGCTCAAAATTTTGGAAAGACATTAATTTCTTCGTTAAATTGGCTACTGGGGTATGCTGGCATTTCCTCAAAAAATACTGCTGATTTTCTAAAAACTCGTAATAACGCTTACTGTAAATTATATATATATAAAGTGTAGCAAAAGAGGATCGATAATCGCGAGGGAAACGGAGTGCATGCTTTCGAATTCGAAGTTTATTGGAGGACCTGATCAATAAGTAAAGACTTTTAGATACTTACTAATTATTTTTGAGCTTAATCAACTCAATAAATATTTTTGATCGATTTTTTGATTATATTCAATATTTTGAACTTTTCAACGCCTTACATCTTTAAACGAACTTTTCGATACTTTCTGGATATTTTTCGATTTTTTCACTATTCCCTCTTCTCTCTTTGTAATGCCATGGAAAAACTGTATCATTCGTAGTACTCGTATAATGAATGTTGTTTTTAATAAAGGTGAAAATCAAAATCAAAGGAAAATGTTCTATTAACAGCAGCTAACCTCTTAATTTCAAGGGTGTCTAAGGAATTTGAGTTCGCAACGAAACATCCTCAAGGTTTTTTACTTTCAATACGCAAGCTAACTGCTAAAAAATGCAACTTTCCACTGCATTGCATACTGTGATCATATTAGCCTAAGTGCATTAATGTAAAAAGTTTTCATTTAATGATTTGAGGGATACTATATCCACTTACACAACTTTGTTGCTGTTACATGATATGATTTCGAAGTTTCTCGAGATTTTTTTTATTATTTTGGACTAAATCTAACTCATAAAAATGCACATAAGCCTGTGTTTTTCATTTAGTTAAAAACCTGATGCTGCAACAAAAAATTACAATTTATACAACGTCAAATTTGCGTTGAATTCAAATTGCTACAATGCTTTTTTTATAGAAATATTAACCTGTAAATTCAAATTCAAACCAAAAAACCACAGAATTTTTCGTTGAGTCTTTGCATCACTAAGCGTGACATTATTTTGCCAACATTTTGTAGACAGGCGAATAGCTACATCTACCTATTTACATAGTAATTCATTTTGTGGGTTTTTGTTTTTTCAAGCCATATCTGTGCGCTGAGGTTGTGCGCAGTCAGTCGGTCAGTAATGTTGATACAACGTTGGAACCAGAAAAAAAAAAACATACAGCCTGCGACGCTCGTTTATCTCAGTTTACAATAGAAAAAGTTTTTTTTTTACACGTTTTCCTAGATTTCAGTATAGAGTTTTATTTCTTTTTTAATCTTTTTTTGCGGTTTTTGTCAAAATATTTCCGCAATTTCTAAAACATTTTCAACATGGTTGACTTACAATAAACGTGTTTTTATTTTACTGTTATTTACAGGTTGTTGCTGTGCCTTTTAAAAACCTACTGTTTGCTTTTTGTTTATAAAACAATAGTGACAACATTGTTGTTAACATTTTTTTTACAGTAAAAAATGTTAACATTGTTTGAATCGGTATAAAAGTACACATGTTTTAATTAAGATTGTACCTGCATAAATTTGTTGAGTCGCATTTAACAATGTTCTGATATTTTTTTTATAATTTTTCTTTCATAATTAGGTCAGAGTTAATACTAAAATATACTTTTACCATGCATTAAAAACATGTAAAAAAGGTTGGAAACTTATATGCCACATACATATTTCTGCAATTAATGTTCCCAAACTCTTATTTGCAACAAATTTGATTAGCCCTTAGTCAAATGTATACAAAAACAGGAGCGGGCTTTGAATAAGTGACTAAGAACCTTGAAACTTTCAAGGGTATATAGACAATGGTCACAAAAATCAATTTTTTTTTTAATTTTTCAGTTTTTTCTAGACGATTTTCTCAGCAGAGCTCTAGACACTACAAATCGAAGCATTCAATAAACTTTCAGTGAGCATATGGTAGACCTTATGCCGATGAAACCTTTCTGCTGTCAGATATTTTTCGGGAGAATAAAGTCTGAAAATCAACATAAATAAAACGGAAAGCATAGCATGTCCATTAGGGTGCTTATTTCATACGAATTGTACTAGGAAACGAAGTGGATGCGCCGTTCGCAGGTTTGATCTAGGAAGCTGAAATTTTGAGAGAATTTTCTTCAAACCCGATATATAGGTATATAGGACTGCAAATTTAAAAAAAAAGTAAAAATACCTCCTTCGGGTGTATTTTTTCCGGATTTTTAGTCACACGAAAAATTTGGGCGTGGTTTTACAACAGTAAAACAGTCCCCCATTCAACTAAAAATCTCAAAACGCTATATCTTGGCACTTAAGGCAGACTTTTTCTACGTTTTAGTGAGTCGGTTGGCATACCAACAGCGCTCTGCCGCAGAATTTACAAGATTTCACAATCGTCGATTTCCGAAAAATTGGTGATATAGGACCATTTCATAAATCGAATTGCTTACCAGATGCCGTTAAAATCCGATTTCTATTCAAATCAAATGGTGGAAATGGATTGGACATACGTTGCGGAAACCACCAATTGAAATCTGCTGGCAAGCATTGGTGTGGAACAGGCAGGCAGTTTTCAGGCAGCGGCCATCCTAAATTATCGTGGAAACGTTCGTTAGAATAGGAAATACGTGATTCGGGGAAACATTGGAGAGAATTGAAGGCTTTTGCTACCTACCATGTACGTTGGAAGGATTTTTTAGAGCCCTATGCTACGTGAGAGATAACGAATCCAAGAGAGAATATAGTTTCATCGTGATTTTACTATATGATGTCCAAAAGTAATGTGACGTTATATAATCATTTCAACTTCAGAACTCAAATATTATTTGCAAGCATTTATAAATCAATGCTATCAACGTTAAAAATTTGAGCAAACAAGTTAAATTTCTTATTCCAACTAGTTAATAAAAGGAGATTAATTATTATAATATACCGAATTTAAACAAAATCACACAACAGCTCCGGAAATATCAAGCAATAAAATTTGGAGATAGCTGATTTTGTATCAAGCGAAAATAAAAATCGCAATGTTTTAAGCAATCTGTAGTGAATATTTATATTTTTTGAGTGAAATTAATGATATCGTTTACATAAAAATTCAAATTTATCAGCAAGTGACGATTTTATACGCAATACATGAATACATAAAGTGTACTCATTTTGTGATTTCGTTTATTATGCATAAAAAGAGGCGTGTTCGATGTAGAAAAGTATACATACTAGGGATGGGTAAAATCGATAACTATCGATAGACATCGATGTGAGTCAAGCATTGATAACTATCGATGTCTCTTTGCTAGTGTTTCACCGAGGCTACGAGGCAGCCTCGTTTTTGACTACGAGAACGAGGCGAGACCGAGGCGAGAACGAGGCGAGATGGAAAAATAAATTTGCCTCGCTTGTCCGAGGCGAGGCGAGATCACACGGCACCTCGCCTCGTACTCGCCTCGGCCTCGCCTCGTCCTAGCCTCGTTTTCGAAACCAAGAGCGAGGCGCGTTTTGACGAAGTCTGAACTCGTAAGAATCATATGCGGATTCAAAATATGAATGTAATTTTTATAATAAAATCTATATTTAACTAATATTTTAGTATTTTATTTTGAGTAAACTACTTTGTTTTATTTTTAATCCGCATGTGCTTCTTACGAGTTCAGATTTGGTCCAAGCGCTAATGCACAGAAGTGCTTGGATCGCATCAGCTTCTATGCGACTTCGCCTCGATTGATCAGTTAGGGAAGCATGTAAGGCTATGTAAGGCTATAAGCAAAACTGCATGATTGACAACACTGCATTGAAATTGATTAATTCTAATAGTCTTTCTAAGAACCGGTAAGGTGATGCGAAACGCACAGGGTAATGCTAGTATATAAATAAAGATCAATATACATATGTATGTTCGTTGCTAATGGACTCCTAAACCGTTCAACCGACCGACGAAAGATTTGACATACATATATGTTTCTTATGATTTGGAATGCTCCGTAATATAGTTTACGATAAATTTGTGATGCCACCCCCACATAAGAGAAAAACAGAATTCATCATATATTATCAACAACTTGATGCAGATTAATAAAACTTGGTATATTTATAATAGGTAGAGGCATAAGTAAGATTCAATTAATAAAATGGGCGGTACCATGCCTTCAATATAAAAAAAAAATTTACTTTATCATATCTCAATATCTATTTGACGTAGATAAATAAGATTTGGTACATATTTTGCTTATAGTTTGTAAAAGGTTTATAGCTTAGTTTGGCTTGGAAAAATAGGCAATGCGTCTCCTTCCCATATAAGAAAAGAATTAAATTTATCATATCTCATCCAATTCACCAAAAATAAAAACAGATATTTTATTTTATTTCTTGAGGCTTGATCAGCCTATCAGCCCTGATACATATATAATTTTTTATTTATTTTAATAAAAACCTCGCTTTTTTACCGAGGTGCCTCGGCCGAGAACGAGGCGAAGCGAGGCGAGGCGAGGCATGTGATGGCAAGATCTCGTCCGAGGCCGAGGCGAGGCGAGACTTAAATTTATAAAACGAGGCGAGACCGAGATCAACTAGAACCTCGCCTCGCCTCGGCCTCGGTGAAACACTACTCTTTGCGAAACATCGACATCGATAAGAACTGATTTATTTTGAAATATAATATATGCATTTTGATTCAACACAAGCAATTATCAGAATAATGATGTACAAAATATAAATATAATATTTCTTGTTAAAATTTTGCAGAATATTATCTAGATTTATATGTTCAAATTTACTCATACATTACATTTATTTATCGATTTCTTCTTCTTATCTATTTTTTGCATTCTTTAGCCTTCTTGGCATACTTTTTTCAAATAGAAATATAAAAACATATTCTTGGTCTTATCGATGTACTATCGATTGAAATCGATAAATTTGGAGAAACTATCGATGCATATCGATATTTTTTCTTATCGATTTTACCCATCCCTAATACATACACATTTTTTATTAGCGTCACCACTTGAGCCAATCTTCAGACACTTTTATCGATTGGTTTTAAATTAAAGTAAGTGGTTGAATGAAAATAGACTATCTCCACGGGACTTATAATAAATATTCAATTGTTGACTTTGGCATTTCGTAACTATAGGACAACAATGAAATTAAGAATATTTATTTTTACAGGATTGAAGACTTCAGCAATTGCAACTGGTAGTGTGTTGTCTCTGCGATCCCAGAAATAGTCCGAAACAATTTAAGCATTCATCTAAAATATGTCGTTATAGCGTTTAGAAGATTTTACTTTTATGGGTTCTTGTCAAAATCCAGCCAACTTTCGTTCAGAACTATTCCAAGTCATTTAAATTTAACGTAATCGTGATTTTCACAGTGAGGCGGCCAGACAGATAGATGTACGGACCTTTGCGGTGAAAGTATGGTTGTTGTTTTAGATGTCAAAAGCGACTAATTGCGTGTAGCAACGCGTCCTTGCATTAAAACTAATTCTCTTGTTGGATTCCGAGCTTCTACAGTGGCCTGTGTTGTGGCAGATGGTTTCATAACTAATGAACACTTTATCAAAGCTGGTGTTGCTCGGGGTTACATGTTATCTTCTACCAAGTTAGAGTACAATTCACATATTTTGGTCGAGGGTCCGCAATTTACTTTGAAGCTACCATCGATTTCAACGTCGTGTGATGAAACTGATAAAATATGAGTATATCGTCTTCACTATCGACTTCTTTTAGCATCGATGTAGGGTGTCTTACTTTTTCCTATAGATATTTCAACAGAATGTGCTAAACAGATCCTTTATTAATTCTTTAATCGTCAATACAAATCCTAATAAGTAAATTTAAAAAAAACTTTAAGCATCAAAATTGCAATGCAGTAGAATGTTATGATCTTCTTTTTTTTATTACTGCGAAAACAATATGCAATTGCAATCTCGCAGATTACTAAAATTGAGCCATAAAGTTCTGCATTTGAAAATTGTCATTTCGTGAGAAATTTCCAATTTCCATAAGAAGATTTTTGTTTGCTGCAGTGCCAAAAAACAAATAAACGTTTTATGTGCTGCATGCAACATGCAGACATGTCGAAATTGCCTTGGCGACGTCACTACATTTACAAAGATATGAAAAAATAGGAAACGGACGATGATATTGAGACATGCTATTGCTGTCATAAATTCTGCTAACGAAAAAGAAACAGAAAATTTAAAAACTGGAAGTTATGTATGACAAGATGGAAGATGTTTGTATGGTATTAAGATAGATTTTTTTTTTCAGTTTCATTTATTTCAAATTTTTTCTGAATGTTACTCTGATTAAGTACGGACATGGAGCAAAAATTGCTTTCCATGCTGAAATAATTTCTAAGACTAAAACAAAGGGCCCCATGTGACTTTTACGGCATTTTGACACTTGACTCAGTTAACCAAGTCATTTTTCTCCCCATACTTTTTGTAGTTCAGACTCTTGTTGACAACAATATTACTCTTAAAATGTTTGTCTAAGGATTCAATCAAAAACTTAATTAAAATAATACGGCAACGCAGCTTCAAATTGTTAACTTTTGCTTGGAAGGGAATTTGGCGTTTGTAATTTTTTCTCTATCATTTAACAATTTTCTTTTGTGTACAAGAAAACAAACGCTATTTTGTTAATAGTTTTGAGTGCGGTACTAAATGCAAATTAAATTCAATTGCCACTTTAGATAATTACTCAATTTTTCACTACAAAATCCAAGTGTTTACCATGCAACTTCATCTAAGAAAAATATAGCACTTTAAGTCCTAATGGCTCATCATAAAAGTTTACAGCAGAAGAAAGTGAATTTCATTTATGATCTCTTCATTTTAATTTTAAAGCATCATTAAACTCAAGTCTCAAAAGGTCTAGACATTTGAAAATACGCACTTTCTCTATCTACACTTACAAATATTGACCTAACTACATACATTTCCCTTTGCCGTATCCCCTATATGGCAGATGCAATACAACAAAGCACAGAATACGTGCATTGTAATTAAAAAGAATGATAAAGTTAAGTAATAAAGCGAATACAGGAAAAAAAAATGTAATAAGTAATAGGCATAAAAGCGGAAATCCACAAACTTATCTTATTACTAAGCCGCACGCAGTAGTCTTAATTGCCCCACCATGACGATGTTGGATCAGAGATCACTTTCTCATAAGCGAGAAAGAATTAAGAGGTTTTTTTTCTTTATCAGCGTGGCTAAGATCAGTTGCGTTGGAGGCTTGCACTACTAAGAAGATTACAATGATGATAAATATATTTTATTTCTCCTAATATTTCAAAAAGCTATTAATAACATAAATAAAAGGGATGGAAACAGTTGAAATTCTAGCGATAATGGAGGAAAACAGCTGCCATTGGAATTGTTACGAATTTGTTTGTTATTTTTTTATGCCCTACACTTTAGCGTTAGCATTTTAAGTTTTTTTTTTCTACACAATAAATAACTGGGCGTTTGGAGTGGAGCCAAAGGGTGCAATAGTTGTAAGGCTGTATAATTAAAAATTAGAAATAAACAAAAAAAAAAACGCAGAATTTTTGCAGCTCAAGGCATATAGTAACATAGCCCACCACTGGTCACATTTCATTGAAACCAGAAAAAGCAAAACAACAAAACAAACAGAACAATTCCTAAGAATTTGTTCTCAGCATAAACATTCATTATATCATCAGCCAATATTTTTTGCTGATTTTGCAAGAGTCCACAGCTTTTTGGGTTTGAATAAAAACCTGTAGTCAGTCTGCAGTTACACTTAATACTCTAACCAAGTATAAAATTAAATGAGCCAAAGTCAATAAAAATAGATAAAATAAAGTGCTTTATTCTGCTTACACTTATTGATATAAGCGCCAAGGAATTATGCCTAGGTTGGAAATCCACCATTGTACACCACTATTTTTTTAAAAAAAAGTTCCTAAGCATTTATATGAATGTGATCACTCCACATGGCTGATGTCTACAATTGGTTCCAGAGTAGCATTTCTTTCAATCATTCTATAAATTATACACTGTCTCGGAACAAAGAACGCAGATAATAGTGATTCATATACATAGGTTTAGGTTAGGTTAGGAGTAGCAGTCAGAAGCGAACCATTGGGATACCACAGGGTACTTGACTATACCCTCTCATTGAACCAACCAGATTTCGTAACTTAATATCTGATATATGCTAGCATGTCTAAGGTTATCCAGGTCATCAAACAAAAACGAACCAAGTATTTTGTGGCGTTTTCAAGCGTAGGGCAGGAGCAAAAGAAATGTTTAGTGTTTTCCTCCTCCTCCACATCCCTACAACTTCTACAGAAGTCAAAAGACCGAATACCTAATCTCTCCGCATGTCTGCCGATAAGGCAGTGGCCAGTCATGACTGCAACAACTGACGAGTCACTATATTCATATACATAGAGTCATCATTGGACTCGTCTTTTGCCAAGAGAGAGAACTACTAATGTGACATTATCTAAATTTATTTCGGTAAAGATTTTGTATGGAACTAAAAGAAATAAAACTTAGGTTTATTAACTAGTTATTAGCTATTTTTAACTAGTTATTATTAGTTATTATATGTTTGACTTAGAGAATAATACCTCTGGCAAATGTTAGAACACTTTATTTGGGATTCATTTGCAAGTGCAGCACGCACCTTTTCTTCTTTGTATTTCGATTTGTTTTCATTTGATTTGTGCACAAAAGTTCGATGGACTTGTAACGTGACGAGTGGCTTGATGGTCGCTTCGAGTGCGCTCATGCAGACCTCCATTAAGTATGGCAATTAATTGTAGATCTTAAATATTATGTAAAGCGTGATTTTCTAAACGTTTGGTTTTTGAAAATGGAAAAAAGAACAGACAATTTGCAATAGTGAATGAAATATTTATTTGGAGCGATACATCACTTCTTGCCATTTACTTTTTAAAGATTATTTCATGTAAATGTAACCCGCGGCTACGTTTGAGGTGGCCCATCTGCAAGCTACAATTCTGGCATACTTTTTCAAGCATTTCAGCCGGTATCTCACCAATGGCAGCTGTAATGTTGGCTTTCAGGGCTGCAATTGTGAGTGGCGCGAGAAACTTCACGTCGCCTAACAATAACTGTCTAGTGGGGTCAAATTGCATGATCTTGGCGGTCAATGGACTGCTCCATAAAGTGAGATAAATTGCACACCAAACTCGTCTCTCAATAGGTCCATGGCGTGTTGTGTGGCATGCGTCACCGTCTTGTTGAAACCACATGTCAACCAAGTCCAATTTTTCTATTTTGGGCCAAAAAAAAGTCTGTAATCATCGCACGGTACTTTGCTCCATTGACTGTAACGTTGCGATTTTAATTATTTTTGAAAAAGTACGGTCCAATGATGCCGCCGGCCTACAAACCGCACCAAACAGTGCATTTTTCAGGGTGCATTGGCAGTACTTGAACTGGCTGCTCTTCAGACCAGATTCGGAAATTCTGTTTGTTGACGTACGCATTGAGCCACAAATGAGCTACGTCGCTGAAGGAAATTTTTCGATAAAAACACATTTCTCACCACCGCCAGCAAGCGCTGTTCGTTTGTTGGTCGACTCATGGTAAAATGGCAAACCTTACTGAGCATTTTTGTCGTTGAAACATGTTACGAATCACGCGTGAGGCGTCAAAAAATTTACACAGAAAAAACAAATAGCAAAAAAATCACCCGTTATTACTAAATGTTAAGACAATGTGCTTTACGGGCTTGAATGCCTCTTTTTTTTTGGCTGCGTAACAGTTGAAAACCAATAATTATTTACAAGATGCGATGATCCCAGTAAAACAAAAATAAACTTGGTGTGAAGCAATAAATGTAATGATTATGCAATACTCGTATATTAGACTAACGTATTTGCATAAATTAACCACTTATAAAATTTAGTTCAAGAATAAGAACTACATGGTCATTTTTAGCATCGTACGTTGTTGGTCGGATCAATAAACAACTTTAAAGTATTATGGAAAATCATTTTAGTACTGCTGCTGCAATCAGCATTATTAGTTACTGTACTTAGAATGAACAAAATAATGAATACATAACGTACATTCAACTGAAACGATCTCAATTGTAGGACACACAATTGTTGAATGGATCATACAAAATGAACGCAGTTGTTTAATTATTTGTTTTATATATAAAATAAACAGATAATAGATAAAGACAAACAGACAAAAAAATAAAATTAGCTTCTGTTTAACATTTTTTCTGTTTGTTTATCAATTAATTTGTTGATAGCCCTTAGTTGAAAAAAAAAAAAATAAAAAAGTAAACATTACATTTTCTTCATATGTTTGTAGAGTCACTTTCACTATTTAATGATCACCATCATCATTTTCTATTTGAACTTGTAACCATTTTTGAATCCACTTTTTTTTTTAAATTGACTTTATTGTAGGCACCCAGTTCTGGCTTCATGTTTTTGAGACCTTAAGCCAAATGCCACCAGGTAGCTATGATTTTCTGTTCGTTTAGACATGTAACACTTTAAAGGTATTGCCATAATTAATTATGTTGTAAACAAAGTTTATGTTTGTTGCGTTGTTTACTGTTGACCCTACAGAATCGAAGGGTAAACGATAAAATATATAAAAGGTATTTTTCTTTAGAGTGATATAACTTAAAATTGAAATAAACCACATATGAATTAATTTTTGAATATAATATTTTTTTTTTATTTAATATTTATTATTTAAAAATTATATCCACCATGAATTGTAATAAAATGCATTCGATTTGTTGAGTTTTGAACCACTTGAGGTTTTATTTCCGAAACATCTCTTGCTATGTTGATTTTCAACATAATCCCGTAATCAATGCTTTCGCTTAAAATACTGCTATTTTCTTCAGTACAAACAGTTTTTCATATTACACATTTAAAGTTTTATCACTTTATAAAAATCACCCTTTAAACTGCATTTCGTTAGGTAGTTTTGTGGAAGTAAGCCAAGTTTCGTTAGAGTAACTTCGGGTATTGTGATATGGTCGGGTAATGTGATATGCCATCATATTTCCTTAAATATGCAACTCTCGGCAAAAAATTGTTGTCAACATATCAGTAACGGAAAAAGTATCGTGTTGCAAGGTTTTGAGTGTTCCCTTTCACTGTTTTTGTTCTCAGTGTGGTGAAATTGATTTAGCCACAAGTCGAGATTTTATTTGTGTGCATTTCATGTGTGAATTAAGCCCAAAATAAAGTAAGTATTATAGCCGAAGCACTAAAATTTGTTGGTGGGTGAATATACTTTATCATAAATAATGTGAGTCATAAATAATGTGAAGTGTGTTTTTTTATAAAAATAACCTGAGTGTATTAAAACTGAAATTCGGGTAATGTGATATAGTCCAATTTGCTCCACCCAGTAAGGACAGTACCTGTGCTTTTTGCAACAAGTCCTTCCAGAGAGATACAAAGATTCAGACCTGAGTTCAATGTCTGCAATGCGATTTAATTTGGGCTCACAATGATTGTCTTTCAAGCACGGCAAGCAATTGGTGTATGTGGCTCATAGCCTGACTTTAATATGTTCTGCTTTTCGCTTATTGATTCAGTTTAAATCTAGTTTCATTTTTTATGCAAATTCTATTGAAAAATGTAATGTTATTGTATTTTTAGTTCCTACTGTTTTATACTTATTATACTTTTCATGATGGTATATCACATTATCCGAACATTATATATCACATTACCCGCCAATTTTAATAACGGGTGTCACTATGCATCAACAAACCATAATATATAAAGAAGTAGAAGCTATGCTATAAAAGTTACGTGTAATTTAAAATACAAAAATACCCATATCACAATACCCGAAGTTACTATAGTATAAGGTGTCATTTATTTATATGCCGATGACGTTTTCAGTTAAATTTTATTACGCTTTTGTAATGTGTAAAAAAAGTTATTGACATTTTGACACAAACAAAACAATTAAAAAAATCAAGAAACACTGTGGCCACTGAATAGCTGTGGGCTTTTTAAAAGTCATAACCTGTTCGTTTTCAATATTTTTTGTTGATAAGGTTTTTTTTTGAGTTTATAGAATCTATAGGTACTATTTCAAATAAGAAAAAGCAAGAAACAACTTTACAAACTTTAAACTTAACATTGCTTATAAAATTTAGTATACATGATCTATGAACTATAGCTTAGAAGTTTTATACAAGAAGTAAGTGCTAAAATATTATCTTTAAAACACAAAACAAAAAACATATGAGGCGCAGAAAGCAAGAGTGGTATTCAAGTAGCTTTGAGAAAATTAGGGCTGTACGCTTTGGCAGTGTTTTCGTTTTTGTCAAAGTTTCGACACTTTCAGAAAAACACAGCTCATTGTATTCCGAAATGATAGCGAGATGGCTGAGCCTGCATGTACTTTTTTGAAAAGTATATATGAATAGTAAACATTTTACATAGAAATTTATAAAAAGTTTCATTATGCAAAGACGGGACTCAAAACAAAATACTTCGTCCCGTAGTTTTGAAAACAGAACCTCGAGAATAGATTGTTGAAATATATAATTGTCCCCGAAAATACAAGACGCAGTAATAGTGCAATACTTGCGGAATGAAATGGCTACCTAGATGTCCAGCAATGATTAAAAATAATTGAGTTTTCTACACCAATGAAGCCTACAAACAATATTTAATTAATTGTTAAGTTATTGACCTCTATTTCTCTGAGCAACAGAAAAGTCAACCAGAAAGAATCAACGGAGTAGGACAATGCTTAAAAATTTGTTTACATTTAGCGTCGAAGATAATAAGGACGTATGGATGTTTCCAATACGATGGAGGGGCGACGATGGACCTCTTTTTTGCATCATTCAGTCTTTCAATGGTCACTCCGGTAAATTAATTGGTTGTTCAAATAAGAACACACTAACAAAAAAAAGTTTCGACCGGATATTGTGGCAACAATATAATGCCCATAACATGGAGTTTAATCCCATAACATTTTTTCCAGTTTCGGGATTGTTGATATTAAATAATTGGATGTTTATAGATAAAATTTAAAAACTCAGAAACTTAAGCTGTTTTATAAAAAAAACCAACAAAACTTTTATGAAAGCATACAGTACTGTGGCTCAAAGCTTGTCACAGAAATCATCATCAAACGCTAGTTTACAACTGCCACTATTGCAAGTAAATTTTATGTAACTATACAGGGAAATAGTGTTGGGCAAACTCAACGCAGAGCAATCAAAAGTGGAGGAGTTATGAGGAAGTCGTAAAAATATATTTTCTATTCTAAAGTTGGCAACAACTTTTGACTGTGTTTATTTAGTATACGTACTGAATGAATTTTATATATTTATACAACCAAAAACTGGGGCTAACTTTTGATACAACTTCTTTATGAATACGTGCCACTAAGTCTTATGAGAGTGCGTAAACTTAAAATCAAATAGTTAACCAACATTTAAAGTGAATTGTGAAGGCACACTTGTATTAAATTGTTGGACAATGGCATATGATATGATGGCATATTTCAATTTTTATATAGTGTTTCTTTAATTGTGTGGTGTTATTTCAACCAAATTATTACTTAATAAATTTCTTTTTACATTTTTTGTACTTCCTGGATACACTCAAAAAAAAAAGTGTTTGCCACAAATGATATAGATGGAACTACTTCAAGTGTTTGCGTGAAACAATAAAATTTTTGTCACAAAAACTTTTGATTTTACTTACAAAATAATAAAATTTTTCTCACATAAACTTTTGATTTTACTTACAACTTGATAGTTGAGAAATATTATACAAAAACAACTATTTAAAACTTAACATATCATAGGACTACAGCCTGGCAACATCGTCATCATTCTTTGCTTCTAAACACTTATAAACATTTGATGTCGTATATGTACAATGTGAGTAACAAAAAAGTTATATCGAATCATAGCACTGCAAAATACAAAATACAAAAACATGACAAGAATATCACTTTAGTTTTATAAGTGATAAATCGTTTGTTGAAATGAATAAGTATTTGGGACAAAAGACAAGTGTTTGGGACAAAATACAAGTGTTTGTCGAAACACTTCCATAAATTGAATTGTTTGACGGAAATATTTTGACGTTTGTCGTAAATAATTATATCATTTAGAAGCAACATTTTATGAAATGTTTTTTTAAATTTTCCATAGAAGTAATTGAATCACTTGCCACTACTTAACTTTTACTTGGGTCAAATACATTGGTTTTTCTTATATTGTCTACAAATACTTATAGTTTAAGACAAAAGTTGAGTGTTTGCTTGAAATAATAAGTGCTGATATTAAGCATTCGATAATTTGCCACAAATGCTTTCTAAACAATCCTTTTTTTTGAGTGTAATTTTGCATTCAAAATACAGTTTATTTTTTAATCCATCATGTCTATATTTGATCATCGCACTCATAATAAGCTACGTAATTGATGTGATAACATATTTATTTTGTTATTATCACGGGAATTCCTGGGATTTCGGCATTGTACTCCCTATTATATACATACATCCTCTTCTTATACCTTTTCTCGAAAAGTCATTACTGCCTGCAGTATAAATAGCCAACAGAAATATTTATTTATGATACTTTATATCATCATATCGCATTAATGCAACGTGTGCTTGATTTATCAACGTTGCATTTTCAAGATACAAACTCAAGTCAAATATGCACTAATGCACATTTTTAAAAATCAGAAAATTATAAAAGAAGCAAAAACTAAATGTCAATTTAAAAAGATGAGATGACCAGTTTGTTGGAAAAATTCACTGAGAGGAAGATAAGCAAACAAACGATGACAGAAAACGTGACGAACTCTAAAATATTTTCTCTAATAAAATTGAAAAATGCAATGCATTTTAGAAAATTTATGTGATATATGCGGGACATACAGGCATATACATAACAATGGAGGCATTCATTAGCATCACAAAAGTCTAATAGAAACTAATGTTTGCGGGTTATTATTCATTTATTTTTGTTGTGACTAAAATTTATCTATATGTTCTCTAATATAAGTCATACTTATGTACATACATATTGTATATATTCTTTTGAAAACATACACGCCTTTTAGCAATAAAGCTAAAAATTATCATTTGATTATCACGCACATGATAAACACCGAATTTAGTTCAATGTGGGTTAAGTTCACAGGCCAGTCGCTCATTCCCTAGCTCTGCTTCCTCTACAGATAACTAAAATTTTCGAGACTTCTACCTGTGATAAAGAGGAACTGCTCTCTGTGTCGATTTTTCAAATCCTGGAGTTGTATTAAATGGTTTTTTTTTAAATGTCAATTTACTGATCCTCTATCTGGCCGTTAATCTTAAAATGTTCCCAAATAAAAATGATGTTTCTGTTTTTTTTTTTCATCTTAGTTATCCATTTGAACATCGCTATTAGAATGTTCATTTATGGTAGGTATAAGCGTATCAAAACAAACTGAACTACCTAAACTTGTTTTAAATATTATTCGCTCAAAACACACAATTGTTTAGTAAATGTCAACAAAACAAAAAAAAAAAAAAACACGGAATATTTCTTTGATTTATTTGACATAATTTTAACTTAATTAATGGACAACGCTCTTTTGTGCGCTATGTCGTGTTATATTAGCCGGCGGACTTAAATGTCAATTTCTTACACATTTCAAAATTGATTTTTTTGTTTTGTATTTTTTTTTAAGAAATGCGAAATGCTCGAAAAAAGAAACTAAATTTGTATGCATAGTTTTTTTTTTATTACGTAAGTTATTATTATTTTCACTATTTAGCTGAATAAATAATATAAATGAGATAAAAAAGACTTGGATTTTTTTCGCATTGAGGGCGTAGTATTACAAGTGTGCGCGAATAATATGGCTTATCATTAAATTGAAAAAAAAAATTATTTACGTTCTGTTTATAAAAATTTGGAGTAAGAATTTTATTAGAATATATTTTATTTTATAATAATTAGCTGAGTTTCAAAGCAAGCGTATCGCCTAGCTTCAAAATCGGCAACTTATGTTATTTATAGCAATGCTTCAAAGCTGCCTTCTGTGCATACTAATTAATATGTACGAGAAAAGTTGATAATGGAATGCTATCTTTCACTACCTAAAAAGGGTCCAACAAAAGTTTTTTTTTTTTTTTAAATATTTAACTAGAAGTCTATAAAGATACTGAAAAATTATTTGAGCAAAAGTTGCAGCTATTGTATTATTGAACAGTTTAGTCTTTTTGTTATATTTGAACCGTGAAGATAACAAATTTGGTAAAATTAACATGCTTTTTCCAAACAGAGAAAAATATTCTCTGGTCTGACGAAATTTAATGTGATTCAACTTCTCGAAGCCTGCATCAATATTTATTCAATAAAGTAACTTTTTGTTTTAATGTCATAGCTGTAAGGTATTTTTACCATCTCTGTAAATTGTGCGATAACAATAAGTTTTGTAACGAATTTTATACTTCAATAAACAATATATATAAGTAACTTTTTGTCATACAAAAACGTTTTTCGTTCATATCAGAAAATAATGCATTTTTTGATATCGCTTGTGCCCAGTGGTCGAAAAATCGTCCACCCTCCTGAGCCCAAACCTGACCAGGTAAAAAAAATTAAAAATCAAAGCTCAGACCTACGATCTAAATGTAGAATCTGAATGAAATTTCATCGATTTTGGTTCACTAGTTTAGGCTTGGGATTTAATGGGTTAAGTTCAGTCGATAAAAGAATTGAGTTTTTTTTTTATTGCAGCACCAGCCACTGGTCAAATCGATATGGTGTTTTTCGATTTCTTTCTCTAACTACTCCCTCTTTTTGGAAACCGATTTCAAACCATTGCAAATGATTTTCTAAGAACACTTCATTATAATGGCTATTTTTCGAATGGTTTTGCCCAATATCCTCAGTTTTTTAATAGTTTACTTTTCAGTTTCGGAACAATGTTTCCCACGGATCATTTCATATAAATAATATCGGTTCAATCTATCAAGTTAAGTAAAGGTTCAAAATGAATATAATATTTGTACTCAATCTATATACAGTGCAACTTACTACTTAACTACGTTTGTTTTTCATATTCTTTGTCGCAGGAACACAAAAATATGAGTTGTCCCAATTTTTTTTTCGTCCATCTAAAAATCAATTTGTGAACATTCAATAACGTTTCTGTACAAAATGCATGCGCTTTCATAGTTAAATGATTTTGCTAAATTAAGTCCTCTTAGATAACGTAACTTTACAGTCAATTACATTAAAAATGGATCATAAATTTTTTGATGGATTTGATCCTATTACTGTAACACTGTAAATTTATAAAACAAAAGTGGAAACGCTATTATAAGCCAAGGATTTGAATTTTTGTAACATGGCCTAAATAGATGGATCCAAAAATGTTAAAAATCGTGGATTTTGAAAGGAAAAACCTGCTTTAATTTGTTAACAAATTTTTTTAAAGAAAATTTGTCATTTGGAAGGCAATTTTTTATTAATTTCGAAATGTCAACTTAGTATTTACATTTTTGGGTGATTTTTTACGGGTTATTTTTTTTTTTTTTTTTTGAGTTTTTATTTTTTTTTTTTTTCGGGCGCTGATTTCGACTACTAGGAAGAATGACTTTTGGATTATTTTATAATCTTATAATTGATATTGCATGGAAGGATATTTTTTTTTTTTTTTTGAAATTTTGATAGAATATTTTTGGGAACAGGTTTACTTTAGCTGACATTGTCCAATTTTATCTATTTTTTTTTTTGTAAAAGGGGGTTAAAAACAAAAAAATATAAAATTATCAAAAAAAGTCGCTCGGATCTAGTATCGGAGACATAGACATCGGAAGTTCCGAATATAGCTTTTATAAAAATGGTTATGAGTTGGGAACCCCTGAAAGGAAAATAAAAAATTAGGGGTATCATAAGAAGGATAATTTAACGGCCTACAATAATGGTAAGTAAAGTTTGGAAATTTGACCTATAATTTTTGAGATATTACATATTTTCTGAAATTTTGACCAATTTTTTTTTGAAAAATTTTTTTTTTTCCAAAAAGTGTGTTAGTGACCTAAACCTTTTTTAACATGATAAGAAAGCTTACTTTATTCCCTTTAAAATGGTATATAGTTTGCTGTAAATTTTTGCGAGTTTAATCCCTTTTTAAAGAAAAACAAAAAAAATTATTTAATGAATTCTTATGAAAACTATGTTTTTGTGGAGAAAAACAGTGGAAAACAACAACAACAACGATTAGTACACCTACAACTATTATTATTTAAACGATTCTCATAATAAAATAATATGGTTATCATATAAATTAAAAATTTTTTAAAATGTGAGGTTATGTTGAAAGAATAGAGTGCCGCAGGCGAAAAATTTTTATTAAAAATAAAATACGCAAAAATTTAGAACAAGCTATATACCATTTTAAAGGGAATAAATTAAGCTATCTAAACATGCTAAAATAATCATAGGTCATTAACACATTTTTTGGGAAAAATAAGGTTTTTTTAAAAAAAATTGGTCAAAATTTCACAAAAATCGTAATATCTCCAAAAATATGGGTGAAAATTCAAAACTTTTCTTACCATTATTGTCGGCCATTAAATTATACTTCTTATGACACCCATATTTTCCATTTTCCATTCAGGGGCTCCCAACTTATAACCATTTTTCCAAAAGCTATATACGCAACTTCCGATGTCTTTTTCTCCGAAACTAGATCCGAGCGACTTTTTTTGAAATTTTTATATTTTTTTATTTTTCACCCTTTATTACCCCAAAAAAAAATAAATTGATTTGGAGAATGTCAGCTAAAGTAAACTTAAGCCAAAAATTAAGTTTTATAAATTAAAAACGAGACAAAAACAAACTAAAAGGAAACAAGGAAACAAATGATTAAATTTCATATTGCCAGAACTTTATGATATTAAGACTTAAATTGACAAAGGTAAGGAAGGAGAAAAACAAAAAAAAAAAAAACCCAGGGTGTTTCAGAGTGATTCCGCTGCTGATGGATGATTCAATGATTTCGGAGGAAGTAATGACGGTTAAGAAAAATTTTCATCGCAGATCTTTTGTAAATAAATATTTATTTGATGTAAAATAAGAAATAAAATAAATAAAAAATTAAAAACAAAAATATATTAATTAAAATCTATAACAAATAAAAAAAAAATAATTACAAAAAAAGAAAGAAAAAATAAAAATAAAATAACAATTTCAGATGAATTGATGTAATTCATTGAAAAAAAACTACAAACCTTCAAAAAATTGCAATAACTGCAGCACTGCGCAGAGTTGATTATCGAAAAATGACAAAAATTCAATTCATCGAAAATACAACTGCATTCAACGAATACAAAACAAAAAAACAACAAGCAGATGCACAGCTGTTGACGGCGCGTAGAGGTTGAGTGAACGAGAAAGAATGAATTCTTTTGTTGAATCACAACAAAAAAAATAAATAAATAGATAAATAAATAAACAACGAACACACACCAACACAAAACAATTCACTAACAAGCAAAAATTAAATTAAAATAACGCAAACAAATCAAATCAAATATCGAATTTAAATTTGTTTATTTATTTTTTTCAGTTAACGATGTGCGTTCTTTTTCGATAAATTTTTAATTAAACTAAAATTTTGCTCACCGTTAAATTTGCTTTGTGCTCAGAACACTGTGGATTTGCACAAGATAAAATTTTATTCTTATCCACTTAGTTTGTTAAACTTATGAATTTTTTATTAAAATAATCATTTAAATCTGTTTCATATATAATAAAAACTACTTTATACACAAAGAAATCGCAACGAATTTAAATTCAAACCACGCAGCGCACACAACACTCACCGTCGATAGTCAAAAATGAACTGTTCAATATCGCGCTTTCAACAAACATTGGCTTTCAACTTTTCCATTTTTATGTTTCCAATTCAATCTTTTAATGCATTGTTGCAATGCGCAACAACAGCAACAGCAAATAATACAAAGGCAAAACATAAGAAAACAAACGAAAAAAGCGGTTTGTTATGAAGTTTGTTGCTGTTGGCGATATAGAAAAAAACCCCTCTTCTTGCTTCTTTTGTGCATGAAAATTTAAATTTTTTTCATTACTTTTTGATACGACATTTATTGCTAGATTTTGACATTTCTATGCTTTTTATTATTTTCTTTGGATTTATTTTCTTATCGCTGCTTATAAACATTCTGTTAGTTGCAAATGTTGCCAACTTGCTGTGTTATTTACTCTGCAACACTGTTGTGTTGCCTGGAATGGTCTGGAAAACATTGCTCACTGTTAAGTTGCATACTTTCAGGTGTTTTCAATTATTTCGAATTGCAAATGCTTGTACAAAAATCAGCCAATTGGTGGATGTTGCTTATAGTCCAAGAGCCGGCTGTAGAAAAGTCGAATGTATAAGATTACAGGATGGGATGCATGCCAAATGATAGAGCTCGACGAGCCTAAATAGAATATCTAGGGTTGCCTTGCCAAAGCCTGTCCCGATGGCCGAAAATGCCAGTAGTACATAACAGCTCGAAATGAATGCCAAATGATAGAACTCGAAGAGGCCTAATTATAATACCTGGAATTGCATTGTTGAATCCTGTCCCAAACATGGGTTTTCACCGGTTTTTTAGGTCAATTTTCATTAATGAAGATAACAGCTTGAAATTTGTGCCAAATGATAGATATCGAAGAGCCTTAATAGAATATATAGGGTTGCCTTGTAGAATCCTGTCCCAAACATGAGTTGCCACTCATTTAAGAAAAGTTGACCCCAAAAACGGGTGTCAAATAATGTTTAGGTCATGATTCGACAAGGCAACCCTATATATTCTATTTAGGCTCTTCGATATCTATCATTTGGCACGAATTTTAAGCTGCTATCTTCATTAATGAAAATTGACCCAAAAAACCGGTGAAAACCCATGTTTGGGACAGGATTCAACAATACAATCCCAGGTACTATATTAAGGCCTCTTCGAGTTCTATCATTTGGCATACATTTCAAGCTGTTATGTACTACAGTTTTAATTAGAACAACAAAATTGGCTAAAATTCGGGCATTTTCGGCCATCGGGACAGGATTTGGCAAGGCAACCCTAGATATTCTATTTAGGCTCATTGAGCTCTATCATTTGGCATACATCTCATCCTGTAATCTTATACACTCGACTTTTCTACAGCCGGCTCTCAGCCTATTATCAAAAATTGACCAAGTCAAATAAGTGCAGTTTTGGAAATACCAGTCTAGTTCTTTTTCAAGTAGACATTATTAAAAACTTACTAAAGCTTTTGAGAAGTGTCTGGCGCTTGAATCTATTTTGAAAAATAAACAGGATGACTCTTTCTGGTTAATTTTGATTTACATTTTAACGTTATTATGAGCTTTAAGAAAATTTCATTATTTTTAAGATTTATTTAAGAAGTTTCACTTCAAAAACAAACATTTTTCGAAAACAAATTTCTGCAAAAATTAGCCTCACAAATATATCTATTTCGGATTTTATAAAAATTTGATAGTTTTTGCAAGAATAAGCCGACGGTTTTGAAATTACCATATTTTAATAACAACAACTTTTTATTTGGAAACAATAACAATTACAATGAGAAAGAGTAGTAGATTTTATTCTCCTCGATATGGCTTTGGTAGTTTATCAGTGCCTTGCTCGATAAATAGGAAATTTTTCCACGCTTATATCTCAGCTTTTGGTTGACTGATCTCGAAGCTGATAGTTTTCACGCATTCTGCTCGACGAGTACTTTAATCTGATATATCATTAGCTGTAGCTATTCTAGATCTCGTCAACTTATATCATTTTTTTTTCTAAAGGTTTCACTTCTACCACGCATGAACTGCACACATGATTTTTTTTTTTTAAAAAGCATCTTTGCTTGTATGACAGATGCTACGCTTATTTCGCAATCCCACCCACTTTTTCCTTAGAACTTGTTTGTGTCACAAAATATTTATGAGTTATAGCATAAATTTGAGGATAAAATTATGGGCAATATGCGAGTATTTTTTTTATTTTCTAAATTAAGCAATGCTCTTATTATTTTTAAGAAAAAAAAACCTGTCAAAATCAAATATTCTTTTACAACTTATTTCCTAAGTCCACTTTTGGTTTAGTTTTCGATTTAGTTGGTCGACTTCTTTTTTGATGCACACATTTTTTTGGATTAATAGGTATAGAGGATTTAATAATGCACAAACATTTCAATGTCAAAAGTTCCTGTACATTGAAACATAAATATTTCAGCGTTAGTATTCATTGTAATGCCAAAAAAACACATCATTCGTGAAGATTAGGTTAGGAGCTATGACTTATGGCCAATTTTCGACTTCAAATACCCAGTCGGAAAATTTAATAGAACTCAAAAAAATTCATATTCGTGATTCTTATGGCATCGGATAGCTTAAGAAATGACGCGTCTAATGAATTACTCCAAACGCCGGTATCGTAGTTCAAACATATACAAAAAAAACTGCTAAGAGAATTTCTCTATCTCAATTTTACAGGTATTTCAACAAATTGACATAAACAAAACATCAATTATCTCGAAACGCATTTTTTTGAGATACGTCCTTTTTGTTTCTGAGTGCAGCATAGATAAGGAGAGTTTAATCAGCTACGGGGAATAAGTAGTAAATGTCATATAACATTTTTTTTTGTTGATATATTTAAGATAAAAAAATATTTTATTTTATACACAAATATCAGAAAAGGAATTGGTTGGAACTATGAATGTAATTTTTATTTTACCAGTTATTAATTAAGCAACCCATAATTAATCTACGAACGTTTTTAGTATTAAAAAATGGTGAAATGAAGAAAAAGCAAAGGGTCATAGGCGTAACGGTCATAAAATTTGAAAGCACAGCGATGTCATTAGTAGTTTGTGTTTAAAAAAAATTTGTTAGTAATAAATTAAAATAAAACAACAATTTTATTTCTTCAAAAAGCAAAAGGTTTTTATTTCTTGACTTTTTTCTCTTTTATTTAAGTAAAATTTGTTAATATTTATAAGATCATTAAAACACATTTTTATTAAATTTTTTTCAATAAATTTATTGGATATAAGAAAAAAAAAAACAAACATTTCCAATAGCTGATTCTAAACCACAAGGAAATATTACATAGCTCAAGATATGTACTAGTATTTATTTATGATGGCAGTATTTGATTTTTTTTGTTATGATGCCAAGCTCAAATAAATAACTTTTTACTGATGTTTCTTCTTAAAGTTACAATATTGACCGGAAATTTATGAATAACAGAGACAGAATATATATTTTCTGAGAAGTTATTTGCTGATCAACCTTTCCAAAAAATATTTATATCCATCACGTCAAGCTTTTTTTTTTAAATGCACTCATAGTTTCGTTTTTTTTTATGTATAAAAATCTAAGTAAATCAATCATTTCTCTAACTAATATATGTAAATTTAAAGTGAAAAATTCAAAATAAAAAAATTCAGTTATGCACTCAGTTTTGCTCTGTTAGTTTTTGAAATATTCTCATCGTGTAAGCCCCAAACTCTGAGTGCATTTAAAACAAAAAAATTACCCGGCAGAGGGATATATTGTCTGATATTAGATCAGCACCAAATTAACTTTTCAAAAATATTTATTTTGCTATAGCAATTTTTTTATTTTTTTTTCCAATTTAGCATTTTGAGCATAAACTAAGCTAAATAAATATGCATGCTTTGGTTAAAAGCTGTCGCTAGCTTAGGCTTAACCAACTATGTTTAATCAGTTTATTGGGTTCACTGCAAAAATCTAAAGCGATGGATACCTAATATGATTGGATGTGCTTAGCTAACATTGATATAGAGTTATGCCATAATTCCTTGTGATAAAAACTTTATAGAAAACGTTGCTATTAACCCTTGAATGCATATTATAAGTATATTTTAAATGAGTATAATAAAGACACATACAGTGTTTTTCTACAACAAATAATTTAAAAATCTTCACATTATTGTTGATATTTTAAGAGATGAAAATTTTATGAAATTAAAATTTCATGTTGAAAATGTCATGAGACAAAAATTATATGAAATAAGAATCTAGAATAAGTAAAACGTATAATAAGTGTCACATGAGGTAAAAGTTCACAAAAGATAAAAGTGTTACGGTACTAAACTTTTATGTCACCAGAATCTAATGAAGTAAAAATTTCTTTTAATTAAGAAAGGATTTGTTAAAAATAATTCTTAAGTAATCTTTGACCTTGAATATACTGACATGTCCATTAAATGAAACAGTGATTGAGACTTAACGCGCCCCCTAATTTTCTGGATTTCCACATCAATTGGCCAAAAGTTCTAAATTTAAGACGTTCTCAAAGAATTGAAGAACATTAATTTTTTTCGAAGAACTCTACCGTTAAAGTCCGCCGACTATATTGGATTGAAAACATCGAGCAAATTGAAATCAATGCTACAGCTAAGAGAAACTTCAAATCAATGTCACCAAATTTGAGAAGTAAAGGTATGCTTTACCTTCATTTCGTAGATGCCGACAATTTTGGTCTAGAAAATTGGAAAGAACTCGTATAAAGTAACTTTTGGTGATCTTCTTCGGAATTCTGCTTACGGAGAGTTGTTAGAGAATTGAAAAACGAAATAGAAGATTTTTATTTCATGGGATTTTTTTTTATATTAGTTTCATTTCTATTCTTTAGTCTTAAAAGTAATTTTTTTCAAAATATTTCATACTTTGAGCTCAAGATTGAATTTAATTTTTATTTCGAAAGATTTTGGACGAAAACTTAAAATAAATATTTTAAGCGTTCCAAAAAAACTTTTTCTTTCAATTCTGGTGCTAGAAAATTGTAAAAAATCATAAACCATTCGTGCGATTATCTGTTTATTTTTTTAATATCATGATATTTAATATAAAGAGAATTATATCAAATTTAATTTTTGCATCAAATTTTTAACAAAACAAACCTTTGGAATTTAATTTTTTTGCAAATTTATTTTATTATGAATATTTCTTATTTTTTTTTATCGCAAAACATTTTTAACTCATGAAATTGTTACAATATTTTTACATTTATGCGTAACTTATTTGAAGTTACATATATTAAAAAAGTTTTAAAAAAAGTTTCGACGTTGACACAACCTAAAACATATGCACTTAAGGGTTACGAAATGGGCTCTACAAAAATTGTTTCTTTTTCTCCATTATTTAGATTTTAATTAAGTTTATTTTGTAAAATTTTATAATTTAAAATTTTTGGATAATTTTTTTTGAGGGGTGGTGGCCAAAATGGTGCAGCTTTTGTTACTGTTGCATATGTGGTTGGTAAAGGTGGCTGTTTAGTTTTTGCATTTACACTGTAGATTTAAAAAGTGATTCGTTTAAAAAAAAACAATAAACGATTTTGCTGTGATAGATTTCAATTTTGATTTCACAATAAAACATTTCTTGTTAATCTATTTTTCAAACATTTTCAACAAACAACAAATAAAGTAAATTTTATACAAACTGTGTTGCTGTTATCAGAGATTAGTTGATTTAGGTTTGAGTTAATTCTTAAAAATCTAGAAAAGTTAATTATAATCATACTCTGCTAAGTCTATTAAAGTTAGATTTAGTAAAAAATGTTATTTTACGTCTATACAAATTATAACTTTAAGTTAAGGGCATTCGAAGAAAACCGTAAAAAATATATGGCGTAAGAGCCATATATTTAAAGAAGCCTAAATCAAATTTTTATTTTCATTGTAAATACATCTGAACTCTTTATTATGAATCATATGTGCCGGCGTGTTGAGCAACTGTCAATTTGGATGATAAAATTAACAAATAACATGAGGAAAATTCTGCTAAAAAAATGATTTGTATCAATTTGTTCTATATAATATAAATATAAGTTTTATTGTCAATAAAATAATATTGTGAAATTGCATTATCATATTTAGTGACGTAAAACTACAGTTTCGCTCGAATACCCCTATTATAATTTGGAAAAAAAAATCTTGTAACTATTATGAAGTAAGCAAGAATTTGAAAAGATTTTTCAATTACACGAAAACTTTAATGTCGATTTCAAAAGAATTTAAGATTTTTTTTTTCAATTGTAGGAACTTATGCTTAAAAGCTATCGTATTAATATATAATTAAATTCAGAAATATATAATAATATCTAATATCTTTTAAAATACAAATGAGTTCACTTTAATTTTGAAATTTATTGTGAAAAATAAGATACTCGTAATTTCTGGAATATCTATGACTACATCATATATCAACGAACACGATTTCAACATTAGCAATTAAGTGTAATGATCGCAGATAAGGGTGATGAAAGGTTCTTTGGGTTGACCCTAGTTAACCTACATTCTATTTGACCATTTCATTATAAAAAATTTCTAAGTTCATAATAAACAAAATAAAATTACAGCAAGTTTCATGCAAACGGCCTATTTTTGATTGGTCATATTTTTTAATTTTAAAATCAATAAAGGATAAAACTCAATGTTTCTAACGTAAAACGAACGATAGCATAAAATGTAAATTTTTGACCGTAATTTTTTTGGTCATTACTTTTTACATTTGTAGTAATTTTCAGCCATTTTGACAAATATCAGTTTGACAATAGTTTGAGCTAACGTCAATTTACATTTTTTTCTTAATATGATCAACAAAATTTGATCGTAGATTGCTGAAAAGCAAAGTTTACTTGAAAAACATGATTTCAATTTTTTGAAAAAATAAAAAACCTTAGCCTATCTAAATCTGTTTTAAAAACCACTAAGTTATTCGAGAGCCACGTCTTTTGCTGTCATCAGAGACCTGCGAGCTATAAGCACTTTGTAGTACAATTTGTAAGAAAAATATGCAGAAATCCTAATAACAAAATTTTATTATTAAATAAATTGGCAATATTTAATTGTGCATTAGACGATTTTCAAGAATAAGCCCAAGAATATTTGCTGTCCACCCCGGCAATATATTGAAAACATGCTGTAAAGATGATGAGCAGAAACAAGGACGAATTTTTAAAATCTGCTAGTATATGCTGGAGACTTTTACGTTGTACCCTAAGTCTGACACTGGAAAAATGTCTTTATAGTCAGAACCTCTGAGAAAATCCGGACCCGGTGGTAACCATGTACGGCCCAATGCCCTTTGTCTCAATAATTAAAAATTCTAAAAAATCGTAATCGAAACTTCATTCATCAATCAACAGTTTAATTATGAAATACATTCTTTTCTTGCATTGGCCGAGGCAAAAACATTGATGAGCTCAGTTGAAATCAATTTCTTCACTATTTCCGATTCCAGATAAAGCGTTGCTTGTCCTGACACTTTTTTGTTTTGGCCGAATAGGAACGAGAGGGATAATCTAATATGTTACGTCACACTGAGTAGCATTGAAAATTGTGGCAAAATTGACTTTGGCCATAGAAAATCATAGACTTACTATTTCCCTCTTCTTAATATCGTCATTCCACCGTATTGTTTGTTCAATTTTGTGAAACGAAAGTTCTACCTTTAATAAGCATATTTTGGAATATTTTATGAACTACTAGCTGGGCAGCTGTTGATCTGCTCTTTCTCGTATTATGAGTTTGATTTGGTTAAAGTTCCTGGTATATTAGAAATCATCATATACCCTTATCCTCTATAAAATGAGTACTTGAGTACACACACAGATCTCTGATTTTCACTGAGGCGTTTTGGAAAAACTAAGCTAAAAATTTATACAACATACTTTCAGGCATTAAGTGACTTAAGTATAAGAGAGCGAGTTAAGCTAGCGTTTAATATTTTTTAAGTTAATATTACATACAACTATTTAGAATCAGTTTGCATATTAATGTAAAGTTAGTACAAAATATTTTGTGGTTTTTTTTTTCGTTAATTTGGTTAATTACATTATTAATTTCAAAATAACTACATACACATACATAATTATTAAATTTTTTTAGCTAAGCATATTTGGTTTTTAGAATTAATTTTTATCTTATGCATATATAATTTAATAAAATACAAAACAAACATGACATAAATAGTTAATTTTATAAACTGCAACAAAAACATTTTAAATGTAATTTTTGAAAGAAAAATATTTATTAGAAAAAAACATTTGTATTTACAAAAAAACGCATGAGATATTCCGAAGGAAAAATCGATAAATCGAAACATTAAACATTTAAGTATTGTAAAAACTTTCAAGCCGACATTATCATTATCATCATCATCATCAACACCCGACACGGACGAACTTCATATCAAATAACATCTGAAAAATGCACCCTGCTACGCGTGTTATTCTCTGTAACTCACCCATCGTTCAGTTTACGTCGACGCGCTACAGCGCTATTTTTGATAATCTCCGATATTTCACGTCCACCCGAACTTTCACCTTCTGATGTTGAAGCGGCACCGCCTCCCTGCTGATCCATGGGCGCACCAGCACCTGCTACTGGTGTTTTACCGAGTGATGAAAGATTGCGCACCAAACTAACTGCATCGTCATGTTGTGCTGCAGTTGGTGCATTGTTTTCTTTTGGAACATTAAGCAAAACATGTGCTAAGTTTTTTTGTGATTCCACCGTGTCTGGTGCTTTCTTTGCAAGTGCAGCTGCACCCTCTTCCTCTGATGAGGAAGGAGTTTTTGTCGCTGCCACACATTCTTGCGGCACATTTGTTGCATCGCTAGTTGTGGCTGATTTTCGTAAATTCGCCACTGTTGCATGTGTTGAACGTTTAAGACGATTTTTCAATTCTGAACTGAGATCCATGGGCATAAAGCCAACACAACCAGATTTTGACTTAAGTATACCTTTAATTGGTGGTTCGAGCAGTGCAGGTGCCGCAGTAGATGAGTACTTCATAGGCTTTGCTATAAAGATATGTAAGAAAATTATTGTAAATATATCTGGAAAAAGTAAAATTTTTGAAGCTATAAGTCTTACGTGCAATATTTTGGTAGATACATGCAGTGTTTTTAAATTTTCAGCAAATAAAAATAAATAAAAAACCATGCAAAAATTTGAGGTTATTAAAAAGTTCGCCTTTCGTACTTTCAAGTCAACTTCACAAACGACATCTTACAATTAGTAGAGTTTTGTAAAAATTTAACCCTAGGTAAACGTTGTGGATTTGAGCTATTGAAGCCTCTGTGCTTGAATTTTCTCCCTCAAAGAACAAAAACAATATTTTGCTGATAGAATAACTTTGGTTTGTCCACGATTCCTAAAAATTCAATATCAAAATATATTTTTTTTAAACTAAAAAAAGTCAGAATTCTTTAATATCATTTACATTCGTTTATTTAATTCATGTTGATATACATATTGTTTAACATTCATTTAAAAAAATGTTAAATTAAAGAAGATATTTGTTTAGAATAACAGATTTTCATCATACTTTCTTCATTTAATTGAAGTTAAAATAATTGGTCAAAGCAAAAATTAACTTTTAAAATATACATTTATATATTTAAAATATATAATACATTACCACCCTCAAACTTTAAAGTAATTTGTTTAATAATTTCATTAACTGTTATTTTTTCTATATTTTATTTAATTATATTTCAATGATTTTAAAATGCAAACAAAAAAAAAAGCTAAAGAGGCACCTTAAAAGCAATATATTTTTAAAAAAAAACCTTAAAACTTTAAAATATGAATTTTCTGAATTGTAATTCTTTATTTCTTATGGGATTTCATTAGTTTTTTTTTTTAATTAATAATAGTGTAACATCAAATAGTAAATGTAGCGGTATAACAATTAATATATAGCGAAAGCTTAACAATATTACATAATATATTAAATGACATTTAAGTTGATATAACTAACAGTTAAACATAAAAGCGCCCTTTTTTTAATTGAAATGTTAATTCTAGTAATAACATAGTCCATACCATAGATATGTATATGAGACATACGTCAATTTTCAAAGAAACATTTTCATTTAAACGAAAACTTTTAAATGCAATGAAACAATAAAAGTTAATATTTCATAAATGATATACTGTACCAACAAAAATACTTTCAACTGAAAAAGCAACATAAAAATATTTAAAATACTGCAAATGCAAAAAAATGAAAGCGTAGGCTTTTTACATAAATCTGAACAAATTTTGGTTGAAATAAATAAGTTGGTTCGTTCAAGAAACTATAAAATGCTTAATTAAAACAAAAATGAAAAAAAAAAAAAAAAATTCAAATAATAGTCAAACAAACATTAATAGGCAAAATATAAATACATTAATCGATAAATTTTTAAATTTTTTTCAATTTCTGTCTTTCGTTAATTTTTTTTCGTTTTATTCGTTAATTTCGTTTTATTTTGAATCTGTCGAAAACTCAATTTTTATTAAAAAATTTTTACTCACTAAAATGTAAATGCATACCATTTTAAATAAAATTACCACTTTCCATTATAAAATCTATATTTTCTTAATGAGAGAGCATAGCAGTTTTTGAAAAATCCATTTAACCTTCCAAATGCAACTTTTGTTATATGAACATTTGGATGATTAAAGGTTGATATTTATGCAAAAGATCGGGATATATGTTTTTGGGCTCAATGATAAAATTATTGTTTTTAATCAAATATAATCCAAGTTATTCTCACAATACAATAAAAGGTAATCTTACACTATTTCAATACAATATTTTAGCTACATGGCAACGTCAAAACGTGTTAAGGTTTATTATCCTTTGGAAACGTAAAGTTTGGTTTAAAGTTAAACCTCAGCTGGAAGAAGCAGTTGAAAAATATTTCGTAAGAAATTTTAAATCTTACTGCTGTGTTAAGATTTAACTATATCTTGAGTAAACAGCCCAAAGTTATTTCAAGTGGTTTAACAACTTCCTAAGGGCCTTTTCTAACCTCAAAATCAATTTCGACATTATAAGTTCAGATAATTAATATCCTCAAAAAGTTTTGAATTTTTTTTTGAATTCGTAAGGGACAAACGCGCAGATCTTTCAGGTATTCAAGTTTTCATTCCCTAAATGTGACAAAATCTATAATTGAAAAATCGTCAACATTAAAAATTTTTAGCAAACACTATCCCCCCTGTTACCCTAATAATTCAAGACCTGGCAATACTAAAACCTACACAATTTTTTGATAGTTTCTTAAGCAATTTAATTGCGAACGTCTGTCTTTAGCAACAAAAGTCAAAATCTGGCTTCTGAAGTCCATTATTAAGGCACTACGATTCTCGGACCCAGGGTAGGTCCAGATAAATGAAATGTATGAATAATAGGTTATATACTTTCATTTCAAAGATCTATTTAAGTTTATCAATGGCCAAAAATTATTTAAGTGGGGACACGTAGATCAAAATTGGCTTATTTCCTCTATATCTTATGACTTTGATCACTGACTACTGGTTGAAGCTCTAAAAAAAACCTCTCAAATGAAATATATATCGTTTCCTTGCTTTTGAATTTTAAGAAGATTATTCCCACAATAAATTCTTTATCCAGCGCGGATTCTCTCATACAATCTAAATTAAAACGGTTACAGATTTTTGACGTCTCCAGTTTTCACTACATTATATAAACACTACGCCTTCATGCCTTCAAATCCTAATGCTCTTCTTTCTCTCTCTCTCTCTCTCATTTTACAATAATCTTTCTATAGCCAATTAGTAAATTTTTGCGTGGATTTTGAAATTGTTTAATTTTGAATTGAATAAAAATTTGACAATTTTTTTCCTCTGCTTTCAATGAGGATATATAAACACAAGCACATACACTCTTCGCTTTCGCTTTGTTTCCTTTAACTAATTGTCTCGTTTCACTTTGTGCCCCTATATATATAGTAGAAGCGCGTCCATTTCTTATCCTTACTGTAGACATCTTGCTTATCATACTTTCTTCAGCGACTCAAATTCCCGATCGGCCAACTGCAGCTCCTCCTCCGTGATAACAATATCCTCAAATTTCTGCACCTGCGGCACATACTGCATGCCATATGTTATGGTATGTGAGCGACCAGCGCGCAACGAACGTCCCACACCAACACCTGCGCCAGCACCAGGCGTACGCATCGTCGGCATACTCGTTGGGGTTGGTGGTGTACTATCAACAACATTGCTGGTGGTCAATCTACGTTTAATGACGTCACGACGTTTAAAACTCACACCAGCCGCCGTTGACAGCAATTCAGCAGCAGGCATGTTACGGGGAGTTGTGTTCGGCGTGTTACGTGGAGTTCTATCCGGCGAATCATTAAAGAATTCCGCTCTTAGCAAGGATGTCGTCGACACTGTAGGCGTAGCAGCCGTTATGCGCACATTTGGATTTACAGCAGCAGCCAATGGTAGCACGGGCTGCGTAACGCCACTTTCGTCTACATTCAGCATCACCTCATCAAAGTCAATATTGTGTTGCGCTTGTAGCCTTGGCGTTATATTCTGCTTATTACGCTTTGCAATGTTGTCATTATTTGTTGATTTGGAAGAAAGTCCAAAATATTTGGCGTATTTCTCATCGATACGCGGTGTTGGTGTTGTCCCACTGTAGGTATTGCGCTGCGGCAACGATAGCATTCGCTGTGGCGGCACTGTTGACTCCATGCTGCCACCAATTTGATTGCGCGTGAACTTTTTGCGCATTTCGACAACTGGCGGTGTACCCTGGGGTTGATCGCTATTACCGCTGTCATAATTTTCTTTGCCAGAATCACCATAATCGCTGACATTCGCTTTAATGCCCGTTTCTGTGGCGCCGCTTCCATTGAAGTTACTTGTCGCAATATTGAGTGGCGTCAGTGCGTACGTATGCTGCAGCTGATGGAAGCTGGAAGTTAAACGCAAATCATATTTTGTTGATTTTGCACTTAATGGTGGTGACTGCTGCTGCTGCTGCTTTTGCTCCAGCTGCTGACAATTTTCTATGAATAGCGATTTGATTTTGCCAATTTTTTGCAATGGTGGCTTTCTATCGATTATATCGCTACCAGCGTTATCGGATGATTCGGAGTTGTTGCGTGAATTGCTGCTGCTGCAGTTGTTGTTGTTGCGATCGTTAGCATTGAGGAAAGTTTGCGGCAGCATCAACTTACCGATTGTCTTCAATTTGATGCGTTTCGTGGTGGGTGTTAATGTGGCAATGGGCGCATGAGGTGAGTCTAAGCCACGTGTTGCCACATGGGTGTGCGAGGCGGATTTTGTAAGTTTAAGGAAAGCAGATGAACTTTTTACAATATCACCATTTGATTGAGTATCATTCAGCGGCGCAGATACCGAATTCACTGACACGTTGTCGGCGTCATCATCCGTGATGACTAGAGAGCAATCCATAGGAGTCGGCGTTACGCTGGCACTGCTGGTGCTGGTGTTGCTCATGCTGTTGCGCGATGTGTTGGGTGCATAGTACGAGTAGTTGCTAGCGCTGGCGCTGCGTTCTATGGCCGACATACCAACACCGGCGGTATAGGAGTGTTGCTGCTGTTGGGAAGAGCAGCGTGTGAAGAAATTACGATTGACCGTTGATGAGTTTGAGCTACTGCTTAGGTTGCTGAAGAAACGCAGTCTTTCCGAGAGCGGAAGTGATGAGGGCTCTGTAAAATATTCATGTGGAATTAATGGGAAATTAAAGGCTGTTGCTGTGAGCTACAACTTACGCTTCATTTTTCAAATTATTTGATTGCACTTTTTTTAATTTTGACTGAAAACTAGGAAATTTATTAAGTACAAATTTTTTCAAAATTAATTTATTTAAAAATTTTTTTTGTGGAATGTTTTTGTTTTGCATGAGTATTTAAAATGACGGTATCGACTGCGAATAGAAATAAAACTTTAATGCCTTCAACACTTACTCCTTAGATCAACTGTTGAAAAGCAATTGACCAAACAAACGCAGGAAATGCGCAATTATATTCAACCCGATAATCATAATCGTAATGTAAGTGATAAATATTCAAAGAAATGCTTTCTATTGTATGTGGATTTATCTGAAGCAAGCACTTGCTTACAAGTTGAGTGATAAATCATATTTTATATTGTATACCAGAAATAGCTGCTTAGGAAAAGTATTTGAATGTTTTAAAGATAACATGCCGCATAGCCTCTACTTAATCGCCGCCACCAGCCTTTACTGCCTATATACGTAATACGATTAGATGTTCTGAACTAAAGCGAGCGAACCATTTGACAAAACCATGAAATCGAGAAAAATTAATAGATTATTGGCTAGATCAAAGGATATAAACTATTTCAATTTCAATTTCAAACTATTAACATTTTTTTTTCTAGATAGCTAAAAAGACTAATAGCTGTAGTAGCTTAACTCTATTACTGTTACAAAGAGATAGCGACCGATTCACATTTGTCATTTTTAAATGGATCTGACTTTTGCTGGATTAGGTGATGTTGGTTTTGTTGTGAAAGGAATGCACATTCTGGAAACAAATGTGGCCAGAATTTGAAAATGTTCAAGTTCAAAGATTGATCAAATCGGTTTTTTAATATCTTACTTCATATAAATCTCGATCAAAAATCAAGCTCTGATAATAGTTATTACAGTTTTCCACAAGAAATTATGTGCCAATCTTTTACGTATATTTCTGTTTTTATAATAAGCAAGGTCAAAGGTGAAAAAAAAAATGTAAATAGTTATTTTGAGTAAATCTCACATTCTATTAACCTGACACTCTGACAACCACTATTTCGTTTAGTTTGTTAATCAGGCCACTAATTTAGAGTGGACAGAAATCGTAGATTAAACAATTTTCTATAAAGATGATCTCAGTAGTTATCCTCTGCGATCAACCAATTTCATGAGTTAAGGTCAAATAGTATGAAAAAACCGGACTGTAAATGGAGTTTAAGTGTCTTTTTCGCACCGAATTTATCTAGACTTGGTATTATATTAGGCAATTGAATAATGTCAACAGACTTTGTTACTATATTGGAAACATGAAGTATGCATGACGTAGGAGTTTTCTGTAAGTGTACTTCAAAAATTCATTACTTGAGAAATCAAATTCTACATACTAAAACAACGATTTTGGGTAATTGGAATATGAAATCGAATTTCCCAATTCCACTTCATAAAATAATGTTTATTTTTCGGTTTCTCTCAGGGAATCTAAAGGAAGTTTTTGCCTCTTAACTCTGCAGTGCGAAAAATAAGTTTTACTGTTTCCGCCATTCCTTTAACTATGGCCACAAAGAGATGCCGGTGAGAAAAGCTAGGTCAAAGGTCATATATGGGCTGTTTATTGTTAATACTATTATTATAAAGAGAAACTGTGCTACTAGGGAGCGCAGTGATCGATCGCTATGGCTGACAAACAAAAAATTTTGTTTTGACGGCTCCTTCTCTCGCTAGTCACTGGTAATGCATCGGAAGCAGTAGACTTTCAATTGTCGAATAATCATCCATGTGAAAATCCCCAAAACTAAAAATTAACAGTCTCTCAAAAATTGCAATATTTAGTTTGGGCAATTTATAGTTTGCTTTTCGGTCTAGTGACACACTATAGTCACCCAAAGTTACTGACATTTTATCGGTGATTCTTCTTTTAGCTAAGACAAAATACGTTTTGGACGTATGTTCATAGTAAAAAATTTTCAAAATTGGAAGTTCTTTTTTTGGGAAATAAAAGCCCAATTATTTTGTTAATTAAATACAAAACAAAATATTTTTTTTTCTTGTACAAAGTGCGAAAATATCTTGTGTAAGAGAAATTATTATTTTTCATTGCTCACAATATTTCCCTTTAACAAAAGTTTCGAAAATCATTTTGTAAAATGGAAATTGCTAATACTATCCATGACACAAAATATTACCCTTGTACTAAATGTTTCCGAAAATACTTCATAAAAAGTAAATTGCTTTTATTTTTTATTACTCAAGATATTTTTCAGGTAATATTATGTTTATCTGGTATATTGGGAGATTTCTGCCTATTTTGAAAAATTATTTATAGCGGTTTTCAAGGAAATATTTGTTATGAAAAAGGGCCTAACAATTTTAGTGATTTTCAGTTATTTTTTGTCGATATTTCATAAAGTTTGGCCAAACGTTTATAACGAAAAGAAACTTCATACAGTCTGATTTGCAATGAAAAGCTTACTCACTCATCACCATACTGCCATAATTATTATGGCGGTATTTCATTTACATATGTGGAACAACGAATTGTGTTTTGACCGATATCTATAAAGGGCGTCAAATATCAATTGTTATGACATTTACGCTGGTTTGTTTGCAAAGCACTTATGCTTAACGCTGCAAGTCAAAGGTTTACTGAATGACCTAGTGCCGCACGGTGTGTGTGGCAATAAGAAAATTATGAAAAAAACTAAATGTGGGACATGTGCATTACATATGTCTGCTATATGCGATCAAACATTAAAGAGAAATTTGGAAATACACACAATGAAAATAATGTGTTTCAATTTACTAAAACATTTATAATTATAAATGCGACAGTAAGGCCAAAACAAAAGAACTTTTTTCAGCTCCATCTAACATAGCGGCATGAAACATAAATAGATTCTGCGCAACTACGGCAAGCCTTACTACCGTAAAAATGTACATCTGAAAACTTTCCAAAACTTAAGTTTTGCTGAGAGAATTTTTGGTTATCCAAAAAACATAAAATAAGCCATATCCACTATGAATTTTGCTGGTCTCTATCACTGGACTAAAGTTTTTGATAAAGAAATTTTACAGATAAGATTTCTGATAAATAACCAGCCACTTCGTATTGTTGTACATATTTTATCTGGCAGATAATTAAAAAATTAAATAATTTATTCGAATCTTATATTGAAAAAGTTGATACTAACAAAAACATGATGTACAGCCTGTGGGATTTTCTTTTTAAATACTTGTATTTCTGAGAATCATGAAACTAGAAAAATATCGAATTTCACCGAAATTGACGATTTTTTATATTAATTTTTTTGTTACAATTAATTAATTACTAATTTTGTTGTTGTTATTTAATGATTAAAGTTTTCATATATTATATGTAGTATCAAAAGCAAACTTTCCATTAGAAAAACCAAATAATGTGGCATATGTAGTTATTTAAAAAAATGATTTCAGCACTCGAAAGTTTTTTCAACTTCTCAAAAAACCATAATTTTTACTTTTTTCCATAATTTTCAACGGTAACTATTGTAAAAAAAATATTTTTTCACTTGTATGTAGGTTTGAAATGTATTTTTTAGTTTTATTTATCTCGAAGTTAAGATACTATAAGAGACTTATGTACTAATGTTACGCAGCAGTCATTTAGATCTTTAAAGCATTCCATATACAACTTTTGAAAATGATGTTTGAACAAAGATGTATTGAAACAGTTTTTCAATTCGCCTAGGTGCCATACGAATCCGTTTGCTTGAAATAGCAAATATAGTGCTTTAGAGATTAATATTCGAAAATTTCCAGCCTTAGAAATATTTGGAACCAAAGTGAATAAGACTGTCTTCTTTCTGGTTACATTAATAAAATCGAATAATAATTCTAGAGAAAAAAAGTTTCTTGGTGAAAATATATCTTTTAGAATGGCAATGTTTTTCAAAAGAAATTAAACTATGCCAACCGATGGAGAATAACGGATAATAAATTTTGAACATTAGTAGCCCTCAGTCCTGGATGATTTGCTTTGCAATGAAAAAAATGTATTAGTTGTATGTACAAAAAGCAAACTTGATGTAAATGAAAAATGGTACAATGGGCACCTGATTCCGACTTAACAACCTAAATTCCATAAGGAAAACAACATGGTACTTCCGTTGCAGAACAAAACAAAAATTATTAACAATACTTCAGAATAATTTTCAAAAAAATTTTAGCTGACTATATATTTAAAAAAAATAATATTCTTTCAGAAAATATATATTTTGTGTCGGTCAATTTCAGTTGTTGCTTTGTTTTTAAAAACTATGGATTTTAGACTCTAAATTCGTCATTAATCCATATAGAGTCTAAATTTTATAACAATTTTTTATTATGACATTACAAGAATAAGTTCCAAATTTTTGGACAATTCCGGCGATGAAAACAGTCCTTACGATTAAAAATAAAAGAAAACGAAATGCATGCCAAACACACACGAAAAATCATATAAAATTAAATCACACAACATTGATCATTAAAATTATGGCAAAAAAATTTTTCAAAATAACAAATTAAGGTTTGTTAATATAACTCAAAAATTTATAAGAAAATTATGAATTTATTTGATGAATAAACATGCAGAACAATAACATTCCATTTTAAAAAATCAACTGGTAAAAAATATTGTTAATTTAAATTAAAACTTAAAATTATTTTCAAAGAATTTGTTAAAAAAAAATCACAACAAAAATTGCATTCAAGTAAAGTTTAAGTTGCAGTTAATAACAACAACAAGAAGCGTTCATGAGTTTGGCAGCACTTACCAAGTTCATCATCATCGTCTGCATACGACGACGTTTGATGTGACGTTGCCTTGAGCTCATCGTGCGATTGCGTTGGCTGTGTTGTTGAAGTGTTAGCTGTTGGTGATAAACGAAGCGGAGCTGCAAGTAGGAAAGAAAGAAAAAAAGTTAATGATATAAAGAAATAGATGATTACGGGCAGATTAAATCTAAAGAATAACATTTTTCTTGTGCAACATATTAAATAAACAGTTGTTGTATCTTAAATAAGATTTATATGCACAAAGCCATTAGCGATTTTTTTTTTTGCGTATTTGGAAATAAAAAATTGATAATCAAAATGAGAACACTACGCATTAGCGTAAAACGAATTTAAAAATTTGAAAACATTTAAAATCGCAGAAATTCGAAATGTGCGCGCAAGCAATTTTCTCTATCAAAATTGGTATCAGATCTTATTATTTGTAATGAACTACATATATGTGCACATTATTCCTATTATAATTCCACAAACGTACCTGAGCTGGTTTCAAAATTTCAAAATGCTAAGTATAAAGGTGCCAAGCTCTTTATGTTACCATAATTTTATTGCCGGTTTTACTTTTTTCACTTTATCCAACCGAATGGATGACACACTTTTATCAGGTAATTAACTTGTAAAAATTCCAATGACATATTGTTATTGCTTGTGATGTTATTACCACAATAATTTTATGGTTTTGCGTTGCTTTTAAGAGTTTTATAGTTTAATGCTTTATTTTTAATTAGTTAAGCACCAATCTTTTTGAATTTTTGAGACAAATCATGCAGACACAGAGGTTTGAATGGTTTTACCCTTAGTAGCATATGTGGAAGTTATCAAGACAAAAGCAGTGATGTCTTAAAAATATCTTGGTATTGGTTTTATTGTTGGTTTTATAATATCTTGTTAGAGCAAGATATAAAGCCATAATAAAGAGAAACGTAAAAAATGTCTTTAATATGCATTCTTAATATGAATTTTAAGGCTGATTATAAAGACATTAGGTGGCATGTCTTGTATGTGTCACTATACTGTATAGTATAAAGACACACACTGAACATTTTATCTCATGTTTCGTATGTACATTATAAAATTCTTATAAAACATGAAACGGCATGTTTTTCAAGTGACTTTTATGTCTATAGTCATGCCACCTTATGTCTCGTGTGTTTCTTTATTATACTGTACATAAGAAAGTGCTTATGAAGACTTGAAACCACACGTCTCGTGTGTGTCTTTATAATTAGACATGTCACTTGACTTGCGGCATGCCGCATCATTTTTATAGAGTCTCTTCAAAGATTAAAAAGAGGGGAACATGTTTTTATACTTCATACGTCAAATGGCTCTTGGTCCTATAAAGAATTTACAAATAAAACATATTGTCTATCTACTTGTCTTTAAAAGGCATTTAAAAGAAATCATCAAGCATGTTTTTGCTATTAGGGCTATTATAAAATTCATTAAATTGAGACTTTCCATATCTAACTCTACATACATCACAAATATGATTTCATTTAAAATATCCGAAATGTTATTCTTATGGTGACTCATTAGGAAAGTTAAAAAATTAAATATTATTTTTAACAAATCTTACCCCTTTAAAAGTTTATACGAAGAAATTAGCATTCGCGAAAAATTAAAAAATTTGAGCTAGCCCAATGATCTCTATCTATAAAATTCTGTTAGAATTATTTCAAAGATTTGTTAGGGGCCGTCAGTTAATTACGTGAGGTGTTTTTTTTAAGATTCGGACCCCCCTTCCCTTGGTGAGATTCGGTGAGTTCTGACGGGACTCCCCACCCCCTCCTTTCCGTGAGACTTGCCTTGTAATTTTTATATGTAATCTGTTATAATAATGTACATTGACCCCTCTCCCACGTGCTGAGGTTTGATGAGTTTTTTCCGAACCGCCTCCCCCCTATTTTGACTCACGTAATTTATGGACGTCCCCTTAAGGATATTGCAACTCTGAAAAATTATGTCGCAGTAATTTAGTTCATTTTATTTTCATGTGAATATTCTGACGAAGTTCAGAAAATCATTTTCGAAGCTAAGTCCTAACGCAGTAAATGCATTTCAAACTTATCTTTCAAAGTTTTCGATTCAAGAGGATTCACTTTTACATATTATCATTACTATTGTATTTTCAATAACTCGTTTTTCACTTACCTCTTTTCGGCAATGCCTGCTCCTCACGATTGAGCGCCGCCGTTGCTTTTCTTTTTTCCTCAAGCTGTGAGAACATACTGGCTCTTGCACGTACACTGTTCCTGCGTGAAAGCGCACTATCTGCTGCTTCTTCGTCAACAGCACTGGCGTTATGATTGCTGTTATCCAATAAAGAGCTAGAGCTGTTGTTTGCATCACCTATCCCAGACATTTCGAAAATACGTTCGCTGTCACTGCTGCGTAGTGAGAGTGTTAAATGTTCGCTAGTCTCGTTAAGGGTGTCGTTAGTGATGTTAGTGTCGCTAGTATTATTTTGGCTAATGCTACTCATATGCAGGGGTTGTATCAGTGGACGCAAAACCGTAGCTGGTGTCGATGAACTTTCAGTATATAGCGCTGATATCGGTTGTGTTTGACTGCGCGTTAGTTGTAATGTGGAAGTCGGAGGCAAACTTGAATGTGACAGATTTGCATATGTGATGTAGTTACCGGATTCAAATGGTTTCGTTGGTTTGAATGCGGACGACGCAGCCGGCACAGCAACTGGTAAAGTTTCGCTGTTGTGGTGGGGTGCCAACGAAGTGGGTTTATAGCTACGAAAGAAAAAGAACACAAATTATGAAAAAGTAAATTAATAAAATAAAAATTTAAATTTTAATGAGTTTTTACTGTTTTGTTATTTTGTGTTACTTTTTTTACATTAAAATACCGGCGTTAGTTTTTAAAGCTGCTGTTAGTTGTGTTGTTGATTTGTTGTTTTTATTACTTTTCACATTTATGTAGTTCATGTTGGTGATAACATTAAGTGGAATTGTTAAAGAGAACATAAACATAACAAATATGAGGCCGGTGACACATATTTGAGTCAAGTAGTTTCATTCAATTCACTTATATATGTATATATATTTTTTTTTTGAAAAAAATGTATAATTATTTTAGAAAATATATTGAACTCCGTTAATTTGGCTTATAAGTTAAGATTTTATGGCACGGCACACCTCTGAATAATATTAGGTGTGTGGCTTTTCTGAATTATTTTATTGAATATTTAACAACGCACAGTTTAGTTTTAATTGAAAGAATAATTTATCGAACTTTTCACTCGTATAGATTTTTTTTATCCCTATACAAAAGGCAGCCAAAAAGAGGTTAGAATTTTTTTATGAATGGAATGGTTCCATTATATCCGTGTAGCTTGACACCAGTGGTAAATATTAAACATAATACTTCCTCTTGAAGTAATTGGAATTGACGTCATTAACAAGAAATAAAGACGAATTTGTCACATTATCAGAGTTTTTTAAGGGAATGTTATGAAACATACTGTGCGACTAAGGTAAAATTGAATTGGTCAGAATTTTCCTTGAAAAACCAAATGTCAAAACTGGGGAATTGTGCGCCTCCCCTTTTTGGATTGTAAAACGTAACAAAATATTTGATAGTAATTTCTTTCAATTGCCATGACTTTACCAGATTTAGTTTTTGAGGTATTAAGTTTTTAATCACATCCCTTGTTTTTGCCGACCCCTAAAACAGAGTTTTCAAAAAGTTGAGAATTGTTGAAATATACAGTGAAATTCCCCATTACGGACAGCCCCCATAACCGGACAGCTCCCATAACCGGTCATATTTCAGCATATTTCAGCGACACTCACTAACTTTTCCATACAAAATACATTCCGATAGCCGGACGCTTCAATAACCGGACAAAAATACTGCGACGGTGGATGCCCGCTTATGGGGAATTTCACTGTATATCGATATTCAATAATTCCTTAATATGTAAATATTCTTAGTTTGAATTTATTTTAATTAGGTGGTTTACAGAGGCGCCTCCAGATTAGGATTTTAATAAAACGGTGAAACTAGTCTCTATTCCTTTCTTTATTATTAGTAGAACATTATTAATTTTTAAAAGGAAAGCAAAGGTAGTCACATTTTGAACTGGTGAATTTCCTTCAGTCTGGCTATGGCACTGATAAAAAATTATTTTTTTCTACAACTGTATAACTCATACAAAAACCGTTGAATTGGTGGAAGGAGCCTTCAGAAGGCTTTTGTCATGTATAATTGACGATGTGATGTGACCCAAAAAGGTCCTCCTGTACCGTTTCCCATAAAACATGAACAAATTCACACTAACTACATGGCAATGAAACAATTTTTTGCAAATCCACATTAAAATGAAAATTTCGATAATATATCAAAAACATGCTAATGATAAATTTATTTTAACTTTTCTTGAAATAAATATGGAAAAACTTAAAGGTAAACAATTATTTTCAAAATATTTACTTTTTCAGGTCAACGCCAAAAATCGCACGGTGGACAATAAATTTTTTTTTTTTTTGTAGAGTTTTTCTCAGACACTAATTTTCATATTGCTTTTCTCATGCAACACTATTCAAACTCTACACAATTTCAGAGCGCATATAAATGAGAGAGCGAGAGAAAAAACACAACACAATATTTTCTGTTAAAGAAAAACTCTACACTTCACAACCACATGAAAAATTTTTGCAAATAAATTTTATTGCTTTCTTATTTGACTTTATTTTTCAATTTTATTTTTAGATTGATTTTCTCAATGTTTTTTTTTTCACTTTTATTTTTTTGGTACACCAAATTTTCATATATTTTGGAAAATTTTCCAACACAATTCTAGTGATTTTCTTTTTAAATTATTTTTAATACATTTCATATGAGAATGACGACACGCTGCCAATGAATTTTTATATAATAAAAATTTAAAGTTTGGCCACAGCCAGCAAACACTTGCGATTTCAATTCTTGGCAGAAATTAAATGGTAGATATTTGGAAAAACACCGATTGAGCGATCAAATCAAACGTCAAGTCAAAATCGACAAAGTCGCGCGCGGTAACAAGAATAGAAAACGCGTTAAGAAAGAAGAACAGTTAAAAAACTTAATGCCATTAAAGTAGGTAGGTTTGATAAGCAAAAGAGAAACGACAACGACGACGGCGGCGGCGATAATTTTATCAATTTTAATATTCTTTCATAAATTATAGGAATAAATGTATAATTAGAGAATTTCTTTTTTGAAAGTAATTGGACTGTGTTTTTTTTATTTTTTGTTTGCTAATCGATCGTCGGTTGTTACCGAGTTGCAAATTTTTCAAAAAATTGAGATAACTTTTTTTTTATTTATTTTCCTTTCACTACACAAATAAAGTTTTCGCGAAACGCGCGTAAAACACATGAAAATTCAAAAGGCGCACATTCTAAACTGATCAGTAGCTATCAAGAAAACATTTTCTATTTCTTAAGTTGAGCGAAAATTTCGCTCAAGGAAATACAAGCAAAAAAAAAAAAATTAAATTGAGAGTGAAAATCTTAACATTCGCTAATACGAATAAATCTAAAGATATTGTAGAGTTTTTGGGTCAAGTGGAGAATTTTTACTTTTTATTATTAATAAACAATAATTAAAATCTTGGGTAAGTCATAGACAAATATGTAGAATATGGAAAGTTTTGGCTATATTTAGAAGATTACAACTAAACATTGTATTGGGAAAATGTAAAGAAAATTATGCAGTCAGTTGCTATACTAAAAAGAGAGTGATAAAGAGCAAAATTAGCAGTGACATCAAATTTAAAAGCGGTCCTATTTCATTGAAAAATGTTCTTATAATATTTACAAAAAAATTTTCATCGATCAATTAGCTCATTAATAAAACAGTGTTACAAAAAAAAATATTTTACAATATTTTGTGTTATATTGTAAAATATTTATTTTTTTTTTTTTTGAAATATAGGGGTTCTAAAGTCATAGAAAGCTTTTTTGACTCAATTTTTTATCTATATAGAACTTTGATCAGAGTGATATTAACCTTTCCAGCGGCAAATCGATGAAATACTCTGAACTTTCATGTATGAAAAGCTATATTGTGATATTTTGTTTATTTGTTTGCTGGCTGCCTGCTTTGTATATGGAGCTGTAGGCAGTCCGCTTGCTGGCTGCCTGCTTTGTATATAGAGTTGTAGGTAGTATGTTTGTTGACTGCCTGCATTGTATATGGAGCTGTAGGCAGTCTGTCTGTTTACTGTCTGATTTGTATATGGAGATGTAAGGGGTCTTGCCCAGGCACTTAGTAAGCGATGTTGTAAGGCAATCTGCCTTTCCCTTGCTACACATTGTATATAGAGATGTAGGCAAGCTGCTTACAAAGCGGCCATCCCTTTGTAAAAAGCATTTACAGTTGTGGCTGGGGTTGTGAGCATTACTGCCTACAATGAGTACAGCTATTCATCGATGTTGTGTATAACGTAACATATTTTCCGCTGGGTTATTACACTGAAGTTTTAATAAATTTGAGCGTAAACAGTTTTTCATAGAAGGAATGTTTAATCCATAGAACATGATTTGGTTTATATGAACCGGATCAAAAGTGCATAGGGGCACAAATCTACGTTATGTATAGTTTTTGAGATATGGGTGGTCAAATGTTTAAAGTACAGCTAATTTATATAGTTTTCATTATATTTATATTATTTTGAGAAAGAACTATAATTTTTCCATAAAAATATGAAAATCTCTCAAAAATTTAGCTACACCCACATGATATTTCCATTTTCTTTTAAAAAAATGACAAAATAATCGCTCAAAAAGTTTGAACTTAAAAAAAGCAGCTTTCAAACAAAAACTATGGAAGAATTAAATATATTATTGATATTAGCTCAAAGTTAATGAGATCATGCATGGCCTGAAAACAGTGGACTATTTCCATAGAAAAAATTGACCAAAAAAAAGGGAATTATTCGAACAATTTTTCTTTTTATTGTTTTTGGGTAGTACCATTAATTTGGAGTAAAATCTTATTTCCGGTTTTTCGGATAGTTTTTCCCACTTTCGTTAAAAATAACATGAATAGTAGAATTTGTTTGAAATGTATGACTTTTTTTGGTGATAATTTCTTGATTGATTTTCCCTTCACCTGATATTCGTCTGTTAAAAGGACTTCACATTTTTTGTTTATTTTAGAATATTTTAATTTTTTTTGGAATAGTTTTTTTGCGATTTTTCAATTCTATTTTGGTACAGTATTTAGTGGGTGATTTTGTTCCATTTGTTGATATTTTCTTCTTTCTTTTTACGGTCAAAAAAAAAAAATCTTTCTTTTTAATTCTTAGCGCTGATTTCCCAAAAAAGTTCGCGTACGCAAGAAAAATTTCTAAACACTTAATGTCCCCTCAAAACTTAAAGATGATGTGTCAACAAGAAAGAAAAAAACTTTTGGATAACTTGAAAATGGTTGCCAAAAATCGATAAGTTAAAAATAAGAAAAAACACACATAAAAATTAGGAATGACAAAAAATGCACTTACAATGCGCTCTTTTCATCACTTGTCAACGGTGTTGTCTTGTAACGAGCTTTATAGAGGTCACGCTTTAAACCACCACCACCAATAGACCTCTCGGAAGTTTTCACAGCAGCAGCAGCTGCTTCCAAACTGGCATTAGCTGCTGTCGTTGCATTCTCAGCGGCTGCATGCACATCTAAAGGTAATGATGTATTGCCTGTGCTGTTAAGGAACTGTTCCATGCTCTTAATGCGATCTGCCACTGAAATTAAATGCGCTGGCGTTTCCAACTGAAAGTCCATCGGTTGCGTAGCGCTACGTGTGAGAGTATACTTTTGCGGCGGCATTGTTGGTAAGCTTAAATCTGCATAATCGTAATTGGCATTCAATGATTTTGCTGGCTTAAAAGCACTTGCCGACATAGCATCTATTGATGGTGCCATATAGTTGTTTGCAGTGTCAAAGGGTGAAGCGGTTTTAAAGCTGAAAAAGAAAAAAACAAAAGATAAAAATTTATTACTTTTGGTTGTATAAAGTGAGAAGTTTTGCAATAAACTTCAACAAAGTCCATTACTAACAGTCATTCTTGATTTGAGCAATAAATTGTTGCAGTAAATAATGAAAAGTGACAGGCATGAGTTTAACTAAGTCCTATTAGTTGCCTATCCTAATCAATATAAATTAGAAGCCTAACCTTGATTGATTACTAATGCATACAAATATTGGCATGGTTTATACGTGCAACTTTTGTAAAACAGTGCCTTTCAAACAATTTTTTTCATACATTTCAACACTTTAGTTGTTTTTTATGCCGTAAATATTTAAAAATAAAAATTTGTGTTTTCTTCAAATAAAAATAAACTATGAAAATTTAAAAAAATAATCCAAACACTTGACAGCTGAAAGTGTCAATTAAAAAATAACATACGGAAAATAATATTTAAAAATAAAGAGATAAATTAAGATACAACGTTGCATTTCATAGATTTTATGCAATTTTACAGAAATAGATAAACAGAGAGCATTCAACAGTGTTGACAGTTCAAAAGCTTGGGCACTTGGGAAAGTGAATGCCAAATGATATCATGATTTGCAGAGATAAAACTTTAATTATTATTATTTTTTTTTTCAATATACGATAATTTCAAACCAAATTATTATTACAATAAAAAATATAATAAATTAACTATCAAATTTGTATATTTTTATTATGCTTTTAATTTCTTATCCTATCTTTATATCGCGCGAAAACAAAGTTTAAAGAAAATATATTTTTTTTAGCGCAATTGATTTTTTATTTTTTGTTATTTTGTTGTTAAATGATAAGCTGTTGCTATTGTATGGGTTAAATTTGTGCGAGCAGAATATGTACTTTGGGGACAGATGGATTAAATTTTATGCTTTTAACTAAATAATGTTTTATTAAATCACGCGTACAGTTCAAGGACTTGGATTATAGCTCTCAGTGGGTTTTCAGGAGCAAAGGTAATAAAGACACGGCGCCAGACAAGTTCTTCGTTGGTAAGCATACCGAAATTCCTTACATCGATTATTATTATTAGGAAAATTTTTGAAAGTTCTGAGATAATAATGATAAAATATCGCAAAAAAAGGACAAAAAGACCAAAAAAATCGGTTGTTTTTTCCCCAATTGCAACATGCGTATATACACAACGTAATGTGATAAGGGGATTTAAAAAGAAAAATAAAAATTTCTGTAGTATATTAAATTCTCCGACTTTCGGTAGCTGGTTTTTACGACGCGCGCCGTTCATACGGAGCATGACGCCGCTGAGACACTGGGGGTACCAAAAGATCGAGAACAATAAGGGAGAGCATTTTTTCTTTGTACATTCATATCAAATCAGAGGACCTTGCAAAAAGTGAGCATTTTTTTTTTTTTGGTTCAATTACATAAAGAGTTTTGCGAGTTTCACTGCCTTTTGAAGTCATCGCACAGTCTGATTTTTCGACTTTTTCATGATATAAAAAACCTATTGCATCCGAGCAACTGCGTGTTTTTGGATGCAGTTGCAAAATTTTTATGATTGCTGAAGTAATCATGGATTAATCTAAGTGAAGTAATGAACTACTTGATGAAAAATTCTATATCTCGAAAACTTTGGATGAAAAATTTTATAAAAAAATATAAGACTAAGGATCATATTTTCATATTAGTCCACCTTTTTTTTATAATAAAGTTCACTTCAAAATTTCTTTTCCAATAAGCTGAAACTACTGATTTTTAAAGTACATATCTCAAGAACTATCAAAGATAACTAAAAACTTTTACTAATAATATTCAAAATATCCCTAAGAGCTGTAAGTTTTTATGCTACGCCATTTCGTTCCTATTTTTGACATTTCACTTTCATGATTTTTCACTTTGATTTCATAATACTCTATAAATTAATTCCACTCCACCCTAGTATAACTGAATATTTTTGAAACAAACATATTAGTATATGGCTAAGCACTTGCAGTTTTAAAAATCAAATGAAAAATCTTATCACTTTTATTCCGTATACACACAAGGTACGAGTGTTAAAATATTACCGCTTAAACTGATTGGCCTTAAACATTACGAAAGTAGTAACACTTCGATTGCACACCCTTCGAACGAACACTGACTGTAAATCAGAAAAATTTTCCACCAATTTACTTTATCAATTAAAGTTAATAAGTTTTTAAAACGTTAAATTTTTGTTAAGTAAATAACAATAACTAAACTGCTCGAAAAATCAGAGTCGCATACACGTCGCAGCCGAGTATTCGCAACCAACCCTACAGATTAACGAAACTAAACTAAAGCAAATTTGACATGAAACGTGTTCATAAAATGTGTCGTTGTTAACAACACAAAATACTGTTGACAATTAACGATTCGAGTGAATTTTTTCTGGCATTTTTGCAGTTAACTGAATAAAATTACAAGCAAACAAAAAAAGTTGTAATGGTTAAAAAATTACGCAGTCAAGAGAGCGCTGCCGTCATCACCTGCGCCCGTTAATTAGGCATTGCGTTAGATACTTAGATAAGGTAAAAAAAGGGGGAAGATACCATGCAAAAGTATGTGCATATGTTCGTGTTTATCTAGGCATTAGGTGCGATTGCAAAAATTGTAGGTATATTTTTCTCTTTGTTGACATAAACACTTAACTCTGTTCAAAAAGCGAATAAAAACCCTTTGCAAAAAGAAAAAGGTCAGCAAAGTGGTGAGTAATTAAAAAAACAAAATAAACATTTTCCGACATTGACACATTTTAGAAATAAAAATGAGGCTCAATATATATGTAGTTTTTTGGAAACAGTGTCAATTACCTTAACAAGGTTATGCACATTACTGATAAAAATCTTTCAGTTAAAAATTGATAGCAAAGCGATTTTCATAGGCAGCATTGAGCGGTGAAAACAAAAAAATTGATATTTTTAAGTGCAGAAGCAACTATCGATAGTGAAGCCATACTATAAGATATAAGCTGTGGCCGCAATTTCAAAACTGCGCCTCAATATAAAAAAAATTGCAGTTCAATTAAAGTTATTTGCCGCTCAGTATTATTTTTATACCGCTCAATTTTATCACCGCTTCACCAGTTTCCAATCTCAACGCACAATTGATTTAACTAGCGCCAAAATTCAATAAGACTCCGCTTAATGTCAAATAAAGTACCGCTCCTTTAAATAAAGACTCTTTATACTATATATCATCAGCAATGGAAAAGTACTTTCTACAGATGTTAGCAATTTTAGTAATGTTACTATGTTCATTGAAGATATATAGCGTATCATCATATATGAAGTGTGAGCGCCCCATTACAGGTCTAGCGACACAATTCCCTAAGAAAAAATTTCATGCCTACAAAAATGTTCTTAACTCTCTTTCTTTATACGATTCTCTCAGTAAAATAGAAGAATTAATACAACACTCAGAAAACATATAGGGATTTCACAAGGTATCACATTATGTCGTATTGATCGCATGTCGTGTAACTTTAAATAGTTGTAAGAAGGTGCTGTTGGATTACATATAAATATTAAATAAGACAATACAACTAAAAAATATAGTTTGGTTCAATTAACTAAAGATAATTTAAATAAACTTATTACAATAAAGGTTTTGCGTTTAAACCAAATTGCAGTTAATGAAAGAAAATTATCTTTTTCAGCGATTATAATAAGCCGATCAGAATAATTTATAATATTTGTAAAAAGTAAAGTATTGGGTGCTCATTACTTTGTTTAATCATTTTAACTGACGTTACCCATATCATGGGAGGTGGTGCTCTCCATATTGGATTTAAAATGGCATTAAGTAGCTTATTATATTTTACTCGTCAAAACCTTTCTTATAAAAGCCATGGCAAGAGTGATGTAGCTTATCGAATTTTACTCGTCAATCCGTGTTGATTGGTATGAAAAAGCGATTAGTTAGTGGGAAGGAAGATAAGAGTAGTGTAGGTGCATATTTTTCTTAAAATTACCGAAGTCACGGTGGTTAGGCAAAATGTCGCACGGAGTTTGCGCAAAAATTTAATAAATATCAAAGAACGATTTTGCACGTGATAGGAGCATATCCCATTATAATATCTATTAAATAAAAACTTTCCATTTGAGGACAGTTAATCAACAATAAACATAGCATTTTTCAGACAAATCATAATCTGTTATATCTCGAAAAATAAAAAATTTTTGCAAAATTTTCGTAAAATTGCTTAGGGGCGTTCAAGTATTACGTAATGCAATTTGGGGAAAGGGGGGAGGGGGATTCGAATAACGCGTTACTTAACGTTGTTTTTGAAGTGAAATTACAGTTAATAGCTACAGCCAAAACATTTTACTAAATTGATAAAAGTTGACGGGACCTAGGTAAGCTACAGCAATAAATGACATATCAAATCAAAGCACTCAACGAGCAGAATGTCCTAAAACTATCATCTTCGAGATTGGTTAATGAAAACCTGAGACCTGAGAAAACCTGTTTAAAATGTTAAAAATGTTGAAAAAGTCGTAAACTATGCAAAATGTTGAGAGAGGTTGAAAAAGTCTAAAAATGTTGAAAGAGGTTGAAAAATGTTCAAACAATTCAAAATCAATGAAAAAGTCGAAAAAATAACGAATTCTCATCACAATATCTTGCACGGTTTAAGAGATATGGTAGTAAAGAGGTTAAAATTTAGGGCTGTGCCACGCGAATCTTTAGAAACTTGACACCTAGCCTAATCTTAATTTAGTTCAAATGTACACCAAATCACCAAGTCCCATCAAAATCGCTGCATTTTTTTTTTTCAAAATGGGATTGGGCAAAAATCTTCAAAAATTGCGTTACGTAATACTTGAACGCCCCCTTATCTGAAGACCGAAATTTTTCTAATGGTATACTATTTACGAAAATTAACCTGCACGATGTGGATTTGATGCGTACAAAAAGGGTTAAGCTTCAGCTTCAGGAAATATTATGGTTTTGGTCACATTAAGCCTTTGGCAACTAAAGCCGGAAATAAACATGATTAAAACAAGGTATGGGAATAAAAGGAAAATCCCAGCCATTTATAAATTTCTTCTCATTACATTAGGTACACAGTGAATGAATGAATGATTGTCTTTCATCTATTGGAAGTAAATCTTAAATGACCATAACATTATGTAAAAATAATGATAGCTGTGTTTTAGCTGTGTTTTAAAGATCAAACGTTGAAGTTTGAGATAAATAAAACATTGAAATCATGCTACAGTGACTAAGGCATTAACTTTAAACAAATAATTACTGAGTCTTTCACTTTGACAGTATTTTCAAGAACTATTTGACTAAATGTGTTTTGGGTTCATCGAATTGCCAATTAAATGCTATACAAAAATATAATCAACAAGAAAAAATTGTGTTATAACTAAACTTAGATGTGAAAAATCGCAAAATATTCGAGGAGACTTGACTCTGACGTTCGTTTTCAAGGTCGAATGGTTGTATCGTCATCTTCATAGGCATATTGTCTTCTATGAAACAACACTAACTTTTATATGCCATTTCAGCCATCTTCCTCCGTCCTCCTGACAGGTACTTTGACAAAAAAAAAAAAAACAATAGAAAGGTACATTGTGCGCGATGTAGGCATATATAGTAAATAAAATTAATTAATGACAGACCATTAAAGGGATTGATTAATCGATTACATTATTTCCATTTAAAGATGTGAAAAACTTTTTGTTTTAAACAAAAATGCTATAAACTGTATGGTATATCTTGCGCTACATTTCCTATGCCATGACAATAGGGAAAAAAAAAAACAATATTAAAACCTAGGACACTAGGTAATGAGGTAATAAATAAGCTGCTTAAATAAGATAGCCATTTCTATTGAAGAAGCTACTTTTAGCTACATTTATTGATTTTAGTAACAAGTGCCTTTTACATACATATTTCAATCATTTTTCATAGCATTTCGTTAATTCATGAATATTTTCTGTTTTTTACTACATTTTTACAAATAGCAAAAAGAAAAAAAAACCAAATTGAAATATAAAACAAACAAATAAAAAAAAACCCCAACTAACAGAAGCAACCAAGCGGTATGGCGACAAAAATCATGCATCATATGAAACTGAAACAAAAACAACGTATGTACAGAATTAGGGGGGCTACTACCGTCATTAAGGGGCAACATGCGACAACAAGTAAATTTTTCATTATTTATGTTTAGTCATGTACCATTGTTGGCAACATAGTTTAACCAACAATAGGGTTCAACAATACCGAAGGTTTAACTTTTGTTAAAAATGGTGCTGCTGTTTGCTTTTTGTAGGTTGTTGGTCAATCTATTGATGAAACCGGCTGGGTGGTGGTTGTTGTTTGTCAAAATTAATTATTGCAAATTTCTATAAAAAAAACACATCCGGTTATTTGTGAAGATTCATATCACTTTTAAACTATACCAATGAGTCATATTTTGCTCAGTTTTTATAAATTTCACACATGAAATATATAAATAATTTCAACTTGATTTAAAAAAAAAAAAAAAAAAAGTGCGATGAAGTGCTCTCAAAAGTTGGCTTAGTGCCAAAGTTGAAATTTTTTATGTTGTCGACTTTAAATAAATTTTAAGGCTGCCGTGTTTTTTTTTTTTTTTTGGTCTGGCGTGGTTTTGTTGTGGAAATTTTGTTTCCAAATGCATAGTAACAACAAATGGTATGCGATAATCAAAAAAAGTTCTGTAAAAATGATTTTTTAGTAGCTCTTTAGCTAAAAATAACATAGTTTTTTATTTTAGTTTTTGTTCCGAAAATCATTGAAGCATTAAACGATGTTTTGCAGAGTTTTACTGTTATTCTTTACAAAGTGGCCTCAATTTATGTAAATAAATTTCAAAAAAAAAAAATTGTAATGTTTACTAAATCTGACAAGATTTGTGATTATTACAATTTATGAGAATTTAAATGTTGAATGCTTAGCATATTTTGATAATTTTGTAAGTTGGCGTTTTACCGCAAGTTTCTAAAAAATTGACATTTATGATATGTTTTATGTTTTCCAACGTACCCAAAAGAATCCGGAAAGAAAATGCTGATTTTTTGTTTGAAATCTCAAAGCTAAATTTTAAATTTTCACATTTGACTTTTTGAATAAAAAAATATTAAGTTGTTAGCAAAATATAACAGAAAATTCATAGTATAAAAAAAGGAAATTTCATGTACAAAACTACACAATTTTTATATTGTTTAAAATTCAATATTAGATCAAACTAAAAGTTCCATTATTAATAAGGATTTTTTGAAAAATGCACAAGCTTCTTCAATACAAAACCGATTTGCAGTCAATTGAAGGAGACAGAGCTTAAAAAGAAACGCATTCAGGGAAGTACTTAGTTTAATTTTTGATTGAAATAATCAATGTGCAAACAAAATTCAGCATGTATTTAATATTAATATAACTAGCTGATGCCTGCGACGTAGCCTGATTTTTTTAGTTTTTTCTGTGAAGCCAAACAATTTAAAATTTTTAAGTAGACCTACTTTGATTTTTGATTATCCTTCACAAATCCCGAGTTGTTTTTGATTGCAATGTAAATTGAAAAATTGGGAACCGACGCATATTTTTGTTTCTCAGAAGTTATAGATAATTCAATTATGTACAAATCTATATACACTAAATACTGTGATAATTTTTTAGGCATGACTACTGTGGCCTATTGGATGATACATATATCATCAAAACTGTTACTTTTATTCAGTCGTTGGAAGTAATAAAAATGACATGCACGACAGAATTCTCAGTAGGATACTTGTTTTTTCAGAGTTTTAACGACTAATGTCAAGGTTAAACTTTAAATCGATATTGTATGCCTATATTAATGCTCAATTAAAATGCTACTAAACTGTATTTTCCAACTGATCTTAGTCTTCAAAATGAGTTTCTCTTCAATTTTCATATAAATTTCAAAAAAAAAAAAAAAATGCCTCTACTTACAGTAAAATCTTCTCGTCGCTGGTCACTGGAGTAGTCTTATAACGATCACGGCAAAGCTCACGCTTTATAGCACTCGGCCTAAGAAGTTTCGGCACTGCACCAGAATTCAGCATCGGTAAATCCCAACTAGTAGGCTGTTCACCATCTAAAGCTGATGACGAACTGCTTGAAGTGTGAAGAAACTTTTCCATACTCTTAATACGTTCTGCAACCGATATCGTGGTGGGTTTCAAAATAAACTCAGCTTGTGGAGATTTTGGAACAATAGCATTAAGAGCCGCAGCCAAATCCATAACAGGAGGCGAAGCCAAAACCGAAGGTGACTCGGGGCGTTCAAGTGAACGCGTGCGACGCTTTAACAAACTCAGCTGTCCACCTGATGTGGCATCAACTTCACCCAATGAACGACGCTTGGACGGTGAATCAGTCTTTAAAATAGGACGCACAGATGGTTCGCTTAGGTGACGTATAGCATCATCACTTTGACTACCGCTAGCGAAAACATCAAACTCTTCACGACTACTCTTACGTGATGTCTTGAGTATAGGACGTATTTCGAGTTCATCTGCATCACCAGAGGATTTCTTCTTCAATATAGGTTTAGGGTATCGCAAATCATCGCTGGATGCAGACTCTAACTTCAGTATGGGACGTATTTCATATTCATCGTTGCTCGGCGTATAACCTTCCTCGTACTCACAGACGGCTACTTCCGCTGAATCTTTACAGAGCTCAGCGGCGGCCAATATCACAGCTTGTGAGATCGAGACATGTTTGGGAGCATGAGAGCCGCTATCTGAAGGTGTTGATGTTGAGTCCTTTTTCTTCAATATACCATGTGGAAGTGATTCTGTGGCAGATGGACAACCGTCGCTTTTGCTGCTATCGTAGCTGCTTTGTTTGAGTATGCCATGCTGTTGGCTAGCAGCTGCTATCTCCTCAAGTGAATTGCGGCGCGCTGATTTCACCAAAATGCTGCGTTCATCAGGTGAATGCGAACGACTGTAGTAACGCGATTCATCGAGACTGGAGCGCTTCTTAAGTATACCAGCGCGTTTTAGCTTAGTGGGCGTATCCACAACATTGGCACAGAAAGTAACAGGCGAAGCGTTGCTAGAAGCGGAGCTCGATTCGCCAGCGATATGATCCTTTTTCTTTAAAATCGAAACGATGTGATTATGAGCTGATAGCATGGTTGAGGAAGAAGTGTTTGGAGTCAATGAACTTGGTGAAGGCTCATCAGCAGTACTCTTACGTCGCAACATTGGTGAGAGTTTTGTTTTATCTTGCTGTTGCTCACGTTCGACGCTGCGTGCTTTAAGCATGCGTTGACGCAACGCAGTGGTATTGGATTCAGCAGAAACGCAGGTATCTGAGGTCGATTGGGGTAGTTGCTGCTCATCCTCGGCAATCTCGATCGGCGCAGTTGGGGTGATCGCTTGCTTTGTTGGCGACGATTCACGTTCGTGACTGGCCTCAATGCGATTCATTGATTCTGTCAGTATGACAATAGGATCGTTACTTGACTGTGATGTCAAGTCATTTGATCTTGGTGACGGTGGTGGGACTATAGGTCCATCCGTAGTTACAGCTGCATCAGAAGCATCGGCTAATTCAGCGATTCTCATTATCTCCGCGAGCTGAGATTTTGTGCGATCATTAAGCTTACGATTGACATCATTGGAACGCATTTTACGTAATTCGCCACCGCCGAGCGGTAGCGTATCACTGCGGCGACTAATACGACTGCTATAGCTCGGTGCAGCAGCAATTTCGAATTTTCCATTGACAGTAATGTAACGTGTCTCCGCCGTTTGTTTTGGACTAGCTGTTTTGGCACGACGTTGATCCTTCTCAGTCGGTGGAGCTATCAAATCTAAGCCACGACGTGCCATTTCCATATGATAGGCCAAATCATTGCGTGGTGTGGTTTTGCCGCTGCCTGATTTTTGTGGAGATATTATTTCGCGTAGCGCAGGATCATCGCTAGGGATGAGTTGACGTGCCATGCCAAGTTCGCGACGACGACGGCGACGTGCAGCAGCGGAGACATCATCTAAAAGTAGAAAAAACAAATGTTAATCAATTTAAATGTCACTTAAGATTTTGTTATTTTAGTAAAATGTGACAGTTGATAGATTTTTTTAAATTAAACTTTCACTGTCATTGTCACATTTTGATAGAATAAAATTAAATATACAATTCTTCGTTTACAAGGATATAAAAATTTTTAACAAAAAAATGATGGTCTAACAATTAGGGATAAACAAACATTATAAGCATTTCACATTTTTTATAAAAACAAAAAAATCCTCACATGCAACAAAATGCAAACTGCGTCTGTAATAGTGTAGCGTTTGTTGTAGCGTATGTGTAGGTGCTAGTAGCGTTAAGTGTTCGCTGTATTGCAGTGCAATTAAGTTATTGGCTGCATTCAAGTGTCCTCGTAGATAAAAACGTGTCCTTTTTTGTTTGATACTAAAAAGTAGGAACATTTTTCTGATTTTTTTTTAAAATATTTTTATATGTCGTTTTTTGCTCCGCTTTCGTGCAACATCAGCAAACTAATGAGCAAAGGAATTGTTGATTGATGCATGTTTATTCAAAATTCACATTTAAATTCTACCAACCATATACCTAATCATATTGGTTTCATTTGGTGCCTTCCCCTCATTTGGTTAACCTTAGCCTGCTTCATAGTTTTATTGTAGCAGCGGCAGCGGTTTAACCAAATAAGTAGTTAGGCGCAGTCAATACAAATTCCATACTCAATTGTTTTCCATTTCTTTAATTGCTTTTTTTAATGCATAAACGAATACTAAACATTTTTGCCAAACCAAAATAAATATAGTAAAAATAATAAAAAAATTTATAGAAAATTACAAAGCAAAATAACTTTATGTATATAACCCAATTGATTTCATATTCTGAAAACTACACAGAAATAACGTAAAATTCTTTCAACTATAAGCCAACCAGAATCATCGCAAGGTGAGCGTCATAGTTAGGGAATCGAAATGTAATGGTTTCAGTTTCATTGCTTTAAGATAAGGAAAAAAAATGCTGTTTTTGAAAGGATGGGTAATGAAGTAGTCACCATACAGTTTAAAAGAAAAAGAGTCTATTGAGAGTCGCCGACCGAGAAACATAACCAAAACCGAAAACTTTTTTTTTAGATAACAATCGGATGTGAGTGACGAAATAATATTTGGGTTACAGTATAAAATAAAACAAGCGATCGAGGCTGACAACTTTTGCGAAGAATATTCTTTAAGGGCCGAAATAAAACATAGATTCTATGATTAAGAAAATTTTAAGCTTTTTTTAATCCTTTTTTAAGGCAGCGGGAATATTTTTCCCACCATCTTATTTCAAAATTTTTAGATGTTATTTATTTTTAAGAAAATATGGTTTCATACAAAAAAAATGTTATTTTATTGGTTCCACGATGTTTTTTATAGACCTTAGATTGCTTTCGGTAGTTAAAAAGTTAAAAAAAAAAAAAAAATAAAAAGGAATTTTCTGTTCAATAAAATCCAGCATCGTCTGAGAAGTGATATCAAGTTTAATTCAGAATTAAAAAATTTATGGGAACATGTTCTTGAAAAATTCTTTATTGTAAAAATAACATGCACAAATATATGATGGTTGCGACACCAGAAAATAATCGTTTACAATTTACAATAAAAGTTTCTAACATTTAAAATTTATACAAGCTACTTGAATATCTCGAAAACGCAGTTGTACAGGATTACCAAGTCGTAAAAAAAAAATTCCCGACAAAATTCCTCAAAAGGTAAAAAAGTAGTAACATGTTTTTGAAAAAAGTTGGGGACCTATTTTTCGGTCAGCAGTATAAAAAAATTAATTCATAAAATGGTAAAAACTTAAATTTTTGTGTGGGAAACATTTTTGTAGGAAAAAATTTTACTAATAATCAGGACAAAACCGCACAGTCTTTAATTCGCTTTGCTGATGATGACTCATATGCGAGTCGAAATGCATTCTAAATAAATAAATAAATTAAAATATAAAATTTCGTTTTGTTTGTTTTATTCAAATAAAGGCGCAGTCGTTTAAGGCGGTTTTTTAATTTCTTTAAAAAATTTTGCATATTGAAAATTTTACCAAAAATTTAACCAACATTTTTAGTCCATGTCTCAAAAGTCGTGCAATTTTCGGTTATTTCAGAAATTTTTCAATTTCTACCAGGCTCCCGGCTTTGACATGAAATGTTTGGCTTCACTGAGTCAATTCCGGTCACTTGGTAACCCTGCAGTTGTGCAACTCGAAATTTTTGTGTCAAAATTGAATATGACCCTTCAATAAATGGTCGGTTTGGTAGGAATAAAATAAAATGGATTTTTCCAGAAATATGAATTTTTCGGAATAAAAAGCAGACCATATTCTAATTCAAGACACATATAATCTATCAACCAAGATTGATCTACATATACATATAAGTTGAGCCGTGAAGTGATATAGGGAGGAACATTCCTACTTAATGCAATGAAACAAAATATGGTGACGAATCATATACGTTTTCAAAATTATGTTTCACCTATTTGAGAAAATTTTTTGAAAAAAATATTTAATGGTATTAAATTAACAGGAACGATTATATCTTTGCAATATGACATCGTGAAAAACAAGTTTTAGTGAACTGAGGCTAGGCACACAATTTATTCCACGATTTTGAAATTTCAGTAAATACAAAATAGCCCTGGTATGCGGCTTAAGTATGATATAAAAGTGAATGTTACCAAAATCATTCTGCATCTTTACATATTTCAGTAATTTTGCTGAAATGTTTTCATTTTTCATAGGAAATATTATAGGACCTCTCATAAATAAAATCGTCTTGATCAAAACTCTATGTGGTTACCAGACCAGTTTTGAGGATATAGGGGGTTAAATGTCACTGAAAGCTTAATAAATTAGTCGTACATTAAATTTTTAGCTCTTTATATCTCAAAAATGTTCTATAACTCAGGTTTGTAGTTAAAGCTCGTATAAGCTTCTGATCAAGATTTTATAACTACAGCATACTAAAAGGACTAAGCAAAGTTGCAATCAGCTAATTATTGACTGCAACTTTTGATACTCTAAATGTAGTTTATGAAATTTACGAAAGATTCAGATATATAGAACATTAATAGTTGAAAATGGGGCAAATGCATTAATCTCTCATTAACATTTTCCCGCTTATATCTCCAAAACTAGCCCTAGCCATAGGATGGTTTTGAGAAAATGACTCTGATAAGAATGACATAACGACTATATATATGGTAAAATATTAGCCGGTTTCACTGAGATCAAATTTATATAATATTTTATCAAATATTATTTCTAGCTTAGTAAGTTTTGAACTCGGTTTATTTAAAGTTTATCGTAAAGAACTGCACAGAATATTCAATTGTTTCATATAAATATTTTGACTCTAAAATGCACCATATAAAGCTTTCTTTCCGTAACATCTCAACAATTTAGAAGTTCCAATAAGCATCATCAAAAACTATAGCAAGCCACTACCTTCTTATTAAAACTTTGCTACCATCGAACTTACCAACATCTGCTGCGGCTTCCTCATTTTGTGAACGATTTAAATTAGATTTACGTTTCGATGACTTATCACGATCCTCATGACGACCTGGTAATTGTTCCGACTATAAGAAAACAGCAACAAAAAAATGTTTTTTTAATTAAATTAAATAGAAAAAATAAAAATCATTAAAAAAACATACGGTTTTGCGCTTTTCCACAGGACTCAACTCCAATGTGTTACTCATTGTTTTGGTGCTATTCGTACGACTTTCCTCATTCATAGTGGAACAACGTGGACGCATTTCATCGATATCATCGCTAGTAGTTATAACACCATCAACAATACCAGTAACTATGTCATCGACGACGACAACAGCAACAGGCGGCGCTGTGTCATCATCAACAGTTTCTATTGTTGATTTTGTCGAGGAAGGAACAATACGCACTGTGCAGTCTATAGTTTGTGGACGTTGTTGTTGGACATTTTTATTTTTAGTGCCAGTAGTGGTAGTGCTGTTTTGTGAAGCTGTTGCTGATAAGTCACCATTAAAATGCATTTCACTGAGATTTTGTTTCATTGAGACCGACATTGAGGGCACTAATTTTTTGTTAAGTGCTAACTCAGTACCAGTGAGAGCGTTAGTACCAGCACGTCTTGCTGCAGATGATAACAATGGTAAGCGTTTTGTTGGTGAACCGCTAGATGAAGTTTTTTCAGAGCCACTTGGTGATTTTTGATTATCCGATGAACTCGAGAAACGACGATTTGTTGTTGATGTTTTGCTACTGACAGCGTGACGGTGGGGTGAAGGTGGCGTAGAATAACGTTGTTGCTGTTGTTGTTCCTCGTCCTTTTTCTTATCTGTTTTAGGTGGTGTAGTTAACGACGCGGGGGGGGAAAAAGGAAATTTTGTTAGTTACGTTATGTTAGTTTCTGTTTTTTTTTTTTGTTATGGTAAATAATATGATATCATGCTTAGAGTGGTAATAGAAAGACAGAATTTTGGATTTAGTGGAAAAGAGATGGGGATAGTATTTTTTTTGAAAAAGTTTTACTGCAACAAATTAACTACATACATATTTTACATGATACAAGTGGAAAATTTTGTTTTATTATTAGGTCTATACATTTTTAATATATTGTTGTTAGTTTTGGTTCATAAGTGTATGGTATAAGTATTGTATTTAGAACTGTGACTGTAAAATTTACATATTTATTATACTATTTTTTTAAATATCAGTAACTTCCAAATAAAATTTATATAACCGTGACATTTTCCAAACTATAATGGGCGCCAGTTATGATTTTCATCAGATATTATTAGAATAGTTGTCTGGAACTGGAACTGTCTGGATTCCAAATGAACACTTTAACACTCTACTCTGGATGGTGCCTCTACTGTATTAATCTTAAGGTTTTGAATCCATCATTGCCAATTAAACGGTTCAATATGTAGCGTCTTGACTTTCTGAGTTAATGTCTTCTACCCTGACCCTGAGACTTTAAGTGAAGCTACAGCTTCTGCCTAGAAAACAGTGCAGAAACAGGTGACAAAACGATTAAGATAGATCTCTTGAATAAACACTGGCATCGATCATACCGTCAATTTTGGTAACAAAATTCAAAATTTTTAGTTAAAGGTAGATTTTCCCAAACCAAACCTTTCCGGGGCTCAAAGTGTGCTTCAAGATGATTATAAGACCGGTATAATCGGGTACTCATAAGAATAAAAGCGTTATCTCAGTGGAAGCGAGTTTCGAGAAAGTCGATATTTTGCAAATGCCGTATTCTTGAAATGCCTCTAAAATTGAGATAGAGGAAAATTTCTTAGTAGTTTTTTTTTATATTTTTGAATTAAGATACCTGCATAAGCTAACTTTTGTCTTAAGGATCGAGTGTATGCATTTTTTTTTGAGATACCGCTTTTGCGCTGCTGAGGGCAGTATAATCTGTTGAAAGATTTACTAGCATATTATATATGTGGTTGAGAATTGAACTTTATCGGCAGCATGAATAAACGATGACTAAGAAGCGATAGTTTCAACAACTGACTAAGCAAAATAAAATAAATAAATAAAAAACGATGACTAGCAGTGGCTGACGTTAATATTCCTATACATTTCTGTAGAGGGCGAAACTATACAGCTGCATTAATAAATGATGGCTATTAAACGCTTAAATGATCAGTGAATTGACTAAGCAAATGCTTGAGTAATAATATACACTGCCAGTCAGCAAAATATTTTGAAAAACACTTTTGATATTTTATTTTGTTTGCTGGGCAATTTTCGGTATCAAATAATTGTAACTAAGAGTCACTCTGTAGATCTAAAAATATTACCGAGTAGCAAGGAAACAGTTTTAAGGGACGAATGCTAATGTCATAGATTTTCTATCCTCTGCTCGCCATCTAAATTTACTAATTATTTTTTAATTCAGAAAACTGAAATATATGAAACATAAATGAACCAGTTCACATTTATATCAGGGAAACGTATATAAATAAGCCATTTCTAACATAGACTTAAACGAGACTTTAAAGTCTTTTGACGAGAATGATGTAATCTAAAAAATATCGAAAAAGAATCAGGAGTTTTTGTTTCAACAAGAAATGGCTTTAGATTTAGATTAAGCAAAAGTAACTAAATATATGTCTAATTCTGAGTTATAAACGGTCAAGTTCAACAAGTGACTTCTGATATGTTAAAAAAAATGTGAACCGATTCGTATAAGTTTATTATTTTTAAGGGAATTAGAAGAAAATAAGTACGATTGCGAATAAGCTGTTCCTCTCCTTTTCATTGAACTTCATGTGGTTAGTGGGATTCATTTTAATTTCCCCAGGCCAATATCTCGAAAACTAAGTAAGATAGTCATAAATATTTAAGGCAAATATTGTAAGATTTCCAGGGGGTAAAATAGAAGTTATCTAGCCTTTGAGATTGAGACCAATTTTCAAGATCGATTCGAGGTGATTTTGTAAAAAGACAAATTAAGGTCATAGAGAGAAATGGTTTAAGCAAAAATCTATTTTTCTAGTTCGAGATATTGGCCTGGGGAAATTAAAATGGATCACACGGTATATAATTCTTATGCGAGTAGTATAGTTTTATAACATTTTTGTGTATTGTGTATATTTTATAATATTTTGTGTTTTTAATAAAAAAATTAAAACTTTTTTGTACAGACCAATATTATTAAAATATATATAATTTGTACACATGTATTCAGCGTTAACATGCCAATTAGTTAGTTCAATATATTTTGACTAAAAAAAAAAAAATATAAAAAGCCAATTTGTATTACAATTTCATTGCATGCTTTTAGGTTTGATGACACTAAAAGCTTAAAAAAAAATTAGTATAACGCCAATTAGAATTAATAGGGAGCAATTTTTTTTACTTTCCACCGTTGTCTGCAGGTGACATCTACATCTACCATTTTGATAATTTACTCACCCAGTGCAGCAACGCGCAAACGCGAAGTTTTTGTTGTACGCACAAAATGCGCTACTGGTGAATTTGGTGTTATAGGCGTGGCAACAAGAGGTAAAAACTGTTGTTGTTGTTGATCTGATTGTTGTTCTTGCGGTAGCTGCGGTGTTATTATAAGCAGTGATAGTGGCTTTTTTCTAAGTTTTACAATTGGTGGTGCCGTCGTTGGTTTAAGTACTGGCCCTGTTGTTGTTGTTACCGTCGCATTTGTTATTGCAATAGCATTGGTGGTAGTGATATTGGTGATGGGTGTGGCATAGTTTTTATTGTTATTATTATTGCATTTGAAAAGCGTGTGATCATATTTGCGTTGCTGATAAGTTGGTGATTTAATTGCTGTTGCAGAAAGGATTTAAAGGATTTTTTCGATTTTTTTTTAAGTTTGTTTTTTTTTTTTGAAGTGAAAAAGGGATAAGTGCTTATAAAAAAGTTTCGGGTGGTTTTTGAGATAAGTGATAAGTTTTTGTTATATTTGTGCATTTGCTTTTTTTAATTGTATTTTTTTTTTTGTGTTTGTTTAATTTGGTGCTTGTGTAAGAGTTGCCATAGCGCAAAAATAAAAATAAATAGCAAATTAAAATAATTTAAACTTTATAGGGTATGCAGTTTAATGGCTGAAAATTTTATTTGTAGAATTTCTAAAAAAATTTCAATAATAAATATGTTTTACAAATAACAATACAACTAAAACTAATAAGGAAATAATTAGCATAAGCAAAAACAAAATGCATTAATTCAATCATAAATCATGAACGCACATTTTTTCACACCAGTTTCAAATAAAAATTTATATAACGTCATAAAAAAAATTGTTACAATAAAACAAAATATTTTTTTGAGTAATTTGATCAATTCTAAAAAAAAATTTTCTCAGTGCATTCTTACTGAAAATTGATAGTTTAGGAGAAAGAAGTTTATAAAAGGTGAAATTCGGCGTATTTGGTTACTCATCATTTAATTGTTCAAACTCTAATAAATATGCCACTCTTAAAATTGCTGATCTTATAAGAAAAAAGCCCACCTTTTTTTAAAAATAATATTCAACTTTGAAAATAAGTTAAGTTTATTTTTGATTTTCCAAATTGGACTTCAAATTTTTTATTAAAAAAAAAAATAGTTATATCTCACTGAAGCTAAGATGAAACACCAATTGAAAACCTTTTAGATGAAATGTTTTTTATGCAAGCGTTTGCAAGAAAAATTAAGAACATTTTGCCCCTTCCACCTCAGCTCATATTTGTCCAAATGAATTATGTATGAGAAGTACTATTTAAAAGGACAACAACTAGCCCAATATCCAGACATGCCGAAAACCCATTTTTTGTGGTCTGAGGCACTTGAAAAATTTTCTCTACGCTTAATCTTGAGTGGAAACTTTTTTACTGCAAAATTTTCAGCTCTGTAATGCGATGCAATGCAATTCGAAAAAAAATGCGATTTAATGCATTTCTGAGTACAATGTTCAGGGCCCCTGAGGTGGCATACATATATGACCACACACAATTTTACAAAATAATCGCAAGTATTCAAACATTTTTTTTGTAAAATCTCATGTGATTTATATAAGTCTCATGTAATTTTTCTAATATCTCTCGCTTTTTATTAAATTTCATGCGAATCTTTGTAAAAACTTATTGCAGAAGTAAGATAGATTTTTCGTAAAATCATAAATAATTTTTCTGAAAATTTTGTGCTATTCTTTCGTAAAATTTCCAACAATTTTTTGTAAGGTTAACTTCAATTTTTTTCGAATATCTCTTGAGATTTCTATAAGACTCCTTGCGATTTTTTACAAAATTTCATGAGATTTTCATAAAATTACATGTGATTTCTTATAAAATAACAAGCGATTTTTAAAAATTCTCATGAGATTTTTATAAAATTGCCTGCGATTTTTCATAAAATCTCATGAGATTTTTATAAAATTACATGTGATTTTTTAAGAAATCACATGTGACTTTTTATAAAATCTCATTTGATCTTTCGTGAAATCACATGAAATTTTTTTCAATAAATGAAATGAAATTACTCGTCTAATAAAATTTTTCTAAAATTTCGAATTTTCACACACAATTTAACAGAATAATCATAAAGTCTCATGAGTTTTTTCATGTATGTATTTGCAAGTACTTACTTGCACATAGTCACTAACTCAAAGCATTTCTCTATTTTTAATACCAGAACAGTTTTCTTGAAAAGATGTGTGCAAAAAGTCATTTGATGATAAAACATATAAAAGCTTCGACTATGTCCGTATTTTTTTTATGTACATAAAAATAATCTTTTTTTTTGCATAATCAATCAAAGCTGAATAAATTTATTCACAAATACACCTTAATTAAAGAGTAACTTCTATCACAAATTGCATAGAAAAATCTTGATATAATCTACCACAGTAAAAGAAAACAAAAAATTTTGATTAACTGAGCCAAAAAAAAAAAAAAAAAATTCAAAAAAATCAACTTTATCTCACGGTGTCAAATCAAACACACGAAAGAGTCAAAATCTTATTTAAAACGCATGCCATAAAACTTAATTGAATTGTTTGTTGTCTGATTCTTTTTGCCATTAAATTCAAATCGAATAAATTGGCAATAAATCAAATATTTGCATCAAACAAATAAATTTGGCTATGTCAATAAAACATATCATTAAGAGTCAATGAACAAATTTAATGTCACTTAATGCCACATTTTTGATTTGAAAAATTTTCAGAGAAAAAACCATCGAAGTCATGGTATAGTACCACAGTGCAGAAGATAAAGTGTGGAGTAAAATGAAAAAAATTATTTTTACAAATCATAACGGTTTAACATGGTAAAATTTGTGTTCAAAATAAATCAACAGCTTCATAGGCCATAAAAAAGACAATTGCTTTGATTGTCTGCAAGAAGAAACTTGATTTTCTATACTTTTTTACAATTTTAATTTTTTTCTTATGAAATTTACATTTTATTTACACGCTGCTGTTATGCTAAGAAATTAATTTTATTCTTCAATGCATTGACATTTGACAGTTACAAGTTCAAAGTGCGTTTCGATTGTCAATTTCATTGTCAACTGTCATCTGTCACTTTCAATGTTGTGGTCATGCGTGTAAACATTTGATTTCCTAACAAATATTTTCATTCATTAAGGTTTTTTCTATATTTTTTTGTATTACATTATTTAAATTTACGATTAATATTTAAATTTTGAAGTTTTCTCCCAAGGAGAGTTATTTGAATGTTGTACTCATTTGTCATAGATATTTGTATTGCTTTGTGTAATTTTTTTTCACTTTTATTGTTTTTTATTTTATTTACTTTTTATTTATTTTTTTTGTTAAAAAAAATTTTAACATCAAGTTTTGCTCTTTGTATTATTTGCTATTTCTGGTGAATGGTTTGCCTTAGGCAAATATTGACTAAGCTATCTGTCTTTTCAAGCTCTAAACAATCAGCAATAGAATGATTTTCACTACTATTGTTTGCCATACGATACACTGTCCAAAAAGTTTAAAATAAAGTTATTTTTGTCGATTTCGTTTGTATCTCAACCCGGCACAAATCTCATGAATAACAAAATAAATAAAAAATAAATAAAAGTGAAATCGAGCACGCAAGCGATAAATTTCTTAATAGAATAATATCATAGTTGAAAATGTAGCAGATATTTTCTTCAAAAACGAGTTGAAAACGGTAAATTTTTCGATAAATAAATGTATTATTGTCGATATTGTCAATAACTGTTCAGTACAGTGTATGACAAAAAAAAAAAAAAACACAAAACAAAGAACACAAAAACGGCTATAGCCAGTTATACTAGTTTCATCCATTGCTGAATGGAATCATGAGTGACCTATGTTTATCTTTTTGTATAGATTTGTTGAGAACCTATGCAAAAACTGAAACACAGCAAAGCCAAAATTATTTTTTCCGTTGTGTGATAGCTTTGTTACTCATTAATATTACACTTTTCTATGTGAAATCGGAAATATCAGTCTCAAAAAGTCTTCAGAGCATCTGGTCGAAGGTCACTGATGATTCCATTTAGCAAAGGATGAAACGAGTAGGGCTAGCTTTAGTCGTATTCATAATTTTTATTTTGTGTATTTTTGTTTTTCGGTGTTGTTACACACTGTGCTGAACAGTGAACTCAGTTTTAATATAATTAATATTTTTATAATTTAAATTATGATTTTTTTTCTGCTCTGATACACCAAAAAAATAAAAACTAATTGTCGTTTTTAAACGAAACGTTTATGAATTGCCTACGATATAGAGTGCAATAGTTTTCTTTTTAAAATTTTGAATAAAACTTTGGATTTTGTGCCGGGTACGTTCTTATAATATTTCATTAAAAATTGTATAGTTTCAAATTACTTAAAATTTCATAATTGAGTACATATTTTACTTTGAAGTATCGCCAAGTCATCTTAGCAATATTTTTTTTTATGATTGCAAAAAAATCAACGAATGATGTTTTCATGGAATTTTGTTTTCATAATTTTTTTTTTTTCACGATAAATATGTTTTCATAAAGAAATTTTAGCTCATTTTAAGGTCCGCCATAATTAAAAGACAAACGATTTTGCATTCGACAACGAAGTAGGAGAGTTGAACTTGCAATGAAGCACAAGCAAATTTTTGAATAAATAAAAAAGAATCCTGACCAGAAAGCGAACCGGGGTTGGGTATATTTATATTTATGATTTATTGACTTTGCTTCCTGTTATTTTTTATTAAATTAAAATTGAAATTCGCAAGCAAAAGCATTTAACCGATAGCAAATTTGCCGCACATTTGCAGGCGAAGAACTTTTGCAAAATTTTGCAAAATGTACGATAAGTCTACAGCGCCTTTTTGGCTGCAGCATTTTTCTGAATCTTTTTTCTTGAAATATTCGGAACAGTAATTTTTTTAACATAAGAAGTTCTAGAGACAATTAAAGTTAATAAATCTTTTAATTTCTTGGCGAAACACAAGCAAAAAAAGACAGTCTTGATTTCCAAAAACTCTAAGAGCCTACGTATACATGCGACTAAATAGTTGTGCGACTGACTATGATTGTGGTTATTCCATAGAACGCTGTGGAGACTATTGTAGCAATAAAAACATTTAAGCTATTGAAAAAAATAGCAATGATCGCAATACCGAAAATTTTTATATTTTTAATACATTTAAGTACTGCCAGCCACACTTGATTCAGAAAGTGTTGCAAATCAGGCTTTCAGATTTTGATTGCAAATAATTTTTACATACATAGTTATAATAAAAATTAATTATTTTTAAATAAAATTGCGGTTCAACTTCGTGAATGACAACGATTAAAAATGATAATGCCATAGGGCATTAAAACAAAATCAAAAGTAAATTAATATTTCAGTGAAAAAATTTCATTAATTTTTTATAATTTCATTAATGACATTTTACTTGAAGCCTTGTAATGACCTTGAACCGCTCTGAAGTCCATATTATATAATAAAAACATTTGCAAGTTCCTATGGTATTTTCTTAAGTCGCAAAAAGATAAAGTTGCTAGCGGCGCATAAATAGCACAAAATATTGAAATTTTAAAGTGTTACATTTATTTTGTTCCAATTTGAAAAAGTAGCTCATAACTAAGCTATTTAATATTTATACATTATTGATTCGGCTGCAGAAGAAATATAATAGGAGAAAAGGCTGCATTGTATGACTTGATGTGCTATTTTTGTGACCACACGTCAAGATATTATGTAAAGCAAAAAGAAAAGATATAATAAATTTTGCCAAATAAAATTATTTGAGAAAAAGTTCAATAGATCGCAACAATTTTCCATACTTACAAAGCTGGGAAATTAGCGAATTTCATAAATATTTCTTAAATATTAATTTACATATAATGGGTATAGTTTCGATGACTTTTGCATCGTTAATTTTTTACATCGATTATTTTCTGTCCCACCCAACTTGCTGTAAAAAATTATTTTATCCCAAAACTTTATTAGTAAAAAACTAAAAATATGGCAACACAACTTCTAAAACACAAACACACAAATTGCCTAAGTCTAAGGAAAAACTCAGGAAAATATTACAAAAAAACAACAACAACAAAAAGCATTAACACAACAAACATTAGAAATAACAACAAATAAAGAAGAGTAAACAAAATTTTGAAAGAAAACACTTGAAAAAAGTAAAAGAAAAACAAGCGCGCACAACTTGAAAGAAAACATCATAACGCGGGAGAAGAAAAGAAGAAAAACCAGGAATAGGCGCGGCGGTAAGGATGATGATAAAAACTCACCTGAAACGATGTTGGCAACCGTGCTGCTGCTGCCGCTGCCCACCGCAGTCGAATAGTTGGCAACCGTGGCAGGAGGTGTCGTCGTGCACGGTGCTGCTGAGTTTGTCATTACACTTGGTGCCAGTGGTTTAACAGAAGGAACAACGTTCGTGGTGGTGGTGGCGGGAACGCTGACTGTCCCAATGTGATTACCATTAGCGGTGGTGTCGACGGCGCCTTGCTGCAATGAAAGTGAATTGTGTTGCTCATGCGCTGCCAACTCAGAAACCGGTAAAATTGGCAAAGTTGTCGCTGCAACGCTGTTTTGTGGCACTGGTGAAGGTGATGCTGATGAAGAATCGCTGTGATGTGATGAAACGGCACCGCCGCTAACACGAGTAGGAGTGTTGCGATTGGGGCGAGTTATAAATCTGCAAAAAGAGAAATGAATTTAATTATTTTTTTTTTTTAGTTTCTCCACTTTCAGTAAGAATAATCTTAAATATTGAAATGAAGTGAATTGCAGCTGTTGAATACACAAAACAGCTGCCAGCGGGCACAACACCAGAATAAGAAAATGAAAAAAAAAAAAACAACAAAACACAGTAAACACAAAAAATGCGCGCCACACAATAAACAACGCAGAGGGTTAAAGTGTATCTTTGAGATACGCACGTCTAAAAATAACAGTAAATGCGCAATATTTGCTACATACTTTTTTCTTTTAATTCCGCGTATCTTGCAACAGAATGCGGCAGTATAGGGCTCTTAATTTTTCCTTTGTTTTCGCAACAAAGTTAATAAGAACAAACAACCGATTGAATAAAAATATAAACGTGGTACGAATGAGCGAACGCACGACCGTTGTATCTGTAGCACAACAAATGTATCTGTCAGATCGAATCGCGTAAAAATCGTGTAACTCGTGCGTAGCGTTTTAATCCGCTATATCTATCCATACGCCACAAAACGCGTTTAACAACTGCAGTAGAAACCTTCGTTTTGCCACAGCTGACTTCCACTATGGCTGGCTGGCTGCCTGACTGGCTGGATAACTGGTGAGCGTACGAGCGCTCAGCTACTCATGTAAACAAAGATATTGCGAGTGTTTGGTATCTATGAGATATAATGTACAGTGGTGCGAATATAAATTTTTGAAAGAAAAAATGTCTACGCGTGCAGATTTCGCAATTTAAAAATTAAACTACATTTTTTAGAAAATAAATCATAGTAGTACCTATCGATCGACTCTTAACGATAATTTGAAAAGTTTCGAAAGCTTTAGAATTTTTGAATCTCTTCAATACTGGTAATTGAACATCTTGTCAGTTTTTTTCAAACTAACGAAACAATCAAAAAACATTGTTTTTTCGAACTTAATACTTCACATGAATTTCGGGCCGCTGAGTCTAAACTAACGTGATCAGATATTTTTCGGCAAAACGTGGAATGGCAAAAAAAATCCATCAAATTTTCGATAAAATCCTAAAATTTTTCGGGAAAAGTTGATAACCTTTTTTTTATTTATTTTGGTCCTCACTTTCGCATTCAGAAAACCTTAGTAATATCAGATATATTTGAAAAGTGCTTATGATATAATATAATATATATATGTAGGACATTCCAAATCAACCGAGACAGAGGTCTGCCCAAAATTGAGCGCATTGTGGCACCGCCCACTCAAAACAAATATCTTTACTCATGATTCAATCCATCTGCATTCCAAATCTAAGCAAAATCGATGATGCGGCTTATTCGAGATAGCGTTTTTTCCCTTTAAGGGCGGTACTACGCCCCATTAAAGAACTCAGAGCTTACAATTATCTTTCTTATAATTCAGTTCATCTCCAAATCAAATTTCATTAAAATCGGTCCATTAGTTTAGCCGTGAAAGCTTATTTTCTCGTTAGGGACGTGGCACCACCTACTATTGAAAAAAAGTATACACTGCACTTCGTCTCTTTACAACCTTTCCAACATAAAAATAAAATTAATCATTGATGTTTCTGGTTATTTACCAACTGCCTATTTATACATAGATATCTATGTGTAGACTCCGCTAAAAAAAAAATTCGAAAACATCCGTTCTCATATGAAAGCTCTTGAGCATACGAAGATTTTGAGACCTTAAACCTGCCTGACCTGACCTGCACTTAATTTTGGGCAGACCTCTATCCCAGTTGACCGACCTGGAATGCCCCATATACAGTGAAATTCACCCATAACCGGACACCCACCGTCGCAGTATTTTTGTCCAGTTATTGGAGCGTCCGGCTATCGGAATTAATTTTGTATGGAAAAGTTAGTGAGTGTCGCTGAAATATGTCCAGTTATAGGAGCTGTCCGGCTATGGGGCCTGTCCGTAATGGGGAATTTCACTGTACATATAAAAATATTTCATAAAATAATAAAATGAGATGAAAACACGGACGGCGCGAAACGGAAAATCAAAAACACGAACTTTTCCCGCGAAACGTGGATCACATGGTCACGTTAGTCTAAACCCTTTGCACTTATTGACCTACCACCTTGGAATTTTTAATTCGGTTTTGATATTTATTTGTTTTGCTTAAAGGATATCTTATGTATTTCGATAGGACTAAGCAGGTAAGAAAATCAAAACAAATCGAAAAACCAATCAGAAGAGGTGAGTGCTTGCAAATAAATCGCAAATAAAATGTTTCACAAGTTGCAGCACTGGAAGTTTATTGCATTCGGAAATTTATATGATGATCGTTTCGAGTGCACTCATGCAGAGTTCTATGTTTATCATCCCAGCGGCAGATCGATGAAGCACTCTGGTTTTTCATGTATAAAAAGCTATACCCTTTGTGTTGTATGTTTCACAAATGAAATTGTTACTATGATATTTTGTTTATTAGCTTGCTGGCTACCAGTTTTGTATATGGAGCTGTAGGCAGTCTGCTTGCTGGCTGCCTGCTTTGTATATGGAGATGTAGGCAGTCTGCTTGCTGACTGTTTGCTTTGTATATGGAGATGTAAGGGGTCTTGCTTGCTGGCTGCCTGCTTTGTATATGGAGCTGTAGGCAACTCGCTAAACTATACATGCACTTAGTAAGCGATGTTTTAAGGCATTTGCCTTTTTTTTGTTACACATTGTATATAGTCATGTAGGCAAGCTGCCTATAAAGCCGCCATCTCTTTGTTAAAAGAATTTGCATTGATGGCTGGAGTTGTGAGCATTACTGAGTATAAATATTCATCGATGTTGTTTATAACATATTTGCCGCTGGGAATCAAAAAAATGTTAAATAGAGAACAAAGATTTTTTCCTTTTCTATTTCCGAAATATTTAATGTAATCTGTCCACTGTCCAACACGCGGAAAGCGACTCATTTTTGTCAGATACTAGTTTTGAACAACTTAGAGCGTAAAGGCAACAGCAGCAGGGGATACCATGTTTTTTTTTTTTTTGATTTTTTATTTCTTCAACAAAGGAATGGTACATTTGTATTGGTGATAATTTTGCACTACCAAAGCAACTAAGAGATAGGGATTTTTTTTTTTTTGCTTAAATAGCAATATTACAAATGAGAAGGAAAACGCAACAAATTTTTGTTACATTTAACTAACTAAAACAACGCTAACAGCGTTTAAAGAAGCAAAAACAACAGCAGCAGGTAGTAGCAGCGATAGTAATAGCAACAATTCAACAGATACTTCATCATTTCCTCGTAACTGCGCTACTTTACTCATTTTTTATTTAATTTTTTTTTATTTTTTTTTTTAATTTATTTTTTTTTAATTTATTTTTTTTTTAATTTATTTTTTTTTTTTTCTTTTTTTAAATTTGTCAGTTGTTTTGTTTCTGTCCACAGGTAGCACCACTAAAAGCAAAGCACAAAGGCACAAAAGGCTGCTGTTTTTGATTTTTTGTTGCTACGGGGTTCTTTTCGGTACGCCTGTCAGTTTTTGAGTCTTCGCCTGAGCGCAAGTTTCAGTGTCTGAGTTATAGTTTGAGTTGATTTGATTATTTTGTTTGAGGAAAAAGGAATTTTCATAAATTAATTTTAGGAATATTTTATGAATTTCCTTTTATGTTGATTGGACTTTTAATTCTGTTGGTATGATCATGATGGTGGCGGTTGTTGTTGTTGTTGAAGTAGATTTTTTCATGTCGTTTTTGTTGTTGCTGTTTATAATTTAGCTGTCATTGTCATCGCAACTGTTGACGATTTCGGTAAACATTTATACATAATTAATTTGGCTAATTTGAAAATTGAAACAGCAGCGGGGCTGAGTTGTTGTGGCTTCCTCGAAGACTCGATTATTATTATGTAAAATGTCATGTAAAAGGCAGGAGCCTGTTAGGAATTCAAAAATTTTTGAAATAGTCGGAAATTGTTACATAGAGTATTTGTTTAAGGAAAAAAAGGTCATTTGAACTTTTTCCCGCACACAAATTCAAGTTTTTACAATTTATGAATTAATTTTCACTATTGGCCTTCAAATTTTTCACAAAAAACATTTCATTTTTAGCATTTCAGGAAAAATTATTTTTTGTTTTGATAAGGACAGGAAATAATTCTGTACGACTTGGTAGCCCTATGTGATGTACTGTTGTCAAGTAAAAAGTTTTTCTATTCTGAATAGAATTTGAATCAGGTTTTAAATTGGAGTACTAAGTGGAAAAAAAAAGCAAAGTGAGAAGATTTCGTTTTTCTGTTATAAATATTTTAAGATTTTTCAAATCGTACTTCCCTATCATCATATAGTCCGGGAGCTCATAATGCAAAGTACTTGAATATTTCATTTTGCAGGCAGTTCTAAAAAAAATATTTGTCAATATATCTCTGAATGCTGATTGTACCATCCGTTAACTGAGAAAAGACGGGGATAAGTGCGGCGATGTTCCAAACATATCAAATATTGTTATAAAATAAATATTTCATTGTTGCTTAAGATTTTTGTGCAGTTGTTGTTTATCATATGAATATGGAAAAAAAATTATATTTCGCTAGTTCGTTGGCAGGGGCTGATAATGTTAATTAGCGAATAAATTTCATTCGCTAAATGATTTTATTGTGTTTAAAATTTGTTAATGCAACAGGTTTTTGACTATTATATGGTCATCCAACGGAATATATCATTTTATATCAATTGAAAAACGCAATATAAATTTTGCGGTTAGTAATGAAGTATAATTATCCGCCTCCGCTATGGTATGGTTATTCTATTGATGCAATTCTTCATCACGTTTCCGTGCTTGAATCGTTAGTAGAGCATTAGTATAAATTTTATCATTAATATAGATCCAAAGAAAGAAGGGTGCTTAGTCGCAAGATCTTGGCGGCCAATTAAAGTCACCATTTCGAGAAATCAGACGTTCAGGAAATTTTCCACGCACTAAAGTCCTTGTTTCATTTTGCTGAAAATCATTCACGTCGATAGCATTAATTTAGGACAAAAAAGTTAATCAACATTGTTCAGTAACGGAATCCATTCATTGAAAAGGTCGTACCAGCATAATTTCTGAAAAATTATGGCCCAATTACACCGCATCAAACTGTCACTGACCTCACCGGACGAACAAAAGTTGAAGTCTTCACATCACTATGCTGCCTCAGACGTTAAAATTTATCGATTCAATTCACTAGAGCAGTGGTGGGAATGGAAATCTAACAAAAGGGCAACAACATTAAGCAATAGCAATAAAAAATTTAAAGTTTTTTTTTGCTGTCATTTCCAAATTCGCTAACAACACAAAAAAAAAAACCAAATTGCACTACAAACAAAAACAATTGCTACATTCGTCAAGACACAATGCGGCGCCGTCGCTTATGCCTTTGTGTTTTGTTTTTGTTTTCATTTGAATTCAAGTCAACGCTGTGCCTCGATAGCGTTGAAATTCTGCGAATTTTTTAGGCAATTAGGGCGGATAGGGACACTACGTGCCCACCACTGCACTAGAGCTCTGCTAGTAGGCGTTTGATGACGACCAAAAGTAGTACGAACTTTACGAAACGGTTCCGCGATATTTTCACCGTTTCTAAAAAGATTTTTTTTTATTTCAGCACATTTTGTGAGTGAATATCGAACAGTAGAGTTTCTACTTTATATCAAAATAAAAGAATTACTCCTTTTTACAAAAATATTATGACGACCCTATATTAGCAAAAAATCATAGTTATTGCAGGCATGAATTATGAAGAGATTCGATAGTTCTTGAGATACTATGCATTCAAGCTTTAAATTTTGAATGATGCCACGCCCCCAAAAAAGTATTGACGAACATTTATTTTTATTTTATTTTAATATTTATACTTTGATACAAAATCTTCCCCAGTTTTAATTTTACGCTACAGTACTAATTGGATACATATGAAAAATATATTATGCGATATATACTTGCATGTGAAGAACAATTTCACATTTTTCCCATCAAAGTTACATAGTCTTCTCAAACTAATCGTACCCAACCAGCGACTTGATACTCAAAAAAAAGGTCACAGCATTTATGCATAAAAATTAAAGCTTTTCTTTACCTCTAAAGAAAAAGCAACAACTGTATACAAATAAAAACAATTAAATACCCAACGTATGCCATTAAAGGTGATAATAAGATTGATGGATTCCAATTATAATTTAAAAGAGATGAATGATAATAAGAAACGAACAAAAAAAAAGTAGCTACAAAGCTGACCAAATTAAAATGAGATGACTACAAAATGACATGGTAATATGGTAGAAAATTATGCATAAAAGTGAAAAAAAAATAAAAAAAATTAATAAATGAGTTTTCTAATCCAATTGATTAATGCAAAGCTTATGAATTCGTCACAAAAATTACAGGTTTGTGGCAAACAATGATATCTATTACTTAAATGTTACTTTCCCCAAATATACTAATGAATTCATCTAAAGTTTTCCACACACACAAAATTATCAAATATTTAATTAAGAGAAATGATGATTATATTTTAAACATAATAATCATGTTAATCTTTATAGTTAACAAAAACTGCAATATTATTATCATAGTTAACAGAAACAACAACAAAAATAAGGAAAAGTGAAAAAAATGCATCAACAACAGTTTTGTAGCCATGGTTAAATATTTTAACGGTTAGGGTCAGGGGCATAAAAAAAAAATAAATAATGAATGCAGATACTAGTGAATTGAGAGCTTAATACTTCAGATATGTTATACAAAGTATCGAGACAGTATCGTTTTGAAGTAAATGATATGGGAGTTACAAAGTTTGAAAGCAGAGAGATTTGGTACGTCCAGATATGAAAAGTGATAATCGAAGCTCAACAAAGTTACAGAGAATTTTTATGTTAAGAATCTTTCGGCGAGTATAAAATCCTAGAGAGTGCAGTGAATTTGGCAGAAGCCCAATGAAATGATGCAAATTTAAAGGAAATAAAAGGAAAGTAATGCTTAGAAAGTATCTTCGCATAAAATTGAATGAATTGAAAGATATATGAAATAGTACTGAAAACAATATAGCATTACGAGGGTGGGTTGAAAATTTATCAGCTTAGGCAAAAAAACAACACTTTTTCGGGTAAAACTTAATATATTTCTCAACATAATCTCCCTTGAGCTCGATTAACTCAATCCAACGGTTCTTCAATTTCATAATACGATTTATCGAACTCCTCATTCGTTTGAAAGATGACCTTTTCATTTGGATTTATATCTCTTTCCATTAAGCTATTTCTTTAGGTTTAGCAAAGATAATAATCACAGGAAACAAAATTTTGGAAAATATGGTGGGTGAGATGTCAATTCGTAGCGCAATTTGCATAATTTTGCCACGGCGACTGCGCTCTTTTATGGAGGTGCGTTGTCCGTTGTCGACGAATCGATTCAACAGCTCCGAATAATACTGTCCCGCGATCGTTCTACTTTTTTTCAAAGTGTTCGATGTGAATTATGCCAAGGGCATTCTAAGAAACAGTCGCCATTACCTTGTCAGCTGACAAACCCATCTTGACTTTCTTTGGTCTCGATCCACCAGGAGAAATCCACTACTTCGACTGTTTCTTAGTCCCGATGGAAGTTCGATGATTTATATTCTGCCAGTTTGATGCAATATTTAACGATCTTTCATTCGGCGCCAGGATGTTATAGAACTTCCTCTACTGGGTATCATTTTTCGAAGTGAGAACGCTACCAAAGTAACAGAACGATCTTATTGTTGTCGTACATGCTAAAATTTGGGGGAAGCATTCTCGTTGATTACTTCAACTTTCGTCCAACAGTGGCTACCTGAACGCTGAGTCAATATCATAAGCCAATTGCTTCAGATTCCCAGTAAGAGTTCGATTTAGAGTATCGTCCAACACGTATGTATGTATGTCTATGGCATCCTAGACTGGTAAAATGGTAAGTCCATTTGTGGTTAGTCCATAAAAAATTCATACGAAGCCATTTCGAATTCAGAAAATTCTATTTGATAGAATAAAAGAGACAAAAAAAAACCCTCAAAAGAGAGAGACAAACGTTCATTTATAAAAAAAAAAGAAATTAAGTCATTGGTCCGGGCAGCCACATTCAAAAATTGGACCGAACAGGAAGCTCAGCAAAAAAATATATTAAATTTTGATCCGTTCCAAAAACGCAAAGAAATTTTATGATGTTTTAAAGGCTATTTCTTATATGTTTTTCAGCATAATACATGCTAACATTGCTCTTTAAATGCTCTTTTAATGCTCTGTTAATGCTCTTTCACTGCTCTGTTAGGTCAATTGGTTTGTATCTCTGCATAAAAATGTTAAGAACTCATAAGTCGGTCTATAAGTAAAACGATCTTACAACAGACACATATTTCTGTTAAATTTCATGGAACTTTTTTTTGACATCTGAGAGTAGGAAGGACATCACTCTGCTTTCAAGAATTTTAAATTTCAAGTATAAAAAAAAAAATATATATTTTTAACCCCGAATTTCAAATGCTTTTGATTATGCTATTGGATTTAAACCTAAACCAACTTTTGTCAAAATTTCCTTCATATAAGGCACTTTGTTGAATTAACACTCCTCTGTTAAAGCGCTGTTAAGTCAAGTGGTTCTTGCCTTTGCTAAGCTTATTACGAACTCATTTCGATGCTAGTAAAAAACTAATAAAGTAACGCTGTAGCACATTGCAAATATCGAACTTCAAGAAATTATATGATATACATATTCAGCGTTTGCCGATATACTGTTCATCGATACATTGTTTCTGTCCAACTGACAAACACACCTTTTTCAGACATGCCACTCGAACCATCATAGGATAAAAAAGCAAGAATAATACAATGTTCGCTAGTAAAAAAAATATAAAAAATAAAAACTCCGTTTCTTTCGAATGCAAATGTGAATATATAAAAAAAGTAACAAAAAATACCTAGGCTTTATGGAATTTTATAGTATAAAAAAATACAATGAAACGCAACAAAACAATGAGTACCGCCCGAATGGCTTGTTGGATAATTGGCAAAACAAAGCCCATCAGCATATTATACAGGATCATAAAACAGTAGCATAAAATTCAGGCTGTTATAGGAAGGTGGCACGGAATACGGAAATATCATGACATCTTTATGCAGGTGAAAGCTTTTAAAGTCTGTACGCGTATTTATTAAACCGGATGTAGTAAAAAACACATCATATAAATCCGCATATATCGACTGACTTTTGCGATTAACAATCCGCCGTTCGCTTATCTTATAAATAAATTATGAACCAAGTTATTCGTACCTCTGATTGTCACGTTAACTATTCAATAGCAAAAAAATAGATAAAAATGTAAAAAATATTAATTTTATATTGAATGCACTAAATTTATGCAAAGCCAACTGGTAAACGTTAACCTGATCGTTATACGCACTATCAACGACGTTATTATCATGATCATCATAAACGTCATTAACAATTTATTGCATAGAAATTATACACTAATTTTTTTGATTGTAAAACATGAAATGAAAGTGGAATTTTTCCAATGAGGTTGTGGTGTCTCAGAGAGCAGCTGAAAAACTTGAATTTGATTCCGATTTAATTTTTGTGTGCATCTCGGGTGGAGTTGTAAAAATGTCATCTGATTGGATTTTACTGCAGAGCTATAAAAACGAAATTTTTACTTATGAGAGCTGGTTATGAATAAGAATCCAGACAATTTAATTTAATACTTTTAAGACTTCACAAGAGTTAATAAGCTCGAATTCCTAAGAAAACTATAGCGTTTTGTATAAGAATATTTTCTGTTTTAGAAAAAAATTAAAGCCGAAATTTTGGAGCTTGTTTACGGGAACACTCCTATCTATGAAAACGCACAAACAAATGATAAATGACAATTTGATTAGTGTTGAAGTCTGAAGTCCCTCAATAATCGTACCTGAATCGACGATTTGAACCCGACATTTGTTTCAAAACAACATTCGAAATTTTAACTGTTAATATTGCATATTAGCTTTAGAGCTACGTAAACACAAATAATAAATACAAATTAATTTATACTTTTATTTCATGATAGTTTTGACATGTAATTTGTATTCAAAATATTTATATCGCATGATATATTTAACTTATTTTTATCACATAGTTTTATTATCACATGATATTTTTATCGCATGATATTTTTATCGCATGATATTTTTATCTCATGATATATTTATGTTTAAAATATGGTATTTGTATCACATAGTTTTATTATCTCATGCTATTTTTATGGCATGACATTTATATTATTTGATATTCTAGTCACACTAATAATATTCTCTAGTTCTAGTGCGTAGAGCCCGAGCAAATGCTCTTTAACTTTTTTGATTCCGAAATCGCTGGTACGTTTTGAATTTTGATACATTCTTTTCTATAATGTCATACGGAAGGTTTTACAAAAACGCTGATCGACAAATTAATTTAGCATAATTTCTGAGAGTATAGTCTATTTATTGGCAAAAATAGAAGCATAGACCGGTTCAGTGTGCTCTCAAGGGATATGATTCGTATGCATTTAGCAACGCAGATCGGACATTTGATTTAAATAGTTGTTTTTTGATTGATATTTTAATTACATGAGATAAACATTTTCTATAAAATTTGATATTGTAAAATTTTCATCTCGTAAGTTTGAAATGTCATGAGATTTTCATTTCAAATGATGTTATCCAACCAGTTTTTATCGCATTGGGCTATTCAAGTTTCACTTTTCTAAACTGTTGAGATAAGACTGAGATTTCAATGATACAAAACAGCGAAGCAAATACTTAATAGACGATTTGTTTTAAAGGTACGCACTACATTCAACATGAAAGCCTAAATAATTCAAAACCAAATTTGTGGTAATTAAATGACACAATCTAATGGTCCATTTAATACCTAACTTAGCTGACATTTTAGGAAGCAAAGCGAGAATGTAAAGCAACTAAAAATGCCAACACAACTTACCTTTTGGCACCGCTCGTATGACTCAATCCACTCAAACTGGAACACTGTTGCTCTCCATCGCTGCCTGCGCTACCGCTTCGTATAGCAGTGGGTATCATACTTGGAGGTCCATCTGCATTTCGACGCTTTTCATCACGCAAACGTCGCTGTTGCTGGTGGCCACCAGAACGAGAACTCATCTCTTTTTTAGGTGACAACGGTGATGTTGAACTGAGGCGCATGTGTATTGGCTCTACATAAAGTTTGGTCGGTATATCGAGGTTTAACTCACTGGTTGCTTGTTGACTGTTGGTCGTGCTACTACTAGCTAATGCGAGATCGGGTGAACAACATTGGCTACTACACAACGGTAGGGGCGAATGATTCGAGGGATGAAGCGAATGAAGCGGTGAATGATAATGATTATAATTTATATGATGATTTCTAGCATTGATTTGTTGTTGTTGTTGCTGTTGCTGATGAAGCATTTGCTCACTAGCTTTATGTTTCAAGAGGGAAGCTTGCGTTGCGGCCTCCTCTGCTGAATGACTAGAAAAAGTTAGGGCATTTGACTTGGTAGACTTATGCGCAGCCGATTTGTATGGTCTAATGTATGGTTTTAAAATCTTGAGATCTTGATCGTCATCGGTATCATCGTCCGCCAGATCATGAATGAGAATCGATGCAACGTTATTCTCTTTTTTCTTTTTTGAATTTATGGAGGCGTAACGCGTATGCGAGGAACGTTTTGTATAATCGTGGCTAGACGAATTGGAGTCGCGATGTTCTCTACTTGTTGTAGTGGAGTTTGGAGTTTGCCTGACCAAAGCAGGACTCTCGATACTTTTTACACTCATATTATCGTGGGTTTTACTATTGTTATTGTTGTGAGTTTTGTTAACGTTATGTACGTTGTTGTCGATATCGTTATTGTTGTTGTTGTTGTTGGCGTCGTCTTGTCTATACGGTACTTCTATCGATGAAGCGGAAGAATCTTCGTCGTTTGTTGTTGTGCCGATGTCGAGCCCTTTTTCTTTGCATATTATTTCATAGAGGGCGCTAATGGGACGCGATTCGCTACGTACGCGCACAGCACGTTTACGATTGCTGAATCGATGTGGATTACGACTAGTTCTACCGGATGCAGGTGTTGTAGGGGGTGTAACGGTTGCAGCTATACGTTCAACCGTCTGGGAAGAAACTAAAGGTGATGGCGATGGTTGAGGGACTGTTTCGATTTCAGTTCTGGTCTCTGTCGTCAATGTCTGTGGTTTTTTTAAATTAATGCACGAATAGACGACGTTACTACCATCGGGTTGGTTTGTGTATTGGGTAAAATTATTTAAATCACCTTTTATAGGGTTCACACACGTTGGTGATGACCTCACGTAGGGTTCTAAACTTTTTCGCTGCCGCTCGTTTCCCACGGAGCCGCCACGAAAAAAAGCTCCCGACGTTGACGGGTGATGTTGCCTTAGCACTGGTGGTGTCTTTGGCGAAGTTGTTGTTGAACTCTTGTTTGCGATTGGTGGTGGCGCTACTGTTGCAGTCGTTGTCTTGGGAAAAAAATGTTCATCAGCTACCAATTTTGATGGTGTATCATAGACACTTTGATAGTTTTCGTTTAGGGCAGCAACATCAGCTGCGTCAGGTAGGTGTATACGTAAGTGAACGTCCGTGTAATAAGCAGGTGTAGTGTGATGTCGAAAATGTGGATGTTGTCCTTGATAACGGGTACTTGATTTATTACTGAGGAGTTTCGAAGATTGAGTTGGTTGTTGTTGTTGCTGGCAGCTCGTATTATTGGCAGTGGCTGATGTTGAGGATAAGTTGCTAGATGCTGAATTATTTTCCAAATCGACGTTTTCTGATGCGATGGATTCTGGAAGAGATGGAAAGAAAAAAGAAACATAAGTATGGAAAATAAAAAATTTGGTTATTTAGTGATATAGTTAGTTTCTCTTAAAATTTCGTTTATACGATATAAGTTGATCACGGGATTTTGGCTGGAACTGTTCAATATCCCGTAAGAATAACATAAGCAAATATTTGGAGAATTATGATTTTGGAGGTACGGAAGATTCGAGGATAAGATTTAGTTACCTACTTCATTGGGGCCAAGCAGAGTTTAAGCTCTTTTGATTACCTCTAGGGGCATTTCTGCAGTACAGTGGTATATGTTTCAATAAATAGTTTTATGAGTCAGCTCAGAAATATCAACAATACATTAAAATTAAAGATCTAAGAACGGTCAAAATTCTGAGACACTTCGTAAGAAAGATGTATAAATTCATTAGCGGACAAGCCAACAATAAACAAACTAACTCACAATGCTACCGACAAAAATACTTAATATCATATGAATAGTAGTTGGTAGTTTCATAGAAGGTAGGCGAAGGTGTTGTTACACTGCTCAAAACTTTTTGCACAAACTACCTATCATAGTTGATATAAAAGAAAAACATTTCGATAGCAAAAAAAGTTTTTCAGAAAAACAACCATAATCTCCACCCAAAGAGCTTGTAGCATAATGGGCTTAATTAAATATATACTGACATACGACAAAAAAAATTAAAGACTTGGCAATAGATATTTGAAAGACAATGAATGATGTCTATTAACAATATGGTGCTTTTTTTTTCGGAACACTCATGTACCTAAGAGCTTAAAATGCCAAAGATCACAACACATTAATGCAGAGGATTAATGTCACACAATAAGCCAGTCAATGCCAATTAAACACGAATGAGTGTTGAAGGTGTTCAGGCAAAGAAAGAGGGACATCACAAAACAGTGTCAATTAGAGCTTAACAATAGGGTCGATTAAACAAACATAAGAGCCAGAATGACTTGCATGAGTTGTAGAATGGCACTTGTATAAACAGTGCTGTGCAAAATATATTCCACTGAAGAAATAAAGAACATGAGTAATCAGAGAGGCAGTTTTTTGATATTTGAAAATAATAAAGTGTTTTATAGTTTTTGGTTTTGCACAGCACTGTTTATAAAATGCTTGTTCTAAGAATGATTTCAAAACAATTCAGTTTTAAATGTTTCGGTAAATTTCTTATTCATAAAACAACAAGATACTTATGTATGCTTCTTTTAACACAAAACATATGCAACATATAATAAATTTTTTCATTTGTTATTGGCCTAAATTTATGTACAACACAACCCACATATCACTGAAAGATATCCGAATGAAAAACTTAAATAAAATTAAAATAAAATACATTTGCTAAATTCACCCTGACACTTGTAAGTTCTCAAAAAAAAAAATAAAAGTAAAAATAGTAAAAAGTATTAATGAGGGATAAAAGCAAAAAAATGAGGGCAAGCACTTCAGAATACATGTGGGGGATGAAATATGTGAAACGTAAGGTGGTGGCCGAAAGAAAACAAGATTCTTGGCATGTATACTTTAGCACCTGCAGGTTGTTAAGGTAACAGCATTTTTGAGAAAATAAAGAAATTGGTACAAAAATTAACTTTAAAATTACATGCTATTTTGATACTGACAACATTTTGGCGCTTAAGAAAATTTACAGCAACAGAGTAGATATGAGTGCAATGCGAAATAAATCGATTTATAACGTAGAGAAAATTGAAAAATTTAATTGTTTGTTGTGTGTTACTAATAAATTAGTTATCGGTGAGTTTTTGAAAAATTTCAGTTTTCGAGATATTCCCAAAAAACCATTTCTTGTGACCATTGATTCGGAACTCTCACAAAATATTGAGAGCTGGTGTGTGAAATGAAATTTTATCAATGTTGAATGTTTTATGTTTCTGTTGTTGTTTACGTTTATTTATTTAAAATAAGTCTTTTGAAATCTTTATGACGACTAAAAACTTTTGCTACTTTTATTTACTTACATATATAGTATAAACTAAAGAGAATGCTATTATTGCTGCACCAAAATTGTGTACGATTGGAAACGTTGTTTTTTATTCGATTGAATCCACATGCACCATGTTTAGTTTTGAAAGGTCGGACAGCTTTAATTTGTTCCTATCTGATTAACCTTCAGCGTCATGTTAATATTTCTCTGTTAATGCTCTGTTAAATCTCTAAGAATTCAGATGGTTTGTGTCTTTGCTATTTAAATATGGAATTTGACTTTACGCTCTTAAATTAAATTATGCACATAGTTTTAAAACTTTGCTTGTATAAAAAGAAGCTACGCCTTCATCCCGCCTATTTTTTTTCGCACAAGTCCCACGAGGAATAATTGAAAAAGAAACAAGCGCACCAAATTTCAAATCATATCAATTCGTTTATTTGTAATTTTCACTAGACAGACAGATAGTCAGATAATAGGTGAATATGGCTCCGATTTTTGCAAAAAAAAAATTTATTATTATTTATTTTTTTGACAGCAGACTTTTGAAGCCAACGTCAATATATTTCTTCTAGAATCAGAATTTAAGATTTCGACTTTGTGACATAAAGATCAAAGGTCATAAAAATGATTTTTTGTTATTTTCTCGCTACTTATTATCTGGTCTGAACAAGAGTTAGAAATAAGCCATTTTTGCATAACAAGCTTCAGTGCATTGATCACGCAATTTAAACCGCTTACATGACATTCAATGTCAATAAAAAAGTTAAGACAACTTTTTACGTATGACCAGCTCTTTTCATGATATAAGTACTATAGCGTCATAGTAAAATAATGTTAATCACAGGTGAGACTTTTGACTTCGAATATCATGCAAACGGTTGATCTTTACTTTAACTTTTTTCTAGAAAATTGTACTATTTTTGAGCGCTTTTAGAGGAAAACTTTCCCGAAAGTTGTCATATAATTTTCTTCATCTATCACTGCGACTGAGTCCCCTACTGCGGTTGTCGATTATCAATAGATAAACGCTTTTTTTCTATTAGCGATTTTGTTTGGTATTGTGTTTACCGATCACAATCGCTGTTTTGATAGATAAGATTTTTTTTACTTTAGTAGATATTTCTTTATTTTTTAAATTTTTCACACAAAATATTTCAAACTGAATGAAACTAAACGACTGTCTCAAGAAAAATAATAATATTTCAAGTCGCAATTTTTTCTATTGAGTTTCGTAATACAAAAATGGCATCGTTTCTATTAAATCGATGCCTATCGATTTTATCGCAAATCGACAACCGCAATAAGGGTCTCAATCATTGGCGTAAATAGAGGATAGTTGGGGGATTAGCAATCCCCAGAAGAGTTAGTTGATAATACATTATACATATTGTTCTAATGTCTGGGGAGACATACTTCTAGTTTCGCATTTGGCGAGTTACAATTGTTAGAAAAAGTTTTTCAAAAAAGAACAAAGATAACTATATCAAATTTCAATATTAAATTTTTAAGGAAAAATCGTTCAAAATTTGACATTCTTTTTTACAGAAGATTCTTATGCTTTATTTTATTTTTCGGATAAAATGAAATTATGTTCCAAAAAGTCTTGAATAGCGGTTTTTTATGGTGATTTTTAAGTCTTAAAACAAAGGTTTTCAATTTCATATGTACTGGGTGTTTTTTTTAGAAGTTTGTTTTTCGAATAGAGATAAAACTGGCATTTTATGGTCAAATCTGGCAACTCTAATGTCATTTATGTTCAGTTTGTTTTGCCATTTCATCATGAACAGGTTGACAAAAGAACAACGCTTGCAAATCGTGCAAATTTATTTCGAAAATAATGGTTCAGTTCGCGAAGTTTACCGCAAGCTCCGTCCATTTTATGGTCGACATAATCGTCCATCAGAGCAATTAATTCGGTTAACCATGGGTCGTTTTCGCACTACGTTTACTCTATGTGATAATACGCATCCGCAGAGACGTCGAACAGTGCGCACCGAAGAAACAATTGCCGCTGTAGAGCAAAATGTTGAAGAGGACCCGAATGAATCGATTCGCCACCGTGCACAGCAATTGGAGCTTTGTCCATCAACTTTATGGAAGATTTTGCGCAAAGATCTTGGCTTGCGACCTTACAAGATCCAGCTTGTGCAAGAATTAAAGCCGCGAGACCATGCAATGCGTCGTGATTTTGGTGTATGGGCCGAAAATGAGATTGATCTCGATGCTGATTTTCATCGCAAAATTTTGTTCAGTGATGAGGCTCATTTTTGGTTGAATGGCTACGTCAACAAGCAAAATTGCCGCATTTGGAGTGAAGAGAATCCACATGAGACCCTTGAGACGCCATTACATCCACAAAAACTGACTGTTTGGTGTGCTCTATGGGCTGGTGGAGTCATTGGGCCATACTTCTTCCGAAATAATGCTGGAGAGTCAGTTACCGTTAATGGAGACCGGTATAGAGCCATGATAACCGACTATTTTGTTCCCGAATTGTATGGCATGAATGTGGATGAGTTGTGGTTCCAACAAGACGGCACTACATGCCACACAGCGCACGTCACAATCAATTCATTGAAGGAAACATTCGATGAGCGCATAATTTCTCGGAATGGACTTGTCAATTGGCCACCAAGATCGTGTGATTTGACACCATTGGATTATTTTCTTTGGGGATATGTGAAGTCACTCGTCTACGCCAACAAACCAGAAACGTTAGGGGACTTGGAAGCCAACATTCGTGGCGTTATTGCCGACATACGGCCCCATATGCTCGAAAAAGTGGTTCAAAATTGGACCTGTAGAATTGGCTTTATTCGAGCCAGCCGCGGCGGCCACATGCCCGAAATCATATTTAAACATTAATGGCATAAAATTATCCTTCCAATAAAGCCAAATTGATGGACATTAAAACGATTTTCTTGTGTTTTATTTCAATTCGAAGCTCTATACCTCTAAAAAAAACACCCTGTAAAAGGAAAGACATTTAGTATTTCCCTTATAATTTCAATATTAGAAATAATTTCCGTTCAAAATTCCAAGTACATAAATGTTATATGGCAATAACAGTCAAGTCACAATAAAATTCAACAAATTAATCATATAAATTACGCCATAAACCAAGCTAAACAACGCAAATACAAATAAAAATTCCAGAAATTAAAAAAAAAAATTTAATTGAAATAGAAAATTTGACTTAAATTTTAACAATAATGAAAATTTTGTTAATTCGAAGCCATGTCAAAATTCCATTAAAGAAAATTTCGAAATATTGAAGAAAAAAAAAACAAAATGAAATGATGATGAAAACATTCTTAAATTTAGCAACAAATTATTGAGTGTTAATTTGAAGGGGCATGGGGTTGGAGAAGCAGTGATGAAGGCAACAAGGCTTAAGCAATAAATAATGCGCATTTATTGAAATTGTTATTTCAATAGTAAAAGTTTAAATTTAAATAATTATTTTTTTTTCTTTTTGAATTATAGACCTACGCGTTGCAAGAGTGTGTCAAAATTATGAATATTTAATAAGAAACTGTCATATTTTTTTTTTTTGAAGACGGGCGAAAAAATTGATGGTCGATAAACATTCTTTTGAGAAGTTACAACGTTTGGAATTTACAATTATTATTATTATTATTTTTTTTTTTTTTTTGATAACATTTTAAAGTTGGTAAACAAAAAAAAAATATATATATGAAATGCCGCTAAGATAAATAAAACAAGGCGCCATCAAAAGTAAATAAACTAATTAATTTAACACTAATTATCACATTTTTCGAAGAATTCAAACGCTGTATAGAAACAAAGTTAAACAATTGAAATTAATAATTGAAGCTTATCAATGCGATAACACATCAAAATGGAAACAAAAATAGTAAAATATAAACAAATGTTAATTGAAAAAGTAAACATTAAAAACACACAAATTGGAGGAGTGAAATCTATCTTAAAAAAAAAAAAAATCCAAGACAATTTAATTAAAATAATTTTTTATTGCAAAAAATCAAATTAAATTTGATATATATCAGCATAAAAATTTTAGAAACATTATTTCCGTTTCCGCTAAAAAAAAAATACAACGAAAAGTAATAACAAAATTAATGAAAAAAATTAAGGCAACATAAAAAAAAAATTGCGTCGGCGACGTAACTAACACCAAAATCAATTGAACCAAAAAATGATGGAGAAAAAAAAATCGCATGTCTTTCAACAACAAAATTGAAAGTGTTTTTCAATGTTGTACAATTCTTGTTTTAATTTTTTTTTTCTTTGTCAAAATTATTGCCAACAAACAAATTTTGAACAAAACAAAAAAAATACATAAACCATACACTACCCACTTAAGTGGTTTTTGTCACGTGCTTCTTTAAAAAAAAAACAAAAAATTAGCTCTTATTCTTTTAAAGCAAAAACAAAACCCAAGCGAAATGAAACAAACTTTTTAGTTTCGCATGAAATAAAAATTAATTGACAGCCAAGCTAATGAATTTAATTGAATTGAATTGAAAGCCGATAAAGCTGTTGGATTGATTTCGAAGACATTTGTTTTGATGTGATTTTTTAGGTGCTGTGGCAAACTAATGGAAAAAACCTTGAACTATTTATTTTGCAATAGTTTCGATTTGATAGTGTAATCTCTAATCGGAGCTTAATAGTGTTTGTTGCTTTATTTCATGTGGCAGCAGCAACGCTAATGACGCGCGCTCAATTGAAGCAACAACGCACATTGGGGAAAACATATGCAAAGCGTTTGCATTTGTTTATTAATTTTTTATATTTTGACTATGTAGAAAATCAATCAAAAAATCACAAAAAAAAAAAAAAAATTTTAAAAAATCAAAAAAACACAAACAAAAAATATTTAAAAAAATAAATCAAAAAACCTAAAAAAAAGAATAATTTGAGAAACATTTTTTGACAATTTTGATAATAAATAAATAATTATACTACAAAGTTATAAAGACACTAGCATCTTAAGCTATCGGTCCAGCATTTAAAAAAATCAGACAAAGTTATTATATTTTTAAACAATTTTGAATTAATATAAAAATAAAAAAATTAATTCTATATTTAAAAAAAATAATTTTTTATTTAATATATATAGGGTTTTCTAATAGTGGCGATATGTTTTTAAATCGTTAGTGTGTCCATATTTGAAATGATAAAAATTTTGTGTCACTGTCAGTCGTAAGTTTTATTGCAAACCTTAATCATGGAAAGCTAAACTCCTCAACAACACTTGGGAAAAATTTAATATTTTATCAATTCTTATTGCAACTTATTGTGGTACTTCTCACAATTTATGATCGTCATAATTCTTCCAGTGTACTATCACTCACTATTCATCGAACTGTAGATAATTTTGTACGTAATCTATTTTCTCACAATTCTCGCTTGCTAGTAAGATAAAAATTCTGTTGAATCGACGAAAATATTACTAGTAGTCCAAGAGCCGGCTGTAGAAAAGTCGAGTGTATAAGATTACAGGATGGGATGCATGCCAAATGATAGAGCTCGACGAGCCTAAATAGAATATCTAGGGTTGCCTTGCCAAAGCCTGTCCCGATGGCCGAAAATGCCCGAATTTTAGCCAATTTTACTGTTCTAATTAAAACTGTAGTACATAACAGCTCGAAATGAATGCCAAATGATAGAACTCGAAGAGGCCTAATTATAATACCTGGAATTGCATTGTTGAATCCTGTCCCAAACATGGGTTTTCACCGGTTTTTTAGGTCAATTTTCATTAATGATCTATCATTTGGCATACATTTCAAGCTGTTATGTACTACAGTTTTAATTAGAGCAACAAAATTCGCTAAAATTCGGGCATTTTCGGCCATCGGGACAGGCTTTGGTAAGGCAACCCTAGATATTCTATTTAGGCTCATTGAGCTCTATCATTTGGCATACATCTCATCCTGTAATCTTATACACTCGACTTTTCTACAGCCGGCTCTCAGCCTATAGCGTTCAAGTGTTGACTAAGATCCAAGTCGTTGTCAGCAGTTAGGACCATCTGTCATAACATTATGTATGACGTTTTTTGCGGTTGAAATTGGACTTTCACCTTTACGAAAATTATTATCTCGTAAGAAATAAGGAGTTTGGATCATCGAAAACACCATGCATTTGTTGATTTTGTATTGTATCGTTTTCTGTGATGAGACGCATTTCCATCTCTCTGGATCGAAAAATATGCAAAATTGTCGTTACTTGTCCCAAGCCAATCCACAATTGGTACCTTTATATTCCGTAAAAGTAACCTTTTGGTATGGTTTGATGAACGGTGGAGTCATCGGTTCTTATTTTTTTGAAAATAAGGAAAAAGTTCCCGTTGCTGTTAAAATTGAGCGGTACAGACTCCAAGAAGTTGAAATTTAGCAACTTTGGACTTCTTCTTGTGGGGTTATTTAAGGTCAATAAAACAGCGACGATTGATGTATAAAACTGAATGATGAACTTCCAATTCTTAAAATAAGGACAGATTTATTGAATAAAGTGGTCGATAATTTTTTTATAATCGGACTTATCGTAGTCGCTTTTGTAAGAGGACGCTGAAGACGGTCATTTGAATGATATTTTTTTTTTAATAATAATACTGTTGGCAGTGAATTTAAAAGAACATCAACTGATGTCAACGTATAGGAATTTGAGGTCCCTGAGTTCGAATCTGCATAGGATCGCAGTCCTCAGGATTCTCAGTCGTTTGCACCGTATGTAAATTTTTATAGAGAATTTAACTAAAATGCTTTATAGCTGCCGTACTAAGCAAAAAAGACGTATCTCAAAAAAATTCCTTTCGAGATAATTGATGTTTTGTTTATGTCAATTTGTTGAAATACCTGTAAAATTGAGATAGAGGAAATTTTCTTAGTAGATTTTTTATATGATTGAACTAAGATGCCGACATTTGGAGATGCCATAAGAATCTCGGATATTTTTTTTTTGAGATACGTCTTTTTCGCTTAGTACGGCAGAACTATGAACCCAAAACCCTTAGGCTTGTAATAAAGAAAGTTATAGAAGAGCGTTTGTAATTGTGTCAAAATCAGTTTAAAGGGGGATCCTGCTTTCTGAGGTTCGAAAAGTCGATTTTTTTACTGCTTAAATCAATATTTAAGAGATTTATGAATATGAACAAAAAGTTACAGAGGCCAATTCACAGTATTTCGGGAAGAGTCGAGTGTGCTTCCCGCCTACAGATCTACCACTTTAAACTGAAAAATTTTCCTATCAAAAACTTGGAAACGCGCTTTCTTTAGTTTTAAATTTGTGCGAAACAATTGGTGGGCGTGGTTGCAAAAAATATAAAGGAGCTACATTTGACTATATTCAACGATTTTTTTAAACGATTTTATAGCGAGTTGAAATGATTTTTTTTTTTTTTACAAAAAACCTTTTGTCCACAAACATTGAAAAATTTCGATTTGTACGTTTTTGGGTTTTCTTGGTCCTCCCAGAAGAAAATGACATGAAAACTAACTATCTGTATTTTTCCCGCGGATTGGAGACTTTTTATAGAAAAATCTCACATTTTTTACTGGAATAGATAAGATCACAGTGATAAGATGTTTCTCAGAAACAAAAAAGATCCATAGAGCTAAAAACCACACCAAAAACACGAAAACAATTTTACAAAATTTTCAATTTACAATTATTCCCAGAGAACTAACTAAAAATAAACTTTCGATGAGTAACTTATTTCGATTAGTAAATTTTTAAGTCAACTATTTCCAATAAAAATAACAAAAATTCTGTAAACAATCAGGATTTTTTTTTTAAATTTTAAATTATTTAAAAAATTGACCAAGAAAAGTATTAAATTTGTAAACAACGAAAAATTATTAATTGCATTCGCTTCGATGCAATAAATATTGAGTTTACTACATAGCTTAAAATTAGCATTTTTAATATAAATAAATAAAAAATCGTGTTATATTTTTAATTTTGAAAATTTCAAATAAATTTAACAAAGTTTCAAAATTTTACAAAGTGAAAAAAAAAAAAATTTATTTATTTTCGTTTTAATTTATTTTTCTTTTAATTTTATGCCAAACATTAAAAACCATGTGGTTTGCAATTGCAAGCAGCCTTACAATGTCTTGTGGTAGATGGGCAATTTGCCAACGGGTAAGAGAAAATGCATGGCATCGGGGCGGCACGTTTAATTCACAAAAAGAAAAGTTCGAACAAAAAAAAACTGTTTAGAGTTTTTCTTTTAAATATTTCAAAATAATGTCAAAATACTTGTTGTATTTTGTGACATTTCGTGGAATATCATCAAAAAGATGCGCTCATACTAAAAGGAAAAAAGACATTTTTAACTAATTAGGATGAACTATAAAATGTGCAATTTAACGTCAACATTTTGTATGAGATTTTATTATTCTGTTTATTTCTTTACAACTTATTCATGATGAGTTTTGACAATTCTTAAATTTTGGTTTGTAATTTAAGGTTGATAAATTGTTGACAACTGTAAGCGCTTACTGTGCAGATAACAAACATAAATTTTCTGATTTTAATGATGATTAGCATATAACAAATTTTCATTTATTTCAGTTAGTTGAGCGAATAGTTTACTAAGCCATTAATTTTTTGTAGTATAATCAGTCAGGCATCCACAAAAAAAGCTACTTAAAAAGTTAAAGCAAAATACAAAAATTATGCATAAAGTGAAGTCAGAATAACAGCCAAAATTCTAGTATAAAATTCAGCGAAACAAAATTCAGGCAAGAAGTAATTGTAGCTGTCTAAGCCATTATTATTTTTAGATATTATAATAGCCCTGATACCCTCAATAGTCAGGTTAAAAGTATTCATAAGTCAAGTGAAATTAGCTTAGGTGTTATGGTCGGCCAGGCCGAAAATTACATACCCTACACAGTCACGTCTACTTGTAGTAAGTCGCCTAGTACTTGTCCAGCTTTTTCCGAATCACTCCTACTTTTTGTATGAAATTTTATTACATTACCTTAAATAATTCTCTCAATAAAGCGTTTATATTTTTTTTTTGTGTAGGAGGTGCCACACCCACTGTCGAAATTTGATAACTATTTAATCCGAGCTTTTCGAGCTATTCCTACTATCGGTGAAAAGTTTGGTTAAACTGTATGAAATAAATAAAAAAAATGTTTTCATTTTGTGGGCGGTAGGCGTGCCATTTAACGGATTTCGCCGTTTTTCAACGAGTTGTACTTAAGTGCTTGTGGTAGATTTTATCTCGTTTGATTGTGAGTGGCTTCCACTTATGAATCACGTGTTCCCCGAAAACACTAAAACAAACGACAGCCTGTTGGCAAAAGTTCCTCTTTCGTAGCCCTGGTTGAAAGTAAACAATTTCAGCCAGGTTGTAGAATGAACAATCAAATGGACAGCTTTGTCATCATGGCCTTGAGAATTACCTACTAAACGTCAGAAACAGTAAGAATAATACCATCGGTGGGCAAAAATTTGGAAGCAGGAGCTACTTACAACAAAAGCAACAAAAACGACAGAAAAAAATCCCATCATAAATTTGATTTCGATAGTGAAAAAAAACTGCAATATGCCAAAATTGGCTCATTTTGCTTACTTTGCCCACCTATGCAATATACGACGTAACAAACCTCGGTGGGTCACAGAATATTGGCGCTATAGATTTGTTTAGTTGAAGGCTTTAATTCATGTATCACTGTAAATAAACATCGCTTGAGGTAGCAATAGCTTCTTGCAAAGCAAAGCTACGAAGATTTCGAATGAGGATGATCAAAAGGATTAATACTATCGGGAATTCCATAATTTTTGAAGTTAAAGCGAAATTTTCTTTGACTCAAAAGAAAATGTTCTAGGAAGTAAAAAAAAATCTTTATAGGGGATGTAAGATTCTATGAAAGTGGTTGCTTGAAGCCGTATTTGATATGCTTTACCCCGCTGGAAATTAGACGAAACATTACAAAACTTTTAATAAAAATATATTTTTGTTGCAAGATCTTGTTTGCGTTTGTAAAAATAATTTGTCAGCGAACATGGGTCACTTAACTATTTTTAGAATAGTGATGTCAAGCAAAATGTTTTGTTTTTTAAAAAAAAAAACTAATGTATCATATTAATAGCATAGTTATTCATTTTACTATTGGGAATAAACAAGTTTAGCTTATGCATAAACAGAAAACTTATAGTTGAGTTGGAATAAATCTAAAAAGTTCAATTATTTTATAAAATGAAATTAATTACCCTTTTAAAATGTAGAAATGTTTTTGGTTGTCACTTTAGAAAGGTCAAAAATAATGTTTTGTGGAGTCAATCTAAACATTTAAATAATTGATAAGTCAAGTAAGTTGTTGTTGCACAACAATTCTTGAAATCCTTAACAACACAGTCAAAACAATGGAAAATTGTTAAAGGTCAATTGGAGCTTGTGCCTGGTAGTTGAGAGTTAAGAGCGCAAAGATGTTTGATGTTCTCAAATGTCAAGGAGATTTTGTAAATTAATGAGTATTGATCAAATGATTATAATGTTGTGGCACATACAAATATTCAAATATAAATACAATACTTAGTAACTAAGAGTACTCGAAGCAATTAAGTTAAAAAAAAAATGTGAAGAAACGGGGAAAATTGTAAAAACAAGTTAGGCAAAAATTGCTTAGAAATCAAAAGGAAAATTGACTCAAGTCTGATTGAAAAATTTTGCAAAAATTTAGGGCATGAATATAAAAAAATAAATAAATCAATAAAATTAAAGCTTTCTAAGGAACAAAATGTATTTAACATCCTAGAAACATTCTGTGTAGAGAATACTGTTAATATGCAATTACAGCGCTTCTACATCATTTTTAGCATTATTCAGCTGTAAAAGCGCTGTTAATGCTCATTTAAAGTCCTCACTGCAAAGAATGTTGCATGGGCACTCAAAAAAAAAAAAAGCGTAAAGTCTTACAAAATATTAAACATCATCTTAGAAAGAAAATAAAATTTGAAAAAATGGCGAATAAGAAAAACCGGAAAAATTCCCGATTCTTGGCAGAATATTGAACGTTTACAGAACAGTAAAAAATTAATTAAAAAATGTTTGCGATAAAAATTGCTTCAGTGAGATTTAAATAAAGAGTTCGAATACTACTTTTGTTTTTAAACGATAGCACCCGGAACATAAATAAGTAGTAATTTTCTATGAGGCTCTTTTTGAAATCAAATCGAAATCGACCACTTAGTACTTAAAAGCTAAGGTTTGGAATATCAAAGTTTAGTTTGCAATCGCAAAAATATCGTACTGAAACTTTTACTTTGAAGTCAATATAATACGTATAGCTTGTGGGGCTCTATAGCTCCAAATATCCAGAAGTGATTAATATTTTCAGTGAATAAAAACCTAAGTTTTATAATCAACCAACCATTTTTCTCATTTGATGGGCTTTAGAGAGCAACTTATTTCTCACAAAGTAACTAAAAACGATTGGTTGTAAAGGAGAAGCCATGTGATCAAAATATACTCGAGTACTCAATTTTTTTACTTATCTATATTGAAGAGACTCTACCATTATTTAGTTAATATAGACTAAATTGAGCTGAATTATGTAAAAGAATTTTGACCGAGCTCAGCATCTGGAAAGAAATAAACTTCCAAAAGTGCTACTTTTGCAAGGCTTTGCTACTTTGCTACTTTTCACTTGAAATGTACTACTTTTGGTTGAAATGCGCTACTTTTCACTACTTTCGAAGTTACGACCTTTTTTTTTTTGGTCGATAAACAAAATTTTACAAAAAATTTTTTATGGAAACAATGTTAATTAATTAAAAATACACGCAATAATGATGTTTTTTATTAGTGCTATGGGAAAGTAGAAATGGGGACCTTTTTTTTTTTTGCTAATTACTATACTTTTTTTTGTAAAAATTACGAAATTTGTTTGTTTTTTGAAAATTCTTAAATTTAACAAATGTGCTACTTTTGCAAGCAGGTCATCTGGTAGCCCTAATTCCGAAGAAACAGGCAATCATTTGCTTCGAAGTGCTGAGAGCGCGAACAACTTTTGTAGGGTTTTGCTCATCTTGAAACACCCAAACAGTCGATTGCTGCTTTGTTTCGGGCTCATATGCATATATCCACGATTCGTCACCTGTGTAGATGTTATACACAGCTTTTGATGTACCACGATTGTATTTTTTTAACATTTCTTTGCACCAATCGATGCGAGCCTTTTTTTGAGTAATTGTTAAATTATGTGGAATCCAACGTGAACAGATTTTTTTTACGGCCAAATGTTCATGCAAAATCTTGTTGATGCTAGTCATACTAATGCCCAATATTGCCTCTATCTCACGGTATGTTACATGACGGTCTAGCATTATTAGATTTTTCACAGCATCGATGTTTTCTGCCACAACCACTGATTTTGGGCGACTTTCACGATATTCATCACTGAGCGAACTACGGCCACGATTAAATTCTGAGTACCACCGAAACACAGTAGTCCTCGATGGTGCTTCGTCACCATACAAAGCAATTAATTCATCGACGCACTCTTGTTGTGATAATTTCCGCCGAAAGTTGTGATAAATAATACCACGAAAATGTTCACGATTTAATTCCATTTTTTTACTGAAGCACAATACGTACTTAATCAAAAATTATGATACTGAATATAGTTTTCTGAATGGGATACATAATTCATAATATAAATGATATTTAAATATAGCTTTTATCTGGTAATGCCCAAATACTGAACTTTCGGAAATACATAAAAGGTTGATATGGAATTGGAAGTAAAGACCTTAAATTTGATGCAGACTTTGGGTTTTTCAGGTATGAAAATTTGCCGACCTAAGCAATTACATAGACGTTGAAGGCCCTATTATTTTTCGGACTTATTCAATCTAGCCAATTCACCGTAGACCCAAGGTAAACAATACAGTGCAAGAGTAATACACGTGTAATATATTATCACCTGTAGATGACCTTGAAAACTAAACATTTACCTGTATTGTTCTAATGAGCAACCTATTTTCTACAATTTATATGTGTGGCTTTTAATTTTTTTTTGTAATTTCTTTTTTATCTATTAATTTTCAATATTTAACAACGCAAAAAAAAAAAAAAAAAAAAAACTAAAGAAAAGAAAATCGAAACTGCGTAAGAACAACGTGAAACCTTAAAAGTTTTAAGCCATTAAACGCAATTCTAATGGGGAGGCCAACTATCAGCCATAAACAAAAGCATTTGAAACACCTGGGGTGTTCAGCAATCGCCTCATTGGTAGGTCAGAAAGTCAAGGGAGAGCCAAATACACAATCAATAGAAGTTATCTACAGGTCTTGTCTTTAGCACGTATTGTTGTTAGGCAGTTATCAAAAACAAATAAAAACAAAAGATTAATATGGTAAAAAAACAATAAATTTTTATTTATCGATGAGCTCAGTGCGAAAAAATTTCATCGAGTAAAAGTTACAATGTACTCTTATAAAAAATATTTAAAAAAAAAATTACCACAGTTGTGACAGTGACACATATGTCTTGAATTAGCTTAGTTTAGTTGGCTTAAATTTTGGAGCTGTATAACTTGAAAATTGGTTCAATACATTACTTATAAAAATAATTATAAACAAATAGCATAGTGCATTTCAAAGCTATAAACTATGCCTCTCAAAAGCAATCACTATCGATTCTATGCAGCTGTATGTTATGATAACTATTCGGATGGATGCCACACCAGAAGCCACTTTGAATGAAATGCAAAGGAATGCTGAAGATAAAAATAACATTTCACCTGTGATAGATAATTTGACTAGAGAAATAAGTAATGGCTCTTGGTCTGAATATATTTATTTCGAGGCGTTAGATTTATTTTTTCTCTTTTTATTTTGATAGTCAAGGTTCCAAGTTTTTTTTTCTGTCGATTGTTTATTTTTAACTTCATGTAAATTTTCTATCATTGTTAATGAAAACTTTTTATCATTCACGATTTTTTTTTTTTTTTTTAACTTTAAGTAGACGAAAAATACTTTTATTAGGGGTATTATGTTGAAAAAGATAATGGCGCATATTTACAGATGATTTCTAAGTTATTTGCTTTGAAGTTCGAATTTTTTCTAACATTTATCTGGAGCTGTTTCTAACTTTCGACTATTCGAATTCGTCACAAAATGGGAATGCTTAAAGTTCGAAAGTGTACGCTTTTAGGGAATAATTTTTGAAGGTTGCTACTATCTTTTAAAAAACTGAATTTTTAACAAAATATTATTAGGAGACGTCCATAAATTACGCGAGTCAAAATAGGGGGGAGGGGGTCCGGAAAAATCTCACCAAATCTCATCAAGGGCGGTCAATAAAAATCTCACGTCATATATATATCACGTATACATTAATATAGCAGATTACATTTAAAAACTATAAGTCTCACGGAAGAGAGGGGGTTCCCGTCATAACTCACCAAATCTCAAGAATTTAAAAAAAAATACCTCACGTAGTTAATAGACGGCCCCTTAGATTAATTTTTTAACTTTTTTCATAGCTATATAAAAACTCAGGAAAATTCTCTTCAAAAGTATTACGCAATAACTTTCTTTAGCACAAATATATTGTTTTAAAAACGAAAACATTAAAATCGGTTCAGTATATTTTGCGCCAAAGCGTTACACAGCATTTTCATGCTAGCAATTTGACATAAATAGTATAGATAAACGTGGGATTGAACCAGTGCCTTTCTTTTAACAAGCATTTTCGTTTCGAATGTCATAGGAAAACCATTAAATTGTGCGAGAAATCGTCAAGAAACCATATTCAAGTAAAAACCTTAATATGTGATATTAGACCACTTAAGCTACTGTAATGAAATTTCATATATAAATTATCATTATCCAAGATTTAGTAAGTACAAACTTCAACGTTTGAACAGTTTCACGCCCCTATAAAAAAATTAAGCTCTATATTACTTGTTTTTACCAATCTCTAAAAGTTTCATCAAATTTGGTAGAACCCTTCGTAAATATTTAGTTGTTCTTGAGTCAATTGGTCGGCAAAAGAATGTCTTTTGGAGAAAGTAATTAGATCGAAGAAATAATAGCGGTTAGCATTACAGTATTTGTCACCAGAAATTGTTTTTTTATGACGTCGAAAAAATTCCGAAGCGAAATCTTACCGGAACTGGATTGTGCTCGAACTTTTTTCCTTTAAGAAAATTCTGAACCACCACAATATGTGGGCTTAATTGCTATGTGGAGCAATCTAGCCAAGAACTGTTATAATTAATGTAGAAGTAGTTCAAAAAGTTAAAGTATATAGACTGTGCTCATTTGGATACATCAAGCAAATGAAAGATATTGAAAATTTTGGAGAATCCGTCAAATCAGTGACACTGACTGATAAGTTTGTTTAGAAAAGATGAGTTAAGAAAAATGGCATAAAACAGTTTGTACAATTTTCGGACATATCTGAATACAATAAAAAACATGATACTAAATGAAGTCAATATTATAATAATTAAAAATATCAAACAATATAGAAAAATAAAGGTACAAACTTTGATAACGCAACATATCCATATTGGATGAGCCACTACGTTTCAGCTGATATTTGTTGTTGATGTCATTAAAATTGTTTCTATTGTTATTGTTGTTGTTGTTGCTGCTATTGCTGTTGTTGTTCTGGTTATTAGCACAACCAACCAAATTTAAAACACCTTCGCGCATTAAACACTCTTTTATGGCGAGCATGGTGTTTCTTTATTTTTTATTTTATTTAAATTGGTTTTTTAATTAAAAAATTAAAAACGTTTCTTCTTTTTTATAATACAGAATCAAGTGACAGCACCATTCATGCGCCTTGTTGTGGCACCAAAATTAACTTGTAGCGCAGATATAAAAAAACACTTGCCGCAATGTTGCTTTTTTTAGCGCAAACTATAGCTATACTTTAGATATTGTAACTGTTGGATACTTAAGATTTTCATTAAAAATCAAATTTTTTTTCGATTTCTAGCGTATTTGAAATCTTTTTTCTTTTTTTTTGTATTAACTAGACCACTTTGCTAAAATTTCTACACAAACGCAGCAGCAGCATCATTATCTTTCGAATGCAATTTGGTACATTCATGCAATATCCGCGCGGCGGCGTTCTGCCGTTAGTTTTTCTTTGTTTTTGTTTTTTTTTTTTAAATAGAAAATCGAATAAAAGAAAATTCTTTTGTTACGAGTGAAATTTTTTATTTTTTATCGCTTCCGTGCAGCGACACTTTGTGGTGTTCTTTCATTTTACAACTGGCAACCAAGCGGTTGATGAAAGTATCTAGAACTCTCACTGAAGCGGCCGAAGAAGCGACACGAGGTCTTACTGCTGCACATGTGTTTGGGCTTTGTGTGTAGGTGTGCGTGTGTGTGTGTGTGTGTGTGAATTAGCTGTGAGAAAGTCTATGCGCGAAGTGCACAAAGAAAAACAAAAATAGAAAAATCAAAATCAAAACAGAAATAGAAGAAAAATGGTGAACACCAACAGCAAAACAAAACAGACCAACAACTGTTATGAAGATAATCAACGGCGCGAAAAAAAGAAACGTAAAGATAAAACTTAAAAAAAAACACAACATCATTCAAACACACGCAATTATTTGAAGTGAACACATCCAAGTAGTGTTGCCATCACATCGAAAAACAACAATATATTTCAACTGTTCCTAGGAAGACCGTCGTACGGAGTTCGACTCTTCCTATTGCTCTTTAATGGGAAAAGGTGACTAAAACAACAATGCCAGATGATACATCATTTTACTAGCAGTGCCTGTGCTGAAATAGCAACACATAAACTTATTGTTTTACCTTTTTGTATTTTATTCCCAGTATGAAAACTGTCAGTAAAATAATCTATCATCTGGCTAGAATAAATAAACGCCTTCATTTGAAAAAATATTATTTTTGCGGATTTTTTAGAGAATAATTGTACTACATAATTAATGATATATGTACTAAAAAAAGATTTTAATAGTGTAGTCCCAGCCAGCATTTTATGAAATTTTCAATCACATTCGAGTTTTTTTCGAGTCCTCTGTCTGATTGAAATGGTCATAAATTTGCTCACTTTCTGATCATAAATAATACTTTTGTCGGGAGAAACTGGTAACCTATCCGCGACTCTTTTCGAAGAGTCGTTTATGACCCGTTTTTCTGATCAGTTTCGACTCATTTTCGAGTCATATTTCTAATCATTTGCGAGTCTTTTTCGAGTCATATTTTAGTCATATATCTTATCACTTGTGAGTTTTTTTCGAGTCATATCTCTAGTCGTATGCAAGTCTTTTTCGAGTCAAATTTTATCATTTGCGAGTCACATCTAATTATTCTTATCATTGTTGGCTTATTATTCTATTTGGTTAGAATATTCATGGCCAACCATAAATGCTATCAAATAATTTACAATAAATTTTTTCGCATTCACATTCCTTCGAGTGTCCTTGCCGTTCTTTTCATCATCATCAGTCCTATATCTATAATTTTACTTATCGCAAAAGTATTTATATATTATCTTCTTGTTGTAAAGTTATTGTGAACTACAACACAGAACGCAATATAAAATACATATTTCCAAGAATAAGTTCTGAAGTCACATTTGAAAAAAGATCAAAAAGTGATAATATTGTTACTATTTTCCTGTGCAATCAGTTTTAGATATCAAAATGTGATTTTTGGAATTTTTTATCTATTTTTTTTTTTTTTTTTCAGTTATTATTTATAATCACTTTTTGGTCATACATAATAGTCAAAAATGACTTGTATAGGTGATTTAAAAAAAAATTATCATCTAAATGCTAGGTGGGGTTATACAAATTTTATGTTTCATTCGAATAAAGAACGAAGGTAAACCCCCGTCATCCTAAATTCAGTTTGACCTTTCTACCATCGATTGGAGGAATAGAATTGTTTACTTAAAGTGGGAACAAAACAACACTTTGGTTGCGAATAACCTTTCTCTTTCAGAAATATATTTTTGATCTACTCCCATCCAATGGCACAGTAAGGTTTTTTTCATAATAAGCACTAAGCCGACCATAGCGGTACCGCTTTTTTAAAATTCTATTTTGAGGAGTATGATCAATTTGTTTTGGCGCATACATCAATACATACATCACAGAGAACTATCGAAACATTTTCAAAAATGACGGGCTTCATTTGAATTTCAAAAATAGTATCCTAATATTTTTGTCGCTTTCTTTGACCACACATACTCAAAAAAAAATTTTATGTCAACATATTTTTTGGTATGTGACATTGAATACGAAAAAGAAACTTTTCAAAAGAAGCTAAAGACTAACAATGTTTTTATTTTTCAATGAGTTATTTAAAAAAAAAACAACATTTTAAGCTCGATAAGGAAAAAGTGGACGACATAGCCTAACCCCAGAATTAAATGAGTACGTTTGTACGACTTATATTGAGTGAATGATGAGCAAACAAGAAAAAACAAAGATCTTGCCTGTGTTTCCAATGTTTTTGAATTTTCAGGCGAATACATAACTCAAAAACAGCGCGAGGTCTGAAGTAAACCCGGAACCTACGCTTTCATCATAAGTTTTTTGAAAATATTTTTTAATTATAAAAAATTAGTGTAAGTTTTTAATTTTTGCGTTAGTGATATAAGAAAGTTTGGTCAAAATTTCACTTTTTAGCACTTTTTTTTCATAATCTATCAATTTTCAGTAAAACCGCATTGAGTAAAAAGTTCTTAAAATTGGTCAAAACATTAAGAGAAAAAATGTTGCAATAAAAAAAATTAAAAAATACGACTTTAGCGGAAAAGTTTGCCCAGGATTTTGAAATAGATTGATGCAGAATCTATTGGTAACCTGTAGTCAACTAGATTTATTTAAAACTGGAAGAAGAGGCTTGAATGACTATATCGTCACTCTCGGGTACAAAGGCCCTAACTCATGTTTTTGCAACTTTACAGGAAAACGAAAAAACTGCATAAAAATCTTCAAAATCTGATATTAGGGCCTTTTTTTCAATTGAGCGTAAGTCCGCTATGTTTTGAAATATCACGTAAAAATTTTGAGTGGACGTGTATTTGAGGGTTATCTTTTAAGATCGGTAAAAAAGTAAATTTCGAAAAAAAAATGAGTTAGGGCGTTTCTACCCGAGAGCGACAATATGTAAATCGGGTATACAAACAAACGACTTTCTATCACAGTTTATACAACAAAACTTTTGCTCAGAATAAAATTTGGCCAATTTGGCAACTCTAGTTGAAAGTCATATGTATAGTGAATAGTTGTAAAAGCAAACACGATTCAATATCAAATTCGTGTTATTTTCACAATCTAAATAACGTCTACACTTAATGTTTTCGAGTTCAAGAACGTGCAAATAACAATAAGTATTTTCCGTATTTTGCGAATTTGTTTCAAAACATTTTGACATCATACTTGGAAACACTTGCATTATATGTTTTTTTATTTCCGTATTAAATGAAGTCAATAAACTAGAGATTTCTTTATACCTACGTTTTAAGAAATAAATAATAAAGTAAAATAAGAATTTCTTCAAAAAGCCAAAATAAATCGCTGACCCTGCCGCCCCTACCATTATTAATCAGAGCTAATTTGACGAATCATGCAATGATCATGAAACCGCAATAAATGACACCCACCCACCCATCATGTGTACAGGGCAATAATAATCTCAGCAACAACAACAAAGAGCGACTTGGCTACTTAACTGTCAAGTTAATTGACATGCGAGAGATCAAAAGTAACAACAACAAAAAAAAAACAATTAATCGGCGGAAATCTCATTTTGTAAGATTTCCATTGCGATTTATCAACAACGACGTGCAATGCAATGAACTGGAGCTCATTGAGATGAGATTGGTGGTCACCATTTGTGTTGTTTGTGATACATTCGTTAAATGACAATGTCTGGTGTAACGTCTGGTTTGATTTTTTTCAATTTGTTTTGCATCTTTAGCTTTATTTATTTGCCTATCTGTCTGTCCCACCAGTGTCAGCTGTGCTGAAACTTTAAGACGTTTTTCTGAGTCCGTACATCGCTAAGGGGTACAGCGAGCTGAAATTTTACAAAGATGTAGCTTATGGCATTCTAAACAAAAGTTTTCCGCGAGATTTTGATCACTGAAGGTTAATGCGCTTATGTATATAAAGGGTGTTCCAAGATTCACACATGTAGTTTTTTTGATCAAAAACACAGGTTTTTAATTAAAAATTTTGAATTCTTTTTTGGATTTTTTGGAATTTTCCATAACCATTTCGCATAAATGCGGTCGTATGATCTCAGCGAAAATGTTGACAGCTTACGAAAATGAAAACCTCATCGTTGAAAATTTTCTTCGAAAAATCAGCATTTAACATCCAACTATCATTCTAATTGTTCGTGGTCAGTCGGGTTCAGTTTTTGAGTTAATCTATATAAATAAAATAATTGCTGTTTTCGATGTTCGCATATCACGCAAAAACTGCTTGATCCATTTCAATCAAATTTATTAAGGGTTATTTCTTAGACGCTTGGTCTCAATCTCCAATTAAAACTGTCACGATATTCCTGTTAAATATCAAAATATTTAAGTTTTAAAATTGCTAAAAATATTAATTTCACACATAGAAATAAGCATGTAAACATAACAAATCGTTGATTGGGAATTGAATGTGTTATTTAGTGTGCGTGCTTTGTTTTTTGTCGTTCCCATGGCAATTTAAAAAAAAACCAATTGTTTACTAAAAATTTTAAATAAAATATAGAAATGTCTTTAAGATGTAAATAAGGTAATGGCACATTAAATTTTATTTTCCGGTACTTTTATATTCATAAGTTACCGAAATAACTTCGATTATAACTTAACTAAAAACAGGCTACGCGTACAAAGTCGAGTTGTTGAAGGACGGCCAGAGTGTCTAAGATCACTAATTAATACAGTCTTCATGAATTTTGTAAATAATCTCTTCACAGTTAATGAAGTTATTCTGACCATATTTCGTACAAAAAGCACTTCGTTTTTAATAACCCTGAACCGTCAGCTTTTCATAACAAAGAAAGCTCTATCTCCGAAGAGCAAAATTTTTCAGATAATAAGAAAAACAAAGTTCTTCAACTGAAAAATTGAGTTAGGGTCAATATAAATTTTAATATCACTCATCGCTAAGTGGACTTTATAATGTCACAAAAAGTTGAATCTTTTTAGACCGATTCGGGAACGCTACAAAAACGCATTTAGAAAAAAGTTGGAGTTAGGACCTTTTAACTTATCAGGGCAGTATTGCAATTGAGTAGTGCATATGATATGATGATGATTTATGTATAAATTGTCACATAGCTCACCATTAGCGCTACATTTTGTCATTTTCCCCAAGCGTGCCTTTCACAGTTTGTAAATTGTCTTCATTAACGTTACAATTTGCATATTTGCACTTGCATTTTAAGAATACACAACAAATAAATAAATGCATGTTTTACTCATATTAGCAATCTGACAGATTTTCTTATAAGTACTTATATATACATTAGGGTGATTCAAATTTTTTTTAATGTTTGTCTTAATGGAAAATCTATGTTTTATTAAACAGGTATGTGAATGCATAGGTGATGAATAGGAGCTGCTGAGGTTCATTAAGTACCGTCCTTCACCTTCAAAATGAGCTTTCAAGTGGCCTTATTATTTCCTACTTTAGCTCTGAAATTGTTGCTGTGTATCACGATCTTGGCATACAATTATTTTACCCAAAAACATCACTCTTTATCATAAAAGGCATCAAAACTTTTTAAGGGCTGTTTCATTATATATCTCTATTTATGACAAAAATTGATAAAAACTCAATTTGGCAAATGTCAAAAAAGAATATCAGAAAATGTTCATTTAAATCTTATTGATACACCCTTTATTTACAATTTTTTTTAATACATTTTTTTTTTATTAATTATGGCATACGATGTAGACACAAAAACAACTTTACAATGTTTTAATTTTTTCTTTCTTGAAATTATTGTTATTTTAACAATGCCCGTTGTTGTATCTGTAGGTGGAAGTTAATTAAATCATTTTTCGCTCTTATCTGTCATTTGAAAGTTTGCAATCTTTTCTGGTTTTCTGATTTTCTTGTTATTGTTTTTCTTTTTTTTTAATTTGTGTTGTTTCAGTTGTTGCTACTTTTTTTCAATTATTTATACTAAATGTTTTTTTTTTTGATTTTCTTTGCTCTGATTAAATAATTGCGTTGTGGGCTAACACAATAACAATTAAATAGTTGAATGACTTTTCAGGAAATGAAATATTATCGGGATTTTTGATTTATTATTTAGTATGACTTTATAACAAATTTTTATTTCTAACGAAATTCACATTGCAAATGTACAATAGACCGTGTCGAATATTAGGTATAGCCCGAATGCGGTCTGAAAATTTAAAGAAATTCTTAGAAATGATTTCTGCATCATTTATCTTTCGATCGGAGAAAAATTCATGAATTGAAAAAAAAAAAAAAATGATGCAAAAATCATTTTTAAGAGTCCTTCCAACTTTTCGGACCACGTTGGGCTGACTTTTTTTTTTTTGCTCGAAGCAATTCGACGCAGTCTAATGTACAGAGCCATTTAGTTTTAAGCAAACGAAAATTTACTGCGCAAATCAATTCTGCTTAGTTTTTTTGGAAGGTGCTGTAAACAGCACTACTTACCACATATGTTGAATTAAATAATTTAGGGAATAAAATTATTAGCATTACCTGCAAAGAAAAGAAAAATTATTAATAAACTTATTGTTAGACAAAAATGCTTCAACCTGAATCAGGTTGTATAGCACATATTAACTTTATTACTCTTCCAAGGAAAAATATACTATTGAATTTTATTATATTTAATTTTGAAAATTTTAAAATAAATATTTTCTTCCGTCGGAACTCAAACCTGGGTTAACTGTGTGCTGAAATTCGCACTTTAGCTAGATAAGCCAAACCTGTTATTATTTTCCGTTTGACTAAAAGTATGTTATGACATACGATGATTTTTCCGTCAAGATTTTATTTGAATTATTATTTTGTCAGAGTTCCCAGATTTGAAGATTTTCGTCATCTTGTGAAAATTTTTGTTTTCCAGACCAGATCTATTTGTATTGTGACAGCGTATAAAATCATTTTATTAGATAATTCTCCGATAAAAATTAAAAATTAAATTGAGAATTTATGTAGTCGATAATTCAAGGAAGGCTTTGCACACCCCTTTTTTCATAATGAAATTATTTTCCTAACATCTTATTCTGTATAATGTCTTCAAAATTAATATAAAAAAAACAATTGAAAGAGAGTTTGTCCTTTGAACTTCGAAGTCAAATACAAACATTACAAATGAGAATTTCACCTTAATTTTTGTGTGAGGTTTTGCAAAAACTTAATCCTAAAAAAAGGATATTTAGCTTTCAAAAATAAACAAATTAAGTATACAATAACCTCTTTTAGCACAAATCCGATGTTTAAAAAAATATATTATAAAAATTGGTTCAGCATATTTTGCGACAAAACGTTACAAACCATTTCCATGCAAGCAATTTCTATAAATAGTTACAAAATTCAATTTTTTTTCTATGATTTGGCATAAGCTTACTGCAGCAGCAAATTTTATGTATGAATAAAACAATTTCTTTAATATATTTTTAGTACTAAAAGTGAATATGAACACAGAAAATATCTCTTAGGTATGATTTGAAAAATGTAGCTATCGTAAGTTATAGAAAAAATCGATTAAAGCAAACTTTAAAAAAACTTTTTTAACTGAGAAAGATTGTGCTATAGCGAATAATTTCAGGTTTATAAGCTTTAGGTTTATAACCTTTTAAATGCAAAGGATGTTTTTTATATATTTGGTTCTTAACTGTTTCTAGTGTCAGTAAATTTCACCTCTGACAGATGATTTGTGCTCAGTAGCAGAAAAATTTTTTCGGTTTTTATCAAAGACTAAAAACTTTTTTTTTAAAATTTAAATACTAAAACGCGAAAAAAATGTCGTTTTTAATTCGATTCTCGGGCACAGAATTTCCGCTTCTAGCCATTTCTGAACCTCATTTGGGACCAGCGTAGGACATGCTTGAAATATCGAGAAATTTGCTTAGTTTTTAAACACAAATTGAAAATTTTAAATTTTATTAAATTAACTTTTCAATTGCATACATTTTGCTGGAATCGCTTTAGGCATTCTCGAATGACTAAATTAAATAAAATTTCAATCAAGGAGTAAAGGTAGAAAATAAATTACATTCTTTAAAAAATACGCTAAGATTTTTGATTTATTAAAGAAAAAATAAAATTTTATGTTGAGCTAAAAACGGCTAAGAATCCATACAAATCAAACGTCAAACAAAAACCATTATTGTTTTCATAGAAACGGATGCCTAGTGCGAATGAATTGTTAGGGCTGTTCAATTTTTCCCACCTATAAATGTGAAAATAATTCATCATCAAACAGCTGCTAAGACAATGCAACAAAAAGTAAACAAACATATAAAGTAAGCAAAATGATATCTAAAAAGATGAAATTAGTTTCTATGTCAAAGTGTAATTTTATTCAATAAAATGTGTTTAAAAGAATTAAACTTAAAGGTCGGATTTTTAATATTTTTTTAAAATTATTTAGTGAATTAAATTTAAGTCAAATTTAAAACGGAAGGTATTTCAATTTTCCTTAACATTTTGTGTGGGTTTTTCAATTTCCTGTCACAAGACCTAACGACCTTTGCTTTGTAGCCTAAGTGTCTTATACCAATTTTTTTATCGTTGATTTGTTTTAAGAAATTCTACCTAAAGTTGCTGTAACTACTACGAGGATTACATATTTCTACCGAAGCCATTATTTTGAACTTTAACTTTTAAGTTGAATTTTCTTACGGTTTTTACCTTGAACGGCTGCAAACAGCAGATTCCAAAAATTGCAAACAAGCACAGAAAAGTATGCAATTTTTTTTTTTTTTTTTTTATGAGATGAAAAATTTAATTCCAATTCTGCTTTTTTCAATTTATCTTTGTCCTTTAACATTTGCATGTTATGAGGCTGATGCTTTTTATTTCTCTATTTTATTTGCATAGTTAATGAAGTGCATCTTTTTTCTGTGAAAATTTTGCTTTTATATATCAATTAAATTATACAAAATATGGGAAAAAGCTTTTAAGAACTCAGCTCACTGCATTTTGTACAATAAACTGATATGAATTTTATCAATTTATATGGGATATTATGATCTATTAAATTTTTCTATGGCAGTGGCATAAGTTTTTGCCTTGCAGCATTGAGTCAGTCAATTGTTGTTGTGTTTTTATACTAAATTATGCATCATTGATTGCATTTTAAATTTGATTTTTATTCGTTTATGCTGTGTTTCCGCTTAAAGCACAGTGATGGTTAAAAAAAAAACTACATCAACTTTATAGACTGAGAACAACCATAGAAAAGTAAATACATTCTTGATCAGCGTCAGCATCTTAATCGATGTAGCCATATCCGTCCGTCTGTCAGGAGGAATTGAATCACGGAAACGCCTACTAAAAAAAGTACTTAAAATATATTGAGGAAGTAATTTGTTGAAGCATAAATCAATTTCTCACAAATACTCCAAATAACTTGAACAAACTCTTAACAGAGATTTGGCGAATTTCAATAAATGGGCATGACACCTCCCATGTAAAATTTTCAAAGCATTGCACTAAGAGACTTATAAGAGGTAATGATATCAAATTTGATGATTCGAAAAAGCTTTGAACAAGAGTTAGTCGCATTTCTACAAGTGGGTGTGGCAACTACGTAAAAATCAAAAGTTTTAAGACGCTGTACTGAGAGAAACAAACACTTGGAATAATCCGGATAAGCTACGGATAAAAAAGGGCACCTATTTCGACTAGAAAGTGTGGCATCTTCCATACAACCAATAACTTGAAAACGTTATGCTGAGGGAAATATTTAAGGTTATGTTACCAAATTTCATAAATTAACAAGACTTATGTAGTTAGGTCTCGTACCAGCTTAGGGTAGGTGTAAGTTACTCCCTGGCTGTAAATCGTTTTTAGGTAAATTTTTTACGATTATGCCTGCGTCATTTTTTGATTTCGCTAATTTTTGCTTGCAGTGAGTTTTTATATTTTTGACCACAACTGTAAGTTATTGCTGTAATGCTGTTAGTACTTCATGACTTTCCGTTTTTACTTAAATTTTGAGATTTTTTATCAACATTTTTTATGTTAACTTTTTCAAATTTTTGCCCCTCCATTTTAAAAGTCAGTCAAGGTCATCATCACTCCAACTGTCATGTTTATACATATTTTCCAGTCAGCACACGCTCATAAACCTTACAGCCCAGCAGGCAAATGCAACTTTCTACAAATTTACTCGGTTGGACAATCTTTCAAAAATTAGGCCTTTTGTACTCTTTGTTAAATGAGAATGAGAAAAGTAGACGTCATATGAGTGAAATTCGAAAAAAGTAGGCCCACCGTGAAAGAGATATCTATGGAAGATATTAGAGCAGGTCTGTTTTATATGCTTCCATATAGGAATGAGCATGGTACAATTATAAATGGTAGAATCATCTTGTCAAAACTCAAATAATGCAACCGAGAAATTGCCTATCCTATATGTCAAGAATAAACAAAACAAAACAAGACAAGAAATCTGACAACGCGCGCTTTTAGCTATGAGAGTGTAATGTCAGCTGATTTTGACAGATAAGGTAGGTATAAAAATAAAGAAGAAGAACTGCCACTTAGAATTACTGCTACCATGATAATTGTACCATGGGAATGAGAAAATTAAGGCTGGAAATCAGAAGTGATATTTTTATAAAAAATCTATGCATGAATATATCTACTGACCAATTCAAAATAAATATTTAAAAATATCGACACATTTCAAAGACGATATTGTTCCATATTTTCATATCCTATTTCGGATAAAATTAAAAGTTAATACCCAGTAATTTTTGAGAGCCAAAACAAATTTTAGATTTCACAAAATTTTAATCAAATAATTGGAAAACATAAAAACAGACGAATCATAACAAAAATTGAGAGAAGACTTTATTGTTTCTTTTTTAAGATCTGCTTGCAGGCCTTCTATTGGAAGAAGATATAGTAATAGGCCAGCTACTGAGAAACATGTTTTCATGAAAAGCTGATTTTGAGAAGGCTTTATGTTGACATGTGTGCCAGTAGGCGTTCTCCTTTGGAGATTTCGCTCAATTACCTACTGGGATTAAGATGATTTATGCCTCAGTCACATATGTATGCATGACATATTTGTAGCCTTTTATTTTCTTGTGTTTTATATTTTTTTTATTGAGAATTTTGATGTTGAGTGTCAGTCTGTTGCGTGTCCTTAACAGTTTATATAAATTTATTAGTCACAATTGCTTGCAGCTTTTTTTTTATTTCTATAAGTTAACTTTGACTTTTATGGCATTTGTTTGTAGCTGCTGTAAAATGAATAATTTAACGAAAGAATACATACAATTATCTGCTTCTTAATTTGTTGACAAATACAAAATTTTCCAGGAAAAAAGTTAATCCGATATGTTTCACATTTTCCACGTGAATAAGATTTAAAAAATAAAATAACAGTTTTGTCTCATGTTGTATTTTAATACCAGAGATAACGAGACCCAAAAACTGAAATTTCGAAGAGTGGACTATTTTTTAAAATATTTATAAAGTTCACAAAAATTTACAAAATTCGTTAAGAGTTTAAAGTTCGTGTGCATGCTTTTTTCTTTGGGAGTTGGATCAAATTTTCTGAAGGAAAAATAGCCCAAAAATTATAAAGAAAAAATCGTTGAAGAATGTTTTTTTTTTTAAAAAATATGACTTCCAATACCGCTTTACAGAATAGATTTTCTTTTAAACTTTTTGATATTTTTCTGTTATTTTTTTCAATAATTTTGGGCGAAAATTCTTTTCGTTTTTATTTCGGCTCAATATGTTCTAAGGACGATTTTTTCTCACAGTTAAATATTTTCCCATAAATTTAAAGATTTCACGAAACGAATTTGAATTAAAAAAAAAAAATTATATTAAAACCTTAAAACATTATAAGCTTCTACCGCTTGCAGCACACGCAGCTCGCAATTTTATTTTGACCAACAAGACGGTACCAACAGCTATTAAATATCAAAAAGACACTTGCACGCGTTGGCTGTCAAACGCGTCTGGGTGGCAAGCAACATCATCAGCAGCAGCAACAGCAACAAAAACATTAAAAACTGCAGCAACAATAACAACATAAGCACCGATAGCAATATCGCCTGCTGCCACAACGACAACATCAAAATGAAACCTCAGTAGAAACCAACAGCGAGCGCTTGCAGCAGCAGCAGCAGCACAGCACAAAACGCTGTAGGATGTCGTCGTCGAGTGATAACAAAAACGCGTTTCCACTCAACTGTGGAAAATTCTTGTTGAGGTACTATTGGCGTTTTTTGTTGTAGCTGTTGCTGACGCGGGAATTTCACTGCCCACTGCAGTTGACAGCAGTAAAGAAAATTGCAGCAACTTCGAATGCTGCATATAATAATGGGTGTGCTGCGCATTTGTGTGTGTGTGTGTGTGTGTGTGCATTGGTTGCTGTTGCTGTCCGAAAGTAGGTTGCTGCGTTGCTAATGATAGGCAAATTTTTTTTTTTTTTTTTTTTCATTCTTTAATGCGAGTAAACTCGATATTAAACAAACGTTTTACTTTTTTTATTTAACACAATATTTTACATTTTTTTTTTTGTTCGATTTTTCTCTCTATTTTCACTCTATTGAAGCGGAATGCCAAGCAGCAACATTTTTACGCTTGTGTGCAGTTGTTTACATTTTTATGTGAATTACATGTTGCTGTTACTGGCATTGTTGCTATTTTGCTGCTGTTACTTTTGTCGTTGGTTGCAACCAACAGTTAAGTTAATAGAATAACACTTTGTTGCGTTTTTTTGTAAAAGCCCAGTCAGAAATAAAGCTAACTTTTATAAAAATGGTGATCTGTGTCAGCAAGTATTCTATCTTATTATATTTCCTAAGTTTGCTAAAGAGAGTATTCTTGCCGAATCTCATCATAATCGACTGAGCGGCTTTTGAATTAAAGGGTCTTCACTGAATAGCACTGATCTCAGTGCTCTCTGTAAGAAAAACACATCTGTGAAATCACAGCTCAATCCTCAGTGTGAAGCCTTTTAAGATTCCGAATTTTATCTACATAAATATGTCTCATAGTTCACTATTTTTATGTTTTAAAAAACTATTATTTTATTATAAATTTTAGCAAATTTAACGTAAAAAAAACGTTATGACCATATTTATCGTATGGCAGTGCAAGTAAGGAAACTCCCTAATTTTATGCTTTTGAAGGAGATAAAGCCGTTGAAAAATACTTAAGAACGGTGTTTATTTTTCATTGTAATAGCTTTTATTCATTAAAATTATCTGAATTTCTAAAAAAATTATGCTTAATTTTATGAAATAAAGATATTACAATAATATTAAAACGAAAAAATAAAATATTTTGCTTCAATTACAAAAAAAAATCTACTTAACATGAAAAATATCAAAAATAACGAAGAAAAATACTTAAGAACGATCCAAACAATGATTGGAAAGTATCAAAAATCAATTAAAAAATATTAAAAAAATGATCAATACTTTGTCGCAAAGTCTTTTTGCTTTATCACAACCGCACAACACCGTTGCATCGATTCAATTAAGGCCCTGCATCGTTCCACAGGAATGGCCTCCCAGGCTTCCTTTGCTCTTTCGAATAACTGAAGCTCGTTTCTGTAACTCGTAACGATCGCAGTTACCGACTCTTATTACCGATTTGACGTCACTCTCACCTGCACTGTTTCTGTAAATATTTAAATCGACTTCGGTTTCAATTTATTCGTTTCAAATCGATATGCTGTCACATTCTCCAATTTCATTCCAATAGAACCTTTTCAAAAAGTGTTTCTGTAAGAAATGTGAATCGATTTAAAATGTCAGTTTTGTCACTGACTCTCCAGTAAGTGAGAATTTTACCGATTCTAAAAAAATGTCAGTAATGTTGTGTAAATATGAAGAAACAAGTACTCAATATAAATTTTTAAAACCGGGTACTTTAGCTGAAGTTGAATTTTTTACTGATTATAATCTTTTTGTTTATTTTAGAACATTTTAGTTTCCAAGATAATGTGTTTTAAAACTAAAACCGGTTTACATAACAGTCAGAAACTTAAACAAAAAAAAATATTTGTTAAAGCAACGCAAAAGTAACCGGTTGCAAATATATGTTTACTTTTCATTTCACATCACTAAGTGTCATATTATTTCCGTTTCTGAAAATAATTCCAAATAAAATTTGAAAAGTAAATAAGCAAATGTAAATAAACAGGTGTTATTTGATTCAATTTCACAACGTCTCTTCTCGATTTCTGTTATTTTCCATCACGGACCAAATTTTTAACGATTTGAACGTACAGAAACATCAGTTGTCACGAAATCGGTAACTCAGGATCGAAACAGTTTGACGTCACACAAATCGGTAACTTGCCGATTTTTTTACAGAAACGAGCTTCTGGTCAAAATTCGTAATATTTTGCGTATTGAGTGCATTTTTCAGGCCATTGCAAAGATGGTCGATTGGATTTAAATCCGCGCTTGAAGATGCCCAATCCAAAACCGGTCTTAAAAAACATTTTAAGCAACTCGCGACGTGTTTTTAGGGTCATTGTCTTTTTGAAATTTCCATATGACCGTCAAATTCTCTTCGGCCCATGGTAACATTACTTTCTGGAGTATCTCAACATATTGAATTGCATCCATAGTACCTTCAATTCGGTGTATTGGCCCGAATCCAATCGACGAATAGTATTCCCAGATCATTATTGATCCGCCACCGCGCTTGACTACTGGTGAAGCATACTTAGGCCTGCAAGAAACCTTTAGTCACAGCGTAGCAACGAACACAACGAGTTGAATTTGCTCGGAATCACATCTCCTGGACTCAAAACCAGTGGCACCATTATATTTTTAGTGATGAAACAAAGATGAATAGATCAGGACCAGATGGTAGAAAGGAACGGCATTTGATCCAAATTACGTTTCACCAGTCAAGCGCGGTGGAGGATCAATAATGATCTGGGAATGCTTTTCGTGGAGTGGAGTCGGGCCTATGCACCGAATTGAAGGTACTATGGATGCAATTCAATATGTTGAGATACTCCAGAAAGTAATGTTACCATGGGCCGAAGAGAATTTGACGGTCATATGGAAATTTCAAAAAGACAATGACCCTAAAAACACGTCGCGAGTTGCTTAAAATGTTTTTTAAGACCGGTTTTGGATTGGGCATCTTCAAGCGCGGATTTAAATCCAATCGACCATCTTTGCAATGGCCTGAAAAATGCACTCAATACGCAAAATATTACGAATTTTGACCAGTTATTCGAAAGAGTAAAGGAAGCCTGGGAGGCCATTCCTGTGGAACGATGCAGGGCCTTAATTGAATCGATGCAACGGTGTTGTGCGGTTGTGATAAAGCAAAAAGACTTTGCGACAAAGTATTGATCATTTTTTTAATATTTTTTAATTGATTTTTGATACTTTCCAATCATTGTTTGGATCGTTCTTAAGTATTTTTCTTCGTTATTTTTGATATTTTTCATGTTAAGTAGATTTTTTTTTGTAATTGAAGCAAAATACTTTATTTTTTCGTTTTGATATTATTGAAATATCTTTATTTCATAAAATTCAGCATAATTTTTTTAGAAATTCAGATGATTTTAATGAATAAAAGCTATTACAATGAAAAATAAACACCGTTCTTAAGTATTTTTCAACGGCTGTATGTGAAAGGAATTTGTTTCTGTGCAAAAATTACCCTCGGTGAGCTCGCCAATATTAACATGTAGCACTTGCAACTTCGTTCGGATCGCCAAAAAAGCGGACAACGAAGCGCTCGTCAAGAAATGTGTGATATCAAAGAGATTACAAGGTCAATTGCATTAAGATGTAGAAGTTTTTGTTTTGTTTACTGCTGTGATTCTTAACAGATCAACGCAAGAAACATTACATAGTAGGCTTGTAGAACTACTATACTTCGGCTAACAAAGCTTACTGATGATATGACGTAGCGGTCATTGAAACTAGTATAAGCAGCTCATTGCCCATTTTAATGCATTTTGCTTGTAATTTTTTTGTTGTTTTTTGCACTAAAAGTACTGAACAAGAAGCTCTGTACAAAAATATTGTTATTATTAAGTTTTGTTCCAAAAACACAAATAAAGAATTTGTTTCTTACTGGGAATTAAACCAATATCCTACACCAAAACACCATGACACCCATGAATAAACTTTTATAAAGTACCTTAATGCATTTTTTATCAGATGTTTTTGCCTGAAGCACAACACATTGAGATTTTATACTCAACAGTTGAGCAGTGATATTGATTTTTAGTCGTTTTTTAGTAACTCCAAGGTTTTATCAAATGTGAACTTTAACTCAAAAAGAAATTTATTTTTTCATAAAAAAAAATTTTAAAAAAAAACGTTATAAATTATGTCAGGCCCAGGAAATGCTTTTCAATATTTATCATTGGATGAATGAAGTTACATTCAGGATTCATCACACAAATTAAGCCACATTTCATAATTTCTGGGCAAACAAGATCACATCACAGTATTTTATATAAATTTCGATCATATTAGGATTTTTCAACGAATAAGCAAATTTTGAAAATTTTTCAGCAAATAAGGTCGAAATTTCCTGTTTCGAGATGAATAAAGTCTCACCGCAGCAAATATTTTTCAAGACTTGCAATCAATTTAAGTCATAATTTTTAAAAACTTTCCATGACAAGAGCAACAATAAGCGCATCGACCTATTAAGCTGGTGCCTCGCAATCCAACAAACTCTACGGTTGCCAAGTGAAGAATGTTTTTCTTTCATAGATGGGCAACATTTTGGAAGCAGGAGCTATTAACAACAAAATATACATAAACAACAATTACTATAGTTTCGATCTCGATAGCAAAGAAAACAAGTTTTGCAATAAATCAAAAGCCAATTCCAAGAATCAAGCAAAACAACCTGAGTATAGAAATAAAAATACACTGATCAAACGAAACGAGAGAAGCTGTCCTCAATGTGCGCATTGTTGTTTCCTTTTGCGCTCGCTTCGGATTTTTTGTTTTTTTTTTTTTTATTAATGATGCATGCAACAATAACAATAATACAAATCCGAAGAGAAGTTTCTTGTAAAGAGCTGAAATTAGCTAATTTTTCCTATTTTACTCTTCATTGCTTCACATGACTCCCGTCCGTAAGCTGCTGCTAAAGTTTCTTTTGTATAATTTTTTAGCATTTTTAAAGAAATGTCAATTAAAAAAAAACTACAAATTTCGAAGAGGTCGCATTCTCTGACTTAAGTTTTGAATGTTTTTTTATTTTTCTGGGGATCTTAAAATATTAATTTAATCAACGGAAAATTTCTACTTTAACTCGAGACTTAGTAAAAGTTTATTATTTTGATGTTATCGACGTTAACTCAAGTCAGTGTAAATTTTCAACGAATACCAAAATAAATATGAAATGAATGCGCTATACCTGATGATGTTTGTTTCCAAATCGTTTGAAGGATTCTAAACCAGACATTTTTTTCTCGAGGACCAACCTCGCAATCTTATGATGAATAAGCTTCACTGCAAGTTACGTGCGAACGATGGTTTTGGCGTTTCAAAAGTGGTAATCGAAATCAAGGTGCTGACAAGAAACACAGCAAACTACCAAAAGGTACAAAGATGCACAATTGCAAGCATTGCCTAAACACAAAAACTACTCACAAAGCAATTCAGCGTTAGTCGACAATCAAAAAACGACCAGAATATTGAAAAAGGCAATAGATGGCAAAACCGGCCCATGACACATTGGTAGCACTCGTCTGGGAAATCATACTCCATGCGGCTTACTCAGTAGACTAGGCTCCTACTGATTATCAGTCACTATGGGTCACGCACTCGCTTAGCAACGCTTTGGTTCGTACGAAGATGTGATAAAATGGCTTGATGAATAGTTTCTGACAAGAGGCAAACGTTTTTACTGGCGTGACATCCACAAATTATCAGAAAGATGGAAGAAATGTGTAACTACAAATGAATCACACTTTTAATAAACCACTTTTTATAATTTTTCCGAACTTAACGTATTTTTTTTTTTTTTTTTTCAACCTTAACTTAAATTATTTTATGTACAAATATTTTCTCATAAATTATGCATCTACAGTGAAACATGTGAATTTTTTATGAAAAATTAATTAATAAAAATGATTTTTTTAACTTACAATTTAACTTGAAAAATGAAACTTTGTAATTACAACAAAAAAAGTACTGTAATGCAATATAATGATTTAATTTTCTGGCAAATTGTGTAATCCGAAGAATTTAACATCATTTTTGCAATTACAAAAAAAAAAAAAAAAAAACAACAACAAGTACAAGTCATCATCATTATAATTATTGTTTTTGTTGTTTCTGTTGTCACTATGACTGCCAGCATAGCAAATAATTGGAATTGAGAGCTCTTTATTGTAGTCCATGTGTGCGTAGAAGAAAGGGTATCCTCCTTTATATCATCCCACTTTAAACTTTGCAAGTTGAATTTTTTTAAATGTTTCTCCTGAATTAAATTCATTATTTTTATTATTTACTTAATTTGAGTACGCGGAAATGTGAAAACCACAAACAGGATATGTTAAATTTAATTTTAATTGAAAATGGGCTTAGTCCAGTCAAACTAGTTTCATCCATTGCTAAATGGAATCATCAGTGACCTGTAAGCAGATTAGTGAAAATTTCTTAGCCCGTTATATTTCGCATTTTGCATAAATTTGTTACGAACCGAAACAAAAATAAAAACAAAGTAAAGCCAAAATTGTTTTTTCTGTTGGGTGTGTCTAATTTTTTGTAACGCATTTGATAATACACTTTTTTGCAGGCGCTTCGTTGCTAACTTTTTTAACGAGTAAGAACGAAGTAGCAACCGCATATCGCCCAATAAATCGGTGAGCTCATCGACAGGCAATTTCTTTGCAAGAAAAGTCAAATATAAAAAAACTATATAAACAAAGAGACAAAACAGAAAATAATATGTTTGCTTTGCTCGTTTCACTATTTGTTTGGGTTGGCAACAATTCTATGCAAAAAAAGAATTATATCAGGCTTAGAAAATCTTACCAATTTGCTCAAAGGTCGCTGATGATTTCATTTAGAAATGTATGAAACTAGTATGATTAGCTTTAGATTTTTTTTTTGTTAATTAACCTTTGTTTGGAGCATTTTTTTTTTGTGTTGGCACTCACTGTACTGGACAGTTAGCTCAGTAAAATAATTATAAATTATTTTCCATTCCGATGCACCGATATTTCTTATTACTAGAACCTCTTTGAGTCTAACTTGAAGGGAGACGCTAAAAAATTCGAGTTATAACGTTTTCGACTTATGAAGGACTCAAGCGAATTTTCTCAGGAAATCTTCGAAATGTAAAGGTTAAGATTTATTTCAACTAATTTTGAGCTAGAGAGGTAAAATAAATAAAAATTCTAGTTGAAGAGGTATTAAACATTGGTGTGTATTGCAGTAGGACCAAACTATTTCTGATAATTTTTCAATCGACAACAATGAAGTAACTTCGCTAGAGTTCAAATAAAATCACATCAGTCATAAATGCCCTTATCATTTCATAGAATTGGTTTATTGTATGAGTAGGGTTTGACATTGATTTCTAAGAAACAATAATGTACATTGTCAGCATATACTTAAAGTCGGTATCTTATATTTTTTTTTTCGAGCTATAGAGGTGATTCGTTTCAAATAATCGAGTTGTAAAGGTTGTAAGATCAAACATTGCTATGTTTGAGATGCAGAGTTCAAATTTATTTTTATCGAGTTATAGAGGGAAAATATGTACTGAATTTACTTGTAGGGACTCACTAATAATTTCGACTTATAGAGCGGTCAGATTTCGAGCAATGGAGGTTTTGGGGCTTGAAGGGAAGGGTACACAACATTTTTTCGAGTTTGGGAGGTTTTCGACTTTAAGAGGTTCCACTGTATTAGTATAACAGAAAAGATTTCAGAGTGAACTAAATCGCGATAATAGAAGAAAACTCTATTCCGTATATCTATGCACTTTTTAGACAGTATAGTATATAATGTTTTGAGTCCCATAAACTTAATTTATCATAACGCCGGATGTTGGACACAGAGGAGACCAGCTTGAGGTGAAATGTCAATAAATACTGTATATGGTAATAGCCGTAACATATGTCATCAATTAACAGGTTAAATGGAAACATCTGCTTTCTTGTCATATTTATTTAAATAAAAAAGCATTTATCGATTTGTACATTAACAGAAATATCAGTCTTTCCAAAGGATTGTAATTAAAAATAATTTCATTTACATTTTATTTTTTTACCTTATTAGCGAGTTATGCTAACAGCCAGCAACCTCTTATGCAACAAGTTGCAAATGCGAATTCCCTTATATGTCTTTAAAAATAATTATTATCATTATTGCAGCTGTTATGCAATACACAATTGCCACGCCTCTCAACACTAAGTCCCTTAATGTGCGTCGTCGTTGTCGATTTCAAATGAAAACGAGTAAAAATGTGGCAATAGTTGTTGCTAGTCAACATCAACGCAACGTTATAATAAAATTAATGCAGTAAAATAAAAATAAAAACGGCATCAAATCAACATGAGGTTAAGAAGGCGGTTAGCGCATTTGTGTCATAGAAAAAAAGTGGGTTGAGTTTGGGCAGAAATTTCAGAAAATAATCGATCAAATTACAAAAGACTTCTTAGTACTAATGCTGTCATAAATGTTTTTCTTGTGATGCTGTTGTATTCGCATTATTTTTTCTGCTGATGTAATTTAATCGTGGTTTTTGTGCTGTATTTGCTAAGGTACATTGCAAAGATTTTGCAAAATTGTGACAGATGTTTTCACTGTCTTTCATGTATGTATGTATGTGCGGAAATTTACTGCTTTGTTACATTAAAAAACATTTATTATAAATAAAAATAAAATTGATGATTTTGGTAATGATGGAATATTCCCAAAAGCATTAACCTGACAGCAGTGGCGTAGCAACACATTTTTGGTGTGGTATATAGGCTTGGTACGTATAGCTTATTTATTACACTATAGCCATGTTGTATTATTGTTATTGATGCATCATTCAGATAAAAACAAAAAAATTGAAGCTAGCGAGCAAGGAAACAACAATGCGCACATTGAGGATAGCTTCTTTCGTTTCGTTTGATCAGTGTACTTTTATTTTTACACTTATGACTATCGAGATCGAATTTACTCTGGAGTTTTTTTTTCTGTTGTTGTTTTTGTTGCTTTTGTTGCAAGTAGCTCATGGTTTCAAAATTTTGCCCATCCATGGCTTAAAGAAATTTCTTATGAAAAGAAATTCATTTCTTAAGACTTTCCTAAGAAAATTTCTTGAGTGTTTTCATGTGATTCGTCAAGATATGCAAATACGCGTAGGCAGCATTTTCATTTAAATCAAATGCGCATAATAAGAAAAACTAAAAAAAAAATAAATGAAAGACATATAGGAAAATCAAATTTTAATATCCACCACACACGCATTACACGTTACCACAGAAGCACTAAAAGTGGCGCCACCGTAAAAGCCGGCTGTACTCGTATGTGGCGTGCGTTTTTACACGCACGATAGTTTTTTATGACTCACAAAGTGGGTTTTTTTTCTTTCTTTCTTCAACTTCTCTTACTACGATGGCACCTTTTTCTTGTTACTTTTGGTGAGCAGTGTATTAATTAAACGCAGTATTTACGCTTTTACGCGTGATTTAATGTGGCATAATTTTAGGCGTCTAAAATTGGAAAGTTTTAGTTTAGTACACAAAAAATTTTAGAAAATTTTATCAAATCTCGATTTGATATTAATAAAAAAAAAATTAAAATGAAATCTAAGCAGAGCACCGCATATTCAGGTTTAAATGAAATGCTCAACTCTGCACATGCGCGCATGACTTAGCAATTTGATTTAACTGCACCTATGTTTAATAGCCACAAAATTTGTGTTGTGCGAGCAGCAAGCACTCAGTAAACATTTGACACACATGCGCTTGGTTACACTAATGCTGCAGTCGTCGCCGTTGCCGCTGCCACTGCCGTAGGCTCAATTTGTTTCAGACAGCAGACAGGCAATAGTGCGTTTCTTGGTAGGTATGTGCAATCAATCAGAAAACTGACAACAGAACGTCCAAAAAAATGAATAAAAAGAAGAAAATATAAACGAGTAAAAAAATCTGTTGACAAAACTTTCTCCCACTCTTGACATTTTTTTAATTTGTTTTTTGTTTTATAGCTTTTTTTTAAAACTCTTCTTACTATGACGCTGCTCTGTTCAAGGTAGCACTTGGTCATAACACTTGGCGCCCTCGTTAACGTTGCACAGTGTCTGTCGCTTTAGAAATTTTATTTTAAAAAAAACGAAATACTTTAAAGTTTATAAAGGCGTTGAAGTCCTTGTTTCACTTTGTCCACCATTAGTTTTTTGAAGACACATTGTTGGTTTTTTAACTAAAGGCTCCCAGAGCGCCAAAATTCCAGAATAAAACTTTTTCTCTTTTAGCAAAACCATCAACTAACTATCCAAATCACTTTGGAATGTATTAGTTCAATCTACATATACGATGTCAAGCTAATGTTGTCAGCGTTATTCAGATTCTCCTCCGTCGAGATATGACTATATTTTTAAAACTCTATAACCTTATGCGAAACCCACAACGTTTCGTAAAGAAAGATATTTGTTTCTATTGGGCGGTGCTACACCCCAACTGAATATTATGTTTTCACTACTAAGCTAATGGAGCGATTTTGATTAAATTCGGTATGGAGATATGTTGAACCTTGAGGAGTATTTGTTTTTTAGCAGGCGGTGCCACGCCCCCAACGAGAAAATAAGTTTTCACAACTTAATGAATAGACCAATTTTGATAAAATTTGGTATGGAGATAGATTGAATTCTAAGCAAGCGGTAGAGATTTTGGGACCGATGATAAAATATGGCTTTTTTAATGTCAGATTATTAAGACCCAAACACTTACATTTAATCATATAAAATGGTACAGGACGGTTTTTAGTATCACTTTAACGATTGAATTATAAACATTGGGCGAATTCTATGCAGTAACATTAATTATAGCAAATGGAGTCTCAATTCTCTAATGAAAGTGGTAATTTTATTCGAAGACAATTGCTTTAAGTCAGATAGGTTAAGGAATGTTACTGGTATTGATGATGGTAATTGTAAGGGTGATGTGATGGTTATGATAATAGAAATGGAAATGGTTATGGTAGTCATCGTTAGTTCCGGTTACAGTGATGGTTATGACAATAGTAGTGGTGATGGAAAAGGTGTTGATAATAGAATGATAATGAAATTATGCTGGAATAACTATAGAAAGATAATGAAATACTGGCGATAATAGCAATGAAAATCGTAGAGCTAATGGTAAGAGTAATCGTAATTAGAGTTGTAATTATGATTGTATAGTAAATATTGTAATAGTTGGATGGCAATAGTAATGATGATGGTAATTGTGATGGTAATGGTAATTGCAACGGTAAGAGTAATAGTAATGGACATAGTAATAATGATAATGTTAATCGTAATTCAAAATGTAATTGTTTATGAAATGCAAATCGTAATTGAACTTGCAATTGCAAATATGGCAGTGGTTATGTGATGTAATGTAATGTCAAAGGTAATGGTAATAGTAATTGTAAATAAGCACTTAATTGTAATTGTAAATAGCAATTGTAATGAAAATACCAGTAGTTATGGTAATGTAAGTCGTAAAGGTAATCGTAATTAGAGTTCGTATAGTGGTTGTTTTGTAAATATTGTAGTGGTTGGATGGCAAAAGTAATGATGATGGTAATTGTAATGATCATGGTAATTGCAACGGTAAAAGTAATAGTAATGGACATAGTAATAATGACAATGTTGATCGTAATTTAAAATGTAATTATTTATGAAGGGCAAATCGTAATTGGACTTGCAATTGCAAATATTGCAGGGGTTATGTGAGATGTGAGATTGTATATGAGCATTTAATTGTAATTGTAATGGTGATGGTAATTTCAATAACAATTGTAATGAAAATACCAATAGTTATGGTAATGTACATAAGTCGTAAGGGTAATCGAAATTAGAGTTGTTATTGTGGTTGTAAATTGTAGTATATATTGTAGTGGTTGTAAAAGTAATAATTATTGTGTTGCTAATTGTCATGGCGAAGGTAATTGTAACGGAAATAATAATGAAAATTGTAATTGTTAATGTTAATGTAATGGTAATCGTAAATAGGTTGTAATTGTAAATATTATAATAGTTAGTTATGGTGATGGTAGTAGTAATGATAACGAAAAAGGTAATGGTTATCGTAAATATAATTTTAAATAAGCATTGATTGCTATTGTAATGTTGATGGTAATGGTAGTTACAATAGTTATGGTAATGATGATGGCGATGGCAAAACTAAATTATTCAAATGGTTTCTCCTAAAATCATTTTTTATGCAGACAGCACACACTGTACCTACAATGTTCTTGTTGTAATTGCCACCGATGTCATAAAAGTTACAAGTGCACTTTTTTTCATACACGAAAACAACTTGTTTCATTTTCGTATGTATGATATTGCACATGTTTTGTTTATTGTTTTTTGCTTTCATATGTTTTCCCTGCAAAAGGTTTTATTTTTAGTTTCATATTTTTAGCTCAGCTACAGAAAATACAAAAAAAAAAAAAAAAAAAACTCAAAAATTAAACTTGACCCTAATTCGAGCAGTCAGCATGGTATGTTCTGGCTGTTGCTGCAGCAGCTGTTAATTGAAGTGCGTGTCGATGCGCATTGAGACATGAAGGCGCGCTGCTGTTACAAACTTTGGCACAGTTTTAAGGCTGCGTTAAGTACGCCGGGTGTGCATGTATGTGTTAGGGTTGATTGGCTCTGAGGCTTTTGTCGATGTTGCTGCGGTTTATTGTACTTAATGTTGGTGGAAACAAGTTTTCCCGTCGACTACCAAACTTATTTACGATATTTACAGGGCGGCGAAGGAGGGCATTAAAAGTTTATTGTAAATCAAATTAAACGTGTGGGAAGTTGCGCCAAGTTATTGCGTTACAATGCAACATGTAATCCTCAATCTACGCGCCCGGTTCGGTGTGAGTGGGTGTACGGGAGTTCAAATTTTACTGATTACTTCAATGAGTGTACGGAAAAGTGCTTGCGGTGCACACAAATGTTATTAACACACAACGAAATTGAAATGTATTGCCATGTTTTTTAATTTTGTTAACAAAAATGTAACAACTTCAATTGAACATGCTTGAACCGTTGGGATTTAAGCTTAAAAATAATTTTTTTTATGCTTAAATTTACGTTGAAGGTTTTTCTTAAAATTTTTACTTATAAAAATAGAAATTTATGTGTCAAAATAATGTTCAATCACTGAACTATGAAAACATGAATCGAAATTTCGTAAAAAAAGTTGATTTTTCTCCCTCTTTATAAAGCAAATTTACAGCTTCCTATTTTATTTCCGCTTCCGACCAGCAACATCAGCAGTAACAGCAACAGCAAATAATTAATTGTTGCAATGCACATGATGCAAAATATTTCAATTATTTTTACTGCAAAGTAGATAATTTGTAGAGTTATAATTGGAGAATGCTTGTTATTAATAGTTTGCATAGCTAAAGACCTTGTTGCATTGCGAAGTTTTGTTGCAATCAAATGTGGCATGTTAATTGCAATCGGCATTTTTATTTTGGAGTACGGCTAGTAATTTGAATTTTTCATTAAATTTTGATATTGCTTTTCGTCATAAAATATTTTATTACGTGTAAAAATTAAATTGTTAAAAAAAGAAAAATAATAAAAGAGAAAAAGAAATATTTCTGAGCTTATACCGTATGTGGAAAATTTAGCCTACAAACGGGGATAATGGAAACTATTATGAAATATTAGCAATGTAAGTTGGAAAAATTTTAATAATTTAAATTTAAATATATTTCTTCTACGAATATGGTTCTGATGCTTCGGAAGGTGCAAGCATCAAATCATTGCTCAAATCTGGAGACGAGTGCTTGCTTGATGACTGAAGTATCAGCTCTAATTGCCCCTTCTACAAAAAAAAAGGCGAAGCACTGTGCTGAAGCATTATCTTGGCATATCCCTGTTAAATGTAGTGAACAAGATTTTGACCAGCGTACTGAATGAACGTCTAAGCAATTTCGTTACCATACTAATCGGGTGGAGGCCACCCTAACAAATTGACTATGGACAAAGAAGAAATAGAAGGTAGAAAGAAATTCAACAAAAGGTGACCTTTGGCAATCGTTGCTGTTTTGGACTATCGAAACTTCTGTACTCAAAACTTCTCTCTCGAAGGATCAAAGTAATATTGTTTAAGGCATTTATTTTGTCCCATGTTTAATGTGGAGCAGAGTGCTGGACAAGGAGCAGAGTTACGAAACAGGTCCTAAAGTCTTTTGAGAAAAACTGAACAAAGTGCAGAGTTGCGGAACAGGTCCTTAGGTCTTTTGGGAAGAATATCAAACATTATATATTTGGTTATGTATGCGAGGATGGTGTACGCAGAATAACATTACCAATAAGTTTTTTAGCTGTGCAATGATGTTGATGTATGTAACTCTAAAAGATATCATTTGTAAACTGCATTGGATGTATCGAGCGATTGGGCGACAACTCTTCAGCTAAGAGGATCTTCAATTTACAATTTACAATTTGGCAGACTGAATCTTCATTTCAGCGACCAATCTGGTTGCCGATATTAATCAGTCATAAAATTCAGAAAAAATTTTCACATTCAAGACTTCTTTATTTCAGACCATAGCCCTACATGGAATAAGTGGGACTGTCAAGAAAAAAATTATTATAACTTTTGCACTGGTCTGCAGATTTCAACTTTTGGGTTGATTGTGGGAAGCGACTAGGTTTTCGATAGATTTTTGCACACTTAAAACAAGCTGGGCTAAAAAGTTGTTCACCACGTATAGTTTTTGAGAATATGGGGTTTCAAACCCCAAAAAAATACGTTTCTCAGTCGTTTTTGCGATTAAATTTCAGTTTACTGAGGTAGAAAGGAAAAATTACAAGTTTTAAATTGAGATGTTTTGGAAGGTTCTAGAGCTCCGGGCTTAGTTGTCACGGCTATGTAAAGAAGGTTAAAAATGCTTTTTTGGGGGTTTCAACCCCCATTTTCTCAAAACCTATGCGTGATGAACAATTTTTGAGCTCAGATAAGTGTACTGTACGCGAAAATCTATTGAAAACATTTAGTCACTTACCGCGGCATAGCTTGAACAATTCTCGCTCGGGGCGAAGATCACGTGATTCACTTCATTTCTCCAGTTGCTAAAAATTGTGAAAAGAATCAATCATTCAATCCAACTATAACAGCTCAAAATAAACAATTTCTACCGCCTTCTGTTCCAATAAATCACTGATAAGAATTCGATTCGATTCACTATCCATGATCTGTCTTGAATCAAGTGTCCAGTTGGTAACTTGTAAGTGATACAGTTAGTACTAGTACGGACTAGGTACTGAACACATTTATGAAAATTTTTTAATTTTTCGGTGTAAATTGTATCAATGATGTCTTTGACGACGATGAATTGAATTTTTAATATATCAACATAAATTTGAATAAACTTAATTTTTTACTTTTATCTTAAAAAAGTAACCTCGTATAATTATTGCAAATTATTTACTTAGTCTACATTATAATTTCATTTAGAAAATTTAATTTATTTACCTTAGATTTCCTTATATTACAATAAAATTTGCATACAAAATAAGCATACCTGCAATGAAGAGAAAAAGAGAAAGAAACATTAATTAGCTAAAAGCATTGAAAAGTTAATTTTTCAAGGAAGAAACTAAATAAGCAAACAACTTCAAAAAACATGAATTGTTTTTTTTTTTTTTTTAAATAACACCTGACTAACTTGAAAGTTTCAGAAAAAAAAGGAAACTTGCTTATGGCCAAAGCGCCACTTTGATTAGAAATGCAAAGTGAAACGGCGACAAATGGCAACAGCAACGACAGTGACAGTTTTACAAGGCAAAAAAAAAAAGAAAAAAAAAAGTGCTGCCAAATTAACAAGAAGTAATGCCACCAGACTGGCTAAGCAAAGCTAATGCATATGCAGCAGCAACGAGGGGAAATAAGAAAAAAAAAATCGTAAAAAAGTAACAAAATAAAAGTAGGTAAATAGGTTTCAGTTTGGGATTTTTTTCTACATGCAGATTTCATTGCACGCCTGCATGCCTCCAAATCTTGTCAAGTTGCTGGCCAAATGTAATTTTAACTGCATTTGGTTGTGGACGTGTTGTACAAGCGAGCGCAGTTGTAAAAATTGCATTGGCTAGCAAACTGTTAAATAGAACGAAATGAACGGGGAACTCAATTGACGACAGTACAGTTCAACTAGCTAAGTGACGGACTAACTAACTGGACAGGTGCCAAAAAGGTTACAAGGTGCGACTACAAGGTAAAGCATAAAATGTGCTGAGCTCGCAAAAAGGTTTGCTCACAAAAGTGTTAGTTAGGAGGAGGGGTAAAAAAAAAACTTTGATTTTTCTAAAATGAAATTTTTTTTTGTTTTGTGCCAGTGGACAAAAGAAGAGTTCTCCTCTTCAACTGTTGAGTGCAACAGTAAAATATTAAAAAATTACGATGTAAAACATTTTAAATGACATTTTTATTTGCAAGTGTTTTCTTTTTAATAAAAAAATATTGCACAAATTTTAAGGCGAGAACTTTTTATTTCATTGTTATTCCAGTTTCCTGTCACAGTTTCTCTTGGGTCGTTTTATAACAGAGAATGCATTGTTATGCACCTCGACCGGCATTTAGGTTTTTTGTGCTGCCTTGTTTCTAATCCATTTGATAAACGTTCATGGCGTAAATTCTGCAAAGAAGTTCCATCAGATAAGTCAATTTACTTTAGATGATATTTGAGTTTACATATTAGGAAAAGATAATCTCTTTACTCAACGTTAGAATCTTTAGTGATATTCTCTTTGCTGGTACTAAGTAATCGGCTTTTGAAGTTTTTCTATTATTTCAGAGCGAGTTCTCGAACTCTCTGGTTTGCAATGGCAAAAATAATTAGTGAAAGCGAAAAAAATTTAAAGAAAAATGCTGGAAGTGGAATTTTAAGTTTCAAAATATTTACGACTATCTAATCTCCGCGACTTCGTACGCGTAGCCTGTTTTTAATACAAGTTATAGTCGAAGTTATTTCGGTCACTTATGAACATAAAAGTACCGGGCAATAAAATTTAATGTGACATTACCTTATTTACATCCAAAAGGATGTTAACGCACCAGGTTATAATGATATGGTGCATATTAGTACGAAATATATAAACCATTAGCTCTAAGTTCCTTCTAAATTTAATTGACAAATTTTCGAACACAACTTTAAAATTTTTTTTAATATTTTCTTCTTACGCAAACAGCTTTTATTTTCAGACATTTAAAAATTTTATTCAAAATTTTTAGTAAACAATTTAGTTTTTTTTTTAAATTGCCACACACTAACTAACACATTCAATTGCGATTCAACAATTTGTTATGTTTTCATGCTTGTTTCTATGTATGACATTAATTTTTTTACCAATTTTAAAGCTTGTATATTTTGATATTAAATAGGAATATCGTGACAATTTTAATTTGAGATTGAGACCAAGCGTCTAAGAAATAACATTAAGTAAATTTGATTGAAATTGATCAAGCAGTTTTTGCGTGATATGCGAACATCGAAAACAGCAACCATTTTATTTATATAGACTGCAAGTGCTCTTTCTCAAGAAGGGAATAAATTCTCAAGAAGGAATTTTTCGATATATTCCTGATAACAGTTCTGCCTAGTGATCTTGCCATAGTAGGAACGAAGGTAAAGGTACAATTAGCACACTTTTTTGCACTTTTTGGTTAATGTTTCCATAATTAGGGAGTTGTATTTTCTTAAGATTTTCAAAATTTAACTTTAATTTTTCAATAATTTTTATAAGGTTTCATTTTAGTTAGCTTTCATTTAAAAATATGTTAATTTTCGACAAGATTTGCGCTCTCTAGCGATTAGGTACTGAATCAAAAAACACGATTTCGGACCACTGTGTGCCGCTTCGATGCGAAAAAAGTCTGCATTTTTCCCGTTTTGGTTCACTATATCGAGTGTAATCGTGAGGCTACCAAATTATGCTTTTTTAATGGATTCTTTTGTTGCAAAGTCTGAATTAGGTGTCGGGTTTGTTCTGCCATGGCAGTTACTTTTTAGACATACATTTTTCTTTTATTTTTTTTTTTTTAAACAAGTCTAATTAACGTTTCCACATATTTTGATATAACAAATTATATGAATTCCTTTTGTGCTGTCTTAATAATAACTTAATTTAACTAAATTAATTGACTCATGTTCTTACTGACAAATCTAATTTATTTTCTATACCAAAGCGTATTTCATAATTTCTATACTCACAATAGTTCACTGTAAGCTGTACTTATTTCAAAATTCATTAATTTACATAAAAAAAGAAACAACAATTCCATCATCCTCAACAATGTAAATGCTTCTTAAAAATGTCATGCTTTGCAATCCCTTTGCATATTTTATTTTTGCTATTAAAAAATTTCTCATTTTCTTTAACATTTTCGATATTTCTTTTTTTTTTTTGTTTTAAATTTCAAAAGTCATAAATTTAGCACTTTGCTGTTATTCTTCACATAATGCCCGTATTTTTGCTGTTAAGGCAATGTGATGAATGTCACGTCATGTCTACCTTACAAAACTGTCAACTGTAGGCGATAAAAACATTGCTATTTCTTTTACCACCTTTGCCATCGTCCAGTCCGACAAGTTGCTAGCCTACTAAATTGTTATTTTTATCATTGCTGTTGTTGCCTTGTTTGTTGCTGATATTTGTGTTGTTATCCTGATGTTGGCGGACGAGTTATTTTAAACGATTGCATGCGACATTGCTAGACAAGAACATACAGTCACGCATTAGATGAGGAGTACACACGCGTATGAGAGTGGGTAAAAAGGAATTTTTTGGATAATTTGTTCGCATTTTATGCTACGTAGGACATAGGGTGTAGGACGTGAAAGCTTAGTATTGATGCGTAAAGTTACTCTATTTTAAATGTGTACGAGTATGGTATGGTATGGTATGGTATGGTATGGTATGGTATGGTATGGTATGGTATGGTATGGTATGGTATGGTATGGTATGGTATGGTATGGTATGGTATGGTATGGTATGGTATGGTATGGTATGGTATGGTATGGTATGGTATGGTATGGTATGGTATGGTATGGTATGGTATGGTATGGTATGGTATGGTATGGTATGGTATGGTATGGTATGGTATGGTATGGTATGGTATGGTATGGTATGGTATGGTATGGTATGGTATGGTATGGTATGGTATGGTATGGTATGGTATGGTATGGTATGGTATGGTATGGTATGGTATGGTATGGTATGGTATGGTATGGTATGGTATGGTATCACTAATGAAAGTTAAAGATTTTTAAAGATATTGTAGGGTACATACAGCTTGACTTTTGGCAAATGCAAATTGCTTTTATTTGCTTTAAATTGTTTAAGATTTTTCCACATAAAGGATTTCAGAAATTCAAAGTCAGCCTTCAACATAAATATTTAAAATGTTTCAATAAGAAAAACTTTCATGTTCATGTGGTGGTTTAACTATGAAAAGCGACAGTATTTATTATTCACTTTTGTTTTGTCTGACTTTTAACGCTTGAAGTGTTTTCTGAAAATAACGTAACAGTTAACTTCTACTTAACAATTTATGGCATTAACACGTCTACACTAAATGCTATTAAGTGTCAAATGATGGCGAATGACAGTCATGACTTTTGAGTTCTACTCACTCAAGTCGCAGCTGTTATCATTACTATAGCTGCCAATAACGTGTGGGCTGTGAACTGTCAATTAAATGTCTAAGTGCGGCTAAAGTTTAACATGAAATGTGAAGAAATAATGAGACAAAAATAATACACCATGGATTTTAGGTGATGAAAAGTTAATAAAATTATATGAGAAAACTTTAAGCAACTCCATTGCTTTCAGTTCGTATTGACATAAAATAAGTGCCTAAATATTTGATTTATTAAATGTTCTTGTTTTTCTTAAGTACAATTTATTACTGTCATGACTCTAATTTTGATCACATATACGTACTTTTTGGAGAGATTACCAGTATTATGCTAATGGCTGTATAAGTTTCTGTTTAATGAGAAATAAATTGCGCTTTCCCATGCTAAATATTGCTAATATTTGTAAGAAACTTTTCAGAAAATGCTGCATACTTTTAGAATCAACAATAAGCTTATCTTCTGGAATACATTTTAATAACAAACTATAGACATCTGTTGATAAACAGCTAAATAATTAACTACAATTTTTGGAATATACTAAGTAATGAAATCCATGGGAAAAAATTATTTTCCCTTCATTATTAGACACAGCATAAAGACAAACTTGAAGCAGAAGTATGAAGTAAACATTTTTCAAACAACTGCTGACACAACAACTTCTGATGAATCACATAAAAGAATTACGAGACCAATGTTGCTAATTATTCAAACCACAAGACAAGAATGTGAGCATAATACCCTTAGGCATAGCATTAATTTATTTATTAAATTCAGTAGAATACTTGAGATAAGCCCATAAGCTGTTAATATTTGTTTTAAATAACGATTTACCGAATTATAACATACTAAATTGACAGTGATTAATGGGATGATAATATTTGGTCATATCATATTATAAACAAAGTGTCTAAAAATATGCTTTGCAAATGATGATGATATGTTTGGTAATATAATAAGGTTTTTTTTGCAAATGAAAGCATATTTCTAAGTGCATGTTTTTAGGCTCATTAAAAATTGTTTGCTTTTATTATTTATTTATTTATATTGTTTTAATTACTTGCATATTTCATAAGTTTTTGTGTCTTAACATTTGCACTGATAATTGAGTTTTATGTGTGTTAATATATCAAATAAAATCATCATTTCTGTGTCACTTTTGTTTTCACAACCACTTATGTTGGTTTTTTTGCCTGCACCCAGTCATTAAATTATTGTTTGTCAAATAAATCATGGCGCGTCTTGACAAACTGTTGATATTTCGATTATTTTATATTGTACTCGTATATGACCTATTCAAATTACGGAAATTTCAACAATTATTTGTATTTTGATAGTCATTAAAATAAAGTGAGTTGGTATGGCGTCATTAATGGTTATATTTTGTAACTAACAAAAATAACTGTAATATCAGTTAATGAAAAAGTAAATAGAAATCATAAAGAAAAAATATATAAAAATATATATGGTGTGTAAATTTGGACAAGACAACCTCAATTGTCAACTCTAGAATTAAAGGCATAATATTGCTGAGGTAAATTTTTTTTTAGTGGAAAAGTTCTTGTCGATTAGATATTGGATATGTGATTCAAGATAATGAGGTTAAGAACTCTAAGACAATTGAAATTGCAATAAATGATTGAAATTGAGTCTTTAACGGAATTATACCTTTTAATATATTCTGAATAGAATATTGGCATATCGGTCACTGATGATTTCATACAGCAGTGGATGAAACTAATACGACCCTTTTTGAAAAATCACATTTGAATTCGAATTGATATTAAAAATTGGTTTCAAGGTCAAAGACAAGGTCATAGTTATTTGACCTTTTAGATACCTTAAAACTTTTGCTGAAAACATTTATCGCTATTTAATTTAGTTCTCGAGATTTTTGCTTTGGGAAATTGAAACGGATCACAACGTTGATATATCATTTTAATTTAGATAAAGTTTTTTCATGTGAATTTTTTTTTATTATATGAAAGCAAGCTTATCCATTCTTAAAAAAATTTCGATTTCGGTTGTTTGATATATACTAGGTCTAACTACCTTGGAAACTTTTGATATGAAATAAGGTCTTCGACCACTATTTATGCTTTCAACTAAACTAACTCGATATATAAGAACTCATTATTAATTTTCGAAAATTCAAATTCAAAGAATAAAAAAAATAAATTTTTATACAAAATACAACACTTTTCAAAGTTATGCTAAACGATTTTGATGTATCGAAATATTTTACCCGAAGTGTTGACAAAATTTTCACATCTTTAATTCACTAATTTTGTGTGCGCGTGCCTTTTTGCTTTTATTGAAACTGCAATTTAATTGAAATTAATTACTCTATTAAATTTAACCCTTGACATGATAACACAAATTCTTGAATTAACTTTAACTAACAAAAGCAAGAAATAGATAAATGTTAGTAGTTTAAAAAGAGAAAACGAGATAATCATAGTAATAAGAGTGAAGAAAAAAAGTGCAATTACAGCGCAACACCTGCGCAACTTAATTGAGGTGGCCACAAAATTAAAAAAAAAAACAAAATCAAAACAAAAACAAATCTACCTAATGCTTGGTTGCAATACTGCAATTGTTGCAGCAATCACCTAAAGAAGTTGCAGTTACATGTGGTGTAAGCAAAGCATTGATTGTTAGCTTAGGTTTCAGCATTTGGAGAAGAAACATGGAAGGGACGACGGAGAAAAAGTTTCTGATTTTATTCATCAGTAACACCGGTACACATAAAAAATATTGTGGAGATACAGATGATTTCATAAATATATGTATGTAAGTTGCAAAAACCCAACAAAAAAAGTATTTTATTCTTGAAGCAGCCTAATTTTTTTTAAGGATTATGTGTCGCTGAATCTGATAATTTATGCTGTAATTTCATACTTTTGTATTTTTTTTTTCTTATTTCACAGTGTAATTCTTCACATACTAAAATTTCTGTCTGACTACTTAATATACTTAATACAAATAAGGTAGTTAACATAAAAAAGTAGTCAGACTACTAGCAATGATTTATTATATTGCATTTTTTTTAGAACAGCATCAAATTTGTTTGTTTTCTAATTTCTTAATGCCGGCAGTTAATTTTAATGTAATTCAAATAATAAAGAATTAAATAAAAATTAATTAGATAAACAAACAGACCACAACTATTGTAACAAAATTGATAATAAAGAAGTTATAAAATTAAATATGAAAACAATTGGAAATAAAAAAAGAAAAGCACCATACAGACGCGTGAGAGTAGATGAGAGTTTTAAGAAATTCGAAGATTGAAAAATTAAAAAAAAAGAAAATGTTGTTTCCTTTTTATTACTTAATTGATTTCTAAAAGAAAAACGTGTTCCATTCATACTATATACTGTGTTAAAAGTATCCTTTATATATTTTCCGTAGTCTATTTGAGGAATAACCTACAGCTTCTTCAGCGAGTTTGATTTTATGGCTTCAGTCGACTCAAAGTGGCTTTCCCGAAATGGTAATTTTAACTTCGGGAACAGGGGAATGTAAATACGGTGCTTGGCTGATGAAATTTCTCAATCTTTGATTAAAAAATCTGGCACAATGATGATGGCTTTAAAGTTAGGGAGCTGATGTACATCTTAGGTATATGATTTTATTGTCGTTAGTATTGATATGCAATGTGGTTCACATTTATGCGAATTAGAAAAACTTAGTGTGAAATGAAGATAGCGCTGATTTTTTTTTTTTTTTCAAGTGAATTTTTGAAGTTAAAAAAAATCTATTAAATTATTTTATAGCGTCTGCCTCTGACATATTGTGTTAAGAGCTTAGTATAGATAACGAAAATATAAAAGGCAGACGCTTACACTGCTGCATTTTTAAAAATAATTTCATCGTTTTCTTCCAGATTTTCGTTATTTTCAGTATTGTCTCCAAAAGCTGAAAATACAAAAGGCAGACGTTTATGTCTCTGCTTTTTTCAAAATATATGGGGTGAAAAAAAAAATTATAGAGGCTAGTTTTAATAGGCTGAAATATCCTTTAAAATATGTAGCGTAAGGGCTCAAGACCGTCTGCCTTCTATATGGGGTGGAAAGAAATTATGGAGGCTAGTTTTTATAGGCTGAAATATCCTTTAAAATATGTAGCTTAAGGGCTCAAGACCGTCTGCCTTCGAAAGGACAGCGCTGGAGTCAGCTGCCTTTTCTATTTTAATGTTTTTAATAAGTTAAGGAACCAGTACGTTAAGAGGCAGACGTGATAAAATGGTTTAGTTCTGAATTCTCTTGCATGTTTTTTATTATACCATTTTCAAAAGCAGCAATAACTGTGTGGCAGACGTTGTTTCTCTTGCTTCTTATGACATAATCTTTATAAAAATGGCAATATGCCTGACGAAAAATCTTGTCAGGTTATTTAAAGAAAACATTGTATACATGTCAATGGAAAAAACATCTTTTTAGCAAAAACATCTAGTAGCTACGCCTAGGCCAAACTAGTTCATCCGAAGCAAGTTAAGCCAGAGTACACATATTAATATAATCGCAATCACTTGAACAACAAAAATTTTTTTCCAGTGTGTTTTGTGGTTACAAAAATAAATGCAAATTCTAGAAAATTAACAAAAGTATTAAATTGCTAAAGTTACGAAAAAATTTAATAGAGCGACATTCTTCACGTCAAATGTAATAAAAAAATAAACGCAGAAACAACAGAAGCAATAAAAATAGGCGGCATATCAAGAAATTTTTCATTTAAAAAATAGAAACAACAAAACAATGTGCAATAAATAAATAAAAAAAAAAACACAAAAACAAATGAAGTGTCAAAAAACTTGGTCACAAATCTAAAAATAAAATCAAAAGTTAAACCAAGTCACTAAACTAAGGCAAAATTACTTAAGTACAAAGTATTAATGTGTTGTACATTAAACATATGTATGTATTTATTTATAAAGCTAAGTGAATTATCCCAGCAAACATTTTTAACAGCGAAAAAGTTATAGATCAATTGCCGTAGCGATTGTTTCGATCGCGCGTGAGCTCGCTCATATTCTGATGCCAGGCGATAGTTTGTTCGGGAGAAACTGATTCGCGTTTGAAACATAAGGAAGCGTTTCAAGCGATTGTTGCTGAAGGAGAAAAATATTGGACTTTGTATTATTATATCTCTTTTATTTTCATCACTTGTGCTGATACTTAAATAGTTAATTTATTACATTCATCGGAATAGTTGTTCTATTACATTCATCATGTTCTTTTATTAGATAATAATTTCATTTCATCCACATCGTTAGAATTGATATTTTATTCAGTTTTTGTGAAGTTTCTTAAATTATAATTTATAATTGAAAATAATTACTTAATATAGGAAGAAACAGAAAACCAGCCTGGCAACATTTGATGTCATATAATTACAATGCAAATAACAAAAACGTTGTGTCGAATTATAAATCATTGCAATATTTGACATTCAAAAATACCTTAAGCTCTTCTAGGTGAGCCATAAATTCATGGCTTGGAAGATAGAATCATATAATCTTATAGAAGAGTCGCCAAATAATGGCGGACATGATTCAAGATTAATAATTTATATTCTTGTTGTTATTTAACTTTTAAAATAATGCAACGAGGTTCGCCTATTAATCGCGCTGAAGAGTAAAAGTTAAAGGTATAAAGTTATATTTATATAGATTTAAAAATCTTTCAAATATTTGCTGGGATATTTGTACTTATCGTGAACGACAAAAGAGCGACACTTATATTTAGAAGGAAAGCGCCTAAGAGTGTAAAAATTAAAGAGAGAAAAAATGACAGCAATTTACACAGGGATTGAACTTAAAGATATTTGAATTGATTTTTTTTATCAAAATAACCGAAAAAAGTTTATTAAGTGGGCAACGGGTGGGTTTCATTTAAATCACATGTTATTTTGACACAAAAAATCACTTAGCGCTCAAAAAATTGACAGTAAATGAACGAAACGAAATGAATCGATTTACACTTGAAAACCACTGGAAAACATTAAAAGTTAATTTTCAAAGTTTGCCGTGTCGAAACAGCGCGATTTTCGAAATTTTTAATTTTGTCTCCAAACTTAAACTTTTTTTTTTGTAGGGTGCCTTTACTAAAATATTAAAACATTCGTGCAATAAGATCTCAAACCATCGAAAATGTACTGCAAAATTGGATTGATAAAATGGCTAATATCATGGTCAGTCGATTGGATGAACTCTTTTTTGTAAAAATATTGAAAAATATTTAACGATGTTTATTTATAACTAAAGAAAAAACAATACAAATAAAAAAAAATACAAAAAAAATAAAAAATAAACAAAATAAATAAAATAAAAAAAAAAATAGCTAAAAAAACAGCTGATAGTCGACCCTTTAGCTAAAACCAGATGCAACAGTTTTGAAATTTATTTATTTAAAGGATTTAAATCCACCTTTATGGAAACTAAAAATTTCGAACTTTCAGAGATATGGCGCAGAAAAATTTAGAGCTGTGTCAATGTTAATGCCCAGATGTTTTTTCAACCTTTTCGAATCAAATCATATTTATTCGGAAAAGATTTCAAACCATCGTTGTGAAAGCGCAAGAATTGTTTAAGAATCCTAGGAATGTCTGCGAAGAAATAAGTTACGGCCTTTGGAGATTTTTAAAATGTATTTCCAAGAAAACAGCACCCTAAACAACTTATTGGATATGTACTCTAAATGCTTTAGGAATATCGACTGATATCAACGTAGGGTAATTTGGAGTCGCTGAGCTCGAATTGGATTTTGGCCTACACGATAGCGTTTCGAGATAACATAAAATTAACCCGATTTTGACAAAGTTACAAACGCTTTTCTACGACTTTTTTTAATTTCAATTTGGAGAGATTTGGTGTCTGGAACAAAGTTCTTTAAGAAAAGACAAACATTTTTTTATTTACACTACTTCTCTAGCACCACTTCTTAATTCTTTTTATGGAGTATTTTAGTCAAATTTAAAAAAAAAAGGTTGAAAAAAATTCCGTTTGCCCCAAGCCTATTGGAAAGAGCATACAATTCTTAATAAAATAGTTTCATGCACGCCTTTCCTTTTTATGGGAGGAAGGCGTGTCTTTATGAACAAATTTGTGCTGAATTTCGACTGTTTTTCTATTTTTAAAAAAATTGTGATAAATACAAGTTTCCACAGTTTTACCACAAAATTCTTGGGGAAATATTTTCACAGTGAGCTTGTCGTTTCTAAAAAAAAATACAAATATCACGTGTATACCGTAAGCAATAAATGAAATCAGGTGCACCATATCAAATTTATTTAGTTCGCATTTTAAGTTTTACACGCTATTTATTTTATTATTACGCGCTTGTAAAAACATATAACATTTTGTTTACAGAAGTTTTTTTTTTGTAATAAAAACAATAAGGCGATGTAATTGATTTAACCCTTTAAAGTTAAATTTTGGCGTTAACAGCCGTGCAAACATTTAAGTTGGCTGTCAATTCCAGCTGACTACTTTTAGAAAAGTTCCACGCGACACCTGTTTTACTTAAGCTACTGAAGAAAAATACTTTTTTCACATAGAACACATTATTTAAAAATTAAGACAAAAAACGGAGCTATAGTCCGCGTGTCGCGAGAATTTTATTTTACATACATACCAGAGAGCGTCACTGAGCCACTCACCTTTTTTTTGCATTCATGAATCTTTCAGCTGATTCAGACAGATTCACCACTCACAAAAAATTTAGTGAATCTAGCAACCATTCCGATTCACGGAAAAGTCTGTGAATCTGAATGTGCAGTGAATCCTGATTCATTTCGTTTCACTCCGTATAAGTATATGAGTGTTTCATAAGCTACTCGTGAATCAAAGGCACAGATTGTATCAAAAAAGCTTGTGATACTCGCGTGGAAAAATCCATTTTCGAGCTTTTCCCATTAATTACAGAAAAAAAAAAAAATTCCAAAAACAGGTCAAAAACGGCCGGACTACGGAACCACCCTAAATGAAGTACAAAATCCATTTTCGACCTTTTCCAATTAATTACAGAAAAAAAAATTGCAAAAATGGGTCAAAAACGGTCCTTCCAGGGTCCGGAGCCACCCTAAAAATGTTAAGGAATTGGTTCAAAAACAGTCTTTTCAACGGTCCCGACCCACCTTAAGTGATGTCCAAAATCTCTCCCTATCGCTCCCTATCGATTGAAGCAAAAAAAATTTTTCCAAAATGGGTCAAAAACGATCCTTTTAAAAGTCACCTTAAGTGATGTTCAAAATCCATTTTCGATCTTTCCCTATCGATTGGAAAGAAAAAAAAAACGGTTTTTCTGTACTACAGTTCAACATAAGTGGCTCACGCTATTCACTGCTTCATGAATCTGAATCCATGTGAGTGTGAGCTTTTCACGCATTCACATTTATGAGCCCAGAGCTACTACAAGCTCAGATTCATGAGCAGCATGTCATCTACGGATTCACTATTAGTGAGTATAAGTATGATTCACACTCACTGTTTGCATGCAAAAGGCACACTCACGGCTCATATTTTTGGTAGGGGCTCAAAACACTCAGTGAGCTACTCAATGACGTTCTCTGATACATACATACACATGTATATTTGTGTTTTTTTTAGCAAATGTGCAGAATGTACGCCGATTGGGTATTAGAACAGCAAGCATTAAATGATAATTTTTCGAATAAAAAAAAATTCAGCGATAAACTCATTTCTCACACGGTAGATATGTGAAAATTCAGAATTCATCTTAGGGAAGTTTTTGTATTCGGCCTGCATTTCGTTGAGAATTACGAATTACTTTTTGAACCCCAAGGTACGAAATTTTGAGATTTGAGCTCCAATAAAGTGCGATTTTACGTAGTTGAATTTTTTCTTGTAGGCCATTGTGCTTACGTAAACAATTCTATAACTTTAGAGCAATTAAAAACCAATGTTTTTCAAGTTATGACCGAGTAACCCGGATCGAGAACTGGAGTCCAAGTAATATAATGAAATAAAAATTTAATCAAATAACTGATATGCTTGATTTATCTTTAATTTTTTATCTGTAAATGGTTTTTAGCAAGAAAAGTTTGGAAAAATTCAAAAGAAAAATCGGAAAATCCTATATAGTGTTTTTTATGGAAATTTTGTATGAATAATACACACCGTAACTCCATACAGTAACTCTACAGTAAGTAAATTAAGTTTAGATAGGACAACGTCTGCCTGTTTAGGGCGGGAATGGAGATTGATATGGGGCTGGAGATAGGGACAGGTAGGGCTGAGCAACGTTTGCCGGGTACTAATGCCGGTATGTAATAAAAACTATCATTTGAATTAAGAGGCCAACCTAGTTTGTTAACTTCAAGAAATCAATTTTTTTACGGATCTCGAAAATTGACCACTTCAAAAACAATGTCTTAACATTTCATAAAAATTTGAGCTTTTTAAGTATATTGTGCTCAACTTTATTTGAGCGCGCTCTTCTGAATCCGTTTTGAATACCTTTTGTTTCATACGGTATCAGTCTTTTCATCGAAACTACTGAACCAATCCTTATGAAATTTTAACCACATATTCGCATAAAATTTTATAATCCTGGTTCAGACGATATAAACTGTCATATTAAACTTATTTTTTTTTGGTTTCTTTTTTTCAGATGATTCCTTGCTGCAAAATCACAAGCACCGTTGAAACCAATTGTTTTTGTATGGCTACGCAGATGGCGCTATTTTGTATATACCAGTTAAAATTAATAAAAAAAAATTTTCTCGTGTATTTCAAGAGTGTATTCATTGATCCTGAGAAGAATTACAATCATATCTGCTACTGGGGGTGGCATAATAATATCTGAAAAATAGTTCCATCGTCAAGTTGGAAAACTATGCTGGCCCTTAAATATTTCTTTAACAATCACGGATACTTTTTACACAGAATCATGTGGTATATTTCTTACTATTTACTTGTCTTAATAAGTTTTTAAAAAGAAAAAAAATTTATGATGATCTTAACGAAAAATTCTACAAAAAATAAAAGAACAAAGTTTCCACGCTTAAAAAATTTTGAAAGAAAAATAAATTCAATTGAAATCGGATAACAATGTGTTGGTAAAGTAAAGTAAATGAAAAAGCGCAAAAGCAGCGAGGGTAACGAGAAAGACGACGAAGCAAAAGAAGTGCAAATACACCGGTAATTTTCAGTTAGTTGACCTCCAAAACTTAATTTGAGCGCAAACAACATTGAATTTTTAGGTGAACTTCAATGCAACGCGTGTGAAATCATAAGAGAAAAAATAAAAAAAAATAGAAAAAAATAAAAAAAAAAATTAAAAAAAAAGAATGACAAAAAGAGCCCAAAAAAGAAGTGAAGAAAGGGCAACACTAAAGACGCGCTCAGTATTTAATTGAGTGTCTTTTAACCAAACAGCGGGATTATTGTTTTGGGGCTCGACTCTTTTAACAGGCGGCTTTGTGTTCATGTTTTTTTCCGCAAGACTTTTTTATCATTTGTTTGCTTTTTTAGTTGAGTTATTTGTTTCTTTTTAGTTCTCATATTTCCACAACTTTAATTTAATTAAAAAATAACAGATATTTTCTTGTTTATTTTCATAATATTGCTGACTAATTTTTTTGTTATCTTTTATTATTAATTGTCTATTGAAAATATAACGCTGAAACGCACCTTGTTGTTAATGTGGTTAACACCTCGCAATTTGATTTGAATTGAATTTGCATTAATTTGCTTGATGTTTGATGTTTTTTTTTTTTTTTCTCAATAAACCAGACACAAATTCACACATTAAAATAATTAATACGGAAATATCAATAATTTTTTTCTTTTCAATTTTTCTTGCTATCAAATGCGATTCGCGTTTGAATTCAGTTAAGACATCGAAAGAAATAGCACAACTTTCGTTGCAAATTCGTAATAGCACATAACAAATCGAAAATTAAAGTGATCGATTTTTTTTTTTTTTTTTTTACAAAAAAAAAACGGAGATTTCAAAAAAAAAAATGCCAACACTCACATAAATAATAATCGTACAAGTCACCGTGAGTGACTAAGTGTCGTTTTTGATTTGAAATTTCAGATTTAACAAATTGCGTCAATTGAACCGTTCAAAAGCGCAACAAAAACTCAACTGATCGTAGGTGAATTGTAAGCGCAATAGCGCACGAGCTGGAGCGAGAGAGCGCAATTGAAAAAAAAAAACGATCGTTGCGCCAAGACTGGAAAATAATCAGAAGAGATTATAAAAATACAAATATGAATGTTTTCTCTTTACTGACCCATTAAAGCTTGGCTTAGAAAGCCATTAAAGTAAGTAGAGTTTCTGAAGAGAACCGATCGTAACTCTTTGCTTTAATGCGTCTCGGAATTCTACATAAGAAAAAATATTACTTTCCGAGTACGAGTATGTGGAGAAATGCAACTTGAGTTAATAACATTTTTTTCTTTTGTTGCGGCCATAAAAGGATTTTGGTCATACAATTGATTATAATTTGAGAAAACAAAACAATAAATTTGGAATGCAAAAACAGAAAAAAAAACAATAAATACAAAATTGAATTGAAAATAAATTAAAATTTATGACTCTCATTATCTTAGTACGAAATTGTGTACAATTTTTAAAACATTTGTATTAAAAACATGGGTTCACATGAAGCTGTAAGCCGTTTTTGAAATATGTATATAGCCCGCAAGAATGAAATGAGACGTCCAGTTGCAAGACCCGGCCAAGTTCTTTTTCATATTTTTGGAAAAACATCGAAAAACGTTTTATTTTCATCTATGTTCATAGAAAAATTAAAATGTATTTCCCACACAATAGTTTATTAAATATCTTACTCAAAACATGTCAGATCAGACTTTTTGAGTTTCAGCTGCCTATGTTTTTGAGAAAACAATTTTGGACTTGGCGGGATATGAACACGGACTTGGCTGGTTTTGACATAGTAATCAACAAATTTTGTTTGAAAAAAAAGTGGACTTGACTGGTTTGGATATCAATGTACGGTTTTGAAATCTATACGTCAAAAATAAATTTGAAAACTTAATATATCTGTCAAAAAAAGTTTTTTTAATCTAAAAACATAGTAGAGATATAAAGCATGATCTAGATTACGATATATGAGAATATCTCAAATGTTGATATCTAACAACAATATCGTGATAATTTTAATTGTATTTTGAGACCAAGCGTCTAAGGAATAACCCCAAATAAATTTGATTCAAAAGGATCAAGCAGTTTTTGCGTGATATGCGAACATTGAAAACAGCTATCATTTTATTTACACTCCTGATCAAAATAATAGATACACCAAAAAGATATTCATTCAATCCCCAATAATTTCCATATTTGGAAGAATTGGAATTAGAATTCTTTGTAAAACAAGAGAATACAATCTGGCAATGCATTTAAATGAGAAATGAAAGAATCGAAAACGGGCGCGAATTCGTTGATCAAAATAATAGATACACTTGTTTTGTTTTTCAATTTTTTATCAAAAACTTAAATTTTTTTGTGATTTTTTTTAAACAACATATTTATTTATAAATAAATTGCAAGTAAATAATGAAAAATTTTCTGTAGATATGGGCCGAAAAAGTCGATGCACAGCAGAAGAGTGACGATTGCTTCTGAGCCTACGAAAAAGAGGAACATCTTTGCGGGACATCGTTAGTTTGATGGATTGGTGTTTGCGTTTTGTGCAAAATGTTTTTATAAACAAAATAGGAAAAGAAACTAGAGGTAGGCCAACGAAAACCTCTCCAGAAGTTGGTCGCTAAATAGATATTCTTTCAAAAAAAGACTCTTTGAAGTCCTCCAAGGCGATTTCTGTGGAAATCGGAAATGTTGCAAGCACTCTTACAATTCGTCGTGGTTTGCAGAAGGCAGACCTTCCAGAAAGAATCGTTAAAAAGGTTCCCCTGATGCGTACGAAAAATTTTATCATGAGGTTAAGTTTCGCAAAGTCTCACACTAGCTGGTCGGGCCTTGATGGTGAGAATATTTTATTGAGCGACGAAACCAAAACAAATTCATTTGGAAATCAGTTCAGATTTTGAAAATACGAGACCGCTTTGTAGTATTTAACAATGTTCAATCAGTTAAAGAGACTTTCTCGGAAAAGCAACTAGCTGAGCATTGTGGCCAATTAAGGAGGAATTTTAAAAGTCTAAACATCACGTAACGTAATATGTAAACGATCCTTTTATGCATTTGAAAAATGTATATCATTAATTTAACCTTGAAGAACGAAGTAAAGTTTTTTTTAAAGAAAATATTTCAAATGACTAATAAAATGAATAAGCTAATTTTAACGTAACACAAGGAAAGTGAAAAACAAAAGAACAATTGATAAATGAGCTGGGAATATATTTTAAAATATGAGGTAGAGACATATAAAAAATAACAAAAAAAAAAAGGAATTTCAAGATAAAAGACCGATAGAAATTTAAACAGCAACAAATGATAAGAAACTAAATATTTGACTTTTAATGACATTTAATTTTCTACTCCAAACCAGTCAGGAATACAAGCAAAATTTCGTTTAAAAAAAAAAAAATTGCGATTTATTGAAATAAAAGATTACAGTCGATGTTCAATAGAACGAATGCTCAGGTACGAATTTTCAATGTGATGATGGTTGCTTTGAAAAAATTCACTAATTTTGATCTTTTATAATTTATAAAAAAAGCGATACTAGTTAGTTTAATTTTATGGTAAAATTTCCATGGTTGCTTGAAATAGCATTTTTTCCCCTATTTTTTTTCAATATTTTTAGTCTTTTTTCATAGCATTTTCACGTCAAGTTCACAAGGGTAAGTTGTCAAATAGAAGAAAATAAAAATTCTGAGAATCGCGAGCCAGAGCCGACGAGCAATGCGAAGTATGTAATTTTGATTCGAAAATTTATTTGCAGTAATAAAAACTTAATATTTTTCTATCTTTATACATAATTATACGATTTGATTACTTGCTTGTAATTGAAAATTGGTGCAACAGCCTAACACTCTTGCGAACCACAAATGTAACAAGTTGTTACTAACAACTGATTGCTAGTCATTTGTTGTTGTTGATCTGCTTTGCTTGCATGATTTGTGATCAGTGCTGCCACTTACAAAAAATGAGCGTAGCAAAATGGTGAGAAGCGTAGCAAAAGTTAATGTATAGTTAAACATTTTTTGTTTTTTATTTTTCAGATGTCAGTAAAACTGGTTCATCGTTTATTTTTCAGTAATAAAAACAATACCTTACCAATTTTTTATTATTAATAATGACTGGTATACAGAATATAAATAGCCTAAAATTTATCAAAAAATATTTATTTTTTAGTTTTTACTTACTGCATTAAATTAGGTTGTTTCGTCCACAGTACCGTACGATTTTCATTTATTTCTGAATTTTTTTAAATATTTTGCAGTCATATTACTCTTTCGGAGATCTCATTTCATTAGAGGGATTTCTAATTTTTGGTAAAAAAATTGATTTTTTTACTTTGATACCATTTCATCGTAGCCTTAGAGAAGTGTCAGGCAAACCTACACCAATGCATGTCAATGTGTTAGTGAACTACACCAGGAGAAATTAGCCGCAGCGTTCACAACGAGTATACGAGTACACGCATCCTCTGCTTTGGATTTACCGCAGTTGCCCGCGGGCGACAGAATGCCTTACACTGCTTAAGAATAATGAGAGGTTACTAAATCAGGCCAGAGCACCACTGTACCCTCACGTGCACGAATAAATAGTAGAACACGTTTTTCGAGGCACTCATCAATACAAGCTTTGGAGTTTAATGTATAAAAAAAAAAGCTGCTCCTCTGCGCACCGGCTTCGGAAACTTTATTCTCTTTAATCTTACTCTGTACCTGCCCCTTCTTCGTAGAAGTATAAAATCTGTACCCATGTAGCTATTTTAAATCTGCATAGCAGAAGTTTTACAAATAAATCCAAAATCGTTTGCCGGCTTTTAGTTAATACACGTACGTATCGCATACATTATATGTTTGAAAAACGTTTTCTAATCTTAAAAAACCTTTGCCGCGAAACATTTATTTTGGACTTATGCAATTTTGATTAAATACCATAGATAGATATTTTATTGACGTTATAATTTGTTTTTCAATTTTGTGTAGAACACTTGTGAACCACTTTTTGGTCACTTTCTTAAAGTTTTCAAAGATATTTTAAGGTGGACGTAAATTAGCATCTTTTTTATTAAACTGAGTCAGCATTATTAGGAGCTATTAAGAAAGAATGTAGTTGAACCTTTTTTGAAACAGTACTTTCACAGTAAAAGATTTTTTATTGGATTTCTAGGATATGAGTTTCGCAATGAATGTGGCAATCGTTATTTTTAATGAAATTGATGCAGGCTTAAATATTTAACTTTTTTCTTAAGCGTCGCAAATTTTCTACGAAGTGGCAACACCGTTTGTGTGATCAGCAATCAAGCGAGCAAACAAGAAAACGTGGTATCTCTTACATCACGCGCGTAATTAAACGGCCAAGCTCTTTTGCATTTTTCGCTCTTGTTCAATCAATTGTTTGATTTTTCAAATGACAGTTGAGCATGCGCTGTATGTCAGTCTTACGGAACTGTCATTTATTTGTTTTCCTGTATAATTATAGAAAAAAAATGAAGAAAAACACAACAAAGACAAATGTGACGAACTCGGAAACTAACAATTAAACAGAAAAAATTTCGCATAACTCTGCGATATTTTGTTTGGTTAAATATTGTAACAATTGATGCTATTGGAACTTAAAGAAGATAAATCCTGGCTAAAATAAATTAAGCTTGGCTTAAATTTCTCTCTGAAGACTCCCTGAATTGCGCTGCAACCACTAAAAGTGCATTTAGAAATCATCAGAAATCTCTAATTAAAAACCACAGTTAGTATAACGAAAAAGTTAAAACCCCAACCAGAGAAACAGTAAAACTAATAAATTATTTTAGCTTGGCCAACAGAGAACACACACAGGCACACAAAATAAACATCATCAACACAATCGCCGTAATTAAGTCATTTAATATGAACGAACGAACGCATGACATGAACGTCAAAGTGAGTGCGACATAAACGCGGTGAGGCGGTTGCATTAAATGAACTGTCTCTCTAAACGGTAATGGAAATGGCAGTAAAAACATAGAAATTAAAACCAAAGCTCTCGCACTGAATAGCCGACAGTTGGACAAACAAATAAACAACTAAGCGGCCATTGAAGTGGATCAGTGGGATGCTTTGGGAGGAGAAGATACGCAGCAGCAGCACCGTTAACCGCATCCTGAAATGGGAAAAAAATGAAAAACTGGATTTTATTTGTATGTACTGAAGTGGTTCATGATAATCCAGCATTGAAAAGGCCAATTGCGTTCTACCACTAGTATTTTTTTTTTGTTCCCGAACAAAAGATTTGAACCAGACAAGTGAACAATTGAGGCGACGCACGTTGATAATGATTATTTGAGTATAGAAAATGCATTAAGTTGAATGTTAAGAATGTAAATGTAATACATAAAACTTTAACGACCATTGAGAAAACGTAGTGTTGTTTAAGAAAAAATTATTTTAAAATAATTTTTGCAGTAAAAAAAATCATTTTATGAATAATTGTTGAGGTCCAGAAACTTAGCACAGCTTAAGGAAGTTTCTGTAAAAAAAAAAATTTCGGAAAATGTGGAAATAACAATATTACCAGTGGGAAGAGATTGAGGAAATTTTACATGAATTACACTTTCGTATTGGAAAAAAAATTATTTTTCAAGCGAAAGCAAGCTACGCTGTAGCATAAAGTGCAATTTTCAATTAATATTGGTAAAATATCGTTCAGAAGAAATCAATATTATGGGAGTTAACCAATTTTTTAAAACAAAACATGTCCATGAGAGAATTCCGCATATAACCATCTAAGACAAGTAATGAATTGCTCTTCATTCTTCCAAGCTCTGTGCAATTTATGATCTTCATTTCGCACTGAATTTATTGGGACTAGGACTGTCGCGCTAGACTATTTTCGCAAACTTCCAAGCACAGACACGAATAACTTAACTTTTTTAAAAAATTTTTTTTTTTTTTTTTTTTTTTTTTTTTTTTTTAAGGTAATTTAAAATGTAAAAGGCTTACCGACAAAAGTACGCCTTATGACTCAATGAATATCTCACCTGCAAAATAAGAAAATAAAAATGTAATTAGTGCATCTTCATGGAAATATTTGAATTTCATTATTTTAATTTGAATGATATTAAGTATTATAAGTGATGAAATTAAATGCTAAAGTGATGTGGCCATGCAAGATGAAAGCTAAAATGTTTGGCATTAAAAAACATTAATTATTTTACAAGCAATTAGTTAATAAATGACATAAGAAATGCGTTATAGCTATTGTTTTTCGATGGTAGTACAAAAAAGTATGCGCAAATTTAAGAAGAAAAATAAATCGCACAAAATATGCGTACCGATGATAAAAAGATTATATATGTAGCTGGGTTAAAAAAAAAATTAATTCAATTATAAAAAAATTTATAGAAGAACTTTCAATTTAACTAATTGAAATCGAGTAAAATGTTTATTTTTAATGGTTAAATTAATTTGATGAATGACAGTGTTATTTTTAAATTTGTTTGATGCTTTAAAGTTCAGTACTAGAAGACCGACCATAGTTCGGTTTTACGTCTTGAGGTAGAAAAAGTATGGAAAATGTTGAAAAAAGTTGAATGAGGTTAAATAAGACGAAAAAATATAGAGAATATTAAAAAAATTTGGAAAACCGCTTCGAAAAGGGTTGGACAAATGTTGGAGAGTGTGAAAAGGCTGAAAAAAGGGGAGAAATGTTGAAAAAAGTAATAATCGAAAAAATTTGTAAAAATTGAATGAGATTGAAAAAGGTTTAAAATTTTGAAGAAGGTTAAAAAAGCCGAAAAATGTTGAAAAAACGAAGAAATATTAAAAGGGTAAAAACATGAACGAGGTGGAAAAATGTTGAGTTATAAAAAAAAGCTGAAAAAGTCAAAAATAAATGCGAAAAATGTTGAAAAAAATTCAGTGAGGTTGAAAATCTCGAAAAAAAAGTTGAAATAGTTGAAAAAAGCTGAAAAGGTCGATAAATTATGGAAAATGTTGAAAAAGATTGAAAAAATTTGAAACAGTTGAAAACCGCTGAAAAGTCGAAAATATATTTAAAATGATGAAAAAAGTTCAAAGGGGTTGAAAAAGTCGAAAAAATATGGGAAAATGTTGAAAAAAATTCAGTGAGGTTGAGAGAGGTTAAAAGGAATGGTCAAAAAGCTATGAAAATATTGAAAAACCTGAAAAAATGTTGAAGTCAGAAAAAATTTAATGAGATTGAAAAACTTGAAAAATGTTTTGAGGTTGACAAAGTGGAAAAAAATTGAAAGAGGTTGAAAAAGTCGAAAAAATATGGAAAATTTTGAAAAAAATTTAAAGAAAGATAATCAGGGGGTATAGAAACTGCAACACTTGAAGGGCGACGATGCAGCTTCTTTTTAATATCATACACAGGCCTGGATTAACCTTACAGGCAGAGTAGGCACGTGCCTAGGGCGTCAAGATTTAAAGGGCGGCAAATATTGGCGTGTTGCATTTTATTGATTCAAAAACTTTTGAAATTTAGTTTTCCTTTTGCGTGTGTTTGTGAGTGTTGACCGTTTTTTCGTTCAGCAATGAGGACCTTTTTAATCCGAGCCTGATCATACAGTCTTAGAGCGGTACCTTTTTGTACCGAAAAAGTACAATAAAATTCAAAAGTTGCCAATCATAGTAAACACAAAACTCAAAAATGTAAAGGTAGTGTTCGAAAAGTCGAATAAACTACATAAATTCAATTATATTCTAAGATATTATATATTTATTTTGTCACTTCTAAATGTATCTTCCCCACTGATTTTCGATTTAAGACTACTCAAATCGAGCATAAGCACTGCGAGGTCAGCATAAAGGAGGAATTTTATAACAGATCATGTGAGATCAGTAGAGTTAAACTATCGTGGGTATTTTGTTCATTACTCTTCGACATTTCATCATGAAAAGACTTACACGGCAACAACATTTGTAGATATTTACTAAATTCATAAAAATATCATCTTCAAATTTAATTAAAATTCATATAATTTCTTGAAATAATGAAACTAATTGGCCATATACATCATGTGATATCACACCGCTAGACTTTTTTCTTTGAGGTTATGTTAAGTCCAAGGTTTACATGGATAAGCAGCTATGGTTGAAGAATTGGGATCTATTATAACTCGCGGCATTTGCCAAATATCACTCGAAATGTTCGAACGCGTAATCGAAAATTGAAAATTCAGAATGGACCATGTTAGCCACAGTTATGGCCAAAATTTGAAAGAAATTATTTTTAAAAAATTAATGTAGAGAATTTTTCTATTGTAAGTAAGATAATATAGATTATCCGATAAAATTGAATTTTTTTATTATTGAATCACCCTATATAAATCACAATCACTGTGGGATCTGTGGGCAGAATAAATATTTTCTCCGACTTGTGCACATTAATATAAAAAATGAAATGAAAATACCATGACAGGGTTAAGAAAGTACTAACTTTTAATCTCCTTAAACGATATCTATTACAGGACTACCGTACATGATACAACTTTTTTTACATAAGATTTTGTTGATATTTATATCAGTGAATATACCATTTTTCGAGTGAGTCAACTTTGTTATGAAGTCACTGCTCCGTGTAACCGTTCAAGTAATTAATTAACAAATTAAGTAGCAAAAAACTAAATAAAATGTAGAGAACACAACAATAATAATAATCCAAGACTGTCTACCAACAGATGGTGCAGTCTAATGACCTCCCTTATTTTCATGATGCTGCCGCTGCTGCTGCTGCATAGGGTGTGTGTTGGCTGACAGAAAACACGAAAAAAAGAGAGCGACAACAAAAACTGTTTAAAACAACAAATTATGTAGGTAGCTAGACGTACAACATAAAACCACAATCGAAATAACTAACAACAAACAGCAACAACAACAACTCTGATACAAAAGTCATTCACAAATGCGTAGGTCCTTCTCACTCGCAGATAGAGACAGAGTCTCGTAGATTTTACTCCTAAATGGGTTGTCATTCGTACCGTTGTTGCAGTCTGTTGATTGCTGTTAAATTATGCAAATCGGACAATGCTACACTTTTACAACAAATGACAGCAAATGATGCAGAGCGTTCGTTGCAAATGAGCAAGTCATTATAGAGATTTTGATGTATTTCCACAAGCCGACTGACTGACTGCCAGATAGATGGTTGACAAGTGAGGAAATTAGGTTGCTGCATTATTGATATTAAAAAGATTAAGTTTTAATTGATTTCTATGCTGGCGCCAAGCGTGGGTTTCGATTTGTTTTTATTTAAATCACCAATTTGAATGTCGTTTTTATTGATTTTTCTATTGATATGGAATATTTAATTTACATTGATTGCTATTTTATGTTAATCTAGAACATTTAAAGGCAACAAATTTTATTGAAAAAAACAAAAAATGTGACTAATAATTAAAAGAGTCTGCAGAGCTTTTGTTATCTTCGGTAGGGCCAAAAATTAAATAGCAAGAATAATTTCGTGAATTTTAAAGTTTGACTTGAATTCAGCATTAAAAAATTTACAAGCATTCAAATCGAAAAAAAAAAATCAAGATTTCAACGGTTATGGAAATCAGATTAGAGGAATAAAGAAGTATTTCGATGGACGAGTAATCTTATTGGGCGGCTTAAAAAGTCTACCAAAAATCTTATTAATTTTTTAAAATTTTTAAAAGCATTTTCTGCACTTTCAAGCAGGAATAATTTAAAATACTGATGATACAAAAAACTTAGATTTTCTCAGAATGAATAAATCATTAAAAGTAAACTAAGTCTGGTCTCATATACAAACGATTTTTGTTCCTTTGAAGGAAATGATACTGAACTTTTGCTATTTCGCTGATGAGTGTTTTAAGTATATCACCGGTAAGAAAAATTCCGATTATATGCATTGAGTCTGTTCGTTGAACGCTGTAGACTCTACTCTACAATGTAGAGTATACTTAAATATTTGAACTAAAGCAATCAGCGAACAATATAAAAATTTTCTACCAATTCGAAAGTATCAATAATACAAACAGTATCGTCAGTATATTGAGTATCAGAGTTACAAAAATTCACGAGAAGTTAAAAGAATTTTGGCCGAAAAAGTTTTTAAAGCTTTTAAGCCCGCCCCGTTCGTAATTGAGTGTATCGATAGTGTTAAAATATAAATAATGTCAATGGTTTCGAATGTATCGATGGTAGTGATGAAAGTTTCGATGTTTTTGGGAAAACTTTAAAATCATAGATAATGCCGAAACTTAAAACTTATTTTAGAAGACGAAAAAGTCAAGCGTAATGAAGGAAGTGATAATATCAATCCATTCAAAAGCTTTGATTGTATTCAATTCCATTAACAACGTTGAAGGTATCGAAGAATGTGATTATTGTCAAGTATTCCATAGTATCAGAAGTGTACAGTGGTGCCCACTACCACAAGCAACGATAATCATGTGTTGACAACTCTGTATACGTGCACGTTATTTTACGCTAAGCGGCTTCTTCTTCTCATTTTTACGCTCTTTGTGCGCCTGCTTGTTATATGGGCAGCACCGATTATAACTTATAACTTATATATAATAATTTATAAGTATCGAAAGAGAATAACTGAAATATCGATACGTAATGGCAGTTACAAATATGAGAATATTGATGCTTTCATATTATTTACGAGATTTAAAGTTTTAGTGGCAGTGAAGTACTTGAAGTAATGATACCAGAAGCATTGATTTATTCGGTGGTATTGAAAATGTCAATAGCATTAAGAGTAAATATATCATTGTATAAAATATACAATTGGTAGTTTGCGACGTATATATGATATTAAAAACATCAAACTTAAATTAAGCTAAATTATGGTTTGTTAATATACCGATGGTATTGAAAGTTTGCAAGGTATCGAAAATGTCAGTGGTCTAAAAAATCGATTATTTTTAAAGTATTAATTCAATGAAAAAATTCAGTGGTATCGATAGTAGAGAGAGCATTAATAATACCGAGAGCACAAATGCAGTCGAAAATTTGTTACCGGCCAAAAATTTAGATAATCTTAGATGTACGAACGGCTCGAAAACATTTAACATTATTATTTTAAAACATATTAAAAGTATCGATAGAAATAATCGATGACATCAAAGGTATCGTAAACATTAATGATGATGCAAGCATCGAAATGGCATCGAAACAAAATGTATGCACAATGCGACAATTTTTCACACAGACATTTTTCTCTTGCTTCCAGTGGGGTTCGAACCCAGGCATTCCGTTTTGTTACACACGCAGTACTAATATACTTTTAGTTTTACGCGATATTATACTAAGAGTAGCTCAGTTGGTTAAGATGTGCGCATATCTAAACAGTGACATAACGTAGGAGACCTAGGTTCGCATCTCGTCGGTGACAAATACAAATTTTAGTTCTCTTTGAAGTTTTAAAATGCAACATAAATAAATTAAGTTTTTTGGAACAAAATTTTATTATAATTTATCAATTTGCGCTAGTCAAGAAATGTGTGATATCAAAGAGATTACAAAGGCAATTGCATTAAAATGTTGAAATTTTGTTTTGTTTTTTGCTGTGATTCTTAACTGATCAACGCAAGAAGGGGAACATAGTAGGTTTGCAGACTACTATACTTCGGCTAACAAAGCTTACTGATGATATGACGTAGCGGTCATTGAAACTAGTATAAGGGGCCGTTCATAAATTACGTAAGACAATTTCATGACTTTTTGACCCCCCCCCCCTCCCCCGAGTAAGATTTAGTAAGATTCTCACTACCACCCCCCCCTCCCCCCTCCGAAATCTTACGTAAGATTCATAATTAAGGTGAACCTAGTCAAAAAATGTGTTTTTCATGTGATGTACTATATTACTATGTATATTTAGTTTTAATATACATATGTTACATATTAAATAAATATTACGAAATTACAAACTACACATTTGTTTTTCAAGATGAATAAAAAAAGTCATCGTAAGTCATCGTTAGTCCATGCGCTTTTCAACCAGTCTGATAGTGAACCTACAATTGGCACACCCGATTCGTCTGTTGAATTTTCTGATTCACATTCAAACTCTTTAACATCAATATCCTCGTTGTCATGCCACTCTGCAACTTGACAAATCTCCGATTGTTTTAAAATGCAAAGGCTTTTCCCCTTTCCACGTTTCAAAACTGAAACTAGTTGAATCATGTGAGTGCGACTACCGTCTTTTCCATGTAGTTTTTTGTGCATTACAGTAGCTTTTTTCGAGGCAAAGTACTGGTCACAAATATTACAAACTCGATCAGCTAAGACGTTTGCAAGCGAAGGACAAAAAAATCGTAAGGCATGATTTTGAACTGTGGATGTACTTTTGACCAATCGTAATTTAACGCTAAGCGAAGAAATAGAGGACAAAACTGATTGCTGTTTTGGTCTCCTGTTGAAGAAGGAATCGAAAGCGAATCTTCTGGTTGAAGACGACAAGTGCAAGGGGGTGGTAAAGAACCGGGACAACATCAACAAAATTTCAAAGTCGACGTATCTGCGTGTAAATGCCTGAATAATAGCAAACTTGTGAGACGGTGTTACAAGTCCACCCTGCGTGTAAACAACATACATATATTTCATTACATAAACAGAAGAGAAGTTGTCCCGTTCAGAGTCGATTACTTAAATCGATTGTAATCGATATTTCTGAATCTTTCGTGACTGTCGAAAATTCAAATATATTTCATTACTGTCACAAATGACGATGCGTTAATACAACTATAATGTATGAATACGCATTTTAAATCTTACGTAAGATGATCATTCACCCCCTCCCCCCCTCTCGTAAGATGTAGTAAGAATCCGCCGACCCCCCCCCCCCCCCCCCCCCTAAACGTCTTACGTAATTTATGAACGGCCCCTAAGCAGCTCGTTGCCCATTTTAATGCATTTTGCACTTGTAATTTTTTTGTGGTTTTTTGCACTAGAAGTACATAACATAAAAACTCTGTACAAAACAAATTATAAATAAATTAAGTTCCAATTGATAAGCAAGTAATTAGTTAGGGAATATTATAAAAAAAAAAAAACAAAAAAAAATTCGGTTTCGTTTTCTGAGAAAATGTTGTAGTTAACCAGATTCCCAGATTAGTAAGACCTAGTAACATGGGCCACCAGGTTAGAAAATTCTAACCTGAGATTTGGTAAAAAATTGGTTACATTTACCAAAATTATTTTCTGAGTGTAGGTCCCACCTATACGAGTAGCGCCATCTACCGACACCACACATCGTCGAAAATGTAATACTTTTCTCCTTTTCCTTTTCCGCTAGATTGTCAAATGGCCGCGTGACAGCCCAAAAAAAAAATTGTCTTCAAATCATAAAATTTCAAGTTCAGTGCCACAAAAGCGTAAGATTTGTTGCAAAAAGTTTATGGCAATGAAGTCGAGCAACGAGCAGTTTTCGACTGGCATAAACGTTTTCGCCAAAAAATTGCTTGGAAGTCCCCTCGAGAACCGAAAACTCAAAAAATCAATCAATCAATCAATCAAAGCAATGCTGATCATCTTCTACGATAGTTACGATTTGGTGCATCATGAGTTTCTGCCAAGCGGTCGTCCATAAAAGGCTTCCACAGCAGTGTGTGAGGGATGGTCATAAAAACGAAAAGAGGACAAGCAGGGGGGAGGGGTAGAGGCCTTTCCGGTTGTCCATCACTCTTGTTTTTTTGGTTTTTTTTTATATGTTTGTGTATTCTTTTCAATGTTAGAAATGCATTCCGTTAATTACATAAATTTCATGAATTGTCCTTAGAATAAATATATAAGAAAAAATTGGAAAGTCTTCGAAATGTAGTTATCTCGGACAATATGAACTCGATTTTACCAAATCACAAATATGAACTTAGTTTTTTGTACGATTTTCCCAGCTACCTTTTAATAATCTTTTGATTTTAGCCCAAATAGCACCTTGACAGCACCACTTTGTGTACTCGCCCACTTTTTGTTTGTTTTGAAGTTCAGTCACTTTTTTTGAGTTATTGAGAAATTCGGTTTTTTGAATTTTTTTGGAAACGGCATAAACTGAATGTTTGCGTTAAAGCGCACAAAATTACATTAAATACTCGGACTTTTTAATGAATTGAAGTTGCGCTCTTGATAAGACATTTGTTGTTGATGTACTATGAAGCCCAATATATTGCACTTGATCGGTAGATTTTTTTTCGAAAACATTGAGTTTACAAATTTTTATTTATTTTTTTAAAACATTTCATTTCAATTCGATAGCTTTTTACAATTAAACGGTTCGAAAATGACGCGTAAAGAAATTTTTCTATTGAACCCGGTTGGCGGAAAACACGAAAATTCGAAACGGAAAAATAAAAATTGCTGGATTTGACAAAATTTTTTTTGAGAAGAATTTTTTTTTTTTTTTTGTTGAGTAAAAAATCACAACAAAAATTTTGAAAATAAAAAAAAAAGTATTCATGCAAAATACGGAAGTAGTTGGCTTATGTCAGCGAAACGCAAGATCTTAAACTAAATCGAATTTAAGAAGTTTATCTTTCAGCACGAAAGATTTATCAAAAAATATACAAAAGAGTTCAGTGCAAAAAAAAAATACTCAAGTGTTCACTTTTATATTTAAGTCGAAAAACATGTGGGTTATAAACCGAACTACGACAACAACAGCAGTAAAAAACAACCAGCCAACTTAACAACTTAAATTCAGGCAATCAAAATAATTGCAATCTCTAACATTTGGTGCTGATCCATGAGATCAGTTGGGGAGGGGGGGAGGGGTGAAAAAACAGCATAACAAACACTTGAAGCACGTAGGCTGCTGGTTGTTAATTCAAAAACAGGAACAACTTTAGCTGCAGAACACTTGGCTTGCGTCAAAACAACAACAGAAAAAACAAGAAATGCAAAAAAGAAGATGAAAACTTTTCATCTACAAAAAGTTGAAATAAAGTTTGGATTTTTTTTTTCGCTGTTTTTTAATTTAATGTTTATTGTTGCATTTGCGATTTGGCATAATTTTATATGAGTTTTCCTGTCGGGAGGGCTTAATCCTTTCTTTAAATGTCTGCAATGCAATGAAAATAACTTTTATTGCTTTGGACATGCTGTTTGTGTCTGTTTAAAGCCGGAATATGTTGGTCTTAATCGCAGTAGAAACATTAAAATCATCTTTGAGTGTTGAAAAGAAATTTCAAAGAAACTTTAAAGTTGAATTACATGGATATTAAACGATTAACACAATTATTTGTAGTTTAATTTTATTACTTCTAAAAGTAGTAAAAATTAGCCAAGGTAAATTAAGCTGCAACACAAAATGGGAATTCATATCCTTATAATTGCGAACAATACAAAGATAAGTTAATACGCATAATGGATAACGAATACTTGAGGCTTCATTGACATCAAATTGCCTGCAAGTTGAGAAAGTTTACCCCCCATGAGCTCTTCAAAACAAAGTGGAGAAAATCAAACACTCCCTGAAGTACATGAAGTATACTAACTATGCATCATGGGTGGGTGATTTCGACAACACCGATTACAACCAGATTAACAAACTATCGCGGAAAAATTATTAAGAAGGAAGTTAAAGGATTTAGCTGCAAAAGTTTGTCCACAAGGAAGTATACTTCGCCCATTATTATAGTTCGTTGTAGTAGCTGAACTACTCGACTTACTAAGTGCTAACAGCTTCGAAGTAACTAAAGTTACGTTCTCTTATTTTTTTTACGACAAAATTATGCTCGAAGTGGCAGAAATTCTTAAAACTATTCGCTCTCCATGAGAGAAAACAACGTGGAATAACTTGATGGTATCTTACTCAGATCATTGTCTACTTATTGTTAGATATTTTACACCTAACACACAAAGCATTGAAGTATCAATGCCGGACAAGTACAGTTGGGAATGGCACCCCTAACTTCTTCGAATATAATTAAATTTAGCATACGATTCAAAAAAAGATCTACCTACCCCAACAGAAAATCGATGAAATACTCAGACTTTTCATATATGAAAAGCTACACCCTTTGTGTTGTATGTTTCACAAATGAAATTGTTACTGTGATATTTTGTTTATTTGCTTGCTGGCTGCCTGCTTTGTATATGGAGCTGTAGGCAGTTTGCTTGCTGGCTGTTAGCTTTGTATATGGAGATGTAAGGGGTTTTGTCTGTTTACTGCATGCTTTGTATGTGGAGATGTAGACAACTCGCTAAACTATACAGGCACTTAGTAAGCGATGTTTTAAAGCAATCTGCCTTTCGTTTGTTACACATTGTATATAGAGATGTAGGCAAGCTGTCTACAAAGCGGCCATCTCTTTGTAAAAAGAATTTACAGTTGTGGCTGGAGTTGTGAGTATTACTGCCTACAATGAATATAACTATTCATCGTTGTTGTTTATAACATATTTGTCGCTAGGACCAACAGAAAATTTTCTCTGTTCTTGAAATTGTACAAAAAAAAGTGGTCACTTTTGGTCCTCGAAAACCATAGCAAAATTAGATGTACATATTTCAAATTGAATTACGAAATCACCCATACATTTTCTCGAACTATTTTTTATTTACTCGTACTAAAAAAAAAGGACACACAACATCCTAGGTACGCTACTGCTTATCTTTCGACTAGTCGCGTAAGGTCAACTAGTAACTGCAGAAAGTGTATGATATGCTAAAAGCAGCAGCTGACTCTTCTAACTAAACAGGCAAAAATTATCGCATGTAAAATATCAAGAGTGTGACTACCAGAGATGACATAAATATACATATATCAATGTGTTCTTGGCCTTGGAACAATACCGGCTATTTTATAGTTGATTTGTGTTCTGCTGATTTGGACTCCACACATTAGTGCAATGTTTATTTCTATCAAAAAAAATGTCCAAAAGTTATGTGTAGTCATAAGCATAGTCCAAAAACTGTAACGTGAAAATCATAGTTTATTTAAAGACACTTTCAGAAAACATACAGTTCCGCATGAAAAACATCCGCAATTACTCGCAGACAATGTAACGGCGATAGAGTTCACAGATTCCTTTTATAAAAGAGCGTGAAGTTAAATACCATTTGTATATAACTAGCAAAGACACAAACCATCTGACTTAACAGAGCATTAACAGAGGAATGTTAACATGTGGTATGTAGCCTCACTAAAAAATTACAATTTTTGGAATTTTATTATTATTAATTTATTTAGTTATAATTAATTATAAAAAAATAATCAAATTCGCAGCACTGACTACAGAGGTCCTAGGCTGGCTTGTACATAACTTTTATCAATATGAATTATAATTTAACAGAATATGAGAAAGATTACTTAAATAAAATGAGAAGTTTTAGTTTCTTTTACACGGAAAAAAAAGGTTTTGTAAAAAATAACGTGATATTCAAAAAAAAAAGCAAAATAATCAGGAAAAATTGTCGTATAGCCCTGTAATTTCTAATTTCATGGAATACTCAGTACAAATTGATGCGCAAACTGCACAGTCTAAAACTTTATTATTACAGTTTGAGAATGGAAAATATACAATGTGGTCAGGGAAAAGTTTACTTAGCAAAAAGTACTAAATAATTATTGAAAATTTCATATGATCGACAAATAAAAATTACAGGGTAAACTGTAAAAACTTCAATAAGTATCAGATAATAAATTATTTATCTTATGATTCGATATTACTTTTTTGTCACCTGCGTTGTACAAATACGACATAAAATGTAGATATATGGTTACAAGAAAATAATTATATGAATGTTGCCAGGCTGGTTCTCTGTTTCGTGCTATGTTAAGAAGTATGGTTAGGAAGTATAATGAAACATAAAATAAGAAAAAAATAAAATAAAATATGAACAAAAAATAAAATTTTCGTTTTTAAAATTTTTTCGGAGTAAATGCTAAATTTTACAGTGTGAGCACTGTAATTTTTCATTGACAATCACAATCAATTATTACAGTTTTTCGCTTACTATCTGGGCATTACAGGGAAAAACTGTAGTTATTGTCGGAAATCCAATGAATTTTTACATAATTTTTTTTTCCGTGTAGAAACTGGTAAACGGCAAAAATAAAATCTTATGTTCAAAAGAAAAGAAAGTGCCTTTACCGATTTGTGCTCTCTTATAAGTTTGGAAGGGCTAGACAAATCTACTTTGTTACTTCTAATTCAACTTCTGCGTCGTGTTTACATTCCTCTGTTAATGATCTGTTAAGTTAGATGGTTTGTGTCTTTGTTAGTTGAATGTGGAATTTACTTTACGCTCTTGTCTTAAAATTCCGTAGAGTGCATTTACGTTTAAAGCAACGCCTTAACATTTGTCATATAAAGATTCAAACCAATAATAATTTGTTTTCAATTGATAGAAAAAGGTAGTCAAAAAGCTTACCTACAACGACCACTTACCCTATACTACTGATGCGGCTTAAGACTAATGTAACATGAAAGACTCGCTAAAACTAAATCCTTATTGGTGACATATCCTAAAATCAAGTTGATTACATTTAAAAATTTAAGAAATAAAACACTGATGGCCCCAAAGCACATCATATCATTCATTCTGCAAGTCAGTACGACTGCAATACGGCTCATTGACTTGTGGTGCCCCCAACAAAACAAACAAAAACCCACAACACAAACAAGAACGTACACACAGACAGAGTAAATAAATTACAAGGAATCATTGGACAGAGGGCTGTGGATTTGAAAGCTGGACATCAATCGATGTAATTCAACATAAAATAAACAAAATATGGAAACACTGAAGCAGCGCAGGAAAGTAAACAACATGAAAACAGCAGACGATGATATTTACTATAAAAAAAATATTTCATTACCTATCGTTTATTTTGAAACGGATAACGCAATTTTATTTTCAAAATTAATTTTTTTTCACGTATTTCCAACTGGTAGGTAGTAGCATGGTCACCTTAACGATACAAAAACTTTTTATCAGCACTTTCTTGGGATTTGAACACACCTGCCTGTGCAATAAAATCTTGTGATATTTTATTTAATTTCTTCGAATAATTTGTTTTTTTTTATTATTATTTTTAATTCACTTAAAGGCATTTTATTTTTAAATTATTCATTAAAAATTTAAAAATTTTTTTTCTTGATAAAGAACTTTCTTTTTTTTTTGTATGAATAATTTGATGATTCATTCGTCAACACCCGTGTCCTTTTTTTTTTTTTTGTTCAACACAATACAACACAGCGCGTTTTCGTAATTGCTTTTGTGGCAACTTCTAGACGGCAACTGAAGTTGGCTAAAACTTTATTTGGCCAACAAAGGTTCTGCTGACTGTTTTCTTCAAAGAACAGCGGACAGGTTTTTCCAAAAACAAAAAAAAAAGAAACAACAACGAAGCACTCGTAAAACAACCGCAAATGTGACGACCACGTAAATTCATCCAGCCAGTGAGTAAAAGAGCGCCTGCTCCTAGAAGCTATTTTAGCGATGGATGATGATGATTCGTCAAAACAGCTGTTTCCATACGATAGGGTGTTGTGCAGTCGATGTCGAAAATTTCGAAGTATTCGAGAGCAAAGGAAATTTAGCAGAGTTGTTTAGTTTTTGGTTTATTTGAAAATTTAGAGCTGGCAACATTAAGGTTTTGAATGCTTTTTTGTGAAAGTTGTATATTAATAATACAGAAAGAACTGCGATAATTTTTGATCGAAGGAAGTAACTTCAAGCATAATGGACATTGTTGTACAAAAAAAAAATTAATATTATAATTATTATTTATTCAAGTGTTTTATTTAATAAAAATTTCGAAAGAAAACAATTATATTAATAGAGAATTTTTTTTTTTTTTTTCATTTTAACATTAAAAATGCGGCAGTGTGGACGTCTGCCTTTTATATTTCCGTTATATATACTATTTCCTTAACAGAATATATCGGAGGCAGACACGATAGAATAATTTTATATAGTTTTTATGTTGCAACATCAAAATTCCTTCTAAAAAAATTATAAACATGAATAAAATTATAAATATTATTTTTTTTAAAAAAGTAATTTTGATATTGCAAAAAAAAAAAAACTATAAAATTATTTTATCGCGTCTGCCTCTGATATATTGTGTTAAGAACATAGTATAGATAACGAAAATATAAAAGGCAGACTCCACACTGCCGCATTTTTAATGTTAAAATGAAAAAAAAAATTCTCTATTAATAATATATTTAATTGTTTTCTTCCGAAATTTTTTAGTCTTCAGTATTGCCCCTAGAAGCTGAAAATTCAAGAAGCAAGTCTCTGTTTTTTCAAAATATATGGGGTTGTATATGTGAAAATCGTCGATTTTGATCATTTTCGTGTATCAATTTTAAGGACACCAGGTTTTTCCGAAAATATTTAATTATATAGTTGAAAAGCTTAACCTTTTTTCCTTAAGCTCCAATTTCAATTATGTCGATATCTTTTTTTTTCGCAAATTAGCCAAGAGACAGACGCGATAAAATTATTTAGTACTAAATTTTTTTCACATGTTTATAGTATTGCCATTTTTAAATCCGGCAATAACTAAGTGGCAGAGGTTGTTTTTCTCGTTTCTTATGACATAATCTTTATAATAATCACAATCTGCCTGACGAATTAAAAAAAAAAATTAATTTTATAAGCGCTGCAATAAAAACGTCTGCCTCTTGCATTTATCTGTTTTCGTGTACAAACACTTTTTTAATATAAAAGGCAGACGCGAATATGATGTCTTCTCTAAGATCACTTGTGCTATTCAATGTCTTACATACGGGAATTTTGGATTAATTGATATTTGTATTGATGTAAGTTGATCATGGTTTTCAAGATATTTCAAATTTTTTCATATCAGTGGCTATTCAAATTTATTTATTATTTTTTAAACTTCGCAATCTATTCTTCTTCAAGCTACATAAATTTTAAGAGTGAAATTGAAATTGATATTTTGACTGGGGTTTGATTTTTTCGCGAAATGAACATTTTTATGTATTTGCTGTAACTTTGAAAGTATTGGAGTAAGTAATTTGTCACCTGTACTTTATCACTGCGCCTTTATTTTTGTTATAACATTCGTTCTATCTTAAATTCAAAAAACTTTCCTTTAATATCTACTGGCAATACTCCTTTATCCTAGAAGCTTCGAAATCTCTACTCTCTGTATTGTCACATAATACGCGCTCATTTTCGAATATGCAGCACGTTGCAGCTACATACACAATCAAACGAAAAAAAAACACCTCACTTCGCCTTGGCAACCATGTGGATGGCGGAGGTCACTCATCGTTTACGCTGCTGGGTTCTGAGTGCTGGTGTGTCGGCAAAATTCAAGTTTTGTTTGTAACTGCGCACTGTGTAGCTACGAGATTTCGCGTAAACGGTGGTGACCTATGGATGAACAAATATCTCCACCTCCTGGGACAAGAATGGATGGCAAGTCAAAAACCCCAGCTCACATACACACCCCTTTCAGTTTTACCCAAACATAGAAATATTTTTGATTTTAACCTCAGACGAACTTTTCAGCGTATAGCGTGTTGTGTATTCTTTGATGATTAATCATCATTAGTGGCGTGGAAAATTAAGCCCAGTCAAAATGGGTAGTGAACAAAGTGGAGAGCGAGAAGCGTTGTCAAATGGTTAGAATTTCTCTACCCAAAGTAAGAAACGTGCAAAAGCGGAAACGCATAATAGACGGCAGCAGGATATAATTACACATACATACACGTAAAATTTTACTAAACTTCAAGTAGGGAAGTTTTGTTATATTTCTTGTAACCGATTTCTTACAGTGGTATAATAGTGGTATTCATCTTAACGCGCATTTGTGCAAATAAGTAATTTTGTGCGATGTGTTTCACGTACGACCCTTCGAATATTTACTGCAATTTGTGACAGTTGATGAGCATGTCAAATTGTAATTGCCAAAATATAAAAGTTAAAATGCCGAGAGAAAGCGAAAAAAATTAAAATAATTAATCAAATTGTTTGAATAAATCGCTTAAGTCGATTTATCAATACTGAAATTCTTTGGAAAACACGATGGTAAGAGCTTTATTGAGTTGTACAATTAGAGCTACCAAATTTTCGCGCAAACTTTTCTAGTTTTTTCAAAAACACATTCCATACGTTTTTTGACAGTTCGTTTGCGAGAGCGCAAAAATTCACAGTTTGCGAGGGTTTTTGCGCGCTTAGATGAATATGTTGCATATTTGCTAACAAGATTCTCTATTCTTCGTCAAGGGAATGAGTGTCGCTTTTTTTTGTAAGTATTATCAATTTTATTTATGCATTTTAAATCATTTCAATAAGTCTGTCCGAAAATTGTTTGCTATGTAGAGTATTTGTAGTAGAGAACCGATTAAGAAATAATTCTAGTGAAAATTGACTGAAGAAACCATACGAACAAAATGAGCCCAATATGACAAGGTTTTTCTAGCTGGATGTATTTTTAATTAAGTTAAGTTAATTATAATTAAATAAATAATGTGCTTCCGTTACCTCCGAAATTGATTTTAATTTGAGTATTTTTAGGAAACTTTATGGTTGTTTAGAAAAACCTGATGTGACAACCTATACTATGCCGAAAATGTCTGCCATATCATTTTCAAGGAGGTGGCAGGCATAAGTTTAATTTAGGAACCTCCTCCTTGTTTTATTAAACCATTGTTTTCTAACGAGGCTTTAAATCAGTGGTCGGCGCCCTATACGCTCGCGAGCAAACGAATAGAATAAGCGAGAGTAAGCAAACTACAAAATGAGCTTGTTATTTCGTTAATGTTAATGCTAAAATGTTTGAAATCAAATGGCAAAATAAATATTTTTTCGCTGAAAATTTTTTTGTCAATGCGCAACGCTTAATCTACAAGTGAGTTTTAGTGATAGATAATAAATTTCATATAAAAAGGCATTTTATAACTAAAATTCAACATCTGAAATAAGAAATCATATGGAGCGTAAACAGCGAAACGTAGAAGCATTTTTCACAGTGATTGGAGCTTTTGTCATTTCTCTCTCATTTGAGAGTAAGAAAATATTTGATATTTGCGCTCTGCCGACCACTGCTTTAAATACATATCACGAATATGAAATCATAAGTTGGAGGACACATCTAGTTTCGGAGATATAGATATCGAAAGTTTAGGATGTAAGTAGCTTTTAATAAAATCATTATAAGTTGGGAATCCCTGTATCGATGTCCAAAATGTGGAAAACTATTGGTGGTCTATATTTTTATTTAAATTTTAAAAAAGATTTAAAAGAATAATAATTTCATTTTCAAAATGATTTTAAATAAGCTTTTCACTTGATTTAAGGCTTTAAGCTAAATAGCGAAGAAGGCTAATAGCTGTAGTAGCTAAACTCTAATATTTTTATTACTAATATTTTCTGATACTTTTTTAATTGAAATCTTGTGTGGATGAAGGGCCCATGTTACATTTTTCACAATCTTAATAATTAAAGAAATAAGCGAAAGTTGGAAAAATATGAAGCAAATTCCTGTAAAATTTTAATAATATCATCCACATTTGTCTTCAATTTTTGTTCACAGTTTTCATTACAATGCCTTGCTTTATGACCCTTTCATATATTTTATGAGCGTTATTAAATACCCCTATACCACTGTGCATCGGCTTCGTCTAATTATAACGCAAAAGTCCTTACGCCTAATTAACAACATTGGAGGCTCGTATGTCACGTTCTCCCTCAACAAACTGACAAAGCAAATTATTTTCCTATTTTTATTTTTCTTTAACATCGCATCGAGTGGAGTCGCACCGCAGCACCTACACCCTTATAAGGAAAGCAAATAAAAATTGAGGTTAAGTGAGTTTTACTTTTACGTATATCTCGAAGACAAAGAAAAAAAAAATAAAAGTGGCAAATTATAATGCGGATAAGGAAGAAGAAAGAGAGAAAACGTATGGTAACAAGGGTTTGCAATTGTAGGGAAGAAAGCAGTTAGTATAACAATGACAAGAAGAGGGGTAATATGTAAGTGGTTTGTAAAAGGACTCACTATGTAGGTACTGCAATAAAAAGGCGTGTAAACTGGGTCTTTGACACGAGTTCACTTTTTGTCTTACTGCTGTTCTTGTATTTATTCTATTGTCAAATCGTTTTAAGCTAAGAGTGCGGATAAAATATAAAGCTTTTTGACATTTTTATTAGATTTATGTGGGAAATATATACGTAATCCTTTGCATGAGCAACAGAAAAGGTCAATCAACCTGTGTGAACTCAATGAAAATGCACTTTGAGAATAAATTTTTAAATGAAATTTAAGTAATTTATTATAGCAGAGTTAAGAAAACAATTCAGCAAATAATAATTTAATTTTGAAAATTGAAAATATATTAGAAATTTTTGCTTCACTTAAAATCAAATACCTTCATGCAATGTATTAAAATGTAATATATAGTCAGAAAAACTTTCACCTTATGGTTCTTCATTAAAGTACCGAATTTTCAAAAAAACACCCCCCAATGGCGCTCTTCCCATCACTCAATGTCATGTTGCTCTCCCGAAATCGCGGTGTCTTTGAACTCTTTCAGTTTGTATGTATTTACCTTTTTTTTGTATTTCATTATTTTCCTCTCTCACATCCTTTGAATTCATTAAAGTTCACGTTGTTTTTACCCAACTGTATTTTTTAAGTCCTTAAGTTGATTGTCCTCAGGAAAATTGTTTGTTGTGTATTCAATTATTGTAAGTGGGTACACCTATACATACACATACATATGTTTAGATGCGTCTATTTACGTTAGTGTGCGTATTTATTTGGGAGTTTCTTTTGTTGTGTCTGTGTTGATCTTTTCTTTTGTTTTCATTTTCTTGTTTTTCTGCAAACGAGACAAAATCCTGTGAAAATGGGGAAAAAAAAAGAAAAACTTCTGCAGCATCTCGTGTTGTGGTATCAATGGTTGGGTTTTTAAGGACTCCTTAAAAGTTTCGATGGAATTCAGTTTGGCTGTCGTTATTTCAATGTGTCTAGACATTCATTTATTTTACGTGCGTTTTCGTTTGTCTGTAGTTGATTTTTTGACAGCCATTGATTCTCAAAGGGTCAAACTTTGGCAAATGTTAAGCATAGTAAATTTATGTAACGTGACTTTTCCTAATCGCCTAGGATAGTAAGGGTTTTCAGTAACTGTTCAATTTCATTCGAGGAATATAATTGAAAGATGATGCTGAAAATTGACTTGAGAGATAGTGAAAGCATAAAAAATGCTTCAGACATAAATATTGCCAGAAGTCAAACCTTAAACCATATGTAATAACAAGGAAAATCAGCAAAGTACTTATACTGTTTTGGTTTGTGGCGACTGATAGTCTATATAGCACTAGTTTGTACTTAAATTCATTTTATCGCAATTATACTCCACAAGCATTGCCAGTTAGATGATGAAAAATTTGATTTTTTGTCGACTTTCAATTCGGTAGAATGGAGTATCGATGCACCTCTACTGTAATACAAATAAAACCTTACTGGTTGCTTATCAATATATGTAATTTTCTCTCTGAAATTGATGTTTTTATTGCTTGAACAGAGTTATGTAAACAAAAATTTTTAAAAATCACTATGAAGTTCAAAACAACTAGGTTGATTTAAGAAAAACTAGAAGCACATAAGAGATTATTCATCGAAGAAGTCAATACAAGTGGGACAATATCGAAATTCATCGAATTGGTCCTTAAAAGTCTAGAAACATCGAAAAAATATACATAAAACGACAAGTATTAAATAACATAGAAAAAGTCGATAACAAGCGAAAATTATCGAACATTTATTTAAATCCGAACTATTGAAAAACATCAAAATAGGTCGATAAAAGTCGTAACAAAACTCGAAAAGTATCGAAAGTCGGATAAAATCGTAGAAGTCGGATAATATCAAAAATGTCTATCAAAGTCGTATGCTGTCGATTAGTATCGAATAGCCAAATGGTATCGAAAATACCAAAAAGTCGATAAATACCGATAAACATAAAAAAGCCAACATAAGTTTATAGGCTTCTTGTGTCTTGCCATTTTTGATGGATTTCATAACAACCATTAAGATTTTTGCTCTATTGTCTAGACTAACTTTTTTAAAACATTATTTCTTAAAGAAGTTGCTGCAAAACTTCCAAAAATTACTCAAAAATAATTTCAAAGAAACTTTCATTTCAGAAAAGACAGTGGACAAAAAAAGTTTTATCAACACAAAAGAATTCTTCACTTTGAGGCAAGATGGAATTAGTACGACGATGCTTCCAAAATTTTCACTAATATTTTTGGATTGTGATTTGATGTGTTTTCTGGGACTTAAGTTTTCGCCACTTAAAAATTATTCCGCAATAAAATATTTGCACATTGAAGCTAAAAATGGTAAAAAGTTCATGATGTGTTGTGTCCTACTGTGGATTTGAAAGCTAGAGACTCTGTGTTCGATTCTCAGCACAACTAAATATGGTGGCTTGAATAAACTGGATTTCGTTTTATTTATAATCAGTAACACCAAAACATAGTTTTTTTTTTCTCAGTGGGGTTTTGTAACCGAACAAATGGGAGTAAGTGCGAGTACAAGTTGAAATTTATGAGTGGTTTAGAAATAAAAATTTACAAACATTCCAAGTTAAGTTTCATCAAGATATTTATGCTTACATTTGTATTCTCTAAAAGTGTTATTACCCGCCTCTATCAGACATGACAACACTGTAATAAAAGCTTCACAAATATCCAAACCGTTAAGAAAAGCTACAAAAAAAAGCTTATGCAAGCAGCCGATACACAAACCGTTAAGTAAAGAAAAAGTTTTCATATTCAAACAAGTTTGCCTATTTGCCGGCAGATGGCAAATGTGTAAATTTAAAAAGCTCTCAACCGTCAAATAAACAAAATGTTGCCACAATTAAAGAAGTAGATATAAAGATATTCCGGCTTTGAATCGTAAACCTTCCTACAACTACGGCGAAGTAGATAATTCCCAAGTACATTTTTTCGAAAGTGCATAAGCAATTTTATTAATTAAAATATCCGAAAGAAAGGGGTTATAAATGAACGCATCAGAATATAAAAACCTATTCTACATTCTCGTTAGACGGTAGGTTTTACTTTTTGGCACAGAAAGACAGGTCCACAATATCGTTCTTTAATATATTTCAGAATCGGATTTTATTTTCTGATGTGGTATATTTTATACTCTTTAGGATATTTAAGTATGTAGTAAGATCACTTTTGCAATTAAAAAAAAACATCTTTTGGGAAAAACTACTTTTCGCCGTAGATTTCACTTTTAATCACAGGAAGCTTTACGATGTCATACATTTAAAACTCGGAATTATATTTGCTTCTTTGATATGTGGACACATTTTAACTTGGGGTCATACTTGTCAGATAATAATTGTAGAGTTAAAAAACAGTGGTTCAAATTTATTTTTCGTGAAAACTTCCTACAAGTATTGTTTTGGTTGACGCTTTTTCGGTCGATTGAGTTCAATGTATTTTAGTTTTGAGTGAAAAAAACCAAAATATTTATTTTTCAAGCAAAAAAAAAAAAACTATTTATTTTTGTTTCATTTTCACTCCCTACGGGTTAATGGCTTTCGTACTCTACACTCCGGATATGTATATGGGTCATTCTACCTGGTTTTTACATTCAAAATTTAGATTTCTCAAAAACTATTTTTTCCCGATACTTTGTCAAATAATATTCCGATACATGTTTTTGGAAAAAGTTTTTCCAGGCTTATTTTCGAAAATACGATTTTTTGAACATCACAAGCTTTAAAAATACATGGATTTTTGGACGCTTGTATTCAAAATGTACATGTCAGGTAGAAAAACCGTTAATATGTACATAAATGTTAATATTTTTAGTCGATTTTTTAATTACCGTTTATTAAAGTTTCTTTGCATTCTGTGGACCTTGGTTAAGTGATTTGCAATTCAGAGAATATTCGAGATGCACCACTTATAATTGTTTGAAGCGAGCGAGCACTTTAGCGATGTGGCGCAAATTAAAGGGAAATACTATATGAAAAAGTTTGACTGCAGTTTCGAAAACTAAGAAAGGCAAAGAAAGGTCTTTCCGAAATTCTACTTTTCATAAGCAAAACTCGAATCTCAACGAATGATATGTTTTGAAAAAAATACTGAAAATCTAGTTATTTAATAATTTTGATAGACGGTTATAAAGGGTGTTTTTTTTTAGAGGTTTGTTTTTCGAATAGAGATAAAACTGGCATTTTATGGTCAAATCTGGCAACTCTAATGTCATTTATGTTCAGTTTGGTTTGCCATTTCATCATGAAAAGGTTGACAAAAGAACAACGCTTGCAAATCGTGCAAATTTATTTCGAAAATAATGGTTCAGTTCGCGAAGTTTACCGCAAGCTCCGTCCATTTTATGGTCGACATAATCGTCCATCAGAGCAATTAATTCGGTTAACCATGGGTCGTTTTCGCACTACGTTTACTCTATGTGATAATACGCATCCGCAGAGACGTCGAACAGTGCGCACCGAAGAAACAATTGCCGCTGTAGAGCAAAATGTTGAAGAGGACCCGAATGAATCGATTCGCCACCGTGCACATCAATTGGAGCTTTTTACATCAACTTTATGGAAGATTTTGCGCAAAGATCTTGGCTTGCGACCTTACAAGATCCAGCTTGTGCAAGAATTAAAGCCGCGAGACCATGCAATGCGTCGTGATTTTGGTGTATGGGCCGAAAATGAGATTGATCTCGATGCTGATTTTCATCGCAAGATTTTGTTCAGTGATGAGGCTCATTTTTGGTTGAATGGCTACGTCAACAAGCAAAATTGCCGCATTTGGAGTGAAGAGAATCCACATGAGACCCTTGAGACGCCATTACATCCACAAAAACTGACTGTTTGGTGTGCTCTATGGGCTGGTGGAGTCATTGGGCCATACTTCTTCCGAAATAATGCTGGAGAGTCAGTTACCGTTAATGGAGACCGGTATAGAGCCATGATAACCGACTATTTTGTTCCCGAATTGGATGGCATGAATGTGGATGAGTTGTGGTTCCAACAAGACGGCGCTATATGCCACACAGCGCACGTTACAATCAATTTATTGAAGGAAACATTCGATGAGCGCATAATTTCGCGGAATGGACCTGTCAATTGGCCACCAAGATCGTGTGATTTGACACCATTGGATTATTTTCTTTGGGGATATGTGAAGTCGCTCGTCTACGCCAACAAACCAGAAACATTAGGGGACTTGGAAGCCAACATTCGTGGCGTTATTGCCGACATACGGCCCCATATGCTCGAAAAAGTGGTTCAAAATTGGATCTGTAGAATCGGCTTTATTCGAGCCAGCCGCGGCGGCCACATGCCCGAAATCATATTTAAACATTAATGGCATAAAATTATTCTTCCAATAAAGCCAAATTGATGGACATTCAAACGAGTTTCTTGTGTTTTATTTCAATTCGAAGCTCTATACCTCTAAAAAAAACACCCTGTATTATAATAGCACGCAAATGTCATTAACGATACCCAATATATGAGGCGCCCGGTTTCAAAACCGGCCAAGTCCATATTTCATACTTTTGGGAAAACAACGAAAAACGTTTGTTTTCATCTATGTTCATTGAAAAATTAAAAAGTATTTCACACATGATAGCTTATAAAATTTCTTACTCAAGGTACGTCAGATCAGATATTTAAAGTATTATTTGCGAATGTTTTTGAGAAAACAATTTTGGACTTGGCCGGTTTTGATTCCAATGAACTGGACTTGGCCGGTTTTGATTCCAAGGCGTTGGAAAAAAAGTGGACTTGGCCGGTTTTGCTACCAATTTACTGGACTTGGCCGGTTTTGATTCCAAGGCGTTGGATTGGTTTTGAATGCAAGTTCACTTGGCCGGTTTTGAAACCCATGAATCAATAATAAATTAAAAAGTGTAATATTTGTGTCAAAAATTTTTTTTTTAATCTAAAACCATTATAGAAAGATAAAGCACGGTCTAGATTTTTATATATGAGAAAAAATATTAATTTTTTTTTTTGGACTTGGCCGGTTTTGAAACCGGGCACCTCATATGTTCAACTACAAGCAAGACTTAGAATGCAGACCTTCAGAAACCTATGTATTTATTCCTAAAAATGTATAGCTCCGATTCATAAAAAAAGTTGAATATTTTAAAATTTCATAACCAACATGCTTATAGGAATATAATAATTTTGCACGTTCGCAAGAAATATTATATTCGATGCTTTCAAAATTACTTACCTGAAATAAAATAAATTATCGACAATATATAGAAATGTATGTAGGTTTGTAAACTAAAACATTAAATAGCAATAATATATAGAGGCATGGCAATCTGGACAATCTTTGGCAGCAATTAGATATGGCAATAACGAACAAGAAAAATGCAAAAACTTGATGGTTTTTTATGGTTTTGTATATATTTTGACTTGGTAAATTACAAAAGAGGTAACAAAACGGTTAGAAAAAAAAACACAACAGAGCCATAAAATTAAAATAAAAACTTTAATTAAGGAGTGATGGGGTAAAAAGGTAATGGATGCAAGCATTGAAAATAAATTCAAATAGCAACATAATCAAAGTGTTAAAAATACCCAAAGCAACGCATCGGGAAAGCACTAAAGAACACGTCTTAGCGGTGAGGGAATGATCTATTGAAGCTTTCCATCTACGATGTTTTGAACACCATAAATTTGTTTTTCTGACAGTAAAAAAGAGTTATTTCGCACACTTATCTATTATCTCAAATTTACATGATAGTTTTTTTAGTATCCGCATAGTATCCGAAGTCCACCTCCAAGGAAAATTCCGAATTAGCATAAGGTCGATGCAGCTTTTTCATATTAAATTGTATGTATGTCTGGGAACAGCATCAAGTTTACTTAAAATGACGAAAACGTAGCCAAATTGGCATTTTATAGGCAAAGTGACATTTTTAAAAATATTTATTTCTTAAATATTTTCAAAGTTACATGCCTTCAAAGACAATTTTTGTTTACAAATCAGCATTAACTGATTTATGTGACCATAAGGTTCATCTAATCGAAAACAAAAATTTTAAAGGACCATTTCAAGGGCAATTAAATTCTCAAAAAATAGTTATCAAGATATTTATTCAAATATAGCTCTGTTTTCCTCATTTTAAGCAAAGCTTGACTCGCACACATTTCGATATGAATGGGCTTCATCAAACTTGAGTGACCTCTAACTACTTGAATGGGCTTATATTTTTCCGAAACGAAAGGCATTATACCTTGAAGTCCCCAATTCTTTCGGTTTATATTATATTGCACTAGAAAAAATTAGGGCGTTTCGTTTGTCATTTCTAAAAGTGTTAGAGAGTTATCATTTTCAACCCTCCCTTCATTGGTGCTCGCCCGACTGTTGCTTTGGGTAAGTTATATTTTTTGATCAATTAAAGTTACAAAAACAAAAAAATAGTTTTGATATATATTTTTTATTAAATAAAATTTATTGAAATATGTCTCTGTATATAATCAATAATACATTAGAACTAATAAAAGTTTATATTTTAAACAAAAAATGTATAATAAAATGTATTGTTTTTCGTTTTCTATGTAACAAATAAATGTTTTTCAGCAACAAAATGCTACGTGTTTGAAAAAAAAAAAATAGTTCAAAATTCAAAAAAATATTCAAATAAAAGCATTTTTAAGTACTTAAAATAATTTAAAATACTTATGTACTTAAACTAAAGTTTGAGCTGGAAAAAGAAATACAAATATATTACTTTATATTTATTAGAAACATTTTGGTTAAATATTAATAAAAATAATTGTATGAAACTTTGGTTAAGAAATTAAAAAAAAATAAACTTCAGCTTTCGTTAAATGTTTTACGAAAAATAAACTACCATAATGTAATTAAAATGTTAATGAAAATTAATATGAACTAAATAAAATGTTTTTAAAAATAAATCATTGGCACAAAATTGCAGTCAAAATTATATTAAAACTTTTATATATATACGATATATACAAATAAGATTAAAAGTTAAAAATAAAATTAATAAATTAGAAAAAAAAAAATATCAAATTAAATAAAATTGTTCGTTAAGTTTGGGAAGAAGAAACAAAATATTGCACTAAAATGTGATTTTTAAATCAAAATAGTTTCTTTTAAGGGATGTGCAGTTTAACTTATCGTTAAAAATTACAATTCCAAAATTAAGTTTTTAACAGTTTTCGTTAAGTTTATAAAAATTTTGTATATACCTTTTTGTAGCACGCAAAAATTTTACCAAAGTTCGTTTAATTTTTTTAAATAGACAAAAGTTAGCAGTTTGCCTAAAATTTTATAAAAAAGTAATTAATACAAATAAAAAAATTCGTTGTTTTAGTAAAAGAGTAGGATTTTCGTTAAGTTGAAATACAAAATATTTTATATTTGTTGGTTTTTAAGAAGCTTCGTTAAATTTTAAAAGCAAAATTTATAATCGGAATAAAGAAAACTTGCCTTAAAAAAATACTTTTGTTAAGTTGTTTACTTAAAAGTAATACAAAATAAATGATAAGTTAATAAACTTTCGTCAAGTTAGTTATAAATTATACAAAATAAATGTAAAAATCGTTGTTTGCAATTAAAACTCATATAAATATTTTTTTTTAAATCGGATAACAGCTTTATAATATAATACTCTGCATAAACGATTGGTTGTAACAAAAAATTTTGTAATATCAATTAAAAATATTGCATTCATTCATACATTCTCACTTCACTTAACTTTCGTTAAGTTTTTGAGAACTGTTGCCACTTAGTATTTAAGTGCATACTACATTCTTTGTAACAATAAGTGCATCTTTACACCTCTTCTCTCTTAAATGCAGATAAAAAACTTAACGAAACAAACTTTCGTTAACTCTAATATTCATAACAATACCTTGATCGATAACAATTAAAATAAAACAATTGCAATTATTGTGATCACACCAATAATGATCAGGAATAGCGTGAAAAGATCATTAGATGATATAACGCCTAGCGTACATGCCACGAGCATATGCTCAAGCGTTGTCAAGCTATTCGCCGGTCGCAATTCACCCAAAAGTGAAATTGTTGTACGCGCTGTATTTGCACTGGTTGAAGGTTTATCATCATTTTGCTGATTGTTGGTAGTTAAACGTTGCAGCGGCTGCCAAGGAAGCAGGCTCAATTGGTTATTTGCGCTGGTGTTCTCTGTACACCGCTGATTGGCACGTCGTCGTGGCATTTCCGTCAAAGCTTCGTTAAGTTTTTCCAATTCTGCTGTACATTGACTGATTTGTGTTAAGACGCTTGAGGGCTGCGCCACCTCATCATTGTCAATGGTATCAAGCGAGTCCAAACTATCGTTAAGTTCATAATTAAGTCGAACTTCTGAAATACTCATATTTAACTGTGGCGTTTCATAGACTATGCTTCGTTTACGCGTTGGTGTAGCACTAAGCGACCCTTCGGAAAGTTCATACAAACTAAATGCGTCATTTTGTTCGTTAAGATTGTCATGCAATGAAGAGTAATCTTCGTTAATACTATGTGTAGTGGTATCCCAAGCATCGTCGTCGTCACCACCGTCTGAAGTTAAGTCAAGTTCACCTCTGTTATCTAAGCTAATTGCGTTATCTTTGTTAACTTTTATCAGTTGAGTCAAATCGTGTTCAGGTACAGTCGCTTTGCCCATAGTTTCGTCACCTCTATTCTCTGTTTGCTGTTCTGTCGAACTTATGCCACTCTCTTCTTTTAAACTTTCCAATAGTTCTTCTTCTGATGGCGGTGGTGGAAATTCTTCCTCAACACTTTCGTTTAGCTTATCACCTCCGTCCACATTAAGTGCGGATTCACTTGCTATATACACTTCTGTCACATAGTTCTTTCTAACCTCAAAACGACTGTTATATGCTGTCTGCAACTGCAGACAAGCATTTGTACCCCCACTGCATAGCGGATAGTCCGCCAAACTCACATTTCCTGAATCAGGATTTGAGGAAACTTCCTCCTCTAATGAACTTAGCGAATCAAATTGTTTCAACTGATTTGAACTTAACGAAGCCAGTGCGTTGTCATTGACAACCTCCAAGGTCTCGTCGTCGTTGTGGTCATCCTCATCGTTCAACACCTTATCAACTATTATGCTTATCTTACTAGCGTATATCTTATTAAAATTAGGCGATAATTTAAGCGCATCTTCGGACTCAATTTGTGAGTCTTGATCGAGCACAACTTCGGGTATTGTGTCTAGCCTAGAAATACTTGGACTGTTTGCGTTAGTGGGTAAGGTAGTAGTAGTTATGGTAGTAGCAACATTAACATTTAAATTATCAACAACGTTATCGCAGGCAGCTTTGGGATTAGTGAGTTGGGCATCAGGCTTACAGGCAAACGACGATGCATGATTAGATGACGATGATACGGTTGTGGTGGTGGTGGTCATGGATGCATTCGGGCCAATATTACCTGCTTGAGCTGATTGTTGCTGCTGTGATTTACGTCGCTGTTGCTGCTTTGGTTTTTCCTCAATGCCAAATATCATTGCCAATTCTTCTGAAGAATTGTATTGTGATGGCGATGATGAACGTTCGCGGCCTCTGGTTGAACCTGCTTCCCTGGTATTGGCTGTACGTCCACTAACCGGTGTCAGATTTAATGGCGGCGATGGCGAATAGCTAAATGTGCTATTGGTTGTGATATTTGGTGTAGCACTTGACGATTGCACATCGTACGAAGTGGTGCTGAAGGTCTTGATGGGATCGGTGCTTGGTGCATGATATTCACTACTTGGTGATTTCAGATAATCACTCGAGGAGTAAGGATTAAATGAAGTGATGCTCGACGATAGTCTGCGACTAGCGGAAGGACTGGAGGATTTTGCCAAACAATCGCTCGATGATGAAAACGATGATGCAGTAGTGCTTGAAGTAGTTGGTATTGCATTACCCGTAGATGCAGAGTTACCGCGTCCACTGCTGCTACTACAGCTAGTCAAGCTTGGTGCCGTTGTCTTGACATCAGCGCTATGTGCTTGGCTCGTTGCAGTCACTGCTGAGTTGGCTCCACCCTCGGAACGCACTTGCGCTTCACATTCTTGCATAATTTGGTCAATTTCTTCGATTTGTGTCTTCATGGATCTCTTGTTTTCTGCAACGGTAGAAATAAGAGTTTCATCAGCTTTACTTAACGAACGGCCCACATAAGCTGTAGCATCATTACAAGCTGCGTTCGGATCCACTTTTTGCTCCACAACATTGTCGTTGTCCGGAGCTTCGGCTAGTTCACTTATTTGACGCATGCAACGCTTAGCTATCATTTCGATTTGGTCTGATTTAATTGGGTCGAGCTTCCTGAATAGATTTGGCATCACTAAAGATTCAATTTGTGGTTTATTTTGCACCTTCACAGCCTCGTGCACGACTACCGGTGGCTCCGTGGTGACAATATCCTTTAGTATCTTCTCGCATACGGCATTTGCTGCCTCCGATACCTGATCGATGGCTTTGATGAGTTTTCCTTCTTTGTGCAATTTTCGTGGCTTCACATTGGCTTGATTAGTATCTCCTTCAACCACATTATCGGGTAGAGTATCGAGTAGCATTTTACCGCAACGCTTAGCAGCCTCTGACACAGCTTCAATTTCCTGCAAATCCTTTTCAATATTTGCTTCTTCATCTAAGTTAACTTTAGGACGTGATGAAGTAATCAAAGCCTCTTTACGTAATTCTCGAAGCTCTTTAGTCAACTTGGCGCTACTTTCTTGTGCATCTTTAGCGATTTTGTTTAGCGCATCTTCCATTTGGTGGCTGGTATTAGTTGGTTCTGGTGTCAAGCTTTTGCGTGGCAGCGGCACTGGTTTAGTTACAGGAGCCAAATCTTCTTTTGTAGGGCTCGCTAGCTTCTCCGGCAATTGACAAATCGCGCCACCCTGACTAGGATGCCTAAAGGGTATTTGTATCTTCTTGTTCGCACCTTGAAGTTGATCTTGTTCTTTAAGGTTAAGCATGAGTTTCAAGGTTCCTGGTATATCTGCTGCGTCCTCACCTTGATGGTGTATATCTGACATGCTGCCTGAACGATCAATGTTTCGTGTAAGTTCCATGTAAGACAGAAAATCACCTCCCGAAGGCTTTGCCGCATCACGCTGTATCAACGTGTAAATATTTGCTGATTGTGTGCGTGTGGCGCGATTCTTTTTCTGCAACGAACCACAAGGATAAACGAAATACGGCTTCGGTCCAGGTGGATCCTTGCGCAGTGCACGCACTGCTAAGTCATCCTTAATAATATCTGGCACAGTTTTTGTCACTATTTTCTTATCCTTATCTGGCGTCACATGCAAATAATCGTTATGCGGTGACGGCACGATTGGTCCAATAGGGATACCAAATGGCGGCTGCTTCTCGTTTGCCTTATGTTGTAGATTTGCTAGCTGTATATTGCGGTAGGCAACATCATCACGCACTGGATCTGGTTCACCTGCAGGCGAATCCTCATCATCATAAGAGTCGGCACGTGCTAATGCAAACTTCTCGAAGTCGCTGGGTGTAGGCACACGTTCTTTACGTTCAACTGGTGCAGGCTCGTTGCCCAAATGCAGTGACTTGTAAATTGCCTCCAATTCATTTATCGCCTCTTCAAGATTGGCAGGTTTCTTGTGTGGATAATAAACAGGTGGTGCTGGTTGTGATGCAGCTTTTATTGGCGGAGACGCACTTAATGGTATAGAGAGCTTACGCTGTGGTGGCGCTGGTGGATCAAATAATGGATTATGATGTTGTTCGCGCTTCTCAGCCACATATTCATCATATTTATTAGGAGTAGTGGGTATCTCGCCCGAACGACGTTGATAATGATTTGGCATAGAGTGTGACTTGTTTAGGTCTTTGTGACGTAGTTCAACGTAGTTGTTACTCGACATATCCTGACTAGGTTTAATATGTAAACTGCCACATATGATGTTGTCGACCTCATCAACGCTGGATTGATGTGGTAGTTTCTGTGGCTGCGACTGCGGCGGTGTTACTGCCTTCACAATAGGTTGCTTGCGATTTGGTTTGTAAACTTCAGAATACATTGGTGTGGGGTAACTACGTAGTTCCCCCACACGTGATGTCGAAACAGAGCGAGGTTTGAAAGCAGATGGTGCAGTTGTGTCAGTAGTACGTTCCGCACCGCGAGCTTGTCTTACTGTTGGTGTCTCATCAAGACGTTTCAGGTATTCAGTTGAGACTGTTCTTGGCGGTGAGGCGGGAAGCCCACTCTTTGTAGTACGTAGTATACCCGATGATGGAGGCGGCTCATTATTGTCCAAATTGAGTTGTTGCTCCAGCATATGTATGGGCTTACGCGAGCGTGGTGTAGCATCTGCTATATAATGAATGTCAAGGCCATTTGGTAGAGACTTCTTGCCCAGCTGAGCATCACGTTCAGCACGCGTGATAAATCGTCGATGATGTGTCGGTTGTGAAATTTGTTGTTGATAGCTGGCAGAAGGCATATTAAGTGATTGTGCGCTCTGATAAAGCGGCATCTGACCAGCCCAAATTTTATCGTCCGATACACAGCGTGCATTTAAACCAGACTTTGGCAGAACGGCGAGACCATTTGCATCGAAGGCATAGGAGATGGGCCTCAATTCACCAGAGCTGCTGTTTTGCACGTGTCCCCCCACATTTACGCGGCGCATGGGATCTCTTGGCGGAGGCGGCGGTGGTAGTGGTTTGGTCTGCATTCTTCCATTCGGATTCTGCAGATGTATGTGACTATCGTAGCTTATGCTACGTTTGCTATCATTGACAGAGTTCTGTAGGTTCTTTGGTTGCTGTTGCTGCACTTTACCCCATTGCACGTAGGGTGTGACATGTTGCAGACTACCAGCATTTCGTAGTCGTTGCGATGTTGTCTGCTGCAACTGTGTTAGTTGGTTTGGCATTTTGCTACTCTGTTGTAGCGGCATTGGCGGTGGGCCATTATACACCGACAACGGTACCGGTTGTGTTTTCCAACGTTGCGTTGGCTGTGGCGCAAACATGATCGGTACCTGACCGTTACTCACCTCGCCGTCACGTGACAAACGTTTATAGTAACGTTCATTACGCGCCGCACGACTGCGACGACTTTGACCATTTTGTCCCTGACCACCGCTATGAAGACTTTCATCACTGCGATATTTTGAAAATGTTGAGGAATTCAACGAGATCAACTCTTCCTCGCTAGAAGAACGCACAGGTACTTGCAGGCCGTCGGTAGCAAGACGTTGTGCAGAACGACTTTTATTTGGCGACGAACGCGGTACAACGAGAGCGCGACGATCGAGCGAATTAGACGAACGACTAAATTGTTGCTCATGAGGCTGTTGCAAGTATTGTTGCTGTTGTGGTGGATAGAGCAGCTGCTGTTGTTTTTGCTGCTGATTTTGATAGAACGGTTCAGGTGGCACCGTTTCGAAGGGTAGGAAGAATTCATTATCTAAATGCTGTGGCGGTGGTGGCCGTTTAACGGGTGCTTGTGTAACGTGATGCTGATGCTGTTGTGGCGGATTTATGACAATATGATCGAAGCCCGCTCCAATCAATTTACTGTTGCGATTACTTTTATTTTTTGATTTGGATTTACTACTGCTGTTGTTGTTGTTGTTATTATTGTTGCTGCTGCCACGTGTTGCTGGCAAAAATCCAGCTTTACGATCGTCTTCGGAAGATGATTCGGTTTCGATATCTTTCTTCTTTCGAAAGAGTCGACCGAAAGACCATTTCTTACCAGAATGAGAACCACTGGTATTGGAAATTTGTGAACCATTCAGAGATGGGGCGGATTCCTTTTTGCTATGCGAGGAGGAGTGATGATGATGTTGGCGCTCCATATCGTTGGTAGATTTATTTTTAATATTTGCGTTTTCATCGGAGATGTGAACCTCTTTGGGTAGGGGCAATTGTGGTCGCCAAGATGTTTGGACAGTCTGCAAGAGAGGGAAAGAATTAATTAGTAAGGTCGACAAGAAATGGACAAATTTCAAGTTGACTGACAAAGTAAAAGGTTTATTTGAATTTAACATCAAGGCTGAAAAGGTTGTTTACTATTTTATAGATACGGGTATATTGACTGTTCGCTAGTTCTTTGGGAAGGTTTCATTGTTATCTTTTGCTTTCGTGCAAAGTACTTTATTTGTTTTTTCTGTATTTGCGTATTCGACTTCGAGCACAATTACAAAGATTTTTTTGTCAAGGCGTAAGAGTATGGAGCTACAACAAAAGAACGCGCAAATTGAGTTGCTCAGTAAACAACAAATAGTAAAGTACAAGTTATAACTATATATAACAAGTTATTTATTTTATTTTCTCAATTGTCTAATTTAAGTCAGATGCCGCAAAATGATAGCGATATATAGAGTTCAACACATTCGCAGTTTAACTGTTGGTACGTGTGAAATTGCTTAAATTGACTGATTCCAAGCGATAAGAAATTCAGAGATCGATTGTTTTTACTCTTAAGCTTAGTTTAAGAACAAAGATAAAAGACGCGTATTTTTTACTAAAATTGCTTGGAATAAAAATTCACTACTTGCTACTCGAAATGCAATTTGAAGTATTTCGCGGTTGAATTAAAGTTATAAAATGTTATTTTCAATACTTTTCAAATTAAAAATAAATTTAAAGTTGTTAATGTTAAAAATTAAGAGAAAAATGTTATTTTTACTATTTTCAACTTGAAAATTTACGCGTTTAAGTCGAAACCTCTTTAACCCTAGTGGGACGGATGGTGGTACAGGTGTATCTTTGATATTTGAAATCAAATATCTCAGAATTCTTTTAAGTTATAGGTCTGGTTCTTTCTGACAACTTCGGCCCATCACTTCTACGCATTATTAAGCTATTTGTATTATTTTACCTTTTTAATGCTCCGGTTAGGAGCAAGTTTTGCATACCTACCTCGTGGAAGCCGGTCGGTCGTACATGTGTACCACCATTTATTTTCATATAAACTGTTCAAAAAATGCAAGAACAGTTGCAAGTTCTTGTAAAATAATACAAATAGCTTAATAATGGGCCGAAGTTGTCAGAAAGAACCAGACCTCTAACTTAAAAGAATTCTGAGATATTTTAATTTCAAATATTAATACCTGTACCACCATCCGTCCCACTAGGGTTAACAATAGCTCGTGGGATTGAAATTGGGCAAAATCAGTTTTGGACTCACTCTAAACTTTTCATGAGGTTTCTTTGTACATTTTTTTCTCATGACATTTTTATCAGCATGCGAAATATTTGGAAAAACGCTGATAGCTTATTTGACGGCTTTACAAAAGTGCTGCCAAATTTGGGTTTATTAGGTAAGTAAACGGAGGATGTCACTGAGGTAACTACCTACTAGATTAGATAATAAACGCGTCAAAAAAAAAGAATTATTTTCAAAGATTTTTATCGGAAATTTAATAAATATTAGAACAAACGATGTTTTGCTTATCTTACAGAAAACATAAACAGAACGAAAATTACATTATCTTACAAGGTAATGGACAATAAATATGCCTGCTAAAGAGCAATATCATGGAACAAGTTTATAATTGTTCAAGGTCGAAATAGTAAACTAAAAACAAGTTAAGCAAAATCTATCTTATCAAGAAAAACAATGCGACAAGAAAGCGGCTAAGATAACAATTTAAAGTGTACGTTATTCAAACAATTTTACGTATAGCTAGCAATATCGTTTGCTTTTATCAAATTAACTATAAAAAAATGAAAATGTGTAACAGAACCGACAGATAAGTGGGCAAATGTATAATGTAAATAAAGTTGTAAAAATTTACAAAAACATCACAAATCAAATAAACTTGTCCGTATTCGCAAAGACGCCTTGAATAAACTTGAGCTCATTTTCCAAGGAAAAGTGTTGGCTAAATTGATTGTTTAGAATATTGAAGCATTTGTTTATAAAAAAGATGTTATTCATAAAATAAATATTTATCAAATTGAATAATATTAGTAAGGTGAACAGCAGAAAATATTACACACGGATATTTAAAGAGTGCGATCACAAACAACACATACATTTGCATTTTTACCACATTGCAAGAATATTAAGCCTTCATTACTGCGTGAATTTTGCGGTTGCTGGAGTTGATGGTGTTGACGCCTTCCTGGGAATTTCAGCATAATCGGAAATTTTTATCTAAATGGCATAGAGACGAGGTTTGTTTAACATAAGAAGTAAAGTATGTATACGGTGTTTTTTTTTAGAGGTTTGTTTTTCGAATAGAGATAAAACTGGCATTTTATGGTCAAATCTGGCAACTCGAATGTCATTTATGTTCAGTTTGGTTTGCCATTTCATCATGAACAGGTTGACAAAAGAACAACGCTTGCAAATCGTGCAAATTTATTTCGAAAATAATGGTTCAGTTCGCGAAGTTTACCGCAAGCTCCGTCCATTTTATGGTCGACATAATCGTCCATCAGAGCAATTAATTCGGTTAACCATGGGTCGTTTTCGCACTACGTTTACTCTATGTGATAATACGCATCCGCAGAGACGTCGAACAGTGCGCACCGAAGCAACAATTGCCGCTGTAGAGCAAAATGTTGAAGAGGACCCGAATGAATCGATTCGCCACCGTGCACAGCAATTGGAGCTTTGTCCATCAACTTTATGGAAGATTTTGCGCAAAGATCTTGGCTTGCGACCTTACAAGATCCAGCTTGTGCAAGAATTAAAGCCGCGAGACCATGCAATGCGTCGTGATTTTGGTGTATGGGCCGAAAATGAGATTGATCTCGATGCTGATTTTCATCGCAAAATTTTGTTCAGTGATGAGGCTCATTTTTAGTTGAATGGCTACGTCAACAAGCAAAATTGCCGCATTTGGAGTGAAGAGAATCCACATGAGACCCTTGAGACGCCATTACATCCACAAAAACTGACTGTTTGGTGTGCTCTATGGGCTGGTGGAGTCATTGGGCCATACATCTTCCGAAATAATGCTGGAGAGTCAGTTACCGTTAATGGAGACCGGTATAGAGCCATGATAACCGACTATTTTGTTCCCGAATTGGATGGCATGAATGTGGATGAGTTGTGGTTCCAACAAGACGGCGCTACATGCCACACAGCGCACGTCACAATCAATTTATTGAAGGAAACATTCGATGAGCGCATAATTTCGCGGAATGGACCTGTCAATTGGCCACCAAGATCGTGTGATTTGACACCATTGGTTTATTTTCTTTGGGGATATGTGAAGTCGCTCGTCTACGCCAGCAAACCAGAAACGTTAGGGGACTTGGAAGCCAACATTCGTGGCGTTATTGCCGACATACGGCCCCATATGCTCGAAAAAGTGGTTCAAAATTGGACCTGTAGAATTGGCTTTATTCGAGCCAGCCGCGGCGGCCACATGCCCGAAATCATATTTAAACATTAATGGCATAAAATTATCCTTCCAATAAAGCCAAATTGATGGACATTAAAACGATTTTCTTGTGTTTTATTTCAATTCGAAGCTCTATACCTCTAAAAAAAACACCCTATACAAACTATTTGTATGCCAAAGGTATTAAAGACAAAAGAGCACATCTGTCGAAATGACATCTTCATTTAAAATATCAATTAATTTGAGAATATTTTTTTTTTTTTCAATTTAAGAAAATTTTACAGCAGAAACTTAAAAATGAAACCAAAATTTGATTCAACAAAAAAAAAAAAATATGCTATACAAACCAAAGACATGAAAATTTAAGCTTTCGGGGGCTCTGTTGCAATAAGAAAATGTAAAAAAAAAAGTTTTAATTTCCAAAAGTAAACATTATTGTCTATAATTTTATGTGTTCCAAAATTGAATAAGAAAATGTTACATCGAAGTTGTCAAATTTAATCTATGAAAGCTTATGAGTTATAGATTGACAGAGTTTAGGAATTTTAGGAAGTCTTTCTAAAATTGTACACAAAAATATTTCATGAATATACTAGGGGGCTCCGACCCCTGCTCGTTTTTCTCACTTTTATGGGATTTGTTGAAGAGTAAAGTTTATGCGGATAATTCTTAAACTGTTTAACATTTCAAAGACAACATCATCGAGAAAATAACACGATTTGAACCATCAATCTGCGAAAAATATATTCAAAATTTTGGTAAAATATGGAAAGCATGCCGAGCTGGCAGAGGAGGTGGCTTGAACGACATTTTTTTTCATTATTAACCGGAACGAATAAACTTTAATTTCCAATAAAAATTAATAGAGATTCATACAATTTATGTTTTTTATTTAAAATTTAAAAGGATACCTCAAAGTTGAACATCCTTTAAATTGTTCCTCGAGGGTTCTTTACAATTGACAAAAAAAAAATATTTTTACACAAAAAATTTTTAGAAGCGAAAAAAAAGTTTTTAAGCATTAAAAAATCGTGTTTCCTTCCACTTTTTTCAGCATGCAAATAGACTCATCGCCTTAAAATTTCCATTCCCATTCATACATTACCCATAAAAAAACTTACAAAAGGCTTCTTCTACTTTTAATACCAATGACATAAAATAGTTTGTTTTTAAGTTTAACTTTTTTACTAATTAATATAATTTAAATTATGAAAACATAATTAATAAACACCTTTACAAAATGACTTCGATCTTAATTTTGATTATATGCATTTTTGAACTTATATCACTTTTCTTAAGCTTTTTGAACTGCACACATTAATTAACGATATGAACTTAAATATATAGCTAAATAAAATGCAAATTAATTTTATTTAATATCTTCATATATGATACAAATTTTAAAATGGATCAGATATTAACAAAAGCAGCACAAATTCATTAACAAAAAAATTAAAAAGTTTTTAATTAAATTCCAGTTTAAACATTTGCGACAGTATGCTTAATTTAAAATATAAAACGCATTTGGTAAACTGTAACAAATTATGAATTATTGAAGACATATTTATATATTACGCGTACGTAATCGTCGATGAGAACATTACCTTTCATTTATTTCGAAACTTAGCTATTTATGTATTTTTATGAAAGAAATGGTGTTTCCAGAATATGTACTTCTAGTTCTATTTAATGCACAGTAATGACGTTTGAAACTGCGACGATTTTTCGATAAATACCTAATAATACATAGAATAATAGGCTATGCTTTAATAATTTTTTGATAATTTATCGAAATTCATATCATAGCATTATCGTTCGATTCTTGATTTTCAGCTAACCATAAAAATATTGTCCGGAAAGTTAAAGTTCTTTTCTCATTGACGGTCACATATTTTTATAAAAAATTTGTTAGGAGTAATTGAAACATTCAAACACTTCTCTTATGGTAAAAAAAAAAAAAAAATTAATATTTCACTTTTGTTTTTAAATCACAGTTTCAGAGATATTACCATACAAAAGCAGAAATTTAAATTTATAGAATTTTTTTATAAAATTTAGCAAAAATCAGAGAGAGAATGAAGTAAAACATTTCTAATGGAATTAAAAGTAGAAAACATCAAATTTAACATGAGAATAGCTCTTATTGAAATAGAACCTTTAAGAATACTAAGCGTAGCAAGTACCTTAGAGAGTTTACCCTGTTATCTAAAGAAATATTTTGGATTAAATGAATTGCTGTCTTTTATCTACATTATGCGAAAGTTTCAACTTGCAATCTTTTTAATGGATTCTATTTCTATGCAAAATATGAACATATCGGAGAAAATCGTGTTTCGAAAAATATCGTTTTCGTTAAAAGATTTTTATCTTTGCAAACAATTAAACTTTTTTTTTTACAAAAATGATTTTAAAAGCACGCTTTCAAATGAGTTTTAAAATTTAAAAAAAATAAAAAACAAATAATTGTTCAGGGAAATCATTTTTTCAAAATACAATGCTTCAAAGAAATTGAGTTGGAGATTTTTATTTATTTTTTTATATTTCCATAATAATAATAATACTAAAGTAGAACAAACAAAAAAAAATTGACAGAGTTAAATGTAAATTCTTAGAGGGGTGATTCATCAAGAACAAATAGCTCAGGAAGTAGAAACAACCGGGCAAATCTGAGCTTCAGATACAACGCATCAAAATCCTTAAGAAACGCAAACTACTAAGTTTATTGAAATTTTTTTAATTTTTTATAAACAAATTTACATTAGTAAGCTAGCGAAAACTATGATTTACTTAGATCTTTGTATGAAATTTTCTTTAGACAAATTAGCATTCGTTATTTTTGGCAAAGTTTCTCATAATTTTTTGATTTTTTTTTTTTTTTTTTGATTTTAAAAATTAAATTTAATGAGTTTTACACCTGTTCTTTAGCGTGTTGAGAGCAACAAACCTAATTGCTAAGCAAGCAATTTTTTTTAACAGTTCAGTCATTAGTCTTTTCACTTTAACGATTAGTCAGAATAAATGTTTTGAATGATAAATTGTTAGCGATTCTTCTGCGTTAAGTTCTGAATAAATATGTATAAATACCTAATTGATATCATCACAGTTTTATGAAAACTAAGAGCAAAATTTCTTTAGATTGCCTAACAAAGCAAATAGGTATTTTTGTATAGTTAAAAAAACAATTTTACTTAAGTTATCTACAAAAAAAAAACATTTTTGAAGCTATATACATAACAGTTGGGCTGAATATTTCGTAGGCTAACATAGTAAAAAATATTTTTTTGACAAAATTCGATTTTATTATTCAATATAGTTGCCTTCGAGAGCGATACAACGATTATAGCGGTCATACAATTTTTCGATGCCATTTTTATAGTACGATTACCTCTTCATCAGTGCTAAATTTCTTTCCAGCGAGAATTCTTTTAAAATCTGCAAACAGGAAAAAGTCACTGGGGGCCAGATCTGGAGAATATGGTGGATGGGGAAGCAATTCGTAGTTTAATTCATATAATTTTGCCATCGTTTTCATTGGTTTGTGACACGGTGCATTGTCTTGATGAAACAGGACTTTTTTCTTCTTCAAATGGCACCGTTTTTTTGTGATTTCATCTTTTAAACACTCCAACAACGCTATGTAATAATCGCTGTTGATGGTCTGGCCAATGTAATACCATGCGCATCCCAGAATATTGATGCCATAACCTTGCCAGCCGACTGTTGCGTCTTTCCATGCTTTGGATTCGGTTCATCACGTGCAGTCCACTCGGCTGACTGTCGATTGGACTCTGGAGTGTAGTTATGGAGCCATGTTTCATCCATTGTAATATATCGACGGAAAAATTCGTGTTTATTACGGTTGAATATCGCTTAACATTGCTCCGAATCATCAAGACACGAAATTCTTTTTTATCCATTTTTGCACAATAACAAAAGCTGCTTCACTCACAATGCTATATCTCACGAACTAATTATCCGGCAGCTGTCAAATTTATACACGTATCTTTTGAAGGTTATTAATAAGTAAAAATCACATGGATTTAATTTTAGTAACGCCATCTATGAGTCAGCCTACGAACTTTTCAGCCCAACTGTTAGATATAGAAAATGATTTTTTTTTTTTTGAAGAATATCATTTTCGAATAGTAGAAAATCAATTTTATTAAAGTTTGCACTAAATATTTTAAATAACATTCTCCTTTATTATCGAAATTGTCAGTCCTTTTTTTCATTTCCTTGATAGGTAGCATAATTTTAAAATATCCTCAATTAAAATGAAAAAAAAAACAAATATTTCAAACAAAAAAATAATATTGCTTTAACATTTTTTTGAATTTAAATTTGAAAAAAAAGAACATTTTTTTCAGAAGCCCCCACTTTTTACGGATTGGAAATTTGTCTTTATCGAACGTTATGCCGATAAGTTGTAAACGGCATAAGTACATTTAACGAATAATAACAAATACTAACGAGGGCGAACTGATTACATCAAAATATCATATATAAAATAAAATCACTCATACGACCTGTTGTCTAAATCAAAGGAATGAGTGATTGAGGGTACCATTTAATATTTTTTGTCAATTTTCCTTTTATGCTACGTATGTAAGTCAAAAACAAAAGACAGATTAACAAAACAGGTCAATAACTTTAAAATTAATTTTTAAAATGTAGGTTATTTTATATTTTAATATCAATTTAATACATTAAAAAATTATATTACTTTTACCAAATTTTTTTTTTTATTGCATATTTTTAAAAAGCACAAACAAATGTTTAAATAAAATTTTTTTTTTATTACGGAAATAGCAACAAATAACTGAAAAATAAATAAATTATGGGCCAAAATACAGCAATGAAAAATTTTTAAAATTTTTCAAATTAAATTTAAATGAAGAAGACAAAACGAGCATTTACGAAAAAATGAAATTTTTGGCCTCTTGCCAAAAACAAAGTTTTTTACACTTTGGCAAAAATAAAAAAAAAATAAAAAAACCAACAAACGCACTGTTTCACTCACAAAATAAATAGGAAACTTAAAAAAATAAATATAGTTTTGAATGTTTTTTAATAGAAAATTTTGGAAATTTTTTGTTCATTTGCATAAAATTCATAATTTATGCACTCAAGTTTTACAATTTTCTAGCACAAAAATGTAGACGGAATTTGAAAAATTGCAATCGAACGTTTATTGTAGTATTCGTATATTTTTAGAAATATTTAAAGTTTTCGCGACATTTAAAAAAATCTTTTAAAAAAAAAACCAATAAATTTTTCGCACAATTTACGCTCAACTCCACGAGCCGAATTTTTCACGCGATTATGTGAATTTGTGCGAACCCCGGAGGCGATTAGACTGAATTATGAACGCAGGGACGCAACAATAAGACCCGTAATGTTTGTTGGCTGAAACGATGAAAACAAAAAACGTCAATTGGAAAAACTTTAGGGGAGAATGAACGCAAAAAAAACGTTAAAAGAGCGAGAGAGATATTGCTGACAATCAGGCAAACAGCTGACGACACATCTGTGGATACGAATCGTAGCGTCCGTCGTCTTCTTCTTCTTGAGAGCGCGTCAAGCTGCGTGCGCATAGATATGTGGACGTGGAGAGCGTGAGATTAAGAATATCTACGAAAAATTCTTAATAAAATTTAATTTCTTAATAATCTTTTTAATATTTTTACTCATTAAACTTCCATGAAGTGGGCAGCATAATAGGGAACAAAAAACACTCACAGTTCTTGTCAAATTTTGAAATGTCTACAAAGCAATTAATTTTAATTAAATCAAGATCTTAATTATGACTTTTAAGTACAAAAACAATTGAAGTGCGTCATAAAAAGTGTAGAAAGAACAAATGAAAAATAAAATAAGAAAATGAAAAGTACAATGACTGCCAACATGAAAGGCACAACGCGTCAAGGAAAACGCGTTGTTCGAATTAATTAAACGAGGCAATCAAAACAAACGAATTGCGAAAACCTTAATTAGACATGAACACAATAATTTAAGTCAATGAACGCATTTTATTTCAGAATTGAATTAATTTTAAGTTAAAATTTTTAAGTATTTTAATGGAACATTCAGGTAAAAATAAACAAATATTTTCAAATGAAAAAGGTTGCGCACGGTCAACTTTAGTTAAAATCAAATGTGTTGCAATCTGTGTCAAGGAAGTTTACACTACAATGGGATAATCAGCGAATAATATCGCTGTGTGATAATTTTTGAGATGGTGCTGAATTATGGCACTGAATATCCTGCCCGAAGAAATGAATTCAGTTCTTGCTTAGCACTTTGAAAACTTTGAATTCGATTTTAAGTCTGCAAAACACAGAAGTACAACGGCAGTATTTTTTAGATCAAATTAAGTGTCTGCACTTGTCCGGGAATAGAAAAACATTCATCAAAATTTAAAAAAATTTTTCTGTTTAACTAAACAGACACAATGTGATTATTTTAAGCTTTTATTATATGCTCCACTAAGCTCTTAAGCACCTGAAACGTGAAAAACCACATCTCTTAGAAATGAAGCCCTTTTAATTGATGCTAAGCATCAACAAAAATTATATTTTTCTTTCACACTCCAAATCTTTTATTACCACTAACAATATGTTTAAAAATTGCATAATTTTAATGAAATTTAAAAATGGCAATAAAAGCAGGCACATTAAAATGTCAAGCAAAACAGTAATTTTTACGCCCAATTAAGACAATCATAAATGTAGTTCATGCAGCCACAGCTGTATGAATGTTTTTTCTCGCTCACAGTCTCTCCTTTTCTCTCTCACACTCTCTCTCTGTCTCTCTCTTTCCCTTTAACTAAATTCTAAATATAAAAAGGCAGACACAACTAAGAAAACTTTAGGAGAAACTTAAAGAAAACGAGCAGCTAATTTATAAATGAAGTGATACAAAATAAAATCCTATAAAATTTTTAAAGAAAAATTTTTTTTAAGTAAAATTCCACAACAATTAGCGCTGCAAAAGAATTTTAGCTATACACTTTGTAGTTTTAATTTACTGAGCTGAGTGTGCTAGGAATTCTACACAACTGCTACTTTTTCGAACATCTTAAATTACAATGCGTTGGTCGCCACTATTGCTGAGTTAAGGGGATTTACTATTAAGAAATTCAACATTTTAAGGAAATGAACAGAAGAAATTTTAACTAATGAAAGAAATAGTTCACAGCCAACAACCAATCGGAAAGTAATTCGCTAGTATCAGGAAGTGAATCTTTTTAATCGTTACATATCGATGGAAATAAGTAAAAACATTTTTTCCCAGTTTCAGCCATGGGAGCTGCTATTTTTTATCCCAATAATAAGTTTATCATTAAGCCAGTGACAAATAATTTTCAGTTCTTACAATAAAATCAGCGATATAATTTTTTTTTCGAAAAATTAAGTTTCTTTTTTAAATTGTATGACATTAAAATCGCATGTCGTTAAAATAAGGGGTGATTCATAAGTTTTGAGACTAAATGCTTTACACTGTCAAGTAATTATCCCGTTGGCAGATCGAAAAGTTTTTTACAGTGTAGGTGTAACGGTACTTTTACTTCGATTTCACAATGTGCGCATTTGCTTAGTTGCATTCAATATGTCGTACAAGGTGGACTTACGAAAGAGTGTCGCTTCGTTGTTTGGACAAATGTCCACAAAGCGAATTCTGGAAGCGTTTGAAAAATAAACCAATATCGCGTGCTACCATTTTTCGTATTTTAAAAGATTGCCGTGACGGGAAAATAAAAAAAAATCCGGTCGGCCTGTTACTCTTAGTAGCAGAAAAACCAAGAATCTGCTTTCACGCACAAAAGACAAAGTTGGGCAATCCCAAAGGAAACTTTCGATAAAATTTGGTATTTCGCAATCAACTGTGCATTGCATTTAAAAAAAAAAATAAAGTGCAAGTTCGAAAACGTATTAAGGCACCGAAATACATCGAAAATTGGCTCGAAAAAGTCCCAAAATGTTGTCGCACACTTCGTATTAAGCATTTCACGCATGGAAAACTCATCATAATGGATGATGAAAAGCACTTCACTTTTTCAAACCGTTCTCTTAGTGGAAATGACTCTTTCTACACTGATGATTACGAAGCAACACCAAACAAAGTCAAATATGCTGGAAAAATGAAATTTGAGCCGAAAGTGCTGATATGGATTGCAATTTCATCGAAAGGTATCTCAACTTCGTATTTTCGACCAAGTTCTGCAGTTGCGGTTAATTCCGATGTGTATATCAGTGAATGCTTGACAAAATTGAAGCTGTTTATCGAGAAAAAGCATGCGCACGATAAAACGATCTTCTGGCCAGACCTGGCACGTTGTCATTATGCGAAAAAAACACAGGATTGGCGAAACTGTCAAAAATCGAATTTTTACCGCAAAATGACAATCCACCAAATGTTCCACAGGCACGACCAATTGAAAGATTCTGGGCAATACTTTCGCGCAAGGCTTATGAAAATGATTGGGAAGCACAGAACCATCACCAACTGATTGGCAGAATTAAAAGAAAACTGAGAGAAATTGACGTATAAGTCGTCCAAAGGATGATGGAGAGCGTTCCAAGCAAGCTGCGTAAAATTGAAGAATATGGTTCATTGGCTGCAATGTAAATATGCAATTAAATAGATTTTGAACTAAATAAAATAATATCCGCAACTGTTTTTGGATATTTCTTTTTATTTGATTTCTACAAGCGCCAAAAGTAAGTCTCAAAACTTATGAATCACCCCTTAGCATGTCATTAAAATTGCATGTCACTAAAATCTCATGACATTAAAATCGCATGACATTAAAATCGCATGACATTAAAATCGCATGACATGAAGATTTAAGAAAATGATTTTTGACAGAAATTCTCGTGATTAAAGTTACTTATATTGTAAACGGCAGCTACTCCCCCATGCAGAATACCCTTTTAAATCTGCTAGAAATGAGACACTTACTAATTTATTCAAGAGAATAATATATTTTGGAGGATAACTATCATAATGTGCGTCCATTTAATATGACATCCAAATAAATGAAAATATGTATTATGAGATAACAACAGAAACGACATCCTGGGAGAGACAGTCTTTTTCCCATGCTGTCTTTTACAACATTCATAATTTAAAATTGTTATTAACTATTTTTCAGAGTTCTGAGGAAGCAAAATTAAAAATATATGATTTTTTTTAAGTCTACTGAGATAAAAGTTACATGCAATAAAAAATCTCATGCAATAAGACCAACGTGCCGTTACACGAATCTTTAGCGGCAAAAAAAACCCCATAGCACAAAAATAGCATAGTAAAAAGATTTAACAGGCAAACATTTTTGATAATATAAAAATTACATGATACAAAAATCACAGGAAAGAAAATCTTTTTAGGTAGCAAAAAATTTTAAAATGAAAAATAATGAGAAAAAACAACACGCGATAAGAGTTTCTTTTGACAAAATCCATGTTCATATTACGCCACGAAAAGCATAGAGTCATGGGAGCACCTCCTCAAATTTCTATAAGATAATGAAAAGTTTCACCGTAACTTAATGATATAAAATTGTCATGACATAAAAATATCATGATATAAAAATGGCATTACATAAAAATTACATGATATAAAATTTTCATGACATGTATAAAAATTTCATATTATAAAATTTCGTGTTTTAAGATTTAAATTTTATAAAAATCAATTGATATAAAATCTTTAAATAAAAAAGATAAAATGTAGAAAAAGTCTCATGAAACAGGACATATTTAATAAGAATTTCCATTATTAGAAATATTAGACCATGACTATGAAATTTGCTACACCATGACCATGAGCTTGCGTTACCTTTTTTTCTAAAGAACTACGAGTGGGACTAAAATGTTGAATAGAAAGCCAGCTCTTATTTAATAATTTCAGCAGAAACAATTGACATTTTAGAGCATCGCGAACGTTGACTGGTCTAAGAAATTTCTTCAAAACCACATTTCTTACAACTTCTTCAATAGTATATACCCTTAAAAATCTCATGTCAAGACTGAAATTCGAAGCTGTCAAGTGATTTTGTGAAGAAAACAAAAAAAAAAACCGCATTTATTTTTAAAAATTGTCTGACAGCGTTATTTTTCCCGAAAGTTGTTTATTTTTCCCTTAAATTATTTAAGTGATTCACTCGGCCAACAACACAGCAGGCACGCAAATTTGCAGTTTGTACTTTTTCTAATTGTTAATGTAATGTTTTTTGTTGTTTCTGTTGTTGTTGTAAAATTGTAGGTCAAAACTGTTGCCAATTTTTGAAGTTTGAAAAACGCACTCACTTCGTGTGTAGCATTACAGAGAAAATACGGAAGAAATTGCACTGTTACTTAATTGAGTGGGTGATGCAGCATAAAGAAAAGCAGCCGGCAGCCGTTAAAAAAAAGGAGCAAGAATTGTACAAATAAAAAATATTGCATCAAAAAAAAAAAAACATCAAGAAATGGGTCACTAGGTACAAATTCCTATAAATGTTGGCAATTACAAAATGAATGGTGAGTTTTATTTATTGAGTGCGATATTTTAGTAGTAGCTGCTGTGAATGGAAAATGTCAGATGATTATCTTAACGTTCAGTTTATTTTTATGGGTGGAATTTAGTTTGGTCACATAAATTGTAAAAAAAACTGACATATTAATTTTATAAACTTTATTGTTGAAGATTTCGGAAAATTGTGAAAATGTGCTTACATATTTTATGATCAAACAGTAAAAAGTTTTTGGTTTGGGAAAATATTAGAGGACGCAATTAGATTATTTATACAATCAATATGATTGACGAGAAAGTCCTTTCAAACTAGGAAACTTAGTTTCATTTATTTTTTGATTATTTATTTATAACATAAGTAAGAATTTTGCCTTTTTATAATTACATTGATTAGTTTTTTTTTCTTTTTCATCCCAAAATTACTTTTATTACTTTTTTCAATTGTTAAAGTCGTGCAGTAGACAGAGCATTCTATTAAAATAATGCTTTTTATGAAATAAATTATATTTATCATCCAAAAATTAAAATGGTTCAAAAATTATCCTAAACTAAATGTATAACATTTTAAGTTGAACTTTTCGTTGAAAACCCAAATACAAAGAGCATATAAATAACTATAATTAAAAAATAAAAGATTTTCAAATAAAAATCAATTAGCAAATCAACATTTCAAATGTTTTTCAGCGATGACAAACATCTGCCACCGCACAGTGGTCAAAAGTCATGAAAATCTGGCTAACAGTTAGCAATAACATTTTTATTTTGGGGCTTGGTCTCAAAAGAATCTCTGTAATTAATTTGCGGACTAAGCGTCTATCATGTCACATTTTGCTCCCATGCGATAAAAAAACGTCTATTTCAAAAGCGCATAAGATAGTGCATATTATGTTAATCTTGATTTCAAATATTTAATTATTTTTTCTATAGCATGCAATCAAATATATAATTTTGGATGCATACTGAAGGATTTTCTCAGCGAGCATCTGGAAGACCTAGTTTACGTCATGGACCTATTGAGAAGCAAGTTTGCAAAATCATGCGATTTGACCCCACTATACTATTTTTTGTGGGGCTACGTGAAGTCTCTCGTATACAGGGACAAGCCAGCCACAAATGCAGCCCTGAAAGACAACATTACAGCTGCCATTGGTGAGATACCGGCCGAAATGCTGAAAAAAGTATGCCAAATCTGGAGCTTACGGATGGATTACCTCAGGCGCTGCCGCGGGCAACATTTACATGAAACAATTTTTAAAAAGTAAATGGCAGGAATTGATAATTCGCTCTAAATAAATATTTCATTCACTATTGCAAATTTTTCGTTCTTTTTTCAATTTTTGAAAACCAAACGCTTAAGAAATCATCCATTCAATCGTCCTTTTTTTTATCAGTCGTCTTGAAAATATATCACTACAGAATTTCATTGAAACAATTGACAATTTTTTAGAAACAGCTTTATTTGTAGTTGATTTCTATTTTTTCAAAATCAGCATACTGAAAAACATTTCATAACAAACTTTCTGAATTTTTGGTAATTTTTTTTTTTAATTAAGGACCACTGTGCGCCGCCTGGCAATGTCATATTTTATATTTAATTTTCTAATAATTTTCAAAAATGAAAAATTTCTATTTCAACACAGCAATGGGAAGCAAATTTTTTTAGTTTCAGTTCAGTTTTTTTTTTTTTCTTCTTACGCTTTCTTGAAATCTTTCATTTGTCGTTCATGCCTTTGCGCGCTATTTTGCAAGGCGTAAATTTAAAAAGAAGAATAATAATTTTTAAAAAAATATACAAAAATAAGACATGATAAATTTGAGTAGTTTCTGACTGCTAACAGCGACCAGAAGAGGCCGGTCTATTGCCAGGAAATTTAGATTTGCTGCCAAGCGCACTAATGACGCTTCAGGGTATTCGCTTGAATTATGATCGGGTCGGGTTGAGACTTTTTTGTAGTGTTTTTCTGATTTTTTTTTTTTTTTTAAGAAATTATGCAAATTGGATTTTTATTAATATGAATATGGTAAATTGCATAAGATTTTGTGTTTTTAGGGATATTTGTTCTCTATTGTTTAATAAGGAAATCTTTATATTTTGATCATGCAGCAGTGTAGATAGTAAACAGGAAACTATTAGTTTTTTTAGAAACGTGACTGATATTCATCTTTGCCGGTGATATAAAGGAGAACTTTTTGTTCTGTTGATATTTTAATCGAATCAATAAATAAATGGAATAGTAAAATTTTTAGCTCGATAACAGTTTTGTAGTGTGCAGTTTTTAAATTTTTTTTTTGCTTTTCGTGAGTCAAATATCACGCGGTTTTTGTCAAAACAGCAAACAAACATCATAAGCTACATATCTTTGACAAGTTGGCTAAATTTATAATTAATGATTGACAACGCATGGCAACGTTAATTTTAACATTGATTGATGATATTATTTTTGATATGCAAAAAAAAATTGTTTTCCTAAATGAGTATCTTGTTAACTCCAATATTGTCTTTTTAATAAATTATTTGTATAACATCTGGTTTTTTGCTTAGAGGGTTGTAGTTTTCAACTTAAATAAGACACAAAAAATTCCCAAATGACCTGAATTTTAGATTTAATCGAAAGTTATTCTTATGGCATTTAACATTTTAATATGAATGCGGGCAGATGAGCGGCGTGACTGGCCCAGGGGCGTTAAATCACAGATTGGAGATGGGTTGTATCACGCGTTGTATGAAACCCCATATCTTCAACATTATTGTCACACAATCGGAAAATAAAGGAGTATGTTAACAAGGCTTTATAGCTACTGATTGTAGCCACTGACGACCTCATTTCTGAAGAAAAGCTACCCGATACTCAACGTGCCCATATAGCGTACAAAACAACAAAACCTCTGGGCTTGATGGCATATCAGCCAATATGTTGAGAAATATGATGACGGCGAGCAGTCTTTCGACAACATTCCGCCAATGGTTTATTTTCGATCGTTATGCGTTTTGTTGAGCTGAGTCACTTGTTTAATTACAACGCAATCTATTAGAAAGCTCTAGCCAAGCAGAGCAAGTGCGCAAATAGAATACACTGCACTCATGCGATTTTAATCCTTCCAATATTTAAAAGAGCTAAGGACCATGCAGCCAAAGAAAAAACTGTATCAGTTGCGACTGAGTATACCAACCATGACCGTTCTTTTCACACATGTTGGTGCAAATCGGCGACAGTCTTTATTTAAGGGACACGGTCAGTTCACTTTTAACTTTGAAGGCTCACGTTTTACAAAAAACACACATATTTTATCAGAAATCCTTTTTGGCCAATCCTCTGGGTCATCAGTAATGCATTCCAATGGCGAATTACTTGTAATCTCTATTGAATGTAGAATAAAAATATACTAATGGAACATTTTTGTTATCCACTTCAAAATTACCTTCAGAGTCAACAGAGTTTTTACATGAGACTGAGTCTGGAGCATCTTCAGCGTTATTATTAAAATCGGCAACAGCATCATCGCACTTAACATTGGAAGACTTATTTGGAAAACTTTTTTTATCAGCACGTGCAGACATTAAAAAAAATTCAATAAAACTTTTTAGGCACTCAAATTGCACAACTATTTTGTCTGGTACTTAAAATTTGTAAGCCGACTTCTTCAACGTGTGAAGGATATTAGTTCCCCATAAATTTTCAAAACCTTGTATATCTTTCATGTTTTAAAATTTGGCGCCCCATCAGAGCGGCACCCTGGGCAACTGCCCGCTTTGCCCGTACCTTCCGCCGGCCCTGTCTTTCTCCCCTTACACCACGTGTCAAAGGGTTGTCCCCTAAAGTGTTAGCTTTAAAAAAAAAAAAAAAAAAATTTCACCCTTTCAGTAAAAGTATGGGTAATACTCAGGATATTTCTGAGGCGATTAATTGAGTGTGGAAGGTTGGTAGTTATTTTGCTCGTTGGATAACGAGCTTCTACAGTAATAGCTCTATCCGTATTGTGGAAGACGGTTTCACTTCTAATGGGCACTCCATCAGTGCTCAGGGTTCAGTCCTACCTCCGACACTCTTCTTGGTTTTTACCGATGAATTTCTGACATCGATCAGCAACTCAATTCATTCCTTTGCGGACGAAAGTAACATTTTTCATTTTTATTGCTTTAAAAAGCGCTCAGACTCTGTGGAGGTTAAAGTAAAAGGCGACATATGAATGACACACTCTATAATGACCTCAATACAATCTCCGAGTAGAGTCGTTTTAGGTGACGGGTCAATTTTAATACTAGCAAAACTCAATGCTGTCTATTGTCTTTCAGACGAATGGATTACTCCCATCCTTTTCTTAATATGGTTGGCTATATACATATATTATGAGATGAACTGGACCTGAGGTGGACAGATTATGCATTTGATCTGTGGAAAGAATCGGCCAGGTGTATTGATTTTTTGAAATGGCGTTAGAAATACTTCACTTCAGTTGACTTTTGGATTATCAATTTTACCTAAATTAGACCCAAACTAGAGTAAAATTCACATATTTTCACCGAAGCTCCTAGAAATACTTTGGAGCTACTACGAGTGATAAAACTAAATCTTTTTCCTAACTCATATAAAAAAAATATACAACACCAAATATAACTTTCTACTTCACTATAACTATCATGGGTTCAATGTAATGATTACAACATAATGAATTAATTGAATATTAATAAAATTATCTAATCGAACCTCTCAATTGATTTAATAGGCTCAGCGTTTCATAAAAAACAAAGAAAATAGTACCAACTTAAGTGAAAGTCTAATGGTCTTTCCATACACTGGTGTGATTGCTATAATGAACTAATTGTTTGATCAATAATTGAAAAGAAAAGTGTTTAATGACTAATTGATAATAGACAATATTTTTTTCAAAAGTGATTATGTAAAAAAAGGCGTATCATATTGAGATAAGTTAATCGTAAAGGTTTAACGAACCCATAACTGAGTACTAATTACAAGTGCATTACATATATAATTGATATGCCTTCTTTTCACTAAATAGTTTGTTGACTCATCATAAAAATTGAACTTTATTGTAAAGGGAAGAAATATATTTTTCAATACTCAATGTTTCCAAATGAAATTTCTTCCCTTCAAGTGTTTATTTGCGTGGCAAAAGTGATAAAATTTCAACGCTGGAATTTATTATTCTTCATATCGATTTTATTGCAAACAATGAAATGCACAATGGCATTGCCAGCGATTAAAGTTTCAAGTGAGGTAAATAATGTACATCAATACAGTTGAATTGAAGTAAAACAACAACATCAGAAAAACAAATAGAAACAACAAAAATTTCCAATGAAGTTCACTTGAAACGGATTGATTTGAGTCCTAAGCAGAAACAACAACAAATAAATCCGTTCCATCCAACAACACGTGCGCTGCATGCAAATGCGCAAAGTAGGCGTGAAGTGTTAATTTTGAACAAGAAATAATAAACAAAAACAACAGAAGGAGAAAGAAACACCTTATGGCATTTCAAGGGTTAATGACTTCCTTGTAAATAACATAATCATCTTTTAGTTAGTTGATATATCGCATACATTGAATGCCCATAAAAATGAAGACAAACGTTTATATTGATTATTTAAGATAATACAGAAGTCCGTTGCGAAAGCAATGCCTTTGTACATCCAACTATAGATATCAGATATAGAGATAAAGAGTGCAGAGATGAAGCTAATTTTCGTAATTGTTAATTGCTTTATTTAAAAATGTAACCGGATCAAAGGCGGGATAACTCTGAATATCAAGAGGGTAATGATTGTATTAGCATTTTTCTTTTCAATACGGCAAAATCCGTCTTGAGATGTTCAGAGCGACCAAACGTGATTTTATTTACTGGATAAAGGAACCCAAAGTTTTATAACTCGCGAAGCGGTTTTACTGGCCGCACTTATTAGGACTAATGGTTTTGTTTTTTAGAATGAAAAGTATGTAATGTCTCCGAGACATGCACTGAATGTCCAAACAGAATTGGGACGATAGCGATGATGTCAAAAAATAATACGAGAAAACATGATTTTTCCTATAAGTTAGAACAATATACGACACATAGCTTTTTTGACCACAAATTTTAAACTCTTGTAAGTGACACTACAAAATTTATCGCTGAGCGAATAGAACAAATTCTATTTTTCGTGCGATTGATTGGTAAGAAAAAGAAGAGAATACAAAGAAATGAGAACCAGCTAGATAAAGAGCTTAAAAATCGTTTGTAGGAAAGCGTTTTTTTTGTTTTCATAACCATCGCTCGTTCCAATTGTGTTTAGAACTTTAGATCAGTGATGGGCACGTAGTGGCCCTATCCGCGTTCATTGCCCGAGCCGTTATTCGACGCACAAGCAAGCGAAGAAAAAAATTCGCAGAATTTCAACACTGTCAAGACACAGCGTTGAGTTGAATGCAAATGAAAACAAAAACAACACACAAAAGAATTAGCGCTGCGCCGCATTGTGTATTGACGAATGTAGCAATTGTTTTTGTTTGTAGTGCAATTTGGTTTTTTTGTGCTGTTTGCAAATTTGAAAATGACATCAAAAAAACTTTAAAATTTCGTTGTTATTGCTGGATGTTGTTGTTTCGCCTTTTTGTTAGATTTCCATGCCCACCACTGCTTTAGATCGTTAAAGCTCTGCGTTATATTCAATTAGAGCAACCCTATAGCACAGTATCAGTTTTGCACAAATTCATGGTGGAATGTTTTTTTCATAGATACATAAAAGACTTTCTTGTATAATATCTACGTAAGAGAAAGCGAGAAAGCTATATATGTGTGATATAGAAGAAAGAGGGAAAGCTCATAGCATCGAGAAAAAATATTGTTTTGTTACAAAAAACAAGCAACACGTACTCGTATTGCTCATTTACTGCTGATCTTTGAGTTTCATGTTAATGAGACTAAGCGTGTGTTAAAGCTCATAAAAGCTTTTCTTCACGACAATTCAAGGTAGTCAACACTGCTTCAAACGCTCAGATGATGAAATACTGAGGTTATTATCGTTGTTCATCATGCTTATAAAAAGAGTGGCCTCTTGCAGGAAAACTAATTTGAGATTAATTTGAGATTATTTAAGATTAATTTAAGATTAATTTGAGATTAATTAATTTGGGATTAAATTGAGATTAATTAATTTGATTAATTTTGAATGCATTTGCTTTTGTATTTGCAAGCGGAAGAGGTCAGTAACATTTGAGAAATCTATCAGGACCTTGGTTGTTTATATTGTTTTTAAGTTGCAATAACGAAACAATGCCATTTTCTTTGTTAACGCATAAAGCTTTTGAGCTTTCGCTCTTTCTCCAACATAAGCGCGTGCTTGTCTTATTTCATTGGTCGAAAATATCATAAAGCACGGCAGATAAAAGGTTATATTTTAAGACCTATTTTATTAAAAGTTTACCAAAAAAAAATATAGATTACCACAATCATGAAATGCAAGAGTAAGTCTCCTCCGTGTCTCTTTAAAATTGTTGGCAAACTCTTAACGTAAAATTAGAACAAATTCGCTTTTAAAATTTAAGCCAATTTATGCTTTAATAAACGTAGTTTTAATTTATAGCTATCATCAACTAAATTCTATTGCAATTTTTTCAAAACGTGTTCTGTCAAATTTCTAACTTAATTGTGGCCAAATTTCTACAGTTGACTGGCTTTTGTATTTCATTCATAAAGACAGGCATTTGACACAATTTTTCACTCAACGCTTTATATTTTTAAGCAAATTAATATAAAAAAATATGCAAATTAATGTTATCTAAATTAAAGCCAAGTTAATAAAATTAATTTAATTTTTAACCAAAAACCGGTAGGTATTTGTTAATCAAGAGTGTTTGTGGCAGCATAAAGCTAAACTGTTTACTTTGCAAATTGCAGTTCATTCATTTAAGATTTTGTGTAAGCCTTTTATATGGGTTTATTGAGTATAAAAACTGGTTTTTGAAATATTAAATTATTATATGGCTGTTTTTAAAATGCAAATTTCGGACATGTATTTTTTCACTTTTCTTACGTTTTAATTTTGGAGTTCATTTGTGTTTTACAGACAAATAAATCATCATATAAGCGCCAGACAAGAAAAGTTCATTTTTGCAAAGTTGAATGGCTTAATATTTGAAGTCACAAAATTAACAACATCGAAATGTGTCTAAATTGAATTTTAAAAAACAAAAATTTTAATACATATAACAATATTCATTTTTACAACTTGAACACGCGCCAAGTAAATAGTAAATAGACACAAATTTCACCTGAAAATGTATCATCAAAAACGTGACTCAATATAAAATAGAGATTTTTATTTTAAAATATCACACCTTTATTTACATACATACATATGTATGTATATGAATCGTTCACTTTAGAAATAATATAAGAATCATATCATCTTATAGGATTTATGTTTGTTGTTTCTGAAATTAACGTTTCATATATTATATAAAAAAAATATATTTATTTTAAACCAAATCTTATGACACAGAAACTGAAAATCATAAATTGTTGTCGAAATGTATATACTATATTTAAAAAATAAACGAAATTTGTATATTTTCAAAACATCTTCGCTGTTATTTTTGAATTAAAAATCAGGAAAACGGTTTGCACAAATGTTATTCCAAAATATTTGAAACATGCATATATATAATGATAATAACAACAATTTAATTATACACATGCGAATAATTAAAATAAACTGAATTTGCCTGGGGGAAATTTAAAACACACAAATGTGTGGGAAAAAATTGTAAACAAAAATTGTGTGAAAAATTGTTTGAACGAGATATTGGAAATTTATTAAAACAGAAAAAAAGCTTAAAGAAATTTCTTTCAAATATAAGAGAGAGGAAAGAAAGACTACAAAGTAGTTATATCGATTATTATATCGACAGTTAAATAATACTAGACGCGGCAAGAAAAAAATCTTTGTTTAGAACAGAAGTGAAGTGTGGTAAAAGCATTTTGTTTTCTTTAATATAATTCGATGTTTATTATGGACTTACTCGATACTTTTCAAGTTCTTCGACATTTTAAGCTTTCTTGACGTTTTTCGATTATTATCGATTTTTTCGATACTTTTTGATAGTTTTTGAAAAGTAAGATACTTTTTTGACATGTATCGATTTTTTTGGATAAGTTTCGATAAGTCTCCACTTTCTTTAATTTTTTCGAAGAGTTTCAGATTTCATATTTTTCATAGGTTTGGACTGTTATCGTTTTTTTTTCGATATTTTTCGATGATTTTCGACTTCATAGATATTTTTGAATCGATTTCAATAGTTTCCAACTTTTCGGTGTTTTTTGATAAGATTCCATTTTTTTCGATGTTTTTCTGCGTTTTTTGTTAATTTTCATCTCTTACTGTGCTTTTCGATATTTTTCAGCATTTATTGACAATTTCAGTTCTTTTTAAAAATTATCGAAAATTCGTTCGCATCTATAACTTAATAAAGTCACAAGCTTTCGAAATGGATCGATAAAGTCAAAAGTTATCAAAAAAAACATCGTAAAAGTATGGCTTGGGATAGAAAAAAGAATATTGAAAATGATGGTAATTTTAAATTTAAAAGGAATTTAAAAATACCATTAACTTTGATTTAAAAATATAAAAATCTATAATAACTAAGTATTATTTCAAAAAAAAAAAAAAAAAAAAAATCCAGTATAACAATTATTTTTGATCAAAATAAATAAAAATTCAAAATAACAATTACTTTTGATCGAAAAAAATAAAAATTCAATTATAATTATGCAGGGATTTCTGTCATAAAATTTATAATCATTATAGTTTCTGCTTAAAACATAAAAAATATCTTTGCAACTCCCTAAGGGGACGTTCATAAATTACGTGAGGTGTTTTTTTGAAAATTCGGAGCCCCCCCTCTCGTTGGTGAGTTTGGTGAGTTCTGGCGGGACCCCACCCTTCCTTCCTGAAGGAACCCCCCTTCCCCCTTGGTGAGATTTTGCCGGACCCCCTCGGACCCGGAAAATAAAAAACAGCATACTGAGTTTGGGCTATTTCAGTTAATGTAATCGAATTCGGAACAGAAAACGGTTAAAGACAACAGAGATGAAGTTCGACAAAAAGCAGGATGGCTCGGGCGAGTGGAGAAGGAAAAAGTTGAGCACCTGCTCCGTAATTGTTTTTTTCTTTTCAGGAGCGGGTAATGATGGTTGGGCGGGCCCTCACTGAGTCAATCAACATTAGGATACTTGATATCCTCTTTTTTATCAATCAACTCAAAGGAGTAGCGGACAACACAAAGGAACAACTCTGTCCTTTGTGGGTTCGTAAATTAGTTTACTGGACAGCTCGTCTTACCAAACCTTGATCGAGTGGGCAAGGCATTTTCCAGAAGCTCATTTTCTTTTTCAGAGCTTATCCGGAATATTCCTAGTGTTTGTGTGGAATTTGGTACCGTTATGCTAATTTCTCAGTACAACGTTTTCGATTTTATCGAAAATGCCACTAGAATTCGCCTAGTTCTTGTCCAAGGAAGTAGACAAAAAACCTAATTTTTTAGGTACTTAACCTCAAATATTTCAGAATTCTGATGCGATGGGTCGATTTTTAGGCCGAATTCGGATATCGCGCAAAAAATATCTTCGAACAACGATCTTTAAAAAATGTATTACCAGAATTTACCTCATTTAAGCTTGAGTTTTGGCCTGTTTTCGAGGATTTTTCATTTTTCTATTACTCTGGTCTTCTGATAAATAAATACTGGAACATCGGGACTAGTCAGAATTTCTTCGTTTATTTTCGGACTACAATGCTGAAGAACATTAGACTAAGGAAAAAAATTTATTCTCGAGTTGACCTTACTTAAACCCAAATTTGCGATGTTTTTTCGCTGTTTTCCGAGAGTTTTTTGATGCTCTATAATCATCACTATCGTGCTCAGCAGACCCAAAAATATAAGAATCAATGCCAACAGCCCGTATCGCATGCGGAATTGTCTTTTGGGAAGAGTTATAATCACTCACAAATAAAAAAAAAAATGAATTTAATTCATAAATCGGACAATAGCGACTTCTACATATCAATATTTTTTATTGAAATTTTCAGGGCTTCATTTTTTTATGCAACACTAACTACTTTTCATATAAGCAACATGGAAATTGAAAACTCGATTTTTTTTTTGGTCACTCTAGTGTATATACTGAGTGAATTCGTATTTTGAAATATTTCGTATTTCGAGTATATTGAAACGCTTGGCGGCGAAGCTTTCAGACTGCGGTAAGTACAACGTTTTCTACTAAATTATATATTTGATAAAACCTGATCTTTTATACGGCAAACAACAGACACTCTAATGATACATACAATATTTTTTTTTTCATGTTTAGTACTTTGCATTTTTTGTAGAATAACGAAAAATGTCAAAATAATAATGCAAAATTATATATAATCATATGAAATTACTGAAACATTTAATTTATAAGTTATTTTCTCATGATCTTTTCAATTACTGTCAAGTAAACGTTGAGTAAAACCTTACACTTAGCACTAGACAACACTAAACTGTGCTATTATAATAAGAGTACATGGTCAAGGTCGTTCATATCGTTTACTTATTTATTGTATTACACCGTCTTTACTTTATATTGCGTGCAAAAAAACTAAAACTTAAAATTACAAAATATGCAAAAAAAAAAAAAATATTAAGTGAGCAGCAGAAAAATTTTACGCTACATGATTTTTTCCATTCAATTCTTTTGTTTATGAACAAAAAAATGACTTTAAAACTATAAAATTACTTGAGACGATGATGAAGAGAGAGAGAGAGAAAAAAACAAACACTAAAGTACTATTAATAAAATGTTTACATAATAATAGAGCAGTGGCGCAATTGTTTGACGCCCATATTTATGAAGATTCCACCCGTTGGCCCTCTAAGTGGCGGCCTTCGGTTTTTTCAACGTATTCGCTCATGTGTTCAACATGCGTTCGATGTGGCTGTGTACCTAATTTTTTGGATTATTTTTAGTACACAACTCTGAACTCTGATCGATCCATTGATCGATTTTATGATCGAAAATTGTTTTCGTTTTTTAATGTAAATAACAATTTTGATTGAACGCTAAGGAATTTTTCTTCATAATTAATTTTTCTTATGGCCAATAAATTACATGAATCTTTTAATCTTTTATATCATTAAATAAAATGAAAGTAAATTTTTCATATCCTTCCAGTAAAAAACATCTATAATTTAATATTTAATTCATTTACAATTGTCAACATCCTGTCAACGATATAACCAATTCCTGACAAACGCATATAGGAAATAATTATATTAAAACATCCGGTAATAACAACAATAGCAAGAAAATTAATTTAGAAAATAAAATTTTGTATGCAACAATGCAAAATGCAGAGGTGCATCCAACACACCAGCAACAACGAAAACTCACAAGCCGGCTATAATTATGGCAATTTATTAGCATGGCTAATTGTAATGTGACGCAATGTGATGCAACAGAGTAAGAATAGAAAAAATGTGGCTTTTAAATGGGGGGAAAATAGCGTAAAAAATTTAAGGAAATATGAAAAACACAGAGTGAATAAAGTCGGTATGAAATCACCATAAAAACCTTTGCAACAAAAGTTGTGTAGTAAAAAAAAAAAAAGAAAAGCCGACAGCGGTGTTAACAAAAATCGTGATAAATGAAAAACGAAAATAAAACAACAACAATTTTTTTAAACACACACGTGTTAAAGTATTTTGACCATGACCATAAGTCACGTTATCCGAAAAAAAATTGGTTGCAATCAAAAACAGCTACAAAAAGGTCAAAATGCATGTCAATCTTTAAAAAAAAAAAAATAAAAAAAAAACCAAATCAAAAAGAAAAATATTTTGTATGGTAGCAATCGTGTGTTACATTTTTCATATGGCAAGGGTTAATTTTAGTTATGAAAAAAAAAAATAAAAAATTGTTGACTTCTACACAAAGTGGCCATGATTCATTGTGAGTGAAAACTTGTACACAGGGTTAGAGATATTTGAAACACGCTTTGGTCTATAGGGTATTTAAAAAAGTTCCTTTAGGATAGTACTTGCGAATTAGTGAAACTAGAGCAACCTTAATGGTTTCATTAGGCAATTAACTCCTATATTTAAGGTGTGATTGTTTTTGCGAGTTGCGATTTCAGTTCAAAATTGCTCATTAAAAATTCTTTGACCATGTAAAGTCGTACTTTTCGGCTTCTACATTTATCGAAATTAATCCAAGCAAGCGTCAACAAATTGTTTTGTTTATAATAAAACAGTTTAATGGTTAAGAGCTATATACACTCTGATATGTTACATATAGTACATCATTGTATTCTGTTCCAAGTTTGCTAAAAATTTTTGTGTAGAGTATTCAGCAGTAGAGTAACTTCGGGTATTGTGATATAGGCACTTTTGTATTTTAAATTACACGTAACTTTTATAGCATAGCTTCTACTTCTTTATGTATTATGGTTTGTTGATGCATTGTGCAGTATATTACGACTTCGGAGCTCTATAGCGTAAGCCAATCTTAAGCTATTTCAACAAAATGAAAAAAATGCCAAGTGACACCCCTTATTGAAATTGGCGGGTAATGTGATATATAGTGTTCGGATAATGTGATATACCATCATGAAAAGTATAACAATTTTAAAACAGTAGGAACTAAAAATATTATAACATTACATCTTTCAATAAAATTTTCATTTAAAAGGAAACTAGGTTTAGAATGAATCAATAAGCGAAAAGCAGAACATATTAAAGTCAGATAAATTACTCACATACAAAAATTTCTTGCCGTCTTGGAAGACAATCATTTTGAGCCCAAATTAAATCGCATTGCAGGAATTGAACTCAGGTCTAATTCTTTGTATCTCTTTGGAAGAATTTGTTGCAAAAAGCATAGGTAATGTCCTTACTGGGTGGAGCAAATCGGACTATATCACATTACCCGAATTTCAGTTTTAATACACTCAGGTTATTTTTATTAAAACACACTTCAGCAAATAAAGAACTCACATTATTTGTGACAAAGTATATTCACCCACTAACAAATTTTAGTACTTTAGCTATAATATTTACATTATTTTGGGCTTAATTCACACATGAAATGCATACAAATAAAATCTCGACTTGTGCCTAAATCAATTTTGCCGCACTAAGACCAAAAAAATTAAATGCGAACGCACAAAATCTTGCAGCACGTATCTTTTTCCGCTACTGCTATGTTGACAAAAAAAATTTGTCGAGAGTTGTTTATTTAAGGAAATATGATGACATATCACATTATCCGCTCATATCACAATACCCGAAGTTACTCTAAGTCACTCAAATTATAGCACATTTCAGGCTCTGAATTTTGTGAAAAAAAATTTGAATTAATAGCTATCAAATGAAAATCCTAAAATACTAAATATTATGTAGTAAGGCACTGTCAACCTGCATGGATTTTGTCGCTCAGTCGAGGTTGTACAAGGTTGAATTTTAAAATCGTATGCTTTTTGAGAAGGTTATATATTTCGTTGTTATACCATTAGTTCGATGGCGGGCCTTGGCCCGAAAGCCTCCCGTTCATGGATTCGGCACCGATGGTTAATGTCTTATAATATAAATAGAAATGACATTTCTGTTGATAAACTTATGAATAAAGCATAGTTTACATATTACAAATTCATAGCAAAATAAGATTTGAAAGTACTATTCCAAATTATCAATTTTTAAACACCCTGTTGTTCAGATATACCAATTTTTTTTTTACTCACAATGAGTAAAACAACGTTTCTGTATTGAAGCAATCGATTAATCACAGAGAAAATAGTTCTACGAAATATTTTATGATGACATCCTAAAAACATAAATAGAAATAATAATCAAAAAAGATTAAATTGTCCGAAAATTTTGGTTCATTTTATCATACAAAGTAACGCCATTAATTAAATTTTTTAAACAGTTTTTGACATCTTTTTAATTGAGGAGAATATTCGTATTACGATTTAACTGAGGAGGATCAGTATTACACATTTATCATAAAAGTTTTCATTTTTAAAAACAAAAGAAAACACTATAATATTATTTTTATTTTATATTTTTCGCATTGTTATGTTCTTTTATGTATTCGCAAACAATGAAAGGAGTAAAAATTGACACCTTGTTGAATGAACTCTCAAGGTGTCAAAAAATCACAATAAAAGCAATTGAAATGAATGCGTGGAAGTGCAAACAAAGGTATGCAAGCGAAAGATAAGTTTATGGCACAAGGCTTTAAGACGTGCACACAATAAAGTACAGGGTGTTTCGGAGATGAATACATTTCAAAAAATTGTTTTGAAAAATTTCAAAATTTTAACAGCGTATGTTTCTTTCAAAAATATTCCTATGATACGGATATATAAGGAGGGCGATTTTCGTAGGAAAATTTTCGATAAATAAACAACATTTCGTTTTCAATGATTCGTTAAGTACGCCAAATGGTTTACGAATCGTTTACAATTTTGAATACGATAGTTGTTTACATAAATAAAAGTTTTATTTCAATACTAAAATACTTAGTCGAAAGTAATATTTTATTGAAGTGTGTGGAGAATATTATAATAATATAATATTCTTAAACGAAGTTAACATTAAAACAATAAAATTACTTAATATTAAACTGAGCCAGTCGAATCAGTTCAATCTCTTGAAATAAATATCATAGCAACTTATAAATTTTAAAATTATTAAATAATAATATTTAATTTAATGTATTATATATCGTCTATCTCGGGTAGAAAGACTCTAACTCATATTATTGAAATTTCACAGGAGGAGAAAAAAATTTTTAAATCTCAAATAAAGAAATTTTTTAGAAGCGATTCTCAAAATTTTTAGTGGGCCAGTTAAGAGAGGTCACGACGTAAACCTTAATGCCCGGAAGTTCTACAAGTGTCTTTTGAATCAATGATTTTTTTGCCATTTTAAATAAGATCAAAAACGGCAATACTTACATCAAAGTATTATTATCTATAATATGACGACATCATTTTGGAAATTGTCACAGCCGTTACAGAATAATGGCTATAAGTATCAACATGGATTTCCCCTTCCATTCTTTTCCTGATATACTACTCTTCCTTGGGGATAAGGGATAGATAAGATATGTATGCGTCATTTTAGCAGGGGACTTATCGATACATCGACCAAAAAAAAAAATGAGTTAGGTTCTCACTATTCGGGAGCGCCGATATAATAGTTTTCAGTGTCAGAAAATCAGCCTATAATGGAACAAAAAAAAATAAAACAAAATAAACATAAGAAAACAAAAATTCCATTGCTTACTTTAGTTAAAGAAAGGTAGAAATAATTCGTTAAGCAGAATAAGAGTGACGGGAAATCGTTAACGATTACCCACTGTCGAGATTGTAACACTTTTGATCGTATGAAATGGAACAGTGGAATGGGTACCCGTCGATTTAGATTTGATTATATTTTCATCTACTGTTTTCTCTATTAGATATAAAACTACTTTGCCTTCGACAAGTTCCATTCCCGGGACTGTATTTTCTCTTGGTGGTCTTGGTGTTGGCGTTGTTAATCAAAATTATAACTCTTAAGGATTTTTACGTTTAAATTTGTATGAAAATTTTAAGATTAAGTTAAGAGAGGATTTTAGTTTGTATGAGCGCTTTTTTGCTCAAACTGCCCCTGTATAGCTATACGATGGCCTGTCGTCGCATAGTATAGTATTTGTTTAGTGGTTATAAAGCAATCGATTGACTTTTGCACCATTCTTTATATTGACTATTTAAATCGTTAGGATAAAAAAATAATAAAAAAAACTGTTTGTTGTGCATTTTTACAATATCGATTTTAAGATTATAAAAATAAATGTTTGCGTAGTCATTACACATGGTACATGGTATTTATGGTATTTTGCTTTGACTATTTTCAAATGATTTGTTGAACAGCATTCTACAGCTTAGATTGATTGCTGTTGATATATATTAGATATTTTTTTTAAATTCTCAAGAAATAGTAAAGCAATATAATATTAATTGTTCAATTCTCAATAAATTAGTTATCTGGCTAATCAAACATTTTGAAAAACTACAACTAATGACCAAGTAATGAAAGCGTCGAACTTGTCCTTAAATGGCTTCTTTGTCATTAAATTTAACTATCGTTTGTAGTTAGTAATGTCGATGATGATGATATGTAGTACACTCGATGGTGGTGGAAATTAAAGATAATTAATTAAGTAAAAAAATAAAAACAAAAGCAGCCATTAAATGTTTCACTTTTGTTTGTTGTTTTCCATTAGTAATAAAATTACCTAATAAAGTCGTAAAACATTTCGATTGTGAATTTCGTAATCGATGTAATTGGAACGAATTGACTTACCGCAACGATGCAATTAACGCTAACAGGTTAAGGTTACTTTTGTCAGTCATTTGATTATTAAAAGTTAAAATCTTCGTAGTGAAACTTACCTGCAAAGAGAAAAATTTAGAAAAAAATTAAATTAATTTCATTTAATTAAAGGGGAAATATATTGTATGATTAATGTAGGAACCTTAATTGATTTTTTTCTAAATAAAAGAAATAAATATTCCACTGGAACAACTTCAAAGTAAAACTTAAATTCTATAAAATTTTTATTCTTAAATGCTATTAGCATCCATTAACATAAAATTCATAGGCAACACATTAACAAGTTGAGGTATTAAAATAAATTTTAAAGTTAAGTTCATGATCAGCACTCCCTCAACATAGGAGAAAAATAAATAAATCTTTGTATTTTTGTATACCCTTTTATTAAAATTGACGAAAACGGCCCCTTACCAAAAAAAAAAAAAAAACCCCCGCATTGTCTGCTCAAATGCAAAGCAATAAAACACGACATACCGCATCTACGGCAATCAAATTCAATATAAATCACACTGATCTACCATAACTTTGTTGCAACCCGACAAAAACAAAATCGAATTTAATATCAGTGCATTTAAATATGGAAAACAATTCCTTCAAAAGAAAAATGATAGCTGCATATTGCACTCTAGGAAGGTGCGCATGTGAATGATTTATTGGACAGAAGGGCAAACGAGAAGGTTCTTTTTAAAGTGGTAAAATTGGTAAAAATTATCAACAGCCAAAATAAATTTGACATTTTTTCTGTTATAATTGATGGTCGCACGACATTTGAGGTGCAGTCTTGCGCTACACATATGTATGTGCTTAGGGTGGAGTGAAAATTATTTGGTTTTTTTTTTTTTTTATTTCAAAAAATTCTATAATAAAACGGCATATACATATATCTGGGCATTTCCACGAAAACGGAAGTTTTTGTCTCGTGCGACACCTTGGTTTTTTGCAATTATCTTGAAAACGAAAAATTTACCAAATTCAACCTTAGCACCAATTATAAAGCTAATTAGGAGCTATATGTTAAACCTATTGTCAAAATAAAAATCCTCTTTATTTTGACTTTTTTTTTACTTTAAATGTGTTCGACAGTCGAACGTGACCTATGGAAATGCTCAAGTGTAAACAGACATTTTTTTTTTTGAAGTGAAAACTTCTTATGGCACGTTGAGCGGCTGATGAAAAAAATTATAAACTCGCGACACCGACCGTCATCGGGATTCCCCGTCATGAATGCGATAGTAAAATTTGAATGTTCTATTGTTTCTTTTAAATAAATATTCCAAGTGGAAGACAAAAAGCAAAGCAGACACACTAACTGACACATTCCATTCTCATTCAACGATTTTTATGCTTACATGTTTGTTTCTTTCAATGTCCGCGTTGTTGCGTTGACAAATTGAGAATGAGAGCGAGAGTAAAATTTGAATACATATTCCGTTTTTGTCTTCCATTGCATTGCCATATAAAAAGAAAACGCAAACATACCAACTAACACACTAACTTGCCATTAAACGATTTGTTTTCACTTCTGTCTGCACTCCCGGAGTGCAACCCGCCGTGTTTTTTTTTTAACTTCACATGAATATCGGTTTCTGCAAAAATGACTGTAAAATTTGATTAAATAATATTCAATTAATTAATAATAATCAGTCGACTAAAAACAAATTAAATTTCTGAAACTTAGTCGAAAAACACAAATAATTTTTTTTTTTTGATTTTATTGTTAAATTTTTTTGAAATACCGAGAAGTTTTTTTTTTTGAAAAGTCTAGCTACCTTCATTAAAAGTATTTCCAAAAATATCAATAAAATAATTTTTCACTTCACTCTATCACATGCGCTCAAAGGCTGCTGAAACAAATGGGACCTGCTTTAATCAAGGTCTATGAAATGCATATCACATTAACATATGAAGCTGCATAATTTCCACCTGAGCGACAGCATAAATTAGCTTACAATACCTGCAGCTGCTGCTTAGTGCTATAAAAAGGGTTTTTCATTTCTTTTCCATCGAGATGGTACATTAGCATAGTTTTACGATCTTAAAAGAGCAGGATTTTTCATCTACTTGTTAGGATTTTATTTTCTGCATTAGTGAGAAAAGTGTTTTATGAGGGTGTTACTATATTGAGCTTAATTATAGCTTAAGGCTCTTAAAAAAAAGGTAGCGTATTTAAAAATAATGCCATCGTACCACGAGCTGTTGTAACCTTAAAAAAGTGCAGCCTATTACAAGCGTATATAATTATGATTGTATTTTTTACCCAACCCTTTTTCAATGTCAAGTACATTTAGTTATGTTTCGTGTTTCTCGTATTTATTTGCTTAATCATTCACTAGATACTATGAATTTGTAAATCGTGACTTTGCTCCGGCAGCATTAAAAATAAAACTTATTATTAAATTTTAAATAGAAATAGGAAATTCATATTTCATAGTCGTTAACTTTGCTTTGTTGAACATGTTGCTTGTAACTTTAGAATCTAATGTTTCAATTATATTTCTATTTGATTTATCAGACCTTACTATATATTAAATAACATTTCATATAATTAAATACTACAAGCATTTAAAACAGAATTAATCATTATTAATCATTTTTACAAGAATGTGTACTTAATTTGAAAACATTGAGTGCATTTCACCTAATCAACTGTTGTGTAACTGTTGAGCAACTTTCTGTTGAACGAAAAAAAAAGTGTTGTCAAAAAGCAAGAGCTGAAGGAGCAAGTGACTTGAAAACAAAAATCACAGAAACAAAAAGCATGCAGCGGTTTCAAATCGAAAGTATTCACGTCGGATAATGGAAAGTGCTGATCGAGCCAGTGCGTTGAAAACAAAATTACAGTAACAAAAAGCATACCACCGCATGCAATACCAAACTTGAGTAAGTGCCTTAGAGACAAAATTACACAAACAAGAAACATGCGGTGATTGCGAACCGAAGTTATTTAGCTCGAGTAAGGAAAAAGCTAGGTATTTTTTGTAATTGTTGTAAGAGCTGGAAGAGCCGAACGAGCTTCGAGTTGTGCATCATTGCTTTAAACCAGTGGTGGGCACGTAGTGTCAATATCCACCTTCATTACCCGCAAAGTTATTCGACGCACAAGCAAGCGAAAAAATTCGCAGAATTTCAACGCTATCGAGACACAGCGTTGACTTGAATTCAAATGAAAACAATCAAAAAAACACAAAGGCATAAGCGACGGCGCACACTGTTATATTTTGAGAAAAAATGGACAAAATCAAATTCCCGTCGATAACAATGCCCAAAAATAACGAGGTCGGTCTCATTCGAAAGGTGATTTCATGCTTTTTTTAGAAAAATTGTCCCGAATCGAGATCCCAGCTTTGGGCATTTCTCAGAAATGCCCAAAATATGGTCTTTTTCACTTTTAGACAGTTTTTCCCAATTTTAGTACAATTTTGACTCGTATACATATCCGATGATAATTTATTTTGAAAGTCGAGAGTATATATATATATATATATATGAAATATTATGAAAATATATTATGAAAAAAAAATTTTTTTTCGTATTATAATGACAAAAATGACAAAAATTGGTTTTTATGAAAAAAAAATTTTTTTTCGTATTATAATGACAAAAATGACAAAAAAAAACCAATTTTTGTCATTTTTGTCATTATAATACGAAAAAAAATTTTTTTTTCATAATATATTTTCATAATATTTCATATATATATATATATATATACTCTCGACTCTCAAAATAAATTATCATCGGATATGTATACGAGTCAAAATTGTACTAAAATTGGGAAAAACTGTCTAAAAGTGAAAAAGACCATATTTTGGGCATTTCTGAGAAATGCCCAAAGCTGGGATCTCGATTCGGGACAATTTTTCTAAAAAAAGCATGAAATCACCTTTCGAATGAGACCGACCTCGTTATTTTTGGGCATTGTTATCGACGGGAATTTGATTTTGTCCATTTTTTCTCAAAATATAACAGTGTGCGCCGCATTGTGTTTTGACGAAAGTAGCAATTGTTTTTGTTTGTAGTGCAATTTGGGTTGTTTTTTTTTTTGTGCCGTTGGCGAATTTGGAAATGACAGTAAAAAACTTTAAAATTTTGTTTGTTGTTGCTTGATGTTGCCTTTTTGCTAGATATTTATGCCCACCACTGCTTTAAACAACTATTAAGTCCCATGTAGACGCAGGTCCTAAGACACGATTTGAGCTGAATTGTATAGCTAACAAGAGATTTGAGTGCTTGAATGGCAACATTAAAATATATGGGAACTGCGCATTATCGCTTCCAACTCGGGCTGAAAGTACTACAGTTCGGAAGTGGTTTGTAATTTAGTTTGAGGTTAGTGGTCGTCAGTGTAGATGTTAATTGATACTAAAGAGTCTGCAAGTCTGTTTTCCAGAGTTCCGTTGACAATAAGCTTACTGAAAAGTATCTATCAAGATGAAATTTTGGTTTACAGTAATGAGCTGATATATATTTTATGTTACTATAGCCGAGTTCCTTGTAAATCAAGCCATCAACCCTTTTCCCTTTGCGAGCTGATCGCTAGGTAGCAAATGTAATATCATGCCACTAATCATTTTGTTCACCGGAAATATATTTCTTGGAATGTCTACCCGTTAATCAACATCGCTCTTCATTATCAAGATAGTAAAATTATACCTGATATTTAAGCTCTCTAGGTTTTACAATTTCTTGGAAAAATAAATGCATTTTTAATAATGCTAAAAATATATTAAATATTTAACATATGAGCAGTCTTAATTTGACTTTATATCTTTGTATAATTGACCTTCAATTATTTTCTAGTAATGGTTGGTAATTATTATATAACTTGGTTAAGCAAAACAAAAACCAACATTAAACACAAAAAGCTTATTACGATCTTTACAAAGAAATAATTTTAAATAGTTAGCCATAATTGCGGTTGGTGCACGTGTTTCACGATCCAGGGGTAAGGCTGTCATTGCTTAATATCATTTTAATGGTACTCGTACCAAAATTATGTTTATAGTTTCATAGGCTTTTAAGGTTTTTGATAAAATTGTTGTTGGGACATTTTATTACTTAATTTTTTTCAGTTTCATAACTGAAGCTTTTTACGTAATTATATGTTGTATTTACTTATATGAGCAAATCAGGTAAGAACTTACTTTTTGATAATTTATATTCAAATAGTTCTATCTCTTCATGACTTTTTTTTACCAATATTCACTGAACGATGTCAATTGGAGTGGTACAAGCTCAGATCTATAAACATGCATTTACCTTACGAACTTGATACTTCATAAGTCTCAATTTCAATGATATATAAAATCTGCCCTCTAAGTTATTACTAAAATCAAAAGTGTGTGTTTCAGTATTGTGAAGAATAGACGATTTTTTGTGTTCAACCAATTGATTAAAAGATATAACTATGTAGGTCTTTTTTGATCGATTTATTGCATACAGCGTGATATGTATTGATTATTTAGGATTTTCAACGTATTGGCTATCATGAAACGAAAGTTTTGATATACATTTCGTTACTGTGCAATCAATATATATCATTCTAGAACAGTGATGGGCACATAGTGGCTCTATTTGCTCTCATTGCTCTTACCGTTATTTGACGCACAAGCAAGCAAAAAAAAATTCGCAGAATTTCAACGCTATCGAGGCACAGCGTTGACTTTAATTCAAATGAAAACAAAAACAAAACACAAAGACATAAAGACGGCGCCGCATTGTGTCTTGACGAATGTAGCAAATGTTTTTGTTTGGAGTGCAATTTGGTTTTTTTTTGTGCTAATGGCAAATTTGGAAATGAAACTAAAAAAAAACTTTAAAATTTCGTTTGTTGTTGCTTGATGTTGTTGTTTTGCTCTTTTGTTAGATTTCTATGCCCACCGCTGTTCTAGAACATAATAAATCTGACTACAGAAAATGTTATTAGTTCTGAAAATTCGATTTGGTTTTTTTTTTAGGGCACAGCTGTAATTACGATTCATTTAATTCTCAAGCGTGATCTTACTTTTAAAAGCAAAGTCATAAGAAATGAATTTATTATGGGTTTATAAGCAGGAGTTACTTACAACATAAGCAACAAAAACATTAATTACAGCAACAGAAAAAAACCCCACCATGAATTTGATCGCGATAGCAAAAAAAAATCCTGCGTTAAGCCAAAAGCTAATTCCAAGAATCAAGCAAGAACAATATGAGTGTAGAAATGAAAGTACACTGATCAAACGAAACGAGAGAAGCTGTCCTCAATGGGCGCATTGTTGTTGCCTTGTTCGCAAGCTTCGCCAGTTTTGTTTTTGAATGATGCAACAATAACAATAATACAAATTCGCGCATAGCGCGTATTAAGAAAAAACACAACCATAAAAAGTGCATGTGTTTGTTGTTTTGATTATTTTCTTAAGAAAAACGATGCTTTTGCTGGATTAAAGGATCAACGAATTTTTAAGAAGCTTAAGGAAATTCGATATGTCATTAATGCATTCCTGTTGATTTTGAGCTTAGTAAACTGAATCCGAATGCAGAATTTTTCATTCACGTCAGTATTATGAGACATTTAATTCTTAATTACCAAACATAGGCAATCAGTAAATCTTGAGCCTTTCGACAATTTGAATTAAATTAGTAATTTTTCTCGATTGACAATGCAGGGGGACATTAGAAAAATGTGCAAATAGTAAATATTTAGTCACGCTATCTCCAGTGCAATAAGAAATATTGGCCATAGGACATGTAAGAGTAAGTTTTAGATTTTGCAGTCTACGATTAAATGATTATATATTTTCAAATAATCAAAAGAATTCTTCATTTTGAAAAGCAGTTTCTTTTCTTGCAACTCTATGTAGAATTGTCAAGTTAGGCGTAAAAGATTCCTTAGAAGAAAATGTGTTTAACCAGTGTGCCAAACGAATTCGCTCCTTCGTACTATTTATCCAAAACAGATTCCGTTACGAATTCGTTTCGAACTCGTTTTCGTATGAAATTCCTCTCGAAAAAACAGAAGGATCGTCCGCATTGACGAATTCGTTACGGACTTCAAATACGAATCCGTTTCGAATTCGTTTTTTGTTCATAAAACGAATCCGTTTCGAATCCATTTTTTGTTCATAAAACGGATGCGTTTTGAATTTTAATTTCAGTGTTAAAAAACTATTAGTTTTTTTCGACTTTTTAAACATTTTCTAAATACACAAAAATGTCGTCTGTTTATATGAATTAGTACATTTTTAATGCACATTTACGCTGCCGTCAATTAAAATACAAAATTTTTTGATGAAGTTTTTCCCGAGACTTTTCCAAAATTTTAAAGTTTTTCCAAAAAATTTGAGTAACAAATTTTATAAGTTTTTTTAAACTATTAAGCAATTTTAAGTCGTTTAAAACATGAAATTTTTTTTTTTTTTTCCTTACAAAAAACGAGTTCGAAACGGATTCGTTTTACTTACAAAAAGTCAAATTCGAAACGGATTCGTTTTACTTACAAAAAACGGAATGTGCACAAACGAATTCGAATTCGCATCCGTTTTTGCGCACATTGGGAAGGCAGTTAAAATTGTATGTACTACTACTTGGGTGGTCATAACAACCCGTTACCGGGTTACGGCCGACCTCAAAAGCTCTCTCCAGGCGCCTCTGCTTTGCGCGCGCCTTCTCCAATTATTCACACCAAGCGTGGATAGGGTTTCCTCGGCTTGGTCTTTCCATCGGAGGCATGGTCTTCCTCTTCGTCGTCGCCCAGCGGCTTCCGCATTAAACACCTTTTTCGCCGGAGCTTCTTCGTCCATACGCACAACATGTCCCAGCCAGCGCAGACGTTGGATAGTGATGCGCTTGACTATGTCAATGTCAGCGTAGAGCTCGTACAGTTCGTGGTTCATTCGAATACGGTAGTCGTCGCCGACGTGAACAGGACCGAAGATTTTGCGAAGAATTTTTCTCTCAAACACCCCAAGCGTGGCTGCATCAGTCTGCGACACAACCCATGCTTCTGCGCCGTAAAGTAGCACGGGTAAGATGAGCGTCTTGTAGAGTGTCAGTTTTGTCGGGCGAGAGAGGTCTCTACTACTCAATTGCTTACTGAGACCATAGTAACACCTATTAGCAAGAGTTAGTCTTCGCTTTATCTCCAGGCTGACATCGTTTTGAGTGTTCACGGCGGTGCCAAGATAGGTGAATTCCTTGACAACTTCGAAAGTATAGTTGTTCGCAGTAACAAAGGATCCAATACGCCGCGTTTCCCTGTTTGTGGACAGCATATACTTTGTTTAAATTGTACGTAACTTAGAAAATTAATACTATATTTTTTTAGCGAATTGAACAAAGTAATGCATATATTATATATGAACATATACTATCAGCAGTAAAAAATAATATAAAGAATTTATATTCATAATCAAGAAAGGTTATGTTCAAAATCACTGGCGTAACATGTTGATTAGAGTATAGGTATGTGATTAGTTCCGCCAATGATTGATTCGAAAAAGGGCATAAAAGGTTTTGAATTGTTTGACATATACGATTAATTTGAAAGTATTTACCGTAGATGCTTTTAATAGCGTGTGATGATAATTTTCTTAGAATTCACACCAATTCGTTTAAGTAAAAAATATCTTTTTTTATCATTTCAGTGACCTTGCATTCCGCACAAGTTTATAACAATACATAACAATTTGTTTGAAAAAAAAAATAATGTAGAGTAGTCAAACACACCACTCGCTACTGATCATGCATGTTGGAAGAGTTTTATGGAGGCTCTATGCTCTGTGAGGAAGGATATAAAGAAAGAAGTCAAATACAGAATAGGGGATTCTTGGATAGCTTTAATTTCCAAAAAAAAAAAATTAAAAATAATTAAAATGAAACTACAGTGAGCGTAGAATTAATTGGGCCCATTAGGAATATTTGTTTGATTTTTGGTCAAAAATTTTTCCCCAAGGGACACATTTTTTCAATTAAAATATTTTTTTTATGCATTTTTCAAGGCTTTATTCTATAATGATCAAAGAAAAAGGTTTGAATAATTTTGTAAACGGACATAATCTACATAAATCAAATATTTCAGCACTCCTTTGATGACTAATGAGTTCTTTCAATTAAAACACATATTGTGGCCTTTCGTTAACATTTCAATAAATCAAATTTCAAGATTAAAATTGATGAAGATACAGTCCAAAGCAGTTGCTTAGTTAAAATAAATCATCCAAATGATCCTCATCAAATAAACACACCCTTTTGAAAAAAACCAAAATTTTATTGTCAACTCAAAATTGAATTTCAACCCGTACTTATGGGAAACAATAACAGCACCCTGAGGATTTAATTTCAAATTAAAACTTAAACTGTAGAATAAATACTGAAATTCACAACCTTCTTAATGAATCACATTACGGAGGATCAAATTCACGAAGAAAAGAGCAAAAAAAAGAAAAATAAAAATCAGCGCGCAATAAACAAACACACCCTGTTAGTCAGCAAGAGCAGGGTGTCTGTTAGTTGGACAAGTTCGATTTTTTATTAAAAAGTTATTTATTTACATTCCAGGCAAAACCAACAAAACCGAATAGCGAATATGAGTACAATGAGTACTATAAATTGCATGAGAAATGATCACGTTACATTAGCACGATCAGTGGTGAATATGCTGTATTACGTGATCTTTCTACAAAAAAAAAAGTATGTGAAGTGAGGCAAAATATGAAGAGAGATACTTTGAGATGAACGAAAAACCACAAGAATTTTGAAACTCTTGAGATTCTTTTGCATTTGTTGTTCTTTCTTTTTCAAAAATTAAAAAGATCGTGTAGCATAGTTCCAACTACAAATAATGGCGGGTGTGTGAATGAGATAAAACATCATATTACGTTATGCAAACCAGACGTCATTATGACCTAATGTAACGGAAAAGATCAAGGTTGATCAGATTTCCTGACGGTTATTTGGCTCAACTGAGATTAGTTGCAGCACTGAAGACGAAGAAGAAGTAAAATGTCACCATTATAAGATTAACTGTCAGTGGTTGTGATGAATGATCTGCAGCACAGACAACAGCACTTTGATGGCTTATGTTATCAATTTTCTTTCCAAGTTTAATTTAAAAGATTAACTCTAGCGACAAAACACCATTCGTCAAATGCTGATGATGGCGCAAAAGGTTAAACAAAAAGTAGGCGTTTTTGACAAATAATATTTTCTCAAGAGGATTTAATGAAAACTTCTCAATGTTCCCATCGATCAACTTGTGATGATATTGCATTTTGTATGAACCAGGTAGAATATTTTTAAATTTTCACGCCTACAATAGTTCTGGATTAGTTTGAAATTTCAATGCAAATTAAAGATGAGCAGCGATAAACAAAAATTGAAGATCACGCAGATTACACTTGATCGTCCATTGCGATCACTACCACATTTTTGTTGTATCATTGGTAATGGTTATAAAATACGTGTTGTTTGTACTTTATTTTTGTACAGTAGGTATGGTACTTACTTGAATTATTTCAGAGCCAAAATTAAAGTTTTGTCTGTTGAGATCATTTGGCACATTTTTTTTTTTTTTTTTGGTTTACTAGAAATAATGATGGCACATTTTTTTGGCAAGTCAGACCCACACTCACGCAATTTAGTTTTGTAAAAAATATAAATGGTATTCAATTGTCATAAATAACAACAATTTATATATTTTGACAGTTGTAATAGTTTTGCGTATTGTATTTTTCTCTTAAATCTTTCGTTACTTGAGCTGAAGTGAATGAATGATGAAGTGTTACAAAATTAGGTGAAATACCAATGTACTTTGCAGTGTTATGGCAAAAATTTTGTTCGTTACGATAATAATTGAAATTTATTTATTTAACTGTCAAATTTTATGGAATAATTTAAAATTTAACGCTACATAGCTGGAATGTAAGTGGAAAAAATTTAAAAAAAAATAAATTGCGCATTAAAAATTGCAAGTGCCTTTTTACCCCGCCAAGGGAGCACATAGGTAATTGGGTTGGACAATTGGAGCTTTGATACAGCCCCGCTATAGCAGAAATGACAAATGACTCTCTTGCCAATGTTTATATTTTCAAAATGCTTACTTGCTCAAAAACTGTCTGTGAAGGCAGGCAAACCTCTCTGAATACCTATACTTCATTTGAATCAAAACCTGCTAAATAAAATTTTCAATAACAATGGCATGTCTTTTTTAAATAAAACAAAATCGAAATGAGGTATGTTTTAAAAAGGTTATGATTCAAATGACCGCCTTTGCAATTATTTCCCCATTTTCGAAAGAATAGCAGCCGAAGATTACAATGAGCAGCAAACGGTTACCTTTTTCAGAATGAAAACATGCCTCGCGAATAATCTGTGTATTGGCTGGAGATCAGTAATGCTAAGTTTGCTTACTGACTGAACCAGAGAAGATAATTTTTTGGACAAAATCTGTATCATTTTCAAGTTGCTCTAGCGCAAAATCATCTAATTCAGTGTGTTTCCGATGATCAAAACGTTGGCAAGATGAACCTACAAACATGTTGTTGAGAACACTTTGGAATTGACAAAACCGAATCTTTGTTAAACCCACAGATTCACAGCTCAAAGCGCGTCCAGCTCATTCAGCTCTTAAAACAATGACAAAAAGTATCAAACTCTTCTCGAGCTCTTTCTGCTATTCGAATAATTTTGGTTCGGTACCACCGCATGCTTTTTGTTAGTATAATTTTGATTTTAAGGTAATTACTCAAGTTAAACAATTTTGATTCGGTGTCGTCGCTTGCTTTTTGTTTGTGTAATTTTGTCTTCAACGCAAAGTTACATAAGTGAAACGACTTAGATTCGCTGTCGCCGCATGATTTTTGTTTGTGTGATTTTATTTTCAAGTTCCTTACTCTTTCAACTTTTGCTTTTTGTTTTTGGTTTTCTTTTGTTTGCATACAAATAGCTTGCTGTAAATAATTAAAAAACTTTCTTTAACACTAGTTTTTTTTTCGCAAAATATTTTTGGAGTTTTTTTTATCCAAACTGATGTTGTTGTAATCAGCTCCTGATGCAAATTTTCATGTGCATCCCTGGTTTAATACGCGGACCTTGTGCAAAGAAATAATATGTTCAAAACTATTTACAACTCATCGATTGGTGAGCACAATAGGCCGATTATGACGATAAATTACAATAAAAAAATACTGTTATGATATAAGAAATTAAATAACTTTCCAATTACAAACCAGATTTTGACATTTTGAATATAGCTACACAGTCGATTTCAAAACAACATATCACCCTTATTGAAAAAGTTTTTACTAAAAGGGACGAATGCGCTAAACATTTTTCCTATACATGGAAGAAATAAGTTGAAATTCCTGAAAGTTCTGCATAGGAATATTCTTATATATATCTTATATTCATGGCAAACTCACAAAAATTCTTAGTAGACAGTTTTAAAAAACCCAACACTTTATCGGGTTTATAGGAAATATATTTAATTGTAAGTAAATAATTTTCCACCCAAATTTCGCGCAGAAATTAACTCAGAAAAATTACCACTTGAGTTAAAAACAATAACTAGTGCCTGGACTAACTGCCAGAAATCTATCTGTGATACAATTTCATATAAAAAACATTTTTATCAAAAAATTAAATCAAAATATCAAAAAGTAATTCAGTTTTATAAAGCGATTAGAAACTATAACACAACTAAATATAATGAAAATATTCACCATGTTTTTAATAAAAAAGAAAAATGGAGAAATTTATAAAAATATGCTACTATTCAAAATTGAACACAGAGAAAACTGACATTTCAAATTTAAAAATTATATTTTTGACTAAGAGCCTCAAATTTTTCAAGTTGAAAATTGTAAAAATAACATTTTCGGCTTTGACGCTAATTTTTACGGGTTTTATGGTTGAAACAAAATCATTGATTTGTGTTTTCCTCAATGTAAACTAAATATCACGAAAGCTACAAAATATAGAGACTTAATAATTACAGTTATAGATATAGCTGGGAAAGTTTTTTTTGTATATTTTCATAGGCGTTTTTGTGGAATGCCATCTTGAGCTAAAAAAAAACTTCCATCGATTAATTTACTTTTGTGCATTTATCCTTGTGCTCGTTTATGTTATCAGCACTATTTAAAACGTAATTTTTCTACATTTTATAAATAAAAAATGTATATGTAGTAACTAAAAAAGTGCGTAAAATAGAAAACAAAGCGGCTAACAGCAAATCGATGACAAGGTTTTGTTTAACGGCTTAGAATTTTCCTAGGCACACATTTAAGCCTAAAATAACACTGTGTGCTTTATTGTTGCTGTGTCAGGTGCAATACACTGAGAAATGCAGACAATTTCTAACAATAATTTGAACAGCTGATAATGAAATGAATTTTTCAGAATGTACACAATATTTTCTGGCAGTATAGTTTTCTTTTTTGTTTACAATGGCAACACTTTTACCTATAAGCGCGATAATCAGCATATGCACAACTGTGACTAAAGCACATACGGGAGTACTTACATGCAACAAAATGCACAAGCTGAATATACGTTAAGACGACGTTGCAGCAGCAGATACGTAACATGGCTAAAAACAACATTGACGCAAAAAATGTGGTTTACCTTCAAATGAAACAAACGAATTGCAGTTGAACGGTTTTGCATGTTGTGCATTTTTGTCGTTATTTTCCTAAATGAGGATTGTTGGCATTGTTGCTGTTGCTGTTGCATTGTGCATTTGATTTTGTTGTTTTTGCTTTGTGTTGACTGACGGTTGTCAACTCTTTACGTTAGTTAGGAGTAGAACAAAACTAACAGATAGTAAAGAAAAAAACGGTAAAAAGTCATTGAATGAATGAAATTCATTTGCTATGTAGTTTACGATACTTCCATAGCAACGATTTCATGTACGAGTAGCAAGCAAAAATTATAGCAAACATTTTAAGTCATAAAATTTATGGCGAAAAACTGTTCTTCGAAGAATATATGGTATTGCATGTGCATTAGAAGCAAAAAGAAAACACAAACATTTTGGCAAGCGCTTACTAAATTTAGTTTTAATAGCTGATATTAAATTTATGGAGGCAATTTATTAGTTTCGTGGCGACTACAGAGAATAATTTGGATTTGCAAGAACTGGGTGCTTTTGGCGGTTTTCACCCTGATATCAATAGATTTTTAGTTCTTCTAGTGGTAGTATTATACTTGGTAGAAATAATTTATTAGAGATATAAGTCATTTGATAGGCAGCACTTTAACAGAACAGTTTTAGAGAGCGTCCATTAATTACATGAATCGAAATAGGGGGAGGAAGTCCGGAAAAATCTCATCAAGGGGGAGGGGAGTACAACGAAAATCTCTATTTAATTCAGAGAATATAAATTATAATAACAGATACCATTTTGTATCACAAAATCAATCCTTGCTGGCATGTTTTCTTCGCCTTTTCGGCATGCCGCCCAATGCTCTCATTGTAAATGAGAAGGGGATAAATAAGTACATACATACATCTATTGACAGTCATCCCATACTACCAAAAGACATGGATGTCATGTTTGCAAATAAGATAATAAAGGAAGCACATGTTTGCGCAGGAAATGAGTGTAGAATTAGGGAAGGTGGCGCCGCAGCCTATTTTTTACGTTATAACATATTTAATTAAATTCGTTATAGTGTACCTTAAATGTTTTATTATTTCCTTCCGCTTATTTTATAGAAAAATTGTAGTACATACCAACCTTTCAGAAATCTTTTATTTGAGATCGTGCAAAATTTCAGTTACATTTCAGAAATCTTTCGTTTTCATTTCAGAAAGCTTTCTACAATGTGTCAATGTTTGCATTTTGATTTCATTTCTGAAATGTTACAGAAATTTTGTAAGATTAAGAGGGAAAAACTAATTTTTTCTTACTTTATCAGACTCTTTTTTCTTTTTGCGTCATTTGTGCTATTATTTTATTGCGTCGTCGGGAATCTAAATTATTGTTTTAGTTTACCGGAGTCATTACTTGCGTTGATACTCAACATGCATTTATTTTTTGTTACGTTTCTTAATTTATAAAGGACAATAAACTGTACTTGACATAGCATCAAACAGAGAATCATGCAACATTACTTAGATTTCATTAGAAAAAATACAGTAAACATTAAATCTGGAACCTTTCAAAAACACTTTACGTGTTTCCATGTGAAGATTACGTTTATAGCGTGTCAGATCGATTTCATTTGAAAACTTTAGGATCCATTGAATCTGCAAGCTTTCAGAAACATTTCAGAATGATTGCATGTGAAACATTTCGTTTGCATTATATCCCACCACCAGAACGTTCCCTTTGCCTTTCGAAGTGTGTGTAATAGTGTACAAAAGAGTCCGACGACACTTGAAGAAAGTCGATTAGTATCGCAGTGTATTTTTAAAGTCGAAAAATGTATCGAATATTTGGGAAAATTGTCGATAATATTGAAAAAGTCAATGATCGAACTCGATGAAGCTTCATTCTCGACGAAAAAGGCAAATTGGCAAGTGTAGGACACTAAAAACCTTCAAGTGGCCTTAGAGAACCAATTGTTTTCTCAAAAAGTAACTGCCGAGTGTGAATTACAGTCGTCTGTTGGTGTCACTGACCCCTATTCCTTTGAGATACTGAAACGTACGAGTATATGTAATATTGAACAATGTATTTCAGATGAAATTATGAGCTAATAAAACCAATTTCACAACTACAAATTACATAATCAATAAGCAATTTAAGAACTTATAGACATTACAAACATTTCACATAACTAACACATGAGGAATAAAAATGTAAACTGGCAAATGACCCGAAAGGTCTCAGCATTATCAACATTATGAAAAGAAAAACCAATTTAAATCCGTTACCTAATACCAACAAACATAAAAATAAAATCTAAAGAAACATCATGCAAAGAAATTTACATAATATCCCTAATAGTTATAATTGGTTTCAATCAAATTTAAATCAAAACGTAAAACTTGTTTCAATAAATTCATATTAATATTTGATTTTTCTCTTTTTCAGCGTTCCGTCTGCGCTGCACAATCGAAATGACTTTTGAGTTCATAGAGCTGCAACGTCATACTGATAGATCGGTGACCTAATTTCCAACTCTATTGGAAACAAAATGAAATAACATGAGTTGTAAGTAATAAAAATTCAAAAAAGATTATTGATGTAAAGCAACAAATGAGACAACACAAGGCACATACAACAAACAAAACCCAAAAACCGCTACAGCATCCAGCTGTGAGAGGAGTAGTAGTGGTCGGTGTATTTTTTGGGTGCTTAGTTTGGTTTGAAGAAATGCTACCGTATGGATGGAGAAGAGGCTTTGTTTATTTAAAATTCTCCAAGAATTATAACGTCGACTAATTCTTTATGAAATAAGATTAGTATTAGAATGCATATAGACAGAGAGATTACATAGGATGATGAAAAGCGACGAAGAATAGAATTTAAATTATAAACCACAAGCACTTTAAGTTGAGGCGTTGATTTTTTTAAGACAAAAAACGCTTTACTTGAGTTTATTATGGAAAATATTCTTTGACTTTAACTTTAGCTGATAGCGGTAATACCATAATTTATGATCAAATCAATTAATGGACAAAAAAGAGCTATGCATTTTTTGTCGGTTGGTAGATTAAAGGAATGGAAAATTTACATAATAGAAGTTAGTTAATTGAATTGGCGGCGTTTTGTTTAGTCTTTAGCGATTTGATTGGATTCTAGAAATAAAGCCACGAAACATGTAGCTTAGAAGCTAAGTTTCACGTATTTTTTACTTGCGGCTGCTCCAAATTACACACTGGACATTCAAGTTCTTTTTCTGCTTTTCCCCGAATTTAGTGTATTTCCCCACTTTCTTAGCCATAAAACAACCTTTTTGAAGTCTTAGCAGATTTCTAATATTTACTAAAATAGATGAGAGAACTACATAGATAAATCATTGCAAAAAGTAACATAATATGCTTTGAGTTTGTTGCCATATGCCATGTTTCAAATTTGAATTTGTTTACTTTAATTTTTTTTTTTTATAAACTAAAAACAAAAACTAACAAAATCCAAAATGTAAAAAAAGCTTCAAATTTTAAATATACCATATACCAGAGATGCCGTTCTTTCAAAGTAAAAGGCTAAAAAAGTCAGTTAGTGAAAGGAAAATTTCAAAACCGCAAAAAGTTAGCGATCATCCAACAGCAAATTCAACAACTGAGCCAACTGACCCAGGCGATCATATATCAGCCGAGACAGACGGAAATGGTGATATTTCATTTAAAAAACTTTAATGCATTTCTACAACACAACAAAATTATTTTCCCATTAATAGAGGAAGAACTTATACCAAAAGGCTGTCCAGAACAATTGCCAACTTTTGCGTATGGTTGTCATACTCGTCCCGTCGCAATATTCAGCAAGGCAGGACCATTTGTCTTCAGCAGCATGGTTGCATGGCCGATATTTTGGATATGGCGTGGTTTAGATTGGAGAAACAAACAACCTACGGATGTTTTACCATTCTACATTAGGAATGTAAGAATTTTGGCGTAAATCTTTTGGAAAATTTTGAAGCGTTTTTAATTCTTTTATTTTATTAGACTTATATACAAGCTAAAATAATTCAAATCGGCCTTATCGCTATGGGAATTGCAGCTTCGTTAGATTTGACCCTATTCAAACGAAAATCCAAAATTAAAAGGAACGATGAACCAAATCCAAATAGTGAAGAAAATAAAGTCCCAGTTGAAATTAAATTGAAGCAATACTCTTAGGAATGAGTGGTATGCTTTTTCTTCAGATTTGTTTCTCGAATTCGTATAATCGAAGTCGTTGATACAAATGTTTAGGAAAAACAAAACACTCTTTACCATTAGAGCTGCACAGTAGTTATGTATATTTTATTTTGGAAAACAAATACACTGAATATAAAATTTTAATATAAATACATAGTATATTATATATTGTTAATATATCGACTCTACTTCACATTTCCCCATAATTGACAAAATAAGTTTTCAAAAACATAAATGGTGGATTTTTATCGATCAGATGACTCGGACTTTGCATACTGTGGAGAATTGTATTTTTTTTTTCTTTTTTAGGGTTACCCTCAACCTATATATTTTAATAATTTTTTAAGTATTCGAAGCATTCTCAAAATTAATTTTTCGATTATAACTTATGGCATGAATTTTCAACAACGTGCTTCACATCATGTTTGTTTGAAGAAGGACTTTTGTTTGGAACTCGTCTATGTAATTCTTCCCTTAAAAGTTCAATGGAATTAAGATCGGGATGAGCGCCATCCAGCTCATGTTTATCCAAACCTTTTCGTGTTCTTTTTTTTAGGAAGTCCCTACATAGTTTTAAAGTGCGCTTGGGATCGTCGACCACCTGCATTATAAATTTTTCTTCAATTAAATTAAGACAAGACAACAGCACTCATTATTCTAAAATGATTTTGTGGCATTCGTTTTGATTGTTTTCTCGATGCACGCCAAATTTCTTACTTTATTTGCAGAGAAACATCCCCAGATCATAAGAAGGTTACTACCATTGACACTCTACACACTCTGGCAGCATTTATTCTCTAACGGACTAAAATTTATCTCTTTGACCCAAAGTGCTCAACTTTCGGTTTGTCAGTTTAAAGAACTCTTTTTCAGCCCGTTCGAAGTAAAGATTTTTGTAGTGCTGCATGGCCTTAAGTTCAATTTTTTTCAAACGCCTTTTTCCGGTATCAAACTTCATGTTTTTGAGCTGGTTCATATTGATTGAGAGCGATTTTCCGGTGTTTTTTATCGCTTTCGGATTGTTTTGATGAGTAATTGTCTCTGATAGTTGCTATTCTTGGTCTTCCGAGCCGAGGTTTAGCCTCAAAACTGTTAGTATGTCGATATCACTTAACAGTACTCTTTTTCGCTCTTTGAACGTGTTGCTTTTAAGACAAGAACTGACTTAAAAATCTGAATAGTTTTTTATCGTTTTCTCTGCCAGAGATCATAATATCTTATTAAGTTCACATAAACAAATTAAGAACTATAAACATTATTAAGTTACAAAGGAAATCCAAATATACATATATTCCCCTTTACTCTAAGGAACTGAAGATAAGAATTGCTGCGAGTTTACCAGATCATTGTAGTGTTATAGCAATAGAAGAAGTATCATCCTGGCTAAGGATAAATGTCGTATTCAAAAAGGATATAAACATTTATTCAGATAGTCAGATAGGCTGCTATCAAATGCTTAGAATCAGTCTTTCTAAACTCACTATTGACTCAACAATGCCGCTCGTCTCTTAATGAGATGGATCAGCATTTTAACATTCACCATCATCTGGATGCCCAGACATAGGAATATTGATGGCAATTGCAAAGCTGATGAACTTGGTAGGCAGTGAACTACTGCACGAATTCCTCAAAACAAGGAAGGTGTTGGCATGCCACTTGCTACCGCAAGTTACTGCTTAAGCCTTTAATGCATAGCGTACCATATATGGTACGTGCCTAAAATCATAGCCTAGTCTACCCAAGCAACCTGCATGGTGTTAAGTTTTGCTTCAACTTGTAGCAGGCATTACCACACTTCACATAAATGTCTCTTCAGCTCTCCCATGTCCACTTTCAGTTCCCAGTAAGCTGTCAAAGTGGTCGAACGTTCTGTTTACAAATAATTTTAAAAGTGACACTCATCAGTGAATTAAATATTGATAGTTTCCATTATTCATTTCCATATTTCATTATTATTCATTTTTCATAAATTTCTAATAAAAAAAAGGTTTCTAAAAAAGAGTTTTTCATTTTAAATATATAGGCTTAATGCATCGTGTACCATATTTGGTACACTGCACAAATCACACTTTTTGAGCTTTTCCGGGAAAACGGTGCATTTCCTAGGAAAATGAATGCCCATTTCGTGATCAGCGCCTGATTCTACATAAAAGGAGTTTGGTCTTCATGTTAAGGGTTGTCTCCATGCATTTAAGGGTTAAAGAAGAATGCTAACAAAAGATGGACTAAAGGGTCAACTTGTAATATAACTAGCGGATCTGGCCAAATAGAGATGCTAAGTGTTCGTCCGAACTGATTTCTCGCACTAGACATAGTGTGTCGTCAGTTGTTGCAGTCATAACTGGCCACTGGCTTATCGGCAGACATGCGGAGAGATTAGGTATTCGGTCTTTTGACTTCTGTAGAAGTTGTAGGGATGTGGAGGAGGAAGAAAATATTAAACAAAAAACATTTAAACATTAAAATTAGTAATACTAATGAAAATTTTTGAATCCTTGAATAAAGTTAGGTCTTTTTTCATGGTGTCAACGCGTATTACATTAACTACTAAAAATTTGGTTCCAGAGCTTTTTATTTTTTTTTGAAAATTCCAAGACACTTTGCAGTCACTGTAGATTAAAAAATATTTTTCACCTCAAATTAAATATTTTTCAATTCAAAATTATCAAAATATAAAAAAAAGTGACACATTTTTTTTTACTTCAAATTCAAAATTTCGACCAGCAAGAAGATGAAAACAAATTAAAAAGTGCGAAATAAACTCCAAATACAATTTTCAAAAAAACAACATTTCTTTTTGGCTACAACTTATTTTAACTGAAAATTTTGCTAAAAACCAAAGATTATAAAAAGCAGAAAAAAAACTAAAAAATGGGACTTTTTTTCAGGGACATTAAAGAAGAAGACGATCGTAAGTAGACTAAGTGCTGCCATTTATCATAAACTTAGACTAAAAATGCAATTTCGGTTACATTTCGGAAGCTTTTTTTCTAATCAAAATTAATTTTTAATAAAATATTCCAAATATTTTTTTGATTACAGCTAACTATAGCGGAAAGGTACGCAAGTTTTTGCTAAGTAAAGATGTTGAGGAAAAATTTACTGCAGCTCGACCCTATCTTATAGGCAGTTTAATAGCATGGCCACTATTTTGGTTGTACAAAGGACTTGAATGGCCATCGCGTAGAGGCAAGGAGGCATTACCAATGTACATACGGAAGGTACGCCAAAGTATTGAAATTAAAGTGTAGAAATTAAAGGCATCATAAGGCCATAATACTCGCACGAGATATATCGAAATATGCTGCTGCATATTTTTAATGAAATGCAATTTCGAAACTCGACTAGAAGTAAAATCGACTCAAGTGTGCACAGATATATCATCTGAGCTATGAAAGTAATATTTTCTTAAATTTGATTTTTATTTTTCAGACCTTCTTTCAAGCGAAATTAATGCAACTGTTTATCATATCATCTGGCATAATTGCGGCGACCTATCAAGAATCAGAAGCAATGCAAAACTTCTTTGACTTCAGGGAATAATTAAAATATTTATGCGAAAGAGAAGTAAAAGTAAAAAGTTCAAAAAATAAATACGATACAATAGAGAACAGACGATAAATCTTCGAGAGAAAATGGGAAAACATTATGTGGCAAATCAACTGAATGTTTACAAAACAAAAACAAAGCTATGGCAAGTTGTAAAAAAAAATGTAAGCTCGCGTTATCCCAAAACTAAAGTTATGTATACAAATAACGAAAAAAAAAATAATAAAAAGAATTGTAGCAAAGTATTTTCAAAGTATTTTATAATACAAATTCTACTTTGGACAGTGACAAGTCACGCTTGCTCCACTTACGTAGAGCTTACCACTACTGTGTTGTTGACAGCTGTCAAAACTCTTTTTCTCTTTATGAAGAAATAGAAAAAGAAATTCTAAGCGGGCGTTAGATGGCGTGAGAAACGTATGTTTGTATGTAGAACAATTTGGAGCGGAGTTTGACCACAACAGCAACAACGCAACGCTAGCTAGCTAGCTACTACTTACAAGAAGTAGAACTTACCAACTTGCGTCATTTTCATTTGTAACCGTTCGTTCGAGACATTGAAATTCAATATCGTTTGTAATAAATCGAAATTATAAAGTTGCGCAGCACCGCAGAATTGCTCAGTCATGCAAAACTTTGAACGGTTGGGTCTTAGAGGCGACGAGCATTTTTATTGCAGTTTTATTGATGACAATTAAACTGATGATTTTTTTTTTTTTGATTTTTATTGAATGCATTTCCTAATTCAATTAAGTTTCTTATTAATGGTTCAATAAGTTATTCTCATGATTTTTCAATCATGAGTATACACTTTGGCTTGGGGTCATTGGAACTTTTAAATTATTTTAAAATTTTTAAGAATTTTTGATGTGGAAATTTAACCAAAGAGTTCAAGGGTTAAACACTGAGCTGGGGTTGGTGATATGTTATTCTAGCAGGCAACGGTTGAAGAAGAAAATATCAAAAGAGCGAATGGAGGTATAATCATTTTTTGATTTAATGCAACTCCGAAGTCGTTTTATGGAAAATATAGGAAATGTTTTTTTTTTAATTTTTCGTCAAAAAAAAATTTTTTTTCGTTAAAATTTAAATAAAATAAAAATTAATATAATTTGTTTGAAACGGAATCCGTTTCGGATCCGTCTCGAACGCGTTTTCGTATGAAATTCCTCTCGCAAAAGCGGAAGGATCGTCCACTTTGTCGGATCCGTCTCGAACTCGGAACGGACTTCATATACAGATCCGTTCCGGATTGGTTTTTTGTTAATAAAACGGATCCGGTCTTTTCGCATTCATATAAAAATCCTCTAGAAAAAGCGGAAGGATTATCTGCTTTGTCGGATCCGTCCCGAAATCGAAACGGACTTCCTATACAGATCCTTTCCGGTTTAGTTTTTTGTAAATAAAACGGATCAGTTCCGGATTCCGTTTCAAATCCGTCTAGAACTCGTTTTCGTATGAAAATCCTCTCGAAAAAGCAGAAGGATCGTCTGCTTTGTCGGATCCATCTCGAACTCAGAACGGACTTCAAATACAGATCCGTTCCGGATTAGTTTTTTGTAAATAAAACCGATCCGTTCTAGATTCCGTTTCGGATTCGTCTCGAACTCATTTTTGCATGAAATTCTTCTCGAAAAAGCGGAAGGATCGTCTGCTTTGTCGGATCCGTCCCAAAATCGGAACAGACTTCCTATACAGATCCGTTTCGGATTAGTTTTTTGTTAATAAAATGGATCGGTTCTAGATTCCGTTTCGGATTCGTCTCGAACTCGTTTTCGTATGAAACTTCTCTCGAAAAAGTGGAAGGATCGTCCGCTTTGTCGGATCCGTCTCGAACTCGGAACTGACTTCATATACAGATCCTTTTCGGATAAGTTTTTTGTAAATAAAACGGATCAGTTCCGGATTCCGTTTCAGATCCGTCTCGAACTCGTTTTCGTAAGAAATTCCTCTCGAAAAAGCGGAAGGATCGTCTGCTTTGTCGGATCCTTCTCGAACTCAGAACGGACTTCCTATACAGATCCGTTCCGGGATTTGTTTTTTGTTAACAAAACAGATCCGTTATAGATTCCGTTTCGGATTCGTCTCGAACTCGTTTTCGTATGAAATTTCTCTCGTAAAAGTGGAAGGATCGTTCGCTTTGTCGGATCCGTCTCGAACTCGGAACAGACTTCATATACGGATGCGTTCCGGATCCGAGAAGGAGCCGACGACATAAATAGTTCCGTAAAAGGAGACGAACAAATTGAGCCCAGTATGACAAGGTTTTTCATTAAAAAATTGTTTTAGCGTTATCGTGAAAATTGATATTAGAGAATTTTCAAGAAGTTTTATGCTCTTTCTGTAAAGCTGATATGACAACCTATATATACCCTGCCAAAAATGTCTTTCATATCTATTTGAAGGAGGCGACAGCTAACAAAAAGCATAAATTTACCTTAGGAGACCCTCTACTTTTTTTAATCAAACCATTTTTTCTAACGAAGCTTTGCGAACTGACAACGAATTTAGGGAACGCATCTAGTTACGGAGATATATATATATATATGTACATCGGAAGTTGGGGATATTTTTTTTTTTTATTGCATTTAATAAAATTAGTAGTTAGGATTCCCTAGATCTATTTTCAAAATATGAATGTTACATAAAAGGTAATTTGATAAGCTATGACATTAGTTTATAAGTCCTTCAAATTTTAATATAGTTTTCGTGATATGAGAATTTGAGTTTCTGAACAACTTTTTTAAAAAACCGATATTTTTTGCAAAGAAAAAAAAAAAATACTGTTATACATTTTTATTAATACGTTATAAAATCATTTTTCATGTTCTTTCAAATAATGTGCTACTCAATGTTGGTTTTTTTTTGTGAACTAATTTTTTAAAGTTTTAATTCTTTTACAGAAAAATCAGCGCCGCAGTCAAAACATTTGTTTGCTACTAACGATCAAAAGAATTTGCTTCAACTTTAATGTAACTGAGCCATTTATTTCACAAAACTCTTATGAGACTTAACTGTTTTCTAAGACAAACGCTTCAATTAAGGGATTAAGGCCCGATGGCAACATTAAATGCAATTTTTTTTCGATTATATATCAATAAATTGTAAAATTTTATTGTCTACGTTTCATACTTCTTTATCTAAATATATCAGATTCAAATTAAGGTATTTTTAGTTCATGTTTGAGTAAAAATTTGGCAGTGTTTTCTATTTTGTTATGGTTCTTAAGACGTTTGTGTAAAAGTGGAAAAAGCTAAGGTAAGCTTGTTTAGTTAAATACCCTGTGGTATCACTATGGATAAAAGTCTGAATTAAGTGAACCAACTCATAAGCTGACTGCCACTCTTACCTAGCCTAAGGCAAGCTTCAAATCACTAACCGTATCAGCTGAAGGTCACTGAAGATGTTTTTTAGCATAAGCCGAAACTATGATCTTTTTTAATATTTTTTTTTTTGTTGGTTATTTTTTTTTTAATTTTTTTGCTTTTTTACACATATTTATTGTGCTGAATAGCACGCTCATTAAAATAATTAAAAAATTATAATCAAAGAAATTTCATTTTTTTTTTTTTTTTTTTTGAGGGGAAATAAAACGAAAATTTATGGCAACGCATTTAAAAATATAAAATTATTTTAATGATACACATTCAAAAAAAATGTCTCGAATAAGTGAAAATTCATAAGAAAAATTTGCGCAAAAATTCATAAAACCCCTAAGCGTGAACATGAAATATGTTGGCAACATGAAAATGGTGAAAAATATTACAGCAAATTAAACAATTAAAAACAACTTAAGATACGAGTAACACAACAACAACGGCAGCAAATCGTTAGAAAAAAAATTTTGTTTCAGAGAAACAAAAGAGAAATTTCTTAAATAAATAAACACACAGTGAATAGCCAATTAAAATGCTAAGGGAGACAAGGAAGTTAGAGAAGAGCAAAAGAAGTATTAAAAAAAAGAAAACAAACAACAGCAGAAACCAAGAGGTGTTAAAAAAACAACTCGTGAAGAAGAAGCCACCAAATTAACTCACCTGAATTAAATACATTTTGATGAAATGTTGCGTTGAAGTTGATGATTTTTAATTTTCTTCACTTTAATTTTATTGTTATGCTCGTATCTTTAAGATACTTTTTGTAACGTTTTAGTTTATTTAATTTATGTTAATTAGATTGTGTAAAATTGAAGACAACCACAACAGCCATGTGGCGGCGGCAATGTGGAGGAGGTGGGCATAGAAAATTGAATACAAATTGAAAATTCCATTTGTAACGATTTTAACACAGGGCGGTCACTCAGTCAGTCAGACAGAAGACAGAAGACGGAGGACGGACGAACTGCAAAATTACAGCGCCTTAAGCGCCGCCAACGGATGTGTGCTGCTGCTTGCTGTTGTAAGCGATACTTTGTTGATGATGGTAGTTATTCTGTTGTTATTTGTTGTTCTAGATATACGCTCCAATAAAATATCTGGCTGCTGCTGCTGCTGTTATTGCCACTGAGCTCAATGAGCGATTTCCTTTTTAGCTTCGAGTAAGAAATAGTGCTGAAGAAAATTGTATATATTGCAGAGTCCAATGTAAACTTCAGCTTCCAAGTTCAGCTCCAATTCTTTTTTTCGTTCAGTTAAATGCAACATAGAATTTCTTTGAGTTGCCGTTTAAAAAAAAATTTATTTAAATTGAAATTAAGTTGAAGCTTTAAGGTTTGGCTTGAAATTTCACTTATTTTTTCAAAGTGATTTCAGCACTTTATTCTTGAAATAAAAAATTTTTAGTTTTTATTTATGTAACACCTGCTGGCGTTATGCAAAATTATTCACACGCGTATAATTTCGTTAAGCTCAGCAATGTGCAGCGCCGCAAACGAAACGAAAAATTAATCAGCAACTCGCAAAAATTTAATATCTTTTGTTAAAATTAAAAATATTTTTGTTGAAATTTTTCTATGTTTCAGTACACTTGAATGCACAGCAACGCATTCTTTTGTTTTATATATTTTTTTTTTTTTTTTGAGTATTTTGGAGATTTTCAAAGAAATTATTTGGCAAACGGCAATATTTTCAATAATCTAGCGTTGAGATACTTTTCACGTGTGCTCTAATTTAAAATTAACAAATGTTGTTCCGCTTGTGATTTTATGAAATTTTTATATTTCAGGTTTATGCATGTATGTATTTGGTAATATTTTTATAGGTTAATTGCTTGAGATAGTAAAATTTTGGCTTTCAGATACTTTTTTAAACTACAAGATACATTTTCCGTTGTAGTTTATTGTATGCAAATTTTAAGACACACACGCGAAATTGAATTTTTTGCACACATTTTCAAAATAACGCTTATTTTATTGTTGAGATACTTTTGTATCTCAAGGCAGTTGTGGGAAAAATGTTAGTCGAACACGTATCTTTTATGTAACAAAATCTTAAAAACGATAAATTTGACAATATTTTTAATGTATCTGCATTGAGTTTAAAACTTTTGTCAGATACTTTTTTTAGTTTTCATAGATTTTGCTTAATTTGATTGCAAATTTGCATGCTTTCGTTTGAATATATAAAAACTACTGTTGAAGTTGTCTGTTACGCGCAGATACTTTTGTATCTTTTGTTCATTTTCACAAAAATTAACAACAAAATTAGTATTTTTTATATTGTAAATGATAAAAGATATATTTGAGAAATATTTACAATGTCAACTAAGTTTTTTTAATCACTTTTGAATTGTATCTTATGAATACTTCTCTTTATTTTCACAAAAAATTTAAAAATTGGGCACTTCTTTAATGTAACTTGAAAATATTTGCGACTCCTTTTAGCATTAAGTTTACTAGAGTACAAAAACTTGCCACTTTTTTTGGTTGTAAATAAATTAATTAACACTTTTTTGCAATTCCTTCAAGTATTTGTGAGATACGACTTTTTTATTTACGCATAATTTCTGGTTTTTTTTTTTTCAAACACGAATTATTATGTACATAACATTTTTGATATTTTTCAACTTAAAATTACCAATATTCACGTATCTGCACAACAGCACACCTGACTGCATCAACACAAAATTGCTTGGTTTCGATTTTTCAACAGTTTTTTGCAATTTCTTTGCCACACAACAATAAAATTCCAACGCATCGATCAAACAAAACACAGCCCGAATTGCGTTAGTTTGTTGTATTTTTTTTTATCTCCACTCGGTTCGCTTTCAGTTTTACGTGCGATTTTACCTTTTACGTTAATATGTACATAAGCGTATCGTATAGCAGCTGTATCTATTAGTTACGCGACGTTGTGCAAGTGAAATTCTATAAATGTTTAATACATTTATGTTGTTGTTTTAAAGTTTTCTTTTTTTGTTTGTGATTTAACTATTTATTTTTCACGTTTTTTTATTTTCAAATAATGTACGCATGCGCACAAGTTGGGTTTTTAATTTAAATGAAATTTGAGACGTGTTAGAAAATAGAAAAAAGATAAGAAAAATTCGTGATATCCGTTAGTGTATTAAAATGTAAACCTTACAACGCGACGGTTTGCACGCTAATGAAACGAATGCATTCATTGGCTCATTGGCCAAGAAATTGTGTTAATTGTTTGATGTTCGCAACTGTGCGCATCGAACATGTGCAAGCAACATGTTGCATTGTGAGCAAGATAAGAAATTAACAGCAGGTAAAAGAATATGACATTTCTGCAATATGAACAATGTTATTAAACTATTTGTAATAAGCAAATGTTTCTCTAAAAGTTTCGTAAAGTAGGGGTAACATTCAGGTCCTCCGTCTTTTGGACCATGCAAATTCGTTACGCTTAAGGACCAGCTATATTGATATTTGATTCTAATCAGATTTGAATGTGATTTTAAGTGACTTGCTCTGTTGTAAAAAAAAAATCTGAATAATAAAATAATTCATGTAACAAATATTTTAATGAGCTTAAATAGACTTTTGGTCTTCCTCATTTCGATCACTGGGTTTCAAATCGAGTCAATGTCGACTGACAGTTCAAATCGAAATAGGGGTGTTCTGCAATTCGTTTTAGCCGTTTTTAAATCATTTTTGTTTCGATCGATTTATGAAATCAATCAAAAAATTTAAATCATTTTTTATTGAATGTGTATTTACTATATGTTACAAATAAAACATTTTGCTTATAATATTCGCATTAAATTATTTGCGATGTTATCTCTAAAGCTTTGATCAATGTCATGTGAATTACTGATTTCATCAGACAGTTTTCTTGTCAAATAAATTGTGTTCTTGTTCCGCAAAATCATCCAAATTATAATGTTAGCGTATATTATGACGTACCGTACAAATATTAATAATTTCTACAGCCTTCTGTGGAGCATATGACAAAATGGTGTAAGTGCACCTAAAGCGACTTTTAAGCGCACAAATGACAGCTTCGATAAAATTACGAGCTTTGGTATGCTTCTGGTTGAAAATAAGTCGCAAATACCCTGTATTTAAAATCCTGCACGATGTTATAGAGAAAGGCTTTAATTCATCTATCCAGAAGGAGTCGTGAATGAAGTGATGAAGGAGTCGTGACTCAATCCACAGTGACAAGCATCTACACTTCTAATATTCATGTTGAAGTCGCATTTTCAAGGACAGGTAACATTTTGCAAATGGTGGACCTTGTCCTCTCCAATTACGCTCTGATATCCGCCTTCTGAAAAAAAAACCTAATTGTTGCAGCGTCAATGGAACCGAAGTCTCCTTCACCAAGGTCTCAATTTTCTTTAGAATGTCCTTCATACATTCGCGACATCAGCTATAAACGATATTATTACTTTTCGACGAATCCTCTAATTTATCATATGAATTTCGCTGATTCGTCATAAACACAATTTGCAAATGAACGCCATCGCGAATGTGTTGAAGGCTTCTTTATTAATGCGGTGGGCATGGAAATCTAACAAAAGGGCTAAACAACAACCACAAACAAAATTTTAAAGTGCTGTCATTTCCAAATTCGCCAACAGCACAAACTCAAATTGCACTACAAACAACAGCAATTGCTACATTCGTCAAGACACAATACGGCACCGTCGCTTATCGTTGAAATTTTGCGAATTTTTTTTCGCTTGCTTGTGCGTCGAATAACGGTGCGGGCAATGAGGGCAGATAGGTACACTGCGTGCCCACCACTGATGTACATAATACTTACTACGCCGATTTTGGAAATTTCAAAAGGTTGGAATGATGCCTGATCATGCGCCTCTACATTTTATTGATCGTTTTCTTCGCATCTTCACTTAATACGTAAATATGCATCAGCTTAAAAGTTTTTATTTAAAAAATTTGACTTTTTATTTATTTTACATATCGTCAATCAGCAACAACAGCATATATTTTGAACATACTCATCAAATCGTTTTAATTTTGACTCGAAATTGCCAAATCGATCGATTTTCAGAACACCTTAAATAATTTCGATCGATTTGTGAATTCGATTTCGATTCCATTTCGATCGATTTCTATCACATGCCTGAGTATTTGTGACTCTTTTACATAAGAAATTTATTACATTTTGTTGTTTTTATTATTATTTAATATTTACAGGCCGAAAAATCTTAATAATTCAAAAATATTTCAGATTTATCTATGCGCAAACGTTTAATATTGTTTCACATTTTTGGAAAAAAAAAAACCAACCTAAAAGGACGTAACAAACATAACTCCAAAGACATTAAAAAAAAAACTTCCCTTCAAAAATAAATCTGACGTTGTGTTTAAGAAAAAATGGTTTCTAGATCTAAAACAATTAAAAGTGTGGTTACGGCTTTTTGGATGTTAGGTTAGTGCATTATGTGCCTATATTCCAAAACATATTTAGTTCATAGACAATTATTGTCACACTGGTGGCTTTAATTAGGATATACTCTTATTTATGCAATGCCAAAATATTGCCAAAATTTTTATCAAGTCAAGTAACTGAAGGTTACAATTTTTTTCCACAAGTTTAAGGTGGATATTTTCAGTTTGGGACATATTTTCAGCTTATGCACATGAAATAAAATCATTAACGTTTCTTGGCCATTCATTTTTTCGACGCCTTGTATTGATTTCACCTTAAAAACAGAACCAAAACACAACAAAAAATGTAAACAAAAAACCAAAACAATCAACATCGAACATGTTTGATGAGTATTCAAGAACGAGACAGCTAGCTGTAAACAAAAGCACAACAAAAATTGAGAGAAAACATTACGATACTCATTGCAACATGTTGATAAGCAAAAAATTTGTTGCAAAGCAAGTTGTTGTTATGGTTTCAAGCTGATATGGTTTCAAGTAGAAATTCAACAGAAATAAGTCCTTTTTTTTTTTTTTTGTTAATTAATATCTGGTTAAATAAATGTTTCCAACTTGCTTCCTACATTGACAAATAGGAAAAAATTGTCACAGCAACATCATCAGTGCGTTAGCAATTAATAACAATTAGGCGACATGAAATATTGCAACGTTGAAACTGCTAGAGATAAAACCAGTTCAATATAGACATGCTAAAGGAGTGCAAAATTAATTTAAAATAACAAGTAAAACTTTAATGAAAATGAAATTTAATGAAAGTAAAACAAAGACAACATTAAAGAAATTTTATTTCATAACTTTTATTTCTTTTGTTTTGTTGTTGTTGTTAGTTTTGATTGAGCACAACATATCCATACAAAGTTTATCTGAACATTTTCATTTACAAAATTAATAATTAACGTTTTACATTTTTACAACATTAAAAATCTTGGCGCACTTTTATGTGCCAAGTATTTTGAGGGGTACATTTGATGGGTTGGGCAGACAGGCAGACAATAGACAGTCATACACACATAAACACAAACATGTTTTGCACTTCAAAGATATTTTTAAGAGAGTTTTTCATGCAATCAAATAATTTATGATTTAAAAAGTCAATTTATGCTTTGCTAATGTGTGCACGTGGCAATTTTTTATAATATCGTGACATACAATTTTTATGAGCAAGACCTGAGACGTGATATGCGCATGATTGAAATGGAAAAACTTTCATACCTAAAGTCAGGGACTGTGATTATGATGTTGATAAGAAAAATTGTTAATGAACAAAATATGTTTTTGTGTTGATCCAATATAACAGAGTGTAGTCGAAATAGGCCAACATTTTTTAAGAATTTATTCAAAAATATACGCCTATTCTCCAGGATCTAACATCCAAAATCTGACATTGATTTCACAGCAGATTTATTTGTGTGATTAAAAGTAAAACAAAGCCAGAAGCGCAAATGGAAGTATGAGTCAAAAAAGCTTGTAAAGGGTGTTTTTTAAAGGTTTAGTTTTTTCATTGGAACTGAATTTTTCTTGTGACAATGTGTGCAGTTTCTGGTTTATGCTTCTGATTGAAAGTTTGAACTTCAGACTGCGCTAGTTATTGGGCAGTTGCGACACTCATATGTTAAAAAACACATCTACTTACTATACTTAAACGAGCTAAAATTGTATGTTTATATATTTATTTATTTATATATTCATATACCCAGCCATCATTTTATGAAATTTCCGATCACATTCGAGTCTTTTTCGAGTCATCTGCCTGATTAAAATTATCATAAATGCGCTCATTTTCTGATCATAAATGATACTTTTGTCGGGAGAAAATGGTACCCTATCCACGACTCTTCTTGAAGAGTCGTTTATGACCCGTTTTTCTGATCAGTTTTGACTCATTTTCGAGTCATATTTCTAATCATTTGCGAGCCTTTTTCGAGTCATATTTTAGTCATATATGTTAGCACTTACGAGTCTTTTTTTAGTCATATTTTAGACATAATTCTAATCATTTGCGACTCTTTTTCGAGTCATATTTTAGTCATATTTCTAATCATTTGCGAGTCTTTTTCGAGTCATATTTTAATCATATTTCTAAGCATTTTAGAGTCTTTTTTGAGTCATATTTCTAATCATCTTCGAGTCATATGACTTATATTTATTCGCATTCACGTTCCTTCCCGTGTCCTTGCCGTTCTTTTCATCACCATCAGCCCTATATGCATAATTTTACTTATTATAAAAGTATTTATATATTATCTATTTCTAGTAAAGTTATTATGAACTACAAAACAGAAAACAATTCAAAATACATTTTCAAGAATAAGTTTTAAAGTCATATTCGAATCATTACATAGATCAAAAATTGATAATATTGTTACTGTTTTTCTGTGCAATCAGTTTTAGATCATTGGGTAGATCGGAATGTGATTTTTGGATTTTTTTTTTATCAGTAATCACTTTTTGGTCATAAATAGTAGTCAAAAATGACTCGTATAGGTGACTAAAAAAAAATTATCATCTAAATGCTAGGTGGGTATGGCTGAACTTTATTTCGAAAGCGGCTGTAGCGAATTTGATAAAACTTGGGGATTTCGTGCATATGTGAACAAAATTAAGATTGGACTAGGTTTTAAGCTTTTCAAGGGGCGTGGCACAGCCTTAAACTTTAATTTTTATAACGCGATAGCTCGCAAACTACTTAAGATATTTTGACAGAAATTTGATAGACTGATGCAAATCATAAATATCTTAAATAGTACCAAAAGTGGGCGGATTTGAAAAAGTAGGCGTGGCATCTTTCAATAATTGAAAATTTTGATTCAATATTACTCGAAAACGCCGCCTACGATTTTCATAAAAAAATTTCTGACAATACCGATAAAAGCAGTCATAAAAAAATATGCCACTATACTGGTAAAACTCGTTGAAAGGCGTGGCACAGCCCACAATATTTTTTAAACGTTATAATAAGACAACTAACAATGCAATAGTTAAGAAATTCAATATGATAGATACACAGGCTTTTGGGGTATCTTGCAACCAAAAGTGGGCGCAATGACACTTGTGGGCGTGGCACATTCCATACAAGCGAAAAAAGTAAAATGCTATGTTTAGTGTACTATGAAAATCGATGGATTTCGATGGGATTGCATTAGTGGGCGTGGTACCTCCCCTACATGTAAAAAAATGTTAAGTGTTATATTTAGTGTGCTATGGGAGTAATTTTTTGAAATTTGGTATGGTGGTGTCGGATATCTTGAGCTTTGAAATTAAATGAAGTTCGACGGGATTATATTAGTGGGCGTGGCACATCCCATGTAAGCAAAAATCGTTAAATGTTATATATAGAGGTGTCGGTTACTAGAAGCTTTGAAACTTTTGATGGGATTTCATTAGTGGGCTGTGGCACCTTCCATACAAACTTATAGCGTAAAATGCCATATTTAGCGTACTATAGGAATGATCCTAATAAAATTTGGTTTCAACATATTAAGCCTTATTCAACTTAGTTCAAGTTTTTCAACCTCTTTCAAGTTTTCTCAACGATTTTCTACATTTTTCCGATTTTTTAACTTCATTCGCCTTTTTCACCTGCTTCAACCACTCAACCTTTTTCAAAATGTTTCATATGTAATCAACTTCTTTCAAATTTTTTTAACATGTTTTCGGGATTTCAACCCTATTCAATATTTTTCAAATATTTCCTCATTCAATTGCATTACATTTTTTCGACTTTTTTCAACTTCAAAACGAAAAACCGAACTATGGTCGGTCTCCTGGTACTTTGAATGCTAAATGGCATAAAGTTATCCAACTAATACAGAGCCTAAAATCGGGTCATTGAGACAATATTTTGGTTTTTATTTCAATTTGAAACTATGATAGCTAGCATTTTCGATAAAGCAAAAATTTTCTGTGCTGAGATATCCAGTGTTTGATTTCTATCAAAAGTATTGAATAAAAAATGGACATCAGTACTTTAGTAGCCGTGGCATAGAATAAAAAATTTTTTACTCTACGAAGCTTAAAAGGGTGCACTATGTGACTCAAACATTTCATGTGCCATTAATGACTTTCACTCTTTTTCATATATTTTCTATTTCATAAAACTAATCGAACGTTTTATCATTAGAAATTTTTATACACCACTTATTGTAAGTGCTAAATATGTTCATCTTTAAGAGTTTGCAACTTTTTTTCCGGAGCATCTGAGTACATATGAATGTAAGCCAATAAAGTATTTCTTTTTTTATAATTGACTTATGTTATAAATTGCAATAATAATAAGAAATATCGAAACAGCGCAAAAAAACGACATCAAAATCGTCAACACTAATAACTGACTTTTATATGAAGAGGCTGTGGCATAAGAAATTGTAAAATCGGTTTGCTAAAAAAGTTAACGATAAAAAGTATGATGATAAAAATTGCATTACAGCAAGCTGAAATAATGCGTAGCAAATTATGTGTACAGACAGTTGGCTGTCGGTCTGTCAAACCAACTAAACGCCTCTTTTTTAGCTGACTGTCTCACTGATGGGTTATGAAAAGTAAAATTTTTGCTTGCAGCATGAATTGGTAGAAAAATAAAATCGAATGCAGTGTGAAATGGAAGGTATACTGAGTTGGCCTCAGAGATTTTGATATAATATTTGTGTAGCTTAAAAATGTTTCGATAGGCAATATTTTTTTTTTTAAATGTTTTTGCAGAACTTTTACACTGGAACAAATATTTGTTTGCCAAAATCTCTAGAGTTACTTATACGATTTTAAATAGAATGTGCGGTAAAGTAACAATTTTGAAATGTCTCCACATTTCCGACAGATTTGAAAGACCTTTGGATCGAAAAATTCACCATCGTAAGGCTTAACGTCTTAACAAATACAATCACATCAAAGTCATCAAGACTCCAATACTCCCAATTACGGCATAGCATCGGATAGTAGCTGAAGATGGAGCCCAATATAGGTTCCCTATTAGTGATGCTCGTAGAGAGGAAAGCTGACGGTATAGAACAAACGACTGGAGACGAAGAAGCGAGCAATTCAATAAAAGTGCACTGATCAAACGAAAAGAGGAAAGCTGTCCTCAATGTGCGCATTGTTGTTTGCTTCTTCGCTCACTTCGGTTTTTTTTGTATTTTTCAGAATGCTGCAACAATAACCATAAGCACGCAAACTTCGTGTATAGCGCGTAAAAAAAAAACCACACAACAAACACAATGCATGTGTTTGTTGTTTTTGATTATATTTTTAGAAAAAATGGCATGTTTGTTGTAAAGTGTTAAAATTGACTCATTTTATTCTTTTTGCCCATCGCTGCTTTAGAGTAAATTCTGGTATCAGCTGAGCATGCTTCAAAGCTTAATTTGATTTTGAAATGATGCGTTAGTAAAAAGTCCTTTTTTTAAATTATTTTGCTCATATCAAACGCATCTTGGGGCACCCCCTTTTGGCAGCGCACAATCACGCTATTTGCCGATTAATTCATTTTGCAGACAACAATTTTACTTTTCATTCAAGAAGTTGCTGCAGCTCTTTCTCTTCCTTAGCTGTTGCTATTGCACTTTATTGCAGCATGGCATTCTTAGCCAAAACAAAAATAAAAACGCAGCAAATATTTTTCCAGTTTTCTTATATCGCAAGCATCTGCTCATGTGGATATCGCTTAAACTCATCGAGTTTATCTCCAACGGTAGTTTTGTATGTTGCCAATTTGTTTTTTTTTTTTTTTTTAATATAAAAATCTTATTGCTGAAGCTTTTGCCATCATCTCACTTTCATTTGTTCATATGTGAGTGTGTGTGCGTATCCACACATACACATGTATATCTGTGTCTTTTTTACATTCCTGCAACATTTTGTTGCCGTCAACTTGCATTTTTTACATGATCGCACGCTGAAATTGTTGTCTCCATTGCAATTTCTGGTTGATGCTGCTGTTGTCGACGTCATTATTGCCACACATGCCGTAGGCTGCAAAAGTTCGGGGAAAAAAAAGTGACAACCATAACGAAGGCAAAAGTTTCATTTTCATTTAAGTTCCTTTAGGCAGGCGTGCATTATTTAAGGCAGGTTCAGGTTTTTTCCGCCGTTTTTTTGTTATTGTCATTTATCTGTCTGGGCCAATTCAATGCTGTGTTCACTTAAGGGCATTTCAATGCAATTTCGTTATATTTTATTTTGTTATGTTTTAAATAAAAAAGTTACAGTCTATGAAAAACTATAGCATTTCGATGAATGAAATTGTTTAACGATTAGCCTCCAGACTTTATTTTCTAGTTATGTGATATTAAATATTTTTGCGTTTTGTTTTGCTTTTTAAGAAGTGGCATAGTATTTTTGCTAGGGGGCCCTTTAATAAACCAATTGTGACAAATGCTTTTTGGAAAAGTTCAAGGTAAGCACAAAAAAAGGATGTCTTATATGATATACAAGAATACATATTAATATATGTACGATTGAAGAAACAAATTAATATTGCTACGTCTTTGAGAGACAACTTAGCTTTGTCATTGATAACTTGTCTAATGCCGCTTGCATAAGTCATTATACAACCTAAAGTTAAGGAAAACATTTAGACAGGGCGACATTCAATGAACTTCAAACGAAGAATCAACTAAGTATAGAACTTAGCGTTCATATCTATGATAGAAGTATGGACGAGAACATGGATATGGATCAGGCATAGTCTTCAT